>CM043870.1:1549526-3949526 GCA_023846275.1 Vanilla planifolia
AATAAAAAACTCAAGCTATACAATATCAACTTTACACCCCAACATTGACTATCACCAATGCTTACATATATTACATATATTGATTGAAATATGTAGTTATAATCAAATTTCATTACCCAAGCTCAACTAGCTTTCAGTTTATCTCAAACTTGGTAAACTATGCGAAGAGTTCATCCTAAAGCCAAGCCAAATAAGGAATATTTTATCATAGCCAACCTAATTTTGATCAAACCACTATATTGTTGGGAAAATGTCAACTATGCCAACAACTTAACTCCTTTAGTTTGGTCTTAACTACACTATTATCATCACCTTAACTCCAACATCATCCATGAGGCTAACTTCACAAGTTTTCATCCTCCGCATCAACGATTAATAGTGCTAACTCTAGTATGAATATTAAGAGTGTGCTAACTCAAATTCATCCTCTTACAATTCATCAAGAATATTGTTCTAATCTTACATTTATTCTAGCTTAATGAGCTACCAGATATTATGCCATTGAATGATCCATTTGACATAATTATTTCAATATGTTAAGCTAATTGATGTGAAGTAGATTTGAAACAAACAGATGAAATGTTGACTATCCAGCTTTATGTTATCACAAATTGTTGCTAAAATGTTGTGCAACTTAGAAAAACCAACCAAACATATTAAATGACCTTTTAGTATTATTAATTGACAATATAAATAGACATTCATTCCAACCATCAATGCCCAGGCCTTAAGTCAACAAAACATAGGCCCTTATCTCTGTGATGTTCAAATCTTTCTTGACATGCCCAAAAAGACATATGTGAGGACTCATGTATCCAAGATACATAATCCAAAAATAGAATGTACCAAAGTTCCTCGCAATAATTATCTAGACATTATTCTCTTGAAAAATAAAATCTGACATGATGTAAAGTTATAATTTTACCTAATTGGAACTCAATGCAAAATCAATAGTAATATTACCTTATGCACATAAATATATTTAATGGCCCCATTAAATTGGGACCATGACACAACTGCACTAATGTACATCAAAGTGACACCATAACATAAAACAGATTTTGAAGAAAATTATTGCTCCTTGCTCCACTTCTCCATTAATGTTCATCACAAAACAAAACAATTCCCAAATTTAATTATATGGTGAATTGCAAGAAGCTCCCTTATCTTTGGTACCAGTTTCAACTAAGTTTGAGTTTTAGTTAACACAAGTGTATAAAGCAATTTATAATAGTTATTATTTTTCTCTAGTAAATACACAATGTAGATTTGAAAAGTCTTCAGTTTAAAACAGGCACTAAAAGAGATCCAATACAATATTATTCGCTGGGAAACAGTGGTGTATTCAATTTGTATCTCCAGGCACTAAGGAATGAAGAAAAACAGGACTGTTGCTAGCTGAGCAATGAATAATGCCTAGATAAAAGTAACATAAATAAGTATCATTCATGTGATTGCATGTACAGTAACATAAATAATGCTATTTTAATCAATTAATGATTATATTAACGTAACTAATAAATCATTAAGTTGATTTTAATTAATTTCAAACCAGTGGATTTCCAGTTGACTTGAATTTAAGTAAAGCCAGCTTGAAATCAGTAAGTGATAAATCCAAGCTCAGTCAAATGTTGAAGCAAATAAGAGTAGAATTATTACTACACTTCAAGGCACGCAATAAACCTTCGATTAACTCATCTCGATAATGTAATCAAACTCAAAGGTTCACTGCCCTATATGTGTTTCACGAGCTCAGCATAAACAAAATGCCCAATTAAACTATATGTTCCCCATTTGATTTTTCATATAGAACATAAAATTCCAAAAACATTAGATCTGACAACAATTTTCTCCACAAAAGCCCAACTAGTAAAAGTGCACACCCCCCACAAATTTCAGTTCATTACTGCTTAAAATTTGTCATGATTATAATAGAACTTTTACAAATTTAGGTATGACATTAATAAACTCACCTGTTCTCACACAAAAAATGAACCACCAAACAACACAAATAAAAAACAGGGACAAAATTCTTTTAGCAACTAAATCATGGCACACCATGAGAAATAATAATTTGAGTTTTTCAAGTTACTTGGAATAAGTTGAGAAAGTAATCTCAGCATACTCAACCAAGCACAGCACAAATTCAAATGTATAATAACCAATGATAAAGCACAAGAAGTTCTATATACTAATTATAATGATCTGCTAATTAACAGAATTCTTTGAAATTACATGACAGAAAATCATATGACATGGGCTTTGGCAGAAAGAACAGAAAGAAGAAACTAGTACAGACCACTAGAAGATGATCCTGATTCACTGCTTGAATTATACGAGCTACCACCCCTGCTGCTTTTTGGGACTCCAATGTTTAATCTCTCAGCAGGAAAATAGCTTGAGGTTGGAGGATCATTACCACCAATATCCACATCTTCATCTTCATCTTCTTCTTTAAGCTCATTTTCTGAACACAGAATGCATTTCCAGAATTGTAATAATAAACATAGAGAAAAAGCAATATTATAACATAACAAAGGTTCAACCTTTGTAAGCAGGCATAGATGAATTGCTGAGACCAGATTCGTTTAAAGTCTGCAAAAATAGGAAATTCTGGTCACAACTGCTTGTGATCATGAAGATAATAAATCTTATGAAAGCTATACCTCCAATTCACAAGGAACATTCTTTTTCTGCTTTTCAAAATGACTACCTTTTGAGAACTCATCCAATAATTTCCTTAACTCAAATAATGTATCATCACTAAGTGAATCAAAATCAATTTCTAGCTCATCCTCACAATTCTGGTTTGCTTTATCAGTATGCCGTTTAAGGAAATCAATAAGGTGTTGTGGTAACTCTTCGATCAATGATAACTGCTGGCTTAGACTAAGCTTTTCTTCATCTGTCATCTTTTGCTTTGTTTTATATTCTAGCACCACAGAATTGCATTGCTCTAGAGGAAATTTTCTCTTCTTAGATTGTGATGCTGGCTTGGTAGCTGCAGTTTTCACAGTAGCATCAGCATGCAGCTTCTTCTCAATAGTTTTCCATCCCATTTCAAAGAACTTTCTCATGGTATTAGCCATGACATGCACATCATTTTGAGGTGGATTGTATGTCATAGCATTACTGAATGTCAGTCTCACATCAGATGCAAAATCCAAAGGATTAGAATAAACACCAGAAGCTATGTTGGATTGAATAGTTCCCAAATCCATTGGATGTTTGATAACAGTGAGATAATCAGGAATATTAAGCTTCACTACGTCAACAGGACTATTGAATACCCAAGCATACTGATGTCGCATCAAACGTTTTAGAAGTGTCTCACATTGCTTCATCAATGCTGAACCAGACGATGGAGCTGAACCATGCTTTTTAGAATCAAACCTACCAGTTATACCATGCTTCAGCTGAGAGATGTTTTGACCAGAAAGGACCTGTTTCTTCGCCAGTTGGTCAGTAGAGGATGATACTAAAATCCCATTCGATTTCACTGCATGACTTGGAAGTATTTTCTTCTGAAATTTTTGAACCAGTTCGAGCTCCCGCCGGAACCTCGTCACCAAATTCGTCTTTTCTAAACTTGACAGCTTTCCTAGCGTGATTACTTCTACACCCACATATAAACCATCGCACCTGTTTTCATTCAAGCTTATACATCTTCTCTTGGGCGTACAAGAATTTTCTGAACCAACATGCACAGGGCTGCAAAATCCTTCAGATTCACCTACAGCCTCCACTGTGTGCCTGCTGTCTGGGACAAAACCACCCGAGTATGCCCTCGAAAGCTTCTGAGTTTTGTCCATCAAAGTGAGTGAAAGGTCCCCTGAAACCCTCTTAGAAGCCTTCACACGTGACCAACACTCTTCCGCAACAGTCTGCGTCATCAGATCAATCACAATTTAAACATACCAGAACATTTGCCACAACAATCTTTCCCCAATTCAGAAAGCAAGCTCTGACTTCAAGAGAAAAAATAGACTTTTTTTTTGTCAAACCAAAAGTACTCTTCCTAAACAGTCACGAGATCAATCACAATTAAACTATACCAGAACTATTTCCAATGAGTTTCTTTCTCCAATTTAGCAAGAAAGCTAAGAAAGAAAAAACAGAAACAGATATTAATTTTCTTCAAACCACTGCCTTCTTCCTTCACAAATTATCACAGTGCGTATCAAAGCCTTCCAGAAACCAGACCAAAAGGCTTTACAAGATAAAAAAGAACTTCACACACAAGTCTCCAACAGAAACCCTAAGTTTCGACCGGCCTCACCGCCCTCCAAGTATCTACCAATACTTGTCGATGCAAAACACAGATTGAGAGCAGAAACCAATGAAATACAGCTGCGATCAGGTTTATCCGAAGCAATAACACAACCAAAGCCCAATCTGCTTTCCGTTCAACTAGCTTTGGCTAAAACTAACAAAAAAAAAGAGCCAATAGCGCAGAAGAAATCAAATCCGAAGTCCACAGTAGCACCAAACCATAACAGAATCAAAGAAAAAGAGACCACGGGAAAATAAAAGCTAGAGAAAAAGACGCAACAAGAGTTCCCTCCGCGATTCAGACAGAGGATCTGGATCCCACAACAGAATTCGACCTACAGCCGCCGAACCAAATGACAACCCTAGCCACCAAGGTATTACTCAAATCCCTAGTCGCCTACCGCGTTGTCTCTACTTGCACCAACAAGCAACAGCGGCGGCTGACGATCCGTCGAAGACCAGTCAGAGAAGAAGGATACCGACCTAAGATATGATTGATGTCGTAACTTTCTAACTAATGGCTCCTATAACCGCGTAATATTGGAGAAGAAGAATTTTTTTAAAAAAATTATATATATATATATATATATTAGAATTTATTTGATAATATTATATACCATTTCTGTAATTTTAAAACCACAATTAATTTGAAGCCTTTTTTATAAACATGTATATTAAGAAAATTTATTGAAAATTACTATCTATATTTCATTTAATAAAAGAATAATAATAATTTAAAATTCTTTTTTTAATGAAATAATTCGAATACAATACATCAAAATCTTTTAACATAATAACATTTGATTAGACAAACCTAATTAATAGATTATTTGAATAATTTAAACATTTTATTATCAAAGCTATCTAGATGACAAGATTATTTAAATTGTATAAACATTTTTTTTAATTTAGTATTATTCAAACAATAATTTTATTTTAGTTTAAAATTAAAATATAAAATAAACTTAAGCAACATTTAATATCATTTTTAAGTAATAAAATCATAAAATTTAATAATTTATTTAAATTTAATAAAATAAAAAATTTTAAAATAATTGATACATAACTATATGCAATTTCAAATTAAAAAGTAAACATATCAAATCTTAAGACAAAGTCATACAATTCAATGAAAAAAAGGACAAATAAATGATGTTAATATAACAAAAAGATAAAGATTCACAATGCCAATTAACTCTTTGTATTTTATTAATATAAAAGTATACAATTGAAATAAAATAAAATAATTAATTTTTTTAAAAAAAAATTCTATTCAATTTCAAAGTATTTCTTTAATCAAGATAATCATGAAACAACATGACAAAAATTTGAGAGTAAATTGATCATTATATATCTTATATTTTTTTATGTTGAATAATTATAATTAATTTGATATTAAAATAAATTTATAATTTCATATTTCTTATTTTGAAAAATCTTATCATAAGTCCATAATTTAGTATTCCTTAATTTTTCTTGCCATGCAACTAAAAATATAAAAATTCAAATTAAACCAAATTTAGAGAAATTAAAATTATTTATTTATTAAACAATCATATTCGAGTAAGATGAACCGAAGTTTGATAGCCGAAGGAAAACAAAAAGACTAATAGCAGGGTGCCAGTGAGATGATAAGAGAAAAATATTTTTTATATTTTTATATTTTTTATTTATTTTTGGTTAAAGAAAAACAAACATAAAAGATTTACTAAATTGAAATAAAAAAAATCAGAAAAGAAGTAATCTTAAACTTGAAAAGAAATTAAAAAATACTAAAAATCTATAATTAAAACAATACTTAGGAAAGCGTAAAGAAAGATTTAGCAAAGATTTGGATTTTTTGAAAATGAAATAATTAAATCTTAAGACAGTTTACATAATGGTTAAGAATTATAAATGACACTATGTAAATTTTTTTAGAAAATAAAAAAATCAACAAATATTTATTAGATTAGAAAATGATATTTATAAAAGTTATTTAAGATTTATTAGAAAAGATCTTAGCCAAACATTTAATTTTATTAAAAACATTGAACAAAAATTTGTTTTAAATATGACATTTAATTGTTAAGCTTTATTTTTTTTTTCTTGTTTGTTATAACTTTTAGACAAAATGTAGAGATTAATAAGCTTTGAAATGATATAGAATAGTTTTAAAATCCTTTTACAACTTTTGTACAAAATAAAACAAATAAAAATAATACAAATAAACCATTTAATTAATATGCTTAATATCAATTTTACAAATTTTCATTATTATATGGTGTCATTATGTATGTCAAACCTTCCTCCCAAATAATAATAGAAATAGAACGTTGAAAATTATAAGGTAGATATGCAAAAAAAATGTGTAAGTTAGAATCTTTTTTTTCATTATGCCATGGCAGTTTACCAACAACTTTATAACATCATTTTCCTACTATCACACCACAATGGTTTCTTTCATTAGGTTCTTTCTTTTTCACTTCATCATTTAAAGTTTATTTTGATTTGCCTCCTATACATATGATTGCCTTATTTTCTCTTTACGATTTAGTTTTCTTAAATATTTAGATCACCTTTGTGTGTAAATTACTTCATTACTCTGGTTTTCTACGATATTTAATAAAGTTTCTAGTGCTTCTAATCTATGCATATATGACCTTTATTTTGCTCTTTTTATCACAAGATCGAATTTAGAAAACCCATTTTGAGTATATTATCTCTATGCTGTTGAATAGCATACAAAGTAACGCTTATGTTGTACTTGGTCTCTTATTCACTAAGATTATCTTGGATATGTGTCTCTTATGTATTATCTATTTTGGTTTTTCATATTTATCTCTAATATTTTCGTTATTCTTAATGAGTATAGGTTAATCTCTAAGTTTCAAGCTACGATTTGTACCACTCGTTCAATATGCGGATTTGTGAAACTATTTTTAAAATAATAAACATGTTTATACAAGTGGTTAGTTGTGCCCTTCAATATGTTAAAAATACCAAGCATGTTTTTGAGAATAATTATTTGAATACTTTAAACCTACTTAAAAAAATTCATTGTCATTATTTTTATGAAATCTTTATCTTCGACTGTGCCCTTAAACATCATTTAGAAAGCATTAGAAAAATTTGCACTACTCCTAGAGAAAACAACTCTATGTCAACCTCAAAAAATATATTTTTATTATTAAATGCATGAGTTTTTTAGGCTTCGTACTCTCAAAAGATGGTATATCAACTGACCTTGATAAGAATGAAGTTATAATTGATGGGCTAACACCTTGCTCTGTTCACAATGTTAAGAATTTTTTATAGCCTGATAATCTTCTATAGGAGGTTCATTAAAGGATTTAATGCTATCACTGCCCCAATATTGATTGTATCAGAAAAAAGTAATTTTGATTGGACCCCTGCAATTGAGAAAGTATTTGTGAAAATCATGGAGATTTATGATCTAAGCATTTATATTCTAACTATCATGCTTTTTTATTAATTTTTAAGTATTTTGTGATGCCTTGAGTATACAAATTAGATGAGTCCTTAGCCAATAAGGATGACTGAGTAGTTTAATAAAAACTTGAACGAGTATTGCAATAAATACTTTATCTATGATAAAACATTTTACGTGATAGTCCAAATCTAAAGACATTAGAGGCATCACCTCTTACCTTAGGAATTTATACTCTATTCAAACTATGAGAATTAAGATATCTTGACTTACATAAGTAGTTAAAGCCATTAACACACTAAGTGGGTTGCATTTCTTCAAAGTTACACTTACATCATCAAACATAAGTTAGGTGTAAAAAAACGGTCACCAATGACCTTAATAAATGAGTAAACCTACCCACCACATTTTCTATCTCTATCGTCAACTTTGAAACTCTATCAAGCTTGTACGTAAATCACATTGACATTAGACCCATTTATATATTTAATGGCCAATCCAACCAAGACCATAGATGATTATACATTTACAGATGCTTATCTTTTCAGAATAAGTAACTATGCATACCATGAACATTACTTACGGATTTTTTAGTTTGGAAGATGCATGTACGATGATTAATAGGATACTTCAACTAAGACAAAACTATCATAGCTATTGAAGATAAATTTTTTTTAGCTAGGATTAAAATGACATGTTATGTGGATAGATATTGGGTGTAAGACTTATGCAATCACCAAACAACAAACCCAAAACACTAGATTCTATGCATCATTGCTAGTATCATCGCAACCATGAGAGGACCTTAATACAAATTTTGTTCGTGAACTACCCAAAACCTTTCAAAGATATGACTCTATTTTGTAGTAGTGGATTAATTTATGAAAATGATTAAATTCATATCATGCTTCAAAACTTTTACTGCTTCACACGTTGCTAAACTATTCTTTAATGAAGTGTAAAACTTCATGAATTACGCAAGATCATAGTCATAGATAGAGACAATTATTTTACCTCATGTTTTTGGAGAACCATTGGAACTTTATAGGCATAGAGTTCAAATTCTCATCCACCTATCACCCTAAACTGATAGTCAAATGGAGATAGTAAATCATAGCTCATAAAATTTATTACGATGTTTAATTGGAGAAATGGTAAAGAATTTGAATCTACTTCTATAATAGGCAAAGCATGGCTATAATAGTTTTATTAATAGATCCATAAGAATAAGCCCCTTTGAAGCTTATAATAGATATAAACCTTGTAATCATGTGTTGTTGAAGAGGTAATAAGTCTAACATACAGAATAACACTTGTGTTATTCCTGGTTCTCTTTCAACTAAGATTGCCTTGAACGGGTATCTTTTGGGTGTTATTTTTTAAAAAAATTTTCATATTTATCTTTAACATTTTTTATTTATAATATGTTAAAATTAATCTCTAAGCTGCTCATTACAATTTGCACAATCCATTTTCACATCAACGGTGAGCGTGGTAGATTAACAAAAAAGGCCCCGATGGGGTAAAAGTGGGTATTTGTACCCTGAATAGCCTCTGATAATAAAATTTTGAGTTCAAAATATATTTTGGGAAAATTATATTTGCATAAGATAAATAATCACTTCATCATTTGGTAATGCTTAAGTTCATTTGATTGGATCGTATGCATCAAAAATCTCAAAAGTAATTGATGTGAATTTGTCTTATTTGATCTTTTATTAATAAGTAATTTTATATGATATTATTACAAGAATGATATGGTTGCTAAATATGTTTTATATTGCCTCTTCATTAGGTTCCTCTTATGAAAATTTGTGTATTCTTAAATTTAATTTGCTTATTATTAAGTTCCTATTATTATACTATATCTTGTTGATGTGGTCCTTACATGATATTCAAGGGTATCACAAAATAAATTAAAAAATTAAAAATAATTTCTTAATTAGTAATATCTTTAGGATGTTATGCATATAATATTATTAGTAGTTTATAAATCTTTTGATCATCTACTTTATTAAGTCTAAAAATAGACCAATAGATATAGTAGTTCATAACTTAATAATATTAAAACGTATTAAGAAAAACTTTGATGCCATTCTAAACTTTGTAATCACAATAATAGCATAATGTCTAAGATCAAAGAGAAGTAAAGAATGATTACCAAGTGATATCCTAGAAAATAATCATCAAATAAAAATTTATTTATGATAGGATTTTAGGTGGAGAGGTACATACATGAATAGTCTCACATCAGTTACATTATGATTTTATATGTTGTTTTATGAACTTAATATGTATAAGTGCTATTGAGGACACCAGTTGTAGTTGGGATTTTCAATTGTCATAAGCTAGCAAAGCACCAAACTTTTGCATAATTAAGGTTTTTATTTTTCATGTGTATAGTCAAAACGTAGCCTTAGATTATATTTTGGACTCAACATTCACTCATTGGAATAAAAAACAAAAAATGACCCATTAGGCCCATCATAGTTGGTCCCACCAACTACTATCAGCTTGATGGCCCGCTCAAACTGCATTCCTTAATCCCTAAATGGTTTGGTAGGCTGGTCTTCCAAGTCTATTTTGGATTGTAAGTTTGCACGACCATTAAATGTACTTTGAACCATTGACACCACGATAACTTGCCAATTCAACTTATCGGGAAAACATTTTTTGTGATCCATGAACATGTGTGAATTTTCCTACTTGCCAGTATAACCCACCATGAAAATAGTTCACTAACCAACAAATAAATATGAAACCTTTGACACCAAGCTAACTTACCAACAAATTAGTTTTTGCCACTAAGGCACACATGACTCATCACACGTAGTAGACTTATTGATTTGACCTACTACTTGCTGACCTTGATCGACTCCTAACAACATGCTTGAATCCAATCAATGTCAAACAAAAAACAAAAGATTTTTTAGAAAGTCGTTTGACAATAATTTTTCATAATAACTTTTTAAATTTTATATTATATTTTTATTTTTACTTTTTTTACTCTCTGTAAAATGAGAGGCTCATGTTTTGAAAAAAATAAAAAATTTATAAGTGAAGTCTTTACTGTTTCTTTGTATATTACTAATGTCTAAATGTTGATCGAAGCAAGAACTTTATCAATGCAAATCCTTTGAAGATCCAGTATTAAGAGAAGGGGTGCAAGGCACAAGCGATTAAGTGTTGTGTCAGTTTATTTTTAACACTATGACAACCCCTTCCTGTGGTCGCACACATGACAATTCTCTTTCACTTTTCCTTTTCATGTTTACTCAAAATTTTACCACCTCCACCTTCTTTAGGCTTTCTTAACAAATCCCTTATATCATCACCTTTCTTACTCTTTGAAACTTAGTTTCTTGAGTGTTTCAGATAGCATTTGCATGCAACCACTTTGTTCCTTTAGCTTTCAATGATGCTTGGTAAAGTTTTTTTGTGCTTTCAATTTTATGTTTCTGTGATCTTTACTTTGTTTCTTACTTTATCATTAGATTGATTTTATTAAACTCTTTTCAAGTATCCCATCATTGTGTCCTTTAAGAGATTGTAGGCATAGTATATGGATCGACATCTGTGTTGATCCCAATTTTCTTTTAGCTAAGATTGTTTTGGAATGGTACCTATTGTGTGTTGTCCTTGTTGATTTTTCATATTCATCTTTCGTATTTTTTTTTCTTTTTAACATGTGTAGGTTAATCTTTAAGTTGTTAATTACAATCAAATTGCTTTTTTTGGCATGGGACACTTTTTTGGGATAAATTCTACTTATGTTGAGATGGGTTAAATAATGGGATAATATCTCAATATTATAAGGACGTGTTATTACAAACACAGTATAAAAGTATCAATATATTAGATATCATGAAAAATTCAAAGCTAAGCATACTTAGGTAGGAGTAGTATGACAATGATAAAAAAGGGAAGGCCCTTTAAGGAGCCTTTTGGGAAAAAATGATAAAACTCGATTATGATTGAGGCAATACCTTAATAGGAGGATTGAGATATCACAAATAATATTATTTGTTAGCTTATCCTCAATAGAGTCATTAAATGGTATTATGGATAGAGAATGAAAAACTCATAAGTGGTGTAAGTTTAAGTCAAGATAGTGAAGTAGAAAATGATAATAATAAAGACAATATATGTTTAATAGTATTATATTAAATAATCAAATTATGTTTCTAAGGAGGTATGATTGACAATGATAAAATTGACCATGGGTGTGAAATGATGTCACTTGAATATGGTTGACAATGATATTATTTTGTAGCGATGATTAACAATTATGATAACTTGGTAATAATGGTGGTTATGACAATATTCAATAGTATTTAAAATTAGTAGTAGCTAGTAGTATGTAATGATTAGAATTGGTATGTATAGTTAATAATAATAGTTGTACGTGACAAACGACGATTGATGATAATAAAGAAAGTGATACATGGTGGTCAGAGGCAACAACAATCATTGAAAACAACGATTTTGCATCACATGGCCTTCATGATGAGTAGTAGCGACTGTGTTTGTAGGTTTTAGATATTGTGGTGTAAATGATGGTGGTTGACGATATCTCCCAAGTGATAGTCAACATTAACGGTTTCCAATATTGGGGCTTAGTGGTAATGGTGATATGTGATGTTGTGGTTATGATTAAATTCGATTGTTTGATAATGAGTATCTGTGACGATGGTCATCGATGATAAAAAACAATGATGAGTGATGGTCAATTAAAGGCTAGAGGGTAGTAAAGTAACTTAGCTCATAATGCAATGGCATCTACTTCATCTCTATCATTTGACAAAGTTTCATCAATTACATATAAATACTTCATCTATATCATTTCAACTATTCTTACATTCATAATCATCATATTTATGCTTGTACAACATATCTATACCTACATTTTGAGATTGAAATATATATAAGTTATTACGATTGCTTGCATCAACTATTTCAATTGTAGGATTTATTAGCTTAAGCTAATCAAGCATTATAATTCATTGATTGGAGGCACTACGTGCTCATTTATAAGTTTTATCTGTCTAAAAATCATTTATAGCTTGCGGAGTTCATGTCTATTTATGCTAGACAAGTTCATAATTTTTAACTTAATAGTTATTATTTTCATACTTTTTATGATTGCATAACAATTTTTTGTACAAATATTTTAGGATTTAAACTATACCAACATTAATGTCGAGTTTAGATATATAATCATATATTTGTAAGTTATGTCTTGGATGTTTAGTTGTATTTTTGGATTTTATATTGTATATTTTCATGATTATCTAATATTTATTAAGAGAATATGCTTACATTTTTTTATTAACTTTTTTTTTTTTAAAAAATATGACTTCTATAAACAGCAACCCCTCAAATCTGCAAGCAAATGGCCCAACTTGGTAGATGTTGAGGGGGAGAGAGAGCGCATCGCTTGTGGCTTCCTTCCCTTGGATTGGCCACAACGCCGCTGCCGGAGCTAACGGACTCGTCTCTTTGCAACGGTAGAAACTTCTATTCGGTCTATGGTTCGTGTAATTGACATCCTATGTGCAGGATGACATAACCTTCCTTTCAGAGAAGCCTCTTCTGTCCAGATTGTTGTGGGCGTCGTGTCCCATTCTTGCACTCAGACGCTTTCTTTCCTTTTAACGAGGTCAACTACTCTTGGCTTTGATGGCTGCCGCCCCTCTGCCGGGATCTGGAGCCGTCTTCCGGGGCTACAACTTCGCTAACACTTGGGAACAGGTGAATTTATTATTTTAAAACCATAAATTCTTAGAGTCCGATTTGAGCATCTGTCAAAGTACATTCCTTATATCGGTTTTTGGGTTTCCCGACCTGACTTTATGTTGTCGCTTTGCAGAATGCCCCGTTGACGGAGGAGCAAACTGTTGCTGTTGCAGCGCTGTCCCTTGCTGCTTCTGAGCGCCCCTTTCCGAGTAATTTGGTGAGCAGTCTTCTTTTTTTTATTTTATTGTAGGAGTGTAGAATTAATGGAACACTTGCAGTCACAGGAGCACGACACGAGGAAGGATGGAATTGCGGTGGTTTCTTCAAGTGATTCAGTAGGTGAATCTGGCATCGCTGGGGTTCTAGTCAATACTCACCAGGTTTATTTTTCCTTCCTCAACAAAAACTTTTTAGTTTTTACTTGATTAACAACTCTATTCAGATTTCATTTTAGGGGATGGTTCAATGATATTATATAGATTTATTGTTATTTTATTGATTTAATATTAATACATTAATGTGCAACATGTTCCGATGACAACTAGCTCGTAGTTTTAGGATGAGACACTTTGGGGCATGGTAGCCATTGCCTCTACAACCACTCAAACTACTCTAAGGTGGAAATGTTGTAAATATAGTTATTGTTAGATCTTGCCAAACTAAACAGTTAAATTTTTTATATAATGTTACATGATATTTTAATAGCAACAAATCAAAGATTCCATTAATTGAATTACTTAAACATGTGTTTTTTGAAATATTATGTCATTCAAGCATGACTGTTTTGCATTGCTTTTATTTTTGTTCTTTAATTTTTCATATTATTTTTATTAAAAGACACGAAAATTAGATATTTTGTGATCAAATAGAAACTTTATGCTTGTTTAACCCAATCATGAGTTTTTTTTTGATACTATCTTGTAGAAATGGGAAAAAAATTCTGGAGGTTGTTAAAATGAAAAGGAATAAAGTTATCTTGTCATGAAAACTAAAAACATCTGGTTAGTATTGAAGCAATTATAAAAATGACAAACTCCGTCTAAATTTTTTGTTGCTTCTAAATAAATTCCAATGATGATGTACAAGTGAAAACTATGGTTAATTTGCATTAATTGTGCTAATCAATTTACTGGACACAATGAAGGTAAAAAAAAAGGGAATATAGCTTCCTTGTACAAAAATCCAATATTTCCCCATTTGTTAATTGTCATAACAATGACAATATTTAATAAATCTTCATGGCTTCAAATAGTTCAATGATAAACATGGAGAGGGCGACAAATGAAGATAAGGATGAAAAGGGTACAAATGAGGTAAGGGAATAAGGAATGGGAAAGGGAGCATAGTTGTAGGTGAAGATAACCTCTCAATAGTGTTAGGGGTGTTTATTCATTTGATTTGTTTTATAGACCTATATTATCAATTTTGTTAGGCTAGGATGAAAATTATACAAAAATAAAATTTTAACAAAAATTGAATTGAATTGAATGAAAAAATTGAACAGGATTAAAGATTGTTTTTTTTGGAAAATTGGTTTGTAGATTGAATCCATAATATAGAAATTGGATCTTAATTTTATCTTTTTGCGAGGTTTCTCGTCTCAAGCTCTCGTCAATAGATCTTTTTTTAGAGTAGTAGTAGCTGAAGTAGAAGCGTAAAAATGGCTAAGAGCAAAGGAAGAAGGAGAAGAGAATTTTTTTATTATAAAAGAGATTGAATTCTCTAAGGAGATTTCTTTCATGGGGTTCCTGAATTTCACATAGCTTTGATTCCCAAAGCTTTCTAAATTGTTTTAAATTCTTTTGAATTTACTTGAAATTCAACTAAATTGTTTCATACATTATTTCTATCCTTTTATATAGTGGCTGAGGTATAATTTTTAATGATAAAAGGGAACAGCACGTGATTTTGACTAGAAATTTAAAATTCTCAAAATTTTTGTAAATTCCTTACCCACCTGCCTAGTATGCACACATGCTTTTGCCGTGAAGCTGTATTGTCCTGTGGGCTCTCCACAGGTGCGAGTACTATTACTATTTGTGAACAACCAATCACGTGCATCGACTACGATGGCATGGTGGATGCATCTATTGCGCGCATGTGAAATGTGTGCCAACACATGTTGGTATTTGGCCTGTGTGCTGCAGCACGCTCTTCATGCGCAGACCAGCACACGGTCTTACTTCTTCGTGCTGCATTGTCGATTTTCATAATTTTTTCGCCTTTTTCGTCGTTTTGTCTCCTCTCTTGATTTGTTTTTCATCTATTCTAGATTCATTGACTTTAGAAGTGGTTTTCTGATCATAGGTCCCTTCTTTTTGAGATTCGAGTCTCATCGAATCTTCTTTGTTGAGTCGATTTTCTGGCAGATTTGGTTTTGTTGTTTTCTTAGAAAGGTTGGGAGGACGTTGTTGATTTCTATGCGACGAAAAATTGAGATTGATGTCATATTCATATTTATCTCCAATTATTTTGCGAAAACTGTTTAATCTAGAATTTTTTAGATTAAGATTATTTTCTTTTGACAGATTTTCTTTTGGATTTGTCATAAAAAGAGATTGGGATTTTAACATCACCTTTATTAACATTTGCATTTGTTTGGTTAATAGAACTATATGTTTCTTTAAGCTTGATACTGAAGTATTTGGCATAGTCACCTCAACTGAAGCCTCTTCATTCTCTTGATTCTCTTTTGTGACTTGTTCTTCAATTATCTTTTTTCTTTTACCATTTACATCAAATTAACGATTCATGATACTAAAAATAATATGATTTGTCTACTAGACGTTTTTGTTCTAAGCTTTCGTCTGCAGACATTTTTTTAGAATAGCAATAATGGAAGTGAAAGCTTTGAAAATGACTAGAAGCAAAGGAAGAAGTAGAAAAAAAGGAGCGTTGTTATCACAAATGAGAATGAATCTTCTTAGAAGATTTCTTTTAAGGGATTCTTAAATTTCACAAAGTTCTAATTCTTAGTACTTTTTAAAGTTTTTTTAATTATTTTGAATTTATTCTAAATTCAACAGAATTATTTCATACATCCTTCCTACCCTTTTATATAGTGGTTGAGATATAATTTTTAATACTAAAAAAGTAAAATATGTGATTTTGATTAGGAATTTAAAATTTTAAAAATTATGCAGATTTTGCACCTACCCACTCAGTCCGTTAGCACCTCACGCTTTGCAGCTGTATAGTCGCACTACAGGGTGCTTTGCGTGCAGTCTTGTTGCTTTATGTTGCGTAGTCGATTTTCGTCATTTTGTCTTCTCTTGATTTGTTTTCGATCCATTCTGGATTCAATGACCTTTGAAGTGATCTCCTATTCATGATTAGATTGAAATAAAAGATCAAAATGTGTATAATTGCTCAACTTTTCTAGTGATTTTATTAAGAAAAAAAAAACTTGAGTGGAGATGCATCAATTGTTTTGCTAAATGTTGAATTGAAGGTTTTCAAATTGCATTGAATCTATTTGGCATCGTCTGTTTAGTTCTATTTTTCTTTTTAAACTAACAATGTACATTCGCACCTAACACAATTAGTAAGCAACTACTACAAAAACTCTAAGAAGGCAAAGAATACGATAGGGAGTGAGTATGATAAAAGGGAGAACATTCTTTATTGTAGTGCTATATTGCAACATTGTCAAGCTTTGGAAGTTGATGGAAATTTTATTTTGGAAGCATCTTTTCACTCAATTTTCTCAATTATTCTCTTTGTACCTTTCTCCCTCACTTTTTTATTTTGTATAAAATGTGAGTTCTCAAACACCAATTTAGGTTTTGGGTTGAAATGAATAGGTTAGATCAAGAAAATTTCTTAAATATTTTACCTAATTTTCATTTTAACAAGATTGTTATTTGCTTAACATTATGGGGAGGAAGGTCGATTAGAAACCAAGAACATATTATGATGACATTTTAAAATTAAGATGGTTTTATGCATAAGATGATTTATGTGTAGAAAATTTTCATACATGGGTAATTAATCTATAATTATATTAAGCTGGTAAAGATCTTCATGTTTTTACTTTTCGTTTTTGAAAATTCACGTATCAGCACTGTGATAGTTGCCCATTTGGGTTTAAGACGAAAGGTGCCATTCAAACTTTGTTAAACTAATTACAGACATGCATGACAGAATAAATCCATTATAGAAATGAATATAATTAGATCAATTATTCATAAAACAACTTGGACTTTTCGACCCCATATAAGATTGGCTCAGAATCATGGGATCTTTTTCTATCAGATAAGAAGGGCTATCGCTAAGATTATAGATATGCATGATAGGATAGGCGATAATTTTTTGTGAAGGATGAGAGCCAAGAATACAAATAGAAAGAGTAAACAACACAACCTTTGGGGATTTGAAAGTATTCTTTAAATAGTAGAGACTGTGGAATAAGCATTACCACTATGAAGGCCGTTTGAGTGAAGTTGTGTGGTAAAATGAATGCCTCCAGCTTTAAGCACATGTAATTCTTGCTCCAAAATGATTTAGAAATGTAAAGTACTAAAGATAAAATGAGTGTTTAAAAGATGATGATTATATAGCCACAAGAATCTTAAACATCTCTAACACCACCATGACCATTGTGACTAATCCCCTTAAAGATATCTAGGTGTTCCTTACAAAAATCTACTCAAAACATGTAGATTTGGGCTCTATAACCCATTGCCATAGTGGTTAGTGGAAATCGTCTTGGATGCTCCATCATCAACCCATGATGAACCTAGTAGCCAATTTGTTAGGCACAATATCATCTTCAATGATTCTCAGACTCCTAAGGTGATTTGGTGATCACTTTAAGTAGTTTTGGCATTGCCTTAGGTGGTTACTTGTTTTGAGTGGGCTTTGACTAGCCTTTTGTGTTAGAAAAGATTCTTGTGTTAATGTTGAGGAGGGCCTTAATTTTTAATTGGATTTGTGGTGTTTTGGCATGTTAATTAAAGGAAAAGATGGTGTTATCTAAGATAACGTAGTCTTAATTTAGTGCTAAATATAGACCTTTATATATTATTTTTTGAGTTTGAAGCTACCATGTCTTGCACAATGCTTAGTGTAAGCCTTGATTAGCTCTGGCAAGAGAAGAGCCCAACCTCAATATTGACTATATATCATTTTTATTTGGTTTTGATTTTTGAATTATACTATTAAAACGTCGTTGCATTAGTAGTTATATATGCCTTAGCATGAGATTAAAAGCTATTTGAGCATCTTAATCTATTTGCTTGCATAGTTGGCCTTCAATAGATATTGTTAACTATCATTCTCCATCGTAAACAACTATAGTATATTTTAGAGATTAGGTTGTCTTGTCTTCAAATTTTCATAATAAATATACATTTTCATTGAACTATTAAATACGATATCTCATGCCTTTGCATGAACTTAGATAAATTTCTATAACAAAGGCTTTGACCAAGGCTAAAATGGCCAACCTTAATGCAGTTGACTTGATGTTAAATGTTATATCATGAGATCACATAGACTTGCTTATCAAAGACCTTGGATGGTTGTTTAATGTAATCTCTAATACTAGTGAGACTATCAATTTTTGTTTCCTTGTAGATTTGGCAGCCCATTATTTGTTTTAAAGGATGAGAATATATTTTTTTGGTTAGCAATGTCATAAGAATTATTGAGTTTGTTGTCGCATGCCTTATCTATATGATTGTTTTATGGGATTATATTGGCTTTGGTTTGGTTTTGGGTTTGAGTTTTGCTCAGTGAATAGGTTTAGGTGTTTGTTTTGGTTTTGTTGGATTTGACCCAACCTAATGATAGTTTTATAAGAGTGGCTTGGTTTGGTTGTATTTATGTTTATGGGATGTGGCTCTAATCAATAGTTGTTTTTTTATTCAATGGGATTTGGTAAGCTTGTTGTAATTTTAGGACAAAAAATATTTAGAAGGTCGATTTTGTGTGCTCAAGAGTATTATGTGGATTTCATTGGATTGGGACACGAGTACTATTAACATTTGTAACAAGAACTTCTCTACTGTGGTCATGACATTTAGTTTGTCAAGTTTGAGGATGCTATGATCAAACCTTTGCCTCATGGATTGGTTAATTTTGGTGTTGGTTGGTTAACTAAAATTTTCAAATCTCTTTGTATTAGGAGTTTAACAAATTTTAGATTAGCCAATGGGCCCATTTGTGTTAGAATAGGGCCGATCAATTTTAAAATCATCCAACAAATTGACCCTCAGTAGATTTTGAAACCAATTAGGCTTATTCTTTGAAATCAATTGAATTGTTTTAATAAGAATTGAGATATTGTAATCATAAATTGATTGACTTGATTTGTTTCTTGGTACAATCTCCTTGATAGTTTTGTATATAAATTGTATTCCACCAAACTTATTATAATTTAATTTTTGAGACAACTTGAAAGCTCTTACTATTGCACTTCATTCGTTATGTTGCAAAAATTTGAAAATATCTTTTTCCTAAGCTACAGGGTCAAAGAAAATTGCCATTATTGTATTTTTCTTTAATGTGAATTTTGAAGATCTCTCATAATACTTTAGCACTATTAGATGAGTCATTCAATATCTCCTTGGATACCACTACTATAGTCAGAGTTTGATCTATATTTCAAGGTTTTAATTTTAGTGGCACCTTTATTATTTTTTTTACTATCATCTTCTTGCTTTGGATCACCTTAAACCTCCTTAGAAGTAGTTGATGAAGATTATAACATGAACTTTTCTTTGTGTCCTAAAATCCTGCAATTGTTGCCATATTTTAAAGGTGCTAACTTGGTTATTTGATGGTGTGAGTGGCGGTTTAGACATGTGGGCAATCATCTAGGTTCATAGAAGTGCAGTCTTGATGAGAAGAGGTCACTCAAATAGCTTGTAGGCACAACTTGATAATGGCAACCAAGCGGGTGAAACCAAGGAGGCTTTTGGTCAGGGAAGGCGTTAGTGTAGGGTGGTAATGTTCGCCGATGGCAATTAAAGGCTAAAAAATTGAGGAAATAATAGATGAGGATGTTGACGAGTGGTGGTTGGGACATTGCAAAGGAGGCTCTGATACCGAAGTAATACCAAAGGGCTAAGATATCCTACAGCAAAATTTAGGTGACAGATGGTAGCAATGAGGATAATGGTCACTATAGAAGTAGATTCGAATCATAACTTATATATCTTCGAATCATAATTTGAAATGATTTGAATTACAAATCAAGGATATGCGTGCATACATGATAAGAAATCACAATTTTAATAAGAGACAATGCCAAGTAAAAATGATATTTTTTATTTCATTCAATGACAAGAACTTAAAAGGTTGTGATGTTAAACCCTAGACCTAAAAACAAGAAATAAAGGAAATGCTTTTCTGAATAAGATAAATAAAAAGAAAAAAAGCAAAAATAAATAAAGCTCTTTAGAATTTTATATATGATTCATTATAACCCATAATGAATTAAAGATGTTAAATAAATAAGAATAACTCTATATAGGCTCATTATGGGCTCTTGTAAATGGTCTATTTCACAGCCTTCAATGAAATGAGACATCTTGTGTGCTTGGTTCTACTAGATTTGCCTGATGTGCCTAATGTACCTAATGTTCTGGATCATTCTTAGTGGTCTTAGGCTTTAGCATCCTCCATATGTCCCATCTTGAATTCGTTCTTTTTATCTATTGTCATTGTTGTGCTGCATGCCTGTGGCATAATTTGAAACGTTAGAATCGTGAGCTTTGCTTTCAAGTGTACAACATTGTTTTTTGAATTTCATTCACTTAGGTTGCTCGCTACTCATCAGAATTAAATAGTGTTCTCTCGCATGATATGCATTTGTTGAATGCCATGTCACTCTTTCTATGATTTTTGATATAATTTGGTTAAAATTTTTTGTTAACCTTGCAATGATCGTGGTAATTTCTATTTAATGGATTAGTGTTGTTATCTTACTTGTTGTTGGGCTTAGTTTTTAGATACTTTTGCTCTTCAATTGATTTTTTGTTTTCATTGTCATTGCCATTTCTCTTAGAATTTAAGCCAAAGCTTTTTGTCAATTCGTAGAACTATTCTTAGTGTAATTCTTTAGCTTTTGGCTGTCTTCTTGATACACTCCAAAGATAACTTCCTATCACTGAAATTCTTTGGTATTCTCTTGGAAAGTCTTGCATCTGTCAAAGGTTATGCCAGTTTCTCTTGCTTTCTTCTATATAGTCATTTTTAGTTTCTTTTGGTTTGTTCCTGTGCATGTCTTATTGTAATGCATTTTGTAGATAAAAATTCCATCATGCTAGAGCATGATTAATTAGCTTAGGATGCACTAAGAAGAACTTGCCATTTTTCTACACCTATGGTAAAAGTTCTTTAATTGATTGAGCCATGCGTCCAACTTATATGCATCAATCATTCCCTTATTGCTTTACATTTTGATCTTATTCTTCACTTTGAAATATTGGCTCTACCATTTAGTATCAATGCAAGGTTGATAGTATTATCTTCCTTATCATTCCTCTCCCAAGCTAGTTGACTTCTTTGCTGATCTTAGGCTCATTCAGTGGCATGGCTTTTGCTCAGGAAACAAGAGAATCTTGGCTCTGTCATGCTTATTGAAGTGGGCTTTGGACGATTTGTGCTTTGATCCATCTATAAGGATTGTGGCTTGCTTAGTTTGCCTGGCTACTTGTTTGAAAAGATCTGCAGCTGGTTTGCTTGATGTCATAATGGCATATTCTAGAAGTGATGTTGGCATTCTATGCTATATTATTTTTTCAAACTGATAAGAAGCCTAAATTTCTAATAAAGAATATATTTTATAAAATTCAATTTTGTAGCTTGAAACTTGTTAGCATGATATTCAATGACTAGCAAAATAATCAACAATTAGAAAGCAAATTAATAGGTTTGGTGATAGTGTTGTCCAAGCAATATTGTTTTAGTTTGAAGATCCCAAACTGGATGTTGTCAAGCGATTCCATTAAAATCAGTGGCTTAAGAGGAATAAGATGGATGCAGAAATGCACAAATGTTTTGTTGGTATTTGAATTTGGGATGTGAACATAATATGTCCATTGGGTTTTGGGTTGGTGTTATTTAGTTTTGATACTATTAGAATTTTAGGAGAATACAACATGTTGCCATTTGTGCCCTTCCATAATAGCTTAAATTCTCCTTGTTCAATTAAAGGTGTGGAAAATATTACTAATTTCTCAGTGATGATGTATTTATGATATGTTAATGCATGATGTCCTTAGCATCTTAGATTTTCCTCACTTATGGTTGTCAACGTGATTTGTGATGCTTTCAGCCAAAATTCATCCACTTGGTTTCCCTTTTTGGAAATTGATGTTTTTGATTGATTAAATCATTGCTTTGATAAGGTGACAACAATTTATACAGCATTAATCTTCCAAAAGATCCTTTGTATGTAGACAAATAAGACCACCTGTTATCTGTTTCTTTATTCACATGCAGTTCTACAAGTGGTTCACAGATTTAGAATCTGCAATGAAGTCTGAGGTTTGTTCTGACACCACTATCACACTTTTAAGCAGAAGTAGAACCAAGGAGATATATTCATCAGGATAACCGGCATATCGTTTTTGACAGACAGAGGAGAAATATCGCCTTTATGTTAACACATTGCTGGAGCGTATTCAGATATGTGATGGAATACTTGAAGAGGTAAATTCCGGGTTTTTCATATTATTTTTCTCTTTAGTTGTGCTGTTAAATGCATGAGTTGTTATGATGCTTTATTTTTCTCATATTTGAAATATCTAGATAGCAAAACTCCCAATAGTTTTTATAAGAGAGGAGAAACTGACCTCTAATCCCTTCAGTAATTTTTCTGCTGAAAAGTGAGCAATGTGCTATTATAATCTCGATTATATAGCATGAACAAAATCAGTAACCAAATAGCTGGCGATTGGGAGTTCATGCAACCTGGATTATTGTATAGGACTTATTTGGACTGATTCAACTTGATCTTAATTAGCTTGACTATCAGCGGGTTTGTTGAAGAAGATCATTTGTTTTTGTCAATGTTTTAATTACGGGGACTTGGAAAGCAAGCATGTATACGCTTGTACTTGGCATATTAATGTTTCTACACTTGTTTCATGGGTGCTTGTGTTGTCTTGATGCTTTAGTTTCTTCATTGGTAGATGTGGACATAATTAAAAAATAAAAGACATTTTTTATGTAATGATTGGATTTTCTGGGATCAATAGCACTGCATTATTTATGAACAAAATTTTCTTGGCTGATGCTTTTGCCTATTACAAAGAATTTTTAAGGTAATTCTGTCAGCAGAGTAGTTAGTAAATGTTTTTGTTATTTGTTCTTCATGTTTTAGTTAAAATGACATATAATGTTACTCTTTCTATTTAGCTACTTAGTTATTTCTTTTTAATGCTCTATACAGCTACCAGGACATAAATTACAGTAAGTTCAATATGATGGTAATGTGGCAGCTGATCAGTACTTGAACTGGGTCATAATTTTCAAGTCATCAAAAGGTGACTTTTATTTGCAGGTTAGGTTGCAAGACTTAGCTTAAACACACTCGACAGGATGATGTTGCCTTAAGGTTACTGTAGTATTATGCCATCTTCCAAACGTTCGGGCTTGAGAAAGAGTTAATTCCATTTTTTTGGACTAAAGAATTTCTTGTATATGTTTGCTCTTCTGTACAGATAATGAAAGTGCTTCTTTTTTGACAAAAATTCTAGTAATTGATTAGTTTAGAGGAAGCAAGCTAGCTTAAATGACTTTGACGAATGTTAGATACGCAAGGCAGTGTTTTTGATGTTTTATGTTGTTGGTAGAAAAGCTTTAGTAGAAATATTCCATTTTAAGAATGGAAATTTGTTGGATAAAATGGTGTTGTACTTGGATGACATTTACTATTTTGTTTTCCCCTTGTTTAGGTGGATGATACCCTTAATTTATTTAATGAATTACAAGCACTCCAACTGTCTGTTGCAACAAAGACGAAGACATTGCATGATGCATGCGATCGCTTGGTATGCCCTTCCATCATCTTTCCCAAAGCCACTTTTGGATGATGTTAAGTTTTATGCTTTTATAGTTAGTTTCACTGAATTGATTGCTACAAGCCTTTGGTCTTGCCAATACATTTTTTAAACCTTGATTTGTTGTTTGAATTTATTTATTTTTCATTTTCAAGTATGTTCTAGTTTGAGTTTTGGACCAGCTGCTTTATTATTATATAATGCAGATAACTTTTATGTATCCTTTGTTTTAGGACATTATACTGCTCTTGGTCAACTGGAGTTTTTGCACACAATAGAGGAAAGAGAATCGGTCATTAGGTTCACATTTCCCGAGCTTTGAAATATTTTGTTGAACAATTGATGGGATTGTATAAGAGAATATTCTTTTGAAAAATAAGATGGAGAGCAAAATAAATTCAATTGCATGCAAATGTAACCAGTAGTTTTGAGTGGATGAAAATTGGTTTTGTAAAGACAAGTCAATAGCTATTAAATGGTGTTACTTATTTGCCAATAAAAGTATCAATATAAAAAAACATACATGAAATATATATATGTGTGTGTATATATACATGTTTGTAAATAAGGTTGTATAATAATGGCATGAAGCAACTAAAGCTGTTTCACAAATGAAGATTGTGTGTGGATAAATAAAGCAATTTTAAGAAGCACGATAGGAGATTGCTTACTTTTTTATGGCAGTGAGATTAAGATGAGGAAATATGAATGAGAAGATGTGGGTAAGAGGTGGGAAACTCCGGTAGACAGTATTGCTAAGTATACAGCTTTGTAAAAGACTCCTGATTATACGACTTGTTAACGTTTTTTAAATTTATTTTACTTTCCTGCAAACCTTCTGCTTCATTTAGTTTGAAACTGGAGTGAGGTGAAGTATTGAAAGTCTTAAGATTAAGGAAAAACACCATTATGGCTCTTTTTAATTAACATAAAGTGGAGGAAAGGGCTGCATAATGAATCAATATTTGGCATGGGGCATTGGTAAGTTGTAAGAGATCATGGATCAAACTTGAGTAGTAGATTCTGGCTAAGAATTATTGAGGAATACCCATCTCCAATTATGAATGAGGTTCAAACTCAGATCTTCTTGATTACAGAAGACTAATCACTATCAGTTATTGAGCATTAATCACCTTATTTAGTAATGGACACCTGCAATAAATGATCATGCCATTATGCAACCTTATGCATGCCAAAGCGTGCTTGCACACTGGCGAACATATTTGATCCATTTCAGCACTCAGATGACCCAACTATCTTAATTTTATGAGCTTGATTCTAGCCAAATCCAACCCATTCAAGCAAATTTGCTCATTCTAACCCAACTTGATTCTAATCCAAGCCTAATTGAGCTAAATTGCTTAGTCAATTTGAATATGTACCCAAATTGAACCATATAGTGTGCCTTTGGGGTTTCATCTGGAATTTGGGATGAATGATTAGCAGATGGGGAATTGAAGTTGTGGAGCGGAGCCAATTTGATCTATTATTTCCAATTGTTAGCAATCATATGTTATACTAAATGTATATTGCTAAGATACGGTGGAGAAAAAACAACACCATCTTTTAATAATTCTTAGATGTAGAACATCATTTTTGAGATGTGGGTTTTTTATTGAACTTGATTTTAAGTTGATATAATTCAAACCTAATTAAAAAAAAGTGCAACATATAGAAAGAATCTCATTCAATAATTATAAAAAATTTTATTGATTTTGAAATGTGGGGGTCTTTTGTCGAATAAATCAAAATAAGGTCAAATAATATTCTTGGGACATAGGTTCTTGTATCGGTTTTGTTTTTTGATTGTTTGCTAGAATTCGTGTAATTGAGTGATCGTTGAATTATGAACTAATTTGAAAGTGTCTGTCTTGTTATACTTTCTTGTGAGAGTTTGTGCACCATTGACATGTTGCTTCGATTTTTGGTGTTTTGAAAAATATATAAATATAAAAACATTTTAAAATATAAAATAAAAATAAAAAATGAAAATGGTAATGTGTTTAGAAGCAATCTAAATGCCTTAAGTTTCTAGGTACTTTTTCAACTAATTTGAGGGATTTTTAGAACTTCATTGCCATTGAAGCAAAATGTCTAAAATGCTCATGTTTATAAAAATGTCACAAAATTCTCGTAAATCTCTCAGCATTTTGTAGATTTGAGTAGTACATGGCCAAGGCCAACTTGTCAACTTGAGCAAAGAGCTAGGCATCTTAAGTTTCACCAAAAAATATTTTATCTTTTATAATTAAACAGCTTTAATTGCTTTCATTAACTGTAATGTAATCATTTTTAAAATGAATGCTTATTTGTAGGTTAAGTTAATTAAAAACAATTCAAATGAAATAAAAATATATAGCATAGTTTTACAACAACGCAGCTTTTCAAAAAAAAAATGTCTTTTTTAACGAAAAACTAACTTATAAATGTTTATCAATTAAAATTATGTTAATCCTAAAGGTCAACCTAATCAAACTTTTTTTGAAGCTGTAACCTAAACAAACTTAGCTCTCAAACAAACTAAATCAAGTAATCCTTTGAAAGTTTTTAGCCTGAACCTATTTTAATGTTTTTATGACCATGTACCCTGATGAAATCATGATCATTGTTTCTAGGTATATCTTCAAATTATCATTTGACTTCTAACAAAGGCTTCAAATTTGTTCAAAACTACATATAAGAGAAGTTCTAGGATGGGCACACTTCAAAATTTATGATTGTTTTTACAAGTTTTGGATGAAATTTTTTGCTCTATCTGGACACGCTGTAAATCTTTTGCAATGTCCAGTTAGTTATCATCTTTGAAAGTTGAATGTTTTTCTCCTTTATCGTGTACTCCATATTTGAAATGTTAATTTACTTTTTTGAGGAGATATACAAATGCTTTTAGGAAAATTAGTCACACTATCAATGCAAAATTTCTTAAAGGGAATGAATTACTATTGCAGCTTTTGGATCAAGTTTTTATAAGCCTTTCTGTCTATTTCAAATTTGCATATCCAACTTGTTTATTAACTAGGTTTCAGCACTTTTTACTTTTTTTAATATTCCCTTTCGATCTAAGCTTAGTTTCTGTATCCTAGTGCCATCTTACAGCAGACTGTATTTGTCACGAATGCCATGCTGCTTGCTGGTTGGAGCCATTTTTTAGGTAGCAACATAATTTTGTAACCTTTTAGGGCTAAGTAGTTACCCGAGCTGTAACAATTACCAACATGTAAGATATGAAACATGATTATTAATGAATGCTCAATTTCCTTGTTAGATTTCCTTTTGATGTTCTTATAGTTGGGATCATATCGATAAAGATGTAGTTGTTTTGACAGCACTATTGGTAATTAATGAAATTTTTTAGTACCATTAATGCATTCAAGCTCCTGTTCTCTCTTATGTTTATCATTGAAATATGAAATATTGTTTATCCAACCATTTTTCAATTGAAATTGAAACATATTAATTGCATTGTAGCTTCTAGAAAAGCAACGTTTGATAGATTTTGCTGAAGCACTTCGGAGCAAGCTGAACTATTTTGATGAGTTGGAGAATGTAAGTTCTGATGTCCATTTTCTTATTATAGCACTTTCAGAATATTTCCAAATTTGAAGTGTTCCCAAGTAATCACTAATTCTGCAAATTATGGTGTTTCTTATACCAATTCCTTATTGAGTGTAAGCATTGCAGTAATTAAAAAGATAAGTGGTTATCATTTGAGGAAACACATGACCAGAATTGATGAGATAAGCAATATAAGCACTTTTTGTTTGCAATTATGAGCATCAACATGCAGCAACAACTATGCAATTCGTTGATTCAATCATTAGTATATTGTGATATAAATAATTCTTTTGGCTTGACATTATAGTTGAGAAAGTGCATCTGTATGGATGTATTACAATTCAATTTAGAATTTAGGAAATTAGGTTTCTGATTTTTAATGATGTAATATTTTAGCATTTTCGTTGAAATACTGTCTTAAGAAATCAAATTCAGAATTTTTTAAATTGAGCTTCTGATTTTACTGAATTTATATGTAGTTGTTTTTTAGATGCAAACCCTTTAAACACAGGATCCATTGAATTCATATTATTACAGCGTATTTCTCAGGATATTAGAATAATGCAATCCTACAGTCATCCAAATCACATCTGTTCCTTAAATTAAATTTGCTTAATAGAACTTCACAATAATTAGTGTAAAATCAATATGCAAATCCTTATTTTGGATTAAGTACTACCTAAGTTGCACGAGCATTCAATTCCTTTGCTGTCAGTTAAAATTGGTTGAATTTCTGTACCAGTAATGATCATACCATATTTTCTTTTGTTGCATTAGTTTTAAGGAATTGACTGAGGATTAAAGTATCAAATGAAGA
The DNA here is from genome assembly GCA_023846275.1 of Vanilla planifolia. Lineage (NCBI taxonomy): Eukaryota > Viridiplantae > Streptophyta > Magnoliopsida > Asparagales > Orchidaceae > Vanilla > Vanilla planifolia. The sequence continues at coordinate 1,578,349 of CM043870.1, forward strand.
TTGATAGGGGCTTTGAAATTATACATTCAATCTTTATTTTCTAGATGAAATTCTCACTGATTTTAATAAAAACTGTAACTTGTACATAGCAATTAGTCCTTTATGAAAGTTGTGTATTATTTTCTTTGTGAAAGCTATTCCTTCTTAAATTATGCATGCATAATTGATGATAGTAACATAATGCTAGACATACTCAAATAAAATCAAGAATCTGTAAATATCTTACTAGAAGTATGTATTTTAGAGAAGTTTTATATGGTTAAATCAGCTTTCTTCATATTTTTTTAAATTGCAAATTTATAGTTAATTTAGTTATTTGTCAATTGGTGGAACTTTTACAACTCCTTTTCTAATCTTCTTATTGATCTCACTTATTTAAGATGATAAAACATTGTTTTTTGAAATTGACTCAAGATATATGATTGGCTTTATTAATGTTCAGTCAATTTTATTTAACGGTGCGACTGTGCAGATAGTTTGTTTTACATCTTTTGAGATTTATTAAAACTCTTTAAGGGTTCACATAACTTAGTGGCTTAGTAAGATGAAAACTTATGCTTTAAGTGTCAAATACCTTGAAATCTATTTAAATATGAAATTTTCATAGTTATATCTCTCAGGCATTGTGAAAATAATATCATGATGTAGAGTTTCTTATGTATGGAGTTAACACTAGTTTTAGGTAGGATGTAGATGTTGTCTGAAACCAAAGTTTACCAAACTAAACACAGAAATTTGTTGTGATGCCAATTTTTTCGTTTTGGGGCTCCGGTCAGCAGCATTGGTGATTTTTTGTTTTCGATGGATTCCTGGATCTCTTCTTGTATGCAATTGAATGTCAAGCTGTTCAGCAAAGCCCCACCAATTCCCTTTAGCTACGGATGGGATTTTCTACCTTCGACCTACATGTGTGAAGCATTTAGCTAAGTCTTCCCTCTTTCTAGGTCTCCTTCTTAGGTATCGGCAAGTTTTCACATTTTGTGCCCACCATTTGAATCGGCTGGAAAATGTTAAAACTTGAGGAAGTTTGATATGTGCATGCTTGCTTCTCTCTCCTCTCTCATATAGTTTTAGTAGTTTGTTTTATCATTTATTTACTTTTTTATGTTATGCTAGTGGTATTTGTGTATTGGTTGAGTTAGTGGTGTGATTAATATGAGTTGTACCATATATGGTATGATTAATCAATAAAAGCCAATAGAAATCCAAACTTTTATTAGGAGAGTTTCTCTCTTGAGTCAATTGCAAGATATTGGCTATGTCAAATCAATTGAGGCAAAATCATTAAAAATGATGCAAAGGAGGAAGGTAGTGATAATCAGGAGGTTAAAAAGGTTTGGTTTATGGTTGTTGAGATCGACTTTGATCAAAGTGCATGCAGTTCTATGTCGTTTGTTGTTGAAGGCTTGGCCTTGGATGTTAGAGGGGAGGTTAGTATGTGATTGTTATGGCAAAAGGAGTAGTGTTATGTGTGGAGTTATGAAGGTTGTAACTCATGAGTGATCCAAGCTAGTTTGCATATTTAGAACCATAAATACTATGTGACAGAAGTAGAAATAGTTGGGAAAGGCAAGACAAAGCAGAAGTTCTTTAGTTGAAGTCTAGGGATTTGAAGACAGACGAGCTCTTTGCCCATTTTCCTTTATGATCTTAGATGTGTTCAGATGTGCTATTGTTTTGTGGTGAGCTTTTTATGGTTCTGCTTGAAACAACTCAATGTAGTTTTCTGTTCTTTTACAATTAGTTTCACAGTTGGCATGGGAGAGAAAAGAAGGGAAATACTTGCTAGACTAGGAAATACTTGCTAGACTAGGAAAAGATGTAAAATATAATTATTAAATCCAGGTAGACTTAAAAAGCTTTAACACCTAGACAATTATTGGAGTTGAATGAAAATTTACTCAATGCATATGAATAGTGCTTCAGTGATTTGTATTTTTTAGTTGCCCTACACTTTGTAGTTATCAACAAATATTTTGCATAATTACTTTTTCAGTGTGACATCTCATGTAGGTTTCTTCCCATTTCTACTCTCCAAATGTTAGCATTAAGAATGGACAATTTCTCCCTTTGCTGAAAAGGCTTGATGACTGCATCTCGTAAGTTAACCATTGCTTACATTTAATATTTGATAATTTTCTCTTGGACAAGTTACAGCTTTATTTGTCTCCTTGACCTCATGAGCATAGGTATGTTGAAAGCAATCCACAGTATAGTGAATCAGGAGTATATTTGGTGAAGTTTCGTCAACTACAGGTATTTTGCTACTTTGGTATTAAATCTTCTATTGTAACTATTTACTATGTTCAAAGGGAGAGATTCTTTTTCATCTAGAAGAGAGCTTTATTTGAATTGAGGCACTCTATTATGTTTTTGTACTTATGGTTTGTTTTAAGAGCTAATAGCAACATTGTTGGGTTTGGATGGGAAGAGATGATTTTTAAAAATTATAAGGCACGTTGCTTCTAGGAACGTCAAAATTCATTTGAAAAAATTTGTGTTAAAGAGCAGCTCATGATCTTTCAAGCGTATTGGTATCTCTTGATGAGCTTGATTTGTTGAAGTGTTTTTCAAGATAATGACTGTTCATGGAATTGTTAAAGAATCAGGCATTTGGTTAATTGATTGGTTAGCAGAAATGTGAATTTTGTGGGATCTCCTTTCTATTCATAGAGGTTTTGATGGATTGAACTTAGTTGCCTTATTTGTTTAAATAATAAGAGTACAAAAGAGATTATGCTGATTTAACTAGACAACAAATTTCATATTATACTTGGTCAGGCTAATTCTTTTCCTTTTTTTTTTTGAATATCTTTGATGCTATACTAAGTGCCATATCATTCTTCTGGCAGTCTCGTGCTTTAGGCGTGATACGTAGTCATGTGCTTTTGGTACTTAAAGCTGCTTCTGCCCAGGTAATGACAAGTATTTTGTCATGGTGCTTTTCAAACATGTTGGATTGCAGTACTTTTAACTTCTATTATTTTGTTATTGCAGGTTCAAGCTGTTATTCGAGGTAGTGGCTCCAATTTAACATCTGTTGCAGAGGGGGTTGAAGCATCAGTTATTTATGTTCGTTTTAAAGCAGCAGCTGGTGAGGTATGGCTTCATCTTTCATGTTTGGCTATCTTTATAAGCAACATTTCAGTGATGCTTAAAGCAAAAGAATTTTGTTGTTCTTTGTTGACAGAACCTAGCAATTTTAGTAACTTGATTAAAGGTTTGACTATGAAAGCCTTGAACTGGCAAATTAATGACTGCATTATTCTTCTTGCATTTCTTGTTGGTTAACTTTGGATGTGTATATGTGCAGCTCAAACCTGTTCTGGAGGAAATGGAAAGTAGGTCTTCAAGGAAAGAGTACGCCCATATTTTAACAGAATGCCACAAAATGTATTGTGAGCAGAGACTATCCTTGGTAGCAGAATGTTGATGCTTTTTTGCCTCATTTACAGAACGTTTTTCCCTTAGAGTTGCTTTTATTTTTCTTTGATATAAAAACAATTCTGTTCAGGTGAAAAGTATAGTACAACAGAGAATATCAGAGTTTGCAAAGAAAGAGACTTTGCCTTCTTTAACGAGATCTGGATGTGCATATCTCATGCAGGTTAGTTGGAATTCTATGATTTGATTTGTTATTCCCTGAAACAAATGGTAAGGGGGTCTCCTAGTTTTTTTATGTTCTTCTAAATAGGTGGTGTGTATTTCCATGGTTGTAGCCGGGTTTGTGGAGTTCATAGTTTTCAACTGTTTTTGCAATTCTTGAAAAACTTGGTATGCTACAAGATGATAAGATTGCTTAAGATAATTTTTTTTTTTAAAAAAAAAAAAGAATTCCAGTGGCACTAATAATTGCTGGGATCAAGAACAAAATGTTGCATAACACGCTTAACCTATGCACATTTGCATGTGTTTGGATGCCAAGATTTTGTAAGCACAAAGCCATTGAGATGAGCCAATTAGGGCTGTAGCTCTGTTCTTTGTTGACAAATACTTGAATCATTCTTTAATCTTCAATTGGAGCAATCTGAGGTTTAGATGAACCAGTCCAGCAGATCGCATGTCCAACTAAATAGTCACATGGTTTTGACCAAATGTGGTGCTTTGCTGAATAGTTTAGTTGGATTGGCATATATTTTGTTCACAATTTGTTAGCAAATGCATGATGTTCAATCTCTATATTTTTATTGTGTACAAACATTTGGTTTGAGACATGAAAACCCCCTTATAAAAATGTGAAAACTGCAAGCAATAGACTTTATATATGTGACAATTTGCTGAACCCCAGGCATGGACTATGTGTCATCGGACTGCACTTCAATATTTGATAGGAATCAAATATGCCATTTTTTCTTGCATAATTGCAGTTGATCTGCACCAATTAGTCATAGATGGAAGTTTTATTCTATGGGAAATTTCATTTCCTAAACTAAGATGGTGCTTGAACGGGTTGAAATATAACCTGAAGCTTTTTCAAATGCCTGTCTAGCTTCTCTTGTAAGCAAAATACCTGAGATACAGCTGTTCTTGCCTATGCTGACAGTTTTTGTTCTCACATGTGTATGCATGGTGTGCTTTTTTGTGTCCACTGGTTTATTATGACCCCTCTCAGTATAAGGATCTTTAGCAAATTAGTGAGCTATGCTTGTAGCTAACCTATGTATTGATACAGCTTTACTATGTTTCCAGGTTTGCCAGCTAGAACATCAACTCTTCAACCACTTCTTTCCATCTTCTTCAATGGAGGTCTCAAGTATGGCTCCTCTAATTGATCCTTTGTAAGTTTTCATTTGTTTTGTTTACTGATATGCTTTCATTTTAGCTGCATATATGTTGATCTTTGAGCTTCTTATCTACAGGAATTGCAAAGATGTGATAATTAAATACCTGTTTTCTTAGTTCATTGTGTTATTAAAAGTACTGTTGAATTTGTTGTTTATTGTTCGGTGCACAAGAAACTGGCATCTCTTTCTTTAACTAGTCATCAAGCTGAACAGCTTGGTTATTAGTTTCCCTTTTATGAGCTGAATGGAATGAGATTACTGGAAGGGTTGAGCTCTTCAGCTGTTTAGATTGTAGATTAGAAAGATAAACTGTTTGCTTGACTGCCCATCTTTCTTCATCAATCATATTCTAACTATATTTGTCATCTCGAGGAAATGCTATCTATTAAATTTACTTAATCATGTGATATTGGCTTTTTGATTGTTTGTAGCCTATGAAACTCCTGGATGTGTTAATTTTGCTTTCTTTCCATTTTTAAGTGTATTAATTTCATTTCATGTTTTGTGCAACTTCTAGTTTTTGTTGTGTGCATAAACAATTCTTGGTAGTATTTTCTGCAATGTTATGTTTAATAGAGACGTATTCCTTGTCTCTTCAATACAATTGTTTCTTATTGCATTCCTACCTAACCATATACATATTATAATGATTCTCATTTGTGTCTCTCTCAGCTTTGTTCATAGTTTTTTTTCTTACTTGAGACTCAAAATAATAATAGATTGGATCCCATTGTAGCACAGTATTGTGATGTTCTTTGATGGTATAAGATCAATGAAGTTGTTATCCTTATCAGTTTTTATTTATTTTTTGTTCTTAAACATTATTATGAATTAGGGATTAGGAATTTTGGATTTTGTTATTATCTCTATCAGCTTTTATTTTCTTAATCATATATCCATTCTAATGATTCTTAATATTGTCCTCTCAACTTTGTTCTTGATTATTTTTTCTTAAGACTCAGAATCATAGAAGATCGTGGATCCCATCACAATGTAGTATTACGATATTCTTTGATGGCATAAGACCAATAAATTTGTTGTCCTTATTATGTTTTATTTTTTCTCACAATTAAACATTTTATTGAATTATGACAAAGATGACTAGACCTATCAAGCTTATGGTATTGCTTCATCTTGTAACAATAGTGATTGATGATTAATAACCCCCACTTTGAGGACACCTTATCATACTTTTTCTATCAATTGTAACCCTTTACCTTGTTAAACGTTCTAATTTCAACCTTTGCAAGTAAACCTATTATAGAATGGTAAAACTTCTAAAATTAATCAAGTGAGGATAACAATATAAACCATGATGAATTCTTTCTGCCAACACCTATCATTGACTAGAGCATTAATGTCAAGTGACGTGATATTTGGCCTTGTCAACCTCTAAACAAGGCTATTGCCTTAACTAGTTGTGCTTGCTATCTGAAGTCAATGCCTTTGAGCTCACCATTATGTGAGTTGTCATGGTTGAGGGGTTTGCATGGTCATCTCCAAGCATGTGATGGTGAACAAACTCACATGATGATGAGGACATTGTTGTGGTGATAACCAAGATTTTCTTTTGAACCTTTTGATTGGAAGCTTCAACCTCCTTTTTTCTTGAATTTCTAGTTCTTAGAAAATTTTTTGAGAATTTGTTAAATTAGTGTCATGTATCAGATTGATAACCCAATCTAATACAAGGTAGGAGAGATCTTTATGCTAAACCTTTGAGATTGTGAGATTGTATTAAGATCAAATAAAATAATAACCCAAAATACAATGCTAACATGTGCATCATAAACTCATGATGTGAAGTATGACATGGAAAATAAGGCTAGTTTTGGGCCAACTCACAATGTTAACTTTAATCAATCGAAAGCAATTATGAGCAATATTTTCACCTTAAAATAAAGCATTTAGAGTTATTAAGCAGTTGGTGAAATCCAAGAGATAATATTTAGAGTCAAAGTGGAAGTGGCGGTAGGTGGTTGATGGTTGATGATTCTTGGTTGGTGGTTGGTGATTATTAGGTAGTTAGTTTTGAGTTAGCAATAATGTGATGTATGAACTTGTATAAATATTCATTAATTTAGAATTGGATGCATTATATTTTTTATTTGAGTTATTGTCATTCAACTTTTGTTTGGTGGTTTCTTATTTCTGTTGTGGTACTTTGGTAAGTGTTATAAGTAACACTTTCATAAATATTTGTATTCTTATGTTTATCCTTTCATTCGATTATTCTTTCTCCTTACTCGCATATCACTTTTATTCTTTCTCCTCTCCACTTGTCTTCATTTATTTCCCTCTCTCTACTTCTCAGGTCAGATTCTACACCTACATGCCCGTTTGTCTTTGCTTGCGCACGGCTAGTGTATGGCGATCGTGAAGTTCATCAGTGATTAAATAAACTTCTAATCATTGATTATTTGGAGGCTCACTTAATTTAATTTTTTTCTTTGAAAATCTCTTTGGATGATTATTTTCTTTTGACTTCTTATACTATGTCCATTATATATGAACTATATGAAAATCTTCTTTCATTACATATAGACAATAAATTGTTAGATAAACATATTAATTAGATGGAAATCATATTAAAATCATTTGGATAATATTCTCTTTTATGTATTTATTGTGATATTATTACGTCTAAAAACAAATTTGTTGTCTTGGATCAATATGGGATGAAGAGCTATGAGGCTAAATGTATAAATAGTGTGAAATTTTTATTTAGATAAAAAATTGGTGATAGTTCCTCATTGTTTATCTTAAAATTCTTATTCAAATAATAGTTTTATGGCTTCACATAACCTAAGTCAAAACAAAAAAGCTTGAACCTTCTATTTCTACTAAGTCATAAATCTTTTTGGGTCTGTCTTCCAATAACACACATGAAGCTACTACCTAGCATACTCTATTAGAAGAACCTTTCCCAATATCGAATTGTCATATATAGAAATTGAGAAATGTGAGGATTCCTATAGCCTTTTTGGTTGCTCCACCTTGTTTGAGCTATCCACTCCTTGTGTTATTATTGAAAATATTAATTTTCATTTTGTTGCATCGCTTACAAAAAAATTCCAATGAGTTTGTATCTTCTGATCCATAGGTTTTCAATTTTTCTAAGATTGATTTTAAGAGGTTGTGCATGGAGAAATTGACTTTAGAAGGAGGCCAATCCATTCCATTTATCAAGGGCATAAGATTTCTTGTAAGAGAAAAGAACCAAGCACCCCTTAAAGATGCATGGACTTTAAAAGAATAATGTGCCAAGCTAGGACAACAATTGGTGGAAGAATTCTTGGATTTCAATTTTGTAAAGCAGTGTGTTTTTTGACTAAAAGGAAATGATGTAAGACAAAAGAAGTTATCATGTAAGATTTTAAAGATGGCGAAATTCCATAAAAAACAAATGAAAGAAGAACCCAAAATGCAAAGCTAATGTATGCACCATAAGCTCATCGTATGAAGTATGACATAAAAGTGCAATAAAGTTATTTTTGGGCCAATCGACAAAAATTAATTTTAACCAATCAAGAGCAGTTATAGACCAGCATCTTTTACTCTAAAATGAAGCTTCAAAAGTTAAACAGTTAGTGAAATTTAAGAGACAACATTTGAAATCAAAGTGGTTGTAAATAGTTGATAGTTAATGACTCATATGATTGGTGTTTGGTGATTGTTAGATGGTTTCAAGATATCAATAATATAAGGTATAAACTTGTATAAATATTTATATAAAGTTGGAATAGAAGATATTTTATTGTTTGTCTGAATTATCTTCATTGAATTCTTGTTTGGAGGTTCTAGTGTAAGTGAAGTCTAGTGGTTTCTCCTTCTGTTTGTGACACCTTAGTGTTGCAAGTAATTCTTTAGTAAGTGTTGTTCCTTTTATGATCATCCTTGTAATCTATTCATCTTTCACATTGTTTATCTATCACTTGCATTTTTTTTACATTTTACTTTTTCTTTTCTATTCTTCTACTTCTTGTATAACACTCGGAATTAAAAAAGGTAGGGATAATCGTCAAGTGATCTTCTAAGGAGAGAAATCATTGAATAAAGAGCGGCTCTTGTTAGGCTTCTAAGTGAAGGTGTACATGGATAAATAGTTCCACGTCGGCTATGGAGAGTAAATTTTGAACTTTTCATGTAATATCATGATCTTAAGATGATACTTTTTGAGGCAAAACCTATTTGAGTTGGGATAGGGAGGGGAGACTCAATGAGACAGAATATCGACTTAATGAGACCAGGTTGTCATATCTTAGGTTTTCTAGATTTTACACCTTCACACCCTTTCGGAGCAACTTGTTCACCACCAATTTATGGCGCTCGCACTAAGTGCACTACTTGTGTTACTATCTGTGCTTACTCGTCCACATCCAACCCAAGACCAATACGTAGCAACCCCTCCTGTGCATTGACCATCTGCCTCTACACACATCCACCTGCATGCACTGTTGCCAATCCTCTAGGCAATTTGTAAATAATATCTGTTTTAGCTTAATTACTTCCACATCAATTTGGGTTATATTTTTTCCATCATTTGATACTAAAGCCCATTTTTATTCTCCATCATTTTGTATCATACTGTTGTCTTTCTACATTACTATTGCAAATGGATTAGTTTTTCTAAATGTTGTTAGTGTTGGCAAACCACTTTATTGTCACTAGTGCTGTACCATATGCTATTTATTTGAACATAATTTTGGCAAGCACCTTAGTGCATCCTGTTGTACTTCTAAGATCTTAAACATATCACATCTACATTCAGCTTCCATTATAATTGATTGACAATTGCTGAATCATATTTAGTAGACTTGCGTATTGTGACCTACATTTATTCTAATAGTTTTATTTTGTTTTAACAGATTTTTCAAAAGCCAACTTTAAAAACTGTATAATCTATGGGCTCTATGTCATCACTTAAAAATTTGTTACTTATCCCGAATATTTTTGTTATGCATCACTATGAATGATGGATAGGGATATGACTTCTGTGGAGTTGCATATATGAAAAGAGGAGGATGCACTCGTCAATTGCATTCGAAAAAGAATGTTCTTTTGCTGACTTGTTTGTGGTCTCTTCTTAAGATATCTATTACTGTCAGTTCTCCTTATTCAAAATTTCTTGTAGGTGCACTTTTTCTTTAATTCCCACGTAGTTATTTCTGTTGACAAATAATCATATGCTTTTCTCAATATAAACCATAAAAGGCCCTCAATTTTTTACATACTTATCTATCACTTTTCTAAGCAGGTCTAGTTGTTGACAGTTCTAGCTCATATTCAAATACATTTCTTTTTGGTTTGCTTATGCTTTGGTTAATTGCTTTCCCTAATTTCATTTATGATTCATAAAATTGATGCAGAAACTCAATGCCCTCCAAAATTTGTGCTAATTTAAAGGGATAAATCTTCTCTAAATGAATAATTGAATTGTCCAAATAATTATAAAAGAGATACTAGTAAATTATGTAATTTGTTTCTGTTGCTGAAATCTGCAGGTGCACATATTTATATGATATTCTACGTCCAAAATTGATATATCAAGCAAATCTTGATTCTTTGTGTGAACTTGTTGACATTCTAAGAGTCGAAGTCATAGCTGACCAATTAAATAGACGTGGTGAGTCACTTGCAGGATTACGCCCTATCCTTCAAAGAATTCTAGCAGATATTAATGAAAGGTTGACATTCTGTGCACGAACATATATTCGAGATGAGGTATGGCATTTAGATTAGTTTCCATTCTAAATTTGACCTACTTTGTAGTTTAACTCTTTCTATGTTTTGCAATTTCAATCATTTTTCTTTTTCATTCTCTGAGCAGATTGCTAATCATCGTCCTTCTGATGAAGAGGTTGATTACCCTGCAATGCTGGAAAAAAATGCGGAGCAAGCATCACAGACCAGTGTAGGTTACCTGTTTAGAATCATTTTTTGACTATTACATAGAAAACAATTTTTAAATAACATGGAAGTGAATTAAGGGAGAAACTTCAGATTTCGACAAAAGTTGTGTGTTATGGTGTAAAATGATGGAAATTAGAACATTTCTTGGTGTTCATGAAGCACAGCAAGTTTTAAACTATAGACAGTTCTCGTTTAAGTGGGGTAGCTTTTTGTTTTTTTGTTATTTAATAACAGCTGCCCAGCTAGTGATATAACATTAGCCTCCCTAAAAACATCTGTCATTTTGGCTATGATTTTCTTTTGTGGACTGGTTATGGTTTTCATTAAGCATAAACTCTTGCATCTTATTAGGTCGGTAAACAGTATTTTAAACTTTAAGTTTAATCATTGTTTTTGTTTGAGTTCATATTTTAAGCTTATTCTGTATGCTACTTTATTCAACTACACTTTGAAAACTACAGTTGAGGGTAAAATCGTTTTGCCAACCAGCTTTACCAAGTTTTAACTTATTGAAAAGTTTCTTTAGTTTGTTAATTAATGCCTGCAGAGCTCTATCCATGCGACCTACTGTTAGTTTGAGGTTCTCTTTTGTGACTTTCCATGTTTGGGCACCCACCATCGGAGAAAACTGCAGGTTGATGATAACTCAAACATCTTTAGGACGTGGTATCCACCGTTGGAGAAAACTGTGTCATGCCTGGCAAAGTTGTACCACTGCTTAGAACCTGCTGTTTTTACTGGTTTAGCTCAGGTTTGTTTATGTTTTTCTTGAGTTTCCATCGTTATTCTTTAGAAGTACGATAATGTTTAAGGAAAAGATTGCAATTTGAACCAAAGAACTAACGATTTTGTTTTTTTACTCAGGAAGCAGTAGAATTTTGCTCAATCTCCATACAGGTTAGTAATCTTTATTCTTGACTTTTTCTCATAGATTTTCAATAAATTTAATGAACTTTTTCTTTGTAATCCAAGCTAAACAACTTTTGGGAGTTGTTACTATGATCCTGTGAGTGATCCCTCTCACATACTATTCAGTTTTTCTCTTTTCTCTCAACCTCAAAAGGAAAAAACCTTAGTGATTTATTTCTTTATTTACATTATTATGAATTCTTGAATTGCACAAATGTGCATGAATTGCAAAAAATTTCTCCACGTATCTGAAATTATGTTTTCTTTTTTAACAACATTATTATGTGATTTAACTCATTGCTGTCAATAACAAAAAACATTTTATTAGTTTAGAATATTGATATTACTTTTTGTTGATTTATTCATACCCATGCAAGTGTTTTTTTAACATATTCCAGTTTATTGTTTGTCCAATTACTTGAACTTCCATCATGGGATTTGCTGTATTATGTTGATTGACAAAGAATCTTTCTTATTAACAAGCAGAAAGTAATGTTAACATACAATTAGCCAAATGGTTACTGGTTCTAAATGGAAGAAGGCATGAATTAGCTCACTTTGATTGGAAGTGCTGCACTTCAGCCCTATGCTTCACACAGCTTAAAGTGGTTTTAATTCTGATGATTTTCATTTATGGTTTTCTTATACATAAAATATGTCAATTGCTCATAGCCTTCTTTTGTTGGTTATCAGCTTTATGTGTTTCTTTTTATTGATAGGTCTGAACATCCTTCACAAAGTTGAAATTTTTCTGTTTAAGAAAATAATTGGACATTCCAGATATAATGATTGTTATAATAGCAGTATAAGTGCTTTATTATTTGCTTCTGATAGTGCAATGATATGAACAATTTGCGTATTGAATACAGTCTACCAAGATGGATATCTTGAAGTTAGTGATGATATAAAAAGAGAGTTTGTTAGAGAAAACATGGTTGTGCATCATTTAAGTATACGCTATTGAAAAAGAAAATAAGACTTTAAGTGGTTTCAAATGCTGCTTAGCATAGTAGTTTGGCCTAATGAACAATCAAATATGCCAAGGCTTCGACGGTTTTGCCAGGCTAGATTGTGTGTTTTGCTGTTAGAAATATTTGTACTCGGCATTTCTCATACTCATAGGCTTTCAGCCTTTGTGACAATGCAGTTTTGACTAGGTATAGTAGTGAGTGCAGTTTAAGCATGCCAAGGTAAGTTGAACCTGAGATGTTCCACTCAAGTCCACATCAAACTACTACATTTTGAGTTTAGCTAGCTTATTCTAAAAAAAATCATTTTTGATTCAGGTTGAAATGATTTTGTGCTGCCTTAAAATCATCAAAATCTCAACATTTTACAAAAATGTATAAGCCCTGGCAGAGGCAGAACTAATCCAAACCATGCGGTTTGCATGTTCCTTCTAAGCGCCAGTGCACTTCAAACAAGACATAATATTCATATTTAAAAATCAATATAGAAATATATGATATTTTAATCTGCTTGGCTTAGAGTTTGAATAAGAAGCTATGCTTGTCGAGACTCGAAAAACACTCATGTGTCATTTGGCTCAACGCTTAACTTCCAATTTTTCAATTTCAATTCTGACTGCCCCAAAACTAGACGAGGATTTTAGCATCAAGCATCATAGCCAATGTAATTTCACTTCATCGTCTTTCTAACTTTTTTTGCTCGTAGCCACTTTTTCTTGGAAGCTTCTTTTATCGTAAGTTCTACCTTCATTGCCACATTAACATTCTTTTTCCCACTTTTTTTTCTTCTTATAGCCCCCTTTCTAGAAATTTTTTGTATTGTAAGTTCTAGGTTCATTGCAAATACTAACAGATATTTTCCTTCTACATGACTTGTGTATTTTTTGTATTCCAGTAAATAAAGTGCCTTAATGTGCTGTGCTATTAGTTATATTATTTTCATTTTGTTGTTTATTCATTTTTTTTTAATTGCATAGGAAAATTTATTTTATGGTCATATAAATAGATATAAAGCTTCCCTAGACATGTCAAGAAACCCTACTCCATGAAGCTTTTGTGCATACCACCTTATAGCTTTTATGTTGACAGTTGAACAACTTATATTTATAGGGTCAAGTTTTTATTTGTTTTTTTGTATGAATATCAATTTATGTGATTCTGCCTTAGGATTACTTCCTATGTTTTTAATGAATTTGACGTCAAAATTGAAAATTGAGAGGTTCAAAGTTTTAGGTAGCCTATCAATATAAATTGTATCGCATTGAAAGTTAATTTGTAAATCAATTAGTGTTCTATTGATAATCATAAACTCAAATTTAGTAGATATGTAATCAAGGCCAATTACAAGGTAATGGTTTATTATGAACAATTAATTATCAATTAATATTTAACAATCAATTATAGTATATTTAACTTAATGTTAATGGCACATTATGAACTTCTTGTTAATAATATTAGAGCTTGTTAACATTTCCTTAGATCTCTAGTTTTCACTTCAATCTTTTTGATAGCTTAGGATTCCTGATTGTTTTATATGGCAAATGTGAGGGGGATTGTTTATTTTGGTTGCTAGATTGGAGTCCTGCATGTAAAGCAAAAGGCACTAGTCCAATCTTGCCAAAGTTTATTGTTCTCTAGAATTATGGAGCAACATTTTTCTTGCTCATGCATCATGGATTTCATTTCACCTACAATCCAATCAATAACAGCAGCTATAGTCCATCATGGTTCTTGCAGTTCTGGATTAGGAATGTATCAGATTGCCTTGTTGCTCAAACCTAAAAGCAATCTGATTTCTGTGCTCAGCACTATCCTGTTGACAAGGGTATTTATAAAGGATTGATACATTATTATGCTAGGATTGTAAGAACTAACTCATGTGTCCGGATAAATTAAATTTGTATGAAATTTATCTAGTTGATTTTATACACGTGTGCAGTAAGTGCAATTAAAATTTTAAAGGTAGAAAGCTAGGAAAAGAATTGGTAACAACAATTACTTGGGAAGTTCTGTGCACATGGAAACTAACCAAATATAGCACAATTGAAAATTAGTTTATTTCCCAGACAATCTAGGTTATAGACTTCATAATGCATATTCATGTTTTTCTACTGATGATTAGCTCAGTTTTGGTGCTTACTTTGTTTGAATTGCCAGATTTTAGAATTTTTATGGAATTAGGGGCAAGGGCCTTTTCACCCTGCAGGCGAAGTTATGATGTGTTTTGAATTATATGACTTGATGAATGTGGCTTTATACCAATGGTAATTTTGGCTGATCAATGTTGATTATCTCATATATCAAAGCGCTATTCAAAGAAAAACCCAATGTTTGGATTCATAATTTTATACTTATATGTTTATGGTTAAACTGTTGACCTAGCTTGCTCACCCAAAGGTCCAATTTCTAGTTTTCTGTTGAAGTTTGAAGGTTTTGTTATACAATAGCCTAACTTTACTTACCAAATAAATCCACAGAATGCCAGCAAAGTAATCATAAAAAAATCATCTCCAATGGATGGACAGCTTTTCCTTATCAAGCACCTCCTTATTTTAAGGGAACAGGTTATGTTTCTTATATATTTTTTTCTACTTTATGATTCTTCTTTGCTGTTCTTAGCTTCTCTTTGCCAACATGTTTACTGATTAATTGGGTGTTTCAGATTGCACCTTTTGATATTGAGTTTTCGGTCACTCACAAGGAGTTAGATTTCTCCCATTTGCTGGTTAGTGTCTTATCTACTTTTCTTTTGTTATTTACCAATCCTGAACACTTGCTTCTATTTTAAGGTTTGGAGAATTAGTCCTTTTCAGCACATTTTGTTCTACTTGGCTTTAAAATAATTTCAAGGATGGTCCTGTGATTAAAATTTATAAGAGGGTTGGTTTTTGATTTTTTGTGTGGATATTCATTTTGATCATTACTTGTATTTTCTTCTGCTAAATTACCTTTTGATTGATCCACTTAAGGAGTTCCATTTTCTTAATCAGACATAGATTCGTTGCTTTCATCTTAACCTCAGAATGAAATTGCCGCAATGCCTAGCAAAATTTTTTTCGAACATCTAAATGAGTAGATTTGATATTGTGCACACTTCATGTAGCGAAATATAAATGGTTCCTCGTGTGCTTTAGTATCAAATGTATATTTAAGTGACTTCAAGCTTACACTGCAGAAATTTGTTGTGCTACAATCCATTTCCTTTTTGTTGAATGAAACCTTAGAATTCAGAATTTATAGAGTTAATTTTTTTAATCTCTCAAATACTTCGGTTCTTATACTTTCCTCAATTGTGTTGCCAATGCTTGTTCTATAATGCTACTTGTGTCTTTTCAAAATCTTTCTTTGTATTTATTTAATTTCTCTTTTACTCATTGAAGAGGTTTATCTTCCCTATTCTAGGAACATTTAAGAAGAATTCTTAGAGGTCAATCTTCACTGTTTGACTGGTCAAGGTCGACTTCATTTGCTATGACCTTAACTCCTCGGATTCTCGAAAGTCAGATAGATGCTAAGAAGGTAAAGTGCAAATTATTTACTGGTTTTACCCTAGGCTTTTGGCAAATAGTATCAAATTTGGTCCAGCACTAGTCTTCTGCAGAAGGCGCTCAATTACATTAAAACAATAAAATTTAAAAGAATGAGCATCCATGCCCTATCTAGAATCTTTAAGGCTCTTACTCTCTTTTGCATTTAATCTTATATTTGTGCGTCACAAAATTGCAAATTTAATTTGTTTTATTTTAACCTGCTGTTTATCATAGTGCAAGGAAGTTTCTTTTATTTGGAATATTTGTTGATGTAGATGATCTTCTGTTTGCATTTATTTTGAAACCTCAATGTCTGTTTAAAAGCAACGATCTTCTTAAATTAGTTTCTCTCCTCTATTAACAGAATATTTAGGAAGGTTTATGTCCCTTCTAGAGGATTTATTTGATGTGTTACTAATCAGTTGACCTGAAAACATTGGCTTCTTTACTTCTGTATTTTTACCATATCATCTCTTTGTTAGATTTTATTGTAATTGGAGCTTATTTTTCAGGAATTGGAGAAAAGTTTGAAAACCACATGTGAGGAATTCATAATGTCAGTAACGAAGCTGATTGTGGACCCCTTGCTTTCATTTGTTACGAAGGTATTCAGTATTTATTTATCAGGCAACTTGTATAGCAAATCAACTGAGTGACTTGGCTAAAGTAGATTTATAGTTTCTCTTTTGACTCCTTTTTGCAGCTAAAATTTATAATTGTAATATAATCTGTTAGCGTGCTTAAGTTGTTATTAGCTACCACAGGCATTGAAGAATGGGATCGTAAAGATTGAATAACTTTTTAGTTGTTGTATAGAGCAAAACATTTTGTTGGGTTTGCTAATTGCTAACCTTGAATTTAAAAAAGTATTAATTGATTTTTTTACTAATGTTATTGGGTTTTCATAGTTTTAATTTGGGTTTTCTATGTGTTAAATCTTTGTTTCCAACACAACATGCTTCAACATAATTATAATGATACACTACAACAACTCTGATTTGTTATTGCAAACTATGATTTCTAAGTCTAAAATGGAAAAGAATCTGCTATCTTAAAAGGGTGAAATTTTAAGCTTGAATAGTTGATCTAAATTAATGAAATTTCATCCAAGAGGCCTTCATATCAACATAAAAAGTGCTCCATTTAACCCAAGTTAGTTTTTCGGCTTCAACTTGTGTTTAGCGATAACGAAAACAAATCTTCAAGATTTTACTAACTTGATAACATCCTACCAGGTTGCAAGTTTTAGAATAGTGATAGTTGGTGCATGAGTGAAGGATAAACTAGGGTTAGTTTGCTAAAGGTCAGATTTGGGGTGTTTTTCTTAGATTTATGCAGTGTTTGCTGACTATTTTTGGAACAAGCTTTTTTATTATCTCTTTTCTATTCACAAAAACACAACAAATGCATGGATTACATTTTCTTTTCTACTCGTGAATTCATTTTCATTGAAAACATCTCTTCATTTTTCCTTCTTTACTGGACAATATGGCAGAAAAAGAAGCAAACATATAGGCCTTTATTGAGGGAGTGGTAGAATTTTGAGTTACATGCCCTTTTTTTTATTGTCACACATAATGTAATAGGTTTGGTGTTATGCATGTAAATGCCAAGCTTTTGTTGTACCAGTCAATAACCCTAATTTATATTCATCTATGCTTGCTTTCCTCCTGCAACCTCAAATAAATTCCCCTAACGGATTTTGGTTTTCAGGTGACAGCAGTAAAAGCTGTGCTTTCTTCCAGTGCCCATGATAAGAAAGAGGATTCTGTCCTGTCCAAGCCACTGCGTTCCCAAGCATTTGCTTCTCCAGTGAAGATAGCTGAGCTAATTCATAAGGCAAGAAAACATGAAGGAATTCTTCTCTTTGCTGTGAATAACTTTTGTATCTTTTTTACAGGTTAGTGCCAATCTGCTGCAAGAACTGCCGAAAGTTGTGGCAAAAATGAAGCTGTACCTCCAGAACCCTTCTACCCGAATGATCTTGTTCAAACCAATCAAGTGAGGAAACTTCTCTTTTTGTCATTTGATTTTTTTTTTTTTTTTTTTTTGAGAATTTTAGGAAATTAAGCTGGCTGCAGTACATTAAAATATGTAGCAAGATAGGTCTATGCTATGAAAGTTTATATATTTGTGAGATCAGAGAAAGATCAAACTAAAACAGTCAATCACTTGCAGTCTTATCTCATATTTTGTAAGAAATTCACCATTTGTTAGACTCGTAGTCTTTGAGGTTACACGAATAGTAACCATATAGATTTGGTAAATATGAACAAAGATATCGTGATTGCTTGATTGAAGTATGTACATCGACATGATCTATTCTTGCTCGCTTTCAAATTGAATCTAACACTTGATGTTCAGTTCAAAATTGGCTCACAGCTCAACCCAAATCAATTTATGGTTCAATCTGCTCAGATTACATCTATTTCGATCCAGCTCGATTCGGGTTCATACCTTTCTCTTAAATAGTCGAACTCTAGCTCTTTTTATTCGAAAATTCATCTAGCAAATTGCCAGCTTAGAATATGTTCAGCTATCAAAATCGTATTTTTCATGCAAATTTCGAATGAAACACTTGGAAAATTTCTTGGCTGCAGGACGAATATCGTGGAGGCTCATGTACAGTTGCAGTCGCTGATCCAGTCCGAGTACTCGTCGGAAGAACTGCAGAATATAGGCATGGTTTCAATCCAACATCTCCAATCTCAGATTGATGGTCTTCTTTAGATTTATACAACCCTTTCGTGCTGCATCAAGTCATGCAGGATAATGCATTTTGATCAAAATGCTTTGCTTTGCACACAATTGAAAAAGCCACCTTGTTTCCAAGTTGGACATTGCTTTCTTCGACGGCTACTTTGTGAGGGATCAAGTGGGGGACTTTTAGAAGCTTTTTTGCAAGTTGGGTAGCTGTGTTGAGAGCTATATTTACATATGCAAGTTGGTGAAGAAGAAATTTCAATAGCTCAACTTGCTTGAGCATAGTTGTTCAATAGCTTTTTCTTTTCTCATATTCTATTAAATATATCCATTTGTATTGTGAAATGTGAAAGTAGTGTTTAAAGTTTTGGTAAAAATAATAATCTTAGTTTTTAATGTTACTTTTAAAGGATAAAATTCTTTTTTTATTTTTTTATTGAAATAATTTTTTGAGATATAATTTGATACAAAAAATGCTTAAGTCAACAATTTAAAAAATTTGAAATTGCAATTGAAGGCTCTGTTTAATAAAAATTTGAAAACATTTTTGTAATTAGCTTTTTATAGTGAAAAATAAGGGTATTTTATAAATTAAACATTTAGAAATATTATTATATATGTGGATGACCGTTGGGGATGTAATGTTGAGAAAAGGATTTAATGAAAAAGCATGAATTATTTACATGGTAATTTTGAAAAGGGTTTCAAAATTGCAAAAATAAAATAAAATGAAAATGTAAATTTTTGAACATATAAATTTTGACATATTGGAAATATAATGTTAAAAAAGGTTTAAAATATATTTTGCATGAAAAAATATTACAATTCAAAAGCAAGTAAAAAAGCATGATTTCTCTTTCAAGGATTTAATTGAAATTAAGAAAACATAAATTATATGAATAAAAATAAAATTAAAAAAAATTAAAATATTATTAACAAATATAATTAAAATCATTATATATTGTCTAATTACAAATATTTAAAAAATCTACATATAAAAATTCAATTGAGATGAACTATACCATTCTCGTATTTTAACACTATATCCATTTTGTCACGAGATCTACAATCTTATTCACATTCTTTTATATATGCTAAACTCTATCATTAACAAAAATGAATAAAAATTATACAAAAAAACAAAATGATCTCTTCATGACAACGATTCTCAAGACCTTAATGGATAGCCACATTCATCTTAAAAGAATCCCCATCGAGCTATACATCTTTAATCTTGTCAAACCATATGGTACTAATAAAGACCACAAAGCAAACCACCCTTCAAGCGATGTAAGATCATGTCTCCTTGCAACCAACACAACAATACTAATTCTTGTCATTAATCAATCAAGGTTGTCCTTAACAAAACTTTGGCTTCAAGGTCAAAGAATAACGGTTTATTTTTTTGTTGTATTAATCCAAGCTTTTCAATGAAAATTCTTAGGAAGATGACCATATATTTATTGTAACATAAACAAGAAGAAAACCTAAGAGACTAATTTGCAAAGCTGCATATAACTATCACTTAACCCTCTTGCTGTTAGAGCAACCGTTAGGCAATTTCTACTCCACACCACACCAATAGCATCATCACAAGTAAATATCAAACACACATCACGATGGAAATTCCTATGCTTTTTCTTTGTAGGATAGCATCAACCTTCATCTTTTATGTATTCCTCACAACAAAGTTGCCAACAGATTTCTTGAATCAACTCTGATGCAATACATCTCCTGAAGAAGAAAGCAAGCACACTTCTGGAGAGTCATTCAACCACAGAGATCAAGATTTCAAATTGACCACATGTATTGCATATCTCCAGCTTCCAAGCAGCAGCTTATGAGTAAAATTTGTATGTCTTTGCTTGGAGGATGATCTGCCTTAAACCACCAATTGGAGACAGGATCATTAACAGAAGTCCAAGCACAATGCAGATCTGAAGAAGAGTGAGTTCAAATGGTTAGTTCCAGCTTGTAAATAATAGAGATGGCAGGAAGCTTACCCAGTTAGTGATCCAAGACAAACTGTATCTTCTAGGCTTGTAAAGAGCAAGCCACATAATGCAGGGAAGCTGCAGAACAAAAGTTGCAGCAGATTTAGCAATGAAGTTTCTATGTTTCGAAGAGGAAAACGGAGGATTTCGAAGCTTACAAAATAAGTAGTCGGTGCAAATGCGAAGCCTCCGAAGAATCCAAGTAGAGCTCCAAAGAAAGGGAAGGTTATACCAATAAACATAGTCAGAGCTGCAATCAGGGATGTACAGCATATGAGCATCTGTGTTTTACTGCAGAAAAAGATGAAGAAGTGAAGGGCTCATTACCAACATAGGTACTTCGAGCAATCAAGCGAAGAGTTAAACCAGGTGGGAAATGAAGCTTCTTCACAAGCACCGTTTCAATCATGTCGAACACGGGCATGGCATAAATCTGCATCGTCATTCAATTCAAAATATTGAGGAACAGCAATCTCAAACACAAGATTAATGCATGTTTCTGAAGTGGCACCTGATAGCTTCCGATAACATGAATGACGACCATCATATTGGCCATGGCTATCAACCACCTTGGCTTCTGTAGGCTTATGAGGATGTTGTCCTCAACGGAATTGCCAAATGCCCAGTATCCAACGAGCGCCACGGGGAAGTAGCAAAGGGCAACAATGATATAGGCAAGAACAACTCCCCTCCACATTGGCTTCTTCGATGGCTTTTCCGGAGTGGAAGGAATGGTGGCCTGAATCTCCAGAACAACATTGTGCCCTGCATAAGCAAATGCAACATCCCCTAATGCACTGAAGAAGTTGAAGACAGTGCCTGCCGTGCTGTGGGCTGCATAGCCATACTCCACTCCTTCCTGCTTCCCCTTGTCGACCGATGCACCCCATGCAATGGTCGAATAGCTGGTAAAATGGGCAAGCACAAGACCATTGTTATTAGCTATCAACGAAATCTATAGTCCTGTTTAAACAATTTAGATTAATAAACAAGAGACATCAATTTGGATAGCAATTTTTTCAACACTAAGTTTGTGAAGACATCTCTTGCACCAAGTGATAACACAAAAACTAGGCAGTGTCTATTGCTGGAATTTTGAAAAAAATGCATTTGATTAGAATAGAGCTTCGAATATATTTGGTTGCTTTCAAAATTGAACATGTCTTCATGATACCTGAGTGACATGACTGCGGCAGCAAGGGACACCCCGGAGATGGAGTTGAAGTTGGGGAGCTGCGAGAGAACAAAATGCACCGAGGCGAAGATCATGATGAAATATGTGAGCTTGATGTTCTTGCAATCAGAGCAGACAGTGTCGTGGAACTTCTTCAACGACTTGCCTCCAGTGACCATGTACACGATGCACACTCCGACCTCGACCACCAGCTGCTGGGGCACCACAATCCACAGCCCAAGGCGGTCGCCAAACGCGTGCTGACCGAGCTCGTGGTAACGGTCAAACCGCTTCCCGGGCACCATCTCATGCATCTCCACCATTTGCCACAATGTGTACAGCGTGATGATCCACGATAAGACCAACACAGCGATTCCCGGGCCCCTGTCAACCAACACAAGTCAGCTCTCTGATAGCTCCATTGGTTAATAGAAATCAAATTCTATGGTATGTGATACTAACCATCCAAGCTCAGATAAGGCATAAGGCAAGCTGAGAACTCCCGCTCCAACCATGGCTGTAACATTGTGAAAGGCAGAGTACCACCACTTTGCATTTCGTGATGAGGCGATGGGAAGCCATTCGTTAATTGCCTTCTGGTTGTCGGACTGCAAGAAAGACTACATGTCAACAGGATGCTCAAAAATGAAACCTTGATTGGCATGTTGTATTAAACATGATGTTATGGAGTTAGAAATGTTTTGCCATGGCTATCAAAGCCCCAATCTCACTGAAGAACATGAAAATAAAACTACCAAATGACTATAAAACATGAAGCATGTTTGCAAATACCATCCAAGAACATCTAATTAATCAAGATATTCCTCCAAAGCCACGCCTTGCACAGATTTAATTTCAAAAGATGAAAAATTTTAGATGAAAAACAAAGGAAAAATAGAACCATTTTAGACTTTTAGATGTATCTAATGTAAACAAGCCAGTTCCCAACGTCGTGGAAAAGTAAGTCATAAAGCTACTTTGTTGATTCTATGGTACCATCGAACACATAAAGTTCCCTCATTTCTTCTATGGGTAGGGCCAGCTCGCATACAGACGGCCGCAAGGAAAGCTTTCCGTGTGGGCAAGTTCAAATTTCACATCACACTTATTTTGCTCCATATGCCGAAAATTACTAAAGGAAAAAAGGTCGGTAAGAAGAAACCATATTATTAATGGCTTCCCTTAAAAATAGGATCTAAAATTATTCCCAAGCAATAAAAACTACATATGTCCAATATTCGATTTACTCAATGACTATTCGCGAAGGATACATTAGGGTTCCCTGAATCTGAGTTAAAAAGTTCATCCTTTTCAGAAAAAAGAACTTTTTCACTCTCCTCTATCCGCTCTCAACTTCGTGTATGAGAGTTTTCTTCTATTCTCTTTGTTCTATAGTGGTTCTTTGCCATGCGAAGAGAGAAGAAAGCAGTCATCCGATCGAAGTTCACCACAGGTCCTCTCCGAAAAAAACTTCCTTTTATTTCGAGCAGATCCATCCCTGGACTATCGTCGAAGTTGGATAGGGAGAGCACAGAGAAAGGGAGAGCATACCTTCCAATTTGCTTTCTCGGAGGCCGTAGTTTCCCCAGGAGCAATAGTTCCCATGGCTAGAGAGCAAGCAAGGTGGGAATGAACTCTGGAGTCTGGCGTCGGATGCCATATATAACAGAAATGGAGAGACTTCGGCAATATCTTTGTTTGACTTAATTTTCCAAAAATCAAAAAGTGTCAAATTAAGTATTTATTATTTATCACAAGCCTTTTTTATATTCATTTTTTTATACCAAGAATGTCATTTTTCTTTTTTTTAATTAAAATTATAAAGTAATTCTCCTAATATAATTATTATAATAATTATGACAGTAAATATTAAATTTAAATTAAACAAGTATTTAAAGATATGTTTTATTATCTTCTATATCTTATTTCATCATTTACCTCTTAAAGTAACTTATTTATTTTATCTTAGACAAGAGTAGGAGCATCATTGTAGTATTTTAAAAACTTATCAAGTGATACATTAACGTATCACAAATAGACATCCCATTAACCACTTGATCCTTTGATTTGCTCATAGGGACTAGACCAATTTAGCCACTTTGGTTGGCTCTCTTTTCTTTAGGAAAGAAATATTTTTCATAATATTCATCATTTAATGAAATTTAAATAAACAAATATATTTAATTATCTTACTAAAAAAAGGTGATTGATTTAAATTAAATTTTGTTTACTAAAATATCTATTATTTTAAATAATTTCTATATATATATAACAAATAAAAATAACTTTTAGTTATATTAATTTTTTTTAAAAAAATATCTTTGACATTTCTTTCAATTAGTTATTTAATAAAACAAATTCTTCAAAAAAAGCGTTAAAAAGACATTCAAAGTCTTCCACTTAAAAGTCCACCAACCCAATAGACAAAACACATCAATAATAGACCTCAAGCCCATGTTATTATCCAAATAAAAAACAAAAAAAATATTATATTTATTTAAGAAGAAGCTTCACGCCATTTTCTTCTAATTGTACTCCCATGACACCTATGGTCAAACATAAGGAGGCGTGGTCTCCTTTTCATCGTCGCCGTATTCTAACATTCGCATCAATGTTTCCCACGGAATTCCATCAAACCAACAAAATGCGCACACGTTACGCGGCATCTCAGCGTGGAGAAAAATGATAAAATAAACAATATATATACATATATATTATAATAAATAATAATTATTACATTATTTTTTTAACCTAATTTATTGATGGTAAATAACAAATTCGATATTATACTACAATATTTGGAAAAGTGTGATTCCACGTGTACAAGGTTGTATTTTGTTTATTAAAAAATATTTTTTTTATTTAAAAAAATATTCATGGAAGACAAATGAACTTTTTCAATTTTGTCAACATATGACGTGTACAAGTTTCTTTGAGTTCACTCCACATGAGAACATTAAATTTCGTTAAATATAAAAAAATTAATTTTTATTTTAATTTTATTGAGATCTTTAGTTGTTTCGTTGTTTGATAGAGAAAAAAAAAAAATTATATAATAATTTTTTAATATCTAAAAAAATTAAATGATCATTAATTAGGAATCAAAATAATTGTCACATAAATAAAATATTTGGTAGATTTTGCATTCTATATAAAGAAGAAAAAAATAATAAATAATTTAATAGTATATCTTATAGATGCCCAACTCTTGACCACGAAGTCAACCTGCAAAGCATTTATAAGGGGTTGGACCTTTAGAAGGGATTGTCGAATTTTAGTAATTTAATTAAATTTTACCAAAAATGGTCTATTATTAAAAAAATATTATAAAAGATGAACTTCTAAAATTGACATATATCAAATGATTTAAATAAATATTCATAAGAATTTATCAATCATTTAAAATAATAATATTGACATATATCAAAACAAATAAAATAAATATATAATTAGTTAATTTGTTTTAAAATTAGGGTCAGATGTAAGATATAAAAAAGATTATTTTAAAATTATTTTTAAAATAATAAAGTTTTATCATTATAAAATAAAAAGTTAAATATTAATGAAAAATATTATATATTTTTAAAAAATATTATAAATTTCTAATGATAATCGAACTTGTGAAATAATAAATTTTTAAATTGTTAAAAAAAAAACGTTTTTGAGATCATTTGGATAAAAAGTTAAGAAATAAAAATCAATATAATGTCGCAATTAAAAATAAAATTTAGTTTATAATTTTAGAATCCTTGAATTGTAAATACAAGAGATGTTTAATTTAGTCAAAAGACAATTGAAAGAAATGCTAACTTTGAAAAAAAGAAGAAGCTAAAAGTGTATAAGTTTGTGAGAGATTTTTATTGATAGGGATGTAGTTTGATGATATTAATAGTTTTATTTGTTATATATTTTTTAATCAAGTTAATATTATGTATTTTTATTTTATTAAAATATATTTATAGATTTTATAACAATAATCTTAAATAAAAAATAACTAAAATATTTATAACTAATAAAAAATTAAAATAACGACAAAATTGATAAAAGAACATCACGAGGGATTTATATTCACTTTAATCTAAAATACATGCAAACTTTATCAAACTAACTTTATAACTTTTCTCAAATTTTATATCACATTAATTTTTAATTTGTAAATAGTTTTTAAAGTATTATTTTTATTCATATTATTTATTTATTTATTTTTGGAGAATAACCTTTTTAATGTCAAAAACGTTTATACGTATTTATAAACAGATTTCTGTCGACGTGTCGATGTAAAGGTAATGATCCACAATTCGAAATGAAACGTCGGCCCATTTCCCGAGTCTGTCAGTGGGCCGAGTCGGGTATATGTCCCAATCCTTAAGAGCATCCTCTGTGGGCTCTCTTTCTCCCTAGTTGTCCCTTGTCCTCTCCGGCCGTCCTGGCTGACTCCGATGGCGCCCAAGGCGAAGCCGAAGCCCTTGTCTCCATCTGCCAACTCACAGGCGCCGCCGTCCCTCGAGGAACTTTTCTCGTCCCTCCATCGCCACGCGCAGAATTTCGAGTACGAGCAGGCTGTGAAGATTGCTGATCAAGGTCAATATCTCTCTTATCGTTTATTCCATTACACGTTTTCATCGTCCTAAGGCTCTTGTCTCGATTTTCTTTTGAGTTCGTCAGTTCTATCGATAGCCCCTGGAGACGAGGACGCCCTTCGATGCAAGATCGTTGCTCTGATAAAGTCAGATTCGATCGACAAGGCTTTATCGGTGATTCAGAAATCCGAAGATCTTCCTGTAGATCTGAATTTCTATAAGGTATGCTGATTTCCAGGCGCTTCGTCAAATAGTTGGAGTATCTGGTCAGTTTGATGCGAATTTTAGGAGAGAGTTGGTTGAGTTACGGAGCCAGCTTTAGAACAAGAAATGTGCCCTAATTTCTGCAAGAAATAAATGTAGTTGTATGAAGTTGAAGTAGAATTAGTTAGCGTGGGATTGTCTGCAGGTTCAGCCGCATATTGGAACCACTTGGGCGCTGTACGACTTTGAGTTTAGAATGTAATTCTCATTATATGGATTTCAGCTCTCTAATATTTCTAGTGTTGAATAGAAACTGAGAAAAATGGTAAAGTTCCTCCGATTTCTCCCATAATCCAATTTCGGAAAAACCATTTCCTCTTGGTTTCTCATATTTAGAAGAATAGTTCCTTTTCTTCTCTCTTGGCATCCAATTCCAATACAAGTTATTGCAACCCTAAATAAACGAGTGTCGATGTTAGGATACTGAGAGCTTTGTATTCTTAGAGAAGCATCTCTCAGTCAAGTGATGTATATATGATGGAGAATGTTTGCACTTGCAAAGAAAAACACTAACGTGTGTGATATGTTAACTTATAAGTACAATGAAAGCATACCTTAATGAAGGGGAGATCTACTAGGTTGGGGGGATAGGCCTTGGGGATCAAAGGGAGCTTGGGAGGGTGAGAAGTGGTGTGGCTTTGCTGGTGGACTGGGTAGTTGAGGGTTGGGGCATCTGTAAGGCAATAGGTGGACTGTTGAGTTGCATGGAGCAGAGGTCTGCATTGTCTGTGTCTTCTATAAGGTGCTTAGGCTTTTTGTTATAGTGAGCTATGTGACAGTTATACATATTCCTAATGAAGGCATGGCTCATGGATAGGGGGGAGGTTGAG
This sequence comes from Vanilla planifolia, assembly GCA_023846275.1. Lineage (NCBI taxonomy): Eukaryota > Viridiplantae > Streptophyta > Magnoliopsida > Asparagales > Orchidaceae > Vanilla > Vanilla planifolia. The sequence continues at coordinate 1,605,998 of CM043870.1, forward strand.
CCTTTTTTGGGCCTAGCCAGCCTTGCTTAAAAGCAACTTTATTCGCTAACATTTGGCTCAAAATTGTCTCTTAGCTGGATTGGATCGATTTCATGTCGTCTCAATTTGAGATTAAATGGTTTTGAGCTCACTCATTTAAAATCAAATCAGCTTGAAATCCTATTAATTTCCAATGTACCATATAAGCATATAACTTTTAACATGTACATAATTGCAACCGCATTATGTACAAATAATCCTGTATGCATAAAATTCATTTTATACAAAAATTATGTGCATATTGAATGCTTATTATGCCCATGATCAATGTGTGCATTATGCGAATATAGAGTTTGCTGCTTCATGCTGACCATTAATTCTATATGTACATAATGCACTTATAGAATGCATGCATTTTGTTTGATCTGCAAGTGATTATAACAACATGGACTTGATTTGATTTTGATCTATGATGGGTCAATTTGACCTTAGTTAGATATTGGTTCACAATATAATTCAAGCTAATTTTTTGTTGGCTTATAGCTTAATGAGTTTGATTTGATCTAAAATTTGATATGAACTTTGAGCAATTGTCGATCTTTGAGCTAAAACCTCACCCTTATTCATGAAAAACTAGGTAGGGAGTGGGTGAATGGTTATGTGGAGGGGGCCATTGGCCCTCGATTGACCATTCATGTGGTTGTGGGGTGGCATGGCCTGCCCTAAGAGCCCATGGATAGGGTGGCTTGCAAACTTGGTTGTTGAGTTGTTGAGGGTTTGTTTTTATAGGATTGGAGGGGAGATCATCCTAGATTGTGCCTATCCACAAGAGCTCATGAATTGTTGTTGCACTGATGAGATAAGGTGCGATTGTTGTGGGAAAGGACCATCTAACAGGTTCCACGATACAATGGATTTGTATTTGTGCCATCTACAGTGTAAAACTTTCTCCCAATGGAATCATCAGGGCTAAGTATAACATTTGAGTAGGGTACGATAGATTTATGTAGTCTTGTGGATGTTGTCGTTGCATATAGGGTTGATGTTTGATAGCAAGTTTTCAGGAAGTTGTTTCAGGTGATTTTTATAGTGGTGGTGAGTGAGAGGCATCTCATTGCAGAGGTTATAATTACAAACACGAAATATATAGTTTTCTCAGCAAATGTTGCATTAATTTATCATAATCTAGTGCATTCAAGCAGCAATAATCTCTATGAGGCAAGCATTTGGAGAGTTTGTGGCTTACTCATAGTTGCCTTTACAACATGGGAACGAGTGTTGACCTCAATCTAAGAGTTTATTTGCAACCCAAGGAATATGTCTCCAAGGCTCATTGGGTTCACGAACTTGATGTGTACCAAATGTTTAGAGAGCTTTCCTCACTTAGAATGAATCACAATGATGACACCATGGTAGTTAGGTGAACTACTTCCATTAGCCCTCATGATCTGGGCAAGTTGACTTTCTCTTGTGGTCATTGCGGTTCAACCATTGTCCATAATGGTCTGTCCTTTAAGGTTCATCATCTACCCCAAGTTATTAAGTTTTGGGATACTCTTTCCTTCTTTGGGTCATGTAACCCTTTATATGAATTGATATCCCCATCCTCAACTTTGGTGGTTTGTTGGTTCCATGAGTTAATTACTTGTACTGGTAAAGTACTCATAATATGAAGTGCCTTTTTATTTCCTCGTTTTGATAGGCTAAGTTATACCCCCTTGGTCAATGATGTTTTGCTACCCATTGACGGGCCTAGTTTTTATAGTCGGCATAATTTTGCTATTAATATATAGGTTATAATTGACTTTCAAAATAAATAATAAAGGAAAAGATGGAAATGAACTTGAACATATCTATAATCTTAATTTCTTGTACAAGCTAATTAGCTTAATAATTGTTGGATGTAGTGTTATAAATGAAAATAGATATAGCAAATTGGTTTGTCAATGCGGGCATCAGTCGTCCTAAAGATTTGGTCATAATAAGTATGTTTTTGTGCCTTTTGAATTATTACTATTTGCTAGAAATGCAACAATGAGTTTCTAAAAGAATTTTCTTATTTAATACTTAATTTTAAAGTATGTCTACTCAAACAAACTTAAATAGGCATCAAGATCCTTATAAAGTAATAGGACTCATTTATAGTTTTGAAGGATGGAATTTTGAATCATAATCCTTGAGATACAAACTTTACCAATCTTTCTTAGGTTGTCAATGACTTAGATATGAAAACTAATTTCACTAATAATATTATGGTCCATTTGTAGGTGTAACGTGTGACAAGGGAATATCATCCTCAAGGTTGTTAGCATCCTGGCTTTGTATGTTAAATACCTACATTCCCTTATTGCTTCTTAAATTTCTTGGTGTTTTTTTGTTTTAGATAAGCATATAAAAGTATTCTTGTATGTCTTATCACGAGTTAACTTATATTGTCAAAGATATTTAAGATAAGATTTCATAATGTTGTAGGCTTTTGCATTAGCAGTATTGAATAATATGTTAATGCTTTTGCTATTAGTTTCTCAAAACTTAGTGCATTAAATTTCAGTTTAATGTTGTTTTTGTGTTAGCATATTCATGAAATAACATTGATAATTGATTGATGAGCATGTTAACATTGTGATTCTGGAAATGCATTTAAGGTTCATTATTTTAAGACTATATTCCACAACTACTCTTTCATATGGGAAATTTAGTGGTTGTTTTAGTCATAAATAACGACCATCTCGACATTCCTTCTATGCATGCACACCCATCAATCCCTCCACTCTTTGATGGCTAGACTCATGTTTGTCATTCAACGTTGGTGCTGCTTGTAGAGTTTCTCCCTTGTTTCTAGAACAAAGATATTTAGGGATTATTGATATGTCGAATGAGTGTGGGATAAGTTCAGATTGATGTTATCTATATGTTTTGTTTTGATCTTAGGATATATATCCTATCATGGTATTAATTCTTTGCTTTTCCTTGCACACCTAAGGCAATGAGCTTAGCAACAATGGGGTGGACACCATTGTCGACAACTAGGCAATGTGGCCGACAGCTTTGGTTGATATTGTTCTATATATGCATGAACAAGAGTTTGACTTATGTTCATTTGGAGGATTGCAATGATGTATGGCTGAGGTGGTGGTGGAATGAGGTGTTGGTAAGGGTCATGGGAGAGCTCAAGACATGGATGAGTTTTTAAGAACTTGTAATGATTTTGCAGTAGTTTGCCATAGGAACCAAGTTAATTTTTGAATTTGAAGAGTTTCTCTCACATGGAATCTTATTTGCCTAGGAGAGCAAGTTAGCCACTAGCTGACCATGGAAGTTATGGTCATTTGATAGGGTGCTATAGCTTTAAGCATACAAGTTCATAAAATTTTTGTTGTTAAAATTGATTTAAATGTAAATTATTTTGTGATGTTTCTTGTAAGTGGCCTAAATCATGGTCTAATTATATAACAAAATAGGAAAGGTACATAGAATTCATATGGGAAGCTAGACATTTTAGTGAGTTGTTGTATTTAGAATACTGGCTCATGTAGTAAAACTTACAAAGGTCACAAAAGTCAAAATGAAAATAAGACAACGTTTGCTAGTTTAGCTGAGATGTATCTCTTTTTCTTTCCTTTTGGTTGATGAGGCATTTAGAGAATGAGTAGCGGTGTAACAAAAGATAATATTTTAAAGGTCAATAGTGGGGAGTGGGGACTATCGTAATCTTTTCTAAAAGGATAGGACTATTGTTTGGATGAGACACTAATAACAAGAGACTTTGTTTTGAGATACCCATTGAGGGGGAGGACTTACGGGGTAGGCCCAATAGAGATAAAAGCATAATATTGTGAGCTGTCATGATCACGACCGTGAGGTGCGGGCTAAGCTAACCATGAGTATCCATGTTACCTATTTGGTGGATTGCTAGAGTTGGTTGGGGTGGAAGCAGAGCCTCTTGAGAAAGAGGGGGGCATGGTGCCTTGATGGGAGGAAAGAGAGTGCTTAAAGTTGTTGTAAGCATGAGAAGAGTTGAGAGTCCAATCATATAGATCACCTCCATTTGTGAGTGAAAATTATTAATAATCATGAGAATTGAAATTGGAAAGATGGGCTTAGCTACAAAACTAGTAATTTTAGAGTGTCAAATTTGAGACAGATATAAAATGAGGTTTGGAAAATTTTATTCATAAGGGAATGATATCAAAGCTGTCATTTTAGGATGAGGTTGCGACCCCTAAAGGTGCAAATATTAGTTTGTAGAATATCATCTATGTTAAAAGCCAAAGGAAATTTGAACAGAAAGAATTTTCAATGGAGGGCAAAGTTCTCAAAGGTACCTTTGGTATTCTAGTTCTTGTTGTTGTCATCTAATACCATTGAATAATGTGGTTCCTTTCTACTATATTATTCAACGACAAAAGGAGCCCAACAGTCATTGCCCCTCTTAACATAAGGGAGAAACTAAGTGATTTGACATTGCCTTTTGAAAGCTCCACCACTAAACAGGATAGTGAAGGTGAAACCTCATAGGAGGTGGGGGAGTGTTGACAATAGAAGGGATGGAGTGATCGACAGGAGAGGTTCTAATGTAAGTTTAGGAGATTGAGAGCTAGAGGCGAGTTTGATGGACAACATGGTTATTGGCATCTAATGGTTGGTTGGCTTGAAGCTGAGCTTGGCGGACAGCATATTTGAGGGTGAGCTTGAGGATGATGTGCTCGATAATGAAACTCTAGTGGATGAATGAAACCTTATCAGTGTGTGAAATGTTGCATTAATGGATTATGTGGTTGTCTAGGGCTAAGTGAATTAAGATTTGTTGTTTTTTGTATTGCAATGCCTTATAAATTTTTAACACTATTTCTTTCTTATGAGCATGAAGAATTTAAAAGCTTTATTATAGCCTGGGGTTGGCTACGATTTTGGCATCATCATTGAGGATGATTAATCACATATATATAGTTTGTTGTACTCTCTAATCTTCCATGAATCCTTTTTCTTACTTTTGTGAGTTTTTGTCTTTTGTCTTGGAAATCATTTTTGACACATTTAAAGAATTGCCATTGCACGGTCAAAATTGTGGGTACGCACAATCACATTTTTTATCACTTGGTAAGGGTGTTTAACCCTCCTAGTCAACTTTCATGTGATCGCAATTTTCTTAGCATTTTTTATATTTATGATATACAAGTCTTAGTTATCTTAAAATAAAAAAAATCCTTTTTATAGACTGCTAGTATTTTATTATTACTTGAGGATGATCTTTGCATGTGAATGCTCGAGTTACAATTCAGCTATCATATCTTGAAACTTGTTAATTCTTCTCATTCGTTGCATTAAACAATTTTGGTTTTCCGGTGCTTAAAACCTCTCATATTTTCTTCTCATTTTTAAGGCATATTGCCTTTACAGGCAAAACAAACTGCAAGAAGCACTAGAATCTCTAAGCAATCAAGAAAGAAGTACCATGGCTTTGCAGTTGGAGGCTCAAATTTTATATCGTCTTGGAAAAATGGATACTTGCATGCAAAGCTATGAGAAACTACAAAAATTTAAAATTGATTCCTTGGATCTAAAGACAAATCTTATCGCCACTTTGGTATCTGCTGGAAGATCAAATGAAGTTCAGGGAGTGATGGATGCTCTCAAAATTAAAGCTTCCAGCAGTTTTGAGATAGCATACAACACTGCTTGTTCTCTCATCGAAAAGAAAAGATTTACAGAAGCGGAGCAGCACCTACTATCAGCTCGAAGGTAATACCTTTATAAACTAGCATAGAAATCGATCAAATTTTAATGAAGAAATAGTAATCAAAATTATTTTTGAGGTCTTTTGTATGCCACGTTGAACTGCTTTCTTTTGCAAAGTTTGCTAGTCTGATTATGAAATTTCATATCCAGTATTAACTTGATAATCATTAGATATTTGACCGTGCAGTACTTTTTTCTTATTTTCTTGGCATGATTTTAATGAGACTTTTTAAATCTAAGGGGTAGATTTGATTTAAATCTTGAAAATGAGAGGGACAGGCAAATGCTAAGTTAGGTAAAAGTTGTGCAAAATAAAAATATCAATGAAAAACCATTTGACTGTATGCCACCTGGTAGTGTCTTTGAGACCAAAGAATATGATTATGAGGCCTTAAAATTGTATACCCATTCTTCAAAGGTTTCTTGTTATAGCTCTATTGGCCATGCTTATCTTGAGAAGAGAACTTATGCTGCTTACTGGCATGAATGTGAAACAAAATTCCCACATTCATGATGGCAATTTTCAATAAATTTCCCTTTTAAAGAAACTCTTTCATGATATTTGTCTTTTGAATGTGTAAAATGGGGTTAAATATTTTTTGGCCCTCCCAGTGCATCTGGCAAACAGTTGAGTAGTGTTTTGTGAGAGCTAGATCAATTGTGGAGATTCTCAAGAATGGATTGACCGTTTTTCATCAGTTAAAGTTCAATAATCCTCGATCCAAACTTTTGTCTTCACCTATTGTAGAGTGTAAAGGTTGTATTTATAATGCAACTAGGTGCTTATCTACTGAACAAATCATTCATTATGTCATGGAAACTCCGGATTTGAATGAATAAATACCTTGTTGGCGCTTATGTTGGACATATCAAGAGTATGAGAAGCTTTAAGACAAGAACATCAAGTCCTTAGGGTTTTACCATTCTTCTTTATTTAGAGCTGTGATTGTGTACTCTTATTAAGCAGCATAACATATTAATTATTAGCTATAAGAATTACTATTTATTGTGTTATTTCTTTTGCTTATGGTTTCTCAAGGAACTCTTAACAAATTAGTTCAGAGGAACAGCATGATTTATTGCTTGCTGAACTTTCTTCTGTGCTTAAAGATTGTGGTTGAGAACTTTTTGGTTGAGCTTGCACTTCCATGGAACCATGACTTGACAAATTGGTTCCTATGATATGATTGAACTTATGGAATCAAAATTGTGTTGGGTCTTTTGTAAAATTGTAGTAAGGTGAACTAAAATAAATTCCACATGTATGTCTTGATTTTTGTCATAAATTGATCGTTGGCTTGGTTTAAATTGGAATTGAGCCAAATGAGCTAAGTGACAAGAAAGCTTTTTGGGTTAGTTTTAAATTCAAAATGTTCTTGTGTTATACAATAGGTGAGTGCCAAACTTTTTGCATTTGGTTATATATAACTTATAAGTTTAGAATGTTTCATCATAAAGCAAAAACACGTGTTGTTGAAAATATTATTTTTTTAAGTAGAAAAGTTGTTGAAGCATTTTGTTAGATTTTTGTTCTTTTGATTTGAAAAGAGTAAAAAAAGGGAAAAAAAGCTTTTGAAAGCCATTTTGTAAGCAAAGCTCGAGTAAGTTTAGGTTGCAAGATAAAACCATTAAAAGTTATAAGAAACTTTTGAAACAATTTCGTTAATTTTTCTTTGAGCCCAATCAGAGCTATTGGGTGCATTCTTTTACTTTACTAAGGTTCATTGTACCTATGCGAAAATAGGTAAAAGCATAAGAGTCTAGGTAACTTTGTTGCACTTCAACAGAGGCTGTCTTGGTGAAATGGTGCTTGGTTTGCCACACATCTGGGGTGATTATGGCTCAAGCATGGACTTGTTGAATGTGGATGTGATTGTGCCCTCGAAAGGATCAGAGAATGATGCATTGGTTGTGATTGCTTGCTTGAAGGATGGTGTGGCAGGCAAGGCCTTGTCAAAAAGTCTAGATTGGCTCCAATGCTTTATGATATGAGAAATGATATGATTATGATTAGCCAAAATGCAAAATTGGATGTTGTTTTGTTGGATGTGCCAATGGGAGGTCTAGAAGGATAGGATAGAGAGGAAGATTATAGATGATGGAAACAGGCCATTTACTTTTGGGGGATTGTCCCCCCTTAGTTATGAAGGATGTAGGTGCGGTTGGCTCAGTTGAACTAATGGAATGCCCTCAAACCAATGGAATGCCCTCAAGGAGATTAGACCTATTGCTGAAGTGATCTTTGCTCAAGGTTTGTGTAGCTAAAGTGAGCACGTGGTTGTGCTTCAAATGGGGCTTGTTTCAGGGAGGTCCAATCTAGTGAACCTTGAGCTAACGGGCTAAGAGATACCAGAATTGGTATATCTAAGTTGGTCATATCAATGTTTCTATTATGATAGAGAAGTCGTTTTTTCCACCCTAGCATTTGAGAGGTTGGTCTTTAGGCATGCCAATAACTTGGTGGGGCACCTCTACGGGTGCCATTTTTCATTTGTTTGGTTTGCTTGTGAGTTGAAAAGGAGGAGGGGCCATTTTTACGGGTTTGAGGTTTTGACATGGGTTATGATTTTTGCCTTTTTCACTTTGCGATGTGTGAGGGAAAGGACTCTATTTGGCATGAGGGATCCTGGGCTATTAGTAATCTGGCCTTTGGGTTGGATGTTAACTAGTTGAGTTCAAGCTAAGTGCTTCAACCATTATGAGTACCCCAATTTGGTTACATCCGTTGGTGTTGTCACTCTTTTGTTGGTTCCAAAGAACCTTGTTTGCTTTGCATGTTATATTGATACTCTTATGTTGTTGGATGTTATCATGGACAAGGGGGAATAAGCAGCCTATGCTTGGTTATACATTAAGATGGAAATTTCAGAGACCCTCTCTTATGACATTTGGATTAATAGCTAATGTGGTTGGTTTTTTCAAAGATTTGAGTGCAAAGGATTTTTATTGATATGCATTGATGGTGGTAGAGTCGGGCACTCAATTGGAGCCTGTAAACCTATAGCTTTGGTCTCCAATGTGCCTATGGTGGACGAGGGCCTCGTTGTGATTGGCCCACCTTTCCACCTGGTTCTTTCCCACTCTATCAACCTTCCCTAATTGGTGCCCCCTTAAAAGGAGGATGCCTACAAATTATGGCTATTTTTGCTCGTCCTATCTCGTTGACATTGGGTTAATGCTCAAGAAGTTGATGTCAGTTAACATCCATGGGCCAAAGGGGCCAAAGGGGCCAAAGGTGCCTAGTTTCAATACTCAACCTTGAGTTTGCGTGAAGGTAGCACCCTTTGTTGCTACAAGAGGTACTATCCTGGCAGCTTAGGTAGGCCCTTTGTTCGTGCATATCTAGGACACACTCTTTGCTAGAGCAAGTGATGTCCCTTTGTTCGTGCGTATCTAGGACACACTCTTTGCTAGAGCAAGTGATGTCTCGTGGCTTTTTCCTTAGTTTGTGTAGCTCAAATTGCTAATGCTAAATTGTTGCATTGGGAAGAGTAAATGGGTCGAATCAGGGCCCTTTTTACCACTTGGCCCTTTTGAGGCCTCTTCTTTATTGTCAAACCCTTCTAAGGTTTCTATCTCTGATATTATGATGCTAGTTGTGGATGACTAATCCATTGTGGGAATTGTGCTAGAAGCTTTGTTGAGGCACTTAAGACGGTCTTCGGAGTGTAGCTTTGTCATCTATTGGAGGCATCAACCTACGGCGTTGGGTCTTAATGTTGAAGATTGTAAGCAAACTCATTTGAACCATTCTCCTAGGAGGCAAGGGAGTTCCAACTCTTTACGTCATCTCCCTCCATGATGCATCATCACTTGGAACATCCAATGAATGCATAAAACTTCCTTGAGGAGCCACCTTTATATGGTGGTATGACCTCACAATCCTTTCGTAATTACCTTATTGGAGACAAGTTGATTCGTTCTCTTGTTGAGATGCTTCTAGGTTAGGTTGTTCTTGGACTTTTTGTGTCTCACCTTTGAAAGGTAAGTCAAAGGAAATCATTCTTTTTTGGAGACATTTTGTTCAAGTTAATCTTATTTCTTAGCTTAAGTGGTCAGCTGTTTTTAATATCTCAGGATTGATGAGTTCTTTTTAGCACTTCCATGTTATTTATATTGATAAGGACTACATCTTGTTGCAACATATTTAGGATCTTATTGCTGAGATTTCTACCCTTAACTTTAATTTGGTAATTATTGGTGATTTCAATTGTGTCTTTTCATAGATTGAGAAACCTGAGGAAAAGTCCTCTCATTTATCCCATGGGTTTATCTAGTTTATTAGCGACAATAACTTATGTGACTTGGGTTTTCAAGGAAACTTGTTCATGTGGTGCGATAATCGTTCTGGTCATACCTGTATTTTCGAGAGGATTCGCAGGTGCTTAACTTCTGTGACTTAAAACTATTTCTGGGGACATCAGTTTTGCATCGTCCTTGCATTATGTCTAGTTAGTGCCCCTTCATATTTCAACTACTTAGTTTCAATCCTTTTAGTAGCCATTCGAAGTTCGAGCATGCATAGTTGACATGTCCTCACTTCAGTGATATTGTAGCCTCAGCTTGGTGCTAGCTTGCCATGGGTAGTCCATCCTCTCTCCCATGACCATCTTAAATGCAAACTTTGAAGGATCTTTCTTCGTCATATTGCCAATTGTATGAATCTATTTCTAATCTTCAAACCAAGGAATCCTTGGCCCATTATCTTGAGCGAGGTGGGTACCGACACCTTTTGTAAAATCTAGAGGTGGCAATGCACAAAATTCTTGTGGATGCAGTTGGGTGATTAGAATATAGCTTCCTTTTACAATACGGCCACTTCTTATAAGTGGGACTTCATTATTTAGGGATTGGTGAATCCCTTCAGCTCTATAATGCTTGCTCTTGTTAGGATGCCTGGGATTATTCTTGTGCCTAGCTACCCTCCTTGCTTTTACTCCTGCCATTTTGTCAGTAAGAGCTATTCTATCCATTGCTTAGGCTAATTCATTGTTCTCTTCTTTTACATAATTTGAGACACGTAGGCCATAATCTCTTTTGGGCCCAACTATGCAATTGAGATTGATAAGACCATAGACTCATTTTTTAAGGACTATCAAAATATCACTTAGAAAGATACCAATAATGTTATCATGTACGTGTTCTCATTCTGCACCATGTTGACTAAGTGGAAAGATACATTAGTAATATTGATCTTTAAACTAAAAGGGGCAACCTGGCCTAATCAGTCTCAACCTATTAGCTTGTACAACATTGTTTGCAAGATTGTGGCCGTGGTTCTTGTGCAAAATTGTGGGATGCTCTTTATGGCCTCATCTTTCCTAAGCAGGGTGCTTTTGTCAAGGGGTGGTCTATTGTTGATTAATGCTTCATGACTTAGAGTTTATGAATTGAATTTTCATATCCTTTATTGAGGGGCTTATGACCATAAAGGTGGATATGGAATAGAATAAGCATTTGATTGGGTCTTATGGATTTTATGCCAAGCATGCTTCATAATTTGGGCTTCCCTGACTTAAGGTGTGCCTAGGTTCAAGCCTACATATTGGCCATTAAGTATGCTATTGTCCTCAATAATGAGCAACTCTCTTGGTTGTAGGCATCCTATGGTTTTCGTTAGAGGTGTCAACTCTTCTTTTATCTATTCATCTTATGTTTGGAGTTCCTTATCCTGTTTATTTAGCATTGGTTGGAATAGGGCAATTTGGGCATTGGTTTTGCCCAATTAAGCTACGAGTTACTCATTTGATGTTTGTTGATGTCTTTATTTTATATGGGGTGGCCTCTTGTTCTATCATCATTGTCATTATGTAGGTTTTGAAAACCTATGCTTCTATGTGATCAACGCATCAACTTAAAGAAAATTATTAGTGTTGTTTAGCAAGGGAATGTCTTTGCGTCATTGGAGGATAACTGTTGGGAAGCTAAGCATGCATCAGTCCGGGATCCCACTTGCTATTGGCGCTCCTTTTGTTTTGGATTTTAGTCACCTTATCCAGATTGTTTTGACAAGATTGCTGGTTAGGGGGCACGCTCCCTATCTTTGGCTCAAAGTGTTGTTTGTGTTGGCAAGCTCGGTTTTGTCTACCATCCTAATTTATTTTGTCTCATACACCTATGCTTGCCAATGCTTTATTAAGGTTTGAATGTCTTATCAAATCCTTCATCAATGAGGGAATTGCAATTGAGGATTGCATTTTCTCCCTTGGGACCTTTTTGTTTGGCGTAAGGATCATGGGGGCTTTGGCATCCATTGGATAAGAGAGTGTTGGTTGATGTTGATTGCCTAGCACATTAGGTGATTTTTTACCGAGGATGATACTTAGTGGGTACAAACCTTATTGGTTAAGCACAATGGTTGTGACTTTACCTTTCAGGTTTGTAAAGGACACTCTACTTCAAAAGATGATTTGTTATGTGGGTGAATTGATTCTAAATTATATTGTTTGGTTTTGTTGGTGATGGAAATGATAGTTCTACTTATTAGGATAACTTGATTAGCACTTTATCTCTCCTTCTTTGGCGAACCTATATCTTAATATAAATGCTCTCCGGCTAGACTCTCCAACTAGCTTATGCATGATAGCGAATGGATGTTGGTGAGCTCTTTTTGCACTTTGGCATTCAATTTGTGCAATTCATACTTCACCTTAATTAGACGAAGATTGGGTCATTAGATCTTTTAGGTTGTAATGATATAGAATCATGCAAAGCCAACAATTCCGCTCTTTATTGCCACCTCCTAGTCTTGTCTGGCACTTGCAATGCTTTGTTTTGAGGGTTTGAGCTCAACCCAAGGTTATTATGTCTCTTAGGAGCCTCTACCATGATGCTATTCCTACTTATGACATGGTTGGCTGCTTGTGGGCCATCTTAATCTAGCATGCCCCCTTGGTGCAATCAGTAGACCAAGAATGTGGACCACGTGTTGCTACTCTGCTCTCATGTGAGGTTTGTTTTGTCCCTTTTGACTTATTCACACTTGTTGGACATCCTTGCCATCCATTATGATGGTGTTTGTGTTCAAGTAGTGTTGAGTCTCTTCCAACTACACTAATGGATCTATGGGACCTTTTGCTACAGTTCTCTACTATCTATGACATAATTATAATTGCAATTATCGAGCCTATTGTAGGCTATCCATCTCCTTGTTTGCATTGCTTAAAACCATAATGATCAACTTATCATTTAGTTATCTTGTTCCCTTGGAGCATTAAGAGCTCTTGAGCCTTCTTGCTCACCTTCACGGTGGATCCCAAGGTTAATAGTGACAACTCAATCAATCATAGTGGGGTGGTTGCTATCAGTATCATTATCAAAGACAACAATAAAGATCTATTGATGGCAACAGGGTGGGCACCTCCATTGTATAGGTTATGGAGGATCAAAACCTTTGAGGTTCTCTTGTTAACTTGCCAAATATTCTCCCCCAATGTCAGAGTGTGGTTCGAGTGCGACTCTTCCTCGATAATTCATAATATCACCACTTGGTTGATGATTGTGACTCCCTTTTTTTTCAGGTTTCCTTTAATCACAAGTTCACTTATGAATTGCAAAAAGGTAATCACGTGGCCTTCTAGGTCATCATATATGCTTTTATGTGTGATTGTATATGGGATTGGGGTATGCTTTTATCGAAAAATTTAGCACACACATTGGAGTAGGTTATGTATGAACATTCTTGAATCATTATTGTAGGCTACAGCTATTATTTCAAAAAAATACCAAGTATAAAAGTTGTAATATTTATGTAGGATCACATGAAAGTTATTCTATAGGAATATTCCCGTATCCCAAAAAGAGTTAGAATCAAAAGTTTTATGAGTCACAAGGCTAATGACCTTGTTAGTTGTTTTATTAGTATGAGTAATCTTGGCACACATAAAACAAAACAAAAATTATGCAAAGGACAAAACCATATAGTGAAAAAATAGGTGTAGAAGGCTTTTTATGGATAGCTGTAATTGCCAATGTGACCTACACTTGAACCAAATCCCAACAATATTCTTAGCCGAGTGGGTGGTCCTGTGGAAGACAAACCAAACTGTTCTGAGTTCCACCACGTGCTTAGTGAGAGAAAAGATTTTTTTCCTAGGGACCAAGAGCAAAAAATGTTGGTCGTCTGTGATCACAACATTATTAATAATGGTATTGTTCTTCTAATAGCACCATTGAAGTTAACCTTAATCCACTTACATTTGGTCCTAAAAAGAGGGGGTTAAGGGGTAGGACTTAGACAAATGATGATGGATAATAGGAGTCAGATAGACTCTTAAAGTTCCAAGTTTTTTTGGTGGAGGGCAAATCAATAGGACAAAAGGTAGCCATGACATTCTAGATGATGATGAAAGGTGAAAGCATTGGTTTTGGCATTAACTTGATAGTTAAGCGATTGCCAAATGTTGTAGAGAGCATTGACAACTCTTGTTGAGAAGATACTTATTCAATATGAGGAAGAGTCTTCCTCCAAAAAAATGCAATAGATCAAGAAAATTAATAGGCATCAACTGAATCTCTAGACAATGAAGAAGTGAGGACCCGAGAAGTAAATGAGCATACTCCTTCACTTGGCATCACTTCGATGACTCACTGGATTGGCATCGTTTTGATGACATTTTATCGTCCTTTCGGTATCGCCTAAGTCATGCTCCTCAGGGTTCTAGCCATTGGTACATGCTTTAGAGAATGGTGTCATTGGCAATCTGAAACAAATGGTAGTCAGTCAATCTTAGGCACACCCAGATTGTAAGCAAAAAGGTTATTCTCCTTCTCAAAGCATAAGAATGCAACATTGGTCTCTTTTGCTCATGCTTGCATTGGACCTCTCAATTCCTGTTCAATGTTCATGTTGCTTCTGCATCACTATGCATTAGCTTTATCCATACCCTTGCATGTTGCAGATTCTACGAAGTTGGATTTGTTTGAGCTAGGTTGTTGCACCTTAAGCTCACCCGTCTACCTTTCCCTTGCCTTTCTCTGAACCTACTCTTGAGTTAGCCAACTTCTCATACCCACATGAGTGAGAAGTACTAATCATTTTCTAGCCTTCTAGCCCATTCGTGCACCTTTGGCCATACCTTAGATGAGCCATTTGGCTAGCATCGTCTTCTGTGCCAATTGGCAACCAAAGACCAAGGCTTAACCCAACCACCCCATCTCCTAGGTTGACAGTTGGACTAAGCATCTCATATGTCTTATGCACCAGCTAATTACTTTTCACCATATTCTTCACATTCACATTGCTACGCACTTGTTCCCCCCATGTGTCAATCTCTATTGAACCTCTCACCATACTCAATCACCTCTCATCAAGATGTCTCATCTTTCCGTATTCCAAACGTGCCACATTGAGTCTTTTGAATTAAGAGCACTGAAAGGATGTTCCTTTTAAGTACTCTTATCCAAATGTTGACCTTAATTGGTTCGGTGAGGTCCGCACTAACACAAACTCTATAAAAAGGAGACTGCACTAATGCCACATTACCAAAACCTAATAGGGCAAGAGAGATCCCTTCTGAACACTTTTGTTTACTTAGTCATGTTACATTGATCTTTAATATAAGCATAACTTAATATGGGTTTATTTGTGAAATGATTCTGTCATACTTCATGTAAGTTATCTAAATAAACAAAGTTCACTAAATCTGTTTATAATTTGTATTTAAAAAACTGTCTGGATATCTTTGTTATCATGTGTAAACTTTGTTCTTCACGAGTTTGGTTGGTCATTTATACAATATGAATTCATCCAACCCCTTTTATGAGGACTAATATGGTATGGAAGGAAATTGAGTTTGGCTGGTGGGTATTGGATATAAGGATAAAAAACTAGACTAGGTTGTGGTCGGACTTTGTTTTAGGACCATTTGACCTAGCCTATCATAGATATGTTATCTACATTTAAAACCTAGCTATGGTTGACCTAACCTACCTTTTTAATTTCATCTCACATGCATACAACTGGTCTTGAATTTTAGCTAACAATTAAAACCTAGCTATAGCCAAGCCTAATCCTATTTGGGCTCATTCATGATTTTGTCTCACCATCCTCCCAATCATCTCAATTTTACGACTCTAAATTTTATTGCTTTGTGCCAAAGTTCATGACCGTTTACAAACCTCTTGCCCTGTTTCTTCCTTGATGGAAACTATGGCAAACGTATTAAGGCTTGGCGCAGTTTGATTTGAGGGAAACATTAAGAGGATGATTTGAGCACAGGCATTACCATTATGATTATCGAGGGCAGACAGAGTCCCTCGTATTGCCATTTAATGACTTACAATGTCAGGGAAATGAAATCAAGTTATGGCCTCGTCATACATCACAATTCACAATTCTCTCAAATCTCCTGCTTCATGCTTTAGAATCCTATTATGTCTTGCTTCACATTGGTTCTCTTACCTTTCTTCATGTCGTGCCCCTCACCTACCCAATTACCATCCCTTCTACCTCTACTTGACCTCACGTCAGCGTAGCATAGTCTTCTTGCTTGAAGTTGCTTCATTAGTAATTATTTGTGCCTTTCCAGCAAACGCTAGGCAACATCTGCATTGAATAATCCAGCAAATTTAACTATTCTCTCTCTCTCTCTCTCTCTCTCTCTCTCTCTCTCTCTCTTTTTTGCTTGCTCTCATGTTTTCTAGTTATGGCTTTTTCGTGGTGTATGCTTGTTCATATGAATCAGGTTTTACAATTTTCACGTTGCTTATTGTAAGGCTTGATGCATTATGAAGTTACTTTATATGTTCATGGGTGGGGCAGGGTTGGTTTGAGTTAGTCAATACATTCAAAAGCGGGCTAGAGATGAGGATTTGGTGCAATGGCTTGGTGACCATGTGAATGTTTCAAGTGCCATGCTTATGGGATATGTGGAATTGACAGATACCCCTCCTGTTGCCATCCTTGTTCACAATTGAAGATATCTTATGATCTAATCTTTTTCATCAATTTTATTTTAACCCAATTTATCTCTGGCTATTGGTTGTCTCCATATATAGGTTGAGTTTTATGTATTTTTCATGATTATATGATTAAACTTGAATGATCTAGTTCTCTAAAAGATAATGAGATTACTTATTAAAGCCTACATTTTAAAATTTATTAAGCCGGAAAGGATCATACATTTGACTATCATCACTGGAGGGATTGATTTCATGCTACCATATGACTTGACTTCTTGTCAGCATATCATCATAATTAATGTTTAGGCCTATTAGGCAAAGAAGCAAATAAGGAAATTCTTTGCATGCACTTTGAAGAAGCCATCCTATCGTATGAACCAGTTATCCCAACAGCTAATGCGGCCATGGTGTAGTTCTAATGTAAGAATACTACTTTATAGTGGATTAATGGATGGTAATAAATTATGCATAAATCATTTTTATTACAGCTGTTCTTTTGCTGGAACCGTTTGTGTGTTATTCCATCTTAAACTCATATTCTTTTCCTTTTGCCTCGTTTGTTACTTCTGCTGGCCTTATACCTTGAGAAAATTCTTTTTGTGATCCATTAGGTTGACATAAAGTTATCTTTGTTAAAAGGACTAAGAAACTGAATTCTAACCTCCTTAAGTTCCAACTGTTTATCTTGATTACATGACTGATATTTTTTTGGGAAGCTTGCTTGTCAGGACACTGGACTTTTTACAATCAGAAATTATTCTGGTGTCACCGGATTCTATTGATATATTACGTTTTCCATTATATGCATAAAACCCATCTTGTGCTTGAGGATAAGTTTGGATGTAGGAATTATTTGTCTATCTCGTCTTCCTTTGACATCTGAACAATAACAATCACGGATTTGGAACTTCCATCTTTTTACCCCCTCTTTTTTTTACATTCATCTGAATATATTGTGTTACATTAGCTAATCTTTCAATGTTAGCTTCACTTACTGTTTTTTTTCCTAATTGCTAGACTCGGCCAGGAAATGCTAGTGGATGAAGATTATGCTGATGATGAGATTGAAACTGAACTGGCTCCAATAGCTGTTCAGCTGGCATATATACAGCAGGTTAGCCCATGTTATGTATGCTTATCTTTTCGCTTGGACTGTTTTTTTTTTTTTTTTTGTACTTAAAACTATTTTGTGTTTGTTTTATCATAGTTACTGGGAAACAAGCAGGAAGCAATTGAATCTTATTTAAGCATAATCAATCGCAACCTGGCTGATGCTTCATCACTTGCTGTGGCCACAAACAATCTTATTGTACTTAGAGGTACCAAAGATGCTTCTGATAGTTTGAGGAAGCTGGATCGATTTATACAGAAGGCTGATGGTTCAAAGCTCTTTAAAGTTGCCAGTGGCCTTGACTTCAAATTATCACAGAGGCAGAGAGAGTCCTTATATTTTAACCGCTTGCTTCTACTACTTCAAGCTAATAGGATTGAACAGGTTGGGCTATTTTCTTACAGAAAGAATTTTTATGTTAACCTTGTCATGTTGCAATAAATTTTTCATTTCTTAATTTGAACTTGCAGGTACTTTCTGGCTTTCCTTACTTGTAATTATGAACCCAATAATTTGCATGTTCCTTGAATTAGAGTACTTTTCTGCTCACTTTTGTTATTTTTTCATGACATAATTGTTTCTAAAACAAGTTGAATTTTCTGAATTTGCTAGATTTTTCAATACGTTTGTTTTTGCTGATGGTATGATCTTTCTTGTGAATTTGTTTAATATGTTGCTTTCTCTCATGGTTTATGCATTTAATTGGTTGTAACTCAATTAATTTGCTTGACAGTTTTGTTGTGTAACTAGGAATTTGTGGCAAATTGTGATAATGTAGTTGACTGTATGTTGATGTAGATTGGTGATCATTAGTGCTATTACCCTAGAACAAAATTCTGATTTCTTTTCTTTTAGTTAACTTTTTTCCTTGCAGTGTGCAATATTTTCTGTGCATTAACTCTTTATGCCATTAATTTGAGCTCCAATCAAATAATGTGTTTGTAAAATTAGTTTTTTTTTCCTATCCATTTACATATCTTAGTGGTTTTCTTCCACTCTGAACATAATTGAATTTTAGATGTTTCAATGTCATTTTTCCCTTATTCAACATTTCACATGTTACACATTGGGTTATCTCCCAGGCTAAAGAACTTGCATCTGCACTTCCAGAAATGTTTCCCGACAGTTTGACACCTATTGTTCTCCAAGCTGCTGTTCTCGTGAAAGAGAAGAAGGTTTCAAAAGCCGAGGACATACTCGCCCAATTTGCTGAAAGATTCCCAGAAAAGTCGACGCCTACCCTGCTTGCTCGAGCTCAAATTGCTGCCACTGCTGGTCATTTTCAGATTGCTGCAAATTCCTTGTCTATGATACATGATATCTGCCATATGCCTGCCACCGTTGCAACGATAGTTTCATTAAAAGAGCGTCTTAACGACTTTTTGGGTGCTGCTGCTGTTTTGGATTCTGCTGTTCTATGGTGGAAGGATGCCATGACAGAAGACAACAAGCTCCATGTGATCATGCCTGAAGCTGCATCCTTCAAGCTCAAACATGGCCACGAGAAGGAGGCCTTTGAGTTGTACGAAGAGCTCGTTAAGACCCATGGAACTACTGAAGTTTTGGTGGGATTGGTCATGACTGCGGCACGCACTGACCTTGCCAAGGCCGAATTATACGAGAAGAGGCTCAAGGAATTACCCGGTTTAAAAAAAGTAAACTTGGAAAGCCTTGAGAAGACTTCTGGTGCAAAGCATGTTGGATTTGCAAATGCGATGAAGATGGATGTATCCGAAGAGGCTAAAAAAGCCAAAACAAAGAAGAGGAAGAGGAAGCCCAGGTATCCCAAGGGGTTTGATCCAGCAAACCCTGGACCTCCTCCAGACCCTGAGAGGTGGCTGCCCAAGAGAGAGAGATCAACCTACAGGCCAAGGAGGAAGGATAAGAGAGCTCAGGTGAGGGGCTCTCAGGGATCTGTTGCTCGAGACAAACATGATGGGTCTATCTCGAGCTCAGCAAGTGCTTCGAGCACCGGAGCTCATCCAAAGTCGACCCAACTTTCCGGTCCTTCCAAAGGTTCGACAACTTCAGAGCAGCACAAATCTTCCTCCAAGTCAAGAAAGAAGGGTAGGTCATGATAATGCAGCATTTAACTTATTTAACTTATTCTTGATCCATATGCTAGAAACTGCTTTGGTTTGTTAGATCTTCTCTTTGCGAGTTACTTCATTCGTGATTAGTTCATTTTCATAAGCTCACCGAGGCTGTTTTAAGTTGTTTTTTTCTATGTTGAATGAATGAAGTTTCTCATTTTAATGATTTTATCTTCAAGCTGGGCTTCCAATCCGGACATCAGGAATGTTAGGGTTTGTGGATTGCTGAACTTTGCTCTATTCTAAGGTACAAATTGTATGAAAATGGAAAACTCATCTATGCGTTTTCTAGGGCAATTGTTTGATCAGTTGGGTTATTGTTTTTTTGTTGGAAATGTGAATCAGAAGAAAAAAAATATTGCAATTTATCAAGATTGATGTTGTTTATTTGAACACATAGTGGAAGATTGATGTAAATTTATGATTTTTTACATGAATTTTGAACACTACGGGATTCTTGCCATGCCATGCTTTTTCCTATGTTACACTGAAATTATTTATATGTTTTAAAAAATTAAATGGATTATGCATTGTTTGATAGGGTTATATAAGTTTTCTTTAGTTTCATATGAATTATTAATTCTTTAATAGTCATGTGATATTTGTTTTATATTTTATTGTTTCAATTATTGATTAAATTTTAAACAAATTTAAATAAGTGTGAATGATATTAATATTTTGTTGACCATTTATTTATCTAATTTTATTTTAAATTAAACAAATTAATGAGATTAATTGGAGGTTTAATTCATATAACACTTCTAATTCTAAAGATAATATTGATATCAAGAAAGCATGGTGTGTTCAGTTGCACTAACATGAAGCAATGTACATCATTGCTCAAAATATTCAAGAACAATTCAACTATAATATATACTCACGATGCTTTAACAAGGCAGGTTATATAAATCTTTTAATGTTATTGTGATTTATTTAATAATCTTTTTCTTTTTTGAGCTTCTTTTTTTTTTTTTTTTTTTTTTTTTTTTTGCATTCACCATAAAAGTTTCCAATAACTCAACCTTTTAAATATAAGTATTATCATCGAAGTTTATTATAGTAATATCATATATTAAAACCTCTTCTTAGCCTCTCGAGTATTAAGTTATGTTTGCATTATTGTATTTTGCAAATTAATATTTAGTATCATATAATGTCATCAGTAAAATTATAATTTCATAAAACTTATTTCTGTTTTTAAATGAGGTATTTCATTTTATACAACACACCAAAATGACTCCATTTCATCTAAAACATCAAATAACACAGTTCTGAATTGGTTTAGATGGATGTAGTCTAAACCGTTTGAGAAGGATTAATCACTGCTTGAATTCAAAAAGAAATTTGATTTGTTGTTAATAGAAGAATTATAGAACAAAATTTTTTTACATTGTTTTTGTAATTAAAGTATAGGTTGAGACTAATGCAAAGATATTACTTGAAATAATAAAAGAACTACAAATCTTTCAACAACTGCAAGATTTAGAGCTAAATACCACAGTAATCTAATTTGAACAATGTTAAACCAATTGTAAACAAACTCATCCTTCTCACAATATCTCTTCAAGTACATCTAAAGAGTTAAAGCATGAGGCACATGTTGTTTTCTGGTGAGAGGACTCCAGCTCACCTTTCATGCAGACTAAGCACATGTTTGATTCACTATTAGTACATATTTCTTTGTATCATTCATGGTTCTTTGTAATGTGTTCTTATGTTAGTCTTGAAACTTAATTGTCTTTGTTCCCTGAATCTCCAATATTTCATTTTCCATTATGTGTGTAAATGAAGACTAGGTTCGTTTGGTTCATGTCATGTCTATTTCAAATAAGTGAATGATTAGCATTAAGACAAAATGACTCCCTATGCTTGGTTTATTAGAAACGTATTTTCTGTGTTTCAATAAGCAAACACATGGCATGGAGGAATATTGAGTGGCTTATGAATATGGCATAAAATGGAACCAATGGTGAAAATGTATTTTACTTGAAGCAATTTATTGTGTTTAGAGTATGTATGACAAAAATATAATATTTTAGTCTTCTGGGTAATGTACTTTTCTAAGTATTCATAAATTTTTTATTTGATTTTTATCTTTTCTAAAAGAGCCCTCATTATTGGTCACACATCTCAATACTACTCTCATTTAAGTATGTTTAATTATGAACTTTCGAAAAAATCTAATAGATTAATCTTGATAAATGTTGTGGAGTTATAGATGAATTTCATGAGATGGTCATAGAGATGAATTTCTCATGCTTCATGACTTATGATTGAATATTTATTACTTAAGTTACATCAAAAGAGATTTGATAATTGTAGAATACTTTCAGATAAAAAAAAATTAGAGAAAATATGATATTGAATAAAAGAAAATTTTGAAAGCACAAAGAATTTTTTTGAAAAGAGATTGCAAAATTATTGTCATAACTTGTTCTTGTGGTGGTTGTGGCTAACATTTATTTACATAGCTTTGGGACCAAATAGAAAGAGAATAGATACTTCCTTTAGAGCACACACACATATTTCAAGAAAGTAATTTACAATGGTGACATCAAAACACAAATCATTTACAAGCTACCAACAATTATGTTGTACATTTTCCACATTTGAAATTGCTCTTAAATTGTCGTCCAAGTCCTCCATGGTTTAAGCTTTTATAAACATATTCCTTACATTGTAGGGAATAATACCCATGTTGCTAAGGTTGTTTATCATATTCGTCATACCTGTGTTTATAAGATTATGCTCAACAAAATAGTCATATTAACAAGTTATTGTCCATAGCCACATAAATTTGTACATCTATATTTAAATACCTTACCTTAACACATAATTATTCATCTCTCGTTCTTTATTATTGAAAGCCATGATAAAGAACAAGACTTGGGCCTACATTAGTAAGAAGCTCACATGGATGCACATAATGTGTTGGTTTGACATTATTATCATGGTGGAAATAGTTTTTCAAAAAAAAAACTTGTTATAATTTTTGGTTTAAGTACTTTTCACTTGAATATATTTATCAAAATCATTATGATAAAAGAAGAAGTAAATTTTAAAAGATTCTTCACTTGGATGAAGCAAGATGCTAAAAAACAACAAACTCCAATAACTAGGAACAAATTACATTATCTTCTTACCTAACAATTGAGGGCCACCAAGGCCTTGAAATGATAACGTCATTTGAAGTATGAGTGAAAAAATTATTGATATCATTTGATTTTGACTAAGTTCAATGTTTTGATACGTCTCTCTTTCCTTCTCTTATGAAGCACAAAGCAACCACATGGCTTTCTATTGATTGAATATCCCAACTACCATGTGGGGCCACCTTGTGATCAATGGAACCATTGTATTGTTTATTTATTTAAAATCAAAGAAATTCTTATCAACCTTTTATATTTGATTTTACATATTATTTAAATTCAATCATCATACATTATTGAAGCCAAACATATTGATTTATGATATAAAAATATTTTGGTTGAGTGAAAAATCATTTCAATAGTAGATTGACTTATTAGTTTTTAAGAGAATGATTCTCATTCCATGAAACTATTTGAATGTTTGGATATGCAATTCACTTAGTTATCACTAATGAGGTTAAGATCGTCTCTTTAACATCTTCTGTTTTGTTTATGGCTACCATTTAGTGTCATGAAAACCATCTCCACTATGAACAAACACTTTATATCTACAATTTTTTATAATTAACTTTAGTTATTCCAAAATTTTATCGTATCTTTGGTGAAATAAGTTAAGCTGTAATACAACATCTAAATAATGATATATGATCACAAATGTTGAATCTTATGGATAAGATTATTATTATGATTATTGTGTTCGGGTGATTTAATTGGATGATATATACTAAAAATAAGAGATACTACATAATCAAAATGAAATCTACATCCTAATTGACACACATTGGCTTGTCATTTTACTCTTATAATTCTTCTTGATAGAGCATCATTGTCCAAGATGTGTGATGTCAAGTCCATGCTATCTACACTAAAATTCTTATAAATCTTAAAAAAATATATGTATTGTCATTACAAACTTCATCGTTAACTTATTTATCATCGAAAACCAAATGGCTTATGGTCTTAAAGTGCTTTCATAAACTAAAAAGGTCCTTAATAACTAGAAGTGAAAACACCCAAATGGACTCATGATGTTCGATATTGTGCCTTGACAAATTAAAGAGGTCCATAACCATTGGAACATAATGAGAACCTTGTGTTTGAGACAATGAAGTTGACATCACCACTACATCAATTGGGTTTAAAATTGGACTACTAACTTATTATTGTGAGATTGAGGCTCTAGATTCTTAGATTGATTAGTTTGGAAACTCACTTTCTCTCTATATAGAAAAGCCAATCAATATCATATTTTTCTTTATATTTTAAAATGGTGGAATGTATTACTACACTCTAAATCTTGAAAAGGTGCCATTGGATTAATTTTGAAGAACATTTTCATGATAAATTTACCCCATGGGACATAAAAATGTGTGAAAAAGGTAGTGGCACAACTTTAGATTGTGCCATCCTTTTGCTGCCATTTAATTATTTATCCATATTTCTTTTTATTAAAAAGCTATATATTGGAAGTCCTCTTTTAAAATAAGGTCTTTATAACATAAGATTTATTTGTTCTTACACTATTTTTTTATTTAAAAAAATACTCATTTTTGTCATAAAAAACTCTTATAAAGGTTGTTCTTTTAAAAACCTTAAACCTATATGTTTTTATTAAAAAAAAATCAACCAATTGTTTTATTTTTAACATTCTAAACCAACATTTATTAAAGTTCTCACCAAAAAATAAAAAGAGTACCATTTCAACATATAAAGACAATCCACTATAACTTGTAATTTAAAATCATACCAATTTTAGCATTATTATTTTATAATGAAAAAGGTAAATAATCATGAGTTAACAAATATATTTACCAACATAATAGCATCTAATATAACAATAGTCAAAACCATATTATATGAATTCTAGTGAAATAATATAACAAGAAATATCATATTTAAATTTATAAATCAAAATAGGCAAAGCCTACATTTAGAAGTTTAGTAGACAATGTTACATACACTAAATACAAAATATTACAATTTTGGGTTATGTTATATTGAGAATTCATAAATTTGTGTTCTTAATTTATTTTTCTTAGTCATTTAATCATTTTAATTTGCAAAATCTATATTAAATTTAATATTTTTTTTTTATTTTTATCATCTGTATAAAATTAAATATGTCAATTATCTCAACATGAGTGAATCACTTGCGCACTCTACATGAGATTCTTCTCAATTAATGGCCACACCCTAAGCAGTTTATTTGAAGAAGATAATTATCTTATCTTTGAATGCATCCCTTATGACAATAATAGGGTTCTATCCAAAAATAACCCTCCATGAGTTTACATAACCCTTGTTTACTTTCCTTTAGATGATTTAATCTATCCTTTTTTTTAAATCATGCCTCAAATCACATCCTATTTTGCATATAACAAAAGCACAAATTCTTCCTTTTAATTTTTTCAAAATGTTTTCACATCCATGTTGATATTCTCTTTTTGATGCTTTCAAATATAACATTAAACATGGTACCTTTTTATTTCTATAAAAATAAGTGATTTCATTGATAAAAGATACATAATATAGAGTCTATAAAACAATGCAAAATAAAATAGGTGTTGTATACATCCACCAACAACCATAATCTACATCAAGCATTTATCTATTTACATAATTTAGCATACTAACTCCTCTTTGTATTTAATTGTTAAATTTTTACATAATAAGGCCTCCATTTATAATTGATCAAACACTAATCATAGCTCACCTTCCTTTTATTCCTGGTAGTTGTCACACCAAAAAAAAAAAAGAAAATGACTCTTGATTAAGTGCCTCTTCTTGAATTTTCCCAAATTGCTAAATTTTTTCTTTCTTTTCTCTTTTTTTTTCACGACCACACAAGTAATTCTTCCTCTTTTCTTCTTTCCCACATGACTACTTTCATAAAATTTTCACTTCCTAAACTCTTCCCTTGGATATGCAAACTCCTATATCTAATTGCCTTAAACTGCCTTTTGAGCTTTCGCTTTTCTCTTCTCCTCTTCTTTGTCTCGAAACTACCCAAAATCTCGTCAATTCATTCCATTCAAAGCAAGATTTCTCAACATTTAAGTCCTCCTCAATGCCAAGTTTCCAAGTGGTTCATGTATTTCCCTTTCATCATTGTAGTTAAGTTGTTTGGGTTTTAGAAAAATATCAAAAACTAATTCAAGTTTTTAACATATTTTTTGAATTTGTTATTCAAATAATCTCTAAAAAAATATTGATCAATTTTATAATTTGTTACTTCACAAGCTTTGCTTATTATAAAAATTTTTATAATTTTTTGATGTCATTTGATATTCTTAATAATTTTTCCTTCTTAAAAATATAATGACATGTATTACTTGTGTGCCTCTCTTGCCCATTTTTTTGGGCTTAGATATCACATCATCTCGTTTTTTTATTATTTTTTATTTAGTTTTTAAGATAATTTTCAATAAATATTTTAAAATTTTTTTTGTATGTTCAACTTTGAAGATTATTTTAAAACCATAACAAAAGTGATATAAAACCTTTAACATCTAAAAATAATATCAGAAGTAAGTTATGAAACTTTCACATTTCTTTTAAATATAAAATCTCATATTGCATGGAATAATCAAATTTAAACAAGTTCTACACCTTGCTCAATTAATACAAATCCATACTAGTGCATTGCAAAAGAGTTGTCACAAGAACTTAAATGCATTGATGAAAAAATAAATAATTATTAACTAAGCTAATTTATGAACTAACTCTCTTAGTGTTTTCTTAGAGTTTCATACTATCTCATTATGACCTAAAGTATTAAGCCAAAATAGGTTAATCCAATTGTTACTAGCTCTTTAGTAAAATTATATATATATATATATATATATATATATATATATATATATATATATATATATATATAACAATATTTGGGTTATGTCGTATGTTAGGTAATAAGCAAAAGAGTACAATGTCGTATTTTATTTAAGTTATTTTTTTATAAACATTTAAACATGCCCGAGTTTATTTTATCATTTTTTTATCTTTTCTTATTTTACTTTTTTTTGTTGGATTAAAGTAAGATTTTTCATATTATATAAACAAATCGAACTAATTTCAAATAAGAAAAACCTTAAATGACAGCTCATTTAACTCATCTTTAAACATGTTATTTTGAAATGGTAGTCAACACTTTATTTAACTAACATATAGATCTTTTGGTCCATCTTTAAAACATATTATTATAAAATAATAATTGTCACTTTAGTCAACCAATATTTATGAATAATTTACAATTTTCTTAACCTTTAGACAATCAACTTATTCCATTTTATTATAATATATTATACACAACATCATATCAAAATAATAAATATATCATGTTAAGTCAAACACATACAAGTACAACAATTCAAGCATAGATCACAAACATCATTGAAATTGGTATTTTTAATTTGTTTCTTTATTGAGGTTTCAAAGCAATTTAATAGTATTACATCATATATATATATATATATACACACACACACATACATACAAGTTTACATCTGGTTATAATGGTTATGTCATGAAATAGATCTTAAAATACATTTTTTTTTCTTTTACTTCTTAGTAGCTATAACATTACCACAATATTGCTACAATACCCACAACAACACTATTTCCCAATTTCTTGAATCCTCTCTCAATTCTTGTTTGGCTTTTCTTGTATTTCTTCAAAAACTTTTTCTTTCTCTTCTTCTCTCTAAGACAATAGCTGAAGAAATTTTTTTTCCAAATTCTCCCAAAAAAACCCCATACATTCGAGCCTTTTCCTTTTATACTAGCTCAATGTTGAATTGATTTCTCAACACCTTCCCATTACTTGAATTTTGGCTATCTCCTAAAACGTGCATCCTAGATATGCATCGTCTTACTTTAAATATTACTTATATCATTGTCCTAGACATTTAAAATCATATATTCCTATATACAATTGACATAATTCCACCTAATCAGTTTAGTATAATACCTTTCAACCCTTCAAAAAGCATGATTTTGATAAAGAGCAATATCAACAACATCGATATTAAGGATTAATATGCTTTTTTTGCTATCATCTGATAAACTTATCACTAGCACTATGTTTTATTTTTGTAACATTAGTTGAAGATATAGTAGCATCAAACATGGTAACACATACAAGATTCATTATAATAACAATTATAGATGTTATAATTGTTATACAATTTAATGTTGAAAGTCAACAATAACACAAAAGAGATAAGAAAAAACTTATTGATGACGTATATCTTATCCTCTCTTAGATACAATACTATTCCAACATGACATAGATTCAAATAATATGGCTTTCTACTGTTCAACCCATAAGTGCATCTAACGTAAGAGAAAGCATAATGATGAAGAAAAGATGATGCGACAATTCATAGTAAGGTCACAATTCATTGTAATAATAATTATAGATGTTATAATTGTTATACAATTTAATGTTCAAAGTCAACAATAACACAAAAGAGATAAGAAAAAACTTATTGATGACGTATATCTTATCCTCTCTTAGATACAATACTATTCCAACATGACATAAATTCAAATGATGTGACTTTCTACTATTCAACCCATTAGTGCATCTAACATAAGAGAAAGCATAATGATGAAGAAAAGACGATGCGACGATTCATAGTAAAGCCACAACATAAGTGTTACCTCCCTTAGATTATAATAATAGCAATTAAATTTGAAGAAAATATGCACATCTATAACTTTTCATGCTAATCATTTTATAATATCGATTATTGTATCAAACTCAAACATAAATTATAACATCATTTTTTATATTTATTTTTATTTAACATTCAAAATGATTGTCTCAAACACATCTTAATTGAGGAAAAGAAAAAAAAAATCCATATTGAATTTATCTTTACTACACTTGAATTTTATAAAAGCTTCATATCATGGAGAAGCCAAATCCAAACGCATCCAAGTTTTCTCCACCATAAGAACAGCATCATGTGGCCTGTCTCCCATGCACAAACAAGGAGAGAAAGCTAGGTTAAGTAAGGAGATGGTGAGCCGGACAAGGAGACGAGAGGAATCCATGAAGAGCTCCGGGAATGAGCAGCAAGCAGGGAAGGCAGCTGACCCACTGAAGCTCCACTGCAACAAGGCCAAGACCTGTAAGTTCAAGCGCAGGTGCTTCGGCGAGGAAGACGACTCCGCCGCCGCCGCCGCCGTCTTCCTCTTGGCCTGTGTCGTCTGTACTCCGAAGTTCATTTAGTCATCTTCTTCTTCCATTTGTGCTTGTATGACCAGATTTTATTCGTTGTGGAAAAGATATTATTGTCCTTTTTTTTAATTTAAAATTAGTCTTTTATTCACAAAAGGTTTTTTTTTAAAATAATGGGGTAATATTTTTTCAAAAATTTATAAATTTTTAGAACACTTGAAGGAAAATGAATATGAAATCTAAGCAATATGCAAATACATTATTTTGGTTTTTAAAAAGTCATTTTTATCTCAATCTCTTTAAATAAATGTTATTTTTTTAATTTTTAAAAGTATAAAAAGATTTTTTTAAACTTAAATTAATAGAAGCTGATGAAAACAAATCCTCATATGAGATTTGCTTAGCTGAATCTTGAAGGAAAACGTTTGTATTGAATTTTGTTTTTCTTTATTAATTTTTTTTTTTTTTTGGCCCACATAACTATATAGTCAATAACATGAACTTTAATGTTAATAGATATTCGTTATTTATGTATAAACTAACTTGAATTTAAATATATTACTCTTCTAAGTTTTAATGTTTAGCTTACTAGCATCAAAGAAAATCCTAAGTTTATCTATATTACTATTAGTTTATTAACTATCGTTGTTAATGCATGATTATTTTAATTTTTGTCCAACACTTGAGGATCTCATTCACAAATTAAAATGTTCACTTCTAGAAGTTAAATAGAACTTCGAGAAGATTCATTATTTTAACATGGATCATTTACTATTCATTAATCATCTTAATCATCTTTATAATAATTAAGCCTTGAAAGTAATTTTAATGTGTTAATTAGTTTCATCATAACTTTGAATGATGAGGGGGGAGACCAACAAATAGAACAAACTACTAAGTTATTAAAGAAAAATTAAAGCAAATAACTTGATTAATTGAATTTTCAAAAATTAAATAGGACAGAGTGAATTTTCAAAAAGAGATTAAAAAAAAGGGTATTTTTTGGTTGACTAAATTTTCAAAATATATTTATAAAATGTTAAAATGTTTTTGTTTTTGGTTTGATTAATTGAATTAGCAAATTCATATGAATTTTAAACACCACAAATCCCTATAAGGGAAGGTTTTAGTTTCCACATAATAAAAATAAAAATAAAAACCTTTATATCTAACCTCCCCTTTCCAACCCCATTCACCCCCTTTCTATAGTTTTCTTGTCTTTCATCTCTAGCCCCTCCTTATCTATACCTCCTTGTCTTCCACTCTCATTTCTTGAAATAAAAAGCTACCAATATTGTCTAATTTCTTAAATTAATGAAAATTTACATTTATAATAAGAATTTGAATATCATGAAATAAAAATGTGCATTGACTTCAAAAGATAACCAATCAAATGCTATACAAGATGGATATTACATTTAAATAAATTAAAAAAAGGTAAGACTGATATGAATTTGGAATATTTTTGCTAGTCAAACCTATTCATCTATACCCATTATGTTAATCCAAATCCCTAAGTAGGTATCAAGTGATGATAAAAATTTTGATCTTGGGATTACAAAGGTGAGAAGGAAAAGTGAGAAAAAAAAACAATAATGTAGGATTACATAGGAGCATGAGAGAGAGATCAAAACTTAACTACAAGAGCTCACGAGCAATGAAGACATTACCAACAAATCCATTGGGATCTAATCAATAATCGACCCAACCTAATAGGAAAGAAGTTAGCTTGCAAAGTTGAGTGCATTACGATGTGTTTCAAATATGTTGAGAATAGTAGATATCCCCACCTCCCTCGAAACCTTTATCAAGTCTCAAAAGAGATCATCGACGCTTGGGGATTATCAGACAGTCTTGTCGAAGGAGCACGGGCAAAAATCTCAAACAATAACTAATTTTTGAGATAACATCATGCCAGTCTAACCAACTAATAGAGTATCATAACAATTTTATTTATAGTGGATATCCCTAATTTTAATATATTATTAGCAATTTATTATTATATTTATCTAATAAGATAAGTTATACAAACTCAATAGATATAAGTTGTAAATAATTGTTTTTAAATTTTGATTTTGAAGTTCTAAAAAATTCAAAAAGTAGAACACAACAATCAAGATATTGGAACTTGAGAATAGCTTGTAAGTTTCATCTTTTAGTTAACTTTTAATAAATAACATATGCATTTAGCCCATAAGATGAAAGCAAAACATTATATTTTAAGGGAACCTATAGAAAAGATGGATAGAATTACATGTTTTCAATAAATATGAAAATTTCTTGATGGACAAAAAGAATAAAACATCTTACTAGAACAGCCCACAGATGAACTTGTGGTAATCAAGCATAGAGAGTCATTGATGGAGCAAAGGCATATAATGATTAAGTTCAGTTAATCCAAACAAGGAACATGTAAATCTAATTTTTCACAAAATAAATAATACTTTTGAATTTTATTTATAAAAGAAATAAGGTGATGAAAATTAGCT
This sequence comes from Vanilla planifolia, assembly GCA_023846275.1. Classification (NCBI taxonomy): domain Eukaryota; kingdom Viridiplantae; phylum Streptophyta; class Magnoliopsida; order Asparagales; family Orchidaceae; genus Vanilla; species Vanilla planifolia. The sequence goes on from CM043870.1 coordinate 1,637,647, forward strand.
CCAGTACAAAAGCCACCAGTTAAGACAATTGAAATAACTGTCAAACTTGAATTGAAATGCAAGTTTTCTACCCTTGTAAAGAATGATAAAGAACATACATTTCTACAAGTGTAAGAAAAGCTATTTCCTCTCATCTCAAAAATGGCTCCAGGAGATTTTTGCCCAATAACAACTTTTCTTAACGAAGATAATGAGTCAACATCTAGCCTATGTCATATCTGCTTAGAATTAACAATAGATCTAAAATACTTAGTTGAAGCAACATCAGAAGTGCCTAAATGGGAACTGAATTTACATAAAGATTTCTTCTTAATGGAAGCACTTGATGATATCTAGTTTAGAGGCACAAGAACTTCATCCTTTTATGCATTCAACGAAAACAAAAGACTGTCCAACTTCCAATTCCTTTGGTGAAGTAGAAGACTTATTCGATTGATTTTTGGAAGAGCTTCCATGATTTTGATTAATAGAATGTTGAGAGGAAGGAGAAGGATGCATGATGGACCTGGTTTGAGCAACCATTGGTAAGGTAAATTGAGGGATAGGTGGTGTGTACTTTACCTGACCAGATTGAAAAAGTGGAGGTTGCAAAGGGTGCATGTAAGCACAAGAATTTTTGTGTGCAGTGAAAGAAAGTGAATGGAACCAATTTGAATAACTGAAAGAGAAACAGGTATCAAAGGAAGGCTTGAAAATAATCAAAATTCTAGTTTAATAGGCATCCTAGTCTAACAAGAAGTGAGATGTAATGAGGATGAATTGGAGCATGGTGATAATGTTAAAGGCAAAGGCACTGGCAATTGAGTTGTCATTGGATTTGGACTTTCAGATGCTCCAATGCCATCGTGAAGATTACCGATGGTTGTTTGTGCATGGATAACTAGATCTTCATCTGCTTTGCCACTCTTTTCTACAATTGCTGCATAGTAATCTATAATACTTTCAAGAGATGCATCATCTAATTGCACAGTATTTGCATTGATATCCATAAAGGCAACCTCTATCATAAAATAAGCAAAATTTCCAACATTTGTGTTTTCCTTTTCAACATTTCTATACTCATCATCCATGAAACAATACTCATAAGCTTCAAACTGAACACATCCATCAATGGTATAGGAAGGATGTTTGCTCTCTCGGATTGGTTTCTCAATGATTAAACCAGAGCATATTTTTTGTTTAAATATTTCTCTCACCACTTTCATGGATACAATTATTTTCTATACTAGGAAGTGGCATTTGAACATAATGAATTTGCATAATTGGAAAAAAAAAAGTTATCAAAGGAGGGCCTGAAAATAATTTAAATTGTAGTTTAATAGGTATCTCATTAGAACAAGAAGTGAGAGACAATAGGGATGAATTGGCACATGGAAATGATGATTCATGTGTCATTGGATTTTGACATTTAGATGCTACAATTTTATCACGAAGATTATCCGAAATTGTCCGTGCATGGATAACTAGATCTTTACATATTGTCAATCTTTTCTACAATTGTTACAATAGAATCTATGACACTTTCAAGCAATGCATCTTCTAATTGCACAACATTTGCATTACTATCCATAAAGGTAACCTCTAATCAAAGATAACCATTAAAACTGTTTTCTTTTTCAACATTCTCATACTCATCCATGACACAATATCTTAAAGCTCCAAATTGTACACGTCCATCAAGGTATAAGACGGATGTTTGATCTTTTTTATTAGTTTCTCAATGATTAAACCTGATCATATTTTTCGTTTAAATATTCCCCTCACAACATTCATTGATACAATAATTTTCTACACTTGTTTAGCTCTAATATGTCACAATCCTAATTTTATCTTATCTTAATCATTAAACTAATCATCATCCTAAGCCAAACGAATCTAATCTTAATTATAAACTAATGTTTTCTCTAAACTAGTCATAAACTTAACATAATCCTAAACAATTTTAAATCTTAATCATAATACTAGCTTAGTCCTAAACCTAATCCTAGTTTTGACCATATCTTTACTTAATCATAAACCAAATTCTAATCATATCCTCAGTATTAACTTAGTCCAAAACCTAAGCTACTCTGGTACTAACTTGTTCGAACCAAACTTTTGCCCAATAAAAATCATAAATCTAATTCGAACCTTAAGCTAATATGAGCCTAGTCCTCAATCCATTTCAATTTTACCCTAAACTGTCTTTAGTTCGAACCTTAATCAATTTTATTCATAAAAAATAATAGGTTTAAACTAAATTTACTTAGTCTTAATACTAATCTTAATGTTACCTTAAACAAATCATAAAGAAAAGCTAACCTAGCTCGAACATGTTTTAGTCATAATATTACTTTATTTTAATCAAAAGACAAAATCCTAATCCAAAGATAAACTAACATAATATTTATCCTAATACAATCCTTATCTTAAACTAATTATAAATCTAACTTATATCTAAACTTAATATTAACTTAGTTCTCAACTTAATCTTTATCCTAATCTTGTTTTTCCACAATCATTTAACATAATTCTAATCATAACCTTACTACTAACTTAGTCTTAAACCTAAGCTAATATAATCATAATATTTTCTAATCCAAATTTTATCCAATCCTAATTATAAATCAAATCCAAATCTTAAGTTAAACTAACTTATAGTCCTAATCTTAACTTTAAACTAAGCTAATTATAACCCTAATATGATTCGAACCTACTTCTAATCATATCCTTAATACAAAACTAGTAATAAGCATAATCTTTATCTTAACTTAACCTTTAACCTAATTATAAACCTAGCCTAATTTTATCTTAATACTAACATTAAATTAAATATAAATTTAGTTTTAAAACTAAGCCTGTTTAGCCCCTAACATATTATATTATTAATCGTACTATATCCTAATCATAAACTTAATTCAAATCTTAAGACAAACTAACCAAATCTTAGTTATATTTCTCATCCTACCTTGAACTAAGCACAATCCTAACTTTTATTCTAATCCTATGCTTAATATTTGATGATAAGCATAAACAAATTCATAACATAATTCTAATCATAACCTTAATATTAATTTAAACTTAAACATAAAGATGTCTTGTTCTATCCTATCCTATACCTAATCTTATCATATCCTAATCATAAATGTTATCCTAATCATAAGTTAAAAATATATGGTTGTCATGCTTATTTATAATTAAAAGGGTTTTATTCATAACCATAGCATGACATATTTATAATTACTTGAAAATATGTTATATATTATAGTAAGCATGACATATGAAATGAATGATCTAATAATTTAATATTGCAATGAAAAACAAAATGGTGTCTAGAATAAATAGGGTGGCATGCCTTTTCACTCTTAATAAACATACCATGTTAGTCAATTGTGATGCATATTCAAGTTGTGAAGCATGCAAAGCATTCCATGAGATATGAAGAGGATTATGACTTGATGGTCATAGAAGAGGCTAATGGTGGAAAATCAACAAAGCACAAAATTTGAGATAGATATTATATGAAGATTGATAGATCTATATTTCACAAGATAGAGATTGGTTGAGGTGGGTTTGATTAGCTTACAAATTTGAAATTGTTGTTCATTTTGGAGCAACCAAGGAAGCAAGGCCAATGAACCAAGTTATCATGTTGAGTTGGTTGAAATGGATATAACGTTTCAAGTGGAAGTGGTACAATCAAGATTAAGGTAGAATTTCATCATCTCAATTTTGGCAGTCAAGCTTGAAAGGAAGCAAAGGAATAGAATATGACTAAGGCATCATGTTCTATTCAACAAAGAAGAATCAAGGGACTCTCGAGGTGCTGTAGCACCTAAGACCAAACCTCAAGACCATAATAACTTTAAAGAAATTGTTAACCCTCGTGCTGTTGTCTACCCTTGAAAACATAGTCTTCAAGAGCCTGCATTTTGTAATAGTCAATTGGAACATAAGTAATGCTCAATTCTTAATAGGTTGAGTTGAGGACCTATTTAAATTGTCTTAAGCCAAAGTGACATAACTAATCTTGAAAGGTTTGTATTAAATACTATTAAAAAATGAGATTGCATTGGGGATAGCAAGAATGATCTTTTAATCAATGAAAAAGGGGTTTCAACTCATAATTTAGTCTTCATAATTGCAATTTCAAGGGTTGTGCTTCAAAAATGCTTGTTCTATGCCTCGTTAGGTACTCTACCTAATAGTTTTGAAAGTTTTGTCTTACCTAACAAAAGGTTGTGTGAGGTAGACCTTATTTATTTTTGCATGTGTGCACTTCAGATCAAGTTCCCAAAAGAGGCCTCATTTGCACTAATGTGGCCTACCTAGATTGCTTATCGAAAGCAGGTGTAAATTAACTCTAGTTCATCAAAAACACAAGAAATTAGAATTCTTAATTAATCTTTATAACACGTATAAACATAATTATTATCTAATGAATATTTCTTATTCTCCAAGAGTTGTAAGACTAAGATTGGGGAAAGAAGAATTTAATATAGGCACAAAGTTTGGTTGAGTGAAGGACCGAATAAGACCTTGCTCATGAGTTAATAGTAAAGCAACATCAAAGTAATAATTTGCAATCTGATTAAACTTTTTTAGTTGGGGCTGGATTTCATGTCCAAGTACTATTGTAACTATGAAAAGTTTTTAAATAATTGCTTCAACTTAGTTTTGATTTTTGTCATTATCAAAGTGCTTGCTTATCTACTTCATGCCTAGATTTCATGTACTTCTGTCATTGGTTGCCTTCTTTACCAAATCACTAAAAAATTATTCAATTACAATTGATCTCCCAATGTGCAATTTTCAAATGGTCAAAGAGGAGCCAAGAAGGGCGAAAAGGCAAAGGGTATAATAAATTTTGGGAATATAATATAAAACAATTCTCCTATTTGCCTAGTTGACCTACTCCTTTTGAGTTGTTATGTTAAGCCCCAATTTCTTTATGAATTTTTCTTGATTGAACATGGTGTCTAGTAAAACAACCATTAGTTCTTCTATAGTCTCCTCAAAGGTACCTGATGCCGGACGGATTACAATAATTTGAGCAATACAGAAATTACATCCACACACCAGAAATAAAGTAAACTTGAAAGGTAAAAATGTGAAAATTCGAAAAGAAATAACAAGCAAGAGACACCCGTCCAAGGCAATCTTAGCCAAGAGGGGGACCGTGAGCAACACAGAGGTCGCTCCGTAGGCTAGGTGGTCCGCAACACCTCGACGGCACAGACGCGGGGTACTCGGATAAGGGTTTAAATACCGAGCGAGATAAATTTTGAAAAGTGGAATGGTCGCACCGGCACAGTTGAAAGGTACAAAGATCGCGCTAAATCACCGCAAATCAGAAATTTAACAGATATTATTCGAGTAAGAACCGTTCAAGTCCGAGGGAACCCAAATCTTAAGAGAGAGAGAAGCGTCGAAATCCGGATGAAAAGGCGAATGTGACGATGAGTAGTTATGAAACGTTACCGTCGTGGTAGCGGCGGGGTATGGAGAGTATGTCGATGAAGGGACGAAGATGAAGATGGCGTCGTTGATAAACTGGCACGGCCTCTCACCGCTTGGGCCTCGCACCCCTCCTCCCAGTACCGGAGCCTCGACGAATCAGCACGCCGAAGTCTTGTTGGAATCACACCAATGACTCAACAAGTGAAAGCAAAGCACTAAAATACTTAAACAAGCTCAAATATCAACTGACCTTACATAGGGGTAGGCCTCCCTATTTTTAGAGAGCCTAAGGGTACATCGGTAAAACAACTTTTAGAGTTTTTAAAGGAATAAAATACGTGAAACTTGGAAATAAATAGGAAAATAACAAATATAAAGGCTGCATATCAATTTCTGCCTTTTAAAACATTAAAAAAAAAGGCAGGAAATAGTCAAAAGCTGATCCAGAAGCTGTTGCCAAACAGCTTTTAAGGCAAATCCGGCGGGCTAGCAGCGGTTGGCGGCGGCGGTCGCGGCGGCGAATCCGGCGGGGACGCTGGCGCGGTCGAGTCGTGTTGTCGCGTGTCGTTTACGGGTCGGCGTGGGTCGGAGACGGGTCGGCGCGGTTCATCCAGCAGGTCGTGCGACCCGAGCCATGACACGGGTCTGAACCGGGTCGCGCCGACCCGCCACCCGTGGGCGCGTCTCGCGCGAACCCGCGTGCGGGTCCGTCGACTCAACGGCCGACGGCGGCGAAGCGGTGGCGGACGGTCGCAGTCGGCGGCGGAAGGCGTCCGGCGGCGGCGAAAACCGGAAAAAGAGGCCTTTTGGCCAAATTTGGGTCCCCGAATCCAAAAATAATGTTCTTGAGTGTTAATTCGAGCCCGAAATGCAACTTTGGGCTCCAAATTGATCCTGTTCATGAAGAGTAACTCCCTTGGTCGTCGGGTAGTGCAGGAGCGCATCTGAACAGATGAAGTACGTCGAAAATCATGCATGGCGCTGGTGTCCCCACTAGTACCTCGCCCCACCTCCGATATGCCCTTATAAGTCTTTCTATTTGTTTCTATTCTCATTTAAGGCCTTGACCATTGATATTCTATGTTCCTCAAAGGGGATTGCCCTTTAAGGGTAAGAACATTTATTTAAGGGCAAATCACCAAAGAAATATGTGGGCATCAGAAAGCTTAAGAATCAAATGAGAGCAAGGTGATGAGTTTTGATAGCAAACAACTAAGACGAAAGAAACTAGGAGAGACAATAAATACCCTATTTGATAAAAAAGTTAGCCATTTCTTAAGGTTTGAAAATGCATAAATACGATTGCAAAAAAGAAAGCCATTTATCCCAATCGTTTACTACAAAAGATGTGTGGAGCCCTTCATTCCTTTACTTTTTAGGTTCATTGTGGCTGAGAAATTATTAAAATTTTGTAAAGTGTGGGGTGGAATAATGGGATGAGAAAGCCCATTTAAGTTGCTATAATTAAGATTATGTAACTAACAAGATTATTCTAGAAAATGAATTCCAAAATCCATTGGAATTTCTCACTTTTTCTTTTTTTTCTCTTTTTTGGGGGATTTTGGGAATTCTTTATTGTTGAAAAGCTATTTACCACCAATGAAGTATGGAAGAAGCTCGTGCAAGTTTGCTTCCCTATCCAAAGCAAATCCTTGATCCTTATTTTGTTGAGATTTAATCTTGATGGTAAATTACAACCTAGAATATTAAGAAAGAAATCAAACAAAGATTTAAGGATTGTTCGTACCAAGATCTAAGAAGAAGACAACCATTGAGATCCAGTTTGCTCAAAATTTGGCAAGCTATTTGCAAATGACTAAAATAATGTAAGACATGTTGCAAGGTACATTTTACTATCACATAACACATGATGGGCATGCTGCTATTTTCAGGATATCACCAAGCTTATGTACTGATGTCTAGGTCAAAGTTGGTGATAGACCTTATGCATCATCGGCATTCCAATTTTTTTTCCTAATTTTGGATACTTGTAGCTCTAAAATTCTAAAATGTGATGCTAATGTAAGCCTAATATTTTGTTATTTCATTTAGCAATGTTGATTTGATTTAGTTTCAAGTTGGCCCATGGGCTTCTCTACTTGTTCATTGATAGTACTGTTGCTAAGTGTTTGTGTGATATTTGAAGGTGTTTAGGCCTTTTTTTATAGAACAACTAGGACCTAGATTTATTCTGTGTGAATAAGGCAGGCCATGCGTATCTTGCTTCCATTTTGTTGCCAACTTTGGTAAGTTCTACGTCCACATTCCATGCTATTTTCCCCCAAGCTTTCAATTGACTAAATGACGCTCCTCCCCAAGCTCTTTTGGGTTACGAGGTCTTCCAAAATTAGGTAGGTGTCATAGAAGATGTTCCCTAGCCTCCCCTAGTCTTTCAATAATTTTTAAGTTATTAAAAGTATTGCAAGTTATTATAAGAATGCGGATATTTGTTTAGCTTAATGATTTATACAATGTATAGGCAAAATTAGCAAGGCTCCTCTTGTAATGACCATAAGTTCATTTCATTTTCTTTGCATGACAAGATGTAACATGTTGCATGAAGTTAATGCAACTAAAACTTTGGAATTGTTGCAAGTCCCATAAATGTTTATTTAAGCCCTTCAATTTTAAGGCCATTCTAATAGTTTCAAATGTGTGAAGGAAGCAGTATGAAGCATTAGATCATAATTTGATCAACCATCTAGAAAATCCCTATGACAGTTTGTTTTGAAAGGTTGTTCTTTTGTGAGCAGCTGTTGGTTTCTAGTAAGGTTGTTCATTTAGTTTTTGTATTGAAATGAACTTATGGGATTTCTAGAGGTGGGGAAGTTTGGATATTTGAGTGAAGCCATGTTAGCTCATCATGTGGTGATGGATTTGTTTTGGATTTTAAGCTTACTACAAGCAAACTTGATGATGCATGGCTTATAATTTAATATTACACATTATAAGCCATACAATGGGCACTATGTCACGGACCCTTAACTTGTTCTCAAGATCAAGGTATGGTATTTTTCGAGCAATAATCCTTAAAGAGTCTATTATATGTTACAAAGCTTACCATTGCTTCTTAAAGAGTTTGTTATATGTTACAAAGCTTAACTTGATCTAATGGAAAACCCTGCATGGTATGGCAAGTGAACCTATATTGTTGTACTTCACTTGCTCCATCCTTTTGGTTTGAACAATGATACCTTCTATCAATGCCAACAAGGAAAGGGGAAAAGCTATTAAAATCATAGAAAGAAATTTTAGGATTGACCAAGCATTCTTAGAATTCAGGGAGAGTTGATACTTGATGGATTAGAATAATACTTGTGATTCATGTTGTCATCCCCACTTAAAATGATAAATCCTAGCAACTCGATTGCTTCCTTTAAGTTGAAATTCTGGAAGCATCAAGTTCATTCTGGTTTTCGACCATTAGATTACCTTTTCTATGCTTGGGTTTGGTTCTACATTTGTAATTTTTATATCATTGGTGCAAATGATCCTAAGATTATAACTACCAGATAACATGATGAAAGATTGCAGGCACTGCAATATCCTTGTGAGGCAGGAATAATTATCTGTTCAGGTCCTTGAGTACTGCTATATATTGAAAAGATTGTTGTTTGCATCAATCCTGAACAGGTTAATACAACTTATTGTTCTTGTATACTATTATTAATAACGTTCAGTCTTAGAGATATTTTAATTTTAAGTTTTTTTCTCAAGCAATTAGTGTTCTTAATCCATTAGTATTTGATTAGTAGTGCATGGAATCTATCTCGTCATCATCCATTTTTGTTTATCAAAATATTTACGGATTGCAGATTAGTTTTGTCAAACTTCTCTAATCAAATTTTGCTCGAGATTGTTACTTGCTTTTAAGTTTTCCAATTTACTTCAACGTGGAATCATTTTATGAACATCAATCAATATTTGATAGAATTGTATTTTTGCAAATATCATCATTCACAGAAGTTTAGAATTTTGGATTAATTCTCCTATTTTAAATCTGTTTTTTCTTCTATATGCAATCTGTCAGTGTAATGAAATCAATGAATTATTTGTTTTCTATGAAAAAGCTCGAAATGGTCGATATTTTTTAAGGAATGACCAATATTCAACTTACATTTGTTAAATTGTTAAAATGAATCAAAATAAATGATAGAAAACATGTTCCCATAGCATTTTTTCAGAATATTTAATTACAACTTGCAAACTTTTTTACAAAAAAAAATTAAATGATTAAGCTTACAATAAAAGATAAAATATAAAATTACTTAAAGATGACCTTTTGACATATTATACATTAAAAATGAGCAATTCAAAATAGCTTTCATTAAATTATGATCAATAATTGTATTGCAGTATAAACATATATATAAACAGATAACATATGCAAGCATATTTGAAACAATATCTGTCAAATAACATTAACAATATCAACAACGATGTTATTTAAAAATTACGTTACATGAACAATTTACTATCTACTTATATCAAGTATCTAGAAATTACAAAAATTGGATGCCATTTCAATATCATTTTAAAAAATAAAATCATGATCTTAAACAATATTATATTATCAAATTAAATGTTCAACAATTATGCATTACATAAAACTATCATTAAATTATTTTACAAAAATAGTTAATTTTCAGACAGTTTGTTCAAAGCATTAAGCGCTTACTTAGAGAAAAACTAAACCTACTGAACCAAGTTCTTAGCTCTCTCTGGACCTCCTTTATCTGTCTAAACTTCTCTCTCTAGACTTTCCTCATCAGTAAGAACAGCCTTTGGTCCAACTCAAAGTTGGTTGCATTGGAAGGATCCCCCTTGAGCATCATCAAAAGACCACCAAATGATACATAAACCTCTCTGAACCCAAATGAAGCAAAAAAAAAAAAAAAAAAAAAAAAATTGTAAGGATGAGTTCAATATGAAAATAGTTTCACTTAAGTATTGAATAAATATTTAAAAAAAGTTGAAATAAATTTTATTTCTCCATGTACACTTCAAATGTTGCATATTATTGTACACGAATGCAATTCTAATTAGACCCCCTTCTTTTCATTCATCTATGGATACCAAAAAAAAAAAAAAAATTTAAGCAACATTTTTCAACGTGATTAAAATACAGTTGTTCTAATAAACTACAAGGATAATGCTAACTAGGATGATGGTCAGATTGTGTATTTTGCTTGCATCATTTTACTATTTTGTTTACAAGTTTTGGTCCACATTTCTGTTAATTTATTTGTTCCCCTTGCATTTTGTATTACCAAGTTCACCTTAGACAACTCTATGCCGTTGTTGATGTATAGATCTATTTGTTTATAATTTATTATACTCCTTAGATTTATCAAGTTCAGTTGAATGATTTGGTCAGATTTGGATGCTTTTATACCCAATTTGATTACCAACTTTATTTGTAAAGTCAAGTAATGTTAGGTAAATACATTCACTAAAGACCTATCCACACATACTTGTAGTTTAAATTAGTTCGATTCTATTTATTTTGGTTTGACAAAGTACGTGTTTATAAATTAACTCGTAACAACATTATTGATAAATCAATCATTTCTTATGTTTGGAGATTTTTTTTTTTTTTTTTTTTTTTTTAGGGTTGATTTAACAAAATTATTGTTGAATACCAAGTTACTTAGTGAAAAGGTGATGTTGTAAAATACTAATTGAGGGTAGGGTTGATAATAAAGTTTCATCCATGTATGAGCTTATCTGATACCTCTAAACCCCACCCTCATTAACACATTAGGTTACTTACCAAATTTGAGGAAGTTTGGCTCTAAATATGATAACTTTGCTTATATTGCAAGTACCATAAATGATGAAATCTCTTGGATTCATCCTGACAATATACCTTATTCAACTTGACGTCTGACTACCAATTATGATGCTTCACTTACCTCTTCACTTAAAAATTCTCATTGCTAACAAGGCACTACTACTATAATGGTTGGCAATTGTTAGTCTCTTCCATCATACATATTGGTTTTAACTACATTCCTAATTGTTAATATCATACCTTAATGTCAAAGATAATACTCTACATATTTTTAAACTATAACACTAAAAAAAAGAATGTCGTTATCTAGATATAGACATCAAAGTAATCAATATATCTAGACACGTTACTTCAATGAAAACACCTTTCTCTTAAAAAATTGATCTCATTTTGTTGCATTATCTAATCTCGTGTCAAGTCTTTTTTATTTGAACTTAGTATTTAGTTAACATACATCATTTACAAACATCAAAACTATGTTCCACTACCTCTCCATTCTACTAGATACTATTACTACACTTCCCTCAACTATGCCACCCTCTATCACTCTACTCTCACTATTCATCTCTTAAGCAATACCTCTAGGTAGAGCAGTGAAACGGGTTACATGGTAGGCCCAATGTTTGAAAAACTATATCACTAATTTTTAAAAAATATCACACACACTCACTGTTCACCTACCTCTCTTATGGAAATACTTGCAAATCCAACTTTGATTGTATCTACCTCATACAATCAAGCCAACAAAAATCCTTGGTAGGATGCATGCAATGAGTGAGGAATATAGTGAAACCATGGAAAATCAAACATTGGTGTTTCTTTCATGAAAACATAACATGAATATTGCATTGCAGGACCTCACTAATAGACCAATTGAACATTATAAAGCTCGTTTGGCGGCATCATCAACAAAGACTTCATTATTATTACACCTATACTCCTGATATCAAACGAGTGACCATTTGCACTATTCTTGCACTTGTTAGCAAAAGACTAGAATTTATACTTTTTGTTCATAAGTTTTAAGCAATAATCTCCAGGTTTTATAGATGAACAATCCCCAATCATGTTTGTCAACTTCAATAGACCTATGATCTGAAATAGGCACCTCATGTATGGTTCTTGTGGCTATAACCATATACCTTACAGATACTGGTTTTATTAATAACAAAATTGATTCATCTTTTTGTTATAAACATACTGCTTCCACATCAATTTTTGTATTGGTATATGTTAAAGACTTTATCATCACTGGCAATGATTCATACATACATTCACATTTCAATACAAATTTATCCAAAGAATAACCCAATCAAGATACATTAAGGATGTTCTATATCTTCACAATTTTTCCAAATAAAAACCAAGTGGTTGCTGGCTTAAAACCCTCGTTATATGAAGGAGATCTCCTACCAGATTCACATCATACTGCATTAGCTAGCAGCTTGCAATACTTATCATGAACAAGACCAAATATTTATCATGTCCTTCATCAAACAAGCGAGTTCTGCATGCCCCTCAGCCAATACATCATGCATGTGTAAAACGTATATTCAAATATCCAAAAGACACTCCATATCTTAGACTAGAAATCTTCATTGACTACTCTTATTGTCTATAATAAGTCAGATTGGATAAGAAATCCAGATGACAAGCAACCATCACTGATTATTGTGCCTTCTTTGAACCAAATTTTGTGTCATGATTATCAAAGAAACAAACAAGAGTTTCATTATCTAGCATAGAGACCATATATCATACCTTAGGTACAACAATGACTAAACCAAAATGGTTTTATTTTCTCTTAAAGGAAAATGGTATCTTTTTAAACAAACCTTCATTGCTTCTATGTGATAGTGAATCTGTTAGTCTTGGTCGTTGATCAAATTATTCACATAGGAACGAGACATATGAAATTGATTATCACTTTACCCATGAGTTGTTTGCCAGAAGAGCAATTCAAATTTCTATGTTTCAATCAGCCTCAGCCCGTTGTTGATTAGTCCCAGGGAAGTCTTACCGATACTTAGCCACTTATCAGCTATACAGTAAAAGTAAAGTCCAACAAGATGGCATTTCCTTTTTCTAACTTTTGTTTTTTGGATTTACCAAAGGTTGCCAGGTGTATGGCTGAGATTCAACATATATGCCTAAAAAGCATCACTTTTTTTGGTAAACCTTCACATAATGGAACGCGAATTGTTGTTCTCTAGAATACTCATTTCTTTTGCTCTGTTCATCATCTTCTTTGTCTTGCATCCTTGCTTTTAAAGGTGTTCCAAAAAGCATGAAGGGTATGAAACTCTATAGGAAACAATGAGGTGATTTTCAACAGTGCTTTATCACAAACAACCCATTTTTTGAATTATTGGGATGCACATGGAGAAGTATCCTACATTGATTGTTCAACAAGTTATGGTGATGATATGATAGCAATCGTCCTTATTTATTTGCTTAAATTTTCGGTTGATAAATATTATGCATTTTAGTGTACTGGATGCAATTTGGGTGTCCAAGATATTATTATCCTAATAAGAATGCACTATATGTCTTGCAAGAATTCATTCAAAAAAAATTTTCAACTTCTCCCTTTCATCTAACGGTGCTCCCAATAAATAACTATCTTGTCCTATATTAAAATCCAAAATTACTCGTTTTACATCCCATGAGAAAGGTTAAAACATTTATGTGACATTTAATCAAATAACTTTTCTAAAACAAAACCTTTTTATGGTTAAATAAACAACCATCAATTTTCAATACTATACTTGTCATTTAATTTCCCACACTTTTTAGAAGAAGCCAACGTTTCGCTATAGTGTACTTACAATAACAGCTGTTTTGGAATGACTCAAAATAAATAATTTTGGTCACAAAAATACTAATAAATAAATAATATTCCATCAAGTGGGGCGCACCATTATGCATTCAATACATCATTTAAAAAGTTCAAAAGAATTTTTTATTCTCACAACATATAATTAATATTTACATTCTTTTTTAATTAAAAAATTAAAGAATAATAATACCAAAATTTTCAAAATAAATACTTTTCAATAATAGATTATTGAATCTACAACTTTCAATTAGTCTTTACATCACCTCTTCATTAAGTAACTTAGTATTCAACAATGATTCTGTTAAACCAACCTTAAACAAAAAAACCACTCCACAAATAAGAAATGATTGATTTATCAATAATGCTATTATGAATTAGTTTATAAATATGTACTTTGTCAAACCAAAATAAGTAGAATCAAACTGATTTTACCTACAAGTATGTGTGAATCGGTCTTTAGTGAATGTATTTACCTAATATTACTTCTTTACAAATATAATGGTAATCAAATTGGGTATAAGAGATTCCAAATCTGACCAAATGATTCAACTAAACTTGATAAATCTAAGGACTATAATAAATTATAAACAAATATTGATCTACACATCAACAATGGCATAGAATTGCCTAAGGTGAACTTGGTAATACAAAATGCAAGGGGAACAAATAAATTAGTAGAAATGTGGACCAAAACTTGTAAACAAAAGAGTAAAATGATGCAAAACAACGAATACACAATCTGACCATCATCCTAGCTAGCCTTATCCTTGTAGTTTATTAAAACAAAGCTAGCCTTATCCTTGTAGTTTAGTAAAACAACTGTATTTTAATCACATTGGAAAAAGGTTCTTAAATAATCTTTCTTGGTATCCATAGATGAATGAAAAGAAGAATTGACATACAAACTAAATTTTCAACAGAGAAGACCAGTTTGAATTTCAAGGATTTGGAGGAAAACAAAGTATAAACTTACACATTTGGTCCACCAGAACTTTCTTCAGAGATTTTATACAGCTTCCCATGCATAACGTATTCATATTTGTCCGCAAGCGACTTTTTCTGACCCTGAAAATATAAAGATAAAAATATCACAGCAATATTGTTATGCAGATGTTAGAAACAAGAGAGGAACTATTTCCAATTTCTCTCTACAGGGAGAATGGAACTAAGATATGAATGGAATTAACTGAACGCATGCTAAGACAACGAAAAAGTTCATTTTAGATTGTGACTTTTCAAGAAATACAACTGGAAAAAAGAAAACATAAGCAGAGATGGAACTTGGAAATGACGAGAATTGTGTCATTGTAATAATTGCACATTCGAGATAATATCATAAAGCATGCTAAGGAACTTATACTGATTTTAAATCAGTTGACAAGAACCAACACATATAAGGAACTACAAGGCTGGCATCCAGCATGAAAAAAAATAAGGTGCTGGCCTAATTCGGGCACAAAAGCCAATTTCTCCTGTGGCGAGTTATCTTGATATTGAGCTAGATTGGCAATATACAAGCTTAACCTCTAGCTAACTGTCTCTAACCAAAACAACTAGCCTCTCCATTCAATCAAAATCAAGCAAAATGGCATAGTCTAACAATGAAGGCTTTAGTTCGGGAGGAGTGCACCTTTAAATTTCAAGGAAGTGGATGAATAATATAAGGATGAATGACCGGTTTTGATTGGGGATTTTCTGTCCATTTTTTTTAAAGCATTTAAAATGCTATCTCCAGCTGGATCCAGCCTCTTTTAACATTAAATTTCCTTTTTTCTCTCTCTTTCTTGTTTTCTTTCATTAACAAATCTAGCTTGAGGAAGCACTTAAATCAAATATCATAGCTGAAAATAAGCATAAAAGTTTTACATAAAATCTCAAATCCTTCTAAATTATTACAGCATTAAATGATTCTTATTCTCACTTGCACTCAATTCTGTTTTTCCCGTGCATCATATCGAGTGAATTTAAAAATATATATTAGCAAGGCATGAAACGGCATGGTTCAACAGGCAGAAATAACATGCTGCGAACTAATGTTTGCAAGCATCAAATAAAAAACAAATATAATCAGTGGAAATAATACATAGTCATATAATGCAAAGATTTGTTTCTTTTCATGTATTTATTTTATCTTTCTTGTCTTTTATCTTTTCTTTTCTCTATCATTTGTTATCTTTCTTTGTGTTTTTTGTTTCCTTGATATCCCTTGATTTTGCCATACCAACTAAATTTGGTTTTGTGGTTATCTTATTACCTTGCATATTTCAGATGTAAGATCGATACTATTCTTGCAACTGAGCCCTTAAGTCTTTCACTAGAGCAACAAATTGCCCAGTAGATCAGATCTCCTGTTTGCACCCAATGTCACTCTGCAGAGAAATCATCCATTTTCCAATATCCCAATTGTCTCGTTTGCACCTGACATAACTTCCAGCTATTTTCAGTTATAGTGTAGCAGGCCCACCAAACTTCTACAAGGTTCACTGTCAAAACCCATATCATATTTTAGGAAAACACCTTATCTTGTCATTTTTCATTTCTTCCTTACCTTATCTAGTTCTAAGTATGTTGCACACTAAAATCACAATCACTCTCATCACAGGATCTCTTTGTCTTGCGGGAACTCCTTGCTCTCTTTTAAATAGTGTGCAACAATAAGGAATTCATCTCATGTCACATCTTGCATCTCCTCTTTCTTTTACCTTTTTATTGTATGTCATTTTCTTTTATTTTTACCAAATATCATCATAGTTTTTTTTCTTATTTTCTTTGTATGTCATTTCTTTTTTTTTCTCTTTCTTAATTTTATATTACTCTCTACAAATTAATTATTTCAAATACTTCAAATTTTAAGGTGTTACAATTTTAAAATTGCAACTTGTCAAATTTAAGTTCCATTATCACTATTAAATTAAAAATTTAACTAAAAAACAAACCTCAAATTTTAAGGTGTTACAACTCCTCTCTCTTATAAAAAACTCATTCTTAAAATTTTAGAATAATTCAAAGTATATTTCATATCTTTTCTTCATAATTCAATATACACAACTACAAAAATCTTCCAAATTTTAGTCAATATTTAATGTACATATAAAATGATATAATAGAGCTGTTGAAATAGGTTTTATAAGACCTAGTGTTTTCCATTAGAAACATCTGCACTTGGGGAAAGAAAGACGATAGACTAAAAGGAGTCAAGCCATTATAAAGAGTAAAATACTTAGTATTATATAGTGATGAGTGAATGAATCAGTTAATGATAAAAAAATGTTTTGACTATGAACTCACCATTCAAGTGATTAGACAAAACTTTGGAATGAATTATAATTGCATGTTGAGGATATTCTCGACTTAGAGATAAGGGTACCAAATATTTTCTTGTGACATTTTGAAAATTAGAAAAGTTGTAGCTTCATACAAGTACAATTTTTTATTTAAAGGGTGTAGCACCCTAGAACCATGTCATTCGGGATAATCAAAGTAGTAGTGAACTCTCCCAAGATAGTGAGATTTTAGATTGATTAATGAAGGCATGATTCTTTGGTTGGGAGGAATAACATAAGCTTAAGATAGAACTAAGCCTAATAATTTATTATACTAACACTCGATCAATTTGAAAAACATGAAATTTTTCACAACTTTGTGGATTGGTGAAAATAACCAAGAGAAGAATAGAGAAGAACATAGAATTTCATAAAAATTATTAGTAAACTAGGTAGAGCCAAGATGAGAAATTTTCACCAATGCAAGCATTGATTTGTGAACGAAACAATAATTAAACTTTGAAAAATTTCTAAGGCTATGTACATTGAATTATGAAAAATAATAACCAAAATATCTTGAATTATTCTAAAGTTTCAATAATAAAATTTTTATAGATGGAGTAGTAATGTCACTAAATTGAGGTTTAATTTTTTTTAATCAAGTTTTTAATTTAATAGTGATAATAAGGCCAACTTCTGAAAATTTACACATTTAAATAAAAAACCATAGTGACCGCTATAGTAAATAAAGTCACCAAATACACAAATATTGGATTTTTATTAAATAGCCAAATTAATGGAGAAATATGTTGTGATATCATTTCAATGAGTGGTCACATTACGAACAAATTTTTTAAAGAACTTGAGAAGTTGTGACGCTCCAAAATTTGAAGTTTGATTTTTTTAATCAAAATTTGGATTAAATAGTGATAATAAGATCTAATTTTAAAAAGTTATCATTTTTATTATAAAAGTTGTATATTTAAAAGATTGCTGAATACATAAATATTGAATTGTTATAGAAAAGGCAAATTTATAGAACTTAGTGATTGTGATTTCATTTGGATGAGTAGTTTGATCAGCAGACAAATTTTCAAAAGAATTTCAAAATCAACAGAAATTTTCATAACAAAATATTTTCCTAAGAAAATTATTAACAATATCAAATGATACTAAATAATTAAGATCAATATATGAAAATAAAGATTTCAAAAAGTAGAATAACCTAAAAAAAATAATGAATTTTTTATAATCATTTAGTTTAATATATTCGAAACCACATAAGAAAGAAATGAACTTTGAAAAAAAGATATGTAACAAGATAATTTTCTAAAATATGCTATGACTTTCAATGACTACTATCAAAAACCAAGTGGGCATACAATGCCACGATCGAAAAGAATGGAAAGTGAGGTTGGGAGTGAACAGGCAAGCTGGGAAAGTAGACAATAAAGAACTTCTCTATGAAGTGACACTACATGCAAATGGGAGATTCGGTCCACCAGATAGTGTGCAGCTTCAACAAAAGGCTTTTAATGGTGAGGATACAACATGAAATAAGAAAGGTAATTAAATAACCACAAATATTGATTTGGTTAGTATGAGATGTTCAAAGAGGAACAGCAATGGAAATGAAAAACAAAGCAAAAAAGATACTGATAATAAAGAGAATGATTAAAGAAATACAAGAAAAAAATGAGAGGAAGATTAATAGATAAATAAGAGAAAAATAAAAGAAACAAACAAAAGAAAAATGTTGCATCATATGATATATGCGTTTTAATACTTGATTATATTTATTTTTGAATGATATTTGAAAACTTCAATTCATAACATGTGCTCCTGCTTACCAAGCCAATGTGGCTTAACCCATGCTTATCATACGTTTTTCAAGTACCCCGACAATGGTACACAAGAACGAATAACTTGAATTAGAGTGAAGGTGAAACTTATTTATCATTCTAATAATTTGGAATGATTTGAGACTTGATATGAAACTTTTATTATTATGCTTTGTATTTTAGATATGATAATCGATTTAAAATGTGTCCACCAATAAAGATAAACCACTTCTATCAAGAAAGGTAAATCCTTCCACAAAATAGATTTTTTTGATACAAGAAAACAAGAAAAGAAAAGAATAGATCTAAATGGAGATAACATTAACAAATTTTTGAAAAAAAAAGAACAAAAAACCGCCGATCGATTCAGGTCGTTATAAAGATGATATCAAAGACAGTTTTGATCCTGAAACTTGTGAGTCATGCGTCCACTATGCTTCCAAGATTCACTTATCAGTTGAAAATCTTAACTTTTAAGTAATTAAGGAATCAAATAAGAGTGACCTTATGAGATCATTAGGCTCACATACACCCCTATGAAATCAACATTAAGCAAGTAAAGAGAAAGAAAATATAGAGATGGAGAAATTTTAAGAGGTATAAAAATCAAAGTGTAAGAAACATTGATAAAGAGAAGTGAAAGCACAATAAAGTACAACCATAACTTATTATTTGAGATTAGTTATTTATAATCTTGACCATTTAAAATTTTCATCCACAAGTTTAGCCCATAATTGTCTCAGCAATCTACGAGTTCTATTTCAAGCCTGTTAGTTGAAAGGTAATATTTATTGATCAAAGCTCCAAAGACCATTTGTTTGAAAAACTCTTACAATACCTTACCTAAATTAATTTAATTTGCATAAATCTTTTATCTAAGATTGGTAATAAATATATCACTCATGCAAAGAGGAATGGTCAATCCTTCACCAAGGCTCTACTACTTATGAAATAATCAAATTGCTCAATAAATATATCACTCAAGCAATAAATTCTACAAAAAGAGTGTGCAAAAATGAGCTCTTATAAGGCATGGCATTTAGCAATAAACTAATATAATTTCTATCATCCTTGTAAAAGGAAAAGCAACAAAAAAAAGCTAAAAATAAAGCCTAATTGGTTGTAAGGGTAGCAAAGCTCAAAGTTAAGAATTATAATAAGCAAAAATAATTTAAAAAAATAGAACTCGTAATTTAGAAATAGAATTGGTCAATTAAACATCGAGGGTCAACATCACTTCAACAGCATAAACTCATCAAAAATTTTCTTAAAAAAATGAGTGTTGAGGGCTTTTGCAAAAACTGCCTCATACAGCCAAAAACATTGATTAGCAGGGGAAAAAAAAGAGCTAAAAAGCATTTGGTCATACAAGAAATACTATTTCAAATAAAGAAAATGAAAAGACTACAAAAAAAGGTTGAAATGATAATAGAAGTGGAAGTACATCTCAAAGTAAATCAAACTTAAAAAGAACATGCTTGAAATGATTGAATACAGAATAAACAAACCATGCATGCCACTCGCCTAACTTGAAATCAAGAACATTGTTTCCTAAAATGGTTGCCTGACAATACAGATATGAGGCAAAAAAAACTTTTTCAGGTTTCAGAGGTTCTAATGTGGAATTCCTACGCAAAATCGCATTCAGCAAGCAAAAATTCTTTTTTTTTAGGAAATCAAGTGATACATGTTGTCAAATTTCTCCACAATGATGGATAACAGTAAAGAAATTCATGGATAAATAAAAATATAGTCATGACTAACAGATGAAATGCAAGTCAGCAAGGCTACAAAACCTTTGAAGATACCCAGTAATATGCCAAATCACTTCAAGTCGATGGGGTTTGTAGTAAAATGAGTGCTAACTACTTTTATAGGGTTTTCTAATATAACACAAAAATATTTTCAACTTAAAAATGTGGAAAAACATGAGCTACAAGCCAGAGAATTCTGATGGTCACATGAACTTCTTCTTAATCATTCAAAAACAATTGTTGAACGCTGAAAGTTCCTCTACAATGGCCCACTAAATGTCTTGATCTCATCTCCTTCACACCCATCATGCAAAGAACCTAACTGCCCAAAAATCTTTCCAATTTTTATACTTCGAAGTATTAAAAAATGGTTATAAAGTCTGATAAAATTTGCTTTATGCATTGACATGCTAATTACACATACTATTCAATTGCCTGATGTTTTCCATATAAAGACTTTCTATGTTTACATTACCACATGGAGGTCTGCAATTACACTTTTAATTTCCATGTCAAAGGTAATAGACTTGCACCCAAACTATACTTGCTCTTATTTCATTTTATCACTTTTGAATATGGCCTCATAATATATGATGTTTCTAAACAGTAAATGTTTTGTGACACACCATTCAGTTCGGAAATAAAGACGTTTACCATATTGAATGTTTCCAGCAAGCAGAGTTTCTCCTAATCTGCAATTAAATTCCTAAAAATAAAAAGTTCATCTACTTATCTCCACCTCATTTGACACGTAAATAAAGAAAAGCATACTAAATCTAACAAAGCAATGAAAACTTCGACGCAAAAAAAGTTTTCTACATTTCAAGAAGAAATAGGCCGAACCTGCATAAAGTAGCCTGAGTCAGGAGTACCGTCCAAGTTAAGAGATGGTGCTAAAACCATTGTGAATTTTTCCCCAACATGAAGAGGATAAATCTCTGTATTAACATCAAGCTGCATGTACATATCAAACTGCTCGCTGCGCGCTTCGATGCGGGACACTTCAAGCAATCAATAAGAAATATGTTTACTCACGATCGAAAATATTCAACTAATTAATCTAAGGGCAAGAACACATAGCTATCTTTTAAAATTAGGGTCAAAATCAATGGTAGGCTGCTGAAGTTACCGAACTTCTTCGAGCATGCCGATGCATAAAAGAATCGATGGACTTAAACAAACCTTTGTCAAATTTTTTGCCGTCAGGGTCGATTCTGGACACAGTAAAGATATCCTCAAATAATAGCTCAACCATCCTGACCAAAGAAATCCGATGGGGAGGGATTAGGCGGCGTCCGGCGGGCTAACTTCGAGAGAAGGTGAGCAGAATGCACCAGTAGATTGAGAGAAAGGGTGGGAGGGGAAGACGGAAAGATGCTAAGGTACGAACTGTTTGGCGTACCACGGTTGGCTATTTCCGAACGTAGACTGAGCCCGAATAACCTAACCCAATGCACATAAGTGTGCTTGTTTGACAGCACTTGTATTAATTAATTTGAGATTAAATTAAATCAATTATAACTGTATTAATAAAATAAAAAAACTTATATTTAAATATTATCTCAGGTCAAAATAGGTTAAAATAATTTTATGTTTATCTGTTATATTGAATTAGATGATATTAAAATAAATTTATATTTGATAATTATTATAAGTTAAGTAATAATTTAATATAATTTTAATTAATGTAAGTTTTAATATTTTAAATTTATTATCATAATAATTTATGTCAATTTAAAATAATATAATAAATAATTTTAATATTTTACTAAATAATAATAATATAATATAATATGCTATAAAATAATATTCACTTAAATATGATTACTTGTATGATAGTTGTATTTTAAATTATTATTTACCTAATTATTATATATTAAAAATAATATTATTATTATTAAATTTTAGTAAAATTTTTTTATACATTTTATTATTATTATTACACACCTAAAACAAATACAACTTTTTAACTATAGTTAAAACATACAAGTCATTAAAAAATATTACATTTGATACAAGTGTTATTAAAAAAAGTAATTATTTAACAAAATATATTTAAACATTTCTATTAAAATATTATGTATTTATTAAATATGTCATTAATAAATTTTAAATAAATCAATGAAAATGTAAATTTATTAAAATATCTCAAACATTTTTTCACTTGAAAATTACATTACTTTTTAATATTAGTTTGACAACAATTTTTTTCATTAAATTAATATTGATAATTTTGATTAAAAAATACATTGCAAAGTCTAATAAGATAATTATCTAATTGTATTTTAAAAAGACAATATTGTAAAACAATGAATTTCAAATATTATTATAAATGTAATATTAATGATATGTCTATATAATAATTGATAATATAACCAAATTTTATCAACCCACAAACTTATAAAATTGACATTGAGCAATTTCAACATAAAAAAACATGAAGTCAAATTATTTAAAAATAAAATAAATTAATGTATAGAGAAATCTTTATAAACTATTCAAATGTATATTATTTAAGTAAAATCATAGTTGTTCCAATATCAACTTATAATATTTCGATGTTATTCTTGCAAATGTATAATAATAGTAGTCAATGATTTGTAGCATCAAAGTATATATTTTCATTATAACAATATAAAATACCTGAGTAGTCTATATTTGTTACATGATTGTTGTTCTAACATAGTCTCCTATAAATTCACTTCTGATCCCAACATAAGCCAAATTGTTTTCTTGTCATAATGATACATCATTATTATCATCTTATAGTTCTTATGTTTTATGTTAAAACATACATCATTCTCACAATATTTGCCAATAACGTCGTGTAAAACACCACAAATCAATATTATATCTAATTGTATATTGATTATGATGGCTTCATATTTGTTAATACTTTAAACTTTCTTTTAAAAATATTGAATGTTCATTCAACAACATTTTTGAGTTATGTATGATGGTGATTATACAACTCTTGCTTGTTATCATATCTATACAGTTGTATTGTATGATATTCATCAAGAAGATGCCTTAAACCTCTAATAAGTGTCACAAACTTGTCAGTATTTGTATAGTCAAAATCAACAAGAAAATACTTTTTGTGAAGCATAATAAACTTATCTTGTTCTACAACCCATTCAAGTATACATATGTTTGCAACAGATCTTTCTCACCCTAAAGTAACATAAATAAATTGTCTTTCAAAATTCATTATGACAAAAACATTTTGTGATACAAAATATTTCCTATTTTTGTATTTGTTTTGTTTGTGCCTACTAATAATTTCTAGTACATATGTCCCATCTAATGCATATCCTTGAAGTATGGAAAAAAATTTTGGGTTGTCTCGTATATGATGGGGATAAGTAATAGTTTTTTATAGAAGAACAAATAAGTTGGGTGCAAGTGCTAGAATGGCTTTAACTACATGATGAAAATTCTAACTTACAACCTTCAAGAGAGTGTTGCAAAGACTCGTACATTTTTATAGCTATCAACTTGTGCAATAACTTGCATAAAAAAATTACTTGATTAGTTATTGGTATATACTTTGTGGTGAATATTAAATCAGGTTATGTTAATAAGTTAACTAATCATTGAAAAGCTTGTGCCAAACATTCGAAAAAGATTAGGCTCATCCAATCATCATAAGTTCTATCATACATTTGATGAAGCCATAATTTCTTAATAATTTTCTTAAATTTTGCATTTCTTCATCAAGTGTTCACAAATCGTTAAACAATATCTTTCTAAGGAACCTTATCACACCAATCCTTAAAATAACATAAATTATTTTAATAATTATATATAGATATAATTATATGTCATAAAAATGAAACGATTAATGCATTAAGTAATGTAATACCAAAATATAAAAGATTAACAAATACATTACTAAATGTAAAACTATGAAATTCTATGCATTATAGTTTCCAAAGAAACAAATCAAGATTCTTATACATAACATTTTCAATTCTAAAAATTACAGTTTCCCAACTCATTGTGACGTTTAACATATATTTCTATCCAAATCTTCAACTGGCATCCCTAAACAACTATTAATACAGTCTGTTTATCAAGATAAATCTCAATGAAATTTGTTTTTATCATAAAAAAAGTTTATGAAATTTTCAATACTTTGTAATTTTCTTAGTGCATCAGCATAAGTATATTCAAAAGCTCTGCCAAATACAATTTGAACATATGTAGAGCGATTTGCAATTTCTCAATTATCTTTTCACCATTTGCCATAAGGAACCCTTTTTTAATCTTTGATGAAGGTGCACTAATTGACACTTACTTATCACGATAAGTGTAACAGTCTTATTTTTTTTTTATTTATTTTTTGTTGAAAGAACTATTTGAGACGAGTCTAAACGGTGCTTAGTTTGTAATTTTGGAGTTCTAAGGAATAAATTATGAATTTTTAAAGATTTGGATAGATTTGTAATATTGATGATATATTTGTAATTTTGTAAATGTCGGCATAGTTCAATTCATTTTGACTGAAGTAATTGACACTTACTTCCCCACCTTGGGTACGTTCCTTGTCCTCACTAGATGTTGTAACGGCAGAACAATTTGATGTTAATTTTGTTATGTAATTGTACTTGATATAGGTAGGGGATTGATAATAAGTGTATTGTGGAATATTATGTATTGTGTTTTCTTGATGCAATAACTCTCTTTTTAAGAAAGAAATACCATTTTGCATTAAGTCTGAGTGTAGCACAATTTTTCACTACATTGTCATAATAATCATTTATTGGTTGCTCATTACGTGGAGGTTGAGTTGGACTAATATTTTTCTAAGAGAATTGACCATGGTATCCTCATGCAAACATGTTTCTTATTAAGTTGTTGAAGCAATAATATGGAAAAAGCTTTTAACATAATATTTGTATCTCTGGATTTATCTATATTATATGGTTTCATAATTAATAATAATAAATAAAATTATATACCTATCCTATAATAGTTGGCATATCTGTAATAACTCTTCTCAAATGATTTACTTATGACAATCTTATTTCATAATTCAAACCCCAACCATTTTTAAGTTGTATATTTTTTGTTGTATAAATTGATCTCTAAAATGCAAGCATTATTTTTTGTTTGAAAATACTAATTGAGTTCTCATTTACTAAACGACAATTTAGATGTTGTTTGTATAGTAATATAAGTTTCCTTATCAGACTCGCTCCAATTTTGGGCTCAAGTCTTACAATTTTTTGAATTTTGTTAATATTGGGATTTTGCACTTGTGATAGATTATCATCATTATCAGTGGGATCTGTTGAAGTTATTCTTCGAATGTGAACAAGTGATTTGTAAAAAATGACGATATGACATTTTGTTCATTATATCTGGGGTTCATTTTTATTGTAATAGCAAAAAAAAAAAAATAATGTCTTAATTAAAGACAATGGTGCTCAAGAAATTTAAAAAATTAATTGACAACAAATTTTCATAAAAAGTTTAATGAATTTAAAAAAGCATGTTATTAATACACAAAGAAAAACTTGTATTGTGATATAAGAATTAGATATATATTTTGAAATATTTATAAATCTAATAAGTATTATCAAATTATTAATTTATTAATAATATATAGCTTAGTACATCTTAATATAAATATTTTAAGAGTTGTATCTAATTTTTTCTTTTTTATTACTTATGTTTAAATTTATAAATATATATTATTATTATATATTTTTAAAATAAATTTTTAATAAATGGGGACTAAGTTCAACAATATAAAACTTATATGTTAAATATAAAATAAATAACATATTTTTTTTAGAACACTAAAGTTATTGTTCCTATAAGGGGTTGAAATGGGGGTAAAAAGTGACACCAAAATCATTGAATTTGTTTTATAATATAAAACTTGTATTTTTTTTTTTTTATTTTGAAAACAATGTGAATTTCATGTTTAAATATTAAATTAATCATCATTTTACTAATAACAATAAATAAACTATCATAATATACTACTTTAAAAATAAATTAATATGCAAAATCAACTAGATAAAATGGGCAATACATATCAAATTCGAAAAGGTTGCGAGCGATGAAGCTGAGAAAAAAAGTTTTATTTGTTGCGACAAAAGAACTAACTTACAATTTAGCAAGAATTAAGCTATCATTGGGATTGATAGTTACAGAGTTGCTAAATACATGAAATTGTTGGTAACGACTCAGTCCAATTGAAAGTAGACAGTTTTATTAGTGGAAACTTGGCCATAGGAGATCAGCGATGATGCTTAGCCAAAATGTCAATTGTTTCTCAAGGAACGGAAAAGGAGATGACGAAAAGAAGTGACTCAAGAATAATATACTCATCTCTTCTTGCAAAAACTCAAGTTAGAAGAAAACAATGACAAAAGCATATGATGCTTAGAATCCTTCAAAGTTTTAAAATGTCTTTTTTTTTGCTATTATTTAAAGAGGGTTGAATTAACGTATTTAACATTGTGGGAGATAAACGACGATAACAAAACAAACAGAGACAAACAACACGGGTTATCATTTGGTTAAAGATTAGTAGGATTTATTTTTCTTGATGGGTTTCTAAATATGTTAATCTTAATTCATGTTAATTGGTATTTTACAATTGATTTTATGTTAAGTGTGTTAACTCGTTTAACTTTGACCTATCAAACATTAATTTAGACTTAAGACTCATGTTTAAAATAAATATAACATTATTTTTAATTTTAAAAAATTCATAATATCTCATAATGTTAATTTTCAATAATATATTATTTATCACTAAAATTTTAGGATAATAAATATGTTAATATATACTCACATACATATGATTAGGTTTTAAATAATGTTTTTAGAAATAAATAAGTTTTAGTGATTTACAATATATGTATAGGTGCTTCAATGGTTCGTGCGTGTTTCAGGTTTCACCACCGAGAAATGGAGCCATCGGGAGGGCATCTGCTCCGCCTGCTGGTGAGCTGCCGGAAGATAACCGCGCAGGTGACGGTTGGGGGAACGGACACGATCATCGCCATGGCTTCGTCGGGAGAGCAGGAGTTCGCCGCGGCAACCCGGGCGAGGCTCTTCAGCCGCCCTCTCTCCCGGCGGTTCTGGGACGAACGAGTTGCCGCCCGTGTCGGCGAGAAGCTCGCGCTCCGCCTGCACCAGATAGGCGTTGCCGACGTTCGTCTCCACATCGACGACGGCAACGGTTCCTCCATGCCTCTCTTCTACCGCCGGCAAATCGCATCCTTGTTCGATTCCGTGGAGCGCGCCGGCATCCGCGTCTCCGGTGCCGACGCGGTGCGCTATGTTCGTTCTCCATCTGCCGGCTAGGGATTGTTAGGGCATTGTTAGAGCTTGTCTCAACGTGGCGCGGCGATGGCCGTTGATTTGTTTTTGTATTGTACAACACTTTGGGATACTAAAATTAAATTCACTTTTATTTTTTGGCATAAAATGTGAAAAAAATATTATTTAAATATTTCTGATATTAAATCCAAATGAGACGTGGCAACTCAATTTAATTACATGTAAGAAGACTTAAAGTAGTTATGTATGACTAATTGAAATAATCGATAAATATAAACACATAAATGCCAATAAAAGTGATATATTATGCACTCTTGTAGGGGAAATATTTCATGAATATTAAATATCAAGAAAGATGTGATTAACTCATGAATGATTTTATGGCTAAGGAAGTATTTTTTTAGTCCTTTGAACACATTTTTATTTTATTAAATGAAATGATCTTAAATAAATCATTAAAGAAATCATCTTGCTTGCTCATGAAGTATTATTGATCCAAATTACGGGTAATTCTTTTAATTAATATAACACATAATAGGAGATAGAGAATTAGTATTCAATGATATTTTAAAGAGAAAAATAATTAAATACGATAAGTTTTTGTTAATGTTATTAGAAGATGTACAAATAAATTGTCTCATAGTATCTTGAGATGTTAAGAAATTTATTTTGAAAAAAAATTTGATTAAGTTAAAAAATAAATGATTCAAGAAAATAATATATCTATTTAATAAGATTTGATTGGTATATTTATAATATCAAAATAATACTCCCATTTAATCATCTCTTTTTCACATTATCTGTTTACATATTGGCTATCTCTCTTATCTTATCTTTTTTTTTATTCTCTTTTTTTGAATCTTTATTTTACATAAAACTAACATTTAATCTAATGTAAACTAAATTTGAACTTAACTATCCATCTAAGTACCATTCACCCTTTTATTCATCCCATTCTTCCTCTCTTTTCTCTTTCTTTAACTATATTTGATCTTAGTTGTCGCTTTTGCTCTCTTCTATGTTGGCATTTTTTTGCTGCTATTCTCAAATAGTACAATGTTTTCCTTCATGACTTCTTTTATATAAAATTAAGAGAGACTAATCTTAGATTTTATTTTTCTCTTTAAAACTCTTATACTACAACAAGTTCTTATTTTACTGACTATTTGTCTCTCTGAATCATTATTAACTCATCTAAGTCAACTCTTATCAAGCATTTTTCTTTTTTGTCTCATCTAAGTCAACTTTTAGAATCATTATTAACTCATCTCTGAGATAAATCCAAGGATATTTGTTTGTCTTGTTTGTAGCCTAACTAAGAGAGGAATTCACTATAGCATTTCTATGCCATTTTTTTTGCTTTATAAAAGTTTGATTTCAATCAAAGATCAATTATATTTTCTTTTATTACATCCATTAATTTGAATTAATATTACTCTAAATTTGACTTAAGTTTTCATAAAATAAATGTCTTTTTGTTAGTATTTCAACTAAAGAAATTGTTAACAAGTTTGTCAATTCAAAGCTTAGGTTAGATTAAGTGATTGCCCAACCCACAAACAACTCCTAGTAAAGATTCATTCATTAAAAATTCAAAAAGTTTTAATAAAAAGAACTATTGATAATATTAACAAAGGTAGATTAAAAAAAATTTAAAGAAATAAATCGAGCATCTTAAGGATTATGTGTAACTCATATTAGACTTTAGTATATGATTTGAAATTTGTGCCAAACGAATAAGAATTTTACTATTTGATACTCTTCATGAAACTAATTGACACGATTCAAACTAAGGTGGTCGACCCAATCTACACCTGTGTAGACACGGAAAGGAAAATAAAAAACGACACGAGCTCGAGTTGCGAGTCCACACCATTTCTATTTGACTTCTTGCTCCGGATACAGCGAACTCTTCGCCGTCGGCAAGTGGCGACGTCGATGTCGTTCTTACTGTCGGGAACCGGCGAAGTGGAACTCGTCTCTGCCGTCTGAATTTCGTGTTGTCGAACTCCTCCTAGACATTTTAGAACGGAGGGTTGGAATCCTCGCCGTTCCAAGCAGGCGTGATCGAACTCCTCGTTGCCATCGGAAATTGGAGACGTCAAACTGTTGTCATCGAAAAGCGGGGAATCCAAACTCGTTCTTGCCACTGGAAATCAGAAATTTCGGTCCTCTGTGTATGTTCACCTCTACGGTCTTTGCAGTTTTATTTTTGAGTTTTTCCTTTGGATTTGTGTGATCGTTTTCTGTCGAATTTGCTTATTTTGTATTATATTTATTGGCTTTATGTAGTTGCGACATTGCATATTCTAGCAAGAAACGTTGGTACTGCTTCAGTCTAGTAGGGTGTGAGCCGGAAACCCTAGGCAAGCTTATTTTTGATCCTAAGTTCGAGCAAAATGCCACGCGAGATCATCACTATCCAGGTGGGGCAATGCGGGAATCAGATAGGGATGGAGTTCTGGAAGCAGCTCTGCATAGAGCATGGCATTGGCCCTGATGGCCTTCTCGAGGATTTCGCTACACAGGTATCTCTCTTCTCCCTTTGATTTTCTGTTCGTTTGTTGCTTTAGTGGGTGAACATATTCTGCTTGTTTTTGCTGAAGTTAATTTAATGCTACATGCTCTGTGTCGGTTTTGAGTTATTGAACGTTAAGAGGCAATTTTTGTGGATTGTAGAAGGTTGAACAATGTAGAACATTGTACGATTTAGCTATTGGAGTTGAAATGGAAAGTAGCAGTGGATTTAGATGATGATCACACTAAGAGACTAGTGCTAACGTTATTCAAAATGCCCTTGAATTTTTTGTCATCTTTCAATATCTGGTAACTATCTGACTTAAAGCAACACACTCCATATGATCAAAGATAACTGATGCAGATGGCTTCAACTCAAGACAAGCTTAAGCTTTTGTCATTGCTTGAGTGAAAAGCTGAAACAACTAGGTTGCCATTCTGCTAGTCTTTTATATGAATGACAAACATGCTTCTGCAAAACTCAAAAATGTTATTAAAAGCTTTAGATTTACCTAGTTTGGGATTATCTTTATCACTTCTACCAAAAGGCTAATTCATGTCATTACGTTATTTGATTTTAAATTTTGTAAGATTTTAGTGGATTTGTTCACTCAAACCCAAGATAAGGGTTTAGGAATAGATAAAAGATACATACAACCATATTGAAAAGCTTAAAACTACTACAAATTGATGGAAGGGTGGACTAAGTGAGGAGATACAAAAAATTCATGGCATTTAAGAATTATATAACTTTCCTCAAAGACTTAGGGTCAACTAATGAAAGGGATTGATATTTTAGTAAAAATGTGGTGATAAAGCTGATATAATGGAAGGTGAAGCATGCCAAAATGATAGGTTAGGGCACCCTTGCATTTTTCATTTTGGTTAGGAATCATCTATTGTATCCTTTTTAGGATTTACTCTTTTAAGTCGCTACTATTACAAAAGCTCAGCACAAGTTACTATCATTGTTCTTTAAAATGATCATCTTTTGTTACAAAGGATGGTGTTGGCATCTTTATTTATAGTTCTTATAGCTGAAATATTTTAAGAAATAAGATATCTAAAGTGGATAAATAGAATTGTCTTAAAGCATACTACATGTTCACAAAAGCAAATGATACATTTTTCGAAAAATATGTGGTGCAAAACGTTTCGTATAGCAAGTTTTGGTCAACAATAATAAGTAATTCTATAACAACTAGTATTTATGTTAAATTATGATGTCATAAATTTTAAAATCAATTAGATAAATCAACTTGTCTAATATTGGATAGCAAGCTTATATAATGGAATGTTAATTCTTTTCTGATTCACAAACTTGAGTAGACCCATTTACTAAAGCATTAAATAATACTCACTAATATGTTATTGAAATAAGTATAAAACAATATATCATTTGGAATGATTGTAAGAACAATATGTGAAACTAGATTCATTTGATTGCTAAAAAAGATCTTTCTTTCACCATAATATATAAGTCTTGGTACATGACATGACTATTATGATTATGATGCCACTTACTTAGCATAAATGCCACAATAGGGCCAATGAGGTGCAATCTCTCACATTGGCAAAATTTTGTAACAAATTTGGGGTCAAAAAAAGATGGTTTGGTATTGGTCCAAAGAGTAGCAACTTATTGTGTTTGTGTCTAGCACTAGTTGAAATTTGAGATTAAAAAAAATTTATGTTAGGGATATAGGCAACAAGGACCTTTAAAATTAACAGAAATGAACGCATGCTAAAGAGCATTTGCTGAATTCCTGCATGATGAGTGACATAGACTGGCTTTTTAATTATGCGGCCAATAACAAAAGATATTAGAAAAAAATATTTATTGAGAATTCTATCAATGAACGATTGATTGGAGGAGCTAAAAGTTGCTTATGAAAGATATTTGATGAAGTGGCACAAAGGATCGGCATACTTGAAAATGACAATTTTGAGTATTTCACAAACAACTCTAAAACATTCCTCACTTTTATGGGTTCGAACGAATATTACTAGCAACTTAAAATAAAACCAGTGATGATGAATATTTGAGGAATGTTGTAACTATATTTTGCTTGAAACACAAAACAAATTGTAACAATCTCTTGGTACTTAAATTCCTTTGGAGCATGATGGATGACCAGTTACTTTTTTATGGCAAAAGGAGTTGAAGGGTGGGCTGTGCCTTTCTCAAAGATAATGACAAGTACAAAGACTAGTCAGACCAATTTCACACGTTACTAAATGGTCGCAAGATTTTAGAAGGCAATTGTGTGAAAAATTGAACAATCTCAATTTGATTAGGAGGTGCAGCAGCGAGTCCATTATATGAAGTGTTGGAAGCTATGATAACCAAAATAAAAGAAGCATTAGCTTCTATCATCACTATTT
Organism: Vanilla planifolia; assembly: GCA_023846275.1. Taxonomy (NCBI): domain Eukaryota; kingdom Viridiplantae; phylum Streptophyta; class Magnoliopsida; order Asparagales; family Orchidaceae; genus Vanilla; species Vanilla planifolia. The sequence goes on from CM043870.1 coordinate 1,670,784, forward strand.
TGTTACCAAAATAAAAGAAGCATTAGCTTCTATCATCACTATTTTGTTAATTGGTTTCTATACAAGTTTTATAGCTGATTTAATTTGTCATTATTAATTAATGAACATTTTTAGAGAGTTGAAATTTTAATGAAATTAAATTTTTTAAATAAAATATTAAACAATTGAAGTGCTTAATTTTTAAAATATACACATATAATTTTTTTTGAAAATTTAAGCCTATGATGATAATGGAGTGTAGCCTTTATTTTTGATTATTGTGAACATCATAATCAAAAATATTTTGATATTCTATTTTGTAAAGTCTCATATGATTCTAAATATATTTGGTTATAAAAACATCAATGCAAATGGAAATTAAAAAATATGAGATTACAATTGACTGTTTTTTAGGTGTTACGTTCAATTTGAAATTGATGATGCGACATTTGTTTGTCAATCATTACACATACACATATAAATACATTTCTAATTGGCACAAATCGATTCTTTTATAGCTAGCATTAAATATTGCTTGGAGTTGCCTAAATATTAGGAGACTACAAGTAAAATAAAGAAAATTGGAGTCATCGGTCTTTCTAGGCAACTCCTTTGAAAAATAAATTTTCGTTATACTCTTATTATTGTTTGACTTAAATTGGGTTTTTTAACCAATTCGATCACCAAGGTTTTTTAATTATTGTGTTGTTTTCTTGTGTTCCATGTTCTAGTAAGAAGAGTTGGTATTGTTCATTTACCCTAGTGTTAGAAGGGAAATGTGAAATGCCTAGGCATGCTTAGTTGTGATCTTAACTTTGGAAAATGCCTCGCAAAATCATCATCTAGTTGGGGTAAGGCAGGACCGGAAAAGAATTGATTTGTGGAAACAATAATGAATTGAACACAATATCAGCCTTGATGTTCCTTGAAGATTTCACTTCCAAAGCATTTTTCTTTGTTCTTTCCTTTTTGTATTTCCCCTTTTCTAATTTTTTGCTATATTTGGTTGATTAATTGATGCTTTGTTATAACTCTTTTTTTCATGTTAGGTAGTTTTGATGGGTTATAGAAGTTTGAATGATTTAAGCATTGGTGTTTAGCTATGGGAACTAGAAAGTGGTGCTGGATTTAGTTATTGATCTCACCCAAGTAATTGTGTTATCATCCATTCTTGGATTTAGGATCACTACCATTTGTTCTAAGGTATGCCAATAGGTTGGAGTAATAATAACAAATTGTAACAGATCATGCATTATTATAATTGTGTTGATAATTTAGGGCCTTGGTGATTGATGGTTTCATGTGATTTTAAAGAGTCATGAATACTGTCAAAAAGATAGTGATGTTGATTAACAATTGAATTTCTTCTTACAATAAACTTAGTATGTTCAGTTCCAAACTTCTTTGTAGCTCGTTTTGCTTACAAATTAAAACATCGATATGGCAACTTGTTAGATGGTAGCACCAAAGAAAACTTTTGCTTTAGCTTGAACTTTTTTCCTTTAACCAAAAACTTATGTAGTTAACATTATTATTTTGTTTGTTTCTTATATGCATGGTAGACATGCTTGCATAATGTTTAAAGCTTTTTTTGAACTTTTCATCTACCCATATTTACGATTGCCTTCACCACTTATTTAGAAAGTTTGATTCACTTGCTTACATTATTCTTAATGTTAAAGCATTCAAGGTATTGGTTTGTATTTGGGAAAACTTATTGTCCAAAGAAGGAGATAGTCCACTACTAGGCTTATCTTCTACAAACATTTTGGAGATGTTGAATTTTTCTTGGAAGTTTCTTGGCCAAGTAGTCTTCTACTTTTTGGATCCAAGAAAATTTTATTGAATCTAAAAAATTTTGTTATGTGGGAAATGAGTTGGACAATATTGAATTCAGGACAACAAATTTCATCTCATTTCTAGGGCTTAATTTAGTTGGTTTGATGGTCTTCATGCTTAAAAACCTTTAAGTGCAAGGATTTTTTGAATCAATTGTCACGTGACTCTCAATGTATACGTAGGGTGGCCATATCTTTTGTTATCTCCTTTTGTAAGAGAAAAAAGAAAAGAATTTATTAGTAGGTGATTGGAGGTAGCCTTGTTTATGTTCTCTTGGTTTCATTATTAAAGGTTCACTTGATGATCTCAATATATTTAGCAAGGGGGATGCTGTCTTTCTTGTTAGGAGTCATGTATTTCTATTTGAGGAGTCATGGTTTCGGATGTGAACTTGCTTTCAAAATGTTATATAGACTTGGACGGCTATTTCAAATAAGGAGGCTTTTGTGTAGAGGCATAGCTTTGACAGTGAGCATTAGCTTTTGGTGCCATCACATCAATGAGTAAGCTTTAGGTATATTTTTGGTCAGCTCTTTGCTTTCTTTTTTATAAATTTAAATCCTCATTTGAGTTTAAAAATTTAGTTGGAAATTGCATAAGCATTGAGGCTTAAACAAATGATAAATTTTGTTATCTTTTAATTATATTCCATTGGTGAGATTGTTCATCTTTGTTTTTCATTAATCACACGTAAAATGATGAGGATATTTCCTACTTTGATGACAAATACCATGATTTTTTTTCCTTAACCGTGATCCATTTGGTTCAATTAAGACCTAGGTGCTACATATTTCTTGCATTATCAAACTTTAGGCTCCAATTAGTTCAACATGATCTCATCGACATCTTCATTTTTGCCCATGATAGTTGTAGAGCTTCCACAACAACTCTCCGTCCAATTCGACACATGTAAAGCTTTCACGGCACCAGACAAATGCTATCAATGATGCTAGACTTGACCTTGTGTTAGCTTTCTCTGTATCATAGGCTTGTTGTGCATTAAAACCTTAGCGCTCAAAGTTTACATGACTTGACTCTATGTCTTGGTTTGATATGACTTTGACTTTTGTTCACTGCATCACAACTCTCAATACCTCTTGACTTGAGACAAAAAACTTTTTAACTTGTGTTCATCTTTAACTAGTTGTTGCTTTCTATTGAAGCCACCACAATGATCACTCTTAGTTTTGTTGCTCTTTGACTTCCATTTGTTTTTTGATAATACACACACGCGCCACCTAATTGCCCGTTAGGTGAGCCGACAATAAATTATATTCTAGCTTTTGGAAAGAATTTGCAATTACAAAATGCATTAGGAACTTGATTTCCATTTTGCACTTTCTTGCTTTGCTCCATTTTACATTAGTTGTCATGGAATGGGCAACAATAGCTATTGAGAGAGTTTTAAGCTCCAAAGGGTGCGAGCCCATACTATTTATCTTCAACAACAATTTCTATAACATGTGGCTACCTTAATAGTTTCACCTCCACTCACCCCCTTACCACAACTATTGTGATTATAGCCAATTGCTCTTCCATAATGATCACATTTTTCACGTTATTCTACTTGATAATTTCTTAACAATAGCAAAGCCCTCTCTATCCACACCTCTCTAAGTGAATGAGTTAGCTACCTGACTTTGTTGTTCCCAACTTTGCCTTTTTTGCAATAACATATGTATTTGAGTAATCAATTTGTCATCTATAGAGTGGTTCTTTAATGCTCACAATCTTTCAATTGATAGTTTGATTACACACCACTTTCATCATATCACCACCTTGTCATATATTGCATTCATCATAAAGCTTTGTAAGTTCTTCCAATTCTTCATTAATTATGTTCAATTTTTTTGCAGCTTTCTTTATTAAAGTTGTGGAAAATAACTTGGGAATGTGTATGGGAACAACTATCAATTGGAACCTTGACTTGAGATTAAGGGATTAGCTATTATGTCTAGTAGTCATCTCAAGTGAATCTATTGGTTAGTTTGGGTGTATTTTGCATTGCCTTTGAACAATACTTTGGTGATAATACTCGTTAAGGTAAAAAATAATAATAAAGGCCTATTTATTGACAAAAATGACAGTTTTTTTTGTCTAATATTTATTTAAGATTTTTACAATCTGTTTGATCGTCATGCTAATTTATTTGATAAGCTTTTCATGCCTTCTTTAAGTTCATGCCAAATAACAAAGATTAAGAGCAAGCATTAGATACCATGATTAGTGGATGGTGATGTGTAATAAGTTCATTGTCTAGGTGTGTTTAAGCAGTAAGGTCAGTAAGGTTTATGTCATGAGATTGGTCACTATGAAATACATGTAGAAGTGGATTAAGCACTAGCATTTGGTGCTAATATTGACTATAACTGATATCAGGTAAAACATTAACAAAATAGCTCAATAATTGTCTTGAATCTTATAACAAATTATTGGAGTGCTATGCCAAAAGTGTGTGCAAAGGGTTATCCTTTTGGCATCAAATTTTTTTTTTTTGGGTGATCTGCAAATTCCTCATTGATTTGGTTAAGAATGGACATGAGAACTAGTAAAGTTGACATTGATTTGAGGAACACTTTGCCAACTCAACCTTACAAATGCACAATTTTCATTAATTCACACCGTCATATTATGGAGTGATGGCTCAACGTTGATTGATAAATATAATTTTAAACATTAGAATGTTATCTTATTTTTGTTATTTTGTTTTTTTCTACTTGATGTTTTGTTATTACTTTGTAGTTATTTTTGAATGGATTGGAGTGATATAATTTGATAGGTTTTGATTAGTGTTATTGGATCGTTTGATGATTTGTTTAACAATATGATAACCTTTTCCATATGGTGGTAATATAAGGTTTCAATATGATTATATTGGTTTGACCATTCAATCCTTCAATTAAATCATCCAATTATGAAAATATGGACCACCTTTTTTTTATTTCATGATTAAGTTGTGGTTGATTTATTTCTAACAACTATAAATATGGTTTTAGGTTTGTAAGACATTTTTGTTAAATAAAATAGGCAAGCTCTCTTTAAAACTGGTGGCACCTTTTAAGCAATCCCTAACCACCACTTGGGAAGCATCAACTATTGGTAGCATAAGAATAAATCCTTATCTTCTTATCTTTTCTTGTTTTCGAGTTTCTCTCAAATTTGTGAATCATTGTTTCCTTTTGAATTCAATTGCCTTGGAATCATGTTCTTGGAAAATGAATCTCGTTCTTTTGCAATGACTAGCCATGTGATTAGAACTTATAATTTGGATTTCTGGAATCAAAACATGAATTTTTGCAAATTTTTCTTTCATAAATTTTGTCTCTCTAATAAACAATTTATATCTTTCAAATTTGTAGATCCTGTGATAATCAAAATGCTATGGTATTTGAAGGATAATAATAGATTGCACTCTTTTCTTGTGTTCTTATAATGTATAATTTGCATGCATTCATTTAGTCTATATTAGCAATTCCATACTCATGTAACACAATGAGTTTGTTGTTCTTGGCTTGCAAGATCACCAACATGGTAAAATGCACTTATGGATGCATAAAAATTCACAAATAACTAAGAACCAAATCGTAATTTTATTGATGGATCCAAGCTGATTCTTGGATCTTGTATTCGAATAAATGGAAATCAACCCAAACTATTATAGTTAGGCTTGTTCTAGTAAGAGACATTTGTGTGGGGGAGGGGACTCGATTCTATGATCAACATGCCTAGTGAGCAAGTGAGAGAGTAGGGATTGGTATGAGTGAAAATTTTGTTGAAATTGTTAGTGGCAATCTGTTATACCCAGTAAAAAGTTTTATGTTAATCTTTAATGAATTAATTTTTGGCTTGGACGATTTCAGATCGACAGTAGGATGAGCCAGGAGCTCAATCAGAGGCTATTGGAATTTCTGAAATTTCTAGGGATTTTTCGGAGCACCGAGGTGAATTTTAAGAAATTTTCCCTGTTTAATTAGATTTATTGGATTTTTAGAAATTCGAAAATCCATTTAAATTAAACCGGAAATTGTTTTTTTTACCGCGCGTGAACCGGACCGGAACGGTTCAGCGGAGGCGGAGACGGTTCGCCGAGTGAGTTTGCGCGTGCGTTCTGATAAGCGGATCGGACGGTCGTGATCGACGGTTGGGATTGAACCGGCTGATCGGGTGCTTACCGTGTCGATAGCGTGTCGACAGCGCTTATCGGGTGCTTACCGTGTCGAAAGCGTGTCAACGGCGCGTAATGGGTTTCACCGTGTCGGCCAGAAATATAAAACCCTCGCGAAACGATTAGGGTTCGTTCGGCCGACCGATAAAGAGGAATTTTCCGGCGTACGGCGCGTGATTCCGGCGGCTTGGCAAGGGGCTTTTTGTGCCTGGAGATCCACGGGAACGAGGAGAGTCAATTCATACCGGATTCGTTCGGCGAGGAGCTGCGGCGAGCTGCGGACGAAGTTCACCGTCGCCGGCGTCGTTGAGGTAGGAAATTCAGTTTAAATTAGTGATTTAGTAGAAAATTAAAAGCATGGAATATTTTGTTAATGTCTATCTGAGCATGTGATTGAAATTTTGAAGTCGGAAATGCATTGCAGTATTATAATTTTAGCATGTTAGGTTTTAGGGTTTCGGAAAATTATACCCGCCGAATTCGGAATTTTGCCAAGCATGTGTTGAATTGATAATGTGCTTTATTCATGTTAAGGTGGTTTCAAATGCTGGAATCATTAATTTCATAAATTGTCAATTAGGGATCGGATGAAAGTCCTTCGGCGGAAAATTTTGATTGAACCTTAGAAATTAGTGGCAATTATTGAAACATTAGGATAGTACGAACATAGAATTTTGTTTCTCTTTGTTCGCGGTCGCCGGAAATCGGCGGAAGAATTGGACTTGGTCGGCGATTGCGTCGGCTAGGGTTTCGCGGGCTTCGGACCGAGAGGAGAAGGGTTTAGATAATATCAAATTTAATTAAGTAATTAATGATATTTACGCCATTTTATTAGTAATTAAAATTAATCCGATTAACGGATTATTAAGAAATTGGTTCGGCGGTGCCGCGGTTCAGCGCGAGGGTCCCGAACCGGTGGCGAGATCCGGTTCAGGGGATTCGGCGCGGTTCAGTGAGAAGCGGTTCTCGGCTCAGCGCGAAGGCCGAACCGGCGGCGAGAACCGGGTTCACGGAAGTGCGGGCGGTATATTGGAAATAACGGAATTTTAAATTCGGTAATTAATCCGAATTTCGGAAAATGGATATATGTGAATTTAAATTTTAATTCGGAAATTTATTCCGAATTTCGGAAAATTAAGAAAGGGCAGAATTTGATTTTTTGGAATTTTTAAATCAATTCAGAAATTAATCCGAATTTTTGGAAAAACAGGATATATGTGGAATTTATTAATCCGAATTTTCGGAAAAAGGATATATGTGGAATTTAAATTTTATTCGGAAATTTATTTCGAATTTCGGAAAATGGATAAAGGGCGGAAATTGAAATTGGGATTTAAAAATTTCCTGAAGTGGGGAAAAATGTTATCAGTGATGACAGTACAGCTGGAAACAGTCAGACAGAAGTATGGTACATAGATGCTACCAGAACAGTCAGTAATTGACAGTTGTGTTGCTTGATGGCAACGGCATGGATTGAGTCAGTTTACTCAGTGTTGGCATATTTTATGGATTGGCATACTGGACCGGACTACTATAGACCCTATATGATGTTTTAGGGTAGTTGTGGTAGGTAACTGTGCGGTTCAGACTTAGCTTCCACAGTATACATGTGACTGGTATGCGCCTTGTTGTACCTGGATACATGTTGCCGGATCTTGGAGTTAGAGATTGGCAATGACTGTAGGGGCGTGAGCTTCTATGGAAGTTGTTGGTAGAGGACTCTTTGGGACGGTGGCTGAGTCGATCTCTCCTGGTCCATGTGTGTAGGCCTGCGCGCCTGAGGGTGGCAGGGGTGTCTCGCAGTGGCTAGCCAAGTGTGTAGGCCTGCGCGCCTTAGGGTGGCAGGGGTGTCTCACGTTGGCTAGAGATTTTGTGACTAGATCTGTCTATAGTCTCCAGGAGATTGATTGACGAGAGACGCTGCGGTGTCGGGTGCTTAGGCGCCATGCGTGTTTCGAGATGGGCGTTCCCACTGGCACGCTACCTGGAAGCCCAGAGGAGAGCTACTCTGGTGTGACTAGGGGTGACTGTGGTTGGTCGGAGTCTGGGACTGAGAGTGCCTATCCACCATACATTGTTATGCTGTATTCCTATATTTTTGCTATTATCCTTCTCTTGCATGTGAGTTTTACTAGCTGTCTTTCCTACTGGGCGTAGCTCATTCCTGTATTGTATATTTCAGTGGCTCGGCAGACTTGACGCTACCTGATTAGGTGGGATCGTGGTCAGCAGGCTTGTGGAGGATATCTGATTGTGATTGTCTGAGATATTCTGGTTAGTTGATTGTTGCTGTTGGATGTATTTAATGAGGTTATTATTCTCATATGTCATGTAATATGTGAGGGAAATTCTGACTTATGTTTCTGGTTGGATAATATTGCACTTGTTGGACTTGGTCTTATTCTTGTAATGTAGTTTCCATTTACTACCCTACCTTATTGTCTTGGAGTATGGTGTGTGGAGTGCCATATTTTATCTGAGGATGTTATATATCTTTTTGTTTGATGGTGAGGTCATTACATGACTATGGAACTTAACCATGGGGGTTCAGACTTCTAATAGACCGGTTCTCCTACCCGTAGGGGTTAGGAGTATTGGGTCTAGTAGGAGTAACATTGCGCGAGTCCATCTGTTAATTCAGGAGTCATGAACCTGATTTGACGGTGTACCCGGGAGATGGGATCCACATTGTTAAGGGAAGTAGGTGTGTAATGATGTGTTATATCCTATGTTTTCGTAGGCTACTCAGGTTGGTATGGGACGATCTGAGCTGTCTATATAAAAAAAAAAAAAAAAAAAAAATTGTATGCCAAAAATCAGCCTAGGAAAAATGGGGTGTAACACAATCCTACCCTCCAATAAGGGAAGGGGCTTAGTCAAGTATAGAGCAAGACAATAACGAGGATGAGAGGAGGGAGGGAGAGAAGAAGAAGATCTAAATTGATCTAAAATTGACTTGATATTTTTGGTTACGGGTTTTGATTGGATTCCAATGAATTTTGTTCGATTCGCTTTTTGAATATGTGAAGCAAACTAAGTTTATTTTGTTTACAATATTGTGTAGAAGCAACTTGCACCAAACTAATTTTCACTCTAGATATGCAAACTTCATAAAACCATTATAAGCTCCAAAAATAGGTGTAATTCCTTGCTTACAATTAAGGTGTGATCACCAAACTACATTCCATTACCATTGTGTTGCAAAAGTTAGCATTGTATGAGACTTCTACATTTTATAACCATTGCTCTTAGTGATTGTTCTATTGAGAGAGAGTGGAAGGAATAGGTAAGTGATAGCTCCACAAAGTTGTTGGTAGCTATCTTGATCTCAAACCTGTGGAGGGTTGATGCTAAGTAGAGGCTAAGTGGATAAAGGTAGAAAGATAGATAGAGTGAGGAGAGACGAAAAGGGAGTAAGAATTGAATCAATTTTTTAGTTTTGTTCAAATTAGTTTTTTTTTTCCAGTTTTTGAATATGTGGAAACTACCTTGGACTTTGTTTGGATGCAAGGTTGTTTAGAAGCAACTTGAGCCAATCAACTTGCACCTTGAATGTGGTGTAAATTTCAAAGAACAATTTTAATCTCTGAATGTTAGTGTGACCCATTTTTTAATATTGAAGGATGACCACTAAACTACATTTCTTTCCTACTGAGTTGCAAATGTCAGTATTGGACACGGACACTACATTTTACTATCATAACAAAGTTGCTGTAGGATGTTAGTATATTTTATAGCCTTGGGAAGTTGTTACAAGTAGGAAATACTTTTTAATCATGACTACAATAGTCAATGAGGGCTCAAAGCCACTAGTAGGAGCAAGGGGAAAAAGGATGGTACACTATTGTCATTTTATTCTAAAGTGGTAGATTTGTCGAAGCAACTTGTTATTGGATTGCAGTACTGCCACAACTATAGAAGTAATGTGTTGGTTACACTTTTATTAAGTGAAAAAGGTTAGGTGTCTTATCGTCAAAGAAGTAATGTAGGAGTGATGTAGCATGTCCAATTTATCTTTGACAGATCTAGTGTTAGTATTTCTCTATTTCAAGTTCTGTGCCTTTTTTATTTGTTGATATTTGATTATGTCTTTATGTATTGTCACCATCATTTATCTTGAATTACTCTGTGTCAATTCCAATGAGATTTTGGTGGTCTTCTCCACCCTTGGGGCTGTTAACTGCAACTGACGGTCCTAGGTGATTGAAAAGTCTCCCTAGGCAGTTCAAACTAACCACTCTTGGTAGCATGCTAGTCGTACCTAGCAATAAGGCCAAACTGCCCTTAATTATTTTGTTGCAAGTTTGGCAAGCTGAGTTCCTCATCCTTTGCGTTCTTATCCCTTTCAATCTCAACCATTTAAAAGCATTGTGATTTTTGGACTATTAAGTGAAGAATCTTTGGTGAAATGGACTCCTCTCTTTGGTGAAGTGTGTAATTTCTCACTCAAATCTAACATGGTGTGATACTTGGAGATCCCTTCAAGGCTTGAACTGATTTCAAGGATGGGGTTTTTACTTGTCACTGGAGGTCAAGCAGGACTTTATTTGCATACTTCCTTTAATTCCATCTTCTTGCTAGTTTTCTGCATAAGGTTTGGAATGTTATTTTAGAGCTTAAGCATAATTAGTGTTTTCATTGTCTTAATCAATCGACACATGAGAATGACACTCCAATGTTCAAACTTAATTTCAGTGTCTATAGATTCATTGGCGTTAGTGTTTAAGGTAATTTCTCGTATCCTTGAAAGTACCATGATAATTGGCTCTGGCATCGCCAAATTCTGTCACTAAAGCATTGTTTTGGTAGGATTTCGGACTAGGATTTAAATGCTACTTTGATATGCTTTTAGTTGGAAACTTTAAAAGCTTTTAAAGTTTGTTTAGCCTTCTGTTTGGAACACCTTTTATTGTAGCTTAGTAGATTAAAAATAATTGGCACTTAAATATTGCTAAAATTTCTGAAGAACTGGAAAAGCAGGGAAGTTTTAGTCTGGGAAATTACCTTTTTGCTGTATGCTATGTTTGGAAGTGATTCTAGCTGTTTTACTCTAAATTCCAACCCCCTAAACTGATTATTGTTTGAAAATACGTCTATTCTATTTTAAAGAAAAGGTTTAAATATACAATTTGGGTTTGTGGTTCAAAAGCTATCAGTAGTTTAACGCCTTGCAATCATTTGAAATCTGTCAGAGGCCAGAAAATATTTCAAGTAAAAAACTGTCTGGAATGGAATTTTGAGGAAACTTTAGCCATTAATTCAGGCTTTAATGGCTGTTTAAAATTCCTTAAAAAATTATTTCGAAAATTTTAACATAGTACTTCAAATTCATAAATTTTTGGTATTAAAATAGCTGGGAAACACATCGAAGAAAATTGACAAAATCCAACTTATTTCAAATTAACTTAGACCTAGATGTGAAAGGAACCCGCCATATAGATGACTTCATTGATCCCATGCTGCATCATAAAGTGACAATTATTTTGCTTTTGATTCTCGATGCATTTTGTGAAAAGCATGACAAAAAAATCAATTTCATGCATCTTTTACTTCATTGCTTAAACATTCTTGTGGCTTCATCCAACTGTTGCATTTTTTCCTGATTGGGAACCTTGGATTAACAATTATACTAAACATTGGATGAACATTGGATGAACTTCAAAGCGTGCGTTTCTACAAGTTATTTTAAATGCACTTTCAGTGTAAAAGGTTTCATTTAACTAGATATTTTTTGTTAACAATTGCCATTTTTGTTATGTAAGATTATTCTGGTTTTTTCCATTTTCAACCATTCAATGGCTTAATTTTTCTGTCTCTAGGGTGGTGACAGGAAGGATGTTTTCTTCTATCAGGCTGATGATCAGCACTATATCCCAAGAGCTCTTTTAATGGACCTTGAACCAAGAGTTATCAATCAAATACAGAATGGGGAGTACAGAAATCTTTACAATCATGAAAACATTTTTGTATCAGATCATGGTGGTGGCGCTGGAAATAATTGGGCTAGTGGCTATCACCAGGTAAACATGAAATTACCTAGTTTGTCAGATGTTTATACCTGGGGAGAATATGCAACATACATGTTCTTTGTCGTGTATCATGTGGTTGCTTAAGCTAATCTGACTGTTAGCCAAACAGTGTATTAAAGATTGTGCTCATTTATGCTATTTAAATTTGGAATGTTCTTGGGGGATGAAGCTGAGCTATGGGTTATTTATAAGAGTGGATTATTCAGTCACATACACTGCTTTTAGGTTTACTCTTTTTATATGTAATAAACTCTTTGAATCACTAGGGGTCTGTTTGACGAGGCTTTCTCTGCTTGAAGAAGCTTTACACTTACTCTTGGATTAGCATTTTTTATCCTGGAATTTAAAAGCTGCCTTTGGAAATACGTTTTTTTCATTTGAGTAAAATGAACTATATAAGAGTGATTTACTTAACATGATATTAGTAGTTGTTTTGTCTCTGTTATATTAGGAAGTGGTATCCAAAGACCTGAATAGTATGACACCTTCGTAATGTATCCAATCAAGTTGTAAACTCCAAATGGTATTGTCAATTCGAGTTTCCTTGTCAAGTTTTTTTGTCCAGCTTTTAATTATACCTTTTCTTTTGTCAGTTAACTTCATTTAGTAAATGCCAAAAAGTAAAACAATAAACGTTATAGCTTGTTTTTGGAGGTATCAAGTTTTCATAAAGTTTGAACTTTTATTTACTTTCATGCATGATATTTCGAATATGTTAATAAAATTGTCTGAAATACATATTTGGTCACATAGATTCATGTTTCAATTTTGACTAGTATTTTCAAAATACTTCATTTTGGTCTCACCTTTATTTTTAGATTTTATAGATGATATTTTCCAATGATTTTAATTCTATGTCACCAAAAGGATAAATAAAGAATTTTGTCCAATGACTGAGGATCAGTTATATGGAAATAAACAAGGGGAAAGGAATGGTATTTTTGTTAGAACTCATTGAGGATATCAAATTTGAGGCAGTTGAAGCAAATAAGAAAACAAGGACTCTGCATATCCTAATAGTCTGCTAGCCCTATGTGATTTATCATAGCACCACATTGAAAAATAAAAACATCTTTTGCAACTTATAAAGAGGAATTGAGGGGGAGTCTTTCTCTACAAATCCTTGAGCAACTTGTTTCCCGAGGCAAGCCTCAAGACTGCAAAAGGAGCAATGAAGGACTAGAGCTAGGAGATTCTGTATTAATGGGGTTTGAGCTAGGATATTCGATATTAATTAAATAAAAGAGTTCAGAATCAAGTTGAAGATCTAGCCTTAAAACCAAACCTGATTTCCCTCATGTCAGATTTTGTTTTTTTATTCCCTTACCCATCCCGATGTTCTAATTTGTCTCGTACCCATCCCTTCAAGGGCAAGTTGGGTCGGATTGAGTAGGAATGAATGTTAATTGCCATCACTTTTCATTTCGTCTCCTCTCTAATTGATGTTGTCAACCTTTCATTGGGACAAAACTGTTCTTATCCCTTTATTGATGAAATATTAATATTGTGAGATATGCTTATCTCAAAAGTCAAAAACTAATGATTCATAATGGTAACCTTGAAAATAGGTGTCCAAATTATGGTACTGTTTAGTCTCCATTTGTTTATGTGCCTTTGTTGCAATATAACTTTATTTGCTGATGTTAAATTCCCTATTTGAACTAGGGGGAGCAAGTCGTTGATGATATCATGGATATGGTTGATAGAGAAGCTGATGGTAGCGACAGTCTTGAGGGTTTTGTTCTCTGTCATTCTATTGCTGGTGGAACGGGTTCAGGTTCTCTTATTCATTTTCCTTTACTTTATGTTGCCTATTAGTATGTGCTCTTGTTTTTCCATGTTGTCCAACATATAACAATCACTTGAATGAATGTTAAGTGCTGGTGGCTCCGATGGAAAGATGAACTTATTGATTATAATCCCTTTAAAAGGGAGTGGAACCAGAATGAACCTGTTTCCTGTATTTTGCATTTGAATTACAACCATGCAAGCAGTTATTTTATAAATGCAACATTTACTTGTAATAGTTTTGATTACTTTTGAATGAATTGTTACATCCATAAAAGGTTTTTTCTCAGCATGTAGCAATCATTCAGCTAGCTAGATGGACCTATTTTCTTTATAAATTATAAGTAATATTTTGATATTTTTTGTATTGGTAAAGTTGCTGTCTATCTCGGGAGTGTTATGAAAGTTGGTTGAGATGATTTTTTGTTTCTGAATTTCTCAACTTTAAAGCCAGATGGAAGGCCTTACACTTGATGCGATTTTCTCTTCCAAGAGCAGGAATAGCTCTGTGAAATAGATGGTAGATTTGGATGATGAGAAGTTTTGGCCTGATGTAGAAAATACAAGGACTCACTAACTGGCTCAACTATGATAGTACACTTAAGGTGTTGAAAGGAAGTTTAACGTAGGCATGCAGGGTTGCAATGTCTATGAATCTGATTCATATTCTTGGGTGGATGTTCATGAGACAGTCCTTGTCTAACTATCTGATTCTGAGCATTTCATTCATAAAAGATCAGTATCCATGATCTTCGGCATGGTTTTTTAAATGATGATTGGATCAATTAGAATGGACGTGAATATGTGGCTTGAGCTCTTCTACTTGTTCCATAATATATAGGATTCATTATGCAAGTATGCTAAGTAACAATCTCGTGGATTCTGAATCATTTTCTTTGGTGGATGTGTGTGAAACAGCTTGTGCCTCTTAAGTTGTAGTTGTTAAATCATCTGAACCTCACATGAGGATTGTTATTAATATTATTTTTTTCCTGCTTTGTATTAGTGAGAACATGTATGTTATGAACATCAGTTGTCATATAGCTTTGCCTTTCATTTATAAAAGTCTCCATTACCTTCAGCATGGTTTGTTCAAACTATGATTGGATTAGTTGGATTGAACTTTATGATGTGGCTTCAACAACTCTACTCATCCCAAAACAGGGAGACTGATAGTATATTATTATTTGAAAGAAGTGAGCTTTTAATGAGTTATTTTACTCACTGAAAGGGTTAGGGTAAATTGCAACTAAATTCTCATTGTTTTACTAGTTGCATTTGTGTTCTAATTATTGATAAAGTATTCTTATAGGTAGAATAATTTAATTAAGGTGCAAATAAGTTGTTGGCTTGCAAAAAATCACGATGACTGATTTTTTGCACATCACATGCAATATTATGTAGGCTAAAATACTTGTTTTTTTTCATAATTTTTTAATTGCTTTCCATTTCTCTGATCTAAAGTTGTTTTAAGAATTGAGATATTTCCTTTTAGATGCCTGTAAAAAAAGAGAGACAATCATATGAGAGAGATAAAATAACAATGCACAAAAAAGGTTCTTGGAGGTTAACACGTCTACTGAACATAAATAAGAGCTTACCTGCTTTTGACCCAACTCACAAACAAATTGTTTTTTTATAACCAGGACAAAGCGAATTGGGTTAAAATGATTGCTGTGTCAAACTATCCCCGTTCAATATAACTTAACTGTATTCCAAACATGGTGTAACTGGTTTTTGTGAATAGTCAAGCAAATTCTATGTAGTAACTGCTTGTTTTATGTTTTGAAAGTTATGATTTGTAAAACTACATTTTTTTTTCCTAAAAGTTTGAGCTTTTCTCACAAAGAATCAGTTGTGAAACTTAAAGACAACCCTTATCCATTTTATTCTTCTGATTCTTGAAGCCATCAGAACTAGATGGAATTTGTTCTAATTAAGGGACATAATATACGCCTTTTTTTTAATGACGTACTATGGCATTGTGCACTTGTTACCATGATGGCAAGGATTAAATCTATATATGGCAAGCGTGAGTTTGATGCCATAATGTTATAGGATGTTGTTAGATGGGTTTTGGGTGGGTAACATAATATTATTGATGTTATTGTTTTTCTTTGTTATTGTAATTTGTTATTCAATTTCTTATTATGCACCATCCTTTTTGAATATTTCCTGTTATTTATTTTTGGTTTTTATGATTTCTTTTCATCGATTGCTAACTCGAGAGAAGGAATGGGTTCATATCTGTTGGAGACTTTGAATGATAGATACAGCAAGAAACTTGTTCAGACTTACAGTGTATTCCCCAATCAAATGGAAACAAGTGATGTAGTCGTACAGCCATACAATTCACTTTTGACGCTAAAGCGGTTGACACTTAATGCTGATTGTGTTGTTGTTCTTGACAATACGGCACTAAATAGAATTGCTGTTGAGCGCCTTCATCTAACCAATCCTACTTTTAAGGAGACCAATTCATTGGTTTCTACAGTCATGTCTGCAAGCACAACTACTTTACGTTATCCAGGATATATGAATAATGATTTGGTTGGGCTTCTTGCTTCATTGATTCCTACTCCAAGATGCCATTTTCTCATGACAGGATACACACCTTTAACTGTTGAACGCCAGGTTAGTTTTTGTTATTTTTTCTCTTTTTCTTGCAATCGTTATAAAGAGATTCCCAAAAGGTTTTGATTTTTGCACTGAAGTTTTTGAGCTTCTTGTATTTATATGAAGTATTTAGATAATTGTTTTACATTAAGCAAATTTGCTTATTCAAAAGAGCATTTAATTTTTTTGGGAGGGAAGTTTCAATTGTAAATAGCATTCTCATTGGCTAATCTTAAAAAGAATGTAGTTAAGGATTAGTGCATTTCTTCCCTGATAAACACAGATGCAGTTTTTATGTTTAGCATTTTAATTTTCATTTACAGGTCAATGTCATCCGTAAGACTACTGTGCTAGATGTCATGAGAAGACTTTTGCAGGTATGGGCTAACTTTCTGTTATGGTAATGTTTGCCTTACGCAGCCTCTAATATGTAAACCTTTTGATGCATTGCATTTGCAGACAAAGAATATCATGGTCTCCTCTTATGCTAGGACTAAAGAAGCCAGTCAAGCAAAATACATATCAATCTTAAACATTATCCAGGGAGAAGTTGATCCTACACAGGTGACATTGCATGGAGAAACGAAACAATCATGTGGTTTTTTCTTTAAAGAAATTACCTTTTATGATATTGGGCTAGAAACTTCAAAATCCATATGGTTTATGCTTCATGCACTGCTATTTATTCTCTAGAATTTCTTGTAGTCTTGGTTGTTGGACCAGTGGAATTTTTGAGATCATGCTAGGATATCATGCTTACACCTTGGTTTGATTAGACAGTATGCTTAGAGCCTGTGGTCTTTTTGAAAACAACTTAAAAAATGTTCCGACAATGCTCATGTGTTCAACATCCTCCATTATTTGTTCACCTGTCCCTGTTGAAAATGCTTAAGTGTATGGCGCATTTTGAGATACCTTCTATCATCGAGCTACATAACACTGTGGTATCTTATTTATTATGAAAAGCATTTTGTATAAGTACATGATTTTTCACAACTGTGTATAATCTTCATGTGGGAACATGCAAAGAGGCTATAAGTTTTTGGATATATTACTTCACTAAGTTGGTGTCTGCAAAGAATAGAATACATTAATACCAAAGCCTCAAAATACCAGAGACGTGTGTCAGGATTTCAATGGTGACAGGTGTATTTTATCTTTTAGCTCACCGCTAATTCAATTACAACATTAGTAACATTCTTTTGGTTTACTACAAGAGATGCCCCTGACTTTTGGTAGCCCACAATTTATTAGCATTCAATTAGGGACTTCTTTTGCATGTTGGGCTTTCTTTTGGTTTATGCCATGCATTCCATGTCACATCTTAAGTAGGACTGCTTCGAAACTGACGGTTTGCATTTGTTTGACAGGATTTGTCTTCATGCTAATTTTATTGGATGATCTACTTTTTAATCTTTCTCTTGTTTTAGGTGCTAGTTTGAACATCTTCTGCAACCATGTGTTGGTTAGTAGACTGCTTAGACACTATTTCTTGTCACTTGCTCGGCACCAGGTAGGTGTTTGCAACGCTAGCACAAGGGGTAGATGCAACTTAATACAAACCATTTTATTAACTCAGAGACCTTTCAATAAAAGCAAGACTGAACTAAACCTCACCCCAAATGCTCTCTGACTATACCTTGGAGTGTAGAGGATCTTATATCCTTCTATTGAATTACTTTGTGATCTGAAATGTTAATGTAGATTGCAAATGGGGAAAATGAAAATAAGTTGAGAAAAAAGATATAATTTCATCACTATGACATTGTGGGAAGACAGGAAGCTGGACAAGTAGCAAATTTTAATCATCCTGGTTTCTTGTTATTAATTTGAACGCATCTGTTTATTTTAAATAATCAGATAAAGCACATTGTGCATAACCATTCGTCTTATATCTTATCTTGTTACCTTGTCTAGTTTTATTAGCGCTAATAATTGAAGTGAATTCTATAACATCAATTAAATTGTATGAGCAAAGCCCTTGTTTTTACCCTGTTTAATTCATAGAGAGAAAAGATGTACAGGAAAAAGGAATTTGATCTTTGTGATGATAATAGGGACCCTTCCTATTAGTAAAACTCATTATATTGGATGCATAGCTGATTGCCCATGCTGTCTTATCCTATTTTTAAAAAATTTCAAGATGTTGTGTCGTTTATTGTATATTCAATGTCAATAGCAAATTATTTGATTGGAAATAAAGTGACTAAAGATGGCCTTTGAAATGAAGTGTTCTGTTTGTGAAACAATATGCACTTACTGTTTCACAATTTTATACTTTCTTGCATTTACTTAAGAGAACTTGTTCAGCATATTTTCTTCTTTTGTTTGATGCTTATCCTAATTCTTCTAATACTTATCTTGATGCTTATGCTAATTTTATAATACTGAATCAGGTACATGAGAGCTTGCAGAGAATAAGGGAAAGAAAACTCGTTAATTTTATAGAATGGGGTCCTGCCAGCATTCAGGTAGTTTGAAGAAGTTATCAAGCAGATGCAACCTATTTCAAGATGTTGTCTAAGACACTATTTATATCTAAACCTGCAGGTTGCCTTGTCTAGAAAATCTCCTTATGTTCAAACTACTCATAGGGTAGGTTTAAATTGATTCCTTGCTTCCATATTCATATCAATAGATTTCATATACAAAAAACCATTATATCATTATTGTCTTGTGGTCATGTCATTGATTAATAAACCAGCTTTTAATTATAGGTTAGCGGGCTGATGCTGGCAAATCATACCAGCATACGGCATCTCTTCAGCAAGTGTCTGGGACAGTATGAAAAACTAAGGAAAAAGCAAGCCTTCCTTGATAATTATAGAAAGTTTCCGATGTTTGCTGTAAGTTCTTCCTCTAAATTCATAAACATTTGGTAAAATCTTGTTTTTCAAGTATCTATTAGCGTAGTACCTTCATTCCCCATGCTGATAAGGAGGAGATTCTTCTTGCATATTTCTTTGCTGTGATTTATTTCTATTTGTCTTTCTTTCATATTTCATACTGGTAAAGCGCATATTTCTATTTGTTTTCTTTCATATGTCTTCCTTGATAATTATTCACTTTCTTTCATATACTAGTTGATTTCGGTATTACTAATGGGTATTGCATGCATTTTTCCCATTTTGAGGATTTCCAAACCTTATATTTCCGTAGGATGAAGACCATTGATAAGGGTTTACTTCCTTATTGTAAAACAGCTTTGCAAGGGTTAGATTAGGGTTGGCTCAAGGTCAAAACTTTTGGGAAGTTGCTAATTGAACTTGGCAAAGTTTGCTGTTTTTTCATTGGAAAACAAAATGTCTAAACTCCAGTAGATAAAATACTGGGTCTATTTATCACTGCATATACTATACTAAAGACTATAGTATATGCAGTGATAAAGAGACAAATCTTTGGTCAGCTTTACTCACTGGTTCTTGTCCTGTCAATTTGATTCTTGTTTTGTTTACAGTAATACATTTCCTTGAGAAGAATCTGTATTAGTTCGTACCAGATGGCCAATCTTTTGCTCCTTCCCTAACTGTTATGTTCTATTTTGTTCACGACCATTTTTATGAACCTCTCTAAGGAGTGATATTGTGGGCCTTGGCTGATATAATGTTTTATCAGAGATAGCAAATCCTTTATCATGTTGCTTGTAAAGACTAATATATGCAGTGATAAACTAGATAAATCTTAGGTCAGTTTTGTTGACTGATTCTTATCCTTAAATTTAAAGATCAGAAATACAAAAATGCAACACAAAGCATTTGATTTTTTTTATTTTTCTTGTATGATTTATACACATGTTTATTTGTTATTACAAGGTATCATATGTTGAGGTTATATAACTGCAACTGGCAAGAACCCCCAAAAAAAAAAAAAAAAAAAAAAAAAACTGCAACTAGCAATCAACAAAGACTTAAAGCAAATTGAAGATCTATGACTACAAAAGTGAGCTTTTCCCTGTAAATTTATATGAATTAAAGCGAAAATTTTATCCCAAATAAGAATGAAAGATACAATTTATTGTGAGTTATGGATCAACATTCTTTAGACCGCCATTCAAGTCATGGTTCTGCTTTGAGATGAAGTTGGAAGTAGCATTAGGTGCAGCTTAAGTTAGGCAATGAGAACTGCACCTTTAAAATATGAGAAGTTTTAAAGCATCAATCTGCAACCTAGCAACTCAAAGGTGGAAATGCTTGCCTACGAATGCAGAATAGAGGGTTTCTAAACAATTATCTAGGGAAGCTATGCTAGCTTTTAAACTTAAAGAATCATGTTTTGTTAATGGTGTAACCAGAGTTGATCCTCTGGGAATAGGATGTGAAGTAGATGAACTCTTCATGTCCAGATGACAACCATTAGTTTTTATCTTCTGCACCATATGCAATTGGTTATACATTTAGGCATGCAAAGCTCTTTATACTCTGAAGCTACAATTTGTATGGACAGGACAATGATCTTTCAGAGTTCGATGAATCTCGAGAAATCATAGAGAGCTTGGTTGACGAATACAAAGCATGCGAGTCACCAGATTACATCAAGTGGGGTATGGAGGTATGTCCCTAATTCTGCACAAGAGTCGAAACCTATCTCCCTTCCTTAGCATTTAAAGGTTGATGTCACTCATGAAATGCTTTGAGCAGGATCCTGATAAGGCTCTTAAAAGTGAAGGAAGTTTGGCTGGATCATTGGATTCAAAACTAACAATATGACAAAGGTAAGCATGACCCAGTTTTAAGCAAGCTTTGGCAATTGAAGTACATAAGAAATTCTTCTTGTTGTGTTCATCTTGCAACTCTGGTTTAACCAAGTTTGCTTATCTTTTAATATTTGATGCTTCTTGTAGTCCAGGGAATGAAACCACATCAAAGTCTAAACAATTTCTTTCACAATTCTGTGCTTGCTATTACTGTGTTACTTCAAAAAAAAATCAGTTATTGTAAAGGAAACTAAGGGGAAATAGATTAGTAGGAGTAAGCTTTTGTTGATTATTATTTGTGTAGTTTATTAATTATTTTCACTTAATGGTTCTACATAAATGATTAGCTAGTCAAGTCACTTAGAATGAGTTCTTTCTAATAATTGCTTTACTTTTGACACATTTTTTTTAAAATGTAATAATATTTTTAATTATATCCTTTTTTAATTTTAATTAATTTCTAAACTTCAAATGGTATATAATTACAATGAATTTATATATAAATTCATTTGTTTTTTTTTTTTCATAAAGCTTTATTTTATGTTTTTGACCATTACAAAATAATCTTTCCATTTTATGAAAGGAAATGTTGACAAAGTGGTACAATCTTAACAAACATTTTAAAATTTCTTTGTTTAAAAGCTTTATTTTCATCAAATAATAATTGAAAAATGTTTTTTTACTTATATAAATCACAATTTTAAATTTTTATTATTATTATTTTTTGTAAGCTCTATTTTTAACTACAACAATTGCATCAAACCAGTGGCAGCTTTTCAATAAATGATAAAATTAAAATGAAACAAAAATAAAAAAATTGTTTGATAAATAAACCACCAAATCAAACGGTCGCCCTCGCTTTCTTCGGTATGTGGTTTCGGCAGCAGAGCTGAAATGATAGATGCTGAAGAAGCTGTTCTTCCTCCCATCGGAATTCTCCAAACTCCTTCATTTCTCCATTATTCCGCTGTTGGGTTCTTCGTCGCTGATTCTGAACCGATGCAGATCGGTATATTCAACCCATGCATATCCTTCTCTCAATCTCCTCCGATCAATAACGTCAAACACCTTATTTGCATCCGAAGAGACGGCGTATCGGCTTCGTTTTCTCCTAAACCGACGACTCTACTGTTCCAATCCGGCAGAAGTTCGGCCAAAACGTGGGTTAGGTATTGGAAGTTCTGTCATTTCCAGGTGCTCCCACTTATGGGAGAAGAAACCGGAGATTTTTCCCGAAAATTATTCTTCTCTGCAAGAAATCCTGAAACAATATGGTGACCTTGGCCCGGAGGTGATCCGCCGTTTCTGGCGTGTTTCCGTGTTGCAGCCTGGAGATTTCTTGGAAATTTTGATTGGCTTCTCACAAAGAAACGATTCAAAGTTAGTGGTCGAATTCCTTTGGTTGATGTTCAGGTGGGCTTCTAAGCAAGCCAGAGATTTTCACCATCTTCCAAGGTCCTATGAGATGATGATCTCATTGCTTATCAAATCACATGTGCTATCAGATGCCGAGTGTTTACTTTTATCATCACAATCAAGGGGCGTATTTTTTAGCCCTGGAAGGATTTGTAGTGAGATTATTCAAGGTTATGCTGAAAGTTCCTTATTAGAAAATGCTGTTGCTCTGTATGATAAAGCCAGGCATCAAGGTTTACAACTGTCAAGCTCTTGTTATGGAGCTCTATTGAATCTAACAATTGAGATGGATAAATCCGATTTGGCTGTGAGAGTATATATAGAAATGGTAGAATCTGAATTTGGGCTATGTGATGATGGTCGATTCCTTAAATATGTTGTGGGGTTTTTGAGCAAGAATGAGAGGACTCTTGAAGCTGTAAATATACTCAGGCTGGTGAGGAATTCTGGTCTTAAAGCTAGTCCTGAGACCCTTGATGCTGTTTTCCAGGGTTACTGCTGCAAAAAGGACTACGTTGATGCTTTGAATTTCTTAAAAGAATGGTTGCACATTCCTCCATCATTTATTTGCAACAAAATAGTCTCTTCTATCTGCAAAAGTTTGGGTAGTGAGTATGCTTGGTTCTTTGGTCGAGAGCTGGAGTCTTTAGGCTTTCAGCTTGATGATATAACCTTTGGTATTCTAATTGTCCAAAGTTGCAAAGAAAGAAAGCTAAGAGATGGTTTGGTTTACTTATCCGAAAGCTTTTCTCGTGGGATAAAACTAAAATTCTATGCTTACAATTCACTCCTTGGTGGGTTTTTGAAGGAGGGTCTGCACAAGTGTGCAAAAGATATTTTTGAGGAGATTCTTGAGAAAGGGATCTTGTTGGATTTATCTACATTCAAAACCTTACTTGCAGGATACTTTAAGTATAGGAAGTTTGATGAGATAGATCGAGTGCTTATTGAGATGGCAAATTATGGCTTCATTTCCTTAACTCCAGGAGTGGATCCAGTTTCTGTGGCCCTTAGGTTTCTGGATCTTGGCTGTTTACAGGTTAAGATTAAGAGGGATAATGATTTAGGAGCCCCAAAAGCTGAATACTTTGATTACCTTGGTAATGGACTTTATTTAGAAACGGACGATGATGAATTTGAAGAATTTCTTGAAAAGATTATAGATAGTGCTATGATTCCTGAATTTGACTCTATTTTATTCAGGGAATGCAAGCATGGAAAGCTTGATGCGGCTCTCATGTTGAAAGATGAGGTTACTCAATGGGGGCATGATCTCTTACCACACACCTGCTCTAAGTTTTTGAAATTGATGTTTGCTTCCCCATGTCATGTGAAAGTGGCCATCAGTTTCCTGGATGAGAAGCCAGAGTTATTGTATCAGCTTGATTGTAAAACTCTTAATCTGATCATACAGTTATTGAGTAAAAATGGCATGACAGGGAGAGCAAGGTCAATTCTAGGCAGTGTGCAGAAAAGAGGGTTGGTGATTAATGATGCTACTTACGAATCTGTAATTTTGGGTTTCTGCAAAGAGAAGAATCTTAAAGGAATGTGGGAATGCTTGGAGTTGTTAAAGCAAATCACCTATGTACCATGCACTGAAGACATCAAGGTACTGGTGAACTGCCTGTGTACTTTAGGAATGGTGAAAGAAATGTTTATTCTTTTTGACAACATGACAGAGAAGCAACCTATACTTATGCAAACCTTTTTCTCTGCCATACTGATGGAGCTTAATCTTCAGAGACTTGGCAATATTGGGTGTATTTTTGTAGAAGAAATTTACAAGAAGAACCATGCATTCCTTATGGATCTTATCAAAATTGGATGTCTTACATCATACCAATTGTCACTGCATTACTTGGTAAATTTGGGCTGCATTGAAGAAGCTTTGGTTTTGAAGCATTATCTCATGAGCAGAAAGGTGGATCATGTTACTTCTGTTTGCAAGATATTGGTGAAGGAGTTTTGTATGGTGGGAAGGATAATGGAAGCAGCATTTCAGTTGCAAGAACTAATGGCATTTGGGATGTTTCCTGATGATGACACTTTGAATGTGTTAGTTCAAGGATTCTGCAAGGTGAATAATCTTAAGAAGGCATTTGAAATTTTGGGTATCCTGTTAAGAACTCATGCTGCCATTTCAATTTCAAGCTATCACTGCCTTGTTCGTGTACTGTGTCATCAAAGGTTATTCAAATGTGCTATAGATCTCCAAAAGCTCATTCAACTTGAGAGTACATCAATGGGATTGATCCTAAATAACATTCTGATTTTTTCTCTTTTTCAAACAGATAATAGTTTCCTTGTTAATGACCTATTAGATAACATGCAAAAGAAACATCTGATTCCAGATAGTAGCACATATAATTTCCTTGTTAATGGATACTATAAGTGTAGAAATGAGCTTAAAGCAGTTTCCATCTTCCATGAAATGGTTTCTCATGGGGTAATACCAAACAACCGGAGTCTGAAAAATGTAATCCACTATTTTTGTTCCCATGGTAAACTTAAAGAGGCATTGGAAGTGAGTAGAATGATGGCAAGCCATGGTTTGCAGCATAGTTCCAGTGTTCAGTGTTCTCTAGCTATGGGTCTTTTGTCTCATGGTAAGATTTCTGAAGCACAGCTCCTTTTGGATCAACTGGAAGAACTGGGGTTGAACCCCAAAAATGTATACTATGACCCTCTAATCAAGGAGTTCTGTGTGGTTGGGAATTTGTCAATGGCAGTTCATCTGTTGAATACAATGTTGAAGAAGGGTAACATTCCAAGTCAATCCACCTACAGTACAGTTATTAACAGCTTCTCTATCCACAAAGCATTTGATGAAGCACTTAATTTTCATGCTGAAATGCTTCACAAGGGCCTTGAGCCGAGTGTAATTTGCACTGATACTCTAATGCGTGGTTTACTTGATTGTGGGAGAACTGACAATGCTAGAGGTATTTTGGGTTTGATTCTCCAATTTGGTATAGTTCCCACTTATGACATGTATAATTTTGTTGTTGAAAAGTATTATGCCGAAAACAATATCGAGAAGGCTTTGCAGCTTTTGCGAGAAATGCAAAAAGCAGGATATTCCCCTAACTTTGAGACCCATTGGTCTCTTATAGGCAACTTGAGTAGCTCAATTCAAAAGGATGACAGCAAGAGCAAGGGTTTCCTCTCTAGTCTGCTGTCTGGGAATGGCCTTACTTCAAAGTTTAGTAAGGAGAAAGGTATTCATATCATTTAGATAACTGTAGATACTGGCTTTAGTGATTCTGTACGGCTTTTTTGCTATATTGTTGTGTAACAAATAGGTGCTGCTACATTACAATCATGAATGCTTAAAACATGCAATTCTCCAATACCTTCTAGGGCACGTTTACAATGCAAATCATGATATTTTGTTCTTTATTTTGCAAAACAAGCTGAAAACAAGCATCAACAGACAGTCTCCTAGCAGAAAACATAGTTTTAATCTGAGGGCATCATTCATTGAGTGTGTTGAAGGTTTGGTATCTTTGTGTGCTTTGTCTTCGTAATGCTCACTGGTGGCAGATTAGTGAAGTTATGTAAGGGATTGTTTCATTTAAAATGTGTGTGTGTGTGTGTGTGTGTGTGTGTGTGTGTTTGTGTATGTGTAGATATATATATATTAACAAAGACTTAATTATTGTTCAATAAAAGTGAAAAGGTTATGATTTTATCAACCTAAAATTACCTAAAATGACATTTTTAGCACATTAGTTATATTGAATTGAATACTTAAAAAACTTGATAATGACCAAATGAAATAGATAACAGAGATCATATCATATAAGATAGATGAGTTAAAAAAACCTTAGTCTCATGGATGATATTAATCATAATAGTAGAAGAGTTGCTTTTCAAGTAAACTCATGTTCAATTTTGATGATAGTGGTTATGGTTAATTTTTTTTATAAAATTGTATTTAAAATAATTATTTTATTTGAATAGAAAAGAGTTTTTGTTGAAAATCATTTATTTTATTACATGTGTTTTTTTTTTAAAAATAAAAAAGTAGATGCATATTTTTTAAAATAATTAATAAAGGACCTTAAAAGAACAAAATTCAAACTAGATGCACCCTTGGAATAGTTTAAAAAAAAATCATGATTTTTGTATAAATATTTTACTAATATGTGATGGTCAAAATTTGATGGTGAAGATGTCTTTTTAGTATTTATTTATAATATAATACAAGCTATTTTAGTTCTTTTTTTAAGTAGAAAAATATAAATTTTAATTCCTATTGACCCAATATTACAACATGGTTATTTTAAAATTATTTTTCATAAATATTGTAATTTGAAAATAAATTAATAAAAAATTAAAAAAATATTTTTTTAAGTGATTGTTGAAAGGAGTTTTATTAATAAATTCTTACTTTAAAAGAGTTAATTCCAAAAAAGGTTAAAAAACTATTAAGATTAATTAAAATTATGGTTTTAACTTAAGATGTTGAAGATGTACTTTTTGACTACTTTGATCTTAATCTTTCATCTCTAGTTAGACATTCTTTGTCGCTTCAAAGTAAAAAATAATGGCAATTTGATTTTTGTCAAAGGGCTAAAATCCTTTTGTCGATCCCAAGGGTGTCAACTAATGAAAAATATTTGAGGTCGCAAATAGTTTCAAATGATGAAGAAAATCTTTGAGATGTATTATTCTTATTATTACTCACTTTTTCTTATTGAAGAATGTCCTTTACTGTTCATTAGATGATGCTATTGAAGCCTTGAACTCATAGCTATCAAATACATTTGGATTTGGAATTTTTATGAAATTTTGCACAAATCATTATCAAATGCATTTAAAACTTTGTGAAATTCCCAATCTTCAAGTTATTTTCAAGGTTTTTATGGTTCAAATTTTCAATTGATTTGAGTTAGAAATGGTTGCTTTGCCTCTCTGAAATTTTCAGTTGATTACAAATTATTTTTTAATCCAAATGCTTTAAATAATACAAAAAAGATAACCTTTTAAGAAAATTTTATTAATAACAATAATTATTTCTAAAGACACCTTTCATTTGAACTCCAAAATTAACAACATACAAAATAATTTTCAAAAACTCCATTTTTAACCTAATATTCTAGTTTCAAGAACCAAAATTTACAAAATCTTTTAAAAAATTTCTATCTATTGGTAATGCATTAAAAAATAAATAATTAATTGCTAACCTAATTTTAATTTTACAAGGGAAAGAAAATGGCATTCCACAAAGCTTCTAACAAAAAACAATGCTTGCATACAAGCATGAAATTAAAGGTACAAAGCACACATAATACACATGATTGAATTCAAGCTGTAATGTTAAAAAAATCACTAAAAATATCCCATAAGGAATTAAAAATAAAAATAAAAAATAAAAAAATGGTGTAAAAGTCACAGTTATTTAGTTTGCCAGATGACTTGGTGAACTGTTGAACATGGCATGCCACATATAAGCTCTTGAAAGAACCATCTCCAGTTCATGATGAGTCCAATTCTGAGTAGGAAGGTGTTGAAGGAACATAACCATCTCCTGGAACTCAAGCTTTTGGAGCTTATCTGACCACTGAAAACACAAATATATTAACACAAAATCCCATTATGGGTTTTTTTTTTCCTTGGCTTCCTCATATAAATCACTGAAAAATAAAAAAATAAAAAAAAGATGATTTAATGATGTAGATGAGCTTATCTAACATCATGCTTGAAAGGGTTTGTAGTAAATCTTTAATCTTTAGCAATAGTAAACAACAATGCTCAAAACATTTTGCTTGCACATCGAAAAGGTCATCAAAAGAGGATTGTTAGGCTACAAAAACACAACGATGTATATAAGCTTAGTTAACATCATGCTTTTTTTGAAAGGCAAGTTTGATGTATATTTCTTTAGAGACATTAACTAGTTACGAAAACTATCTCCTATGTATTTTCCCTGTCGATAGACGAAGTCATCGAAAGATGACATGTAGACTACAAAGTCTTCCACCTTATTAGCATTTTCTATAAATAAAGAAAACAATAAATGGATATCACCCCTATATATGAGCAAAGGAGGGATTAGTCATGGATTTCTTTTATGCTAAGAAGTTCCAAAAGAGAAGAACTTGTTCTCTTTTCAACATGGTTTAAGCATTTGGAAGATTGCCTGAGAAAACACAAGCTTATTTGCATTTATAAGCTAATAGTTACTTCCAAAATGGTACTCTTTTAAGCAAACAGGTAGATTCAGCTATTCTTTGGAACCTTCTTTAACGTTAACCTTTGTGAATGACTAAAGAGTCAGTTGCCATCGACTTACTGTTAAAAGAAAACTGGCTGATACATACACAAGAAACTCTGGTAATGAATCTCCTTCAGCGAGATAAGTATCCCACAGTCGAGTAACGAGGTGGAACGGGATCTACAAATCAATGAGAAAAGGTTAGCGAATTGAGAGGGCAATCACAATTTTCATAAGATTAACATGAGAAAACGAACCTCTCGAATCAAGAGACAATTGAACCAACGAAAAGCAAACTGAAGAAACTCCAGTCCTTGCTCCTCCATGTGCCTTGATACAGGTTCTTTCAATTTCCAAAATGCAAAGAGTGAAGAGAATAGGATTCAGAAATGCTATATGAAACAAGCATTCTAATTTTTATGTAAGAAAAAGTATGCAATAGAAAAAAAAAAAGAAAAATATAAATGCCATTTTCAATTTTGGTCTAATGTGTAGACAAATTTCTCGTGTTTTCAAAATAACCAAATGATTTTCTTTAGTTATGAATAGATGTAACAAGGTGCTTTCTTGAGTGAAATGAATCGCATTAAAGATGATACCATTTTGACATTATGACACCTGCATGAATTATTCTTGCTGTAATAGTCCTAACGTTCCTAAACTGACAATCTCTAAACCATCTTAAAGCTTTTATTTGAACAATTCAATCTAGTCCATTCCAAAATATACCCTTGCTGTCAATTGATTTCATGTAAGGGTTTGCCTCCATGGTAATAATCAAAGAAAGATTTGTTATATCATATCAAGCATATAAATCACGTCCAAATTTGAGTCACATATACATTGTCATTATAGTGAATCCTAAATGGATGCATGCTTATTTATTCATTTGAGCAATTCAAAAAACCAAGAAACATGGATTTCACATCACTATAAGTGATAACAAAAAATAAACACCAAGATGAGTTAGAGTATTACCTCTCAATGACACAATTGATAGAATTGCTTGGCGTGAAATATGAGGTCATATTTGTGAGACGAAGGGTGCTAAGAAATATGACAATTGATGGAGAGTCAACAAGGTTGATTTCTTAAGGGAAATCACTAGTGGAAACAAAAATAATGAAATTCGAAAGAGAAGGGGTGATGTTGGAGCGAAAATGAAGGATAGGATACATAACGTAAAGCTAAGACCAAATGGATTTTTCATGTTAAGGTTAAAAGTGTTGATCACATAAAGACCTTGTTGCAACTATTCATTAACTTGTTGAGCATTTTGACTATTAAAGAAACATGATAAATATATTCATATATAAAAATAAACAATCTGAAGGGATTTATCTAATATTTATCCAAAAATGTTTCTGACAGTATGCTGTAAAATATATGAAAATAACTGGATGGTACTCAAGCACGATAGAAATAAAATTTTTTATGCAAACTATAAGAGATTAGATAAAAACAAAGCCACAAAAATACCATCAATTCGTCGAACTAGATCTTTTAGTTTAAAAACAAGACGTTGTATTCCTGGCTGAGCAAAAGTGTAATGGTCCTGCATGCCATCAAGCAGCTTTGAAAGGCACCAATAACAGTCGGCTTCAATATCAGAGATTGTTTGTGAAGACAGATGAGAAACACTCCAATTCTCCATGTTTCCTTCGAGATACTCTTGCAAGAATACAATTAAAAATGGAGTGACAAGATCATTTATTCCTTGAACATATCCACTTGCTGGATGACGAATGGCCCTAAATGATAGGAGCTAACAAAATCAGAAAGAAGGGAACAAAAAGTGCAGTTTAGCACAACTTTACAGTATTCTATCTCAAAGAACAACGAATCAATATGACAAAGAAATCCATAGAAGATTGCTTTCTAACATCCATTGGCATTTTTGTATGAACACCATAGAAAAGCAAACAAAAAGGTAGATAGATGCAGCTTTAGGATCTTTGAAATAAAAATATTTGAAAGTATAGCCATCAGGAGCATTATTTTATAAGAATTTAACAACAAAAAATACCATTAGCAAAAACATAGACAAGGAAATCTTTCAGCTTTAGGCTTTTGTTTGGGACTCTGCAGCCTTAATGATATAATAAGCGTGAAAAGTGTTTCCAGTTGTCACAACACGTATATCACAAAGTTATTTGTGTCAAGATAATCGGGTACTATTAGAGCTAATCATTGTGAAAAACAAACAATCAAATCCAAGTACAATCCTAGAACAAAATTCTTTGGCAATAGTTAGAAGCAGGGATATGCTATTTCCATTACATCACTTGTTCTTCCTTTTTTTTTATTTTTTGCTCTATAGTTTACACTCTGGTGAAAGGAAAATAATAGAACTATCAGGAATAAAATCCTTACATAATCAAATTACATTTGTATTAGCAAGATAGTATTGACAAATCCATGCAGAAATTAATAATCACAACCAAAATGGAAGGGTGAACAGTAATGTTACAAGACATATTAGTGATCACTCTGACAGCACAACTGTGTAATAAAAACTTGCCCAGTCTAAGGAAAACTTCATTATTATTTTCTTTATTGAACAAAAGCAAACGGGTATGAAAAACTCTAACCATGTATAAAGAATTCGCTCTAGTGACTTCTGCACTTGTGCTTGCTGGAAGAAAGTTACATCAGGTACAGTTCTTGGGCAATCAACTGTAATCTAAACACCAAAAAAGCTATAAAAACTTTCGGGATGGGAATTCCTTAATTGCCGAAGAATTAGCAAAAATTCAAAGCGTCATGATCCACGGAAAGCAAAGAAACCTGGCGAAGCATGCTGATCTCATCATCTGAACGCTCGGAATCAGGGATGTCGTAAAACTGAGAAACAGAATCAATGTACTCTGCTCGTTTCCTAGACAAAACTCCCTTCCGTCTATCTGAATTAGGCGGTGCATATCCCTGTTATCAGTTAATATTTGAATTTCAAGAATGCAAACTAAGATCTATGATTAGAGAAATTCAACAGCTAATTCTTATTTTTCAAAGATATATGCATACATATAGACATGATGCAATGCATCAAACAGAAACGATTATACAAAAGTTTCCAAGGAAAACAGAGGACAATAAACATGATGACATTAAAAAATGCCCGAGTTGAGATATGAACAAGCAAAACTTTCATGTCAGTCAACAATTATTTGGTGATAGATATATATACACAAGTCATCACGGTTGCATTCGTATCATTATGCAACCAACCATTTTTTGTTCGCTTACATTCAGATGGATGGGAGTGATCTAATCTTTCTATCTTTTTTATTTAAGTTCCAAAGCATGCTTTAGAATGTTTGTGACCATTCAACTTAATAGTACAATAAATATTTTGAGATTATAATAAGACCAATAATGTTATATAATATTGATTATAAGCATGTGGCACAGAATTAAAATAGGTGTTGAAGAGGATGTCGAAATATATAAAAGTGACTACACAAAAAGATATGATTAGAATTGAGAATGTTTGAAATTTTAAACAGCAATTGAAGATAAACATAAAGAGAGTTGTCTTAATTTGTATCAATATGTTAAAAATAGGCTACCTAAATGACTTTGTTAAAATGTAAGCTCTTATAATCTTTTCTTTGTACATAGGCAAAGAGAGGGAACAAAAAGAAAAGGAATAAAACTATAAGAGACAGTTTTGCATGATTTAAAACAAAGACTTAAAAAACAGAGCACATGGTGACAAGCAATTAATGTTAGCCCAACCTCAATCGGACTAAGTCATGTTCATATTGTAAGTCAAAAAAAAGAATACACACACACACACACACACACACACACACACATATATATACACTTATTTAAACGTTTATGAAGAAAGACTTGCATCAAATCATTACAAATGTCAAATTTCTGACAATTTGTTTCTCTTAATATTTATCTCAATTCCTTGGTTAATTAAAAACCTTTTTTTTTTCTGTTGTGTTCTTCATGGAGCCAATAATTAATAGAGCACAAAATAAATATGATAGACTTGGAAGATTTAAAAGGGCCTTCATAGTTTGTTACTAAGATTAGCACATGAAGATCACTTCTTGATCGTAATAACTTTAAAATTGCCATAGCTCTTTCAGAACTCAGCAGAAAGCAAATTAGCATGTTGCTAAAAAATTATGAAAAGGATAAAATTAAGTTTCAGTTTCTAGAAACCAAAAATGCCATGGATATTACTTAACATACTAGGTTTTATGAATCCACAAGTGAAAGTAATATAAAAAGGAGAAGAATCATATTAACCTTTCAGGTTTAATGGAATATCAGAAATATGCCCCAAATTCCAATATAAGACTCAAGAAAAGATTATAAAACAAAAGAATAAACCTTAAAGAAGATAATACAATCCTAGCCTAGATGCAGCACAATTAAATTGGAAACTGTAATTTCAAGGAAAGAAAGCTGCAATCTTACAGTAAAAAGGGCATTAGAACATCAATAATAACCTCAAGAAATTTCTTTAATAATAGATCTCAAGTAAACCAAGCATCCAAACATCAACATCAATAACAGACAATCACAATGAAAAATTGGTAGGACCTCCAATTAAACAATGTGCGAGACCTGATGTCTTTCATTGTTCTATATAAATGTTAGTTCATCTTGGTTCCCCTTTCCCCCCTTTATCATCACTACTTTCTAGTTTCAAGTCATGCATGGGTTATATGACTAATTTCCTATATTATTTCCTTATTGATCATGTCCTACATTGCCGCATTAAAAGGTTTAATGAAATTTTGGATTTTCACCATCAAGCACAAACTGCCTCTATAATAGCTTGAAAAACACTTTGAACTAGTTTAGCCTTGTTGAGGAGAACTAAACCTTATTTTACCTTAAAACCTTAGAAACCCCAATTATTAATCTATACACCACACCCAGTCACCCCTCCATCTTTCTAGTTGTTTCCTTAGGTTCGCTCCCTTTTTCGTCACCAAAAGAGATGAAACCACTCAGCTAAAGGATGAGCCACCCCTTCTCTTATTTCATCATTTCCTTCAATGAAACCCTAGCAATTGTATCACTATGTGATTGTGGCTGAGATTATCACTACTATTATCGTCGTTTGAAACAATGATATGGATGATGACACTAAGTTCTCGCCTCTTCTCTTTTCCTTATAGAAAGAGCACACTCTTTACATACAATGCACATCCATAATAATTTATAATATTGTATGATATAAAGTCTTTTCCTACTAACATCATCAATCAATTAATGTGACGTAGCTCCATCATCATATTCATTTAGAAGCATATTTTTTGTGTCCAATTATTCACGTGCATTTCTTGTCCTAGATTAATGATTATGACCCTTATCAATATTGTAAATTATTTATATTGGCATTTGATTTACGAGATCAATAACAACATATGTTATTATGTTCTTGATATTATTCCATTAAAATATGTATGATTATGCAAGTCCACATGACAGATAGAGGATGCGATCGATAGTACCCTTCTAATATATATTTTGTTAGCTAAGATAATAGATACATAGAATGATGACCCTACAAATTTGTGTTGATGATGACATTTTGTTTTAATGTAACCATGATAACCTGCGAGGTATAACAAGCCATGATGAAGTGTATAAATGCATATATGTAAATAAGCCATTTGTGCGTATATGAATGATAAGATGAATACGGTTATTGTATACATTGTCAGTTTGAACATCTTGATATTTTGGTTTAATAATGTTGATATTAATGATTTGGGCTCATATGGGTATTTATGATAAATAAAATCATGCTAATTGACAAATTGATATGAATAATTATTTATAAGTGACATTTTAGAATTTTAAGAACACCTTTAATTCTAATATTTTATTTAGTTATATATTGTAAACTATGAAGTGATGATTATGTATATATTATTATACATTTCATATATTCATATAATTTTCTGTGTATATTCATGTCTTGATATCTTGACATTTATGCCTTAATAATAGGTTTCACCAACTACACAAACTTATACACTATTTCATAAATTTTTTAGATCCAACGAATCTGGCTAAAGAATCTTCATCACAAAATATAAATCAATAAACTCTCCATGGGAAGGGAATCAAATTTTTTAGTCACTTTAGTAATTTCTTCATAGAGTTGAACGTTTGAGCTGCATTGCTCTAATTTTTGGATAACTGATTTGGATTTCAATTGAGATAAAATGAATGTTTCTTCTAGCATCTCCGATGCATACTTATATTGTTATTTTTATAACAATACAAAGTCCAAAATCCTTAGGCATGACTCTGTGACTTGGCCAAGTCACAATTAAAACACTTCATCATATATCCTATGTTACTAGCTGGAACAATCTTCTAGACTAAGTGTGACAATTTCAAATGATGCTGTCTCACAAAACCTTTTGTAAATTGAGTTTACCATTTAACAATCAAATTATGTGTTATTAACTTAGGGTATAATGTTTTGTTATTTTTCAATTAGAAAATATAGTCATGCTAAATAAAATTATAAAGCTATAGATGCTTACTAGTACAAGTGCTGTGATGTTCAACAAAACATAACATTGAGATCTACAAGAAATACAACATCAATTTTAGTGATTATATTAATTTTATTAACCTTAGACAATATTCAGATATCAAAAATATTCATGCCTGATAGAAACATAACTAGGTTAATGAATAGTTTATTAGAGCTTGAAAAGCATTTAAATAAGTGAGAAAACCAGTGGACTAATAAACACAGCTTGAAAGGTTATGATGTATAAGGCAAGGAATAAATTAGTTTTTCAGGATAAGAGCCAGATGTTTCCAAGGAAAATGTTGAAAGAAGATCTCCACCCAATTGTGAAGTAACAAGCAAATGGCGTGCAATAAAGTTTCTTGTAAAACAACACATGGAAACAATAACAAGCCTCTCATTGGCAAGGTTTGTTGGCCATATTAGCAAGTTTCATCATTTCTTAGTTAAAAACATGAACCCTAACAACTAATGAGACCTAAAGTTATTTTATTAAAGTATCACAAAATTTGCAACAAATTATAACTGCAATATATCGAAGAATTATGAAATAGTTTCATTGTTTTAATTATGGATGGTTTGCTTGGTTCATTCCAAGATCCAATGCATATTTTCTGGACTAGCCACTTCTTCCTTCACCAAAAACAGAAGTATAAACATGAACATCATTATCAATAACTTTGATCTCTCAAGTTCAAGTACCTAAACTAAAGCACAAAAGCCCAAAAAAGAGTATGAAAAGAGGATCATGGAACAAAAGCATACAGATTTTTCGTACCAAAAGAAGCCTCCAAACTTGAGGACGCATGTAAGGTGGTACACCACTCCATGCCAATTCACGTAATTTTTCTGTGATGCCAAAATTATGCATATCAGATAGGTTATAACTAAAGAACACATTGCAATCATAAAATAAAAATTACCAGGAAACTAGGGAGAAAGCAAGAACTATACTTAAAGCAAGGAGAAACTAAAAATAGGTCCAGTCTTAAATTGTCGTCCTTCAAAACAAGGTGGTTCAATCTATATTCAGGTTTCACAAAATTTTTCATTCAATCACTGTTTATTGCTTCAATTATTTGTCCTCATGTCAATTTCCTAATTATTTCTTAATCATCTCTTTCCTAGAAAAGGAAGGAGGTAACAAAGTAGTGATAAAGACAACAAAAAGAAGAGGGATGTGATGCATTTGGTAAGGAATTGGATTTGACGTCAACTTTTAGATAATATGCATGCATGAATCTCATTTGTGCTAGTTGAGAATAAGACAACAACAACAACAACAAGCCTTATAATATATACATTAGATAATGTAGAGAGGTCTGTAATGACCATTGTTTTGCATACTCTAGCTTGAATTTTGAATATATGAATATGTTAGCAGTTGTGAAATATGCAAAGGTTTTAGCTAGCAAAGAAGTTAATGGAAGGCTATGAGTAGCAGAGCAGTTTTCGTTACTGGTAAGAAACTTGTTTACATTTGATTAGGGCAACCAAATTTCTCAATTCGACTAATGTCTTCTTGGTCTGTCCACTGTCTATATCTTTTCCATCTTTTTTTAGCTCTTGATTTCATTGTTATCAATTTAGACTTAAAAATCGATTGTCACCAATATTACAACAACCAGAAATCTAAATCAACCATCTGCTGGACTGGAATCACGAGAACTGAGAACATTAATTTCTCGTAATTGTTTGCTACTATGGTTAATATTTATGTACAAGTTCAATATCATTTTTGCTTCAAATTTGCTTGGGCATATTTTTGTAAAGGATTCTGTTCTATTCATGCATCACATATAAATTCTAAAACAAATCAGTTTATTGTTTTGGTTTTTATATGTTAACTTACTCATAGAATTTATTCTTCATCAAGTACCAAATCAAGATAGCAGTATGCATCACCACGTTTACTCAACAATTCAACTTGTATTGTTGGTAAGATACAATGAAAACACAAAATAACTCAAAATTAACAGTAGATATACATTAAATTTAGAATTGGCGGAAATTGGAAAACTACTTTAATACTATGAAAGTGGTTCTTAATGATAATGATATCATGGACAGGGAACAAAATCAACATAGGATTTCTGCATCCATCCTTGAAACATAAACAAGTTTTCTAAAAAGCACCTAATTACTAAATGATATCAAGTCACACTTTAATAGCCTCTTTACCAGGAGGGTTTTCTAAATAGCACCTTTCAACAAAATGCAAGCCAAATGGCTCTTAATGCTAAGTATGATCCAAAAACAAATGTATAGCCATTTCAAAAAGCTGCATTACTTCACCAAAAAAACACCACTACGTTAACAGTGAGTAAAGCAGTTATGTGCACAAAAGTTCTATGATACGTAACTGTCAGAAAAATAATATTTTCTGCTATCATTTGACCAGGTGCATTGATCATTGGTGGCTCAATTAGACTTCAAATTTGATGTAAAAAGGACTTGTTTGCATGCATTTGAGCCATCAAGAGACATAGTGAGCTATGATTTTCTATGGTTCGATAATTGAATTAAACCCATTATCACATGTGGGAGTTTGATAGTAAAACCATACACCAAAGTTTACTAATATTTTGTTTTGAGATTGCTTTCTCATAAATATTAAGAAATGATGTTTAGGAGAGCTGCTTTGGCAAAGTAAATCACCATGGGAAATTAACAAGACTAGAAAAGTTCATACTATTGGAGCCATGGACAAGCTTTTACTCTTGTTGTTGTGACAATCATATTGGGCATATTTTATATTACTTTAGCGAGTTAGATTGTCAAAACCTATGTTCAAATACATGTGATGTATAAGATCATTCTCAATTGATCATGCATACTTGATTTCTTTCCCTTAGCAATCATGTGCACCAAAATATTCAAAATTTTGCAATTTTCTCTTTATAATTGAACCTTTAGCTATGTAAAAGATCTCAAGAAAACATGTTTTTTTAAATCATAATAAAATACACTAAATGCATAGCACATTAGGAAGTTGCAATCACAACATGAACAAGAAAAAAGAGAGGGGCCCCTTCTGGGGAACTTCTCAAAGACAAAAGATTACCATCTCTCATCTCCCTCTAGAGGAGAAAAAAAGGGTGGTGAATAATACCTGGGACTATCAAACAACGGTACTACAGTGCCGACAATAGCCTAACCGGAATTCTATCGTACCAATGGATCCTTTTCAAGTGGGCAAACAACTAATGTATTCCTCAAACAAAAGTTGGCACGATCATTGCTGAAAACACGGTTTCCTTATTTGTCTCCTCCCCTATTAGTCAGTACCCAAATTCTGAAATTTCATTTTATAGAAAAGCTCTTTCCTTGCAGCCGTAGAATCCAATGAAGTTCCCAAAGGGGGGGACCAGGTTGATTCCATTATTCACTTCCTGAAGTGAGCTATTTACTATTTTGTTTTTCTTTTATTGAAGAGATACTTAGACCAAAGACAAGAAAGATAGTAACTACCCGAAATGACTGGAGTATAAAAGCCCTCTCCTTTATGAATTGCCCATGCCAATTGGCTTGCTGTGCTGTGGAATAGAGTTGGTGGATAGACAAAATCCCAACCCGAATAGATCAATTGGAAAGAGCAAAGATTGGAGATTGATCCAATAGCTTTGGACAATCTGGTGTGAGCAACTCTCATACTCTATTTACTAGATCGTGCATGATTGATGGGAAAACATGTTTTTTAAATCATAATAAAATATATAAAATGTATAGTACATTAAGCATAACTTACGACACATGAGGTCAACAAACTATAAATTGACTCTTATTGTATGCTGTTGAATGTGACAGATCAAATTATTAAATTGAATATTACATATGATATGTTACTTATCAACATATAATACATACTGTTGTGCTTTGTCAAAAGTTTTTAAGTAGTGACTTAAGTACGATACGATATTACTTGCATACAATATATTTAATTCACTTGGTATGTTGACAAGCAAAATGTACACCTAAAAGAATATCCGAAACACAAGTTTACGTTATTATTAATGTATAGTGTATCTAGTTAAAACGAAAAAATACATAGGTTAGTACACAGTATGTTAAGAGGAACATCTAAAACTCAAGACTAATATATGATGCATTATTATTAACATATTGTATATTTAGTTTATTCTTGTATATGCGCTTCTACTAAGACTTGTATATGATACATTATGATTAATATACGATACAAATAGTTCATTTTGTGAATAAAGTTCGACATGTCCATAACTAATGTATAATACGTAGGAAAATGTAAATCACATAACGGCTAGCAAAATTTGAAAAGTAGCTATTTTCCTATCGTTAGGTTGCCTAAAGTTGCTTTGTAAAAGTTCTATGCTTATAAATACCGCCAAAAATCTTGAGAGAAAGAACTAATAATCAAATTTACAATCTTTGGAATGTACTTTTAAGCTTTAGCAAGTCTTATAGTGCTCCAACAATCCATTGCACATACCTATGTTGGAACCTTTTTTTAAGTTGCATTTATTCTTCAAAAGCCTTCCTTCTCTCTTACATAAATTGGTAATTTTTTTTCAATCATTTCTATAGAGTACCACTTGCATTAAACATAGGTAATAGTTTATCTTTTACTAGCTTAAATTGTAAAAATGTTGATATACTTCTTGCAACTATTTGTTGTAGTTTCCTAGTATTGTGGCTCAGTTGATTCATTGAATCTGTTTGGGCCATCTTTGAATCATTTTGGATCAACTTCTAACGGATTCACCCACTCATCTCTTGGCAAAAGACAATTGCATTAGTAAGCCTATCTCTTATGATTGTTGGTGGATACAAGCTTGTGCTTATGCCAAATCAGTTAAATGCCTTTGCATACTTTATTGCATTGATTATACGAGTCATTTTAAAATTAATTGAAGAGTTTTTAAAGAAACATTTCAAGTGCAACAAAATTATGTTTTAATTTAATGATGTATTTGAAGTATATAAAAACACAATTCATTCCTCTCTTATAAGACAAGTATTCTTACAAATTCAATATAATGCATCTGTTAAAATGTCCATGAAATATCGATACTTATGAATTATGTATCCATATTAGAAAAGTATCTGATACTAATATTGATACTCCCAATACTTGCCTAATGCATAGTTGTTACTCCTTGCAGCGCATTATGTTTAGAAAATATCGAAACTAATACTCCTTGATATTTATAAGGCATATTGTCTATGATATGTGCAATGACAATTTTAAAAAAGAAAAAATAATAATTTATAAGCATGAAAAGAAAAAAAGAAATGAAAAATTGAGCTTTTTCAATATTTTGTATGAATTTATTTAATGTAACATTAAAAATAATAAAAAAAATTTATTGTTTGATACAATTTTTAAATTGAAGATGATCAACAAAATTATCATAATATTGTTATAATATGTATATTAAAATATTTTTAAAAGTTCAAAACATTATACTAATATTATAGATGTGATTAACACATCTATGTATGATTAAAATATAATATTGATCAAAATATAATAATTTAAATCTCATTTCATTAAAACAAAAAAGAAAGACATTATTTTTTTATACAATAATATGATAAATTTATTTTATTTACATTTACGTTTAATAATATTTATCCTATTTAATTGTCATATCTTAATATATCTATACCTTGTTTTTTGACACTTGCTTTGTTATAGTATCTGTATGCCTATGTCATACCATGCATCATAGCAAAAAGGTTTAGATCTTATAGATTGGTGCAAATTTTATTATACATTATAAACGTCACAAAATATCGTACCAGGCTTCATAACAACATGGTTTATATCTTATGGATTAGTGCAGATTTTATTGTACATTATAAGCATCATAAAATGTGGTTCCCATAGCTTGATGTGCATTGCACAATTAAGAAAGAAAAAATTTTGGGATTTTTTTTGGCATCATTGCTTATAATAGCTATATCATATATTACACAAAAAAGGTTTGTCATGGTTTCTCATGTAGAACTTTCATCATCTAGCAATTCACATATACCACATGGTTTGATATAACTAATCTCAACCAATTTTTAGTGATGGATTTTTTTCTATTTTTTGCAGTTTTAGTAACAACCCATAAGTTCCTCCTTAAATCTATGTAAACCATATTACATGCGAATATTTTGAAATGAGAAATGTACATGGCCTCCATTTTTTGGTTTTTACTTTGAAGCCTAGTAAGGACCTTAGGATTCAGCAACGTTTCTTGGGAAGGAATCCACAATACTACCTACTAAGAATGGCATCAACCCAAGTAACCTTCTTATCTTTTTCTTTTATCTATTATTTAATGTTTTTCATTACTTGATATCATCTTTACAACATTACACTTAACCTAATTACTTTTAAAATCTTGATTGATGGGAACAATACCTACATGATTGTAAACAATGGCTAAGTAGAAAACCCCTTCCCTCACAATTGATTGAACATGAGCAATTAAGAAAGAGTTTGATGTAGGGGAATAAAGCACTATGCTCTTTTTTACTTTTATTTTTGGATTTATAACTCAGTTGACTTTTACATGATTTTCTTATTTCAATAGATATTCAAGTTAGGTTAAGGTTTTATGCTTATAAATGGGTCTCTTCATTGTACTTGATGATCAAATTAGCAATTATGCAATGGTATTGGCTTCCAATGGTTTTTGCAACTGAAGCTTAGGAAGGACAGCAAATTTCATTCCCAAGATAATTGCGAATGAATCTGAGAACCCAACTGATTGAAAAGAACTTTGATCCAATTTTATTCATGGTTTTTTGCAGACAAAAGTACTGAATTAATATATACCCTAATTTAACTCTTTTCCTTCTCCCTTATATTTTTATTGTTAATACTAGTTCCTTTTAACAATCATAGATTACCTTCTCTTAAGCCTGTTCTCATCTCCATAATTAGTACAACCTCACAAAAAATCACAAAAGCTAATTTGTCTAACTCTGTGCAACACCAAGTTCCAAAACATTTCACTATATTTAACCACTTAAATAAATTATTACAAACAAATTTAGATATATTGTCATCAAAACAACATACCTAATATGACAGCAGGTCTAGATAATTCTTTTGTAAATTTCATCAATCTTGCAGAATCTGTAGCACGGGCTCCTACAGAAGTTTTCTGAATATCTGAGGACAGACTTTCCTTATTCATTGTTGGTTCTCTTGCATTTGGAAGATTAGTTCCACTAGCCAATCTTTCTGAAACCAAGTCTTCTCTCTGTAGCACACATACTCTTTATCCTTATAGATTGCAAGTGAAATGGACCTTGAAGTTCTAATGCTTACTTAACATCAATGTACCTCAAAAGATTGAGAAGCACGTTCACCTTGCCTAAATTCATCTTCAAAATAACTGCTTTCAAGCTCTTGAGTTCTAGGTGAGAGAGATTCCTTCATGGGCTCAGCTTTCCGTGTCAACAAAACTTTACCAGGAAAACTGCGGCCTTTGAGCAACCTGAATAGTAATATAGTAACAGATCATGTCTAAAGAATTATACATTTTAATGCACGGATTAGGTTTTTTCCATTAATAAGCAATGACAAATCGGCACATGTTTCTGCTAGAATAAAAGGTTGAATAAATGCAAACTTAAACTGCAATGTACTAGGCTTTAATGTACATCCTAGATAGAAAAACACAGATAACAACAACAATATACACAAGAACAATAACAAGACTTAATCCCTAGGCAACCTAAAAAAATACTAGAATGAATTAACTAAATGGAAGATTAGGTACATAAAGCTACAATTGCAAATAAAACATATGTCATTTGACAAAAAACTCTAACTTCGGTTCACCATGTACAACAATTAACAGCATTTGAACGTGTTCTCCATTTAATTACTAACAAGATGGCTTGGGGAAAATAGGACTATCCATGACTTTCAACAATATATAGCACACGACTTGCAACCAACTAGGTCATCAAAATCTTTCAAGTTATCACAAGAGAAGGCGAGCTTAGAAAAGTTTTAGACTAATCTTTTCGGTTTAACTTCTAACACAAACAATATCTCAGTAATACCCATGTAAAAATTCTTTTGAAAAGGCCAAGACCACCAGAAAAAAGAAAATCTTCCAAAACTCCATCTTTAAAAGATTGATACAAAAACCAAGTTGGATGATAAATCTTCACATCCCGTTTAAAGATCTCCACTAGGAAACAAATAAATTAAATGACAAACACATAAAGAGCGACAAAAAAATAATCAAACATACGCGTGCGAGAGTGATGACAAGAGAACTAACTAACCCTTGCACATTCCTCAGGGTCTGATTGAACCTCCATTCGAAATTGGGACTAGCCGAGCCGCCAATACCACCTGCGGAGCTGCTGCCACCGGCGCCAGCCTCCGAGCTCCGTTGTTCATCACCGCCGCTCCTCATGGTTCCACCGGCGAAAGATGTAAAAACAGAAAATTAGAGCATGATGGTGACGTCTATCGCTCGAGATTCGCCACCGGGTCGAGGCCAATGGATCAAACAAGTCGAGAATCACCCGCTTTGAGGTTTCCTCTCTCCCCCCTCGAGCTTACCCTTTCGTAATTAATGGACGTCCGAAGCTCGGCGACGGCCATTTTTCCTGACGCCATGTGATCTATGACTTGTTACATGAAAGGCGCATGATGTCACTTTGTTTACATTATTTTGTTTATAAAAAAAACTTCTTTAGATATTTTAGCATTTAATTTGATGATTATTTTATTAATAATCTCGAACAAAATTATGATTTTATTTCAAAAAAAAATTAACACCTACATATTATTTAAATATGAACAATAACTTATGATATAGAGACAAAAAATTTAAACTAAAATTAAATATTTCTTTCTCTGATCATAAAAAAATTAAGAGATATTGGAAGTAAAGGTGCTTAAATTGGAACTTCTCATTGAAGCTTTTATTTTATTTTATTTTTTTAATTTGTAAGGAAAAATATTTTTCTTTTTAATGTACTTTTAATTTTGTTTAAAAAAAAGAATATTTTTTTATTGTCTTTTAATATCCTAAACTTAGAGACAACCAAATTATATATATATTTATAAAATAATCTTTAAATACAAAAAATTCAAAATCTCAATAGTTTTTATCCAAAAAATATTCACATAAAAGCTTTTTTTTTAAAAAAAAATAATATATTTTTTATTGTCTTTAAATATCCTAAACTTAGAGAGCAATACACAAGTAGATCTTACAAGTTTATGCATAATGAACAAATTTAATTAACATTTCTAATGAAGAAAAGTGGTGTCATTTATTGATCTTTTTACTTTGCATTCATCATGCCTTGTTGGTCTTGAAATTTATAATTTATTTAATAAGTAAATAATATAAATAGTATAATTAATAACCTAATAATATTTACAAAGACAAATTTAAAACCAAATGAATTCTTATGCATTAATATCAACACTCATTTCGCATTTAGACCTCACTAATGTAAGTTGAGATGAGCATCTTTATAGCAAGTTGAACATTAAATAATAAACATATGATTTTAATCATGCACATGTCTTCAAAATCAATTTCTAGAAAGCATCATCAATTGTTATAAATTTTATTACATAGGTTAAGGAAATAATAGAAACAAGAACAAAAGCAACCAAATTAAAATATGATCAAAC
Source organism: Vanilla planifolia (assembly GCA_023846275.1). Lineage (NCBI taxonomy): Eukaryota > Viridiplantae > Streptophyta > Magnoliopsida > Asparagales > Orchidaceae > Vanilla > Vanilla planifolia. Next base: position 1,715,710 of record CM043870.1, read on the forward strand.
AAAATTACATATGACACATGACATATTGGTACCAAGCATAATCATGAGACTTACAATAAGTAACTTTAAATAGTTCTTCTTAATATCTTATAAGAGATTCAATAACTATGACATGAGATTCATGTTCTACACATCTGAGTTTATTTAGGACTAACAACTTCATATTAATAAGGTTTATAATTAATTCATTAACTATTAATCATAATTAATTCTTTAGATGATAAATTGCAAAATAAAAAAATCATTTTTTTAGTTCATCTAAATAATAATATCTCATTAAGAATACTCAATTTAATACATGCCAAATTTGAGATTATTTTATAATACTTTTGAATATCATAATCCTTCAATATTTTTATTTTGATTATCATATATTTTAAATATAAAATCATATATCACCATTTAAAAAGATCCTAACTAAAATTTATTTTGATAATGTTCTTACATGAATATCAGTATCATTTAAAACATTAGAAACACTTAAACTATATGGCATGACAAATACAATATTATAATCCAATTCACTAGCCTTTGACAATATAAAATTATGCACCATCATTTAAGAGGATTCTAACTAAAAATCATTTTAATAATATTCACACTTGAACATTAATGACATTTAAAACACAAAACATATTTTGATCAAATACTTCAACAAATACAATCATACCGTCCAATTCACTAGTCTTAACAATATAACCTATCAATCATACCATACACAAAAACAAATGAGTAAAATAATCTTGTAAATTATCTTCCAAAGATTTAATTTCAAAGTTCTATCACTATGCCCAAAAACCCACTAAATTTAATTTAAAAAATATTATTTAGAAGACCACATTTGATTACAAATGTTGAACCCCATATAACATTCATTACTAAGTTAAATGTTTTTATTTTCACTTTCAAAAATAAAAAAACAATTTTAATTTATAATTTAACTTATTTAAAATATCACATCTCATTTACAATTCATCTAATTATATTATATTTTAACCACATTTTAATCTCAATGCATTCTCACCATAACCATGAAAACAAACAACACCCCAATCCCATCTCACTTGGATTAAGAAAACAAAAGAAAACTAAGTCTTTGAACTTTTGTTAATCAGCAGAGAGGCATCATTAATGACTTCTCCTTGAGCATGACTTAGAGCAGCTCAAGCAGAGTTATACTTCATACTTCTTCCTGATCAAGGTACAATTCAAGAGCTTAGCTCATACAGCTAAGATTTGGGATGAAATGAGCCAAAAAAGATATAACTTGGAGCAATTTGAAACAACAGCAGCAATTCAAGCCCAACCTGACGAGAGTTGCCCTAATGGCAAAGGCCTTTCACAGTTCATCCTTCAAAGGTTTCAAGCACATGTTAGCGAAATAAAGCAGGGAAGCAAACGAAGAAGAAGGCTGGATAAAAGATGAATGAAAACAGATGAACAACAAACTTACATGATAATCATTGAAGTCATGGTGGTGCTGCAATAAAATATAGCCGTTGGATAATTAAGTTTGACAGGAAACAAACAAGCAAAGCAGCAAAGATTTTGATTGAAGATGCATCATAGAAAACTAAACTGGCTAACTGAACAAGAAGGGTTCTAGCAATGACATTTTTCAATTGGGATCTCTCTTTTCTAACCATTCAACCATGCAAACTAATTTAACCATGGAGAACATGGTAATTTAATAAGGACATGGTAATTTGAGGCAAGAGAGACATACCTTTCGGTATCTTTCCCGGTGTCTCTCCCTATCTCGATGATGTCTATCATGTCCCCTCTCCCTTCTCCTTCTCTCGCCTTCCTCCCTAGCCTTTTGTGCTTCCTGAACAATGTTTAGCAAAGATTGAATTAATAATAAACAGATTACTTTAGAATTAGCTTCGTAGATCTTACCTCCTCTTCTTTAGCTCGTCTGATCTTCTCTGCTTCTTCAAATGCCTCTTTCTCTGCCTGGATGAATGAATAAAGGATAATTAGTGATACTTAACATTATGTATGCAGAAATTTAGCATCACAAAATGCATGTCTACCTCTCTATTCTTTACCCAGATCTCTTCAACAACTTGCTTTGCATATGCAGGGTCATCACAAATAAGAATGTTGTCAAAGACTGAGCCAGCCTTGACCTGCACAAATATCAAATCAACATAATGATGCATTCAGTAGTAAGCATAACAACCATCCAAGCTTGTTTTACGTTTGCTCACCTGCCAGACTTCAATTGCTACATATTTCACAGGTTTAAGCACATAGAGATCAGGATCATCTTCAAACTCTGTGTAGGGGGTAAAAAATGAGCCAAGTTGATAATCACATGGTTCATGTTAACTGGCAATGGGAAAGTTTGTTGCATGCAGCAATGTATTCTATTGGGGTGTTGAGGTATGAGATGTCAAGCTGAATTGATTGAAGTTAAATCATGAAAGAAGAAGACAACAAGCATCAAAGGAGTTACAAAACACTTTTGAAGTAAGCTATTTGCAAACTTACGCTTTGTGGAAATAGCAATAGTGAGTTACAATATGATCAACCAAACCAAACATAATGCCAAGCAAATTTTCCCAAAACAGACTACAGTTAGTAGGTAAAAACTTGGCATCTCAAAGCTTTTCATTATGGAACACCGGTGATTCAGCAAAACAATGTGCGCATGACAAAATGACATGCTTGACATCAAAAGAGAAATACATGGCAGCTTAAGGGTTTCTTTCATTGTTTACAGTGTAAAGCAAGGAAGTCACAAAAATATTTGAACATTCCTTGCATATCTCTATGGAGAAAAACTCAATTTTATCGTCTCATTTCATAATGTATTTGACTCTCATATTAGAAGTATTTAACTTCTTGCAAAAAAAAAAAAAAAAAAAAAAAAAAAATCTTCCAATCAGAAGTAGAGTACCCAAATTTTATTAACTCCTTCATTGACACCACCTTCCCTATTTGAACGTAAAAGCAATAGTTTTCCTTACATGAAAGCCTCAGTGTTTAAGGAAAGTAATACACTGGGAAGTAAACAAACAGTACATCATGCTTTAATCTAAATATATCAACGCTATGCCATCAAAACCAATATCATTACTGGGCCAAATTATGCTGGTTTCTAAAGAATCCAATTCGTCAAATTTTAGTATGAATTTACAAGGTGAAACATGCAGTGCTCTAAGTACTTTGTTTAAAGAAATATCCCAATAACCATAACTAAACAAAACTGCTAAAATACCTGGATTATCAATCCAAGGGGTTCTCCATTTTCCCTTGTAGTTGGGGTTTTTGATCTTCTGTAATTTCATCATTACAAATGATGAGAAAAGTTACTGAAATTTAATTTGGGAACAATGTAGAAAATATGTATGTTATCTTGAACAAACCTTTGGTTTCCACGGTCCTTTGTATGCTGGATTGGGGATCTTTGGTGGTTTCCATTCTCCGTCTTCATCATCATCCCATGAATCAGGCTAATTAAGCAAGGTTATAGAAAGGAAAAAAGTTTGTTTCAGAAGATGCAAAAAACATTTCCAGAAAGATGCAATGACCGGTATTCTGCTAAACATTCAGTCAGGAATATCTTATCGTAGGACCAATGCAGCTACTTTTAAGACGTCCATTGAATACCTTTTTAGCTTTTGGGTCAGCAATTTCAATTGAAATGGAATCATATCCCTGCAGTATATAAATTAGGAACATTAATATGAACCATTTTCAGAAGATTTAATAACACTGAGGATTCTGTACTGAAGACAACCTCAGGCTTAACATCATTAGGATCTGCGATGTACTCTGGTTGATCCCAATCTACAGGCTGGAAGAAAAGACTCACACATCAAATGATCAGCCATAGAATCAAGTTCCATCAATAAATTAGAACAATCGATTGGTTATTGTAAAATTTTAGGTTCACGCAAATGATTTCTTGCAGCTAAGCACTATTTCTACCTTTTTAGCATTTACATCTTTAATCTTACGTGGTGGAAGCATATCCCAGTCAGTATACAGGCTTCCAGATTCTCTTTCTCGATTGTCAATAAGGACACTATAAGAGGCATCAGGTCTGAGTATAAACGTGTAAAAGTGCGTCATTTTATCAGTCTCACACTGTAGATCCTTCTTAATGGGGTAGTTCTGCCCTTGATAGGAATATATTACATGAAGTTTCTTTGTCTGGGAACCACAAATATCAGGTCCAAACATAAAACTGCACAATGAACATAAACAAATTAGGAGTATCTGTGAACAGATTTATTTTTGCAAAATTCAAAAGATTATAAACTTGAATCGCATAAGTGAACCAATGCTTGGCAGATGCAGAGGAAGTTGGACTTAATGTATGTTAACAAACTTCTGTTGTTATCACACAACCAACTCGGTGAAGACTTCCAAGACTGAGCATAAGAAGCATAGCTATAGCAGATAAAAACTCAAATCTAACATGAAAACAATTAGTTAACCTGTATGGAGTATCACCACTGAATTTCTTCTGATTCACATAACCAGAAAGAAGCTTTATGTAACCACCCCCGCATTCAATGTCTTGCTCGATCTTTATGGAGTATTGTAATACCAAAGTCCTATCCTTGTTACTGAATTCTGGAATCTTTGCAGATATGGCAAAATGCCTAGCATTTGTATTTGTCTGAAGCCCTGGAAGCTTAAAAAGAAGCATTTTAGAATGTGCACTTCAGTCCGCATCATAAAATGTGGAATCAAAATATGCAGTAAAAGAAAAATAGATAATCAGTTGAGTAGAGCACATGCACTATAATGTACTTTCAAGCCTTACAAGTTTCTCAAATTAAAGAGCAGTTGATCTTCTGTGCGACGGCACTGCAGTACGACACGTACCTTTGTCATCTGGGTCTCCTGCCCATTTTCCTGCAGTGTGCTTAAATGATCCAGCCTTTCCTTCACTCCTTTTCCAGTCAGATTTCACCCAACGACTCTCCCATCCATCTTTTCCAAATAAAAGAGGGGATAAAAAGGAAGTCAGAAGTTTGTTTGAACATGAAAGTTGAAGTCGAACAAAACAAAATAAAGATTAGAAATGACAACCACAAAATAAAGATCAGAAATGACAACCAGAAAAAGTATGCTAACATAGAAAATGAGTGACAACTTCACAAACAAAGGAAAATGCCAACAACTTAAATATATTAATCCAGAAATATAAAAAAAGATGCCAAAACGAATAGAAACCTCTAAAGTACATACATTTAAAATTCAGATTGCTTAAAAAACAAGCATTATATATGAATTAAGCAGTTTATTCCACGCTCACCCCAAAGTCCCATGGTCACTTGGTGGAGGAACCGAGCTTCACACAGTAAATGCCAAGCAGCCTTTTTGGTCAACAATTTCCTTATCAACTCTTATTCACAAAACTTAAAAAAAATGTGGGGACAATATATTAGGTTCAAACTTAGGGATATTGGGAGGGGTTTGCTTCATTTGCTAGTGTAGTTGTCACCATGAAAGAGATGAGTTTACAAGAGGCAGACCTTAGTTGGTTGATGTATCTTGATTATATAGTGTGTCAACTTATCCTCACTCTTGTCATTTTGTGGCCTTGGATGAAGTATGTTGATTAAGGAGTACTAAGGGCTTAACTGTTCATTAACACGAGAAACTAATTCCTGGCAACCAAGTTCAATAGGAAATTTATCTTTGCCTTTGGTTCCAATGCTTGGAGGTAGGTATGTGAGGTTTGGGGTGGGGGGGTGGGAAAGCTGCATGTTTAAGGTTTGCATAAGGGATATGAAGACTTAATATGTTGGTAAGTGACGTGATGAAAGCTAGATGCACTTGAAAATTTGGAATTAAGGATAGAAACTTAGACCAAATTATTGAGAATCTAAGGACAAATCAGCCCGCTACACCTTTTAAACATTATCAAAGCTCTTATCTTTATTTTCTAATGTTTATTTTTGACACAACTTTAGATCCATGAACTGAGCCACTAAATTAATGACACATTAGGGTTCCTATTTTGAATCCTTTTGAGAAAGAAGCATGTCCCTCTTAATTGATTTTTGTACAATCTTTGATGGGAACCACAATTTTGTCACTTTGAAGTATTTAAAGATTATGATTGATCTTCAAACACACACATACACACAACACACAAGACACCTAAACAATATATTCTTCTTAATAAAGAAACCCCAAATAACATTAACAAGTCTTTTAAGTTACAAAAAAATTTAGAGGGCATGTGCATAAGAAGAATAGCTGGTGTTTGTGTGTGTTTGTGTGTGTGCACAAGGTTTGATACAATCAAGAAGCTATGGGGACATGCCTATGCCTACAAGACAACAAATAAGTTAAATTGGACTATAAATCTATGATTACTATTTACATTTAAGGGTGATAAAATAACTTAATTTTAATTTTTGTCAATTATTACTTCTAAAAACTGTTGTATACATCTAGAATACATGAAAAGTGAAAGATGCTAACATTTTTGCTGATGGTTGGCAAGATCCACAAAAGATCCCATTAAAATTTTATGTTAGTGTCTAAAGTAGAACAAAGGATGATTGAAAGGAAACATCAAAAAATATGCTGGAAGTGATGATTGATAATTCACCATGTTTGTAACATTGCATGGATGTTAATTCAAAAAAGGTCAACCCATAATTTTTGCACTACTTGTTTAAAACGCATATAGATCCCAGTTATAAGAAATACGTTCTGTGAAGAACATTGTAGACAATGAAATTGTTTGAGGAATGGGGGTGAATAATCAAGGTTTATGAAGCAGTAAATTTCATTAAAAGAAAATCACGAATTAGTCTATGAGGTTTAATGCACTCAATGAGTATGAGAACTTAAAGCTTCTCTCGATTCAAAGACAGTGCTTGCTTCAATAATAATTATTCTTAGAGAATTCAAATACAATAAACAACGGCTTCAAGCATTGATGATCGATGAAAAGTGCTCTCTTTATGAGAAGGCATAATACTTCAAGGACAACATCCTTAATGAGACTGAGGAATCAGGTTAATTTCATATTTTCTTTAATAAAGCCAATATATGAGAAGGTTAGCACCAATGTTGACTAACTGACCATGTTACCATTTTGTTTATGATATGCAGGGCACTATTGATAGAGAAGGTTAAAGAAGTTAGCTATAGTCATGAGGGAAAAGGTGGCAATGATAACTCAATATTTTTTAGTATTGTTCATGGTATTGATGGTCAAGCAAGAGCAAAACACATTTTCATTGTTTTGCACAATGTTTGAATCCAATATAGTATTTTTGAAGAGAGTTGCAATAAATAAAAACTTAAATTAAACCTAATGTGCACTTAAATGGATACCCAATAATTTACAAGTCTAAACCTATGGATGAGAGACACATTGATTATATATTAACACTTGACTATTTACAATATAAGACTGAATAAATTCTCACTTGTAATTAATAAACCTTCTCGTCAAGTAAAAATATCATCTACACTATCAATTATTCCCTCTAATACCAAAATATTCCAACTAATAGAGTCAAGTGTCATTTGAAACAACAAGAGTGTGCTTTGTCACACCTTTTATACTACGTATGAATTACACCAATCGCTCCACCATAAATAGCGAAACCATGGAAACTAAAGGCCAATCACTTGAGCAAAACATATGAGACTCCACAAAACTTATAAACACCATAAAAAACTATGCAACATCAAAAACTATTCATCCAAATAGAAGCAATATATGAGTTTATCAAAATTCTACTCAGTCATAATAAAGAAAATTAAAGAACAATAAAGTACATGAACTACTTGAATATAGGCAAATTGATAGTTTTAATAGCACTTGTTAAGAGAGCTATTACAAATAAAAGTTCAAGTTGAACCTAACCAATAATACAAAACTTTAAGCTCGCGAGTAAGTTCTACATTAATTGTACATTAAAATCTAATACTATGTTTAAATTTAAATATGAAACTAAACCTATTTTCATTTAAACTAAACGATATTTTTTTTACCAATATATCATTTTCCAAGGATTTAATAAACTGCTAAAATAACTTTTTTTCCTACTAAATATCTATTTACTCCTCCTGGTTTCTTGTAACCTATTTGCATTGTAAGTTTATCTTTGTACGGATGTCACGTCATTCCCATATAGCATCACAGCTTGAGAAAGCTTAATCCTCATGCAATTGAAGTACTGGTACTAACCCACAAATCAGAAATAAAATTTATTCATAAAATTAAGAGGCCATCTAGGAGCAGGCGAAGCACAACGTTTATCCCCACAAGCTTCTAGCTACTAGAAAGTGCCTAGACCAGCCTTTTTATGCCAACTAAACTAGAAACAGAGAAACTTCTGATGGAAACAGCCAGATCGACAAAGACTCAAAATCTTAACAGTATGCCATTAATATGTTAGTGAAATAAACAGTGAACAGAAACTCTGTGATTAAATATAGAGTCAAGCACAAACGTAATCTGCTTCATTAGAAAGGAAAACAATGGATAAGATTTACTTGGATAGCTCACAAACATCAAGAAGATTGGACACTTGAAAGAGAGGAAAAAACAGTACTAACCTTCGAATCGCTCTTCAAAAATGATCTCTGAAGTGGACGAAGAAAAAACAGAGGCAAGAAAGAATAACACCAGCAACAGCATGCGCCCACAGTGGCAACGCCATTTAGGAGTTAGGTCTTGCTCCACCATTTTCGCCCTGCGATAGATAGAAGACGAGGCATATTTAAGGAAAAAGAACTCACCTAAGCGACCCTCGAACTAGAACAAATTACATCTGTACCCTTCTCTACTTTTCAAACCACCATTGCAGAATTATATAATAAATTTGTTTTTTAATTAGAAAATTTATTAAATTATGATTTTACGGTTTTTTTCTATGCCGTTTAATTCTTTTTTCATAAAATTAAAGAATTTGGGGGCAAAATTGTAGTTTTTTAATAAAATGTTGTTAATCTGAATGACAATATTATTAAGCTATTGTTAATTTTTCTTCCGAATGGGGGAATAAGTCATTTTTTAATTAAAGGGCTACACGAGAGGCCCAAATGAATAACGGCCGTTAAATATAATTGAGAAATCAAAGAAAAACGAGGGGTTGTTTTTTGTGGTTGACTGTAATGTCTCAATAGGAAGGAGAAGACTTGAAACGACGTTGACCACCGAAAAGACGTGTTCTTAACCAATCAATGAAACGTTAGATGCCACGTCACTTTATTTAATTAAAATAATATTCTTTAACTATTTAACTTGATTAATAGATTTTATTTTTTTATTTTAATTTCTTTTGAGACTTTTATCAAACTCAATCATTTAAAATAATATAATATAATATAAATTTTTTTAAAATATTTATTTTATTATAATTTTTAATAATATATTCAAAATTATACTTTTAATTTAAAAATAGAATTTAAATATAAAAATATTAATTACCTAATATACATATATATACGTTCAATCCTAGTAAACAACGCGGCATGTGCTACCCGCCTCGATGCCTACATCACCCTTTCCGCTGCCGCAGTCTGCGCGGCTTCGCCTCCCCGCCACCGCCACCGCCACAAAAGCAAGCCCAGAAACCGAAACAAAGAAGGGAAAAAAAAAAAGGAACCTCTCCTTCTCCTACTGCTGAAACCTCGACACTGTTTCCCATGGCGCGTTTGTCCTTCTCGGATCCGTCAAACCCGATCGATACTCCCACTTCCCGCGCTATAAGAAGAGCGAGCTCCCCAACCTAAAACACTAAGCAACGACTCGATGAATGTCGCCGCGATGCCGAAAATATTTCCACCGCTGCTTCTACTCCTCGTCTGCATCGCCGACGGCGGTCGTGTTGCTCCCCTGAACGGCCTGGTCCTCCACTTCTACGACCGCAACGCGAGCTGCCCCCACGCGGAGGACTTCGTGAAGCATCTAGTGGGCAAGGCGTGGGAGAAGGACCGCTCCGTGGCGGCGGCGCTCCTCCGCCTCGTCTACTCGGACTGCCTCGTCACGGTGGTTGCGGTTTACATATGTTCTCCGAACAGAGGAGGACGTAGATGCTGACGTGCGCTTGTCTCCGTGCAGGGCTGCGACGCGTCAATCCTTCTCGACGGGAAGCAGGCGGAGAAGAGCGCGGCGGCTAACAGGGGACTGAGGCCCAATGGGTTCCACCTCGTGGACGACATCAAGAGCGTGATGGAAGCGAGGTGTCCCGGCGTCGTCTCCTGCGCTGACATCATAAACCTCGCCGCTAAGGAGGCCGTCGCTCTGGTGGAAAACAGCCCAAAATTCAATTTTTTTTTAACAACTTTGAAATAGCTTCTCTGTGATCACAGTCTGGTGCTCCAAGATACCCTGTGTACACGGGGAGAAGAGACGGCCCACACTCCACGGCAGACGCAGTTGATCTACCATGGCCAGATGCGACATGGAAGCAAGCTCTGGCCTACTTCGAATCGAAAGGACTCGATGTCCTCGACTTGGGAACTCTTTTAGGTAAACCGTAAGAGATTAAACTCGAAGAATTTTTTTTTTTCAATTGTTTTCGTCTTACAGACATGATTTGACGCAGGAGCACATTCTCTAGGGATGACGCACTGCAGCAACATACAGGAGAGGCTCTACAACTTCAACGGCTCGGGCCGGGCCGACCCGTCGATGGATCCCCGCTATCTGGCCCAGTTAAGGAAGGAATGCCCGCTCGGGAGGAAGGACGATAGGGTTTATCTGAATCCGGTTTCCGGGGGAAACTACAGTTTCGAGAGTTCTTACTACGAAAGGGTGTTGAAGCACCAAGCGGTGTTGATGGTGGATCAGCAGATGATCACGACGGCGGATGGCGTCGGGATCGCCAGGGAATTCGCCGAGGGGTTCGAAGACCTTCGGGAGCTTTTTGCGCTCGCCATGGCGAGGATGGGAGGTTTGGGGGTGCTGACGGGGGCGGAAGGGGAGATTCGCCGGAACTGTAGGTATGTAAATGTTGAGTGATGCGGTTGGGGTTTGCTCTGTAGCTTCTGGCGGGAAGTAGAAATCAATAAAGGGCTACCTATTGGTGATGAGAAACTTTTCTTATTTAATTTAAAAAATATTTATATAAATTAAAAAATTAAACGTTATTTTGATCATATTTTAAAATATTTTTTAATAAAAAAATGGGAATGATAAAAGGTAATTTTATCTTATTTTAGAAAATATTAAAAAAGTTTATTTATTTATTCACTAAAAATAAGAAATACTAATTTAATTATTTGTATTATCAATCTCTTAATTAAACACTTATCAATAATATTCTTATTAAATATGATATTTTAATAAAATTTAACAATAATATTTTGTAAATTTATTTTGATCAATTAGTTTAATATATAACATAAACTATACATATAAAAGAAAATCTTGATTCATTGAAAGATTATTGCCAATATGGTTAGCAAACAAAAATTCAATTGTGCTTAACATTGACTTTCTTTTAATTCATTTTTTTATTAACTTAATATTTTATTACAAATACATCAAATTTATCCTTCAATCAATATACTTTTTTATTTGCATATTATACTATTTAAAAAAATCATAAAAAATATTTCATTTTAACAATAATAAAAAAAATTTCAACACTTCCTTTTTAATCATTAAATTTTGATCAAAATAATGTACCAAACAAATTATAAAATTTATTTTTTATTGATAAAACAAATTGACAATAGAATGTAATAAAATTAATGAAATAAAACAAAATATGTTATCATAATGTAATTACATTTTGTAATTTGAGATTGAAACAAAATGTTAGAAAAAATATTATTTAAATATAAAATTAGCTAAGGATACGAATAAAACAAATGAATAATAATTATACTCGCAAACACAACACATTCTCATCTATTTTTCAATGCAATATTGGAGGTTGAAAACACTAACCTTCTTACTTTCCAACAAAGCCCTACATCAATTGTTATAAGACAATACGTCAATACCATATATCATAGTAACACATTACTAGATTTAATAATGTTCATGTGTTACATGTTAACATATAAATAATATTAAAATTTTAATACACATAATATAATATATAAATTAAAATTTTTGTATATAAAATATTTACTTAAGCACATATTAGATTCACCTTAACTAGTTTAGACTAAACTTAGATCAAAGTTTATGACACAATTTAATCAAAAGCAATGATTTAACAAAACAGATAATAATAATTGAAACAGAGACAACAACACAATATTATTAATCTAAGATAACATTGTTAATAATAATGTTTCATAGAGTTGATGTAACATAATTAAAAAAAATAATTTGAAATAACTAATATAAGTGACATGGTCAACAACAATAAATATTCCACCAAGTCAACAAAATTATAAAAAAATGATAATAGAATTAACAAGAGCAATGGTATCAAAAAATATTTTATATAAATAAGATTAAATTTAATCTTATATTACATTTCAAAAATAATATTAAACTTTTAATATATAATTAATATATTTTCTACCCATAAAATTGAAGTTTTAAATTATAGAATGTTGGCAAAGATGAATAAATGAACAATTCTAAGTACATTTGCAAAATGAAACAATCCCTAATCTGGCATTACTGGTGGTAGCTATTCCTGTAGCAAAATGTTTTACATACAAAAATGTAAAATTTCAACAAGCCTTAACGTTGTTTCAATGCTAATTTGAGGAACCAAGAGAATAGCATCACATGAAACCATCTAAAACAAACTAAAGAAAGAAAAATATGCATTAGTGTCTATGTGTGTGCAGATGTATGTGTAAAAGTTATCTTTTCAATGTTTAAATTTGTGAAGTTGCTAAAGAATAAACATCAAAAAATGTCACACAGTTCATCATCAAAGCTTTAAGATATGTTGGAGGTATAGCTTTTGCGATGTCGCGACATCTATACCTGAGATTCAGCTAGAACAGAAGATGGCTCTGCTGAGTCTTGGTTTGGAGACTTCGACTTGTTGAGATATGATCGAGCTACCTCCAACATGAGCTCTACTTCTTTTTTATACTGCAGCAGGCAAAGGAATAATGGAAAAATATGAACAAGAAATGTTGTGAGGAAGAACACATTGTAGCAGCAGAGCAAATTTCATTCACAAGGTTTGAGGAATTTCTGATAGAGATGCAGATGCGAAGTAATCGGCATAACGAACACAACAAGGCTTCCGGTTTGAGTTTAAGTATTAGCACAATGGCTGCATTAACTTCAAGCTTTTCCTAACAATAGAACTAAGTACATTATATTATTGTTAAGTAAAACCAATCTAAATGGTTTGTAGCTAGATTGTGGGTCATGACATAACAAAGACCTTGCTACCGTGAGCTCAAAATGCCAAAAAATAAGGGCAGTGATTCCGTTATAGATGATGTAATATAAGATCTCGATAAGTGAGGATAGTAATTATATAAGAAAATCAAGATCTTAAAAAAATAAATAAATAAAGATGAAATTAATTTGAATATAAAAATAAGAAAAAAAAAATTAAATAAACGAAATGATATAACATGAGCATTATATAATACTAGTATTATGAGATGACTATATGCATATTTGATCATGATACATAAAAACATATAAGCAATGATGTTATCTTTTCTTATCTTTAGAATTTATTATATATATTTTTGTTTATAATTCTATCTTTATTTATCAATTATAGTACTATATTTTTATATTATTTTAGTATTTGTAGATAATTATTTTCCTATTAAGTATATCATACTTATTATTTATTTTTATTTAATTATTATATTTTAAATGATTTATGAATTTAAAATATTTTATAGTTGTCCCCATTTGATTTTTGAGGATTGTTTCATCTAATTTTTTGTTGGTTACTCTATTAATCTACTCATTTAATATGTTAGATAATTTATTGGGCTTTATTTAAATTAAGCTAAGAGGTTGTAATATTGTACCTCTTGATTAAAATGCCATGACAACCAATCAACTACTTGAATAATGGCTTAGCTTATAGGATGTATGCAATGGATGGTTACACCTCCCAAATCACTAAAGCATACATGCAAGTTATATAATGAAGCAAGACCACCAATGACATTTTATGACATAAATGTAATCAAGCTAAGCATATCAATTTAGATGATTGTTGATGAGATGTGACTAATAAGATTGGCTTAAAATTGGCTAAGTTAATTAAAAAATGTTAAGCAGATGAAAGAATATGCATCAAGGATAAGTCAATTAACAAACATGACAAAGTTCGAAGGGAAAACATAAATAAAAAATTGTCAATTAGAATCTCACATATTTTACACTTCAGTTATTAATAAATAGATAAAAAACGCATTAAAACGTTCATGTAGCAAAGGTGTAGGATTGTTTTTGCCATTGTGGAAAAAAATATATAATCCAAAACATTAATTGATATGTAGCAAAAAAAAATCCAAATGACAAGAATGTATTTCTACAAAATGTAATATAAGATGAGTTCAATTCCACAAAATTCAATTAGTTATATGGGTGTACCAATGTTACTAAACTCTATCTATGAATAGCTCTTTAATATGGTCCAAGAACACCATTGCATTATATTCACTAACAGCTCTTTTCACACTTTTTTGTGTTTAGTTTCTTTGATTTAAAGAAAAATTACCATAACTCTCATCTTATTGAGCATTATATTGTTTATCATTAAAATGCTCAAATTATCAAAAGTAAATCTTCATTAGTCTATCTTCTATTAAAAATACACCATTCTTCACCATTATGCTCATCTATATTTATAACATTTTAAAGATTTTCACTTATTTATTTCAATATTCTAATTTTAATAAAACTCGTTCTACTTATATACATATAGACTGAATAAACCAATATTTAATACCATACAATATTATGACATTAATCAGTTTTATAAAACTTTACAATTTTATTTTGAAGGGATATTTTAAATCCTTCAATCACAAAGCATAACAAAAACACCTCTATTTAATCCTATGCATAGATCCAATAAATTACACTCCTATTAATTTTCTTCTTATTTGGGATATAAACTTAAGATAATAAAAGTGCTTAACTTTTAATATTTTATAGTCTCTAATTACTATCTCTAAATCATTAGTACTCTTATCTTGTTTAACTTGCATTCCATATATTTAATTTTAAATCTAAATATGCAAAATCCTATAGATAGTAAGGTAATTCAACATATTTCAAAACTTTGTCCTAAATGCTATCTTAGAGTTACTACTATGCACAATATCATTTGGAAAAGAATATGTTATCCCCTTAATTTAACAAATAATAATATTCATAACTAATGCTAAAGATAAATGCTCAAAGAGGATCCCTGATAAAGTTGAATTATCATAATAACTTCTCCAATCAAATCTCTTTAGGAGAATACATAAGAAACTATTTCATCATATATGACATAAATTCATTACAAAATAGAATCATAATAAAAAAATATTCTTGTTTACTAGGGCCTTATCAATCTAATTTCAATGTGAATCCTAGGCTTAAAATTAGATCAAGCCCTAAAGGGATTTTGAGCTGTCTTGACCTGGGCCTGATTTCGAGCACTGAATTTGCGTTTGAGGTGGCTTGAAATCAACCATTTATTTTCAAAATATATTTTATTTATATATATATATAGGTATATTGTATATGTACATTATGTGCTACATCTCATTAATATATATATATATATATATATATATATATATATATATATATATATATATATATATATATATATATACATATATACAAATATATAAACCCCATGGAAGAATGGGCAGATGAAAACTAACTCCAAAGAAATACTATATTATGCAATCAAATTCAAAAGATACTTTTCACCAAAGCATGCATAAAATAAGTGGGTGCACAGGCAAATGCGCATGCATGCGTGTTTGTTATTTGGGTCTCGAGACAAACAAAATGGAAGTGGTTCTAGCTCAAGATCAGATCAAAGATCAGATCAATTAAAAAAATCAGACTTGTTTGGCTCAATCTGAGAATGATACCAGCTAAAGTTCAAGCACTCTTCAATTTTTAAGCTAAATTAACAATCCTATAAAAATAATAATAAATAACTAAAAAGTTTTAAAGCAACAATTTTTATACAATGGCCAAAAATTAACAAAATATAAACTAAAATGACAGACCTCAATTACTGCTCCTGTTTTGATCTTAGATTGCATGATACACCATTTCTTGAAATGGGCCCCTATGCAACAACCGACAATGTTATCATGATTGTCACAAGAAATATTAAATATAATTGCTCATGGAGAGCTTGAAGATTAACTTACCAACTTTTATTCCCAAAGTAGACGAAGAGTCAGATGTTGTAGTCAAATTCCACCTGCAGTGGATCTGATAGGATGGTTATATAAGTTGCATTATTAATATCTTGAGCACAGAAAAATGAATAAATGAGACCATCAACGCTATAATGCTAACAAATATCAAAAACAGATTTAGCAAACCAACCTAATAGGCCTCCAAAACGTAGAGAACTTATATTTTCACTCCCATGACTAAGATCTCAGTAAAGAAGACATGACAGCAATAAAGATGCCCAAGAAGCTCGATGATTACAGCGAATCATAACTATGACTCGGAAACACAACAGGACAAGAGGATGGTCTATAAACTGAAAGCCTTTAGAAAGCGTCCAAATGAAAAAATCGACACAAATTAAAAAATAAGGCAAATTCAACTGCAAATATGAAAAACAATCTAAAAGAAGCCTAAATTCGGACACATGAACTTTATACACGTTATACTTAATGAGTACAACTCATTATGCATTACAGATCCTTTCAAAAATTTTGCCATGTATTTTTTGATCTTCCTCTTCCCATATTTGTATCAGCAAATTCTCTCTTTTACCTTCTACCTAAAAGCACAAATTCTAGCATACATCTAACAATATGAACAACAGTATAAACAACCAAATGATCTTACCAAGTCTCTTCACGCCTCTCAGCTGCTGGATAAAGTACAACATGCTCTCATGTGTACCCCGTTCTAATAGAATTTTGTGCATAGCTGTCAATGATTCCTACCATCCTCTAACAGTTAAACCAGCCAAACAAAAACTATGCAATACTGTAGCAAATAAAAACTAAGTAAGCTATAGTAATCTTTTGAAGAAACTTAAATCAACTATCCAAACAAATAATACCACCAGTGTATTTTTCTATCCTTTTAAGACATCCCCATTAATTCCAGTGAGCTATACAAACTCTTGGGATATTAAAAAACTGTTCCTAGGAAGCTGCAGAGAGATACTAAGATAAGAATGGGGAAAACATAAAGATCAATAGATTCTATAACTGTTCGACCATGCAGTCAACCGGACAGCTTTCCACAGCCTCCCTTGACTACAATTCATCCTCAGCTTTTCTGAGAGATGTGAGTTTTTTATGTAGTAAGGTCATTAATGTAAGTTAGCAAAGTTGATTTGGATTCACCTTGCACTTTTCATGTGTTGAATAAACCGTACCAGTGTGCCATAAGTTCATGAACATCGTAAGCTAAAAAATGGGGTGGCACATCACAAGTTTTTTTAGCTTGCTCACCATGACTTATGTTAATTAACTTGTTCTATACCCTACAATACAAGCATTGTAAGACATGTCATTTGTAATGTTCCTTGAAGGTTATATGTATCATACCTTAAGGCCTTCTGAATATATGGTACATGGCGCGTTTATCAGCTTATTTTTCAGAACAACACATTATAGCATACAATGTTAGGAATACAAGGTATGATCCAACCGATTTTCGGTATTTTGGAGATATATCCCAAGATTTTTAACAAGTTGTCAAGATTTGATTTTAGATTACTTGGATTCCTTTTTAAAAACTTATGTAAAATTTGACTGACATAGGTCAATGGGGTTAACTTTCTTTAACCCCAGCATGATTGTTGACCATCATTTTAACCAATTTCAAGGAGCTAGTTACCCTTGCTCCCACGTAAAATTTCCCATTAATCCTATCTCAAATTCCCTCGGTGTTGTCTCTGCAACCCACAACGTCTCATCCTTTGCAAGTTCTTGTCATTGCTCATTGTGCCTCTTCATGCAATCTTTGACTATGGGAACCTAGACTTGTGTCTCCTATCCCCTCTTTGTTACCATGCTGCTTTGACTTTGGTTGTTCTCATTCCTGTGTTATCTCCCTCATCTCACACGCCATGCCATTTCATCTTTGTTGGATCCCTACGTCTTGCTTCATGTCTACCCTTCATTGCCTGGCCATTAGCCATGGGAATCTGCTTTTTGCCTCTTGTTGCCCTATCAGCCCCATTGCTATTATGATTTCAACCATTCTCCATCTTGACCACCTGTAACAAGTACTCTATTGCCTAGATTTGAGTTATGTTTGGAGAAAATTTTTGGATTATATGCTTGTATTGGTAACCCTTTCTTAACACTTGCATTATTGTTAACAGCAAGCTAGTAGTGGATGGTAATCAAGGCTGGCCTAACAAAGCCACTTGACAATATGGACAATGCATCAAAAGAGAAGACAGAATGTTTTTATTCATGTTCATGTCAAGTTATCTTTGAAGAAAGATAAAAGTAAAGTAAACCCAGTTTTTTTATTCTAAATTGCATAATAAGTTGAAATATAAGCATGATATACTTACTGATGTTCCGTGTGATGTTATTCAGTTAGACTTGATATTATCAATGTGTCGAAGCAAGTGTATTAAAAACTTCAACATAACTTCTATGCTCTCAAATACCAACTATCTTCTTGTTGTTGACTATAAGTAGAGACTAGCACAAAAAAATGACCGTAGTTGCTATGCTAACATCCAATGGCAAAATTGTGGAGGGTTGCGGATAAAGAAATTTCATCTTAACACAAGTGCCAAACAAAAATTTAAGCTAAACTAGACAAACCTAGTTTAACATCTAAACAAAATTTTATCCTTAAACCCACTATCCTAAGGCTATTCAATTAAATTAATTATAAGTAATTAAAAACCACCAAGATCAAATGGGGGCTAAGATGTTTGCACAAACCATGTGCACAACTTTTGGATATATGTTGAACGCCTGCCATGCATATGAGGGCCTTCAAAGAAAGGCAAGAAAATGAAAAAGGAGCATACCAAAAAGGGAAACCATCTAAATAACACAATACTCCATTATGTATGGTCAACTGTGAATATTAACTATTCAACAAAATCCTTTTCTATACTAGAGTATATTATAATAAAAGAGGCAAATCATAATTCTAAACTTTCAAACATTTTAGCTAATCCAATATCTTGTTATATTAGTTTATTTAAAATGTCATCTTTTAAAGACACTAAACAATATATTAACTTTATCATGATCAGAACATTCTATGTGCATGTCACACTGTGACCAAATAGTCTATATCATAAGGAACTCTTAGGTCACGACCTTCTTATGAAAATCTTCATGGCATATGAGTGCCATATCCTAATCATGACAAATGAAATCCACCACTTCATCAACTAGCTCAAATCCAACAATTATATCATTTCCTAATTTTTTGCCATTTTGAAGGATAAGCACATGATAATTAGTCTGTTAATAACTAATATAGAATTTAATACATTCTTTTATGTTAACTAAACATCACTTTATAAAAATTGTGTTACAACATCTGCATAATGGTTGAGATATTCAGATGAATCTTATAATAATCAACCAAGAATTTCTAGTACCTCAAAGTAAGATCCGAATGGAACATCATGTGCCTGCTGCACAGTTTCAAAAACCTGCAACAAATTACTATTAATGACTAGGAATAATGGTAGTTTAAACATGCCCAATTAGAGAAATATTCTAAAGATATCAAGAAAACAAACCAAATTATTCTTATCAGCAGACAGAACAACATGTTGCCATTCCGTCATTGCAGTGTCTGGAGGACACATGGGATTATGGCAAACCGATCTAAAGGTAATTTGTCGAACTTGGCCCTCATAATCATCAGCCACATGCCAAGGGCCCATCTATTCAGAAAAACATAGCACAAAATTAGAATATATATACTACAGAAAATTGTGTTGGCTTGCCTATAAGAATTTTCACAGTTATTCCATAAGAATGCAATAGACTTGTTTTGTTCTAAAAGGAATGGAATGCCAAATAGGAAAGCAAAAAAAACAATGATTTTAAAACATACATTTAACAAATCAACTTTTCCTACAACATTGTAAATTACTTGGAATTTTCTTTAGAACAGTCAAAGTCTTTACCTTCTATGCTAAGCAAAACCAATGGCAAACAATTAATTATACAATAGACAGCTCTTAACACAAAAAAGGAATTATTACTGCAAACAAATGTAATCACATGAATAGATTGCGTTGTAAAATTTTTAGGATTCGTACAAACTAATAAACACTTTGGGTTATAACATGCCTCACTGAAAAATAGTAGAAGGGACAGATAAAATCTCAGAAATAACACATACATCAAGATTTGTATCCTTTCTTGCTAACCGATACTCAGCAATAAACTTTGAATCATTAGCAAGCAACACTGAAAAAAACTCCTCGGCAGTGCATGGGAAAGTATCCTGCATAAGAAAAATAGAGAATCGATTACTTTAAAGTATAAGAAAAATCTGGAACATAGTTTAGTATCATGCATACATCAACTATGCTAACAAGCACATCTTCTTTAATGAAATCTTGGAACTTCCCAGTTTCAACCAAAACCTCTTCTGGTATGTCGGGCTGCTTTCTACTTCTTCCAACTGAGCTACTCTGAGCACGTAATTCTGAATGTGCATTTTCCTGTTCCAAAAAAGTAATGACAAGAAATGTCATAAATCATTATGTGCAATAGTTCTGCAGACACGAAGATAGTGTATAAGTAAACTAATATAAGTTCACGCTTCTACATTATACCATTAGCATTAACAATACACCACGTAATATTTACTGCTGTTGCGTGAAAGATGATTTTAAACTTTGTAACATATTTAAAAAAAAAACTTCTATCTAAAACATAAAATCAGCATATGGAAGTAAAAATTCCCACGTAATAAGGACAAAACTCACATCAACATGCATAAAACTGATAGTGTGGTAGTAAACTCACTCCAAACTTCTTGTCTGACGCTTATATTGAAAATAATCCAGAACATTTGTTGTTTGTACAACTACTCAATAACTAGAGTTTGATTAACTGAATTTCATAAAAGCAATCCCAACAAGGATAGCATACAAAACGGGAATGCATCGCTTACAAATTTTGATATAGAGATCAGATTGTAGTTACTACAAAATTGGGTTGTTAACCTTGCAGATTGGAAGACTCCAACCACATTTTGAGCATCAAAGCTCAAGAGAATCAAAGGAATTTTTTTTAGGTTAACCTAAGATCAAGCTTTCCTAAGTTATGATTCCATGGTCAGATATTTACAAGTCATATTAAAGATTCACGGTTATGACAACCTAGATGGAAGTCGTGTTAGAGAAAACTTCACAAGCACAAATAGATCATCAATTTGAAATTAGAAGCTACATCAGATCACCATCCAAGGGCAACATTGTTAATACCAGTGGCTAACAAATAAGCAAGAAAGATATTGCTATCATGGTTTGAATGAAGGCTTATGAGGTTGGGATTGAGATTGATCCAATCATGAGCCCAGCTAGCATAGGTTCAAGATTGACTCAATTGCATTTGGGATGGCTTGTGATCGAATTGAGGTTTACAGGGCATCAATTTGACTTGGCTTAACTCCTAGTCTTGCACATAACAAGGTTACTAATTCAAGGAAAAGTACAAAACAAAATCTCATAATTATGAATTAGCAAGCAAAGTGAAGCAACAAAGAGATATAAAAATCTTTTCTAAATATAAGAGAATCATCCCACATTTTGAACCTTCGATCCACTACATGAAATAAGATGGAAGAATTGCATGATGTAAC
This sequence comes from Vanilla planifolia, assembly GCA_023846275.1. Lineage (NCBI taxonomy): Eukaryota > Viridiplantae > Streptophyta > Magnoliopsida > Asparagales > Orchidaceae > Vanilla > Vanilla planifolia. The sequence goes on from CM043870.1 coordinate 1,737,629, forward strand.
ATAAAAAGCTCACCTCTAGATTCATCAGAAGAAGGGAGGCTAAGCAGATCATAGAGAACAAGAGGAAAAGGGAAACAATGCTATTTATCAAGCCAGTGCAAGGACAATCTGACAATCATGCATTACTCTAACATGATTAGATATGGGATCCACAATTTTAACTTCCCCTAGCAGAACAGTGGTGATAATGTCATAAAAAAAATAAAAGGAAAACAAAAAATTCAGAGCAGAAGAAGATGAGCAACAACGAGGGGAATGTTGGCTAATAGGATTAGGTCTCATGGACCATAGTTGGAGACATAAGTACATTAATCAAATTGAGTTGTCATTTTTAAATTCTACAAAGTAAAAAAAAAATTAGGATGTAGGAAATCAAATCAAGCTCACATGAGTTTGCAGCCATATGCAACACAACCTTGGGCTTAACTAATCAAGGTGTGATAAAATCAATAAAGAAATGAAAATTTTATATTCAAATTTTTTTATATCCTAAGAAAAAAAATTTTATCCATTTTCAAGCTTGGTTGCTAGAATTCCTTAGGTCGTGATAAAGCACAAGACAAAAAATATGAACTATGACTCTGGTTATATAGACAATTTGATCATAAAATCAATTCAAATATTAAGCTATCTAGAGTCCTTGATCTAAAATACCACACAAAAGAAGAGAATTAGATAGACAAAGCCATTGACATGTTATCTTCAAGGGGAAAGGACTAGTTGGTTATACATTAAATTTTGTACTTCAAAAAAGTCTATTGGCTAATTTGATTCTGTAAATAAGTATTGACAACAACAAAATTACTTTTTTTCATGTTCCCTGAACGTTTCTTCCATTCTAAATACTAATACTTAATCTAAGTGAGAGGGTTGGACCCTCATAGAGTTGTATTTTCATCATGATGACACTTGGAAGAAACAAAAGCAAGATGATAAACTTCCTTCCCCAAACTCCTTTCATGGTTTCCACAAGATATGTAAATTTCCATCAAATCAATCAAGGAAAAAGGCTCAAATAAGATAGAAAGCAGATGAAAGGAAGTTTATGGCACAATTTTTATCTAGATTAAAGCTAGAATAAAGGAGTGAAGGGGAGAGATTACTATCATCATACACTATGAAGTTAAAAATACACTTTTGTCCAAATTATTCCTCCATATTCGTATTATCAAGATAATATATGACTTTGGATGATCACAATCTATTGTTGATCAAATTATATATATACATACATACATGCACATACACACACACACATAAACATACACATGATAAAATAAATATCAAATAAGGCCACAAAAAAAAGTGCATCAAACTGCATATAAAGTTGAAGTTTATATATAAATACACAAATTAATGATTATGCTAAAATTGTAAGATCTTGCATCCAAATAAGGTAATTAATTCATCACCAGGAAAGGAATATAGAGCAAGAAAATGATATGCAAAACCATGCCTTTATTCAGTTAGCCTACTAAGCTCCTTATATGTATTTTGGAAATCCATAGAAATTCAATAATGAATAAATAGAAACAATTTTAGGATGACAATAATCATACCACCTTTATAGCATTGTTTGAACCACACACTAAAAGTCATGTTCTTATCATTCAGTGAATGAGAAAGATTACAATTTGGGAGTTTCATGGTTACTTTATTATATTGGAACTAATTATTTTACCAGAGAAACGGATCAAACCTGCCTTTCGGCTTCTAACATTGTCCGGTAGTTCTTAGCAGCACGTTGCAGGGCTCTAAAGGTGTGATTTCTATTCCAAAACGAAGCAAACTTGTACCTTACTCTCCCTGAAGAACAGTTTTATCAATTCCAATTCAGAACATTATACTTGAATACTCGATCCAAAAGTTTCAAGGAAATAATCTTCTATATGGAGAAGCAATTACAAAATTTTTGTTATTTAGTAGGACTGTGTTGAAAGTTTTTGTTATTTAGAAGTTTTTGCTCCATTTCCTCTTTACAAAATTTGTCAACCAAAACAAAAGGCAATAATTAATTGTCTACAAAAAGGCAACCAAAATTCAGAGGCAATAGTTAATTGTTTTCCATTTAGCAATTTTTGTCTTCATTTTGTGTAGCTTAGATGTTTGTAATTTGTGCAAGTGATCAACTTGAAATCATAATTAATGATGGAATCACCTTTAAAATGCCTTTTCATGCAAGTAACAACTTATCCTGGGGTCATGAAATTTTCATGAGGGTATATGACTAAGAATTTGAATACACAGGTCAGTAATTCGGTTGAAAAAAAAAAGAGATTGTTTATACTTCTTGTGTCATCCCTCAAAGTGAAATACCCTCCCAATCTGCTCAACCATTCCCTTTGCTGGTAAAGAAGGTTAAGAGAATTACTTCAACAGAATTTTTCTAGAATTATCCATTGCTAAGATTCAAAATAAGAATTTCTGAACTTGACAAGTGCTTAAATGTTTCATGTACGTTCATAGCCTCATTTTTGCCGACTGATCTCTTATAAGTGAAAACGATATAAGTTAATGCACTAAAAAAGTTCAAAGCCTACTTTTCCAATCATATGACTTTAATAAAGTTTTAAGGAACAAATGTATGAGTGGTTCATAATAACATAATACAAGCTATAGTAGAAAGTAATTAAACTTGAAAAATAGTTGGAAGGAAATTTATAGATTTCTATTTCTCTTAATGATAAAACTCATGAAAATAAATGGGGTAGTTACCATCTGGACTTCCCAGAGGAGGCACTCCATGACCACCTGATCCCATGCGAAGAATTATTGTTATTGCAGGATTAATATATGCATGTTGGCTTCTCTTTATCTGCGTTGCTAATTAAAAGAGTCTCAATGCATTTATTAGCATTTGCAATAGTGAAACACACACAAAATTATGTAAAGGAAAGATAACTTCTAACAAATATACCTCATGGATATCTCCAATGGGAATTGTGACCTACCACAATATAACAAAGATTAGTGAGCAAACTCATGCAATGTAATTAAATACATATGGCACTTGGCATAAAAAAATGCTAATATTGCTTTAATATATACTAATCACGGCAATTTTACATCTCTAAATTCAAAAACTAAGCAAAACACAAAAAAAATGGTGGCAAGTAGTTTAGCAATAACAATATACTCAAATTAGATTCTTTGAATTTGCTGATTTTCAGGATTTGCAAAACTGGTTTAAAGTTCAAGCTTTTTCTTGCTTCAAATCATGTTGATGATGTGTTATAATCATCCAAAAATCTTGTAATTTAAGTAGCAAGACTAAGGAAAAAATAAAAACGGAAACAAGTAGCTTAACCATGACAACATACTCAAATGAATTGTAAAACTTAGTACTCTGAAATTATTGATTTCCAAGACATTCAAAAGCCTGTAATCTGTTTACAATTAAGGTAAAATCAGCTTGCTTCAAATCAAGTTCATAATGCAGTGTAATCACCAAAAAGTCTTGTAATTGATGTAGTCCTCTGACTCAACATTTATCAGAAGTTTATACTTGGCTTGCCTTCGCATTTATTTTGCCTCTACAAAATTAGTCTTTTTCCAACCATGTATAGCTAAAGGTAAAGAAAAAGTCTTAAGGAATGCACCATTTTTATCATAGCAATTGTATTCTTCCCACATGTCCCAGCTGAACCTTTTTTTTCATATTTTGCATCAACATTATGTGTGAATCACAGACATCATAAATGCATAAGATATAAGTATACTTTACCATTCACAAAATTAATAACAGATATGGTTTTAGGTCACTAAAATTACAACCAAACCCACACGAGATATTGGAGTAAAACTTCCAAACCACCAAAAATGAACTTTACACGAACCAGAAACTGAAAAGGTAACGGCTTTATAAAAATTTGCTTTACACTACAAGCATTTCCAGCTGAGCACTTTACAAGACAGCCACTATTTAAGAATCAATATGCAGATAAAACCTGAATATAATTCTTTTATGAGAAAATTTTAAACCAAGAAAATGTTATTAAGGTTTTCAATAGGAACAATGAACAAGTACAAGAATACACAATCATCAGTTTCAAGTACCAAAGCTTCAAAAAATTAGGCCAGACGACCTCAATTAAAAAAATAGATTACTGCTTGAGTAATGACTCGCCTTAATTTGCTTAGAAAATACGTTAGAATGGAAGCACACGTGCCATGCAGAAACATACATCCTCCCATGATACAAAAAGGATCTCTCAAGTGCACATGAGTAGCTGTGCTCAACAATCTGTGATAGAGGTAAACTCAGTAGAGTTAAGCAATCAATCAATCAAAATTAAGTTAAACTTGCCTCATCTGGGAGAAGACTGAAGATTGTTTGCAGTGGCCCTGGCTTTTGATGAACCACTGTAGGACCTTGCTCAGAAGAGATTCGTCTTCGGGCATCAACTCCAGCAAATCCATTCAAATCCCTTAGATACAAGAGATGGTGAAACAAATAAAACCCCATTTTGAGAGGTCAAGTAATTGATTTGTTATATTAACCTAAGAAGGAACTATCAAGACAAAGTTTCTTCATTGCAACATGAAAAAGATTCCATTTACATGTCCAAATTGAAGTAGGCTAAAACATACTGGTTCATAGGTTATATGCACAACATTTATTTCACCAACTCTGATGTGCAGGAGAAGAATTGAAAAATCAAAAGAATTACTTGATTTTGCTCTGAAAAAACAACATTTTTCGTAATAATAAAAAAAATATTTGATAAATATTCTTATTACTAATGTTCTAATCGTGAAAATCTCTTCAATAACATGGTCTAAACAAGATATATCATGCATTATCTTTAATATTTATCAGAAAACTTTTTGGAGAAATATCTCTCGCTAAAAAAAAAAAACAAAGAGTCGAGCAGAAAAGTTAGGTAACCAAATATGCTAGAAAAGCTATACTATCCATGAAGCATATTTTTTGGAAAACACAGCGTTAATAAAGAAAGGCCTAATGAAAAGTACACATACATTTTTAAAGCAGCCATATGCATATCATAAATATGGTACACAATCAATTTTCATATTGGATGTATTGTTGCTAATAATTCGACTTCAACTTTAGATAAGATTGAAGCCCTTCAATTTGATCCAAACTTTGTATGAGAATAGTTATATATGATCCCAATTCAAGGTTGGTATGGCTTAACGGCCTACTCCATACAAGTATAAATTCAAATTTGAGTTAAGTTTCAGTCTTTCAATCAAACTCTTAAATATATATTCATCTATACAATAGATCAAGTTAGAGATACAAATATTTGTTTATAAAATTACAAAAACCATTCATTTATATGGATAAAGATGCTTATAATAATTAACATATAAATATATATAAAACAAGAAAGTTGTTTACTGAATTTCAAGCTAGTTTGATAAATGCCATATTAGTTACAATTTAAACATGTTCTAAGCCCAAAGTTGATCCGATTTTTCATCTAATTTAACAACCCACTTTGGATTAGCATCCTCCAAGCATGGCCCGTGTGATTTAGAATGTTACTAAAAAATTCAGGAAATACCAATAAACAAGTCTAACAATGATAATCCCTAATATCAATAAACTTGTACCGTCCATTAAAAAATTTTAATTTTTTTATGGAGAAAAATTTATCCTATTAACCTTGAATAGTTAAAGGCAAGTCTAACAATGATAATGGCATTCTAAAGCATTAAACCAATTAATTATATCACTTATTTTGTTAACTTATTCTTTGAATGGCTATTGTAAATATATGGTGATATGTAATAGAACTTATTTGGTCCTATAAGTTATAATCAAATGGTTGTCTCTCTCTTGCAAAATATCTATGTACCATATTAAATGAGCTATGAAATGTTTAGACTTGGTGTGATAATATCAATAAAGCCTGTTGATGATGCCATGCATGGCTTAAAAATATCTGTCAAACATTTTAGGTTTTACCATTAGCAACACCCAATTTTGCAGCACGAAGTCACCCTTTTTTTGTCGTTTTGTTTGTAATGCATCATGTCTATGTTGTCAAAGGAGGAACCTTAAATGGAGATCAATAGTTAACCAAATGAAAGCCTATCAAGGTTTTCCCCTTACAAAAATGAGAAATCATGGCATGCGCTTTATCTTTGGACTAAGTAAAAATTCTTTACTGAAGCTTGTATTTCATTTTTCTTCACATTTTTGCTTCCTCATTGAACTTACAAACATCAGCATAAAAAGGAAACCTTCAACTAAAAACGTCAATAATTTGATTTTATGAATAGATCCAGTACAATCAATTCCTTCATCAAATCTCTTTTTGATGTCCCTTCCTTCCAAATATCAGATTTTTATATCATCCTAGTTTGATTTTTATAAAGTTCTCTATAACAATAAAAAGAAAAAAAAAACTTTTTGCAATGCTCTATGTCCTCATTAAACTCTTAGCTAACATCAATGTGGTCAGTAAGATTTGATGAATAACAATTGTTTCTTGAAATCATCTACCAAACTTCCATAATAAGTACAACTAATATTTCAAACCCCATTACCTATTCCTAAAATCAGCTAAACGATATCTCATTTCTCAACCAATGCAAATCCAACATGTCCCAACAATGAATCTTACATACCATGCCATTCACATAACAATCCATATGATGTTTCAACTTTTGTATCCCTAAATATGACCACCTATTTACCAAAGCCATATAAGTTAATTATATAGAACAACACATGCAACATTTTTTTATCACTTCATTTAGCAACAAACCGAATAGCTAATAAGAAAATGGTTGCCTATATCAACAATTGTTTTTTCGTTCACCAAGGATGCCACCATCATTCTCCCAACAAAACTTAGACATGTTTAGCAAAGCTACTACCATTTTGGTCTTCTGATACAACGCCCACCTCCATGACATCAACTGGTAGCTTTTTTCATTGCTTAACAGATCAAAATGTGACATAAGCCCAGTTTGAAACATTTTCTTCACCTGGATTTTCCATTTAATCTCCTTTCTAAAATAAATTAAATTGAATAGACCTACTTCATCCACTTTTATCCTCTGCTAAACTTCTTCAAATTAAAATTTATACCATACAGATGCCTTCACATTTGATTAAATCATAACATTTTTATTTATTTACAAACATGATAGTTCAAATATTTGGGTTTTCTATTCATTCTCATTATCCATGAACTAGGCCAAATCTCCACCCCAAACTCCTCACCCTATCTTTCTTCCCATGTTTTCCACTCTACCCATCACCAGCATTTTATCCAAAATTTGCACTGCGTCATCAACTATTCAGCAGCACCAAAGTCCTGCCCTAATCCAATGGTTGGATAATCATGTGCCCCCAGAAACAGCAAAGCAAAATAAAATTTTGGTAAGAAAAACACACAATTTGCATGAAATGTATAAATATCATTCACGGCCTACTTAGTACCAACAAATCATATAATCACAATTTTATTTAATATGCACACCACCAAAGAACAATGCCTAGTCATCAAAAATCACAGTTTTAAATAACATGGGATTCCAAATTTGATGGGGAATTGAGTATGGTTACACCAAAGTCAAATTATGAAGAGATCATATCAAATTAGCGTTCCGGATGTCAAGAAACAATGCCCAGTCAAAAACTTGTAAAAGGAAAAAAACATGAACTATGACCAAAAACTAGAAAATTTAATAGCTACAAAATATTCAACTTCTACAAGGTCATGACAATTTTGAAATCTATATTAAGCTTGAATACTCTGGCCATGTCGAATTTTGTCCAATTTACATTTCAAAATGTAGCAATGAAGCACTTGCACCAAATAATAGTGTAACGAAAAGTTTATTTAACACATTCAAATAGCAACCATCCGTTTAGGATAAATCACATGCATTCAAGGTAACTTGCTTATATTTTTTTGTATGCTCCTTTCTATTGCGGATATGTGACAAGCACAATTAAATAGGTTTATTTATAATTATATAAATTATATAGCACACACACAAAATGTTCAACTAAGTTTAAATAAATTTATGTGAAGAAAATATGTTTGTTGTGAATAAATAAAGGCGTTGTCTTAAACTATGCAAAAAGCTTTCTGAGAACAAAATAGAACGGGAAGGACTAAAACTAGTTTGATTGGCCACCGAGTACAAGTAGTGCTCAGCAAAACCAAACAAAAGAAGGAAATTACCTGGAAGAAGTAACTGGAAGTTTAACGGCTTTGATATGAAGACAAACCTGAAAACATAAACAAGCATTGCATTGAATAGATATCTAACACTCACAAGATAAAAAACAGCAAGTTAATAGGATTTACCTGTCCGGATGTGCTATCTAGTGTATACCAGACAGCTCCAGTTTGTACTTCATGATCAATAGGTATAGTAACAGACCCAAGAACTGTGCTTTTCCATATTATATCCCAGTCATGTATTGTTACATTAATCTGTAAATGTTGTGAATTAAATTTAAAAATAACAATATCAAGAATATGAAAATAGCAAGTTTGCAGAAGCATAAACAAATATTTCTGACAGAACGTTAGACTAGGAACTACACCAAATGCAGCTGTAGTAGCTTTATCATTTGATTAAACTTTGCAGAAGCCGAAAAAACTAAAGACTAACAACAAAATAAGAGAACAACAATTCACAAGTGAAAGAAGCAAAAAAGTTATGTACAAGGTACAGTGACAAAATAAGCATCTGCCAGCTAAAATACTTGCAGAAAGTACTTGATTACATAATATTACCTGCCAAAACATAATAATATCTTAGACAGGAATCATATAAACTATTAACAAAAATAAAAATAAGTGACAGAACCTTAAATATCACAAGTAGCTACACGAGCTTGACAAGAAGCAGAAGTTAGATGAATATAAAAATACAAAGACATATAGCATAAATTAATCAATTTTGAAGTTCATCAAGTCCCCTACTCAGAAAGCCATGGACACACCAACAATGGTTTTTGACAATTATCTTCAAAAAATTATGCTTCATGAGCAACATGATGCATGTTCCATACATTAGTAAGAGAGAAGGATTGGAAGGAAGCATAGAGAGCAAACCTTTACAGGAAGTGCATCTACAAAAAAATTGAACTCCTCTCCCCACATGGGATTTCTTGATCCAGGAACCATTGAACTGCATCAACATGAGAATAAAAAATGCTAAAGATAACCTCCAGAAGATTCACTAGGACGCTTTTACGACAAAATGGCAACATGTTGTAGATGTTGCTACACATGTATAAAGGCGATCATAATGGTATTCCGAACCAGGAGATATAAGCTGTGCTTGATAGAAAAAATGTCACTCTTTCATGAATTGAGATGGACTGATTCCTTGGAGAATAATAAAGATGAAGATCCATTTGCAGGAACTTAATTAAGACATGTATTGTTTTAGCCAAGCAAGCATGCTACAACAAGTAGGTAATAGATAGCTCAATTAATAAGGATTTTAGGAATTGTTACCAAGGTCTTGAATTCAATTCTTGCTCACATGCCATTCGGACTTTGCCATCAACTTGATTAACAAATGCTAAAACAACATGTGAATTTATTTGAAATCATAAGCATGCCGCACCAAAATAAGTAGAACCTATTCACTCCACATTAGAGATAGTTGGACCTAGAGCAAAGTATACTTTTGGCAGAGACCATTCAGAGTTTCTATGAACAATGACCAAACTAGTTACCCAAAAAATTCCGACAACCATCAAAAAAAAAAATTAACCAAACATCCCTGACCTAGAAATGCAAGAATAAACCAAATTACATTTAGAAAAAATTACATTATGCCACAAATATTTGAGGTGACTCATCTAACATAGTGGACCACAACAATTAAAAACCTAACAAATTAGAGTTCTAATGGTCTTATTTAAATAATTGTCTCTGTTGTATTTCAGAAGTCTCAAAGTTTTTTAGTTGAATGAGAGTTGCACAATTAAATGCCTACCAAATGTGCACTCCTCACCACACCACCAACATGATGAGTATTGTAATAGTCGCCTATCATTTATACCAAATGATATAATAACTTATATAAAACTATCAGGATAAATCAAAGCATAAATAGACAAATGAAATACACTCTCAAATAATCAAGTAAGGATGATGGTAAATCTCATTTCCGAACCATTTTCATAATTAAATAGAAATACAACATGATACTAAATAGAAATAATAACCAATGCATATGCATGTTAACTGCAAGTATAAATATAAATATCCTAGATACTATAATAAAATATACAATGATACAAAACATCTCATCTGATCTCACCACATATCTCTCTCTCTCAAAATATTCATCACACATACCAATTTGATCTCTCTCTTTCGATGAGAAGAGACACAATTTAAAGCAATAACACAGAAAATCGAAGTAAGGTTACCCTACAAAATAGGTAATTGATGCTATAATGAGTGGATATTGCACAGCATAATAATTCTTCCATTACTTGGTCACATAAATTAATTACTAATGCTGCTGTTTGTAGAAGATTGTGATTAGCAACAGTTGGAGACATTCAGAGAGACCATAAAGTAGATTTGTATAGAGGATTCCATGGAGGATTAGCAACATTTACTAATTTAAGCCGCTGATCTGATGAGTATCCATGCTGGACTGCATATCGCATGAAGGGAGAAATAGAGAGCTTAATTTTGGAGTCTGAAGATCAGCAATGAATTACTTTATTAAGGAAAGAAGAAAATAAAGGTGACGGGGATAATCTAATCAGGAAGATCAAAAGTTTGGTGGAGAAGAACTGGATGGTCCTTGTGAACAACATATTTTGAGAGGAAAAATGATACATCTGATGAATTTGTAAAGCCGGATGATAACTCTTTAATAATTCATTGGATCCCTTTGTCTTTATGTTGAAGGGCTCTGAAGGTTGGTTGGGGTGGATGCATTAAATCATTGGTTTTATTTATCTGGTCCTTTGACCTCAGCAATGATCAGCAAAAAAATTTAGTAGTTAGAGATGCAACAAAAACACTTAACTAAAACAATTAAAAAGCTATGCTAACACCATACATCAATTTGTCAAAGATTCTTAACATGACAACATTTACAGTAGCATCGCAAGTGATAAGATGCTTTTGACCAAATACTGCTGATTAATTCAATGCAAATTCTTCAAGGGTTAACAATGAAAAAAAAATTATCTAATTTGACATACGACAAGATGCTTTGGACAAGAAGAATCAGATTAAATCAAAATTAGTTCTTTAAGGATATCAATGTCAATGTGCAGCACCATGGCATGATGGTCTATGCAACAAAGAAGGTTCAAGATATTAAAGAAATGTCAACTTCCAACCTTCTTTAAAGTTTTATTGAATCAAATAAAACATTTAATCATTTTCTTTAGTTGACCTCCAAAGTATTTGACTTGATTCTATACAATCTCTTTAAGTTTCGTACAATGTATGGTGCATCACCAAGCATGCACTCGCATCTAATATGAAAAATGTGTGCTCTAGATGACATTCCTCATGTTCTTTATGACAACTAACACATTGTTATCAAAATATTGTACAACACAAGCAATATGAAACATATTTTATTTTTTTCCATTTAACTTCATATGTCCTTGAAAGGATATTTTACACTTTATGCAACTACTCATTCTATTGGTTGCAGTGTCGTTATTCTATGGCATCCATGAAAAAATTATGAACATGATAAATAATGAAGGAAACTTAATTACATCCCTTAAGAAACAATTGCCTTTGAAGCTTAGCATAAGGCTCCCCTAAGGAATTTTCACTAGTTGGACTATGTTTATCTATCTCTAATATCGATATTCTTTTCCTCCCAAAATGACATCTACTCATCTAATACCTCACTTTTTGGCATTTCCAAACTTCGAGGCTACATGTCAAAGTTCAAACAACTTGAATGAACCAATAAGATTGCCAATTGACTCATCTAAAAACACTTAACAATGAATCCCCTGAATGCAAAGGGTGATCCATAAGTGCCTTGAGTGGTTACAAAACAACTTGAAAAAGACTCCCTAGTCATGCATAAAACCTTCAAGTAGTGCATAAGGTAAGTTGTCATTTTAAAAGCTAAGGAAAAAACCCTACAAGGAATAAACCAACAAATGCAATATCCACATGTGAGTATCTATTACAGGCTAAATTTACACTTAAGGTAACTTGAGGATCTTCATTAACATTGCACTCATCAATAACTCATTTAAGACAAGTAATTTACTCTGCATATTCCTATAATCAAGATGGGTCATGTCAAGTACGAGCGATTCCTTTAAAGCCAAAATTAATCAAATCGAGCATGAGCAATTACTCAACTTCATTTTAGAGTCTACCCATGTTGGACTTCACAAAGCAATATACCAACATATAGTGATTGTCATTCATTGTGCATTGAAAATTGTGAGGAATAATAGTATAACCTCATAGGATACACAAATAAGATACTACAACTACAATTCTAAAAGATGTACTATTACATATAACTTAGCATCATTATAATCTACCTTATGAAGATAATATCAAGAAGCCCTTGACATTGGACCACTTATTATTTGCTTGCAAGGAAGCTTTTGTTGGCCAAGTAAAATAGTCTTAATCTTGAAATCATTTGGTGTATCTTCTTGCTTAGCTCAAAGTAACTATTTGTTAGCATGAACCCAAGTCATGCCTAGCTAGATGGGCCAAAGCATTGTTTTTTATGGCCTTAAGCAAAGCCATACGACCTAAAGATTAAAATTTGGTCAATATTGACAACATATTTTTGGAGCATGGACATAAAGCTTTTATGTGGCAAATATCAAAACATGTTCAATATAGCTAGGAGTTGAAAATAATGATACTGCCAATAAAGAGACCCCACCCAACCACAAACCCAATTTGGGCTAAGGAAAGATTGAAAAAATATTTAGCATAATTGAATTGACTCTAATTCAACCCACTAAGTGTTTGGGACATAACATTAAGTGTAAAAGAGGATTGCATGGAATGTTTAATCAAATAATCATAAACGTCAATTTTTTTAAGAAAATGGACTTTTGAACAATTTGAATTTACTCTTCTATATTACGATGCACCTAAAGAAGTTTGCCAAATAGCAAAATAAATCATTGCAAAGGAAATTATATCAAAATTAAGAATAACCTAACATCAAGCACCAACTAATAATTAATCAAATCCAAGTCCATAAGACATGATATAGAAGTTGTTGATCACTCATGATATATGAATGATCCACATATACTGGTCCTGGCCCTAACAAACAATAATTCAATCAATACAAATAATTTTTAAGATTTATTAGAAGTTTTTTATAATTGAATATTTTTCCAAAAAAATAAATAATAAAAACCACCTAAGGAGGATAAGAAATAATATGAATTACATAAACATTAATGGCCCCATAAATTTTCAAGAGCATAATACATCAAAAATGACTACAAGCCTTAATCCATCAATTGAAGTCAGTCAAATAATTCATTTTACATCATTGTGCTCTATGCAATAACTTCTTTTAATATTTAAACAAGATAAGCTCTTTATAATAGACTTTTTACAAGACTTTTCTAGATCTTTACTTTACATATGCATCATAAAAAGCTCTAATAACTCACATTAAAGGCAATAACCAGCCTAAAATCAACACGTTCAAACTATCTAAATTGACTTATCTTTAAATGGTGCTATACTAACCTTCATTTGAGTGAACTCATTCTAATCAAAGAAACAAAAATAGCAACACTCGCTTAATTAATCTTTAGTTCCAATAGCATACCCAATATAAATCATCAAAAGAAAAGTTGTAGTCACCTAAATCGTTTTTGTTCACCACATGTAATTATTGCATAAGGATCAGATGTCCCATTCAAGTTTGCACCAACTAGATTTTTGGCGGCAAGCAATTCCAACTGAAATAGGAAGACAAAAAAACTCAATGAACAAAGCAAAAAGACATGAGAAGATATATTAACTCAACGTGACGGGATGATGCTAAACATAAAATAGTACCTGAATAACATAAGCAGAATTAGATAGAGATTCCCCTTTCAATCGACTCATCTACAAAATAAGTGGAGAACTGCATGTCAAACAAGTGGAAGAATTACTTTAAGAAACATGCAACAAGAAACAACAAAAAATGGAAGTCTAATGAAAACATATTAGAAATTATAGATCTTCAATGGGCATAAATACTAACAACTGCATTAATTTTTAATTATTTTATATTATTACAAAGATCTTTTAAATTATAAGCACATAGAACATTAGGTAATTCCTTGAATATACCCTTTAACCATAAACAAAAAAAATTAAAAAAACATAATCACTTGATGTTGCATTATGAGCAAGAGAAAGAGAATTTCAATAAACACATCATGCCTACAAAACATTAAGACCAGCCTAGACAAATGTGATGAAGCAATAATCTAAATGTATGTATATATTTAGATGGGTATATGAGCGAAAACCCTCCTGGTCAAGCTTCCTAAACATCCTCTAGGTGATAAGGATCAAAATAGAATGAAAAAAAATACAGTTTTGAAACAACTGGTAGCATTATGTCAAATGTCCTTCATTTTTCACACACATCTCTTTTGGAATATACAATAATCCCTTTTTAGGCAAGCATGAAGTGTCAAACATGCATATGGTCAACAATTACATGAAAGAAATGTTCAACGTTCATGTGAAATGTAATACTAATAAGATGACATGAAGCACGCAATGTGGAAAGATCTACCAGTTGTTGCTATAGGCCAGTAATGTACAGAAATTGGCTCCTTGCCACATGCACGACTAGGCCCAACTTTGGTGACCACCAATTTTTGTTAGATAATATTGTTTTGTTTCCCACATTGTGCTATGCTGCCATATTAAAACTATATCCAAACTATCAGGGATGGACAAGCAACTCAACAAGGTCCACAGTTGTGATAACTCACATAAAAGTGTTACATATAAAAGCAAAAATCATAAAACTTGTGTTTTCATGATACAAAAAGGATGAAAAATGAATAGGAATCCAATCAGCACGTATGCACCTCTTACACTTATGGCCCACTTATTTATTTTAATCAATATTTGATTTTTCCAATCTATCAAATTAGCTCTAAGAAAGCATCTAATGCACATGTATACTTCAGATTAAACTCATAAAACATACGTTGATAAACTTGCACAAATGTCATCAATAACATTCAAAATGACAATCACAACGCACATGTATATAAGCTACGGCAGGCCCCTAAATCAAAGTCCACAAATTTTGACTGAAAAAAAATCAAGTTAAAGAGAACATAATTAACCAAGAACATTTTCATATCAAAGAAGAAATAACTGATCGCAAACATAATTTAATTATCATCTAGTAAACTAAACTTTGACTTCGACAACAAAATAATATTTCCCGTCTGACCTTTTCCTTATCATCAGACTCCCTTAGCAAAGGATCTCTATCAACCGCCGTATCATCACCACTTAATAGCCGGTCGTCCTCCGCTGCAACACAGCCCCCTCCTCCACCGCCGATACCACCTCCACCAATCCTCTCCAGCAGCGAGTAAACAGCAATCACCAAAAGCGCAGCCGCGAAGGTGACCTCCACTTCCCACCATGACGGCAGAAGCACAGCGAGTGAGATCCCCGACATACCGAAACGACCCCGACACCCCCGATCTAGGGCTTCACGCGCAGGGATGTCCCCAGGAACCGGCAGCGACTAGCCATGAAAATCCCAAAGAGAGATAGAGAAAGAGAGAGATAGAGAGAGAGAGAGAGAGAGAGAGAAGAAACATTGGGTCAAACAGAACGAGTTAGTTGAACGAAGCGGCAAATACGGTAACGATAGACCGGAGACGACAAATACGAAATGCCGCACGGCGTGGATTCTAAAGACAAAATTGCACGGGGACCATTAATTTCCCATAAAATTACAACTTTATTTATTAATTACAAATATATCTATTTGTCTGCAGCACGCATTTGGAACGTGATTGGGAGTTCCTGGCGTTTTGCTCAGGCTGCCCGTTTGATGCGCGCGTTTCAAACTCACTCACGCCACTGCTGCTTTACCTCTTTAATTCATTCCCACCAACCACAAACGTGACATCTATATTCTACCTTTATGAAAACACATTAATGGAATGCATTCAAGTTATTGTATCCTATAATGTATTTATATTCATATATGATACTTAATATATTATCCTAATGATATGATCATAGGTTCATGTTGGTCAAATCAAGTTTATTTGTATAATTTTTTTGATCACTTGGATTGCATTACACGTTCAAATATTAGCATGGGATGATTGATCACTATAATATAATCTAAGATTTAGCGATCAACACCATAATAGATAATTATGATGATACAAACCACCTATACGATTTAACTTCTATCTCGCAGTGAATGACAAATGTTGCATAACTACTCTTCATTCCTATCCTTATGCAAGCTTGTGAACTTGGCTAATTGAGAAGCTTGTCATGCATGTTTTCCATGTTTGGAGAAGGTGAGTAACACTTCGTCACCTCTTTTATGATGTGACATTTGGAGAACTCAAAGTTTAATTCAAAAACCAAGCATTGAATGCTTGGGGTAAGATTTGGTTCTTGCTTGTTGAGGTAAAATAAGCTCTTAATTGCCTTGCTTACCCATGTAAAACTCCCTTCTTAGTTGTTCACATTGCGTGGCCAAGAAATATTGCATGATTGCTCATATCATCTTCATTTCTAACCCTATATAAAGCTCATACTCGTGAAAAACAAGTATAATGTTTAAATGATTGAAATAGATGTCATCCATGTTTAAAGAAGTTGAGAGTCATTTACTCTCTTCTTTTTGGTGAACTAATTTGGCCCCATGAGTATGCAAAACTCTAACTTGGTTTCATGGTTGAATACATTTTACAAAAAAAACATTCAAGTTTATGCATTTGTGTGGATGTATTTTAGATAATGATGAATATGTTACAAAAAACACACTAAATTATTGTAGATGTCACAAGTTACATTTGATGTATGGATGACTAGTAAAATTTGTTGGATATGTTGCAAGAAAACATATTAGAAGCAACGTCATATTATGAAGGAAAGCAAACAAAGAAGAGTTTTATTATTAAAATCATGAGTATGAAAATAATTAATGCACAAAATAAAAAAATGATTGCGTACATGCAAATCAAAAATACACAAATTGCAAGATATACATTTTGGCAAGTATGAATAGAAGGAAAATTTGAAATAAAATGTGTTTCTCCTAAGTATGAACAATATTCAATTAATTGTTTCAGTTCAGCCTTAAAAAAACTTAGTCTGATAATTGATGGAAAATATGGAATTTTTTATCTTTGACTTTCTTGGTTTCTTCCCCAAAAACAAATTGACCAAAAACATGAACTACCATGTCTAATCTTATTTTCAGTTTGATTTTGTAGTGTTTGTATATAATCTAAACTAGAATCCAATTTTTGAACCCTAGATTTGATATAGTAACCAAAATCTAAATTAAAAATATAATTTTCAATTAAGTTAATTTTTCACAAAGTTTGGAATTTCAGCTTGATTTCATTTTTGATCAATTTGGTTTGATATCTAGTTTTGTTTAATCAAAAACTGATCAATTCGGATAATTCATTTAGTAAATCAATTGAACTAGTTGAATGCTCACCCCTTGTTTCTCCAATATCCAAACACATCTAGCTCGAAACTTGTGTTTTGTTTTCATCATGACGACATACGGTAAATCCGACTACTTGAGGGATAACAACAGACAACCAGGATAGAGCAATCAACTGATTTTTGTGATTGAATAACTTTCATGTTTTGAGATGAGATGACAAAATTCTAGGGTAGTCACCAAAGGGCTACCCAAGGTAAGTGATGACCCTGACCTATTGAATGATATATATCTCACCAAAATCTGAATTTTTCTTCTGCTATATTTCTGTCTATTGGTTGATATTCAATTCTATCTGTTCCCTAGGATGCTTGGCATGTTCAATAATGAAAACAATCAAAACTTGCTCTTGAAGAAAGGATTGAAACCTACACCTTGTTACAAATTTTGCATACATATCTATGGAAAATGCTACAAAAAATCATGAACAAACAAATTTAATGCAAGTTCTAAGACTATCATCTTTCCATGTTAAGGAAATTACCTCAAACTTAAGATCACCAATCTTAAAAGGAGCATCTTTCCATCTTCATCTGGTATGTAGAATGATTTGATGAGTGATGGCAATTGTAATGTTCTTGGTGTTCACCGCCGTCAAACTCCTATGCCTCAAGCATGACAAGAAATGTATTACTAATCAGAGCAAGCATCATGTAAATCTCCGTGATATCGGGGTGTGCTTGGTCTCCCATTGCAAACTCGTTAACAACTCCATCAACTTCAACCAGGCTCAAACCAGGGCTTTTGTCAATACCTTTCTGCTTCATAATCTTCCTAATCTTCAATGCCTCATCCCATTGGCAAACATCTGCATGCATGTTCGACAACAGAACGAAGCTTCCTCCATGGCTGGGCTCCAACTGCACCAATTGTCTGCTCGCTCTCTCACCAACCTGCCAATTGTTGTGAACTCTACAAGCCCCAAGTAGAGTTCTGAACAAGATGGCATTTGGATTCAAAGGTAGCATTCGAACCACCTCCTCAGCTTCTTCAATCTTTCCAGCTCGTCCCAGAAGGTCAACCAAGCACACGAAATGCTCAACCTTGGGCTTTATGCCGAATTCCAATTCCATGGTAGCAAAACACTGAAGGCCCTCTTCAACACGCCCTGCATGCGCGCAGGCAGAAATGACCACAACGAAGGTCACGTCATCAGGAGGAAGCCCCTCAGCCTGCATTTCCTCGAACAGAGAAAGGGCGCCAGGACCTTGCCCATGCGTGGCAAGCCCCCCTATCATGGCGTTATAGCAGAACGTGTCCTTCTCTTTCAGCGGCAATGCAATAAACACTTGGTGAGCCAGATCCAAGCGCCCGCATTTGGAGTACATCTCAATCAGAGCAGCACACACGAAGCGGTTGAGCGTAAGGCCTCTCCTCCTCTCGACGTAAGCGTGTGCCCAAATGCCCTGACCGAGAGCGCCCAGATTGCCGCAGGCGCTGATAATAGCTACAAGCGTGATCTCGTTGGGCAACGCCGCCGAATGGAAAAGCTGCAACCTTCGGAAGAGAGAAAGGGCCTCCTCTGCCGAGGAGCAGTCGTCACTGGAGTGGCGGGCATAGGCAGAAAGAACGGCATTCCAGGCGGCTAGGTCGGGGCATGGGATGAGATCGAAGAGGTGCCGGCAGGCCTCCTGGCGATCAAGTCGGGAGTGAAGAATGAGGAGTGAGGTGAGGACGAAGTGGTCGAGAGGTAAAGGAAGAAGTTTGAGGAGATGCGCATGGAGAGAAAGGCCGATGCGAAGGAAGAGAGGGGAAGAAGAACAAGCCTTAAGAAGGGAGGGGTAGGTATGGGGGTTGGGAGAAGTGGTGGTGGGATGGAGGGGGAGGAGGGAGTAGAGCGATAGCGCTAGATGAAGGTGACCAGCGGAGGCGAGGGAGGAGGTGAGGGTGTTGGAGAGGAAGGTGGACGGGGGACGGGGAGAGTAGAGAAGGAGGGAACAGGAGTACGAAGCGCCGCCGTCTAGGGAGGCGGACAGAGGGGGAAGAGAGGAGAGGAGGAGCAGGCGGCTGAAGGGTTGGGAGTGGAGAGCAAGGCCGGTCGTCAGGAAGATGGCGTGCAATTGCTTGAAGCCACGCGGGCTTTTGGGCGGCTTGCTTTCCGAGAGAAGGAGAAGTCCTCGCCGCCATTCGACGGCCGATTTGCTCATGAGACAACCATAAAACAGCAGCCCATTAAGAGAACTCAAAGTCTATGCAATACAATACACCATATTTTTAAATAATTAATATTTAAAAAAATAATAATAAAATCTTGTAAGATTAATATATTTTTATAGTTGACCAAAAAAACGATGAAAAATAAATGGAATAATCATATCCGTTCAAGCTTTACAACAATATCAGTAAAATAATTTTTCCATTTTACAACTTTTTAATTTTTATTTTTAATAAATATTTTTACATAATTAAAAAAACTTAAACTCCGTTATTGATAAACAAAGCAAGGATTAGACGACTCCTTCGTTTCGTCCCAAGCTTGCTTCGTCCCTATTGCATGGCTAACCGCTACAGCGCTCTCCACCAGGAATTCCTGTGGCGGGAAGAGGTACTATACCTCCACAATCTGTGGAGACAAGGCCCCTCTGGAGCTTCACCTTCGAGACCTAAAACCAACCCTAATTCCACCCGCAATTATCTCCGGCCGGGACCTTCCTTCAAGCCGAACAAACATTGGAATCGGCGTCATCGAAGGAAGAAGGCGGTCGTCTGGGAGAAGGAGTGGCCATGTGAGACCGATCCCAAGCTGAATTCCGGACCGGGAGTAACCGGCTGGCCGCGGCCGTTGCCGAAGCCGGTTCCCCCGGCTCCCACTGCCGAGGACATCGCTACGGCCGCAGCTTTCTGTGCGCAGAGAAATGGTGTGGAGGCGTACAAGCTTTTCTTTTCTAGAAAGGGACGCGATGGAAGTGTCGAGGAAGGTGATGAGGGTAGTGAGCTGGAGGAGGAGGATGAAGAAGTCATGGAGGAGAGGGCTTTCAAGTTTTTCATTGACGTCTTTACGAAGGACGACGATCTCAGGAAATGCTACGAGCTAAACTCTCACAAGGGTGAGTTTTTGTGCTTGGTGTGCCGGGCGAGCGGGTTGAAGAAGGAGAGGACGTATGGTCGCTGTGCTGATCTAGTGCAGCATTGTAGCAGCTTGGCCAAGACACGGCGCAGAGGTGCTCATCGCGGTCTAGCAAGAGCTATATGTAGGGTTGTGGGATGGAATTTCAGCAGGCTTCCGATGTTTGTTTTGGACACCGAGGACACTCTGGGCCAGGCTTTGGCTAGAGATTCCTGTCAAGAGAAGGTGATGCCTATGTTCTTCTCAAGTTTACTTATGAAACATGTCTCCTATAAATTGTTGCTTGGTGTTTATCGAAACTTGAAAATTATCTGTTAGCTTCTGATAGATCATCTTTTACCCCTTTCACCCACATAAAACTGTTCCTTTGGTGCTCTTCTCTAACTTCTACGCGTTTTTTTTTTTTTTTTCTTCATCTTTTCTCGCATTTCTACGAAGTGCATTTATCTTTAGTGGTACTGATCATGTACTAATTTATTCAATATGCTTGTTCTTGATAGTGCTCATGTTTTCATTTCTTCTCTCCTCACTAGTAATTTAGGAACTTGTTTTTGGATGACTCTGCAGTGTTTAATTGGAATTTCCCTTAGGTGACCTACTAAACTTACCTTAATCTTGAAATTGGGCATTATATGTGATTGGTTGCTGCAAGCTGCAAGAGATAGCACCCATTTCTGAAAGGGGCTTGTTGAAAATTAGTGTAGATTTAAAATAGCTGCCTGATGGACTTCTTGGAAGATACAGCGATGCATACCATATCAAGTCCATTGCAGAGCCTTTTTTGTACTCTCAGACCCAACATTGGGAAACAACTCTTGACATCCTTCTTCATTGTGAGCTTTTAAAATATATCTTTCGCTATTGCAGTTGCCTTTTCCCTCCTTAACTAGCTAGTTAACTCACAAATGCAACTTGTCTAAAGTGTCCCATCTTGTTAAACCCTACGGTATGCACATCCATGATTCAAAGATGGTTTGCATAGTTTTTTACAACACCATAGTGGTGATTAAGTACGAACGGGTATTATTGTAAGAATTGCATATACTTAGCGTGCTTTGCACTCTTATGGGTGTTTCCTGAAAATTAGTGTAGATTTAATTTTGCCTCATGGACTTCATGGAAGATATAGAGATGTATACCATAAAAGTCCATTGCAGAGCATTTTGTCTACTCTCATACCAACATTGGCAAAATAACCCTCTTGGCATCCTTTTCTTTTTGAGCCTATAAAATATATCTTTCACTTCATGAAGTTGTTTTCTCCCTCCTTAACTAGCTAGTTCACTCACGATGCAACTTGTCAACAACAAACAATCTCTTAGAGGACAGGCAATTGTCTTTGAATAAATATCTATACTCAAGAATATAATTGGGTTTCCTAGCTATATGGTCCCCAGCAATATAGGGTAGATTTCTCTAAAATTTGAATCTAAAGATGTTAGTAGCCATCTTGTTAAACCCTATGGCATGCACAGTTATTTACAACACCATGGTGCTGATTAAGTTCGAATGAGTATTATTGCAAGAT
Source organism: Vanilla planifolia (assembly GCA_023846275.1). Taxonomy (NCBI): domain Eukaryota; kingdom Viridiplantae; phylum Streptophyta; class Magnoliopsida; order Asparagales; family Orchidaceae; genus Vanilla; species Vanilla planifolia. The sequence continues at coordinate 1,759,903 of CM043870.1, forward strand.
TTGCACATACCTAGTGTACTTTGCACTAAACTTTTTCTGTGCACTGAGTTATTTCAATGACTGATGATTGCGATAGATAATGTACTCAAGGCCAAATGGGATCTTTCATCAACTTGTGTCAGCCCATCAACCATGTTATGAAGCCTGATACAAAAAATGCTTCTCAAGTGATTAGATGGAGACAAGATTCAAGTAGGAACTCTGGGCCTAAGCAATCTTGTCAAAGTGGAGTTGTCTAGTTGGATTCAATTACATCTTGAAGATTCCAAAAGGAGTTGGTCTCATGGACGGATGTTGAGACTATTGCTGGAGTCAGAGCCCCCTTTGGGGTGACTTTCTGAAGTTCTCGGCCGAGCTAGCAAACTAGATTTCTTTTTCTTCGGGTTATAGGTTCAGGCAAAATAGGTAAGAAAGAAGTTTCATGGTGACAGTCAATGCATTGAAAAACTCAATGCCTGTATTGCAAAGAAAAACACCCATTCATTCGTAGAGTATCTGTGCTAAGCCTCATTTAATTTCTAGATAAAGTATGGGATGGGCTAGCCCTTTTGGTTTAGTACTGTAATACCAACCCCTGAGGCATCTCATGCTATCTCAAAAAATTTGTAAAATCTATTAGCTTAAGCACAAGAACTTTGGTTAACTTAGCTATGATATGTTCAACAGCTTGTGTTATAGCACTTGTTTATTTAAATTCTATTTTTCGATGGGAATAACTAATGTTCTCTTAACATTTTTAATATTATTTTAGGAGGTGAAAGATGACTTTTTTAACTTTCTTTTTTTTTTGCAAATTTTTTTTTATTTCAGAATGTGATCAACCAAACATCTGAGCATGTTTCTAAACTCGGGTCTGCAAAAAATGTGATTTTTAAATCACACACCAAACCTGTCCTTAGGCTTCCCTAAAATATTTCTAGATCTTTAAAGCCATATTTTACAAAAGCATGTCACAAGCTCTTAGGTTTTGATTAATACAAAGGTAAAAAGCTTGGTGACAAGGCTAAGCCTTGGCACGCGGAATCTAAAAGCATTGTCCAATTATTAGATGTATGGCCAAATATAGCTACTGTTAAGATTGTTAACGCTTTGATCTTAAATCTTTGGCTTTAGATTGAAACAAAGTTTATCAGTCTGACCTCAATCTAATCCAAGCTTTGAGTAGAAAGGATTTATTCCAAATTTGATCAAAGCTAAACTTTGACTTCTTGGTTATCAGTTGGAGTTTGATCTGATCTAAAGTTGGCCGAACTTTTAATGAATTCTATTAATTTTCAATTTCTTCGTCTCGACATAAATAATTTTACAAATTCAATGATGTACGTGAATGTGATCTATTGTAAATCGCTAAATTCTTTGCTTTTTAGATACAGGCTAGCTACTTTGGTCCTATACTAGTATGGCTAAATTTCTTAGTGACATTTTGATCTGAGTCAATCTTTGTCAATAAATGATTATTGCACTTCAGTTTGAGATTGATTTGTATCCAAGACCAATCTAATTTTTAAATAATGTTTAATTCTTTAGCTTATTTAAAAACCTTAGCTGTTAGGGACATTTGAGTAGAGATATGGTTTTGCTGCATGATGGAACTGATTGAAGGATGTCAAGCCTTTAAATGGGCTATTTTTTTTTCTTCTTCCGTAGGTGGAACTTGGATATGACAACATACTCTGTTCGATAACCCTTTTTTTGGTGCTGTTAACTCATTCATCAACAAGTTAGTTTGTCCTGTGCTAATGTAGCTTCTTTGTTATTGGTAAATCTCTTTTATCATTCAGTACTTAAAGAGATGGTCACCACTACTTTGTTTCATGCGAATTTCCAATTTATGGAATTATGAATGGTAAAATTGCTATTTTATCTTATGGTATATGATTGAATGTAATTATTCCATAAAATGGTTTTGATAGTTATATTTCAATGATGGTCCATTTGAGAGCAAGAAAGAGAGATGGAGACTAGAAAGAGCAGTCTTCCTTTTATGATGAAACCAAACTATTTGATTTGGAGAATCCTCTGGATTTTAATGTTCATGCTGATGTTCAAATTCATCTAACTACATGTGGAATTGTATAAATTTCATCATTTTGATTTAAAAATTCAAGTAACCAAAGGGCCCTAAACTGAATTCAGAAGCCAGGCAATGATCATTTGAACTATCTTCTTCTTCTATATTGCTGGAAAAGAAATCTTCTCATTGAACTGAATGATATTTATTTTCTTTTGTTTTGTTTTACTAGAAGAAGAAAGCTGAAAGAACTGCATGAGGTTGAATAAACTCAGAATGAAGGATAGGTTAATATGAGTCACAAGCATGATTTGCTTGCCTCTCCATATGTTGATAATTCTTCCCTTTTGTTTCATATCAGGAAGTACATTTGTGTGACAATCTTTGGGATTTTACTGCTTCTTACAGCTTTAGCTGTTGCTGCAGTTGAAATAGTTTAGAAACTGATAGTGCGTTTGGTTTAATTGTGATTACTGAACTATGTTAGGAAATTTACTTTGATATGTTATAAATTTATTGTCTAATTTCATTCACATGATATTCTGGTTTTGCTCTTGCATTTTAAAATTGTATGTTTGAATTTCTTTGCTTCTAGATACACAATGAATGAAATCGTGGTCGATTTTGTTTGTTTGGTTCATGGTGTTATAATTTCTCATTAGTATGTAGAATTGGTAACAATTCAATTTCGAATCAATTATTTCTTTGTGTAAGGTTGCTTTGGGAATGTTTGATTTGAACTTAATTTGATCTAAGTTTTAGATAATAGGTTTTATTCAATCTCAAATTAAGTTAGATTTGTCTTATTGATTATTAATTTGAGTTTGGTTCAAATAAAAAATGATTTGATTATAGATAAACAAACGTATAGGAACGTATGCACGTACACTTGCATATATATTCAAACATATGCACTCATGTACGAACATAAACATGTATCCCTATCACATACTTGTATATGCATGTGAATTTATACACAACATCCACATGCACATTCACATCTTTTCATGCATCTAGGACATGGTCATTTTATGGTAAAGCATGTTATTAATTTATCATTTATGAAATATATTTTTAATTTATTCATGATTTTTTATATTCATAAATAACACCTATGAAGGTAGTAAAAGATAAAACCGGAACCACTCTTGCTTCTATTTGATAAAATGGTCACTTAGTGGATTTTGTTAACAACATCAAGCTTTTAGAGTTTTGTCTTAATGTTGTTATTATTGTAAGTTAGTTGTCTTCCTCTTTGCTGGAAAAGCCATAATTTTTTATATGTTGTTGATATATCTTTCCTCTCTTTGGTTTGAGAGAATTTGAAAAACCTTTTTGGTGATGAGGATTTGATTTGGGGATCAATCATATAAGTTATAGAACATTAATATCTTCATCAAAACATCAAAACTTCAACAAGATGAGATAAAAAATCAAGAGATAATTTGAAATTAGAGAAGTTTTACCTAATTGGATCCTTTGATCCATGGAGTTGACTATATGATCTATGTTAGAACCATCAACAAAAAACCTTGTTCATTCAAGAGGTATATCAAATTGGCTAATGTCGATTATAAGATCATTTGATAGCCCATTAGGCTATTAAATTCAAAGAAGTGGACCATTCGTTGGAGTAGAACGGCTAGTAGTAGAAGCAATGGAAGTCATTCAAATCATTTGATCCATTCAATTGGATTGTCATATTCCAAGTTGAACTAATAGCTCGGTTCTATAGGAATGTTCAATCATGACCAAACATGAAATTTTAGATAAGGACTATATCAATTTGATCATAGTAGAACGAAAAACTATTTAAACACAAATTTGAATGTGAGAAGATGAATGAGATCAACTTCTAGAAGTATTGATTTTAGTTTAAACTTGAGGATTTGGAACCCTTTTAAAATTTATTATTTTACGTCATTTTTGTACCTTTTGTTCTAAATTGAATGCCCAATTGGTGTGAATTTCTAGTATTTTTTTCACTCTATAAATAGAGATACCCTCAATGGGTGGAGGTATGTAACTAATTGTAATTATCTTTAATTTGTAAATTTGCAATTTTATTGAGATTTGTTTTTCTTGGCCATTGTTTTTGTTGGGAGTATTTCATAATAGAGTTCATCATTTTTCTTCAACAAAATTCTTTTGTTTTATTTCATTTATTATCTTTGCTTGTGATATTATTAGAAGATGATTGAGAGTCACTTGAATGTGTTCTTATGACAAAAAGAGTTTTTGTTATGGTGTTAGTATTTCAAAGAGTGGTAGAGTTTGAAATTCTTTAGTTATGAAGGACTAGTGTTTCAATATAACCTTTATGAAGAACTTGTTCTTATTCTGTCGTTCTTTGGAGTCCATCTCTTTAAATATTGCACAGTAAAGATCTTATAAAAGAATATGCAACCTTCAAGAAAAGGGAGTTAAAAGTCCAAAATAATCAAGATAAGTGAGCAAATGCAAGTGTTATAGAACACTTCAATGATTCATATTCTGCTATTATTACTTTGATGATTATAGTAGAGACAAGTAGAAATCAACCAATCATAAATTCAATTTAGAATATTGTATATGATTTGTCATGTAGATTATTTTTACTTAATGAGTTATATGATAATAATTTTATTTACATAAAAATTATTGTAGAGTACAAGATAATTGGCCTTGGCATGTAGAGTTGAAAACTTATGATATCATGCTCATAACATTAATTTGTGTTAGATATGTTTAAACTATAAGAAAGAATAGGTTATTTTTTAGTGCACAATGTTATTTTTTTGAATTTGTTAAGGTCATTTGAGCTTACGAAGGTGCATTGACGACAATGAAGACTCTAAGAGTTAGTAAGCTCTATTGTTACAACATATAACTCAAAGAAATGTAGATCACAATGTGACATGTTTATAAACAATGTGTGGACTTATTAAGGAAAACTTTTAAAGAGATCAAAATAATATATCACAATGTGACATGTCAACCTTAGTATAAGATCATACCATAAAACAACATTTAAGACAAATAAAAAAAAATTTATAAGAGGTGTACTTCATTTTTCTATTATTTTCATGTTAAATTGGAATAAATACTTAAGAGATCTCTTGTTTGTACTAAAAAAGTGGAAAAAAAAAAATTAAGTTTTACTAAATTTGGGAGCTTAATAGCTTGGGCTTAAGACAAGGGTTTAAAAAAGATATATATTAGATTTTGTTATAATATTGTTTGAAAAAATAGAGATATTGAGATTACTTTTCTATATAATATGTTTTGAAAAAATTGAAATATTGAGATTATTTTTCTATATATTAACTTATGGAAATTTTTGGTTTAAAATATCATTTATTTGTACAAATCAAATTTAATATTTTAATATTTATATATTTAAATCCATATTTTGAAAATAAAAATCGTGACAAACATCTTAAAAACTAAATTTCTCAAGACAAATAAAATAGGAATTTATAACAGATTTTAACAAAAAAAAAATGAAAATAAGCATGCAAAATTGTTTGAAAATTTTTTCTTAAAAAAAAAAAAACAGACTTCTATAAGAAAGGGATTTTTAAATTGGCTTTTGCTCTACACCATCGTCCACCCAACAAAGAAAGCAAACAATCTCATAAACCTACAAACCCTAGCCAACAAAAAAAGAAGGGAAGAAACAAAAAGAGTAGAATTTAACGTACCGCTGCTCGCATCAGTTTTCAACGGAGCTCAACCGGACAACTTACCGGCATTTTTATGCCGGCAATGGAACTCAGGAATGGGTCCTTCCTCTTCAACAACCCAAGGATGCTCGGCCGCAGCAGGCAAGCTGATTCGGTGCTTGGGATCTGCAGCTTAAACATCAGTGCATCAGAAACAAAATGTAACGAGATAAAGAAGAAGAGTACCCTTACCCTTGCACAGAAGTCGTTCGAGCAAATTCCTCAACTGAGGATTGAGGTTATCAGGCAAGAACAGTGGACTGTTAACGATCTAGGAGACATGAATGAGAGGTTAATTAGCAGAAACTTTTAGCTTTCATTGATGAAAGTTGCAGAAACCAGAAATATTTCTCACCTTGTCATAAGTTTCCTGCAGTGTATCACCAAGGAATGGGTATTTGCCAACGATCATGAAGTATAAAGTGACACCTACAGCCCATGTATCAGCAGCTCTACCATGATAGGTTAAGCCTGTAAGGAAAGAATACCAGAAGTTACATTTGTTTGACTTGTTGATGACATGCATGAATTGAAGAAGAATAACTCACCTAAACAACACTCTGGAGCAGTGAACACTGGGGTGCCTGGAGATCTTCGAAGTTCGTCATTGTCGTCCTGTAAAAGGCATTCTTGCATCAGCTCTTTCGCATAGAAGAACTAGGATGGCCCAGAGATTTACCCATTTCCCATCACCATAAAGAATAAAGTCTATGGAGAGCTATGATTTTGGTTACATATAAGTTTATCAGCTTTGGGCTAGACGAAAGAGTAACAGTCTTTGGAAGATAAATAATTGCTTCGAAATTGAATTTCAATTTTTCAATGAAGATACATCAGCTCAACTTTTATAACTTAATATGGCATTCTATTCATCAAATTTAAGTAAAAGTTCACACAATTACACCTATGAAAGTTAACATCTGAAGCAAAATCATTAAATATCTATATAACAACAACTGGATGTTCAATTACTCACTTCGAACACCTGACTAACACTGAAATCTCCAATCTTCACAGTTCCAGTGCTGCTTACCAAAAGGTTATCAGGCTTAATATCACCATGGACAATGTTCTGTGAGAACTCAAAAAAAATCAATATGCATTGCTTGTAAATTAACAAATACAATAACCTTATCATAAATAAAACATGTTAATTAATTATCATTAACAAGAGGTAATGTAGATTTCTAGTATGAAATATGCCCTAAGTTCAATGTTCATTTGTAAAAGAGAAACTATGTCGTAGATCCTGAAGTAAAAAATTAATATTTAATATGAATTTTCAAATTTTTATATGAAAATTTTTTGAAACCAAATGAAACCCAGAACTGAATTAAGTTAAACCCAGAACTTGACCTTAAAATTAAAAACAATCTTATACAGGCATTATACATTGTTATATCACAGTAATTACTGCATTAGTAACAGCAGCACTATGACATCTATGATGCAAACCTAGAACAGTATAATACATCATTTTTAAAGCACAAATTTCATAGCTACAAAACTCAGAAAAGATACTGTAGAATTATTTTCAAAAAAGAAAAAGCATCAGATTTATTTTAGCTTCCATCATAATATTATCAGCTATAAACGTCTCTAAGTGGTATATCATCATAATGTCAAGTTTTTCTTCTTTAGCTTCTATTGCAGCTAATTCTGAATTCAAAAGCTTTCATAGAGGAAGATGATTGATAATGCTTAGTGGAAAAAAAAAGGGTAATATATCATCTTCATGCAAAAAGGTCACAAATGAAGCCTGTTGATCTGTCTTTGTTTTTATGCCATTATCTAGGACAAACGCCTTTAACTTCATAGCTACACATATTTGCTAGTAAGGTAAATTGCAAATAAGTTCATGAAGTCTGGCCTAATTCTCAAGCAGGTCCTTCTAATTTCAAAAATAGGCAAATAGATAGAATACTAAGTTATATAAAAGTTATGAAGGTAAATTACAGACAAATCTTAATGTTTGATCTAATTCTCTAGTATGTTCTTCTGAACACAAAAATAGGCAAATAGATCATTCAGTTTCATAGAAGTTATAAGTAGGCATTTCCACAGCTTCACAACGGAAGCAAAATGTCAAAAATACTTTGGCAAGGTCGTAATAACTAGGTCCTTCATTTTTGTACAGGTTGCAGCTAAGTCCTACAATCGTTCTAGTAGAGTATCACTGACTTCTCTGCCTTCTCTTCCTTAAATCTTTAAATCTTTTCCTGAAGTTCATGTTCTTAATTCTATTCAGCCTAAAGACCTTGGATGTATGCCCTTTGTTTATAATACTAATCACACTTGACTCCAGTACTCTAAAATGCGTGCTTCTTTGTCATTTTAACACTCAAGGATACAAAATCAAATCTTCTGTGGACCAATTAAAAGGCTCCTTGTCATGTAACATGCGTTTCTTAAACCTTCCTATCCTAATGCTTCTCATCATGGGCAGATACAAATTGGACAGTGGCGTTGTTACAAAAATATTCCAAACATAATCTAGTGAAAATTTTCAGGGAGAATGTCATGCATGGAAAGAAAAGTTGGTCTATTCCAGAAGACCAAAATCTCCACAACAAATCAAACACTGAACTCAAAGAAGTACCAATTGGAAACCACAAGAAGAGGCACTAGTTAATAATCTTGATTTTCCAATTGCATTTTAAAAGGGTCAAGCATTCCATTTGTAATCCTTCAAACAATTCAGAGTTTCCTTTTCATTATAAAGAATTCACTGCACATAAAGAAGTAGAGCTTCCTAAAGGCATTCAAGAAGAATTAAAAGAATTAAAATGGAAGTTTACTAAATTAAAATTAATGAATACTGAAGTTGTGAGAATTTGTTAAGTCAATCACAATCATCGATCCACAAAGTAGGCATGTGATGATCATCAGCAGAGAAGTGCTCTAGGCCCTCGCTCCCAAAAATGTCCACCAAACCATTGGAGTCAACATACCAATAAACAAGTTATTAAGGTGAAATAACCGTCATTAAGGCGATTAGAGTTACCACTAATAGCATTAATTCTTACTTAGGAGCAAAGAGCAAGCAATTAATCCACAATAGTGACAACTCCCCCCAAACATACATTTTGTTAAACCATCAACATGGAAACGCTTACCGTGCACATGAACATGGAAACATCTACCAGAACTTGTGGAAAGTAAAAGCACATCTAGCAATTATAAAAAGACCTCCAATATCCAATAAAGGTGGACGCCAAACATCTGAAAGAAAAACTTTAGTCATACTTTACTTTGCACTCGATTCCTTGCAGCTATACTCAATTTATGAGGATCTACTTTTCCCTTTTTCTAACACTGTAGTCTCCCTTTCTAGATTCTCTAATAAAAATAACCTTCTATCTAATTTCTTAGATACCAATTACTACAACGTCAAAGAAAATGACCAAAATCATGTTAGGGAATTATGCAAGAACCTAAGACAAAAGTAAGACAATGGGGGCAAATGGTTATTTAAGGTAGAAAACGAGAAAAAAAAAAAGAGAGGTAGCAAAAGAATAAGTTCATAACTAAATATTCAGCCAAAAACTATGATGAAATAGATCAAACATTAAACATAATATAATCTCCATAAAAATTACCATCACTTTCTACCAACATTTATTTTGGAGTAACATCAATTGGATGTGAAAATGCATTTTAGAAACGAGTATTTAACATATAAATTTATATAAGAATATCATAATTTAGAGATCCCAAAAAAAGGTACGTAAACAAAGAAAATTCCCTAATATGCAATTTTTAAGAGTATGTGCCAAGAATTTTGGGACAACTAGGAAGAAATTTAGGTATAATGAAAGGAAAGTTTACCGCACTTTTCCTCCCTTCCCAAAAGGAAAAATACTATATTCATCAAGAAACAAAGCCGATCCTAATTGTTTATATTGTTAAAATCATATCAAAACAATGACAACATTCCAAAGAAAAGGATTTCAACAAGCATCCCATATTAGATTCTAATGGCTTTGATAATCCTCAGTATTACAAACAAGATTCTTTAATCCCAAAGGAAATATGCTACATCTATAAAAGTAAAGAAGAAAATCAGGCTTTATTGCCTAAATCCTTAGTTTTTGATTCCATATCATCTGCCCCAAGTGCACTTGAATAATTGTAAATAATCCCTCCAATGAATATAGTAAAGGAAATGAAGAAGCATTGAAAAAGATAGCCCAATGGGCAAATGTATATATCTAAGGTTAGACAATTCATTTACTTATCCACTCATCAACTAAAACATAGCCAAAATCTCAAGCACTTGAAAAACACTAACTTAAGTCCATATGTATTTAGAGAATGACAAAGAGAATGATGAAAGACTTTGATTGAAGTGGATAAATTAGTCTAGTTGTAAACATGTCACACTACAAGCTGCACCAGGTTAAAACTATATATATTAAAAGAATGACAAAAAAAAGAATGGGAGTTTTGCAAATGCCAACTGGGCTAGCCAAATGGGGTACTTTAATCTCGAAAAGTACGCAATAATTATTATTAACTCGTACTAAATAAAAATAGTTCAAAAATTTTACTTAAAGGGTTTATGGATTGCTTTCAATAAGAGATGTCAAAAAATCTAAATATTACTTTTTCTAATTCGCTAAAGCTTTAAAATGATAGGTCTGCAATTAGCTAACAACCTGAAACACCTTTAGAATTAGATTGATTCTAGATTTAACATTTTCTCCTCAATAGAGTACCTTATGAGCATCTATAATCTCTTTTGGGTTTGCATCAATAGAATTAATATGGTGTGTAAACATAGCACCACTAATCATGACTTGATCAATAGGCATATCCAAACCTACAACCAACTCTACATTATAGAAGAAATAACTTCAAACATGACAAAAAGTCATAACACACAAGTAATGCACAAATTTATTGTCAAGCCATGACCATTCAACATATTCTTGAGTTAAGACTTCCAAATACCCTTGAGGCCATTTTTCCAAGCTATTATTTGATTTCAAGCCTTCCATCTCATGGCTACTCAAGTCCCGTGGTGTTGTTGTCTTGAACCCTCTTTTTTCGAGGGAATGGATATTGCATTGATAGTGCTATCCAAACTCTCTTTGGCCTTCAAAGGTCTCAAATAGATCTCCTAGCATGGTCTTCATCAACACTTTGGCTTTTGCTTTGTTCCTATGTGACATAGGCTTCTTTCGTTGGCATCACCACACCAACAAGCGGAAGTGGAGAGGAGTTTCGACAAAAGATGAAGGGAGTCAGCCTCAAACATACGTCTCTATTCCTATAAGATGGATTTGTGAATCCCATTAAATGGCATGCAACGGTTGGTAAAGGAAAGCACATGCCATTCAAGGGAGGTCATTCTAGTGCTTCTCTGACTACTAGCATATGGAAGGTATGACGAATGAGTTAATTAAAGATGATTTCGATGGGGAAGAGGAGGACAACAGCAATGAGTTAAATGTGTCTCAGGTTTCTGCTTCTATTGCAAACGAGGAGGATGATTGCAACAATATGAAGGGACCAATTAATCAACAGGCGGGCAAATAAGAGCTGGGGGATGCAAATATGCAGGAATTTTAGTTTGATTTACAATAGGATGATTATGAAAATGAGGACATTGCTAGTTAATGTAGATTGTATTTTCCTAACTTAATGAAATTGCTGAGGATTTAGCTACTAAGAAAATGGATAGTCCTAATTATAATTTTGATTCTGAAGCTTTATGTATAGGGATGTTGCTGGAAGGAATGTCAACCTTATTGATTTATCTACTTCTCAATAAGGAAAATTCTCAAATAACTTTTGCATAAGAAAGGTGTGACTTTTCAAATTCTCAGAAAGCCAAATTGCAACTTACAGAATCCCAACTCAATATTTCTTATGGATGCAACATGCCAAATGCTTGTATTAATGCCCCAACTAGTGGAGAAGCGAGTACAGTAGCAAAAACTTGGTCTATTTGACAAAATGCTCAAAAGACATTCTTGAAGACACAACATGGTGGTTCACTATCAGCACCCACTGAGACGACCACCAGCCATGGAGGTCTCCTATGAGTGATAAATTGATTAGTCCTCCTAATGTTGATGCATCTAAAATGGTGCCAATGGACAAATCCTACATTTTCAATGGGAAAATTGCCAAGTGAGTGGATGCTTGTGTGAGGAAAGCGAGCTTACACTCAAACAACCTTGTGGGCAGCCTGTAAAACAAGAGGTTTTCCTTTGGTTGGACTACAAGAGAGAATTGAGAAGGAAATGGGTTCATTTTGCAAGATTCATGATGCCTGATCTTGGCCAAAATAGCATATTGCTCCACCTTTGATAACTTGGCCAATCATGATTTGGTATGGCATGGTGGACCGTGAAGAAAGAAGAAAGAAGAAAAAAGAAAAAAGAACGAAGGAAGAAGAAGAAGAAGTAGAAGAAGAGAAAGAAGAAGAGGAAAAGAAGAACAAATAAAGAAGAAGAACTAGAAAAAGAAGAAGAGAAAGCACATAAGTAGGAAGAAGAAGAAGAAGAAGAAGCAGAAAATGAAGAAGAAGAATAAGCAATCTAATTTGAGTTTGTTTTCCCAACTTCCCCTACCATATTGGGACAAAGCAAATCTGGTCCGCATTGCATCAACCCTTTGAAGCATTACCTACGCGAAGAAAAAGATTGCTTATTGCAATGTATGTGTCCTCATAGATCTCACTCAACCTCTTTTAAATGGAACTTAGCTAAATGGATCATTGGATAGATTTTATCAAACATTCAAGGCCACACAATCAGACAAAGCTAAATAGATCTCACTTTCATTAAGCTTGAAAGCCCAAACAATTAAACAAGGCCAACACATGTTCTACAACATTATCACCTAAAAAGAAAAATGCCTCAACCAAAATAACTTCCAAAAACATTCCACTTGCAAAGTAACAATTCGGTCACATTAGGAGAATATCAAAATCAATAATAAATCTTTCAATTCCTAATTGATTATCTTTCATGTAAAAAATTTCACTTTATATTTGGAATTGATGAGCTAATAACCTATGGCGTTACCACAGATTTCAAGGAACAGTGTGGAAAGTTTATACAATTGTTGTACAAAAGTTATTTAATTTGTGAACTATAAACAAAAACCTTGTTTCTACATCGAAAACAAAGAAGTTGGTACAAAACGATTTTTAGTGTTGTTTTGTACCAAGACAACTAACTAATACAATGGAACATCAAATGAAAGACATCATTATAAGTATGAATACCTCAAGGGATTTCCTAAGGATCAACCAAGATTACCCTTCGATTAAGAGATTGAGTTTGCTATTGATCTAATATTAGAGTTTGAAACTTTGTTTGAGATAGTTGTTTGATAATATTAATGGATCAAAATGAAAAAAGAGGAAAACTACAAGAAAAACTTAACAAAGCCATTATCAAACTAAGTGTTTCACTATTTGGAACACCAAGTCCAATTGTCAAGAAGAAGAATGGGAGTCCACATGTGTGCATAAACTATAGAGGTAGGATCACAATAAAGAATGAATATCCTTGGTCAAGAATGGATTAGTTTTTTGAAAAATTACAGAAGGAAGAGATATTTTCAAAGATTGATATAAGATCTAAATATCACCAAATGAAAATTAAGAAAGAAGGTATACCAAAGACAATATTTAAGACCATGGATAATCACTGAGATTCAAAAAAAGTATAAGCTTTTTGGATCAAGATTAATATTATAAGATGTTTATCAATGTAACTGTCAAGTTGTTATAACCTTAACAAGGTTAACACAAATTATAGTTTTATTTGAATGGAATAAGGATATTAAGAATAGCTTTCAAACTCCCATATTGTAAGTAAAAAGCATGCACCCATGAAAGCTGAAAGTGCAGACTCGGAAGCCCAGTAATCTGGTCCTGCCACTACATAGGAGACACAGGCACCTTCTGTTCTTGCTCCAGTATGATACAACTTCGCCATGCTGTTATAAAAGCTCCTTCTTCCGTTCTTGTTCCAATGAACCACACAGGTAAGAAAGTCCTGGACATGGAAGTTGATATTATACAGAACCTGTCTTCTGTTTCAACAGTTAAAAATGGAAATAAAGGTGTGGGTATGGAGGTTACTGCTGTTCAGGCACAAGATGCTGCTGTAGCAATTAAAAAAGGTGGCCATTGGTCTAGAGCTTGATAGTGCACAGATGCCAGCTGCTGCTGTAGTAAATAGCAAGGGAAGGAGGTCGTGGGTATGGAGGTAGACGTACCGGCATCATTTGTTGTTGTGCTTCTGTAGCCTCCCCAAGCCACAATGCAAATCTGTGATACTTGAACCCAGAGATGACTCCTCAAAGGAAGGCCATTCAAAGCCATTTATGATCAATTAACATTTACTTGATCAAGCCTTCTCTTCTGAACATGCCCAGGCAAGCACGATGGCACAAGATAGACCAAGGAAGCGAGTGGCAGCAATGCACTGGGAGAGCAAACCTATAGACTTGAAGTCAAATCTTGTGAAGGCTGCTAAGGGCAGATCTAACTGCTCACTGGGCCGACGTGGTGGCTCCCTTCCATCCCTCACTCTATCCTATGACTTTTGTACCCTTTATTGGAACATTTAATAGGTGCACAGGACATCCTCTCATAATTGTCTTGTGAAGTTGGTTAAGGTGAACAACCCAATAATAACTGCAGTTCTGAAAACCCAAGTGGAAATTAATTACCATCTAGGACGATCTTAGGACTTTTTCTATGTGCCTTTTGTCAAATCGGGAGACATCGTTATTTGGAGGAGACTCTTTATGTAAGCCAACCTTATTACCCAATCCAAGCAGGTTAACATTTTTGACACTACAGACGTGGGATCATTCGCTTGGATCTTTCTTATGGTTAACACTAACAAAAGATTGTGAAGAGATCTATTTGGTGTTCTATTGCACAAACCATAACTCATGGTTATCCTCTTCTCCTAACTTGTGATTTCAAGTGTGCTCTCTCCTAGGATGAGAAATGGAGGGTTAGGGGAGGACGGTGCTTTTTTAGTTCAAATTTTACCAATTTATTTATGATCTAGACTTGTGTGATATGTGCTATTCGGATCTCCATTTCACCAAGTATAATAATCAATCAAGGTATGCTAATATTTGAGAGAGAATTGATAGATATTTCCTCATTGCAATTTACATGAAATCCATGCCTAGTTGTCCCTGATTGTCTCCAACAATTATCCTACTTATTCAGCTCCAACCACTGCATTTTCTCCAATTTTGATGCCAGTTGAAGTTTGAACACGTCTAGCTCACTTGCCATAGTATGTTGATGTTGTGGCCTCTATTTGAAATAAGCCAACCAAAGATGATTCTTCATCCAAACTATCAACCAAGTGTGCTCATTTACTTTGGGTGCTTCACCAGTAGAGCTAATCCCATCTTAGGGACATCTCTTCGTCTTATTGTCAAATTGAGCTTCTATTGCTAATTCACAAGCCAAGAAGTCCACACCTAGTCCTTTTTCTCCAGGTGAGTATTACGCCTTTGCATTTTTATTATCATAACCAGTTGGTCAGGATACAATAGACTAAATCCTAATGACTGTAAGTTAGGAATAGAAATATTGTTTTCTTCCATAGGGCAATTACTTCCCACCATCAGGAAAACATTATTAAGCGGCCTCAAGATCACCATGGATCTATTGTCAGTTCCGCTAATAAGAAAAACAATGTATTGCTAGACTTCATCCAAACAAAAATAAGCCCCATCAAGTACCCCGTTTGTTCCTACTGAACTTCTGAGACCAAAGGGTCACCTTTCTAATTCCCAAGCAGATTTTTTGGTTTCCTCGATCTCCTGTGCTGGGATTAATCGAGCTTATATTCTATTTGGGGACCAACAGGGCTCTTAGCAAATAACTAGCTCCTTCAAGCAAAGCTATTGGCATACTATCTAGAATGACATCATTAATGCTATTACTCGAGCATTTTCTTCTACTGTTATCCCCTCTAAGTAAAGCACCAATTCTTATACCAAAGATCAAAAGGGCCACCAAGCCCAATTAGAATAGATCCATCAGTCTCTATAATATAATATATAAAGCTATGGCCAAGGTGTTGGTTCATCATCTTCAGTACTTTCATGTTGATCTTATAGCCTGGATGCATGACCTTTGTGGAAGGAAGATTTACTGTTGACAACTACTTGAAGGCTCAAAAGCTCAATTATCACCCATCCACCTCCACTTCTATAGGTTTGATGGCTATTAAGATGGATATAATGCATATATATGAAAAAGTCAAGTGGGACTTTATGCTCTCTATGCTTTAGCAAGTAGGGTTCCCAACTTGGTAATGTACCTAAGTGGAGAACTACGTTTTTGGCCCCAAATATTATATTCTATTCAACAATCGCCAACTCCCATGGATTTAAGCTTTTTGTAGATTCAGACAATGGTGTCTCTTGTCACCTTATCTTTTCATTCTGTGCTCAAAATACCTATCACTCATTATTCAACAAAAGGTTGACATGGTTTGGCTAGGGTATCAAGGCTTGCATGTCGAGGCCTTTGATAACTCGTTTACTGTTTGCTTATAATGTTGTATTATATGAACAAACATTGTATGCATCAGTCACAATTATTTAGAATATCCTCGACAGTTATGCTACTACATCTAAGTAACATGTAGATTCTCAAAAGACTTTTGTTTATTTTAATCCCTGTCGTAAGATGATTGTAAGAAAACTTCATATGCAATAGACTACTAGTAAATATTTGATTTTCTACCATAGCATCAAGCCTTTCTCGACTTCTAACTTTAATCCCCTACAAGCGATGTCTAATAAGATCTCATCTTGTCTGTATATGTGTTGGGGGTGGGTTAAGGGGGAAGGCGAGGGGGTGCCCTTTCAATTGCAAAGAGGGTAGTCCTTATCAATTATGTTTTGTCAACAACCTTGGTTTACATCTTATCTCACTCAAATTTATCAGCAAGCGTTCTCTCGAGGATGGGGCATCTCATTCGATCCTTATGGCTAAAAGATTCTTCTCATGTCGGATTGCACTACCTCCCTTTGAACCTAATTACCAAACTTAAGCCTAATGGAGGTAGACTCCTTGAACTAAGTATAGCAATCATGCTCTAGACCCACCATTGGTAATGTTTTTGTTTAGAAACCTTTCTGCTCTGCTAGCGACCTAGCTATGGACAATATTGTTTTGCTTCTTGGGGTTAAGCTCTCCTATGTCACTATGCATGATAACTAGATCGATACTTTATCTCTCTCCAAATGGCCTCCTTTTATCAACATGGAGGTTCTCACTCTTGATCTTAATTCTAACTTTATTGGACCACTGGTGCGAGGGATGTGGATGTGCTATCTACTCGCTTAGTTCAGGACCTTGTATAATGCATCTTATGCATGAGTCGATCCAAATTTGCCATTCAAGACAGCTTGGTTTAGAAGTCTACCAAGTCAAGGAAGTCCAATAGTCCTATCCTAAACCGCACCTACTTGGACATTTCTAGCATAGAAAGATCTTGGGTTTGGAGACTAAATGCTACAACCACATGTCATTGCGTTTCTTTGGAGACTTTTCCATTAGACAATCCCTACCACAAATTGGTTATTCAAACGTTGTCTTGCTTAGTCTAGTAACTTACCCTTTGTGGCCACGCTCCTAAGAATATTGATCAGAGATTGGGTAAATTTCACTTATGTTCTCTCCCTCCTAGTGATAAAGGATTCCTTCTAGCCGTATTCACGCTAATTTGCCTGAGATGGAGCAAAAGCATACCTTTCAATATAACAAAACACCCTCGAACCTTTTTGCCACAACCTCCTACTTTTTATAATGTAATAAGAACTATAAAGTGCATGCCCAACCTTCCTTCTCTCTAGGATTCTTCTCACACCATTGTTCTTAGTATGCCTAACTATGCTCCTATAGTCCGAAACAATGATTGTGGGCTTGCTGCGTTTTGTATTATTATCCTAGATGGTTCAGGGACCCTGATGAGTGTCACGGGTTGAGGTGCTTCCCCTGTTGCCCCTTTGGTTATGGAGTGGGCTCTCTATGAGGCTATCCCATTGGCTTACCACTCCCTCTTAGATCCTCTAAATGGTTCAAGTGTGACAATGTTGATGCTATTCAAGTCCTTTTCTAATGCAATCACATCAATAAATCGAGATCCCATATTTTGGTAGGCCTTTATTAATCTCCATTAGTTTTCTAGGAATAAACTTATACATGTTTTCTAGAAAGGTAATCATGCAACTGACTAAATCGCTTTTACATCTTCTCTCACTATATGTGAACCAAGGGTAAGTCCTTTCCCACTTATTTGACTTGCATTTTAACGAAAGATGCTATGTATGAACCTCTATAATCCTTCACTAACATAAGCTATGACCAACTTTTCTGACATATATCTCCTTATCACATAGAATTTGAAATTTGAAGCCATTGTTTTGCTCTATATTCTTTCTAGATTAGTTCATCCTCTCATATTTTACTTAATTTTAAAGATATCCCTTCAACAATTGCTTTTGGCATACAAGTTGTGAAAGGAATTAATTGATGAGAAAGTATTCTTCCGTCCTACTGTCTTCTACTCATCCTATCATACAAATAATTCAGCATAATCAAATATGTGATCACTACAAATGCACATTAGTGCAAGAAAAGACACATCCTTGAAATAACTTGGATGAATACAAACATGTTAACATAAAGGATAAGACAAAAAGTATTATTAGTGTATGGTTAGGTGAAAAATTAAGAACAGAACATTTAAATAAGATGTAAAATAACCAAAACTAAAAATTACATACAATAATGCATATTAAAATAGCAACAAAAGTACAAAAAAATCCCATTTAATAATATATATATATATATATATATATATATATATATATAATAATAATTGTCAAAAACAACTTGCCTATAGATACTACATGATACAAAAATAATGGAATAAGATACAAGTTCAAAAGATTACATGAGCATGGAGATAAAGTAGACCGGAAACAACATCCCGCAAATATCTTCTGCATTTGCTTTCTCCAATGTCCCCAGCTATGCCAGAACTATCACATACCCACTTTCCTTCGGCATACTCTAGGACTGTTAATGAAATATAAATCCATAAATATATAATGTTCAAAACTTCTATAAACATCAAAGAGTCTGAGTTGTGCAAGGTATTCATATAAAGACTATTTTTTATAAAACAAAATTTGAAAAAAAAAGTCCAAGGAATACCCATGTAGAAGTGATCTGATAAAGGGTCATCAATCACCTCAACAAGCTTAACTATATTCGGATGGTCCAACATTTTCATAATTGAAACCTGAAAAGAGTCGAAAAAAAAAAAAAAAAAAAAACAGGTACCAAACATACACAAAATTTCAGTATTACCTTATGCTGAAAAGCAACAAAAGTATTTATAACTTGGCCATTAAGCAATTATTGCAGTAGGATCATACATTTTAGATAGCATACTCACTCAAAAAGAAAATTCATTTCACATATATGCGTTCAAAGCATTTCAAACAAGCAATCACATAATTTGGTTATGTGAGCATCCATAACACTACCATTTTACAGCCATGGGTCAGCAATTTTGGAACTTAACAAAAGTTCAAAAATAGGAAATATAAAAACTTACTTAAAATAATAAAGAAAAAAAAATCCACTACATGCTTTGATTTGGTTCACAAAAATGCTCGGTAAAAAGACATTGAATATTTCACATACTCATGCTTTGCAAGACCAAGTTCAAAATTGTACGTCACTGGTACTTCTACCCTACTTTTCAACCATGAACTTTCCTGAATAAGAATTGCATGGTCTGTTTTAACGCAAGTATGTAACAATTTGTGCAATTAGCATACATGTGTACAAGGATTTTAGCTATTCAATGGGCATGAACTCCATACCTTCAGATGCCATGGTTTTCAAAAGGTCTGGCCAAAGGTACAAGTTGCAACAAAAAACACAACAACAACATTAATATAAGAATTATTTAGTTGCATGCATAACCTTTAATTTTTTTGTCCGTAGAAAACTGATGCAAAGATTCCCGTAAGGTATCCAACTCAAAGTTTACACCATAAGTACAGTTTTGGATTATCAAAAGACCATTAAAAACTTAAAAAATAAATTCAGCTTACATTTATGACTGTTCACTATTTCAAACGTACAGAACAAAGCTTGCAAACTGAACACCCCTTTCACCCACTCATAGGTAAGAGTTGGTCCTATTAGGTGAGAGTTGATAACATCAATCCTCTAACACCATTACATCATATCCATTAAAACTACCATACCATGGTTGGTTGAGATAGAAGTGAGAAAGGTTGCATTAGGTAGACAACAACAAATATAAAACTTGTCAAAAAACATGGCATAAACTCCTTAGCATACACAAGCATATAAATCTAATTATTCACAACAATATTATCATCGAAAGAGTCTAGCATAACAATGATAACAATATTATTACAACAATTCATAAAACAAAGCACTTGCCGCTCGGAGAACATCATACACTTCACCACAAGACATGGCAATATTATCATCGAAAGAGTCTAGCATAGCAATGATAACAATATTATTACAACAAATCATAAAACAAAGCACTTGCCTCTCGGAGAACATCACTCATTGCAGTCTCTGAAGGTGCAACATGCAACTTACGCAAATGTGATTTGTGAAATACCTGCATTTGTGACATACATGAAAATGACATGGTGGAATTAAGAAATCAAAACAATAGTTACCATCAAGAATTATCCCATACATTGAGAAGTAGAAAAATAAATTGTCTCCATGCATAATATTAGACTGCCTTTACTATTAGAAAGGGGAAGTGGTAGATGGAAGATACAATTGGCAAGGACAATGCAAGACTTATGCATTAACCTGAGCTTAACTCAGAAAACCATGGACAACAACCAAAAGTGTTCAGGTAAAAAACCAATCAACTAGCTTAGGTCCATGGTTCATTTAGCTTTCTGTCTTCGATCTTCATTAAAAATTATTCAAAAAATCATATACAAATGAACCAACTAAAGCAAACAAATTTATATCAATTTATGCTCGAAATTTAGAAACTCTAATAGTGCAGAAACAAAAATTCTAGTGCTCTAGTACTTTCTGCTTGTCAAATTGTTCTATATAAGAACTATGGTAAACAAAAAAATCCATGAATAAACTAGCCTCTATACATCCACTTGAAGGGATCTGGTTTAGATGGGATGAGTTGTGTTATAAGTTTCGGTAATTTGATGTAAAACCTTGAAGGAAATGACAGAAGAGTTCCCCTTCAATACATTTTGTCGCCGAAGGAAAATTTAACTCAACAAAAGTTAAGTTCCAGCCCTCACTAGACACAATAAAGTGGTTATGAACCAAAACAATCATCAGTAAAAAATAATATAATCACGTACCTATCAGCAGTAAAAAAAATATTTACCTGCACTTAGTGTCCAATAGGGAAAATATAACAACCTTGATGAAAAGTAAATAATTCCTTTAATATAATTCAAAATTTAGCATCCAGGACATACAAACATTTAATGGAAAAACACAAAAATAGAAGAATCAACATCAGCAACCCTTCAGTTCTTAACCAAAAAGGAAAGAAACAATCACACAGATCATAAATAATATCCAAAATTTTGTAGGATTCAAAATTAAATTAATTAAAAATTAAACCGACCTAGAACCAAAAATCATCAATTGGACTAGGATAAAACTATGAATATCATTGTTTGCCCCAATACAAGAAAGAGCTCATAACCTAATGAATTGTAGCTTGGCATTTTTCAGTCATCCATTAGATTCACCTAGCAAGTTTTGAGCATGAGCCAAGACAAATTTATACTTTAACAAAACTCATCAATTTCCACTTAATGCATGTAAATAAATTCCTAAATTGAATGCAAATTTAAAGAAAATGTAGCATATTGTGTTGTATGAGAAAATATAAAACAACCACAACTACCATAAAGGTGGACAAACTGTTAAAAAAAATTCCTTGTAGTTGCAAAGCATGAAGCATTCAAAGCCACCAATTTCCCAAGACTTGTCTCTAAATATGTGATATATTATATCCACAGAAAGCAGAAGAAATTCACTGAAAGAAGCCTTAGACTAAAAGAACAAATGTCAAGTTGCTTGCCAAATTAAAGAGGGAGTTATCCACAATGACCGAGCCATGTTTACAACCCTTGAGGTGGAAGCTTCTGGAAACTGGCACAAACCGCAATGGCAAAACAAAGCATGGTAGAAGGGTTGCAATAGACAACAATGCCCAAGTTCTGTTTGCCCAATTATTATGTTTAAAAAAAGCCTTATATTTTGCTAGTTTATTTTATAAAAGAAATTTTGTTTGTTTTTTCTAATATAAAACATTAAGAATTTTCCCTTTTTAGTGAAAGGGTAAAATAAAGGAATTTTTACGGTTCTCTCATAAAGTTAAAAATGACTTTTTTGCAAATGTGAGCCAACTTTACAACCCTAGGCTCTGCAGCTTCAGCTAAACAGTTGGTGAAAGACAACAATGAATAGGCTTGAGGCATATACACCAATGACAAGTTTCATCCATCCTGATTCACTTCACAAAAAAACTAGGGATAAATTTTCCATGTTTACAAAAAAAGAAAAATCCGTATTTTTTTAAATAATCTTCAAAATGTTCTTTTACATCAAGAACATAATCTACAAGAATGCTTTATGGAAATTTTCCTCCAGCAAATTTTTTGAACAAAAATTGTTCACAAAGACTGAGCCAAGTTCAAATAAAATATAAAAGGCAATAATTAAAACAATGGATTGGTGTATAATTGGAAAAACCTACACTTTGAAGACTAAGTTTTATCATTTATCTGTGTTAAAACAAGGTTTGATGATTCTTATATACAGCCATAGTCTCGCTGAGGTTAGATTTCATATCGTTTGATGATTAAGCACCTACAAAAATTTTAATTTAATTATGACCTACATAAGTTCCTTTCTAATGGGTATTCATTTACATACTCAAAAAAATTCAAAGGTCACAGAAATAGTACAAATCCAGCATTTGTGGCTTCTATAGGACTTATACTAATTTGGATATGCTTCTTTGGGATAAACCTATTAGAAATGGGATTCCATAGCTATGGTTTAATACATTAAAAATCTACAAATAATAAATATAATAGAAATAAATTAAATTTAATAAAATCAAAACATATAAAAAATACTCGATTTCTAGATATGTGGAACCAAACCAATTCAGTTTGGGTACAAGTTTCAGAGTGTACCAATCATAAGACGAAATGAGTTTACATTCATCACACAAACCTTCCTTAAAGGAAAGTAACAGATTTGCATTATTCATTATCCACTCTCATAAGCGATAACATGCCACATGATTGTTTTCCAAATATTAGCCACTACAATATCACATACCTACTTCTTGATCCTTATGATGCCATAAAAACCCCACACTACTCCTATCCAATACAAAAGATTGCCTTTAAAATCTTTGACTTGCTAAAACTTGATCATTAATCACCTTTCATAAAAAACATCTCATTATTTCATAGGAGATGCATTCATTTTCTACAACCATATTAGTAATCTACTCATGCACACCAGTTTGGGGACAATGACTGATAACCATATCAATAATCTTCCAACATAATACATCTTTATAATCGCAATTTTTACACAACTTCGTATAAAAATTTATATCCAATGCATTGTCTACCTTTAAAACTAAAGCTTGAGACTTAAAATATAAATTTCTTGACCCTCTTACCCACCAAATTATGTTTCTCTTAAACTTTAGTTTTGGAGAATTTGAAAAATTAATTTCACTTTAGATGATTTCTCTTCAACTTTGGTTTCATAACCCTCTCACTCAGTAACAATATTCTATTCCAGTTTCAATGCCAAAACATGCCAAAGCTTGATCTAGCACATGCACCTCTTTAATGATTTTACAATGGTTAAAGATAAATTGCTTGAGTAGTATATGCATATTTGTGAGAATGACGATGGTATTATTTCAAAAAGTAGAATATAGTTATAGTACATCAATGACAAACCAAACCTTAGTCTTTTGTACATACAAGGAATCACCTTTTGGATTATGTTAAGACTACCCCCAATTGTCAGTTGAAATAGATAACTCCCATGTGCCCATGTTAGCATTAGAACTCGTGGCCTATGTAACAAATCTAAGACATTAACCAATGCATATGCTTAGCAAGACATCAAATAAGGTAAAAAAACTAGCCCTATGAATGTTTGGCAGCTAGCATCCCACCATTTGTTAAGGTGCACTTTTTAGAGTGCAAAGGTAGATAGTGACCCACCATCACTAGGCATAATCAACATGAGGCCAATGGGAGAGAATCAGCAGCTTCTTCAATGACCTCTTCTTTGATTATGGATGGTAAGTCATTGGGTGGGAAGGTAAAGAGAATCTTGGCATTGGAGGCAAGTTACAATCATGGAAGGGAACGAGGTGTTTTGATGGTGACTACGGTTACGCATGAAGCTTTAAATGGTGCATTTATTGTTAGCCATGCAATTGGTTATAAGAGGTGGTTCAAGGGAAGGCTTGGGAAAGATGTTGGTTGGATATTTAGTTGTGCAGTAGGTGTGCATGGTGGAAGTACATACTGGTGCTTGGTAGAGGAGGGAGCTATGTTGGCTTGTCAAATTGAGGACATGCCATGGGAGAGGGAGAATGAGGGAGTTGTCCAAAGAGGGATGATTAAAAGGAGAATGCAATTGATTTGATGCACTATTATGGCTTGCTCTCATTGGGGAAGTCACAAAGGCAACAGAAGATGGGAAATGCCATCAATGAGTGGCAACAAAGGTGATTATAGGTTAGAGGCCTATCACATTGATGACAAAAAGCTAAGATAGCCAATGAACGTAAAGCGCTTGACAAAATACCAAGGTGTCCTATGCAATTACAATTCTTAATGAATCAACTAAATCACTTGTTGCAATCGATTGGATTTTCCCACAATTAAAGAATTATTTAACTTTATAACACAAGAACATCGCTTGGAACTCTCCTATTTTGCACGGTGTACACATGATGCAACAACAACAATACTTTAGCTAGGCATGAGGAGACACTTAACAAAATATTTATGAACTTCACTATCACGATGATGTACAAATTTACGTGACTCATCTCACCCACATTGGTTTGGAACACGATTCAATTCTTCTATTGCTTGATCTCTCCCAAGAATTCACATCACGTTTGAGGACACTTGGTTATCATTTAAGAAGGCATAGGGGGTGGTCATGCGAGGCAAGGCAAATATGACAAGTGTGCCCAATCTCTTCAGACCCTTCAATAGTATAGTAAGCGCACTATAGGAGACTTACTTGCAAAGTCACTTGAATGTCTCAAACTACCAACATAAATAAGTTTGAAGTGGCCTTGGGAAGGAATAATCTAATTTCAAGCAACTTATAATCAAGTACAACACCTACCTTTCTTGAGCCAAGACTTAGTGGCAATAGGTAAAAGTGAAGTTGTTGTCACTAGGGAATAGAAGTATTCATTTTTTAAAAGGTTGCCACAAACAAGAAGTGGGCGAATAACATACCTTATTTACTAAATTAAAACGACAACAAGTTCGAGGATAGGCAAAAGGTTTGCTCCAAGCTGATGGACTACTTTACCAGGAACCAATTGTTGATGCCAAGTTTACTACCAAGTTTTTGGGGTGAAAACAATGGAAGATATGACTTCTTTACAATAAAGAGAGATGACTACTGTTCCTAGAGGTTTATTTTCTTGTAAGGTCAAATAGTATTGGATAACACCTTTTGAACAATTGGTTCAAGTAGAGTGCTTGCTCAATTTTATAATACAATCGCATCTACTCCCTCCCCCTTTATCAAAGGTTGACAACTATCAAAATGGAGGAATAAACCTTGCAAAAGGTCCCTGGGCTAGTAGATTAAGGAAACCATTGTGATAAGCAACATGTTAAGAGGACCTTAAGACACTAGCATACAACATCATTGAACTTTAGCAAAAGTTCCATTATAGGGATACCCTAAATTGGAGGAAAGCTGAGAATTCTCAAATGTCCACAACACTTCACAAAGAGAGCTTTGTAGAGGGCATGGGTAGCTAATGCTAGCAGCTATACAACAATGTTGCTTCGTTGTGTTTCTGTGGCTAAGTTACAACTACATGACGATGGCTAGGCGATTATGAAATCTCCATATATTGATCCATGAAGATTTTCTTCACTAGAGATCTTATCCCCTTCATACCTTTTTTGTTTGAAAATTTTCTCTATATTGCCTAATCAAACTATCCTCTTACACATTGGTTCCACTATTTCAAAGAACGAATGAGGTACGTTCCTTTACTATAGTTGAAGCAGCCTAGTACCATATATGGACGGCCCCTATCAACTTTATAGGAATCTGATCCCTTGACCTATTGAGATCATGGAGACATATATGACTAATGCTTTCCTTGTTGACCTTTATACAATCTTAGAAGCCTAGAACCCAATGGGGCATCTGAGGTCATTTTACCCTTCTTTTTCAACCTTTGTCCTCCCTTTAAAATTGATTAAGGTCAACTTCAACTAAGATAACAGATGCAACTAGCACTAGCATCAACGAAGATGATCATCATGGCAAGGCACTTTGGGATGTCAAGAGATAACCATTCCTTTGTCAACCAACAATAGAGACAACGGAAACTTCACTAATAACCCAAACTGACACCATGTGAATAGAGGATGTGGCTAGCATCAAAATAGAAAGCAACTCTACTGACATTCCCCACTATGCATTGGGGTCAAGAGGTATATGTCATGAGGCTATACCATCCACACACATTTTTAGTCTTACACTATTCATGCTAAAATTTCACACATATTCAACAATGCAAACCATGCAACTAACCTTGTGACAAATAAGGCCTTAAATAATGACATACTCAACGATAGGAGGCTACCCCTCCTACATGATTTTTATACAATCCTTGATCATGTTCGAACCTTTTGTATGTAACATTTTGATTCATAACATATAGATTACATTTGGCTTTCCAAACATACTATAGAAATCTAATATGAATAACATAATGCATGTACTAAAAGTGAAAAAGGCAATAACTCTTGTTGCACATATGCCATAATTTATGCTATTGGAAATGAAAAAGGAAACATGATGCAATGTTATGGAGATAATTTAGAAAAAAAATTAAATACCTTAAAGGCATATTTTTTTCCATCTATGATATTTCGGTAGAGTACCTATACATTTGAAATAGAAAGTTTTTCATATCAAATACTAAGACGAAAATAATCACATTAATGCAATTAACCTACCACTTTCCCATAGCTTCCACAACCAACCTTGCATTCCCGAACATACTCATTAACCATCTTATTTCCATGCTCATCCTAAAGCAAAAAAGGGGATTAATAGATAACAAAGACATACATGCCAAAACAAAAAATAGAAAGAGAGTGGATTAGCTTTCACACAATAGAAAGTGTAATATTCTTGCTCATTGGCATCATTACTTTTAATATCATCAATTCTTAAAAATCATAAACTAAAAAAGTTCTATAAAAGTGGTATGCTCGTTTCCAAAAAAAACATCATAACACAAGCAACAACCTATTGTGTTTTAGAATTAAAAATTGGATTGAAAATTGTATAGTGCATATTATAAAAGATATTAATCATGTCATTGCAAAAAGATAGCATAAAAGAAAGACCCTAAAGATCTACAAAAGTTTTAACCAAATAAGAAAAAGTAAATAACAAGTAGTGGTAATGAATAAGCATGACAATAAGTGCCATAAACAAGGACAAGCGAAGATTCAAAATTCCAATTGATGGGCAACAGAAGTACCACATTTATATACAAAGGGGGAAAAGGGACAATAATAATATGTAAAAAAGGTGAAATTTTCAAAAAGATAGTATCTACATATAATTATTCTCATCTATGGAGAACTCCAACAATCCAATTGGTAGAATTATAAGAGTAGGGAATAAGTTCACCTCAGAGACAACGACCTTTCTTGTCTCCTTAACCGGTACTTCCCTACAAATCCAACCATTTTGGGCCCTTTCTAAAAGGATCTCCTCGGACTTTTTGGTAGGAGCCCTTGTACTTCCATCACTATCTCCACTATAGAAGGCAGCATCCCAATCTTCGGAGCTTTCTGGAAGTTGAAAGTCTTTTGTAAATTGCCTTCCAAGGCCACGAATAGAAAATATAGATCTATTTGAGGACTTCTTTAGGAACCCAAAGCAACCACAGCAGCCCATCTCCAGCAGGCTTGAAAAGGAAAAGGCTTCCCAGATTGTGCAAAGCCTCTACTATCTACAAGAAAGAACAGAAAAAATGGAATTGAAATGTCAATAGAAATCAAGCTAGCTGCACTAAAAGGAGAATTTGAGAGTGCATAGATGTTATAATATCAACAAAGTAGAAAGTAAAATCTAGAACTTTTTCTTCTTCCTATTGAGTTTCTAAATAAACAATTTTCCAGTAAAATTGAAGGCCAGGATGCAAGTTTTAAGGCATAGAGATATGCACTTCCCATCTCAAGAGGTTCCCCTCCTTGCACTACAGTTATGAACTCTCCAGGATTTTTCTTTACATAATTCCCCCAAGACAAAATATGAATGATAAGCTACAGAGAATGCATATCCAGATTTCTACTCAAAAACCTATGCAATGAACGGTAAATTCCAACTCAAATAGGAAGAATAAAAGGAGCAAACATGTCAAGAGGCCAGCTGTTTATAATCAAAAACATGTTCGGAGATGAGAGAAACCTGGCGAAAGCAACGGCGAAGAGATTCAGTGCTATAAGCCTAGTAAGAGCGGATGCCAATCACAAAGCCGGACAAAGCGACTGACAAGACAAACAAGACCGCAAAGGCCCTGTCGAGAGAGCACCATCTCGAGGGTTAATCCTCCAATTCACGGTCAAGACCCCCAAAACTCCAATCCAAAAAGGAGACGGTACACCTTCCCTCTCTCTTCAAGCAAACAATTCGTCTCCCGACCTTCAACGGCATTAACTTCGAAATACCAAAAAAAACAGAAGGATTAGCTTATTAAAGACGATAAAAAGTTCAATTTCTCACGTCCTAACCTTATGATCGATCTCCTAAGGCAAGACGGAGAACTCAATGAAACGTGCTCAGTCGTCGACTTTTCCAAGCTGCCTCTACCTCGATCAAGAAGAACATGAATTCTCGCTTCCTCGCAACGTATCAAAGAAATGCAAACCTAGAGATGGTAGAGCGTATGATCTCACGCCTCGCGGACGAGGAGGGTACGTTAATTAGCCATGTGGATGGGGACCTCAAGGGGTCGGCAACCGGGAACCAACTTGACACCATAGGACCATGATCATGTGCAACGTTGAAGTGCTTTTTATTTTTAAAAAATATATTTTTAATACTTCAAATAGCATCATTATTGCATTTTTATTCAAATTAAAACATATTTTCAAATTTTATTTTTCTATTTTTTAAATAAACTTTATTTTTATATATTTTGAAATTAAAACAATTTATTTTTTTTATTTTCATCTTGTGATGGAGTTATTCAAAATGTTATAAATCAATTATTAATAATATTTGACTTGAATAATTATGAATTGATTAAATTTGTCTACTCCAATGTTATATTAAAATCACTTCATATTTAATGTGATAAGGTTATTCATCAGTTAGTACACAAATATCGAGATATATTATATGTGGTATACATAAATTTTTGAGCAAAATGAATTCAACTAATTTAAAAAAACCAACTGAAAATTGAGTGGTTATCGTTTAAATTGATTTTTTTAGAAAATAATATCTCATAAAACCTTAAAACAAAATCAAATGAATTGAAAGTCAACCCTTAACCTAGCCCACTTGGCAAATTGAGACATGTCATTCTCACAACTTCTTAGTTTATTAAGAATATGAAATATTAATTGTCATAAGTGGGGAAAAATAGAAACTTTTTAACTTTCAATAATGGGATTAAAAAATTACCTTCTCAAAACATTATTTGAATATTAATACAAATTTTCACTTTTAGATTACTTAATTTAATTAATTATAAAATAAAAGTTGAATTGATAATAATTTTTACTAGACAATCCATCGATGTTAACACCGTTGTAAAAACATATATATATATATATATATATATATATATATATATATATATATATATATATATATATATATACATATATATATATAATCAAATATTTTATCTCCAAAAGATATATAATAATTATCAATGCTTAATGATATAATAAAATATATAATTTTACAATTAATTTATGAGCTGTTAATTAGAATCTACATAATTAATTGATATTATTAAGGATAGAGATATAAATACATATATTAATATATCGCCCCAAATATGATTATTCACATGTTCTTTAAAATATATAAATAAAGATATCAAAATCTTCTAAATAATAAGTTATCAAACTTAAGTGTAACTAAAGTTTTCATTCTCTTGATATGTTAAGATTTTGACTAGTAATATAAATACATAATGATCTTGGAAGCTTAATAGATAAAATTGTATTTAAATAATAATATGAGATAAAATATGATAATAAGATAAACCATAAAAAAGATTAGTAAATATATTAAACAAGTGCTTTTGATCATTATTTAGAAATATATATAAAATGAATTAACAAAAAATCATATAAAAAAATTAAAAAAAAAGATGTAGAAGTATGTAAGAGCATGTGATCAAACTATAAATTTATATAAAATAATTAACAAATAAAAAGATGCATAATTTTGGCTTGTAATATGTTTATACATACACACTATAATCCATTTTATCAATCTAAAAGCTGATCATTTTATATGTTTTCAAATTATTTTGATTTTAATATTTTCTTAGTTTTTTCATCCCAATGTTATTTCTTATCTATTTTATGATGTTCATACTTATCATTATGATACAAATATTTATTAAATAATCATTTATTCTAATACAATGGGATCTCATTTTATCTATATCATATCTACATCAAGCATATAATATATAGATATTTTATCATATCATATGACATTACATCATATTATATATATTAACTTGTAGGTATATCACATCATGTTTATATTATAAATCTTATCTCTAACTATAAGATCACACAACAAGTAGTTCATCATGTATTATATCCACAACACAATGGATCTTATCTATAGTTATAAGATTACATAATAAGTAGCTCTTCATAGATCATATATACATCATAACATATCTCATCTTTAACTACAATATCATACAACAAACAACTCATCATAAATCATATATAAGTTATAATAGATCTTATATTTGACTATAAGTTCACACTATAAGTAGCTCGTCATATATAATGTTAGGTCTCAAGTAAATGGTATCATATCATAGCATATTATCTTATCTTCATTAGTAGTGATAGTAGAGTATAACAACTAGAGTTAATGTCAATAAACAAATACCATCATTTTAACATTTACTTATTATAGTCATAATATATCTATTATACATAAATACCGTCAGTGATATAAAAATCATAAGAAAATTTTTAGGTACTCACATAATCTCAAGTCGCAATCATTTATAATTTACTTTAATTTTTTTCATTTTCTTATTTACCATCTATTTTTTCTAGTTTATTCACTATTTTCATTTCACATCACAAGTATTACTAAATCAATCGATTATTTTTTATTCTCTATTTTTATTTCTCATCACACAGTATGTCATAATGATGTTGAACATGATACAAAAAGAAAAGGATAATATATAATAATATTAAATATTAAATAATCACAACATTACATCATACTTATATCATAACTATTTGAAATTTGCATACTTACTCTCATAAGAAAAATTTTTGTATTAACTTTTTTCCTTTAGCTTACTATAAATGAATAATTAAATATTTAATTAAAAATAACTATAATTCTATTATTGTTCAATACTGATTGAAAGAACATTCATAAATCTATGAAGTTAATGTTAACTACTTAACCTTCATTTCTAATTTAATTGAGTAATTTCATTAATAGCTTTGTATTATTTTATAAAAAATGCTTAAGCTTTCTCATTTTATAATAAAAATTTTCTAATATTACTCAACAACCTTTAAGCATTACTTAGCTCATCCTTATATGTATCAAAGATAAATAAATACATAATAACACACCAATTCTCTATTTTTTTATAAAAAATTACAATTTTAATAGTCAATCAAAGTTTGTATTTGCAAGAAACAACACTGTCATATATTAATTTGGGTGCAAAAAGCTAAAAATCAATTCCTTTCAACTCTTCCCGAAGCAATAAGGACAAAAATAGATAGAAATTGAACTCAATCATTGCATTTCCTCTTTTTCAACGACTTAATTTTAATTGTCTTCTCGTCAAGTCAAAGAGGGACAGAACTACAATAACAACTCACGAGTCCACAATCTTGACCATAATAACTTTGTACGGCTGCATGACGATGATCAAAGACCAGGGGTCGATCGCATATGAAATGGGGAAAACGGGAGATAACAAAGCTATGGATTGGAAGAAATTAAGGTTCCTTTTCGATTCCATCACCATATCAATTGGAGCTTCTTAAATAATTTAATAGTAAGGTGGCGAGGAACAAAGCAATGAAATTCATTGGCCACGCACCAAGGAAAAACAAGCGGCTGATAAGATGAAAGAGAGAATAAAGGAAGTTATGTTTTTTTTTTCTTATTATATAATTTATTCTGATTGTTTTTCAAATTTGTAAATAATATATTACTAATAATTTTAACTTCATAAATTTATATTAAATCCAAATGAACTTTGTTTATGATGAAACAAAATTCGACACATTTGACTAAACGAGCTTATTCTAATGGTATATTTATTTTTCAAATCTAACATACATGATAAATATATTTTTTATGAAAGAATACCTAAAAATATTATTTTAATAAATTTTATAAAAAATTAAAATCTCAAACCTCTTTATCAAATCACTAATAACTATTTAAAATCAATATTAGAAAAATCTAATCATTACTAGTAATTTCTATCATTTAACAAAAGAAATATGTAAATATAAATTATAAATATAATACCAATTTTCATGTATATGCATTTAATTTATTTATCTTTTCATCTCATTTAAAAATTAGCTTAGGTCAAAACCTTTTTTATAATAATAGACTTGTTTATGATGCAAGTTGTTCTAAATGAATTGCACTAATAAATAAGTACTTTGACTTTTCTTTGAAATTATCATTTTTTGAAAGATAATCATTATTTTGGTCAACTATTTATATTTTCATATTTGAATTTTGTCTTCATTTATTATTCCTTGTTGTTACCTTATGTATCTTTCTTTTTCCTTTCTTTTTTTGCTTTTTTTGTGACCATTATTGCAAAAGAACATCATGTATTAATTAGGATTATATAGCATATGTGATATTTAGAATTATTAAAATATTGATATCCAAAATTATAGTGTAGATTATTAAGTAGAATAGGTGATAATACATTAAGTATTAATCATTGAGTCTTGAAAATTAGTTTTTATTACATCCAATTTCATAAATATAAACTAAAAATTTAATACAAACAATATGAGAATTACTTTCATAGAAAAAATAGCAACTCTAATTTTCGATTACTGCCTCAAAAATAAAAGTTACTAAAAGAGCACACATTTTTTACGATGATATATTTTAGTTCTGTAGGCGTTGGCATTTGGAGCACCAAAAAATAAAAAGGGCGACGAGGTTGTGGTTTTTGCTCAATAAGAAAGCTTGACTTAAAATGAAAATAAGATAGTATGAAGTTTTATTTAGAAAGGTGGTGTTTTAGTGATTCAATAAAATGAGTAAAAGGGTAAGTGAAAACTTTGAATGTTGATAGAATTAGGAATTTATTTGGTTGCCAGCTCTTTCAATGGAAGATCTCACATTTGATTTTTGCCTCTCATAAGAGATTTGGTTGTCAGCTCTCTCGATGGAAGGTCTTTTACCTTCGATTTTTGTCTCTCACAAAGAAAGTTAGAATCTCTCTAACTAAAGTTAGGCACATGCACTTGGCTCACAACTATAGAAGCATAGAAGCAAAAGAAATTTTTTATTCAATAAATTTTCTCATTTTCATAGTGAATATCCTTATTTATAAAGACTTTAAAGGTTCATCAATTTGTTTTAAAAAGAAAAACTATAAAATTAATTAAATTAAACAGTTCTTAAATTGACCGTGTATTTGAGGTGATGGTAACAATGAGCGCTGAAACAACATGACAAGTTGCACGGACAAAGCTACTAGTTTGATTTTTAAGTAGACGTTGGTCAGACAAAATAGAATTGGTCAATAGGGACTAGCATGTTGGTGCAGGTTATCACAAGTCAAAAGCAGATCAAGTGGATTGTTGCTAGTAACAAGCTAGTGCGGGTTGAGTAGATCAGCTAAGTTCCTGGGTTAAATCGGGTCACACAGGCGCTCGACTTGGCTCAAGCAGAGACAACGACTTTGGACAACAACTTAACGACGAGAGGCTGAAAAAATAGAACAAAAATCAATTTTAAGCATTTTTTGAAGCAATTTTCAACCAAATTTTGTACCGATAAACTTATAAAATTGGTGAGACACCAACGGGTGTATATTTGTGAGCTAATGTTAGACGCTTCTATATCATATTGTATGATCATTCTCTCAACAAATTAAAAAAATTTAAAAACTTTTAAAAATCATAAAAATATAATATAATTTTGTAATATATTAGTCTCATTATATTAAGGTAATATCTAATTATATATTCTCATCTCAATCTAAATAGATTTTATTCTTAAAGGATATCTCAACATCTTAAGACAATAATATTTGATATAAATATTAAAATTAGTTTCTCAATGTCCAATGTTTAACTTTTTATGGGTAGTTATTGAACTATATTTTTTTAAATAATATTAATAATAAAAACAAAAAAATATTCTTTCTATTTAAATAAAAAAATTATATTACAAGCGTTTAATGTAAATTTAAGTTTTTTATTCTTTTAAAATTTAATAAAATAAATTCTATATAAATTTGTTAACCCTTTTTTAATCCCAAACGCAGTAATCTTGTAACTGAGGTTCATCGCGCCACCCATGTTCATGACACGTGCTTTTCTTCCTCAGATCCGTGATTCAGGTTAAGTCAAAGCAATATTCTGCATAATCAATCGACCACGAAGCAAATACAACATGCATTTCTTTAAATTCGAAGATCCACTTGTTTTCCCCAAGAGCAAACCATCACGTCGTCCGGCCTGAGCTGTACTCCACCGAGCTCGACGAAGGTCAACCACTCTCCTCTACAAAAAGCCCCCAAGCAGCAGATACATCAAACCGTTTTCAATGGCTAACAGGTCGCTGACCCTCCTCCTCCTCTGCGCCGCTTTCCTGCTTCTCGGTGCTCTGGTCGCCGCCCAGAGCGGCGGAAAGAAAAACCTTGACCCGGCGTCGACCAACTACGTGGTGCTCGACCGGAATCACCGGACCGGCCAGGAGCGGTTCTTCTGTTTGGCCCGAGGACGGTGCCGCTTCCGCATCATCCAGTGCCCGGCCCAATGCCCCCAGCGTAAACCGAAAAAAAACCGGGTTGTCAAGGGCTGCTTCGCCGATTGCAGCAGTCGCTGTGAAACCGTCTGCAAATGTAAACAAATTGCCTATTTCATCTATAAATATATATATATATATATATATATATATATATATATATATATATATTATACTATATTATATTAATTTATTTCCATTTGTGATATTTTGCAGTTAGGAAGCCGAATTGTAACGGGTACGGTTCGGTCTGTTACGACCCACGGTTCGTGGGCGGCGACGGGACCATGTTCTACTTCCACGGTGCGGCGGGAGGGGACTTCGCCCTGGTCTCCGACCGGCACCTACACATCAACGCCCACTTCATCGGCACACGCCCGGCGGGGCGCTCGCGGGACTTCACCTGGGTGCAGGCACTGGCCGTCATGTTCGAGTCCCACGCGCTGGTGGTCGGCGCGCGGCGGGTCGCCGAGTGGAACTCCGCTGAGGATGGTCTCTACCTCCAGTGGGACGGGGTTTCGGTCGAGCTCCCCAGCGACGCGGAGGCGGAGTGGCGGGTGACGGTTGGTGGGCGGGAGGTGGCGGTGGAGCGGACGGCGGAGACGAACAGCGTGCGGATGGCGGTGGCGGGGCTGGTGGAGATGGACGTGAAGGTTGTGCCGGTGGGGGAGGCGGAGAATCGAACTCATGGGTACGGGATTCCGGCGGGGGACGCGTTCGCGCACCTAGAGATGCAGTTTCGGTTCGTGGGGGGGCTCAGCGAGGAGGTGGAGGGGGTGTTGGGGAAGACGTATCGGCCGGGGTATGTGAGCCCGGTTAAGAGAGGGGTGGCGATGCCGATGATGGGAGGGGAGGATCGGTACCGGACGCCGGGATTCATGTCGCCGCAGTGCAGATCGTGCCTGTTCCGGCCCGAGGACGGGATCGTCGGGGAGGGTGCTTCGGTGGGAGGCGCTCGGCTTGACGAATGATGGTGAGATGTGTGGTTGAAACGCATTTACAAACACGTCTTTGCGTTTCGAATCTTTCATTACAATACCAATAATGGGAATTTATATATGTAACCGAAAAATTTGTAATAAATATTTATTTTTTAAGGAGATGCAAATTTTTATATTTCCATATATCAAGTTTTCAAGAGACAATAAAGTCACAATTCTTAACGTTTATTAAGTGTAGTTGAATCATCGCAACTTGTTTATCGAACTATTTTGTATCATCACTAATCATTTAAAGGTGTGCAACACTAATTAGAATTGCTCGTGACTAATTTATTTTGAGAAATTATCATGAAAGATAATACTTAAATGATTCCATTGTAATTATAAGGAAGATTAGACTACACACTTGCTAATAAATAATTTAGCAAAAATTATCTTCTCTCATAGAAAAATAATATTATAAATGAAGTGTGATATAACTATAATGATGAAATCAATTAATAGAGAACAAGTAATTCTTATCAATTGAAAAATAAACTTCATAATCATCTCAATGTCTAAGATTCATAAGCTACATAATTCTATGGAGCATATTTTATCTTCTAGAAAGCCACTACTCTATATGTGATGGTCCAAATTTTTATTAGTATTGTGATAAATATATATTTGAATATATAATACTGATATTTTGATATATTTAAATATATTTTGACATTTTTATAAATGTATTTAAAATAAATAATTCAATTATGTCTTAAAATACACACAAAATTATAGGATATTTCATAATTGTGGTTTTTAACATATTATTATAAAGAGTTTTGTATGAAAAATTTATTAGTATATAATTTTTAATTTCTAAAATTTAATTAAAATTGTTGTGTTTTTTTAGATAAATAATAACTAAGGAATTTCTTATTTAAAAAAATAACAATTTAGATTGTCTAAAAGGAGTTGCTTGATTTGGACAAAGAGAAAAACTGATAACAAAATATATTGGACACTTTCAAATTATTGGAGAGTTAGTTGAAGTGACATTTGAAGTGGCACTACTAATAAACTTATCACAGATTCAAGTGTTTTAAATATCTTCATTAATGAAGTACATGGAGAATCCATCACATGTGTTGGACATTCAAGCATATTTGAATGCAACCAAATTTGATATATGAAAAAAGATTGATAAAGATTTTGGCAAAAGAAATAAATAAGATAAGAAACAAAGAAACTCTAATGGTTATATACTATGAACAAATCAAATAGAGAAACAAGTCATCTCGAAATTAGAGAAAGAAATAATAAAAAAATATCTCTCAATTTTCTAAATTTTGATGATAAAATTCTTATTTGAGATTAATTATGATATTCTAAATTTGTGACAATAAAAATATTTATAAGTTATTTATATTTTTTAAGCTGTTTAGATATTTTTTTTTGAAAATTTCTAAGACTATTTTAATTTTTGAAAAATAATCATATTATATGATATAAACAAATTATATAGTACAATAAAAAAAATTAAAAGATATACTCAATTGATAAATTCATATAATCTGACTGAATTAGTAACACATGAAAAAATTAGACTTGGATTGCATCGTATAATATTTGAAAATCCTACAGTTTGATCAAGTTAGTAGTTTAATTGAGAGCATCTCATAATACGATAATGAAAATCATAAGTTACAATATAATGAAAATATTTGAGCTAAATAAACTAAATTGAATGTACAAGCATGATTAAAAATATCATATAAGTATGATTAACATAATTAATTATTAATAAAGAGAAATGTCTTAATTCATATAATATTAAGTAAAGAATCATACAATATCATAAAGTATAAACAAAAAAGTTTTTAAAACATAAAATGGTGAACTCTCGAGCCAAGTGAGGTGGATATGAAACTAATCAATAATGATCTATTATATTTAAGAGGGAAAGAAGATGATGAGGAATTCAAATGAAAAAAAAAAAAACAACCATTAAAAAAGATACTAAATGAATATAAAATATGGTGAGGCCAAACTTAGAAAAAAATTTTAGAAAAAACTTAAGCAGTTTAGTTTTGAACGAGAGCATTAGCTAGAAAAAAAAGAGACGAAGAAGATATATCCAAGAGTTAGGACGAAATTAGTGTGGATTTGAGTAAAAAGCAAAAGGCAAATTAAAAGAAGAAATCGGAGTTGGGGTTGGTATAGTAACAATATTGTAGCACTCTAAATGGAAAACAAATAATCTGTAAACTTACACAATTTGATTCATGGAATGACCACCACATTCAAAAGCAAATTAGACAATCTTGTATGAATGCTTATGTGTTTGATGTTTAATATTTATTAAATGAGTTGAGCCCTTAAAAAATTATATAAAATGATTAATTTGATGATGTTTATTTTTTTATTGTAAATATATGTTGCCTATGTTTGATTTTATATGTGACTTGTTTGAGTATAATATTATTTGTGATCATTTGTTTATATAGTACATATAACCATACTACTTATAATAATGGTCATAAAAAAGAAAAAAAAAGGTAATTATAATGTCACTTTTGATTAAAAAAAATGTGAAAAAGAGAGAAAAAAGAAAAAGATGACAAAAAAAGATTAGTGAGCAAAACTTCAAATTATGAAAAGATAAATAGTTGTTCAAATTGGCGATTATCATTTTGAAATGACAGCTTTAGAGATGAGCTAACTGATCTATTTATCTGAGCTAATTAGAATAATATGTTTCATAACAGGTCCAATCTATTATGAAAAAGAGCTTGTCCTAAACCAATTATTGAATAAGATGAAAAGATAAAAGAATTAATAACATATACATCAAAAATAGTTTTCCATTTATATTGTTTATTTGTATTTCATTTTTATTTTATTTGTTTGTACTTGACCCATCATGTGGCATGACTAAAAGTTATTTATTTTATATATGTATATATATGTACTAGTGATGATTTGGTGAGCATATTTTTGGTCTTATGCTTTCAAGTTAAAATCAAGTTCATCACAAGGTTACCAAAGAACAGCGAGATATAACATCATATTTAATTAATATATGTGATGTTTTATTTTCTTATCAGTTGTGTACCCATTATACAAATATTTTATTTTTATTTAGTATATGAGATGTACTAAAGCCTTATTTAGCTATGTTGTTTAAATATTACTTTGTTTAAGGTAATATGAAAACCATGTTATTTAAAAGGTTTTATTATTTCAAATAAAAAATTATCCTTTGCTTCTTTTCCAATGTTAAGATGATATTTAAATTTGTGATGGGATTTAAATTTCAGAAAATGTTTTAAAAAGTGATTTTATTTTATCATAAAAATTTTAAATTGTTTTCACATATTTAAATGATTTTTAAACATCAAGCATGCAAAATAATGTTTTAAAAAGGAGTTTTACCATTAATTGGTTTTTATTAAAATAAAATAAATTTGTAATGGTTTGCGTTAAAGAGATGAATAATATGCATGGTTTACAAAATAAAAAAGGAAAGACAAAATAACTAACTAACATAGCATCAAATTCAAAAAATGTGGGTCATGGGCACCACATTCTTTTTATTAACTATTATTAATACCACGTATGAGATGATGACAAATAAAGATGATATGATTGAGATTGTTAGTAGTTATATTATACACAATGACTAAGGTTTATATTTGTGGCAATGCCAATAAATGTGCAATGATATCAGATCTCGTGGAGTTGGGATAATTCACTTTTAGGGAAATTAAATGTATATACTTTAAAAAGAATGGAATGATAAAATGTATATGAACTAAAAAAATTAAGAAATAATGAAAAAATAAGTATTGTGAGATGAAAAGCGTAAAGACATAAAATGACATGACATGCATATACATTTTTAATATGTTTTTATAAGTATTTTTTAAATGGAAGAACCATGACAAACATGATAAACATTTGAAGGACTTGACTGATTACTTGATAAGAATGGAAGAACCATGACAAACATCTAAAGGAAGAGGGCCAAGCTCCCTAAGAAGGACAAAAGGATCACAAAGAACATTCGATGTATGAGAGCTAGAGATAAATAGTTCCACATCAATCATGTAAGGGAAGATTCTAAATGTATAAGTAATCTCATAAGCTTTGAAATAATGAAGTTTATTTTTTGAGTATCTAAGGTTTGGATCTTATGAAAACTTCATGATTAAGGATGCTGGAGTTAGAGTAGTTTTGGGATAGGTGACAAAGCGACAAGGGGACATTCAAGAAACTAAAATTTGATTAAATGGAGATAATATCTCTCTATAAAGGTTAGGAAGTTATAATATGGTATAAATATTGACCTCTTATAGTTTAATATGATTTGATGATAAATAAAATAGAATTTGACTGGTATTTAATATTTAACTGGTTACTTGACAAAGTTGGAAGGATCATGAAGCTCATCAAAAGTATAAGGGTTAATGGTGAATAGTTATACATTGATTATAATGAAGAATATCTTAAATGATACAAGTTATGAGTGAAATAATAAAGTGCTTTTTAAAGATAAATTGGGCATAGATTGAGCACTCCATGGTTAAGAATGTTG
Organism: Vanilla planifolia; assembly: GCA_023846275.1. NCBI lineage: Eukaryota > Viridiplantae > Streptophyta > Magnoliopsida > Asparagales > Orchidaceae > Vanilla > Vanilla planifolia. The sequence goes on from CM043870.1 coordinate 1,800,749, forward strand.
GAGTTAGAACAATTTTTTGATCGGTGAGCAAGTTATAATAGATTCCCTAAAGAAAAACAAAACATGATTGGAACAAGATAATACCTCACCAAGAAAGTTAAGATATCATAGTTCTTATCTCCTTTATTATGAGTTATTCTTTATTGTATTTTATCATCTTTATTGCTGGTTATCAATTTATCTATCAAGTTTGTTAAATTCATTACTTATTTTTATTGCAAGTTAAGATATAAATACATACAAAGCTGGGGGTGTTTGGTAGCATGTGACATAGGTTCTTGAGAACAAGTGAGTTTATATTAAACTTTATGATGAATTTTTTATAGAATGTTCTTATGATTTGTCTCATATATATGTAGAGATATATGCAGATATTTGCATAAGCATGTGATGTTTCTATATAATATTTAAGACATGCATGTGTATTGTTTTAGTTTCTATTAATTGTTCTATTGAAAAATAAATCTAAAGTATATTTTGATGTAAGACTTGATTATTGTTTTTGTGTCCCTATGATTCTTGTGTAGTCTGATATAACTTGATATTTCTATTGCTTTTATATATTATAAAATAATAATAAGTGAAAATAGTTGTCAAGGTCGTGACATTACTTTTCCTCAATCTCAAGGTTTTAAACTTATTATGAAGGTTCATGATTCTTTTTATATTAGAATTAGTGATAGTAATTTTTCCATGTCAAGTACTTGGTCATAGTTTTTTCTTAACTCTAAAGTTTTTGATGTAAATTTTCTTTTTTTTTTTGTTTCATTTTCATATTTTATTTTTTCTTGTGTAGTTTTCATCTTGAAGGCCAATTAAGCCATTGCTCCACATTAACCACAATGTTTTTCTAAAGTTCTGCATAAGCATATTTCAAATGCAAGTGAAGGCAAATGGCATGCAAATTTAGAGAAGAAGAGGGAATTTAGCTATAAATGGAACCCTGTTTATCCAAAACATTGACCTTTTAGTATTCTCAATCATTTTTTTTTTGATATTCTCAATCGATCTTTCTATAACATCCTCTTTAGTGATTGGAGATGCATTCTTTGAGTGTTAATCTTTCAAAACTATGCAACAATTGCAAATAAACTCTGATAGCTTTTGTAGTTTCCTCTTGATTGTGTGAGTAGAAGCTCCCTCATTATTACATTATAGTGAGGGAATTTTATAATAATGATTTGCTAAGGAGCTAGAATTTCTACAATATAACTCGATATGAGATTAGAGATGTTATCACAATCAAATGATGGTTTGCCAAATATTGAGCAAACATTAGTTAATAATTCATAAAGAAGAAGTGATGATCTCTAGTGTAATAGTCATGGTCATGGATTTTGATCTCAATAGGGAAAGTCTTGTGATAAAAAGAGTCTTCTCTAATTTCAAAACTTAGATCAAAGAAGTAATGATCTATAGATGTATGAAAAAAAAAACATTTTTAAAATATTATAATTTTTTAAAATGATTTATCATTGAACCAAAACTTAAATATCCCCAACTTTATAGGAAAACAAGAATTATCTTTTTTGTTAATTATATTTTTAGAATGACAAATTGTAATTTTTATGTATTTGATTTATTTTTTTTATAGTAATTATTTTTTCATTTATTTTTTTTTTATTTTGAAATTCCTTTAAACAATTATCTAACTTTTACTCTGCCAAGATTAATCATAAGCAATCTTAATTATAGCCTTTAAACTAAAAGGGCTATAAATGTCACGCCGGGCATGTGCGTGTGCTCTCTTACGCATATGGGCTTCGGAATTGGTTGAGATAGTTTCGTCCTGCCTCCCGCTCTCGGTTGCTGAACTCGCTTTTGCTTCGTGTTGCTTTCTTTGATAAGTCGTCGTCGTCGGAGACGGCAGCTTCAATGGCATGGCGACACGATCATGGCGCACGAACGGTATTTGCAGCGTTTCTTTTGGTGGTCATTTATTTAGCCGGCGGAGCGGAAGGCTCTACGTCGTCATCTGGCGGGGCCGAGCTATACTACTCGAAGCTTTCGGGGATCATCATTCCAGGGTTTGCCTCGACGCAGCTGCGGGCCTGGTCTGTGCTTGACTGCCCGTTCTCCCCCCTCGACTTCAATCCTCTCGACTTAGTCTGGCTCGACACCACAAAGGCACGGAAACCTTCAGCGAGACCCAAGATATTTAGTTTTTGTTTTATATTTTTATCCTGAAATGTTATTAGTAACTCGTTATATGGGTTGTCACCAAATGTTTCGCTTGGATGTGGTTCCCTTGTCGAATTCTCATTCTCAAGTGGCTTTCTTGCTGTTTCACGTAAGGTCGGCAAGATTTCTGATGTTATGTTTGTCTGAATTGTCTGGAGATTGAAGCATGACAACGTTGGTTGATAATGGGAAGTTTAAAGTTGTTAATTGGATCCTATTATTTTGCAGCTTCTCTCTGCTGTTAATTGCTGGCTTAAATGCATGTTGTTGAACCCTTATAATCAAACGGATCACCCGGAGTGCAGATCAAGGCCTGATAGTGGTCTGTCGGCGATTACTGAGCTGGATCCTGGCTATATAACAGGTGATTATTTGCAAATGTGGCCTTTGTTTAAATTTTAACTCACTTGTCTTTCATGCATCCTTTCCGTTTCTGCGGTTTATTTATATCTTGAATAATATTACTTTGTGTTTGAGAAAAGGTCTCTATAAGATGCTCATAATTCTTTTCTGTCAGTTATTATCTAGGATATGTTAAAGTCTTCACTTATTTTTGCATAAACCTAAGCAATAGTGACAAGGGCTGTTAACTATCTTCTAGATCAGAGTGAGATTCTTTGATTTATTCACAATTTGATCAAAGTTTTGGATTGAAGGAGTTCAAATGATCTGGTTTGACTTAGGCATTACTTGTTCACCATCAACCCAAGTCTGAGCTCATCTGACTTTTGATTAATTTTTAAAATTTTACTAAAATACCTAGGCACATTAGCATTTATATATTCAATCTCTTTGGATATACAAATACGTGCTTATATAGATTATATGAATTAATTATTTATAAGTATATTTGTAATAATGTATGTGTAAAATTATACATGTGAGCATAATTATATTAATCAAATTTTGAGTTAGTTTTGATGTTGGTTGGCACAGCGCATGACAATTTGAATTGAGCCAGCTTATTATTGGCTTTTATCATTTTGATTTGAGCAAAATAAAAATAGATTTTTGAGTGAATTTTGATATTCGAGCTAACTTAATAGGCCTAATGATGGCTAATGGTTAACTATAAAATAATTTAGAAATACCTGTGTTTATGTCATGTCAAACATAAGAAGCTTTTTCAAACTTATGTCAAATAGAAGTGAAAAGTAACAACTCTTATGCCATATCAATTTTAAGTTAATGTTCTCTTAAAACTTAATGAATTCAGGTGCTTACCAAATGTTCAAATTTTTATATTTTACTATTGATTTGAAATTCATGCAAAAGATTAAAATATTAAATTTGAACTCTAAGCTTATAATAGTTAAAATTCCTCCAAATTAGTTGACCTTGCTTTGGCTTCAGATTTCCTTTAGCTTTGTTCAGATTTGAATGAAACTGGATATTGTTTTTCTAGTTATTTTTGTCTTCATAAAAATTTATTTTGATTGTGTTATGCTCCTCATCAGTTAAGGTTGTGAAATGGAAAGATGTACTTATTCTCCCTTTTGTTTTGAATTTCAACCTTTTTCTTCCATCAGCTTTACCCGTGTTTTTTTTGTCTTCTTCTCACAGGTATCCTTCATGCATACATGTATCATGAAGCATGACGAAAATTTTTGTAAAACATATAAAAAATTATACAAATGTTCTAGATGTTTAAAATTAAGAAAATACGATGTTACTATACGAGATGTAACTTGTTTAAAACAACTTTTTTCCTTTACTTCCTTATCATGTGCAAATATTGAATCTCAGGTCCACTTTCTTCTGTATGGAAGGAATGGCTTAAATGGTGTATTGAATTTGGTATTGAGGCAAATGCAATTGTTGCTGTCCCATATGACTGGAGACTATCAGCTTCAATGCTGGAGGAGCGGGACCTTTACTTTCACAAGCTGAAGTCAGTATGTTTAAGAATATCATTAGTTGCATTCAATATTTTCTCAATGTTTTTTTTCTAGCTTTTGTATTGCTAGTGTTTTCTTTCTTAAACCCAAATATTCATAATTCTTGAAATAATTGCATGGAGAAATGCTGAGAAAATTTTCCTTGAATAATGATAGTGTCTACACTTCAGAAAATTTTCATCAGAAAGTTTAGCTAATAACTGAGAATGTTTGGCAGCCATCAAGGTTGCATCTTTTTATGCTATGCCCCCTTCCCACAACCTATTTTTGTCATTTTGATGCCTTGTAGTCATGCTTATTTTTTTAACATGTTATTTTTGCAGTATTCCTATCCTCAATCTAATTGCCTTGTAGTTCATATTCTATCTTGAGTAGATTATTTAATTTGAAATGTCATTTTTATCATCTTCTTATAATTACTTTAAGGGATCTTACTTTGATTTGGTTAATTGTCCTTGATGTGGAATTTATAATCTCTAGGCTAATCTGAAGATATTTTTAATTCAGCATTTTCATAGAACCTCCCCTTTGATTTTTTTCTTGTGTGGACATTGGTTGATTTCGAGATTGGTTATGGGAAAAAGTTAGATGGTGGATAAGGGAGTGCGTGATGCTGATGAATCCCAATGATTCTATTCATTAGAATACTCCCCTTGAAGAGGGGGGTGAGGTTAAAAAGTGTAGTCTTCCAACAATTGACATTACAAGTGGTGTAGTTCATTTAGTGGAGGCACAATAGTATTTATAACCTTTTTGAGTCAAGAAATACCCAGGAAATGCACAATTCTTGGGTTTAAATTTGTTGAGATTAAGATTGGTGTTATGGATGACAATATTGCTACAGAGTACAGAAATTTAGAATGCATACATGAGGGGAAAGATTAACTAAGCAGTGTTTGTAAGCAGTTCTTGTAATGGAAGACTTTGAAAGAAAGGCAATTATAAGGCAAGTGGCATTGAATAAGACATCTTCCCAAAAAGAGTTTGGAAGGATAGACCAATTTCCATGGGGTGACAAATTTTTCTTTTTGCTTTTGTACTGTTAGAAGTGCAATAACTAGAGTACTGTGGTCAACATGATACATGATCCTAAAAGGAGTTCGGAAGGACAGCAATTTCTATGAGGTGTCAAATTTTTTTTTTTTTTTTTTTTTTTTTTTTTTTTTTTTTTGGGAGTGTTATAGGTTCAACAACTTTGATGTTGAATATTGTGGTCAACTTGATAATGATTCAAGTTATTGGTAAAATGCTTCCATGCACTGTTAGTTGCAGTTAGAATAACTTGAAAGATTGAAAAAAGTTTTTACAAGTTTGTGGGAATATTGATATATAGTATGAGGTGAACTTAACATGTACGACTATGGTCATCCATTGAAGTATAATGAAATTCCAAATGCCAAGATGTATAAGATGGATGGGCTAGGAGGTTGATATGAATGCATGTGATGGTACTATTAGTTTTTGTTTTGCACAAAGAGATATTTATGTTGATAAATAAGTGTTATACACCATTTCAAATGAAAAAGACTATGGACAAGTCGTTTGTGTCATATTGTAACATTTGTATTAGAAGAATTGGAAAATGAGAAACATAGTGTTGTTGTGGTGGAGAGGGAGAGCTTGAATACACACAATTTGTATAACATAGATTATTTTGTTCATTAACTCTACCATTCATTTTCCTTGAATCCAAGCCCCAAAACAATAATAAGGAGAAAATGTTATCACAAATTCAAGTTCTTTGGTTATGTTGTTATTGGAGAGATGTGAACAAAATTGAGAAGGAATATTTGTATTTATTTGGTTATAGTGAAGAACTATATGGTTTTTGAAGGTAGAAAACATGTTAAACAAGGAAAGAAAAATAATAATGACAATAGAATAATCATGCCACTAATCTAGTATGTCTTAATCTATTAATTAATTCAAAATAGGAGCAAAACCTAAGGCTATAATGGATTATAAAACCCAGTTCTTCTAAGTTTTGTGAATAAAATAAAATAAGACACAAATGACTTGTCTAAATAACTTTTACAGCTAAGGAAACATCTATCATTGAGATTCTCTAAATTGCTCTGCACAGTGGATTAAATATGTTGTTCAAACCATTTTTTATGAACTATCAATTCTAATAGCAAGCTGGTTGTTGCACATGTTTATTGGTTTTTCAATTTGGATCTTCATCTTTTGAATAAGTCTTCATAGCCAAATTCCTTTGTCGAAGCCTATGCCTCTAAAGGAATTTTTATGGTAGTCAAATTTATTGTACTAGAAAAATAAGTAACAAATAAAAATGATTAGGGTACATGTTTTGATATTAATTTTAGGATATGGAATTTAATTTTCTTATTGTTGATAGTCATTTTTTTGAATAATTTTTTGCAAATAAAAATTATGAATATATATTATATATCTCACCTAAAACATGTTTGATTACTTAAATATTGCCCAAATTTGTAAAATTTTTTTGCCTACTCTCTAAAGCTTAAATGTTTTCTAAACTACCACAGAAGTTCCATCAACTTCAAGGAATACTCCACTACTTTGGAACCTGTAGTAAATTGTGACACGTTGAAAAACATCTTCAATATTGTACTCTGTTTGCCTGGTTTTGTTGTGGCACAAAGGTAGAATGTGTTATGTTTTGCTGGTTATTATTTCAACAAAGCTGAGAAAAAATCTACAGATTAGCTTGAACATTTAAGGAACATAAATAGGAACTGTTATGTAGTGATGCTGCATGCCAATGGAATGCTATTTCAAAAAATTACAATTCCTAGTTTGACAGAGAAAGAAGTTTTTTGATTTAATCTTTAAAATGTGTGGTTGTAAGACATTTCTTCTATTTTTATAGATCTAAATAAATTTGAATGTATAGAAAAATTTGATTTATTTGGAAGTTTCTTTCATCCTTAGAGCTTAATTTGATTTTTGATATTTGTTAGCATAGGTGCAATGATGAACCTTTCTACCAGTATATTTGCTGACTTCACAGTCAGTTGTTCCTGCCATTTTATGTTGTTGTTGTGGTTTATTTTCACTCAAAAATCTTTTTTTTATTCATTTTTGGTTTCCTTTTCTGAGAATTTTCTTCTCCGTTTGTATTTCAGGTTAACTTTCGAAACAACACTGAAACTTCGTGGGGGACCCTCATTGGTTTTTGCACATTCTCTTGGAAATAATGTTTTTCGCTATTTTTTGGAATGGTTGAAACTAGAAATTGCACCTAAGCATTATATCCAATGGCTTGATGAACATATCCATGCATTTTTTGCAGTTGGTGTGCCCTTTTGATACTTGATCTCTTATAATTATACTTTGTTCTGCAATGTCTTAGCTTAAGCATGTTACTACAAATTTCAGGTGCTCCACTTCTTGGTGCTACTGAAGCTGTAAAAGCTACGTTGTCAGGATTCACCTTTGGCCTTCCAGTTGCTGAGGTCTGTGGTTGTTTCTCTGCTTTTTATGCATTCACTTTGTTATCTTCGATCCATCTATTTTATTTTAATCTCTAATGATTGTAAATTACTGATGACATGCCTTTTTGGGTATTAAGATGGAGATCAAGATTAAATGTTGTGTCTCTCCTGCCATCCTAAGGTTATCAAAATTCAGTCTTTTAATCAGTCTTTGCTGTTGGGACTTGGAAAACCTCTATATGAAAACTTTGCAATTCTGATGCCAATTTTGCCAATGCATCTTTACTTTAATAGGACTCCCAAAAATGTGGTATAAGTCTAACCACCAATGCTTATGCACTAACAATTGAATTTTCATAGAAGGTTTACTGAAGCACACAATTTTCTGCTACTATCCTAAAGAATAATTATTGTCCTGCTCTTTGTTTAGATGATAATCCTTGTAAAAATGACTTTCCATTGCAAACTCTGGTTTTTACTGCCCACAAGATTGAATCGGAACTTTCCACACCTGCGACTGAAGATTCCTGATCTTTTGTTGTATTAATCCTTTGAAGTCTAAGCTCATCATCTTTTATTTTCAATGCAGCCACAAGGAACATTCATTAGGTGGGCTTTAGGAGCCTCATGATGTTTTAGATAAGTACCCCCATAATCCTTTGACTCATCATGCCTTCCTATGCACCCTTTGTGTGGCCATTAATTGCATGGCAATGGTGAAAGGCTCAACAAAACTTGTTTGGTTAGACTAATATTGTTTTTGCTTTCACTATGATGAATAGGCATTTTTCTTAGCAATCCATCCATCTGATACAAACACTCAAAGGTGCTTTCATGGTTGATTGTGGTGATATCATCAATTATTTTACCATGATTTCTATAACCACCACAACACAACCTTTTGAAAAGCATACCATAGACTATTGCTTACTAATCTTTCTTTGTTATGCTTAACAAAATTGATTTAGCAGCCTATGACAATCGTCATTTGGGTATTAGTTACTTGCACAAATAACAATGCATCATCTACAAATATAAGGTGAGGAACAATATTCCCCTCCTTTCTCACATTTAAATAGATTAAATGCTCCCCCTCCCATGCTGATTTAATCTTAAATCACTTGTGAGACTTTTTATATAGAGAAGATGATAGAGGGGGCCTTTGGCAGATCTGCCATATGGCCTTTAAAAGCTCTCATTCTCTCCAATTTCAAAATATGTTTAAGCATGTGGTAGTTTTGCATATTATTGTGTGTTCTCTATGAAACTCTTTTGAGGGACCCCTAGCTCAAGAGTTTCCTTGATAAGATCTCAGCTAATTTTGTTATAAGCTTTTCCATATTGGCCATGAACTTTTCTTCTCAAGTCTTTTCTTTATGTTATGGAATATTTCTTGCTCGTTTCTTAAATTCCTTTTCCTTGCAATGACGATTGTTTGATTATTACTTAGGCAGAGTAAAGTTTGTAATTAGGTGCTTTGAGTAGTTAGTGATTTTTTAGGAAACATTGCATTAAGGGTAGGTGGTCAGGAAGTGAGACATAATAACTTTTGGCAATTTGACCTTTGAGATTAAAATCAATAATGTTTCATTTGATCCCTGTGGTAGAACATTTTAAAAATACGTCAAAACCATTTTAATGATATAATCTTCATCTTTAGCCATGTATGCCCATAGAATCCTACTTGATAGATCAAATTTGTTTAATCTTTGGGGCATTTAGTGGCCTATGTTAAGCTTAATTTTGATTTTTTCAATTGAGATTTGTTGTTTGATATTTTTTTTGTTCATTGGCTCTATTAAGCAATAAAGCTCTGTTTTGTAGTGAGAGTTTGTTTTTTCATATTATTCTCTTTAAATTGGTTTTGAAAATGCATTGACGTATGATCATATAACTTCTTGTTTATGACTTTCTTATTAATTTTTAAATTCATAATTTTTTTTTTCGATGTTCTAGTAGTGGATAGATAAAAATATATGATATTTTGCCATAAATGTAAGTTATTCTTTTCTTATTTTTTTGGAACCAAAGGAATTACTCCTGCAGTAAGAAATTCTCAAGTTGAAAGGGTTTTGTTCAATTTTTTGAGGCAAGATTACAAGTCTTTTAAAGCTTCTTCTAAATTCCTCCAAACCAATTATCTATCTCCATCTTTAAATGTTCCAAAAAACTACTTTATTACAAAATGTGATTTCCAAACTTGTACAAATAATTATAGATTAAGAAACAACTTAGTGACTTGTGGGTTGTGTTTGGTAGTATAGTTACTGAATATTAAGTTGATTAATAAAAATCATGTTTGAATAGTGTTATTACTTAATGATTTTGAAAAATTGTGTGTTTTTTAAATATAATAGTGTAGTGTTTAATCAAATGATTGATATCATGAAATGATTATAGTATTAGATTTTTACTTGATAAGAGAATGAAAATGAAGTAAATTTTTTTAATATTATTTTTAAAAGATAAGTTTGTTTGTTTGCTCTTTTTATATTATTTTTTTAGATTAAAAAATGCATGTTTCCAAATGATGAACATTCTCTCATTTTTTAAAAACACTTTTGTAAAAAGTTGAGTTTGAAAATCATATAATAAGTAAAGCCTTAATGATTGATAGTTTGATAACATGCATGAATCTAGAGCTACATGACATCATTAAGATGCATAGAAACTTCTTCCTCTCCTCTACAACCATTATCATGCAATTTCCTTGCACATCCTCCTCTTGTTCTTCCCCATGGTTCAATGGATCCCAAATTTCCTGTTGACGAACAATTATTGAATGATCATTATAGGGATTAAATGTTGTTAGTTTCTCCTTAATGAATATAGAAGCTAACAGTTACATATTTGCTCATTTTTTGATCTTTTATTGGCTAGCTTATTTCATTCTTCTCCAATTGGTATCTTCTTGATGTTTTGTTGATGGAGTTGACATTACAGAGTTCTAAGATAGACATCAAATTTAAAGAAAAAAATGTAAAGCCTTCCTCATTTAATTCATCCAGATTGTTTAGGCATTTGGCATGGCTGTTAAGGCCATTGGGATTAGTTTTTACTCTTAATATTTTTGAACTTCTTTATTATTGTTCTTTATTCTTACTTTTGTCATGGATTTTGTGATGGAGATGGTAGATGTTGTGTACGACTAAAAGCCAGAGAATCAGTTTTGTTACATTGCTAGATTCTGATCAGCATAAGTAATTGTACCATTGTTGGATGGTTGTGATAGAAGTTGTGCTTTGAGATGGTTTGAGCTAATTAAATTGCCCAATTTACCAATGAAAAAATGGGGACAAAGTGTCTGTTTTCTGATTGGGTGTTGATTTGATTGTTTAATCATTTAATCGATTGTCTGATCATGATAGATTTGAAACTCTAGTTTTGCTTTAGCGTTGGTTTCAAATTTGTGGATGATTCAAGATTTTAAGACGGCAATTAGAATTCTAGGATAGCTAAAAAATAGCTTTGGTATATGATATGAGATTTTTGCTTAATTTTATGGCGAGAATTATGATGACGGAATTTGTTAACTTTAGTGATGGTTTTTACTAAATATATTGCGTTTAGAATCGTAGCAAGGGCCCTCTTAGGATTTGGTTGGGTAATCATCTTCTCTATTTACCTTTGTTGTCGCAGAATACAATCAAATTTGAATTCATCAAGGTTTCTGCATTAGTTTTCGACTTTTGTGTGCTTTCACACTGATATGAAGGATTTTTTATTCCTTTGTTATTAAACCAGATTTGAGAAATTCTGAAGGAAAACTTTTGTTGTGAAAATTACTGGTGAAATTGATTGTTGAGTTTGAATGTTCTTTGAGATGCAAGTTGTTAAGGTTAGATTTTACTTGCGGAGTGTTTGTACATTTCAATTAATCATCTTTGCATTTTGATCTACTGTGGCCTGATCATTGTATTAGTGCAGCTTGATGTGTCTTCTTTGTATCACTATTTTTTGATTGCTTGTTTCTTGATGTGGTTCCATTTGTTTCCTTGTTAGGTTATTCCTTTTTGCAGCCAAATTCTTACAAAAGATGTTCGAAAAATTTAAAATATATGCATGGATAATAATTAACCATGGGTGGTCACATTGGCATGTCTTGCATCATTATACAAGCACATGGTTATTGGTATTAGATTGCATACTGTTTTTTTTTTCAATATTTAGGTTGGGATTTAGTGCTAGTTTAGCTTAATGGCATAAAATTTAAGCAACTAATAGAAATCTTTGAAATTTTAAAATTGGCATACATTAATGGCTTTTAAATTTAACATTTCTCAGTTTAATATTAGTGCTATTTACTGACTTTGCTGACTGCATTTATTCTTGGGATTATGCAAAATACATATTTATACTTATGCTATCTTCATGTATTTAATAATGCTTTTATACATATTTAAAAAATACTTTTGGTCTTAATAATTTATTAATTGTTAATTAGCTTGTTACCTTTCTTTTTCAAAATTAAACATCTTCCCTGTAGGTCTTCTTATGAGGGCAAATACAAGCATAGCGGTGAAAGGTAAGCCTTATTTTTTCATACATTTTTACTTTAACTCTCAAGTCTATATTCTTTGTATTCTTCATGAAATCACCAATGTTGAAAAGAAAAATAGATGAGGTGGAACTAAAACTCCATTCAAGATAACAAGATAATTCACCATTGCTTTTAGTTACAAGGTGTTTCGGTCAGGGTGTCTTGAATATTAGATAAAATTTGGTTAATTGTATCATCAAAGCCAAATTTGATTCGAAAAATTATTGGTACTTGTTTATGGTGATCATTAGAGTGTGTTTAGTACACATTTTTATTTCAAAACTTACTACGCAATTACAATATGGGTATCACAAAACAATTTGGAGAAATGCTATTCGCATATTGTTTTGATTTAATTTAATTGAAAGTAATTGATGTTTGACAAATTTGTAAATACTTTGAAGGGACAAATTTGTAAATACTTTGTAAAACATAAAAGTGGTCAACATTGTTGTTTGAATTCTTTGATTAAAAATACATAAGTTCACACTAAAAGTCATTTATTTATGCATATTTAATAGTGGGCAAATTGACATAGAGATGTTGTGCAAGAACAATCATATTGAATTATGGTACTAGAAAAAAGAGTTTAACAAGAGAGAAATGAGAATTGTTTTAGCAAAATTAAACAATTAAATCAATGAATTCTAGTGGTTCTCCCAGTTGGAGTAGAGGCGAGAAAATTAAGAAAAAACAAGATAAAAATGTGTGTCAAAGAGAGAGAAGGGGGGAGAACTGTTTACTTGATGCCTTAGAGTTCTATATATTGTCAAATATATCCATGTTTGTGGTAGCTTGATGATGCTATTTTTCAAATAACATTCTTATATGGAGTGATCGCTACAATATGAGATAACTTGATATCTTTTTGATTGAGTACTTTGGTAGAGGGCTGTTCCTTGAATGGTCCAATGTCCCAATAGAGCTTGTGGTTGAAGCAAGCAATTGGGCTCAAGTACCATGTGGCACTTGAGAGCAAGGATTAGCACCAGAGAGGACACAGAATTCCATGATATGTCTCAAGAACTTAAATTGTCACTTTTATTAATGAGTTTGAGTGCCATGTCTTCCGTCTCATTGTTGTGATGCATGGATATCATGTGTTCCATCTTAAGAGCTTCACCCTTGAATGACAGATTGTTTTATGAATTTTTGTATCTTCATCATCTTTTATATTATTTTTTTTGAATGATCTCATAAAAAATGTCATCAAGTATTGTATATTTTTCAATGTCAAGAGATGTTACAATTTTAAGGAGTGTTATACAAAGATTACTTGAATATGAAAACTTGGCTAATGCCATATAAATACCAATTAAATACAACATAGTTGCATTTATGCAATGATTAAGCATTGCTGACAATTTTTAAATACATTGAAAAGTAACTATTAGGGTTTTAAATGAAAAGAATATCATTTGACAATCATTTTTTTGTCTATTAATAAAATTATGTGCTACCATGCATAGTTTTCATTCCCAATCCTTAAAAGGATTAAAAAGAAATCTTCTTGAGGAATAGTCAATGGTGGTTGTCAATGGTCCATCTTAGTGTGGTCTATCATAATCAACTCAATGTGTTTTTTCAATGAAAAATAATTCAATAGCAACAAATATTTTTCATTTTAAAATTTGATGTCATGGAAAGGTTGGTGAATTCAGTCATTGGGGTAAAGAATTGCTTTTTGTTTATCAATAGATCTAAAGAATCTATAGTTTGGCCTATTCCTCCAAAAAATTAATGAATTTTGCTGTGTTGTTCTTCAAGTTGTTTTCCTTGTCATGACTGGTAATTTTTTTTTATTCTCTCTACATGATGTTTATCTTTAAATACTTTTTTCTTTTGAGTTTTCCCAATATAATTTTGGTCTCCATTTCAGTTTTCCTTTCTTTTTTACTTTTTCGTCTTTTACAGTATCTAAAGTAATATTTATATTTGATTCTTGTTGTATTGCACCTTTAATTGTTCTCCACAATCATTTATTCATTTATTCATACAAACTATATCTATGTTTGTTTGTACATTCTTCATGGTTTATTTTAAACTTATTTTGACTTTTTAATATTTTTTAACTTTTATTTATGAACTATAGCAAAATATTGATATATAGTTTTTGAATTATATTCTCCATCTATATCAATATTTATTATCATTCAATAATGTCTTTGTTGACTAAGACTTTCTTGCATCTTTTATTGACCATTAAAGAGCATATATAGGTTTATCTTGTGTTAGATTCATAGTATTATACAAAGTGCTAGCACTATTTGACAATAATTCACCCATAGTTTCAAATTTATAATAAATACATTTTTTTTTGACATGCAATCATTTGCTATTGTGAATGTTTTCTATTCTTCAGAAGTATTTATGTTGTACACAGTTTACTCTGGTAATATTCTTTTAAGCTTTTGCTCTATTAGGATATACAATCCAATATGTCTTTCGAATATGGCAAATAATCTTTGTGTGAAATTTTCCACTATAATTTAATAGTGGATTTTTTCTTGCCACTCAAGTTACACTTTTTTGTCTCAAATTTGTACGCATCTTGTTGTTTCCTTCATTAGACAACAAGTTGTTTCATTCTTTAAAAACACAGTTAAAGAGTTCGAATAACTTGTTGCTCATTGACATATATTGTTTGCATCTCCACTCCTTAGGGTTGATAAGGTTTTCACATTTCATACAATGTTTTCTGAAATCGTCAACTGCTTGTGTTTAACTAGATTGATTTCTTTTAAAGATATTTTTGGATGTAAAGTTCCTCTCACAATCATTGTTTTTCTCATGTCTCATCATACTCTTCTTTGTCAGCTACTCAATGTGTAAAATGTGTCACCTTATTATTTGTACTTGATTGAAACCATTTATGTTTTGTGCAATAACATATTTTGTGTCCTTTTTTAGGTTGCCTAATTCTTTTCCTTGATTGAAAGCAGAGAGTTTTAAGGAATCCTTTCTTGTTATTTGCATTGACTTAATTTGTGTCCGCTTTTAGGTTTCTTGTTCTTTTTGCTTAATGATGATCTATAAGTATTGTTATAAGCTGTTTACTACTCATTATTATAATAAATGATTGGGATAACTATCCAAATGAGTTGGTTTTCTCATTTCTTAAAAACACAGTTTCAAAATTTTGTCCAAAGATTGTTAATGCCAAAAATTGTTGCACCAATAAAGTTGTGATTGTTTAAATGGTAGTCAGTTTCAGCTGCATTATCTAGTTTCTTATGTGTAACACACCAAAGAGACTAATCATCATCATATTGTGCGTCTCAGTTAATTGACTAATGGTTTTTGATTCTCTAAACATTGAAATTAAACCCTTTGCTTCTCAAATCTGAGCAATGCTTTGCTTTTCTTGAATAAAAAAATTCTATACATCCTTTTTGGTGAAGTATGAGTTCGATCTAGCAATCTCATGTGCCAACATCGCATACATATCTCTGGGTCATTGGCCTGCTAAAATAATTGTGTAATTCACTAGCTTGTGTTTCATTGATCATTCAGTGAGATTGTGGAAGTTGCTTTTCATCTATTTTAACAAATGAGTGATTGTGTCTTTCTACAAATTTAGCTCTGGCTATAGCTTGCCTTAGCTAATTGCATACCTATTCATTGTTTGACATCTGCAACGTCAATCTTATTTTTCTGTTGTTTCTTTTATCATTGTTGCTTGCCTTAAATCCTACACAAGCATATACAAATCTAAATTTTAAATTGTGTGTCTGACCAATATATACTACGGTTTTTCTTATTACTAAAAATCCAATTGTAAAGGCATATTCAAAATTATTATTATATGCGTTATCATCATTTGAGCATATGATGTTCTGAACTTGCTTACATATTTTATTGCTAAAATACTGTCATCTGATTCACTTACCTAATGAAAACAGCATCAAATTACAAATTTACAGTATTTTTACATATAATCATTCATCAATAAAACTCTAAAATGCCCCTTTAAAAATCAACAAAAAATTACCAACATTTTCCTATGTTGATTTCTGAAAAGTTACGGTTGGAAATATAAAAGGTAACGACGCAATTATGGATTTTAGTGAGACACTAAAGGGAAAATAGTTTAATGTGAAATTTTGGAACTAATAATACATTAGGTTCATATGGGGTATGAGAGAAAGAAAACATGCATGATCTCAGAACAAAATATGAAAGAGAACGACCATGCTTGGTATGAGGACAAAATTCAAAGGGGTTTTCTAATAAAATTATTGAAGTGGTCATGCCAATGGAACAAAGTAGTAATTTGTTGTGTTTCATATGTGAGGCATCATAATTTGTAACCCCAGAAATAGTAGAACAAACTGCTGCAGTAGAGCTTGAGGATGAAATAGCTTGAAAAGTTGATGTCTAGGAATTCTGAAGAGAGCGATCATAGTTCGACTTGGAGATAGTGACCTAGCCAAAGTGCCCTGTTAATGGTATAAGGGAAGTGAAGTCTGTAACAATCTCTTTCGACAACAGTGAGAATAAGAATGCGGAGGCAGAAAATATGACATGGCCAGTGCCACTATCCCTTCTATCATGACTAGTATGACCTTTGCAGGGGCTATAAACAAGAGAAGGCTGATCATTTCTTGATGAGGTAAATGTAGATTATTCATTGATCTGAAGATCATGAGAGAGGGCAGAGGACTAGTTAGGGATGTTTGAATCAGCCATCAATTGTTTCCACAGATGCTGTAGAGAAAGATATAGCCTGCTGAAGAACTTGGCAAGTAAAATTGTTTGTACGGTATCTTCCAAACAACTAGATTGAAGGGTTGGAGTACAATTCATGGATACAAGGGAAACTGCTCTCTTGAAGGTATGCAAAGCTAATAAGATCCCATTCATCTTTGGCAACCTCTTGGAACATGATTGTCGAAGCAGTGGGTGTATCTAAGCTATTAAGCATCAATGTGAGGACAACATAGAGCTATAATAGGTTATAAAATTCACGTTGCTATGCTAGCATGGAGGGGATCTGCAAAGTTGTGTAGCTTTTCATTGGGCCCATCAATGAAGTGAAAGCCTCGACCAAATCAAACAGTTAGCAACAATAAATTTGATATTTGTATTAATTGCAATGGAGAATTTTGTACTTTTGGGGAAAGATGCAGAAGCCATGGACCCATTGGCTAAAATGTGAAAGGAGAAAGAAAATAAGGTTTATTGGAATAGTAGTCACTGGAGGTTTTGGAAAGAATTTGTGGATCTAGGGCCTGATGGATGAGGCACTATTTACTACAGGAGTTGAGATGATATAAGGGAGAGATGGTTCATAAGGTTGTGTGAGTGATAGTAGAGTGGGTTGCTATGATATAAGGGACAGCTAGCAGGTTGGTTAGTACAGGAGATTGGAAAGTTGGTTGGGGATGCCAGACTTAAGGGCACTGAGATGGTGTGGTGAAGCTTGGAATTAATTATGGTCTAATACCATGTTGAAAGGAAAATTTTGTGTGAATTCAAAATGGAACAATGTTCTATTTATAGGAGAGCTGTACAATGAGTATTAATACAATTATTTCCCAGTAAGCATAGATCCTTGGCAATATAATTTCTAATGAGTATGGAAACATGACACTAAGATGATTCTATGGCCATGTTGTCTACCTACTATTGGACATGAAAAAAAATTATGTCAGTAATTTTTAGCTTAATTTTGTTGGGCTTTTAGTCGTGACATTTCAGATCTGTCGTTCCTTAATTTAGCTGTGCTAAGAACACATAAAGGATCTCCCTGTGATTTTTATAGCTTTGTTATCATAAAGATACAATTGCAGTGTGGGCCTTTCTATCCACATATTAGTTGCAATGACTTATTTGGACAGAATAGGAGCAATACAACATTTCTTAGCGGAAATTTACTTGATTTTCAAAATAAAGTTTAGTTGCCTAGAACTGTAGATCTAGCTACAGGGGTTTTAATGTTTAGTTCTCTTGCGTATTACCCTCACAAAACTTGCTGAAAAAATCCTCTTTAGTTTAATTTTTTTTCTTTTGTTGGGCAATTTTGAGTAATTTTAGCACATTTTCTTTTTTGCATATTGCTTATTGCTTATTGCTGATTGAGGTCTTATTTATTAAAATTTTTTTAGCTCTATTTAAAAAAAATCCTCCGTTTCATACTTGATCTTTGATGGACAATTTTCATCAAAAACTCTTTTTTCATGCTTAAAACTTTTGTTCTAAAAGTTCATTGTCAAATCTTTTTTTTTAATCTCTTTTACAAATATCCTTAATTCCTAATCCCTACTCATGATTCGTCAACTAGATCTCGAGTTTCCTTTAATTAATTCTTTTGTTTTGGCATTGATCTAAAATGTACCTTTATGTTTGTACTAAACAAAACTAGCACAAAGTAGACTGTTTTTTCTGTTGCTTGCTGTACTTTGTTATTTAACAAATATTTCTCATTTTGTTTGTTCTTAAAAAGGGTAGAACAGATACCATCTGAAGTTCATGGTTCTATCTTTTGTCTTTCTTGGAGATCTTAATTCTGTCTTTTGAAATAAGCAGTTCAATGATTTGCTTCATTTTGCTTTGTTTTTGCTTCACTTTTGGAAATTATAGGTATTATGGATGGGCCTTTTATTTTGGAAGCTGCTATAAATGACTGTTTAATATTGTTTTTTCCTACCATCTGCGATCATTAATAGAGTAAGACCACTAGCAGTTCTTAGAGGGGCAACATAGAGATGGAAAATTATAATGATTATAATAATTCTCAGTCTGCATATTAATGTAGAATATTAATTAATTTCCGTTTTTGTTCCCCTAGCAGAAAATGATGTGTCTATATTTTGATAAATTGTTATATAAATCCTTGTAAAATTCTAGCACAGTTCTATAATTTATGTTCTCATACATGTTTGCAACTCATAATGTGTCAGTCTTAGTCTGATAATGAAAGACTTTATTAACCTTCATATAACTTTGTAAACAAATCATCAGGGAACTGCCAGGCTGTTGTATAACTCATTTGGTTCTTCCTTGTGGTTAATGCCATTTTCCAAACACTGTAAAGCAAATAATATTCACTGGAACAATGTCTTGGAAGAAATGGGGAATTATCGCCACACGCTACTTTGTGATGACATTGAATTTCAATCGAACTATTCTGATTGGCCCACAGATGTCATAAATATTGAGGTTCCTTCCATTAAAGGTTATCTTCTGTGCAATTTCTGTTAATTCTGGAAAGCAGTTGTACATGGCATTAGTTTTATTTTGCATCTCAGGTGGTAATGCTTTTCTGTCAAAGCCTGAAGTTTTCCAGGATGTGACATTGAACTTAGAATGCAGCAAGCCTACTCAATTGACCTTTTCTGCCAGGGAAGTTTCTGATGGTACCTTCTTCAAAGCGATAGAGGATTTTGACCAAGATAGTGAAAGGCTTTTGTACCTTCTGAGGAAGTAAGCTTCTTTTCTTGTTTGGTTGAGTTTGAATATTATTTATGGCATACTCATGAAGTATCTTCATGGTTAAATCTCATTCAGGAACAACATAGTGCCAATTAAAATATGCTTCATGATACATCTCACTCAAAAACTTAGTATTAATATGTTGAAGCTGTTGGCATTTTTATTGTTGAAAAGTATTTTTTTTCAATAAATGAACGCATATTTTAATTATTTTGTCATAAGTCTTGAAATTTATGGAACTTTGCTAAGGGATTTCAACAACTGCTGTTAATATTTAGGTATTACCAAGGTGATCCTGTGTTGAACCCTTTGACTCCTTGGGATAGGCCTCCATTAAAGAACGTTTTCTGCATATATGGAATTGACATGAAGACTGAGGTATTTTTATTTCTTTCTTGAAGCGAAGTGTTTAATGATTTTCCCTTGTAGTTGTTTACCATCTTGGTGTTCTAGTTCAGTGGGTAACCGTAGCCTTTGTGCTATGTAAGGCAATTATATCTCAGTAGCTTACTAGTAATAATTGGTATGCAATTGATATCCTGGTTGTAATGCTACTTCGTGCTGTGCTTTATCATGAAGATTCTTTGCATAACTAAAAATGTCAGTGACAATTTTTACCTTTTGAAGCTGTTTTTGCAGTTGTTACACTCTAGTATGGAAGGATTATCATGGGCTTATTGAGGCGGAATCCATCATCATGGTTTTAAGTCTAAAAACTCTTGATGCAAGGAGTGATGGAATCAATGCATTGCTAATGTTTATTTTTTGTTAAAAAAGTTTCATGATAAATAGTTTGTGAACTTGTTTAATGTAATCCATTCAAGTTATGTAGAAAATCATCCAAATTGCATCGTATGTGACACCGATATTCAAGTAGCAACAATCTATAAATTAATGTTTAGCACTGTATGGAAAGTCCTCATGAATAAGCCTATTTATGTCTATATAGCAAGTCATAGCAAATTCAACTGATAAATGAGGGCAGTAGTATACCTTTGCAATGAAGAGAGAAGCTCATGATGTTTAGAATCGCAAACCTGCATGAAAATCATATGGAGAAGAGAAGTTAAAAGATGGATAGTGTTTATTGTCTTTCACGAGTGATTGCCCTTCTCCGACCCTTACTGCCAACAACAACAGAACACCTTGTGGCTTTTAAAGAAAATTTTTTAACATTCTTAGAATGAAAGACACACCACTTATGCAGTTCAAAGGGTCCAAACTTGAAAATGGTATTTGCCAAACAAGTCTTGCCTGAGCTTAGGTGCTTTTAAGGCACTTATGCTTTCAAAAAGTGCAAATGTTAAGGCGATGTCTCACCTAAGTCCCTAAATCATTATAACCTCAAGTTCATTGATCTGAAGTTTTCAGAAGTGATGTGTACTCAAACTTAATATGTGCTACATGATTAAAACATCAATCGTCAATGTATTACAATTTCACTAAAATCTTACAAAACTCATCTTTATTTTTAAGGGGAATGTTTTGATCATAGAATACATTAATATATGCACTATTAATTCTTTATTTTCTAAGCATTTTGAAGAATTTCTTTAGAATTCTATCATAAAACCTTTTTATATTTCTAAGATTGAAGTAAATATATATTTTTTTGTTGTCTTAAACTTCTCTTTTAAAACTTTTAATCTTTGTCTACCTTATGGGGAGAGCATTAGGTCTACTACCAAAGCTGTTCCCCGAGCCAATCCAATTCATATATGCTGCACCATGGTGACATTGTCTTGAGTGAGTTGGTTTGTTTGCTACTTTCTACATGATCTTTTTGTGTTTTTGCATTAGGACAAGTAATTTAGTTTAATTTTTATTGTAAGTTTTATGATGGATATCATATATAGTATTAGTATAGCCAAAACACCATAACTGTATTCTTAAGTAAAGGTTGTAAAGCTTGGTCATGAGACTAAGAAGGTTTAACAATAAAAGGAGGTTCAACGAAAAGACTATCTTCTACTATTTCCTTGTGATTTTGATAGAAATATATATGAGGTGTTATTATTTGGGTGTTATTATTTGGATGATTATTGTGATAGTAGTGTTGGATTATTTAAAATCTTATTTGGAGATCAAATGCAAACTCTTATTATGGAGTTGTAGGTTGTTTTTCTTCAAAACTTTCTAATAGCTTATTACCTATGTAGGAGTTTTAAGTTGTTTTTTTAGATAACCTATCTAATAGATTATCCCTTGTGCATGACATCGACAACATTATTGCATGAGTCATTTTGAGCATTTTATGAGGTTTATTGGAGAGGGTTATTATGATGTTCTTATGTTGGTTTCTAAGAAATATGCATCTTAGAACATTTATGATGATAGCCTTATTGTCAACAAAGCTACTATTAAATATTGAATACTTATTTGTAGGTTAAATGATCTACAAGATGAAGATTATTGAGCCACTCTTTTTTTTATATAGTAAACTTAAGAATCATTACCACCAATTTAGACTTAGATCAAACAATGAATAAAAATCATTTTCGTAGATTATTGTTAGAATCCGTATTAATTGCAATATGATCGTTATATCATATCTTATCAAATGAAGCTACTCTTTGAATATTAGTCATTAACTCTTGTCATAACTAGTAACCTGTATTTGGTCTTTATATCATGTTTCTTTGCTTATTATAAATAAATATATAATATATTTCGTATCTAATAGAATACAAAAGATTTAATGTATGATGCACAGGCAAGGTAGTGCTGCAATGAATAAAATAGATAGCCTGCAGAATGACTAAAAATGAACATTAGGGATATTGCTTGGTCTTGCATGGCTTTTCTTTTTTTTTTCTTTGCACTAGTATTAAAGAACTAGAGGATCTTTGACTGCAATAATTGGAGCAAGGTAATCAATCATTAGAATATCTAACAAGGCCAAAGTTTTATTAGAGTTGATTGTGACATAACTGGGCACTAACGTAGAGAATTCTTTAGTAAGAAGTTTAAAGGGGAGTTCTTTATGAAAATTTGAGTTCTTTAATCTTTGTGTTATAATCAATAGCTATACATTTCTCGTAAACATAATGAAGCATTGGGACGAGACTCAAATGAAGACTTTTCTCAACAAATTTACTTAATGTTAAAGCATCTGCTGGGAACTTAATTTAAGTGGAAAGTCAGTTGAAATTCTGCTTGACATATATGTCATCGCAGTTAAGGTAAATCAACTCTTCGGGGAAAACTCGACGTAGAGGAAAGAAGGTCAGAGATGAGGGGCTTGGGAGAAGCAGGTGTCAAATTGAATGTGTGCTGCTCACTCCCGATAGGTGTTGCAAGAGAGGTCTGCCAAAGGTAATCGAATAGGATTGCGCTCTTCAATGTAGTTAGTGGTAGGAACTGGAGCAGTGATACCTTGATTAGTAATAATTTGAAGAGAAGTGATTCCAAAGGGCGTTCGGCTGTAAATTTGGTTGCTTTTCATGTGACTTTGGTTTCACATTTCTAGAGATAGAAATTGGAACACTTAATTGTAGCTATTTAGTAGGAGATAAGGTAGGTACAATGGTAGAGATTTTTTGATTGGCATTAGTCTATATAGCATATGAGCTAAAGATGTGTGGCTGAAATGCATTTTGTTTGAGTTGAGGCTTCTGTATCCAAATTTTATGCCTTTTCTACTTGATATTTTCAATGGTTTGTTGATTCCATTGGACTTTCTTGGGGTTTTTTCAACAATTTGATTTGTTGTGGATGTGGCAAAAAGAGCAAAAATCAAGATGATTTTAGTATTCCACTGTTTGCCAAAGTCAATTGGACCATTTTCTATTATATCCAGCAGCTCATTCTGTAGATTAATTTCAATGCATACAACAATGGGTTTCACAAGGGAAACAACTGAGACAATAATCTTAAGAGGTGCCCTACTAAGACGGCTAATAGAGAAAAGGGGATTCTTATTGAAGAAGTGCACATGCAAATGTGGAAACAAGATCCAAATTGGCACAATCGGGGATTTTAACTCAAAGTAGAAAAAAGGAAAATATTTGATAGTTGTCGTGGGATAGTCTTGGAATGTCCAAACTTTAGTCAACCAACACTTGATGAAAACATAAGACCTTAATCTATTGTCATAAAACCTTTTCGTAATGCTTTCATGTTAGGATGACCCAAAGAGAATTTTTCAATCACCTGAAATGGTCGGAAAAATATGCATGATGAATAGAACGGTTGGTTTATTCTTGAAAGTGTTGGTGTCCCTCATAATAGCCTATTGATCCATAGTAAAAGTGTGTTTATTATCAACAAAGTTCACAGTAATAAATAGCCTAGGGTGCAATAGAATGATATCCACAAATGATTGCAAATAATGAGTCTCGAACTTCCCTGTGGGACTACAAAAGGTTGCAACAAAAAAAGTAGTGGAGGCTGAAACCCTCTTACAAACGAGGCAACTGTTAGTGGAGAAAGAGAAATGGGAACTGGAGGAAGCGGAACAAGGTGCTGGAAGAGGAATGACATCACGATAATCACAAAAATCAGCGGTGACATAACGAGCGAGGTCAAGAGGGGAAGGAGTGTAAGAGATCTTCGACAGTGGCTAGACGTTGGCATCAAGTGATCAATCTAGGGATGGTTTGCGAGCCAAAGCTGTGGGGATCACAATTGATTGTCGACATATGACGATGAAGGATTAGTGAGAGAGAGCAAGAGAAATATATGGGAGGAATGGAGAGGGAGGCGAGTGATGCTCTCTTAGGGCTCTACTAGGAAACCCTAATAGAGCCCAACCCTAGAGGGAGAGGGGCAAGAATGATATATAGGGGAAGGTCTTTATATTATGGCTTTAAAATTTTTTATTTTATTAACAACTTTATAAATTGTACCACCTATTTAGCAATAAATATATAAAAAAGATATTGCTAGATAGATTTATAGTTATGGAGCCAAAACTTTCCCCACCTTGGATCCCCCTTCCTCCATTCGATCCATGTGAAAATAAACATGACCTTTGATCTTCATCCTTTGCTCTTCCTTATGTAAGAGCCTTGAGAAGCAATCATCTTCTTCCCCTCCTGCAAGCAACCCCATGTGTTCTTTCCCATAGTTTCGATCCATATCCTCTGATTGTCTGCTTTACCTTTGTTTACCCTTTAGATTGTCAAGAGAAAGCGTCTTTGGTTTACCTTGGTATGCTTTTGAAGGGTATTTGGAGAAGAGGAACCACATTTGGCTCCCTTTACTATGTGAGAGGAAATCAAACAAATTGTCATTGAAAAGTGGATGTTTAATTTGTAAAAGCATCTCGATCTTACTATTGTTCACTCATCACTAAAACTAGTAGAACAATCGTAATCCAATTGTTTGAGGGGTTGACAATCTTGACCGTGAAGGAGATATCATCCTTATATTTGTTGCCTATTCTTGTGGACGATGGTAGGTTATTGATTGGTAGCTCAAGATCATCCCAAGACATACACCTCACTTAATTATTCATGTTCTTAATCTACAATGCAATTTGATTTCAATCAACATATGAATTGATGAGCTTAATTGTACTACCAAGTTTTTTGATTTTTGTAAAATATTGGAGTAAGGACTCTGCTACTTCGAGAATAATATGGAGAATGCAAAACACTATCACTAAGAGTACGCTCCATTCTTTTTCCTTCAATAAAATAAATTTCTGACATTGTAGCCTAACTCATACAAATTTTCAACATCTTAAAAGCATTTTTTCAATTTATTTATCAATAAAGATCTTAGTTCTTTGAATTGTGAATTTTGTAGAATTTTGTTAATTACCCAATCATATATGCACATCATTTCTTATAAAACCATGTACAGAATCTCAACCATTTTTTTGATTCATACTAGTCTTTGAGGATTCACACATTTCAAAAAAAAAAAAACTTCGGTAGTTATTAGTTTATCACATTTATTGATGTTCACACAAGTTTGTTGGGGTACATGGAAAGGTCTAAGTTGTAAAATTTTTTCAGAATTTTCATTTTAATAAAAAAAACAATTCAATGCATCCATACAAATCTTGAGAATTGACAATAGAAAGGACTACTTGTACTCAGGAGAATATTTGTAATTAATGGGATCATCAATCAAAGTTTCTACTCAAATATATCTAAATAAAATGGGGTTCTCATAAGAACTAATCGTCATCTATTGAAGTCGTTAGGGCATTTGTGTTCATTATAAGTGTATTAAATATGGCATCTAGATCAAGAAACTATATTTACATATATGAATAATTCCAATAGTAATTTAGTTTTAAGTGCAAAATTTGTTATTTTATCAAAACAAATGAAAAAATTAATTTAAATCACATTGTCTTCTAGGAAAAAGTCAATGGCGGCAATAGTCTTAATGTTAATCGTTTTGCTCAAAACTTCTGGTGATGACAACAAACATGTATCTAGTTGAAGAAGACAAAGAATGTGGCGATGTCCTCTAAAATTAGTTGATATAGCAGCCTCGTGGTGGCGACGAGGAGGGCTATAGTTTTGGAGAGTAGTGAAATGAAGAGGAGAGGATGTAAACATGGATGGTGGGGTGGTTCAAACATTTGATCCCCTTTCCTAATAAGGATCATCTTGGATTGGTACGAGCTGATTCATGTTTTTATTATTTTGTTTTCTTAGATCATTACAGATCGTTTCTTTCATAGTTCCCTTAACAATTCATCATTGGTACAAGTGCTTCCTTCGTAAGCAACCATGCATCGTTAACTGGTTTAAACCTTTTTCTCTTCGAACATCTATGCGATATAGTGAGATTGATGATTGATGGTAGGTAATTGCATAGAAAGGATTCTAAACATAGTACACTTATAATGTAGGTCTGATAATAATTGGAC
Source organism: Vanilla planifolia (assembly GCA_023846275.1). Classification (NCBI taxonomy): domain Eukaryota; kingdom Viridiplantae; phylum Streptophyta; class Magnoliopsida; order Asparagales; family Orchidaceae; genus Vanilla; species Vanilla planifolia. The sequence continues at coordinate 1,827,053 of CM043870.1, forward strand.
CCACATAATGAAGGGTTGCATACTCTTGAGCCTTTTTGAGGCAATATTCTTGAAATTTTTTTTAGCATCATGACATAGTCATTCCAATACTTGAAGAGGATGAATATGTCAAGTATTTGGGATAATGGACAATGTGTGGAAATTTCTACTGCTTTTGATACAGAACAACCATTTATTCATACAGTTGATGTGTTTTCTATTGCCAGCAAGTTATTCTTAGATAAGTTAATTTTCTAAAGTTCAAAAAATTGCCTTTGCAAGAATTCTGACTGTATTTTCTTTGTATAAAATCAAATTGAATTAGATATTCAAAATTCTTTTGACTTCTTTAATTTTCGTTTAAGCTGTCAACTTCGTGGCATGATTACTAAGTTTGATTCCTTTGTATTCACTCAATTCCAAACATCCCTTTATTTTGATTTTTGGTAATAATTTTTTTGTAGTAGCAGTATTTTGAATATAAAGTGCTAAGTGTTGTTTTGAAATGTTAATTTAAAGAACATTTGATGACTATGTAATTTGTTGATATTGGAGATTAAATGCTGCATTTTGTGGCTTTATGTCCAGTTTATAGTACATTTTAACATTGTAACTATGACTTCTATGTAACAGGTTGGATATTATTTTGCACCTAGTGGTAAACCGTATCCTGATAATTGGATCATAACAGATGTTGTATATGAACATGAAGGTACACTATTTTCAAGGCAAGTGTTATGGATGCTAGCAGAATTTTGGTTGGTTACTGTTATGGGAATTTCGTTTGAAGTTTTGACTTTATTCTGTCTTTCTGCACTGTTATAGACATTGACTCTGGCACAAACGATGAAATCACATTGCATGCTAGTCCAAGTTCATGTTGTATGGTTGGAGCTTGTGCTAACACCCTGGAATTCATCCCTCGTCTTAGCTTTTGAAGATCTCCTTAAGCTTACTGAAGATGCAAGCATGTGGTCCCTAGAAATCTTGCCAAATTCAGTTGTTTGATGAAGAGAGCTTTGGTTCCTGTAACATGAGTCCTTCGCTAGTTCCTTTTTTTGGCCTTGGGTTTTTTGTCAAAGACCTGTGATGGGGTTCGCATGGGTTACCCCTGCTTTGACCAGTAAGCTGGATCATATTCATCTTATGTACCATGGTAAATGTATTTTATGAACCATCCAAAATAAAAAAATCATCACAAATGTTCATTTCTTGTATTAATTTGGCATGATCATCTAAATCCCCTCTATTTGTACAAATAACATCGCCCCATGATTTTTCAACATGTTGGCACTCTCCATGCAAATGGTGTGATGTCATAGCTACTCCAATCTTGTCTCAAATTGTGTCATTAATAAAAAACAAGGTGCCATGATTCTCCCTTAACCTCGGTTACATTGGGGGTTTTATTTACACTATCGTCACTCTTTCTTCACCCCACATCCAATTGAACTTTTTGCAGATCACTTCATTTGAATTCAGTTCCTTTTCTAGATAAATCATGTTGACTAGAAATTTTGGTTTTCTTCATTATGTCTCTTAATCTTATTGCCGAAATTGATTTTTTGTAATTTCATCCTTATCCAATGCATTTTGATGTAGAAATTAAGAATAGAGGAATTGTTTTTTTTTATCAGCCCGGCAATTTAAAACCTCATTGTATTTTGGATTTCTTTCTTTCGTTTTCAAATATAGTACTTGTAGTGATTCATTTTTTCCAAAAGTGTGCCGATAAAGTAGACAGTTATTTCTTTTAAAAAAAATGAATGTTTGCTGAATGTAGTTTCAGCTTTCTTCTTTTAAAAGAAGGTAATCATCAAGGTTTTTCTTTAGAACTATTCAATGGGGTCTGTTCATATAAGGTATGCGGTTCTCTTTTATTAACCTTGGGATTAGAAATGATGTCTTTAAGCTCTTTTCCTTTTGTCACTTTTCCTTTCCCACTATTTTATTCTCATTATTCATACTGCATCATTTCTGTCCTTTGTTTCTAATTCAAATATCAAGAATCTGAGTGTTCTAGATACATTGTTTTATTAATATTTGCTTCAACCATCAAAATGATTTTTTTAATGCAATAATGTATTTGAAGTTTTTATTGATCCATTCTCTTAATCAGTCCAACCATTTGTTGTAAGGTTGTATTATTTCTATTTAAACCTCAATCTATCTTGTTTTGCCACATCGATTTTTGGTAGTCTCAACTAGGAGAGGACTCTTTATTGTGCAATGCTCCTCTTAGTAGTCCATGATGAACTATAGGTTCTATCATATTTTGTATATCATAGTAGTGCTATTTGGTGAATGCACCCCACAATCATGTCCTTAATCTATTATCTAAGAAACTTTTTACTTGGTTTGACCAATAACTTTAACTTGTATATTTATTTTTGTTAATATAACAAATGAACTTTAATTGCGACAATGGTTTTCTCCAGTACACTTTTTTTATAACCTTATTTGCTACGTTTAAACAAGTTTGAAGCTAGAGAGCTTTTTGGAAGAATTTTTAAGATAATTTCATTAAAAAACATAATATCTACTATTCATATCAAATCAAGAAAAGAATTTTACTATAATATTTTTGAAATCTTAAAATACAATCTTATATAAAAAAGTAATAAAAATAAGAATAATTTTTTTCCCAGTTATGGAGTTTTAAGAGAATCGACAAGACTGATTCCGCGTGTATTTAATTATTGGTTTTCACGAATCTTTTTGAGATTGGCAAAGTTGAAGTCATCCCTTTGATCATGAAATTTTGATGAATATTTCATGGGTTTAAATAGAATGATGATTTAATATTTCAAAAAATTTTTTATTAGATTAACTCAAAATATTTTGTACCAGATAGCTTTATATTCTGCTTCAATGTTGCTTCATGCAACTGCATTTTTTTTCTTCATCTAACCACATTGTCTCATAGTTTTGTGAAATAGCCTGTAATTGACTTTGTATCTTCCATAGAATGACCTTATTTTGCCTCTTCAAATCCTTCTTCCTTATTCTCAGTTTTCTTGAATAACATCTCTCTCGTTGGAGATCCTTAAATATCGAAGGATCTGGTAAATAATATTTGAGTATCTTTTGGTGGTTAAAATACATAAATTGACTGGTGGTACTTATACTACATATAATATGAGGTTATGTGAGATAAGTGAATCAATTTATCAACTAAACATTGATACATCTCTTTATTTGCTAGTGAATCATTCTTTTTTAATCTATTTTTTCCAATTTTGCTTAACAGGAGTGAATTTGTATCTATACATTTACATTCATGTTTCCCTGAGACGTTTTAATGTTTTTTTCCTTTAGATATAAAAATGTCTTGTTTACTCGTAGCAATTTCTATTCCAAAAAGACACTGAAGCTTTTTCAGATCCTTGACATTGAATGTCTACTAGGGTTTTTTATAAGATCAGTCTTAGCAATATTATTACCTGTAATAGTTATATCATTGATATAGACTATCATAATTTCCTTTTAGAGCCATTCTTTTACTGATTTTGAGGCTTCCAAAAGGCTGTATACCTATGAATTTGATAGTATGTCTCCTTTGTATTATTCAGCCTCTTCTAGTGTTCACACCAATGTTTGCGAACTTTGGTTTTCTAGTTTTGCAAGGACCTAATGTTGCTGCATGTTATGACAAGAGCAAAGTTTTAAGGGTTGGTGTTATTGGACTTTGGTTGAGAAATATACATTACCCTTTTTTTTTTACTTTGTTCCCATCTGGCTTCTGTAAATACTTCAGGAATTGATGATAGAAGTTTGTTTTTGAGTATTTGCATAGTTGGCTCGTCTAATTCTTTATTTAAGCATTGGAAAAAGTTGAAGATTCAATCATTTAATTATTTTGTTGTGTAATGTAAAGTTGTCTAAAGACTTCCACTGCATTGTATAAAACAAATCCATCTTATGGTTGAGTTCTATTAGTGTGTTGAACTACTTAGTGACAGATCCCTTGCTGTTTGTTATGACTAATGGTGCAAATTTCAAAACATTAAGATGTGTTTTCAAAATCTAAATACATGTCTTGGACCTCTTGCGATATATCACAAGCAGTAATAAATAGGTGCGACCAATAGTGGGTTCCATCGATGGTCAACCCATGCCATTGATGGTCACTCATAAGATACTTCATCTAGCTCTTGTCATGAATGTTGTGACAATCAGAAAAGAGAACTCATGGAAGTTTGACCAATCCATTTTTTGGGGTATTTGTGATGAAAGGTTCACCTCTATAGTAATATTGGATTTGTAAATATTAGTAGAAATTGACGAAATGCTTGAGGATTTGAACATTCATTGCGCCATCTAAGCACATTGTCATTTTTTATTAGAAGCAATTTTGATGAAGGTTAAGCAAGATGCATGACGATAATTGTTTGAAATCAAGAATGCAACATTGGTGTTGAAGGGAAAGACTTTGGGATGGATATAGGGCTCTAATGCCACGAAATTTGAGAGCTCAATGTAAAAATCCTTGAGATAATTTTATGGAGGATCCATTATTTATAATATATAATAATCATTCCAAAGTAGGATAGGAATTATACTGTGTTGTATTTTGAACCTCATAATCAAATCCGATACTATAGAAAAGCAATAAAAATAAAAGCTTTCCCAATTATAGGATATTGAGGGAATCAGAAAGGTTTATTTATGTCTCTTGACTTATGAGATTTGAGGGATATTTCTAAAATCAGCACAGTTCATACTATATCTTTTTAATTATAAGATTTGAGGGAATTTTCCAACGAAGTTGTTTGCCTTTAGTAAAACCTTATTATAAGATGATGTTACTCCTATTGTGCCGTTCTATGGGTGCAACCAATAATTGTCTTTGTTATGGTTGTGCCAAACAGCAGTCTCTTGGCAATTCACTAAACTCTTACATTGTTTGGTTTGTTGTTTGGTATTTGTTTGCCGCTTATTTTTATTATCCTAGATCAGATGAGTTTCAAAGTAGTCTCACTAATCAATTTCTTTTTTGATGGTCTTCCTGTTCTACTATCTGTAAGGGTAAAATTCACTATAGTTCATGATCCTTGCTCTTGAGGGCAATGAAGTACATGGAAATGTGAAAGTATATTCATGATATTTTCACGCTTTTAGTAATAAAAATGTTTTGTTTATTTCTGAAAGCTTGCTGTTTATTATTATTATTATAAGAATTATATTAATTGCTTCCTATTGTTATTGGTAGTAGAATTATATTAATTGCCACTCACAAGGTAAGGGTAGAGAAGAACAGCCGAACCAGATCAGGAGCAAAATGGTTTAAAAGGTTTCTGTTGATGAGCATCGCCATTTTGTGTTTTAGAAGTGGTTCTTTTGGTTTTGGTCAACCAATTTATTAACACAACTTCAAAGTTTTTTGATATCTGCTGTGAATTGCTTCAATGCTACCACGTCTATGGGGTCTGCATAATTGTTGGACTGCAACCGTAGCATCTACTTATTGCCATTGAATTACATCAGCTTGTATTACAAATTCGAATCCTGATGGACAAATTTCAATACGTGATGGAAATAAGATTTTTAAATAGCAGTACTGATGTTTTAACATTTGGAACAGCCATAGTAGCTCATGAAAAAGTACCTTTTCCCCTTGAAAAAGTAGTAAAGTTCAAAAAATATTTTAAAAGTTTTACACATAATTGCTTTGGATTTTCAGATTGTAAAGCATGTGCATTCTATGTAATGCCAATCATTGGCGGAATAGCATGTGCTCTTTCAATGAGGACAATTAATGAGGAATGAAAACCATATCCACATCTAAGTACCTTTTTTCTATGTTAAGCCATATCAATACCTTGGGCCTTTGGAAATTTGCTGGATATTTTTTGGTATATGAGAAGGATGGACTTCATAAAAGTTTTATTTAGTCTATATTTGAGTTTAACAGGCACTTCTTAATTAATTGAAACATTTTTGCTAGTTTAACACAAATTTTCAAAATGTTCTGTCAAAAAATTGGCCTCCATTGTACATTCCGAATAATGGTTCTATGTTCACTTTGAGTTTCACTTCAAGAAAAGTGTTTCCATCAAGCTGATGGCAATAACTGGCATGAAGAGACCTTGGATTGTTTCATGGCCCAAAGAATGTGATTCTTAATTTCGATTCTGTACTGATGAAACTAGATTCTTTTGCGTTGGCCTAGAATTAGGATCATATTCCTTGTGTTGGCATTAGAATTAGGACGAATTTCAATATGTGCTTTCCCTTTTGTGTTACCTTTGTTGTTGTCCTTTTGCTTCTTTTTTTGAGTCCCATGTTGACAAGTTAAATATATGTGGTAAATCTTCTTCCAGAATTATTGGAAATTCCTACCATATAGGTAGAAGTTGGCACTTGGATATTTGAGCTCTTTAGTTAAAGAAATAAATTGTGATGCTGATGTATTGAAGATGTTTTGTGTGAAACATTTCAATTAATTCAAACAACTTCCTAAAAAAATTCTTGCCATCAGTGCTTTTCAAAAGAGATTGTGATGATTTGATGTAGAAATTAAATGTAAATATGCTCAATATAGGGTCCTTGGTAGCTGAAGCTTACACACAGAAATGGTTGACTTGAAAATATTTTTTTGTCCATTTTTTGATGCCAAAGCAGCACAGTTTTGATTTTATATTGATTGAATTGAATCAAAATAATATAATTGTAATTTAATGTCTTGATGATTGTAATTTTTCCTCAATTTTATTGACATGGTTGATTGTTATGCAAAAGATGGCTTTGATGTCATGGTAAAAGTTATTGCCATGTGGTAGGAGGTTTTGATTTTTCGATTTTAAAGCATATTTTACTGACTTATAGAATATGATTTATGCACAAGAGGTCATATCCTTCGACATATGCACTGAAACCTGCACATGTGGTATATGTAGTTTTATTATGCATTACTGTTTATGACTTCAAATCATTTTCTAATTTTTACATATTTGTTCTCATCAGGTCAGGAAATTCCGTCAGTGGTATCCCTGGAGTGTCTAGTGGTGATGAAACGGTATGCAATTAACAGCAAGTTCAATAGCTTAATTATGATAAATTAGGATTTACGAACAATCTTTACATCAAACGTCTGTTTATCACTTAGACCTCATACTTATACAATTTATCATTCAGGTACCCTACCACTCCCTTTCCTGGTGTAAACAATGGTTAGGTTCTAAAGTGAACATAACAAGGGCTCCACAGGTAATTTGATTGACCTTTGTCTAAAAATATTATAAAAGAGAATTTCTACTGTCTTTTAGCTATAATAAATGGAAGTGGTTATGCCTATTGGGAACATCCATCATGGATTTGTTTTGTGAAGTGATGAACTACTGAGTATTGATTTTCTTTGGTGTACTTGCTTTGTTATTTAGGATAGCACGCTAGTTAGGTTGATGCCCTTTTTGATAGGAATGTGCTATGCTTTGTTTTAGCATATGGATGATCCAGTTAATTTTGAGCCTATTAAGCATAGGAAAAGTGGATGACAATGGAGATATTATGCTCTGAAAAGTATATAATTATTGTTTCTAGCTAGTAAAGCAATCATGTTATCAACTATTTTGTATGATGAGAACATCATATTTTGGATCGTTGTGAAATATTAATTTAGAATCTAGTCACTTTTTCTGTTGAAGTTAGTTTTTGATTTGTACCTTGTCATCATTTAGTGTAAATAATTATTAAATCTACATTTTTGTAAGCTAGTCGGAGCATGATGGATCTGATTTTCAAGTAAAACTTAATGTGGACCATGCTCATGGTGAAGATATAATTCCAAACATGTTGAGAAACCCTCGTGTAAAATATATTACGTATTATGAAGATTCCGAAAGCATTCGAGGAAGGAGAACAGCCGTTTGGGAACTTGACAAAGGTATATTTTCCAAATATGAGCTTGCTTATCTGTTAGTATGCTCTTTATTTTGAATAATCACTATTTTAACTAGATTTTGGTTAGTGCAAGCAAAAGCTTCGTTTATTAAGCTCTGTTTGGGTATGTATTGTTGCTTCTCTATTATTACTATGCTTGAAAAAAAACTTGTAGATTCATTATTTGTACAAAGTTTGTGAGCCCTTCTTACAAACATAATAATATTTGGCTTGTTTTGAAGAAGCAAAAGTAGTGTTCAAAGTATCAGTTCCCAAGTTAGATATTTTATTCATATATTTATCAGCTGGCAATTAAAATCAGCAATATTACAGACTTGGATAGGAATGTTCTGAATACAACAATTTAGTTTGCAAATCCATTCATGAAAATGGTTCACAATTGGAGGTGACCACTATGCTTCATAGAATTACAAACATTTTTCTTTTTGAAAAAGCTAAGATTAAGACATTGTAGATCAAGTGAAGAATAATATAATGTTGTAAAGTCATACTAAAGCCTTGCTTTAAGAAATTAGGTACTGAATTTTTTATCTTGTTTGTAAGTAGATTACTAGTATTACTCTCTGTGATGATCTCCGAATGGTCCTCCACTTCCAAACTGATCTACATTGATTAGGGGTATTTGTCTTGGAAGCTGAGAGTTCTCTTGTCATTGCATTCTTGGTAAACTTCATGGGGCCATAGATGGAAAAGACATACCTTCTTCCCTACAAAATCTCCAAGGAAATGTGGTAGCAATAGAAGACGATGGGAACTTCATGAGGCGATTTAAGAAAGCATGTTATGTGATGTTATAAATACTTGACAACCTTAGGGCAAGTGATGGATCTTTTTTATGAGGTACAATGGTACATGCATCAGGATTGGGTTTGCTTTGCTCAAATAACAAAAAAGATATGCTCATTTCAAGAGCAACTACTGGCAACAAATCCCTTTTCATCTATATGTGAAGCATTTGTTGAAGTTTGTTAAGAAGAAACACAAAGGCACACCATGCTCTTGAGTTCTATTGTAGGTACTATGGCTTCCTTCTTCTTCCTTTGGCTTAACTCTCATCAGTAATTAAGGGAAACTCAACAAGACAAATTAAAAATCATGAAAGGGAGTTAATAAAAAATTGTTGTGTGATTATTATCATAAGCCCAACCAAATAGGGGAGCAGTGTTATAGAATTCATGGGTATCCGGTTGACTACAAGCCTAGAAGCCAAAGAGAGTTCAATAAAGCTCTTGGTATAGTCTTTCATAAACAACACTAAAGCTGATTATCTTACCTTATGTATTTAGCAATTTAAGTTGTTGTAAAATTTAGTGAGCAATGTCATCTTACTCAAGGAGATTGAACTTGCCCAAAATAGTCTTATGATAACTATTGTTCATCACATTTTTTATTAATAATCATGTGGATGAAAGTTGAATAATTGATAATAGTGTTTCTAATTGTATAAAACAGTGGACAAGGGTTCTATTATCATATGTGAATGGAAACAAAACTGTCTTTTATGTTCCTTTATTGAAATATAATCATTTCCACTAGCTAAGTTTTGAGAGATAAAAAATGTTTGATAACATTTTCTTTTGATTTCTTTTCAAGCCTTATGTTCAAAGAAAATAATTGGTAGTGTTAAATAGTAAAATGGCCTTTATATCTTGCACAATACTGATTTTTGCTCAATCATTCAATTATCTGAAAATGATTTATTATCTAATTCATTAATTTCAAAATAATGTTATAGCATGATTACCTAGGTCATCTTAATTTCATTTGTCTAAAATCTTTGTATCTCTGGTTATTTATTAATAAAGTTATTCTATATTTTGTTTTGAAAATTTTATTTTTGTTAAATAAAATTAAAGTATTTTTTAAACCAATCATATAAAATATTCAAACATTTTGAAATCCTTTTCATTCAAATACTCATAAGGTTTAGGTGGATTATTATATTTATTGATGATCATATTAGGGTTTGTTGGACATATCTCATGAAAGATAAAGATGAAATAAATACCATGTTACAGTAATTTCATGAATATGTTACAAATGTTTTTTAAACCTTCATGCGAATCTTGAGAACTAACAATATTTGATAACATTTAAAACAGCTTGGTGACTAATGTTGTGAATCATGTTCTCAAATCATTTTGGGGCAATATTGTTTTAACTTTAGTTTATTTTATCAATCATTTATCTTCCATTGTTCTTGACCTCCAAATTTTATTCAATCTATCTTCTTGAACATTATTGATATTCTCATTTTTTGCAGCAAACCACAGGAACATTGTTCGATCTCCGGTTTTGATGCGCGAGTTGTGGCTCCAGATGTGGCACGATATCCACCCCGATGCAAAATCAAAGTTTGTAACCAAAGGTACTTGTAAATCATCGAAATCGAGCCGAACCATAATAGAATTCTAATTGATGAAGTGTAGTTTGAACTGGAAATTAGGTTGTCTTCTTCCTCTGTTGTTCTAAACAACTTGTTTACAGCAAAGCGTGGGCCATTAAGAGATGTGGACTGCTATTGGGATTATGGAAAAGCTCGATGTGCTTGGCCAGAATATTGTGAATACAGGTTTCTTAATTGTAGCTTAAGTTTCAAAGTAATTGCTTTCTATAAAATGATTTTTAAAGGAGTATTGTGGATTTATAGGTATGTTTTTGGAGATGTACATCTTGGCCAGAGCTGCAGGTTGAAGACTTCCTCTGCAGATCTTCTTCTGCACTACATTTAAGAGCTCATTTGCTCGTTTTATTTAATGGTAAGCATTAATTTTTATTTGTACGATTTATATATTTATATATATTTTTATTTTACTGGGTATTCCTGTGATTTACAACATATGATATAGTATATTTGGAATAAGATATTTGAAAAACAAAAATGGATATATGATTATATTTTTAATTTTAATTATATGTGATTATGCATAGAATGTCTTGTTTATAGAAATTTGTTCAAACATAATGAAGTAATGTTAATTCAAAGTCAAACATGCTTGAAGAAAGAATTTTTTTTTTTGTAAAAAATTACGTTTAAGTAACCATTTTTTTTTTTTTTTTTTTTGGCTTGTGGGTTTTTAAATATTGAAAAAAAAAGTGTAAATAAAAATAGAGTTAGATAAAAAAAAAAAAAAATGAATAACATAGAGATGATATTCTTCATGGTATGAAGGCTGCACTCTTCTCATCAGTTTTTCTACAACACAGCAGATGAAAACACCTTGAATGAACTGTTAAAAGGGAGACTTCTAAGAAGAGGCATCAACTCTTTAGAAAGAACAGGACAGTTGAAGCAGGGCAAGAAGAGGAGGATAGATGCGATGGACGATGGAGGTCCTCTCATTTCTTGCGGAGGTCGATTCCTGCCTTCTTCGCCATAGCATCCAACCCGTTCTTCTCAATGGTTTTCAGAGCTTTGGTGGATAGCCGGAGCTTCAGGTAACGCTTACCCGCTTCCCACCAAATTTTTTTGCGCTGCAAGTTCACGAACTGCCGCCTCGTCGTCTTGTGGTTGGAGGGGGACACCCTGTTCGCCTTGTTCGCCTTCTTTCCCGTAAATGGGCAAACCCTCCCTGAAGCAAAAGGATTCAGCGATCAAATTGCTGAAAAGAAACTCGGAACGAATAGCGATGCTTACTGGCCACGATGGGGGGCGACGAACGCCTGGGGATGAGCGGTGGGGGTTGGGAGATTCTTAACTTGAGACCAGCGAATTGTGAGGTGTGAAACCCTAGCTCTGGGTGGCTCTTCGTTGTTACCCGCGGCCAGGAGTTGGAAGCCATAACCCTAGAGTTCGGAAGATTTCCCCATCTCCCGGTGTAGACGATCGGTGGAGAAGCGAGGAGTGTTGCCATTTTAGCCCCTTCTCGTGGCGGAAGAGCGGTCGGAGAGGAAAGAGCCGGTGGGGAGTCGAAAGAAGATAAGGCGCACGTCATAATAATTGGTGATAATAAATATTATTTATAATTAATATAATGTAATATATATTATATTAATATATTTAGCCAACGGGTAATATATGGACTAAGAAGACTAGTTTGATTTCATTTCCTTGTAACAAATAGTGTTTTCAAATTGTTACCATTGAATCTACTAAGGAAAAGCATGTATTCTAAGATAACATAGTTTTTTGTGAGAAAAAATAATAAAAAAATAAATTATTTTGACAAATATGTTATCATAATTTAGAGATAGAAAGAAAAAAAAAAAGAAGATTAATATAATTCGACATTCTTCATCTTTTTTATATTATTTTTTTTAGTTTTTTATTTTAATTTTTTGGTGGTGAAAGATCTAGCAATAACTATTGAATCTACCAAAGAAAAACATGTATTTTAAGATGACATAGCTTTTTGAGAGAAAAAATAAGAAAAGTAAATTATTTTGACAAATATGTTATTATAATTTAGAGATATAGAAAGAAAAAAAAAGAAGATTAATATAATTCGACATTCTTCATTTTTTTTATATTATATTATTTTATTTTTTATATTTTAATCTTTTGTTGGTGAAAGATCTAACAATAACTATTGAATTTACTAAAGAAAAACATGTATTCTAAGATAACATAGTTTTTTAAGAGAAAAAAATCAGAAAAATAAATTATTTTGATAAATATGTTATTATAATTTAGAGATATAAAAAGAAAAAAAAAGATTAATATAATTCAACATTTTTTATTTTTATTTTTTCTTTTGGTGGTGAAAGATCTAACAATAATAGAATAAGAGACATATTTTGATCAAAATAAAACAAAATAACATCATAGAAGACATGAAATAAGGATTGTATATTTATGTTTAGTAAAATCTAGTTTTATGAAAAGATCTTAATCTCATCTGCATCACTTCATAAGAACACATTCCCTTTTGAAAGAGCAAGGATGAAACGGTCAGAGAGCCACCGTACCACCACCCGAACAACACCATGCAACACGCGCCAAGTGGCCTACCTCCTCTGCCTCTATAAATCATCACCCAACCACGAGAAGAAGACAAAGCAACAAAGCAAGCCATGGCAAACAAGACGCTCGTCGCCGCTTTACCCAACATCCTCCGCCGAAGGCCACCGCTACCGGCGCGGTGGTCGAGGGCCTTCGCCGTTGACCCACGATCCGTCCAGGTGGGGATCGCAGACCCAGAACCAAAAAGCCCTCGTCTTCCTCCTTATACTGACCTTCATGACATAAACAGGAGACTCCCGGATCTCAAGTGAGGTCCCCCATGGAAGAGCCGGCGAACGACGAGAGCATGGGAAAGGAGATGGAAGACGCGTTGGGTTCGGCAAGGGAGAAGGCGCAGTTGGTGAAGGACGCCGTGGAGGGGCGGACGGAGAACCCGGCGGAGACCATCAGGGAGAACGCAGAGGTGGTGGAACTCGCCATGAACACAAAGAACCGTTCTTGATTCGTTTCCCTTCAACTGCGGAGTAGAAGTGCAGATTTGATCTTCGTTTTATTTTGGCTTTTGTTATGTAATAACGAACCTTGTTTGAGTTGGTTCATAAATGGTATTATTAGCTTGGATTACATTTTTTTTAAAATAATTAGTTGATCATTTGATTTGATTGTTTAGCAAAGAAATGAGTTTGGGGTCGTCTTTTTTTGTCAAATGGGCAATAATAAGTAAATTATGGTGTTAGCTCATTTTAACAATATTTATGACATTGAACATGTGATTATAACACTTGTTTCATGTTAGATATATATATTTTCTTGTGTAATAGATGTTTATTATTTTTCTTTAATTGATGTTTTTGTTGATTCCATCATTGGATATTAGAACTTGTACTTCATCAACATGTGCAAATTGATTCAAATTGTAAAATATAATGAAAAAACAATGGTGTTCATAATTGATTTACAACATTTTACTACCAACAAATTAAATATTTAAAAACTAAAAGGGTCAAAAGGTTGAGATCTATGTTGATTATATTATCAATTTTTTACCACTTTGAAGATCTCAAAAAGACATTGAATTTCTTTGATGCACACTTGTCGTTTCATTTGATTTCTAATTTTCAAAAAAAAAAAAAAAATTGAAATTAATCTCTAGAAACTAAAGCTAATTATTAATATGTGACCTTCATTGTCATCCCAAAAAGTGTTTTGTCCAATAAGAAGATGATAACTCAATATAATAATTTCTTAACTTATGAGAGAAGTTACAAAAGTTTATCAAAGCCTTCCAATACAAGTTAGGGTTACTGAATTTTCATTTTGCAACCAATTTTTTTGTTGATTGATTCAAGAATAGGTGTTGATAATAACTTTTTTTTTGTATTGTGCCATAATTTATAATTTAAACTTTAACAAATGCACCTCGTTCCTTTTAACTAGGCAAAGTTTTTCAATATTTTTCACAATTAAGTCATCAATTAAACCCTATTTTTTTCAATATTTTTCAGATTAAAAAACATTAAAATTAAAAAAAAACATATTTTTTCTGCAATAATAATACAAACAGCAAAGGTAATCAAACCAAAAGCAGAAGAAATGGTAAACAGAAGCAATCTAGTCTAACAATTTAGGCAAAATGCTTAGTCTAAGCACTAAAAGCCAGCATTTTAGTTGACAATATGAAGGTATAATAAATGGTGAAAACTAAATTACAATGCAGAACAAAATCTAATCAATGAATGCCAGAAAGCTAAGCCTCTTAATGATGGCAAAAGAAACTTACTTGAAGATCATAGACGATCGATGGGCGTAAAAGGAACCGACTTGCTTTTGGAAATGAAGTATCCAACAAAGACGGAGAAGCATAATGCAATCATAGATAGAAGCAAGGCGAAGGCTGTTGCAGCATCCCAAGTGTTGTTCGACGAAGCTGTGAGAGAAGAGGATGATGAGGGTTTGGTTATGTCGAGGGGCAACCAATCGCAGCTAGCTGAATAATGCTCCAAGCCGCTCCATGGTTTACCTCCCATTGGATACCAGAAAGCAGCAGCCACTCTGCTGGTCTGTCCTATAACAAATTGCACATCCTGCAAATTAACAAGACAATGGTACTTGAGATAGTTCAATTTAGGTTTTACTTGTTTGTTGAGTTTCAATTCAGCTTTTTCAAAAGTTTTCTTTTTCAAACTTGAGAGGAACAAAATTTTAACAAAAATTACTGCGTAACTATCATATGTTTTAAACAAATCGAATATTCATGATAATTTATTCTCCGATCAAGATTAGAAGTGCATGTGTTGAATATTGAATATGACAGTGCAAATTAAAAAATAAATGTTACATCATGTGATAACAAATACAATAAATCAATAAATAACTAATTCAATTACTTTCAACCCATCATTTCAATCATGTTTATATCATGTAAAAATGTCGAGTACTCATCTTACATAAGGAATTTTTCATTGTGAAAATACAACAAGTAGAGGAGGAGCATTACCAATAGCATGGATGCAGGACTGTCTAACTATTGATAACATAGCATAATGTCTGCATTTTCATCTGATACTTAAAATGCTTTCCATACTTATAACAGAACAAACAAAATCTAGATCATTTTCTAGATAAGAAAAATGAGGTATTGAATTTGCTTATGTTGCATATTCAACAAGTTTCCATAACAACTGGGTTAGCTTGGATAGAAAACAATCTAACCTGTTGAGAACGATCCATCGTCCTTAGAGGCCTCGAAAACTCAAAATAGTATGTACCCTTCACACCATCTTCAGAATAAGGGCTGTCACCTGCTACTATTCCTGAAAAAGATACAACAAAAAAATATTTTCACGCAAAATAGCACAGCTTTTAATCAACAAAATATATAGTAATTCAACATATCAACAAAATGCGTGTTAATGTTACAAGGCTACACATACAATAAAATAAAAAGACTCTACAACATAATGTATTTAATAAATATTACAACAAAAATTCAAAAGCCAAGAACAGAAAACAGTAACAATTACTCATTCTTCTTCCTATGCATCTAGCCCTTTAGTCATCTACTAATTCATTTATACATTTAAAAATCAATGAAAAGAAGATTCATAGAGACAACAAGAACAAAGATTGGAACATGTAGCTGTGAAAGTATGAAAGCTACTATTAGAACAAGTTATCTACAGAGATAAAGAACGCTGAGAACTCTGTAAAAGCAAAGCACCTGAGTTAAAGGTGATTTTACTATGCCACCAAGCACCATGCCAATCATTCTGAGCATATGAACCGTTTCCTGCATAGTATTTAGAATGAAATTAGTGTCAATCAAATTATTAACCAAAATGTCAACACCACAAGCCTTGATCGATTTTAAATAATGGTATTGTTCAATGTTGAGCTTGCTCAAAATCAGTTAAACTCGAGTTAAGATGGCTTGACTTAGTACCAATTTCGAGTTTTAAGTGTATTTAGGTGTAGCCAAAAGCTCTAAAAATCGAATCTATATCACCCACAAGTCCACTTATACAATTTTCATATCATATTGGTGTAATTTTATGAGATGTTGTAGTGTGCTCATGTCAATATTATTAAATAACACTAAATCAAAAAACGAAATAAAAAGAACTAATGTGATCCATAAGACGCAATAAATGCAAGATGCAAACTAGATTAGTGTCGGTAATCATATGTGAAAGAACAGGAAATGCACTAAAGGCTTTTCCATTCTTGGTTGAATAGTGGTTAATTATACATTTTCTGTAGTTCTAAGGAAAGGTTATGAATAAAAAACTAGCTGGGTTTTATGCCAAGAAGGACAACAATTGAACCTATATGCTTGTTAAGAGATGCAGCAAAAAAAAAAAAAAAAAAAAAAAAAAGAAAAGAAAAAAAAGACGGCTTAATGAAGATATTCACCCATTTTATATATAGAAAAGGCATGTGGTAGAAAAGAAAAGAAAACTACTTTGATGCTTTAGATATTTGTATGGATCAACTAGTGCTCACGCTGAGGGTGGCTTGAGAATGTACTCGACCTAAAACGATTGAACTTTAATTGTTCTGGCCAAACAAAAACATAAACTGGTTCCCGTAATTTGCCATCATAATCTAGCAACAAAGCCTCATTAAGAAAATTTTGATGTGGAGAAGGTAAAGAACCCTTAAAACGGCAGAGTAATCCGAAAAGAAAGAGCTGAAGTGGAAAAAGTTAAAACAAATACATGAGTTGATTTTTCATAAATTTATCATGCAAGATTCCAATATATCTAACAGCACTAGCAATTCCAACATCTTTATTTTGTAAACAAGTCATGCAATAGGTCACCAATACATTATTTTTGATATTATATTTGCCCAACAGATTTTGTTAAGTGCTGGAAATGTTTGTACATAAGCCTAATACTCCCTTCATCCAAAACAACCACTACAAGTGTAAGAGATACTTTTTCCAGCGTATAGAGATGGTGATATTTATCTATCACTAACATTTTACCATTTGAACTAGTTGATACAAATATATGACAATTGGTTGGTCAAAGTGGCCTTTTTAAGAATTCAAAGAAATGGATAAGCAACGGTAAAGTTTTAAAACAGAGGCCCATTCAATATGTGCATTACATTGTCAATATGAACTCGGGTAGGAAAGTGATATGTAGGAGTTGTTCGATTCAAAAGTAAGAACCTGAGCATGACAAAAGGAAACAGTTTAGAAGCAAGTTAGAAGACAACGAAAAGAAGATTTGTGTTCTATTTTGTACCCCACCCCGTCCTCCAACACACCATTTTCTCTGTTCAAGAAAATGAGTGTAGTAGAAGATTGACAAAGAGATGCCCATGATGATGTGTAGATAGTGGTATTGTTGAAATTGTCAAGAATGATGTTTGAATATACTTTGTTACCAAATGATAAGAAATGAAGACAAACAAAAGGGACTTATAAGTACTATCCACAACCTTCAGAACTTTAAATCCTATCAACTGCTAAGAAATGATTAGACTATCAACTATGCAACACACGAAGAACATCATTTTGCTGCTTGAGAGAATCCAGTGTTTAATATATATGGCACTACTAGTCCTTTCATAAAATATAATAACTAAGGAAACCACAAAAATGGAAATAAGGAAAGATAAACAAAGAAAAAATTACAAGGGGCTCAAAATATTGGAAATAAAATTCCGAATTACAGCTTTATAAGATCAAAATTCAGCTTCAATTAGGGCACCTTATTATTATAAACAAAAAAACCTACAACACTTAACATCTTTATACATGAGTCTAAACACTTAAAGCAGCTATCTTTCAACTTGATTTTCATGTATTCAACAATGACTAGAGGGCAAGCATGTGTCTAATTCATTATTTAATTGCCACAATGTTGCACCATGTTTGCAGAAACAATTTTCAAAACCCCATCAAACCTATTTAATCAAAAAAGTTTGATTAGCATGAAAATCTTACAACAAAATTACCAAAAACTACGTCTTCACGCCCACACCGTATGTCTCATGTTCATACACTTGAAGGGCAAACAATCCATCATGGAAAATAATGACAGCTTTAATCTTTTCAGCATGACATCATAAAGAGAGATTTACGTCCATGAATTCTACATTTTTTGATAGATCTTTTGCATGTCCCATATAATGTGAAGAATTTTAAGTACCTGTGGGGCCCTTTCCATCAAGATATCTACAATGTGGGTTCCATGCATATACATCAACAAGGTGACCAAACCTATAATGAACTAAAGCATATTGTTACAATTAGAAGTATCACAATAAAAAGCTAAAGCTTAGAAAATACCTATCATTACCAGTCCCCTCGCTATTGTCTGCCAGGTTGCCACCATAAAGACGACTAGGAATAGCATTACCAATGGAAAAATGCATAATGTCCACTTCATGACCACGACAACTCATATTGTTGCATGATCCAGGCAAGTTTTTGCAACCTCCCATCTTAAAAGAGAAACATTATTCTCAATATGTAATTTAAGATAAACATGTCATCTACATGGATATACTAATTCTACAGAGCATGCATCTACTTTTAGATGGTATCTCTTATTAGACAATACCACAGAATTTAAATTTATCAAAAAAGCTGAGCAATCTGAGTTCCTGTTTGACATCAAGCCTATTTTTGGATAAAACAGATGCACCTACATTATGATAAGAAGCATTTTCCCCAACTTGAAACATTAGCGCAACAGAAGGGCACTTCTCGTTAGCACTGCATTGGTAAAACGGTACTTACATCAGCAATCAAAATATTAAATTGAATTTTCATTGTGCAGGGTGTATGATGCATTCTAGTATCTCAAGAACCTAGAAATAAAAGTATACTTCAAAGGATTCAATATATATATATATATATATATATAGATGGATAGATGTTAACCATCCCAAAGCTAGATTGTTATTATGAACATTTTCCGTTAGACATTAAGCCAAGATTAAATAACTAAGGACTAAAAAAATATTAAAGTAGACACAGATAAGATTTATACTGGTTTAAGCTATAAGAAATAGAACTAAAAAATTACTATAGGCGTATCCACAAGACATAAATAATGAAAAGAAATGTTCACTTTTTTCTAAGAAAATGTAATCATAAAAAGTTTAAACATTTGCATAACAGCCAAGGGTTGAAACGTTTGATTTATTGTTTAATCATGAAAGCAAGTGATAAAGATTTGAAAGAAAACAAGCAATATTCAAACAACTATTTTTTGTTCTGTCATTTCATATATTAGTAAAATTATAAATAATAAAACCTGCCAAACAATTCCAAATCCCTAAGCTAGAAGCATACAAGTGCAAAATCAAATTCACTCCAAATGCTGAATAGTAAGAAAAACAAGATAAGCTACTGTCATAGAAATTGCCCCAGCCAACTGTTCAAAGCAATTACAAATATAGTGGAAAACAATTATTCCTAGCCATGTTTTCCATGTTATGCTACTAATAGTAGCATTTTATTCACAAAAGGAAGTAAATGAATTTCTTGAATAAACCCAGAGCTAGAACCTTTTTCTGAAAGCTAAGTTCTGTTCATTGCATAGGGTGCAACAAATTAATGGTGAGAAAGCTTGGATGGGCAACAACTCAATAGGAAAACTGAAATAAAGGTCAAAATGTTTGAATAAATGATCCTTTATGACAATGCAAAGTTAAATTGATAGTTTGATCTTCAACAACTCAATAAACCATAATAATGCTAGGAGACTAGTATATTGGCTATTTATTGTTTTCCCATATTCAAAATATGAAAAACAGTTGTCATAAGAACAAGTGCCGAATATCAATACGAAGCCAAATTTTTTGATACATCAAGGCTACATATAATTTTGTTATATATAGAATAGATATTAACCTCAATGCAAATGAAATTTCAAATCTAAAATAAATCTTGTTTTTAATAGAATATTCATCCACCAATAAGATGGAAGTACAAAGCAAGTATGCTAGCACCACATTACTATGCAACATTGAGCAAGCCAACACAGTGGAGAATTCATATGATTTTGAGTATCTACAATATACATAAATATGTGGCAATGGATCCACATGAACTTATTATGCAAAAATTTTATGTTGTGGCACTAAACGGCACTTTAAAAGTACGAAACATCATAGCACCTTATTATATGACATTTTCATTCATAAAAAAATCATATAAAAATGGTTTTCATCCAAAATGAAATCTCTCCATTTAGTTGACTGAGAAATTGGTAGATCCTTAGATGCATTATATACAGTGATATTCAACTAATTATCGTGCTATGTAGCTCCATAACATAGAACATAAGAGTAGGTACAAAAAAGGGAAGTTTTTAGCAAACAATTTATAACTATAGTTTTTTGGCATATAGCGATAGAGCACAGTTTCACTACCATAGCAATATTAGCAAATAAAGAGGAAAAACTGAAACAGGAAATTGTTAAGAAATTGTAATGCAGACAGAATAATTGGTAAAGAAATTAGAATGGTGAAGCACAACAAAGTCGTATGCATATGCACCTGATTAAGAACAATAACATTAGTTTTGCAAAGCAAAAGAAAACAACATCATGACTTAATTATATAATATCCAAGCATAACTGGGGAGAAATAACATACCCTTGTGAGTAAGCATACTCGCCATCAACTTGCAGCATGAAGAAAACATTACTTCCATCATGAATAGCCTGCCAAAAAAAAGCAATAGAAACTCGAAGAATTAAATGAAAGTTGTTCTACAAAGATTAATCTAAACTCAATAAACAATGGCAGTCCAAACTATAGAAGAAATGAACATGGAATATTAAACCATAATCCCACAAATTCTGGAAAAAGGCTTTAAGCTGCATTCTTTCCATTGACATTATCATGCTAATAACTAAACATTGAATCTCATCTCCAGAGATTTTGGTGCCAAAATTGAAAAGAACAACTGTAAATGGTTTACACATTGATAAGACATACCCAACAAAACTAAAGAAGTGCAGTGCAATAGCAAAATATAAAATTACAGTGTAAATCTTAGGCAAGAAAATAGAACCAGTGCCAATAATTGACTTCTGTCTCTAAGGGCCTTTGCCTCTCCCATTGCAATATTCGTCAGTGAGGATTTCTCAACCCCCCTCGATCAGAATCCCCAATTCCCTTGACAGAAATGTTCGCTGCTTCCTCCATCCAAGCAGTCCCCTACTCCCTTGTCTCATTGGCCAACCCTTGCCTTTCGTTCCGAACATTGCGTTCTCAACGAAGCCCATTCCTCCAATTAGCCAGAGCAACCAAGACACCCATGCTCCATTCCCAAAAAAACCATTGCCCAAATCTAGGTCAAAAGCCCACCACATAGCCTAAGTTCAATCTTCAAAGCTTATTAACTCTTGGCAAGCTAAGTGACCTACCTAATATCTAATCCATCCATTTGATTAATTTCTTTGGATTCCTTAAAATGTTCCATATCTAGTCTCAGATTCTTCATTATCAATAGATCTTACTGTCTATTCTAGTCGATCAACGACAGCCATGCTAGCCCTGCATTCTCTCAAAGACTTTGCAACAATTGCTCTTCCAGAATAAAAATTGCTTGGACGAAAGAAAAAGGACTTTTCAAATTCTACCTTTTTGAGCAACCCTTTGTAAACTTTTACAGTTTCTCTATATTTTCAATACTTCCCTCCCTCTCTCTCATCAAAAGTTTTGAATGTTAATAAGAGGTTAACTCCTATACTAACATGAGAATAGTAGAATTTCTCTTTACCTATAAAGGGCAACTATTTTTTACTAGTTGTTTTTATGATATCAACCCTTTTTTTCTTTTATCTTGTGTTTGTTTTGGCTCCTTTCATCCGTTCTTTTTCCTTGGATCCTACAAATCTCAATTATCTTTCACTCACATCTGAATATACCCATGTGCATGGTAGAGATCATTCTCAATATACACATTCTATTTTGATGCTATATTTGACAACTTTATCCCCCAACCCTTGAGAATGACCTCTTACATAGTAACCAAAACCAAATTTAAAAACCTTTCTTCCCACTTAAGAAACATAAATGAGTAAAATAAGGGAAGCTCCATCCCCAGTAAAGATTTTGAAAACAAGGAGTTATGGTCAAGAGATCCAAAAGCAAAAGCAATACCTTCGAAGGGCTGTCAATCATAAAAAATCCCTCCATAATAGATAATCTTCTTGTGAGTTTTACCATTAGATCTATCATAGCCTCTTATATTTTAATATAATGATGAAGCTTGCACTAGACTATTATGATCTCATATCCCTCTATTGGAACAATAGGAAGCTTGCACGAAACTATTGTGGGCTCATGACCCTTTAGAAAGGTATGTAGTATCTGGATTGTTTAGTTGATGAGTTGAGGATAGAAAAACGGTAATGGACAAATCATATATGTGTTGATGTAAACAAGTGAAGGGTCGAAATTGGTATCAAATTCCACAATGATGAATTGATCCTCCCATATCAAGCAAAGTTCTTGGAGATGGATTGCCCAAGTCTACCAAAAACCTCAGATCTCCTTATTACAATAAAATTGTAGTTGTTCAAGATTATTTTTAGAATCAAGATAATCTTAATAAAAAATATAACTTTTCAAGAACCCATTATTACGTATCAAGAGATTCCCCTTTGAGTACAAAATGATCTTGAGAGCCTTTCTTGGGGAGGCTAAATTAGTCTTGAAAATTTATCTTTGATCCCACATTAGTCTCAATGATGTCCACTTAGACAACATTATAGTTGTTGAATGCCACGACATTCAAAGATTTGTCATCACGAGCAAAGAGTCCATCAACTCTTCATCCCCCTAAACATAGACACTCAACATCACCACTTCAAACGTCAACCAAGTCACATTGACGATGCCAACATTTTGTAAGGTCTTCTTCATCTTCGTCAATTATTTCTCAACAACCCAAATTCTTTCAGAAATCACAGCCATTGGGCAAGACAAAACCTTTGCTATGGCCTCAGCAATAGAAATTTCCTCGATCACCTCAACCAACAATCTTGTGAGGGTGGCCTCCTCTATGTTTCTCAATGACCATAGCCACTAGCTTCCTCTCTAGCTCAATGACTTCCTTAATTTCTTTGATGTGGAAAGTCATTGCTTTCCAATGTGCCTCTCCTCCAGCTCCCTCCCCAATTTGGTTTCCGTCTCCTGAAGGCCATTGTTCTCCTCAAGGACTACCAGGAAGCATTGCACTTCTTTATACCATAGTCTGTCTCTATAACCTTGGAATTGCGCCATCACAGCCGGCGTAAACAAGTCTTAATAACAAGTATCATCCCATCAGCATAGATCTCTTTTATAATCATAATTAAATTATAACATCCCAAAATAGAACATAATTCCCGACTGAACCAGGCAAGGAAACACAATTCAGAACAAACGAAGCAAAGATAAAGAACAGCCGCACTAGCCACAATAGCAAAGACACGTGGCGGAAACGAAATAATCAGATCCATACCTTAATGCTCATCTTCCCGTCAGCATAGGCCTTGTCGACGTCGGGATCGAGCGCGGGGAGGAGTTGGACCTCGAAACCGTCAATACCGTCCCAGTCATCGTCACGCCCATCCACGGTCACAATCCCCGGACGATAATAAGCGACGACGCCAATGTCAGGGCTCGCCGCGCAGCTCCCGGCCGCCTCATCGCCGTGGACTTCGTGAGCGGCAGCTAAATGGATGGCCCCCGAAACAACAACAGCAGAGAGGAGGAAGAGTCGGAGCACCATGGGGGCGATCGGCCGGCGGCGAGGCAAAGGATCTCAGTTTAGAAACTACGACGACGAACTACCTATTATAAATGGGACATCGGGAGCCGCAGGCCCGGGCGGGAGAAGGACGATGGGATGCGATCGAAGAATAATATACAAAATAAAGCAACTACGTAAAAAATAAGGAAAAATAGCATTTCTCAAATAAATATATTATTTCTACAAAAAACCATTTTAAAAAAAATTAAGTATATGAGAAATACTTTGGAAAGAAACCCATTTATAAAAAAATTGCTCATTAAAATTAAAAATATTTAGAATAAATATTACAATATTCTTAACAAAAAAAAAAACACATGGTTGCTTGCTTATAAATCATCAAATCATCTCGAATTGCACCATTCCACATTTACCTAAGTTTCTATATAATAAATCCAAGAAAAGAACATAAAATGAATAATTAAAAATTAAATAATCTAATTAGAATTACTGACATTAAATACAGTAAGGTTTAACATGTTATAAATTACCCCACTACAGCAGTAACAGCCATTGGAGAAACACTAAAAACAGCAAAAACGAGCGTGACTATATCAGTAAAAATCAATTAAAGGCATCAGGCTTTCTATAATCGAACAACCTGGCTATTAATGGTCTTGAGATCTTCCAATTCTTTCCCACAAGCAATGCCTGGATCAATGTAGCACAACTGAACACGAGATTGAAGTTAGGTTAGTTTCAAGGTACACAAGTGAATGTAGAGAGAGATAAGGATAGAGATAGAGATAGAGATAGAGATAGAGAGAGAGAGAGACCTGGTATTGTTGCTTTTTAAGAGTGTGAGCTCCTCTTTTTAAAAGCTTTTGCCACCCATTATTGTGTCTGAGGGAGTTTTCCAAGTCTTTTGTTCTCTGCATGGTGATCAACATAGTGAATTGAGAGTGGAAAATGACAAGAGATATTCTCCATATAATGGAATAACAAATTTTTAATAATTTAAATACAAATATTATTTACAACTTATCATAAATTGTATCTTGATACTTATATTAAATGAATGATATTAAGCTATTTAGTAAATCATATAAGACTTTTTTTATTATTTATTATTTTTAATTTATTATAAATTATAATGAGTCATGTATGAAACTTATTATTTTTATAAATTTTCTATTTGTCATTTTTAATAGAAAATATATTATTTTTATTTTGTTCTTTGAGCCTATGATTTAATCTTGTATTTTAAACTAGCCTTTTACAGTTTTTTAAAAAATAAAATTTCCGCACAACCTGAGTTGTCGACTAAGGTTTTTTGGTAGTAATCTGAACATGCTAATTGTGATTTGAAACCTTCATAATATTGGCATCACAACGAATCGAGATCCAACTATCAGAGTTTTTCTCCTATTCCATTCTCAGTCGCATATAAGTATTATTTTTTTTTATGACAAAATCATATATTTTAATAATATTTTTTAAAAATATTATCAAATTGAATATATAAAATATTTGAATAATGTTACATGACAGAATAATCTCGTCAAGCCAAATTACTAAATCTTTGAATCACAATCAAATCCTAACAACCAAGACACAAATCAAGGCTAAGTCTTCAAATCATAATCAAACATTGACTTACACAAATAAAAATCCAAACTTTTAAATAATCTAGGTTTAACTTCATCCATCAATCTCAAAATTTGGTGATTCAAACATCGTTGAAAAATGGCAAAGTTCTTTGCAATGATCTTATTCAATATTCAATTGAATTCCAACAACCTAATACAAAAGTTGCTCACAATGGATGACTTGATTTGGCTTGGGATTCTACACATCTCAACTACTCTTATCCTAGTCATCTCAACACCTCGACGTGACCTAATTTTCCTTCTCGAAGGTTGTCGCAAGCCCTTTGAGACCTCTTATATAGGGATCAAAAAACATCTCTATGACATTTAGCTCTAAGAGATCATCTTCAAGGAAAGAACTCACTCCCATTAGTCGTGCTTTTAGCCAAGGAAGCTAAGTGGTCTCGAAGGGGGGTTTTATTTGTTATACTTATGCAATAGTATTAAAGACCATCATGGCCGACAATAGATCACTTATGAAATCAAGCCTAGTTACTCCAAACAACAATAATAAAGAGAAAGATAAGAAAATATACAACCTAGAATGATGATCTCTAGTATTATATCATGTTAAAGAACTATAAGCCTTAAGAATGAGCATGAAAAAGTTAACTTACGTGTTCAGGGTCAAGAATTAATAGATTGTATCTTTGTTGTGATCCTTCCAAATGCTTTTGCATTTGAATCCCAACAATGGTTCTTGAATGCCCATCTTGCTGGAAGTAAAGTGGCCTGTTCATAAGAAGCATAAGCAAGCATTTCATCAGACCAAATTGAACATAATAACTTTGCAATCAGACAAAGGGATAAACTTACGATCTCTGGCTTGTAAAAAAATCTGGAACATCATCCAACTTACAACCAACATCACTAGTAAAATAGTCCCAAACCCAGTCAAGAAGAACATGATCACTTGCTTCTTCTCCCTCATTTTTACTAGGGTTAAAATAATCATAATTCCTGTCTTTGTCTCCATTGCAGCGTTGCAAGAACTTGTCCATTGGACCATAAACAGGTTTTTCTCTCAGTTTATCTCTATAATGGGCTGAATGATTTGCATATTGTCTATGATTCCATGTATTGGATGTTGAAGGTGAAGAAGTTGATAAACTATCAAAGTCAATTATCCTAGCTCTTAATCCAAAAGAACGAAGAACTGCAGCACATTCAGTAGTACCAATCCATTTTCTTGAACCAAACACCTGGTTGTTGAAATGATGCGATCCTGGTAAATCAAAACCTCTTTCCCAAGCTATCTCAAGCCACCTTTGGAGCGATGGTATATCAGGAACAAATCCTGAAGCACCAAATAGAACTTCCCTTGTTTCTTCTCTTTGTACTAACAAATGAGAGCAAAGCATTTGAATGTTACGCCAACCACAGCCCCAGGAAGAATCTTCTGATTTGATGCTTTGATAATGATCAATGTAACCTGATATCACACTTTTAAATCTTCTACTTTCTAGTTCAAGACATGTCCCTAATAATGACATCAAACCACCATTGACTTTGTAGAAGTTGCCTTTAGTTTGCAAAGCCAGTAATCTAGATAACCTTTCTTCAAGGAGAACTTGTGCCGATCCAAATAGATTGCGACTAAAGTTTGGCATGCTAATCTGTGCATGACTTCCCCAAAAATCATTAGATGATTCCCCAAGATAAACCGGCACATCCTGGATAAAGACAGGCTCAAATTTACTAAACCCAGAAAGCATTTTAGTATAAACTAGAAAACAAGTAACAAAAAAAATTTGGTGCAGAGTTCATAATATGCCTAACAATCCATATTGAAGCAAGATGAATTTCATGTGAACTCTGCATGAAAATTTTCAATTTTCTTATTAATCTACCATGGAATAAAAGTTCTTTCTGTTCAAGGAGACCATACAAGAAAACAAAAAAATAGAAAAAAAAATGTTCTGAAGATCACAATGATTAGAAACAATGACTTAAACATAGAATGAATCCAATAAAGTTTGATCTGACCAACTTTGTTGGTTTACCCATGAATCTCCTGACAAGCCAAAGCTTGCCATGGGCCACAAGTTGAATGTGGAGATTCATGTTGGCTTGTTAAACAAAGTGAGCATTCCTTTCATCATTAGGGTAAGCACCCTAAAAAAAATTTTTGAGCAGGAAATTCTTTGAGGAACATTCAGAACAGAACCCTATCTCAAGATGGTCAATGTTGGAGCCTAACAAAGTCTAAGGACCAATAAGATACCCGATATTTTGGGAAAAAGTGGCAAAATTAAATCCTATTCTAAACACAAAAACATTAACTCTTGGTGGGTTCAGTACAATACGCGCCAATAGATGACTCGATCATCAAAACCATCACTGAAGATGATGGCCAAATACTTATGATCCCTTAAATGGGTAACAATAAAAAATACAACAAGCACAAACCTATTGGAGTCTAGCCAGTCTCATCAAGACCAAAGAAATAACAAAACATTCGTTCTACCTTAATTAACCATATTTCAATTAACATAACTGAGATTCAAAAGAAAACAACCTTATGCTGGCATAGAATTTAGTTTTGAATCTAAACATAGCCCTATAGTAGACAGCATAATTAAACCTGTAAAACCGGGAATAAACATCTACCTGCAAGCTTCACAAAGATTTTACTAAAACACTTCAATTTTTATAAGTGACCCAAACTGACGTCAACCAATCCTATAACTCAATTTTTTCAGATGCATTCCCTTCTGACAGCTGATCAGTTCTATTGGGAACTTTATTGAGGTTTCAAGAGTGATTCATTTTTCCCAAATGTTTTATTACACACATTTAATCTTGCATATCTAACATAACACATGGATTTCTTCTTGATTTTCAAACACCTTGCCCCTAATAAGTTGCAACAAGAAATCAACATATCTTTTTCAATCAATGAATTTGAAAAACAAGAACCAAGAATACCTTGGATCTTGTTAAAATATGTTGAAGAATTACGTTCATTTATTCTTTTATTTTATATCATGACATCTAACCATATCATATATCATATCATAATATAATATCATAATGATGTTCTGTACATAAGACTCATATAACTTATTATATTATTTATTTATTTATTTTTATTCATCATTTTATTCTTATTTTTTTATATGTTATGATATATCTAAGACATGATATATATCATATAAATGCAAATATTTTATGCTTATAAGATATATAATATTATATAAACTAAATTTCACAAATATACATTAGAACATATGTACACAAGTAAAGAATACAATACTACATACTCAAATACACATTTTCATAATTATAAACAACATTTATTTATATTACAATTAATTCAAATTCACATATCTAAGCTCTTAGAGTTGTATTTTTTTTTTCATTCTTTTTTTTTTGGATTTTCTGCACAACAAAAAAAATACACAAAGCATCACAATTAGGTTCATTATTCTATGACAACTTATTCACACTTTTTTCATTTTACTCATGCACAAAATTCTCCCAAAATTCTCCAATTACTATAAATCCAACAGCAAATGTCTAAACCTACATTTAATACATTCGTCTAACATACTGTGCATTTGCCCTGACATATTGCTCTCCATGTACACAATTGCGTAACTGCCAACCACCAGAAACTCACTACCACACACAAAAAAAAACACGTCCAAAGCCACTTTTAGCATGCAAAAGGTGCCAAACCGATAGGTGGGAGCGATTACAACAACACAGTAACATGAAACTATAAGATCTACATTCCAAACTCTTCCTAAAGTAGGCTTTCACATCTCACTAGTACGATAAGCATAGCGATGAAAGTGGATAAGATCACACATAAATTGGATTAATGGTGCAAAAGAGTCTTAATAGACATATTTAGCACAAATTGCATAAGTTCTACATTCAATAAATGAGAGCTTGTAAGGAAAATAAATATGACGAGATTTTTTTTTAGAAAAGTTAAATAAGGTTGTACATGTGTCAAAGAAAATGTGTGGAAAGAGAAAGAAATAACACATAAAAATGGAAAAAGATGATTACAACAAGTTAAAGCACTTTCTCTAAGAGTATTGATGAAAGTTGAATAGTATAAATGTAAGAATTGACAAAAGATCTAAAAGATGTCAAAAGATTCCCACCTATCCAGATGCAGATGTATTTAAAAACATGTTTAAGCAATAAAATCAATTAAAATCAGTTACAAACAATAACAATAGTTATAAAGGCCAAAACTTCAAAAGTATTTTAATAATTTCCTAAAGGTCAAATCAAGGGAGGCGCTGTCAATAACTGGTGTTGCTCGAATTAGGCTTGGATGCAACATAGGAAACAATGTAAAGACTAGTTAGAGAATGATCGGAGGCTACTTGAAGAGAATGATCGAAGGCTACTTGAAGAGTTACCTATATGTCCATGCTTGTCTCAAGAACCCCAAGTTGCAATTGAAATTTATCAAAAACATGGTTGACACGGGCCAACAATCTAACAAAGAATAGCATGCCCAACTAGGTCAAGCTAGTCGAGAAACACAACTTGGGTCCCCAACTTTGTGAATTGATATTTGTGTGAAAGTCAAAGAGTTGTCACTTGGAGATATTATCACATGGCACATTAAGATTCAGATAGTGTAACTTACGTACGAGTTCAAGGGTTCAGGAAGTTCTTCACCTCTGCTTTTCCTACATTAGCTCATCTTTAGCGATTAATTCTTCTCTAATTCTGCCATGACATGCCAATTGGAAGTCAAAAAGATCATTGCCAAGGTCAAGGCCGTAGGATTGATAGGATCGCCGTGGGCCCTCGACTAATCTGTCATTGGTCATCACTTCTTTGACTTTGTTGAGGATAAGGCATTATGATCCAAAATGCTCTTCCTGCATAACACATCTTTAACAATTAATTCTCCTCAAATTTTGCCACAACATGCTCATTAAAACTTGAAAAGATCATTGCCAAGGACAAGGCCATAAGATTTAGAGAATCACTGCTAACCCCCTTGGCTAGTCCATCACTAGCCATCACTCCTTTGACTTTGCTAACGACAAAAACTACCATCATGATGCATGCCCTGATTCCCTCTCCAAGGTCAGCCCAGATGTCATTAATCAAGGCTCTTACCAGCTGTCTCATGATTGATGTCGATTCTCTCAGCCCAATGGGCATCCATTCTCATGTAAGATCCAACCAAGGAGATGAAAGGGGCTTCATCTATTGTTGGGAAGAAGAATCCTCTGAAACCCTCAAGAGGATGATGTCAAACGTGTCTATAGAGAAAGTTGTTTCGCTAGCTCAAGGATTGGGTTCCATAAGCTCTCCCTTAGACAACAAGCTCCTAGAGAATACATCTCCAAACATCAAGGCGACCATACTATAGTCAAGGGTACTTGGAAGGAGCATTTCTCAAAGGCAAATAATAATAACCAACTTAAACTACATTTCTTTTAATTTATCTACCGACTCTCTTTTAGATTATTTTTTAACTAATATTTTTTCCCTTTTAACTTTTTACATAATAAGAATCATGCATAATTCTATCACTATATATTCATTTTTTCCTTAACTTCTCATTTTGCTCAATTACAAATCACCACATTTCTACAATCACAAACAGCTTAGACGTATTATATATTCTTGTTAACCTAACGTATATCCAGCCTAGACATATTGTACACCTACCGCTCGACGTATTGCCCACTGAGTTGGCGAACTATACTTTCGAATTGAAGTGTTGTACATCGATTTGGTGTATCCTACGTTCCACTCAGTTGGACACCAAAAAACTCAATTTTTCCTCAAATTTTTACATGTAATGGATTACAAACTCAAATGTCAAGCTATGCTAGGGGATTAAAACCATTAAAAATAATAACACCACCTTAATTGACTAAATCTTATGGATTGCACAAAAATACAAGCTCAAAGCTCCAAAACAGCTCCTCCTAGCTGTGTAAACTCTCCAAGGAATTCTATTTTGAACTGTAGAGAAAAACCATGCAAAGCTCATAAGGTAACATACTTTACTAAGAGCCTTCTAATTTTGCAACAGTTCAAAAAACACTTACTGATAGTTTCCTCAAGGTTTGGCAGCTGGCTGATGCGTCCTCTCCTTGTTCAAAAAACAATTCAGTCCTTCCCTCGCACCTCTACTTCCGTTCCTAGCTGCAACTCACCTTCACCTTAAGATAACACAGCAGGGATGGAAGCTGACCTTAAGATAACAGAGCAGAGATGGAAGATGGAAGCTGACCACACGCACATGTGCATGCACATGCACATGCACACGCACACGCATATATATATATATATATATATATATACACATACATATATTTCATTCAAAACCAATTAAGTCCAAATCAGCTGTAGCTTATGGCAGCTTAATGCAGGGTTTCCTTATTACCTCTGCAAGTATAACATACAATACTTAATCTTCCATGCTTATCCAGTAGCCTTAGGTCAATTTTGTTTCTTTGTTTTATGCAGCAACTTCTCCTTAAGCTATGCTGTAAGCTACAGCTTCTCTTTTTCTTTTGCTCTTACTGCACTAAGCTTCTTCCGAGAAGTTACTAAGTCTTGAAAATAGAAAAGTAAAACACTAAATTATCTTTAAAAGCAATCATGAACTATGGATCAAGCAGCAGTACAAAACAATTTGCAACTGCAGAATATTTGGTAATTGTAAACAAAGAGCCAAAAAAAATGTAAGAAAACGCAGGATACAACAAATTTATTCCAAACAAAACACCCGAGGAATTAGCTTAAAGGTCTGCTTTGCATCTACATTGCAACCAAGAAAATAGATACTTATTATACTTCTTATAGCTTTGTCAATGCTATCTCTTCTGAAGATAATAGCCAACGCTTCAAAAGTTCTCTTGGAAATTTTTTCAGCTTCACTCTTTTTTACCATGAGTTGATAGTAACAGCCAATGTAGTGTACCATGAACAGTCAAGTGCCATACAAACATGGACCACTTTTATCATCCAAAAACAGGTTTACATATACACACTAAGAGTTAGGTTACAGGCAACACAAAAGAAAACCAATGGAGATAAGAAAATAAATTATAAAAAATGAAGATTTGGTTTTCTATTAAATTTAATCCATTTAGCAAAACTGTATTCATATACCAGAGCATATCTTTCAATCACACCAACTTTAGGACCCTATATATAAACTTCACCACATGTAGTTCATCATAATACACGAAGTATCTACTACCCATTACAAGTACTTGATACAATAAATCCTACCATTAGAGTTGAGGTTGTTTGTTCTAGTGAAATCTGTTTTGCTAGTTGCATATCCATTTCAATGTCATCTTCAGAGAAATGATTGTTTGCATGCCTGCACAAAATTAACAACAAATGGTGACAAGAAATCTAACTATCATGTATAGATTCTAAAATCGCAGGGTGCTTTGGAAAAGCTAAAGCATTCAAATAGCATGTCATACCATTCAAGATCAGCAGAGGGAACATTCCTTTGGCAGAAAGGGCAAATTGATAACATTATCGATATTCTAGTCTTCTGATCAACCCAAAAAAGAGAATAATGAACAGAAACAAGTTATCAGAACGAAAACAACGTAGAAAATAACAAGCTGATTATGCAAAATGTAGATAATATAATTAGGAATAAAAAGGTTTTCAGACTGTCCTGTGTCATAATATAGAATTTATGATTATCATTTGGTTTTTATGCTTCCATAGGGAATCTATGAGGAGCAAAATGGATTTCAAGAATAGGACTTCCAAGAATCCCTTCTTGAGAGGGACCAGACAAAAAATGCTATTTATAAAGACCCAGCCATCCTGAAGCACACAAAACAGAGTTGTTTTGAACAGCTGGCACTCTCCCTCATCAAGCAGCACCTTCCTTGAAGGCCTTATCCATCCTAAAGATGACACCCAATGTTGCAGTCTACATGAAAATTGTTTCTCTTGCAACTCATCAGTCAACTCATTTCTTAAAGTTGTCCTTTAATGTGTTCAGGTAATCAGTTAATCAAGGGTTGGTGAGGCTTCTATAATTTGCTTTTTAATTCTTGCTAAGAATTACAATTTGTTCCTGAACCAAATCAACCCTATCCAAACTACACCTAATTAGACAATATGGGCTACAAATTTAAGCCAGTGGGTGGGCATAATATAAAAAATCAAAACCCAACTTTTGTCAAGTTACTTTTGGATTTAGGGATCAAAGTCCTAACGTGACCCAGTACTATTTTATTTTTATCTTTTTTTCAAATCCTTCTTGAATACAAAACGTCCTTAGAAGTCATAGGATCTGTCAGGCCTTCTTGAAAATTTACTATCCACCATTTCTTTCAAAATTGTTGCCTACATCTAGCTATTTAGTAATTCATTCACTCATACCTTCCACAGATGTCAAAGCCATTAAGAAGGAGAGTATTGTAGTGGCCAAAGCATTGACAGCGACTTAGCATGAAATTTTAAATCTTACATAGTACTTTAAGGAAAATTATGAGATATCTTGATACAATTCCAATACACCTATTTCGCTAGTGGCAGTTCCATGTCATACACTTATCCAGATGCCCTCGAGTAGTTTTAAGCTATCTTCTTGTATGCATAAAGAGTTGTTTGAAGTTTTGTTTAGTTGGAGTTTTTCAAAAGTACTTTTATTATTTGAATATCAAAAATTCGTTTTTCAAAAAAAAAAAAATCTTAAAAAATCATTTCAAAATCCCCTTTTCAATCGCAAAACCTACAATACCAAAGAGCCTAAATGGAAAACAAAAAAAAAATCTTATTTGTTTTTTCATCGTGTAGAAGTCACTTGCTCATATAAGAAAATGGAAATTGCAACATTCAAACTAAAAACGAAATTACATAAGTCACCATTGTATCACTCATTATCCCTATTGTCTTGGTATTATTATGTCCTTTCACCTCTCCACATTGTCTTATGCCTCCTGTAAGATAAACTACTAATCTATCTCGCACTTGGCACACATCATGTCCATCCTTTTATGATAATGTTAAATGTAATCTTACCACACCACAGTTGCAAAAATTATAGCCCTCTAGCTTTCTTAAAAGTCAGCCTTGGCTCATATTTCATTACTAGACCATAAGACTACTTTCAAAAACAAGAATGCTTCCTAAAAGCTGCAAAAAATCACATAGTTGTGTCACTTTCCAACCTACTGAACATTACCAATAATCACGGCATCAACTACAAAATTGATGGAGCGGTTAGCATTTTTTATAAACACAAAAGTCTCTAAAGCTTTTACAAGAAGTTGAAACAATATCAATGTCCTACATAAGATTGTCCTTGTGACAAGTCTCAATAGCTTGAAGAACCCTTTTTAACAATAACAAATCATTCCTCAAGACATCTCCTCAACCTGATTAGCCTAAGAACAAGCACAAAAAACTGCCTCCAAAGAACCTTTATGCTCAGCCATAATAATTATATGAGTATGAATTCTATAATACTACATGAATATGAATTCTTTTGTCAACACCTTGAATAAGGTTACCAAAGTGGTACCTCAAAACAATCGTTGCTCTTAACTGTCCATTGTTCATTTGTAATTCATCAAAAATAAAATTGATCTAGTTCAGAGAAGAGGATCCCCATATGAGAAACTCTCAAAATTTATGCCAAGAAGGCTGTTAAGACCCCAACTATTTCAAGCAACAAACCAATAGACATGATATGACAAGGAGATAGGAAAAGTCAGACATACACTCTCCCATTGCCTGCTTACTAAATATGGTGCAATGTAATCAACACAAAAGATGCATGGTGATTGTGGCATTCCCTTGCAACATGAAGAAATCAAATCTAGGATAACATCCACAATGCACAAAATCACATAGCTTGAAAATAACACAAAGCGTGAACCAATCCTTCTACCACCATATGCCTGCCTCCATGGGCAAAGATTTGTAGATGACAAAATCCTTGAGGCAAGTCAATCAAAGGTGGGCATTGCACAATTTCAATGACACCAAAGAAAGACGACAAGCCTCAATTGCACACACCATTTCAAACACCAAAAGCTTAGCAGAGCAAGCTTAAAAAAGGTTCTTGTAGATAGCAACTTAGACATTACAATCCACTGCTAGAAGAGAATGCTCTTATGTAAGTTAAGATAAAGAAGCAATACTTTATCCAAGATCCTCTCTAAAAAATAGCTGGACGTGTTGGGATCCCATTGGCCATCACTACAAAGAAGGTTGTTAACTTTAATAAGTGAAGAATACAATGTGATAAGGTATATTAGCCTTCTAATCATGAGATTTAAATCAATCCAAGGATTGTTAATACCAGAAGACCCATCCCTGATCTAATTTTCCACAACATATAGCCCTAAAGTAAGCTCCAAGAAAAAGAGTCCCTCTCTTAACCAAAAAGAATTCCTCCCTATTGTCAAATTTTATTTTGAAATGGTTAACTCAAAGGGCTCCTCCCTAATTTCACTGTCTGCAAACTTTGTTGCCAATTCAGTTACAAGAAACTTATACCATTATCTTGACCTCTAAATGCCCAAAAAACTAAGGAATTTAGGTATATTTGCCATTAACCTATAAAAATGATAGATGGAGTGCTTTTTAGGTCCCCGTTCTACAAGAAATTTCTAATAAGATCCATGATGGCATCCAAAAGTCTAGCAAGCACATATGTGTGTGGCATTGTATAAACATGAAGCAAGGTGAGAACATTGTTCAATCACCTTGTCAACCATAGCTTACAAAAGGATTGATCGGTATATCCCTTAATATCTTTCATTTTAAAATTATCACTAAAAATTCACTCTAAATTCTATAGTGGAAAGAGTGAAAAAAATCCAAATGCATTGTATGTAAATATACACATTCTGTATATTAAGATTAAATTTTTAAGATCAAATAATGTACTCTAAGAATTTATACAACTTAAAAAGCTCATGATTTTGGTATATTCTAATGAATCAAGATAAAATTTCGTGAATACTATAAACCAATCCAAGCATAAAATCCATACTAGGATTTACAGAACTCTGATATCAAGACCTCTCCATTTTACTTCCCAATGTTAATTTGATCATAATGTCAAAGCATTGATTAAATGAGGAATCAATGAATTTCACATCCTTCTCATAAATTGCATGAACTTACCTAAACATGCTATATCCAATCCATAACTTGCAATATTCCTAATCCAATTTAGCAGGTTAATGTCATTTTCTTAACAAGACCATATGTGATAAAATCTAAGTCCTAGGCATTATATGCTTTAGTGAACACAAATGTAAATTGTGTGTGTAAACTCTTGATACTCAATAATAAACACAATCAATCTTTGACATGAGTCCTTAGAAGCAAAAATCTCTTCCCCAAAAACCTTAGACATGTACACTATTGGAGTACTTCTTTCTTCAAGTCTTCAAGCTTTATAAATAGATTTTCTACTATCTCAAATGTCACCTATAAAACATATTAAAAAGACACATTACATCTCCACAATAAACACTTAAAGAAATTGTTATCATTAAAATAAAATATAATCTTTTGAACTTATGAGATAAAACAAATATAAAACAAAATTAAGTGAAAAACATTATTTAGGAAGACAACATGAGAGAGAGGGGGGAGGAATAATCACCTTATTGACCCTCTGGTTTTCAAGAGGTTAGCTAAAAATATCTCTCGATATCTTCAATTTCCACATTAGTACAACAAAACCTCACTCTATCAATTTGTCAACAAATATTTCCATTGACAGAACAGCTCCTACCATGCACTTGCTTGATAGGTAATTCAGACTTCTACATTTATTATATTACCTTTCCATTGGCCATTGAGAGCTAACTTTTAATTCATAATAAGCTCTAGGTTGGAAATGACTATTAAATTGTAATAATCATTTGTCAATTGACTAAAAGACAAAAGTTTGATTCGTACAAAAGAAAGACCATGAATGCAATCTAAAAACCAACGCTATCATCCTCTTAATAGTCCTTTCCTAAATTTATTGTATTACCTTACTAATGACGATTGAAAGCTTCTACTTCTACTACTTAATAAGCTCTAGGGTGGAAATGAAAATTATGTTGTGGTAAGCATTTGGCAACTAAATAGAAGACAATAAATTTAATTTATACTAGAGAAAGATCATGAATGCAAAATAAAAACCAATGTTATCATCCTCTTAAACTATAAGCTGCCTTAGATTTTTAAACTATAAGATATAATTGGCTATCAAGATCAAGCTTAGTAAATAATCCAACAACTATTACAATTAACAAGCATAATCCAAAAACTTAAAACAACAAGCATGCCTCCAAGCACCAAAACATCTCAATTAGTAACCCTTTCCATCTTAAGAGCTCTCCCGTTATCTAAATTGTCACTAGAATTGTGGCCATAATGGTCCTTATCCTTGTTGTCTTGGTATTATTGTCTTTTTGTCTCCCCACATTGTCATACACCCTCTTGAAATACAAACTACTAATCTACCTCACACTTGATAAATTACATGTCCAACATTCTATGATATTGTTAAATGTAATTCAAAAAGCATAGCAATTGCAATAATTATAGTTCTCCAACATTTTTGGAAACCTAGCTTGAGCCATATTTCATTACTAGACTATAAAATGTTCAAAGAAAATCTTCCTTCCTAAAAACTACACAAAATTCTAGTGGGAAGTTCCCTCCTCCAACAACCAAACATCACCACTAATTGCCATAGCAACTACAAAATTGATGGTGCAGTTACCATTTTTATATGCATGAAAAACTCTAAGGCTTTTGAGAAAAAACAAACACTAGGAAATATCCCACATAAGCTTATCATTGTGGTTGGTCTTGGCAACTTGAAGAACCCCTTCAACAATCAAAGATGAAACTCCCTTAAGCCATATCACTTAAACCCAATCAGCTCACAATCAAACTAAAAAAATGGCCTCCAAGAACCTCTATGCTCATTTACAATAACTACATGAATATAAATTCTCTTACCCACATGTTGAACGAGGTTGCCCAAATAATCCCTAAGAACAATGAAAGCTCTCATCACATATTGTTCATTTGTGATCCATCAAAATTAAACTTGATCTAGCTCAAAGAAGAGGATCCTAGCATGAGAAACTCTTCAAACTTAATGCCAATAAGGTTATTAGAACTGCAATTAATTCAATAGATGAACCTACAGCCACGATGTTTTCCATAATAAGAAAAACAAAAAAGAAAAATCAGACATGCACTTTTCCATTGCTACTTGCCAAATATATTATACAATGCAATAGACACAAAAGATGCAAAGCAATTTTAGCATTCCCTTGCAATACAAGAAGAGAAGAAATCCAACAAAGCAACCATAGTGCTTGAAATAGTCACACATAGCTTAAAAAATCAAAAGTTGGTAACGCGCACCAACAAAAGCGTGATTCATACTTTATGTCACCCCACACCTACAATGGATGGGGGTTGGTACATGACAAAGTCCTAAAGGCAAGTCAATCAAGGGTGAGCATTGCACCATTTCAATGACACCAAAGAAAAATGAAACACCTCAACTGTACACATGGTTTCAAACATTAAAAATCTTAGAAAAGTTAAAAAAAGGTTCTTAGATAGTAATTATAGGCACCTTAGACATTTCCATGGAGTACCAAACAAGAATGTTTAGATGTGTGTGAGCAAGCCAAGAAATAGAAGTAATTCTTTATGCAAGATCCTCACTAAAAATCTGTTTGAAGAGCTGGGCATCTTATTGGCCATTGCCATAGCAAAGATAGTTCACTTTAGCAGGTAAACATTATAACATATTATCTTAAGCATCAACACAGGGGATACAGATAAATACAAGTATTGTTTAACACCAAACAACCCTTCAATAATACAATTTTCCAAAGCATATTGCTCCAAAGCAACCTATAGGTCAAAGAGCTCCTCTTAACCAAAAAGAATGCCTTAATGTCATCTTTCATTTTGAAAAAAGAAACCCAAACACAATGCTCACTATCTATTAACTTTGCCACCAATATAACCACAAGAAATTTACACCATTCTCTCGATATGTGAATGCCAAAGCTACCAAAGCATTTAAGCATGGTCACCTTATCCCTAAAAAGATAGTAAATTGAGTACTTCTCTAAGTATACACTCAATATGATATCATTAACATCAAACCTCATTATTAAAATTACCTATTATGCAATCAATAAATGTCACTTGTTGCGAAATTAGGAATTATCACTTGTCATGTGATCTAACAATTGAGGTATAAAAATATGATATAATGAAATACCATAATATCCTATAAAGTTACTATATAATCAAGAGCCAACACTTTTGTGATCAAGAAACTACTTGCTATATGATCTAAAAGTTAATAATATCACTAACATTATACCTCAGTATTAAAATTACCTATTCCATGATTAGAAGACGTTATTGGTATGTGATCAAGGGCTATCTCCTACCACATAATTTAGCGATTGAGATGTCATCAAGATAATCCAAAATTTCAATATTAATAAATAAGTGGGGTATACAATAAACTAAACCTTAATTTTCTAGCTCCAACACCCATCAAAACCACAAATCATTCTCTTTCTCAGGACTTGTAGAAAATTATTTAAGGTCACAACACAACTTCTAACTCGTTCAAAAGATACTATTACCTATTTTAAAACTCACAGTATTCTGTTCGATCTTGTTCCAATATAAACTTGATCGATTAGTTACTATTACCTATTTAACACAACTATCACTCAGGTGACTACACATTCTTGGGCCAGATTTATTAGGACCAAACCTCTAACAAGTAATAGAATCTCTTTAAGTATAGCAAGTGAAGAATGAACATGGCTAGAGGTGCATTGCTATATTAAAATCATGATTTTAGTTACAGCACTTATTGATCATTTAATGCATGCATTGTCTCAACATGTATTTAAGTAAAATTATATATCATCATCTTACATTAGGCACAAGATTACATTTTAAACCCTTTGGATCTTGATCTCCACATACATTATGCCACCAATAAGGTGTATCATAATTCACAAAGAAGTGTAAAGTATGAGAAAGAAAAAAAGCATAAATACTCCACATCAAATTTGTAATTCTTCATTAGCACAGCTAAGATTTTGGGCAGGCTGCCAACTTAGTTTTTACCATGGACTTTTCATACTAAATCCTTATCTATTTTATATTGTGATTAATTGCAATGTATAACCTAGTGACCACTATGTAACGTAAGTTTTTGCAACAATGCATACAAGTAAAGAGATTCATCTTACTTTATAAGACCAATCCAACTGAATCAAAACCACATCCACGTCAACATTCAGCACCATGCATTGTGAATTAACAATACTACAAATTGGCGGCTATGAAGTTTACAGTAAGCTTCTTTATTGCAGAAGTGCTCAATAACTATTTACACCACAGCCAGACTTCAAGAGTTCAGCTATAAGCAACTAGCAAAGCATGAAGAATAGAAAGCCATTCCAAACTTTTCCAACTATTTCCATCCGTAATATTACTTGTCTAGCATTTCTAATACAAAGCAAGATGGGAGAATAACAGTTTATCAGCAAAGACGGAAGCCAGATGTGCCTCTATGTTATCACCTTCCTACGCAAAGAGAGCGAATAAACGCTAGTAGTCGCTCTACATAAGCAAGGAGACAACCATCAGCTTTTACCCTCGCCCGCCAGCATAAAAAAGAAGAAAGTTTAGAAGAATAGCGGGCTCGTTGGCTTAGATGTTCCTCTGTGATTAACTTGGCCCAGACACGCAGCCCAACGGCTCAGCCCAGTGAAATCGCCGGAAAGACGCTGACCCTTCTCGCTAGGTTTGTTTGGTGTCCGGAACCGTCGGCGATCGTCACGAAAATCCAGCAGAATAGAGGCAAACCTAACAGTACCAGATGATCCTGACAGTGAATGTATGAAGTGACCCTCCCGTAAATAATATATTTTTAATATTAAATATTTATTGATTTATGTTAATTTAATATTTATCTTCTAAACCTCATTTCAGAACTACATGCCATTGTTATTTCCCTATATTATTTTGAAAATTTAATAATTATTAAACGAAAGATAATTGCAATTTAAATTATTAAACTTTTTAAACCAATATTTTGAAAGAAAAAAATAAGCAAATTTAAAAAAAAAGAACTTTTAGACCATTTAAATCTATACTCAAGTTTTT
Organism: Vanilla planifolia; assembly: GCA_023846275.1. Lineage (NCBI taxonomy): Eukaryota > Viridiplantae > Streptophyta > Magnoliopsida > Asparagales > Orchidaceae > Vanilla > Vanilla planifolia. The sequence continues at coordinate 1,868,866 of CM043870.1, forward strand.
TTAATTATCATGCTATGGTTTTTTTAATTATCATATTCAACTATCTCATGTACATGTTGCTTTCCTTTAGTGATTAACTTCTTTAATCTCAAATTTCAAATTCAACATAATTAATCACATAAAATATATTAACACTTTATTTAAAGTATTTTTATTTTTTTTTCAATTTCACAAACAAATAAATTTCTAGCTCAATTTCTGAAATTGATTTATATAATTTAGACAAAAGTTTACAAAAATATTGATTTAAATTTGCAAAACTCAGTGTTTGATTAAATGACATAATTTCCATTTTATATTATTTCTTTTTCATTTAATCGAACACCGACCCTTTAAATTTTATCAATATTTTATTATCATTATAAAAACATAATAATAAAATTCATTATTTTTTTCAAAAGTAACTTAGTTTTGAAATTTCAATCTCATTTGACAATTTTCAAAATGCATATGTTAAATTATATTATATGAGATATGTAATTTTACATAAAATTTTTAGATCTCAAAAGAAATACATTTTCAATTAAATTATGCCAATGAAGTTTTTAAAATATAACATTATTTTAAAAATCCTAGATAATTGCTGAAATGGTACATATTTTCAAATAAACTATAAAAATTAATATTTTTTTAGTAGAAATAACTACATATCACACCCATATTTACAAAAAAAATTAATAAAATAAAAACATAATATTTTTTTAATTTAAATTTCACTTAATCTAATTAAAATATAAGTTTACAAAATATATCCAAATCATATGGATATCCATACCTTTTTACTAAGGTATTATCTCTTCGATTAGAGATAAAGCATTCTCTTAAGTTTTGCCCTTCTTATAAGGGCCCTTGCCCTTCTTATAAGGGCCTTTGCCTTTTGAATGCTTCAAAAATGCATATATATGACCTTAGCCTTGATTCTAATCCCAATCTTCTCTGTGAAGTATTATCTCAAATTGGGACAACACCTCACTAAGGAGATCAAGATGTCACATCATGCTATCAGAATCAAATCAAAATATTATGTTATGGGGCTAAACATGACCATGAACATCAAAGAACAAAGCATTAACTATAAATGAATAAGGCCCAAAGATGTCACACCAAACCAATGTAGCTTTTTCACATCAACTATGTTTGTATCAATATCTAGGCACATTTTTCATATTTTGTTACATTTTAATCCATCTATGTATATGAATATTTTGTCTCTATAATGGAATGATTATTTGATCACCAACGACAAATCCACCTGAAGATTTTGGGTTCATTAAACTGAAACAAGTAATTGTTTTTATTGCATCAAGTGATCATAACAGACAAAAACTATAGATCATTGTCCTCGTATTGGATGATTGGAAATCATCTAACAATTTTCAATCTCAATTGACAATTTTCAAAATGCATAATATCAAAATCCCCACACTTGGATCTCAAACAAAATGCATTTTCAATTAAATTTTCACCAACAATCTTTTCTCAATATAACATTATTTTAAAAATCCTAGATAATTGTTGACAAACACATATTTACAAATAAACTATAAATATTAACATTTTTAGTAGAAATAAATACATTCACACCCATATTTGGAGAACTAAGACAATAAAAACATACAAACACTTTTTTAATTTAAATTTCACTTAATCGAGTATTTTACAAAACAGGTTTATAGTCTATATTCCAAACGATATGAGACATCCTGATGTTCTTAGTAATGCATTGTCTCGATTGGAGACAAAGTACTTGCTCAAGTTTTGTCATTCTTAAAAGAGCCTTCACTTTTCAATGTTTCATAAATGCACATACATGGCCTTAGCCTTGGCTCTAATGTCATCATAATATTTCTTTCTTGATGATGCATTATCTCAGATTAGAACAATAGTTTATCAAGAAGATTGAGATGTTATATTATGCTATCAAAACCAATTAGAAAATTATATGATGGAGCTAAACATGACCATGAACATCCTAAGCATAAGGCATGAACTATAAATGAATGAGGCCCGAGGATGTCACAACATACAAATGTGACAACGTTTTCTCATCAACCATGTTCGAATCAATATCTAGGTACATTTTTCATATTTTGTTACATTTCAATCCATTTGTATACATGTACGTTTCATCTTTCTATAATAGAATGGTTATTTGATTACTAATATCCAATTATATCTAAAGATTTTGAGTTTATTAAATTGTAATAAATAATTTGTTTTATTACATCAAGTGATCATAACAAACAAACACTATTGATCATTGTCCTCCATTGGATGATTGTAAATCATCTAACCACTCTAGGAGGTCAATAATACTACTCCAAATGTTATCCCACACCCTCCTAACTCAGTCAAACAATCGTACAAGATAACCTATACAATGTTTTCTAAATGGTTAGTTAACTGTACAAGGAGGTCACTATACTATTCAACCACTCAAGATGATATACTAAATTGTTCATCTTCTTTGTTTACCCATCCAATAAACCTTTGTGAATTAGACTCTTTGCTCTTTATTCTTGGTGTATGAATATGATGGAGATTTCTCTTTACCTTCTTACGTTTTAGTGGTTCACAAAAGCTTATCAAAGCTTCGTTCTCACAAACATAGCTTCTTATGATTGTTTACCTAAGGGGTTGTTCGGTACCTCGACGGGATTTGAAGACTCATCTGCCTCAAATATACATAATCTGCACCAAAAAAACTTCACATAAAAGTCAGTTCGATAATTCTTTACCAAACAGAGCCATGGTTAATCACCAGTGACACAACACAAAGCAGAACATTATTTGCAGCTTTCTAATTCCCAATGGAAAAAGAGAAGTGCATGAGCATCAAAAGGAAGTATTTGCTTATCTCTTCTCATTCACCATATGAGTTGTAACATGGTAGCAAACTCTAGGGTTTCCCACCAAGCTCCACTCTGAGGTTATCATAAGGGTAAACCTTCTGTGCCTGCTTAGAAAGCACAAAAATTGATCAGTTTAGTATACACAGGGAGCTTCAAGAGAATTAGAAGCTAGATCAAACACTCTTTTTCTAAAAGCACTGTCAGAGATGGAAGGTATAATTCATATGTAGGTTATAGAATGTTGATTTTGGTAACATCCAAACAAAAAGTATAATTCATCAGGAACAATTTGAGTTGAATAACTTGATGATTAAGTAGAAAAAAAACTCATGGGCAAAACCTAGAAGGAGATCAAGTTGCAACAAGCAGCATGTTGTTTCAAAAATAACTGACAAGGACAATGCCGAAAAGGAAAACCAAGTTGCAAGTAGCATTTTATTTAAAAGAAGCATGCAGAAAAGAGAACTCAGAGGAAGCATGGTAGGTATTATGCAAAGAAAAAAAAAATCGAAGAGACAAAGACTATCCCTTTCTTCTCTTCATCTTTCTTTCATTTTACCTTTATGCTTTGATATGAGAGAGAGAGAGAGAGAGAGAGAGCAAATTTTTCAATTATATTTTTCAGCTCTTCTTACTGTACCCAACAAGGAGTGAGAAGCATAACTGCTCACTTGTGGCTAAGGGTTAGACTCCCATCCATCATTATAGATGTGAAAGGTTTCCTTGAATGTGTAGTTGGACAGGGATGGAGATTAACAACTGCCATGAGAAACGAAGTTGGTATCCTTTCCATCATCATTGAGTACTTAGTTCCAAAATTTGGCTTTGGTCAATTAATCATCAACCATGGTTTTAAGAACAAAAAGCTCGATTGAAAGGAAAAATCAATTGGAGAAACATCTTCCCCTCCCACTGCACTACCTAAAAACATGACAAGCAGGCTACAGGGCTCGAAGTGCAGTTATCATTCTTGTATGCAATAGAGACTTTCCACGCTCAAAGGAAGATAAAAAATGTAAACCATGAGTCCAACCCTAAGAACTGACCTAGAACAATCAAAAGTATCAATGCATATGACAAAAACCTTATCCTTTGCTCCCCAAATTAGCCAGCAAAGCAATCACTCCCCATATCTAAAAGCTTAATCCCTCGACTCCCACCTAAATATGGTGTTAATTTGGTTATGAAAATAAAACCTTGAGGTTTTTTCACGTGTGTGAGTGCTCAGTTAAGAAGGCATAAGCTAATCTCTCCTCATCCCGGATTGCGATCCGAGAGGCAAAGAAAAGTGTAGGTTAGCTTTCCTTCCTCTTCTCTCCTTTCCTCCTTCTCCTTTTCTTCCTTCACAATCACACATCACTTTGCTAACAAAATTATGGTGCTGTCTGCATCAAATGTGACATCAAAACATCTTGCACGATGTTTCAACCACCATGAAGATTTGTTGTTAGCCACCATCCTGCATTTTGCTGCTATTCTGACCGCAGTCAAATTTGCTATAAAAATAAAACTGCCTCAGTTTCTACATCACCGGCCACTGCTAGCTATTGTCACGCCAATGTCATCCTGATCAGTACAAGGGTGCGTGCGGCCATGCAGACCACCCTGGCCAAGTAGCCACAAACCCACAGAGTTCTGTCCCTACCACCTCCACTGCCACCACTAGCGGTCAAATTGCATTGACATCTCTCATGTGATGCTAGCCAAATCACATGTGCCTAATCCGCCTACAAACCTAGCTGTCATCGCAGCTTTTGTTCCTGGAAGCAATGAACCGGGCAAAGAAAAGAAGCACTGCCACTAATCACAACCAAACCGACCCAGTGCCCAACTGAACCAACACACATGCAGATCTTGGCACCAAACAGTCCACTGTCAACCTAGACAACTTACAGACCCAAACCGCTCTAGCTCAGTGCTAAACCTAACCAGCATGTATACTGCACATGTGGGACCCAACACTAACCCGCCTACCTTAGCTGCCCACAATTGAACCAAAACTACTTATTTCCATCTTAGCTTGGCAATCATTTTTTAAAGTGTTTTTCTAAAGATTTTGGGTTACAATTTCACTAAAATGATTTTAAGAGTTTATAAAGAAGATTGTTTTCAAATATTATATAAGCGATATGAAAGATTTGATAATCAAGAAGTTTATAAAAGAGATATTCTTAAATTTTTTTTAAATATAATTTTATTTCATTTAATAGAATCATCTCAACTTGAAGATTAACATATGAATTTGTATATCCAATAATTATAATTGTGATACTCATTAGATATTGCTTTATTTAAAAAAATATAATTATAACTATGAGTGAATCTATCTTGAAGCTTGTGAATAAAAACTAAGAAAATGTTGTTTTCTTATTAATAGAATCATCTCGACTCGAAGACTAACATATTAATTTGTATATCCAATAATTATAATTGTGTTACTCATTAGATATTACTCTATTTAAAAAAATAAAATTATAACTATGGGTGAATCTATCTTGAAGCTTGTGAATAAAAACTAAGAAAATGTCGTTTTCTTATTTTTTTTATTCTAACATACAACTACTCTTCGTAATTAGGTTAAATGTTTAAGAAGAATTTTTTCATAACCATATCAATGCGTATTATTCTTAGTTTATTATTTATTTAAAAACTTTTATTTAAACATTATGAAATTATTTTAATTACGTCTACATCACTTTATTTGTAATATTACTTTAATTAAAGAATAAATAGAAATATTTTAATATTTTAGTCATATTTTTTATTTATTATACCTCTTAAACATTACCAAATAGAAAGTTTAAAAAATATTAAGAATAGAAAAAATTCAATAAACAATATCACAATTACTATAAATATAAAACTAGATAGGATAGAAGCTATATTGACTAAAATTAAAAGATTACTAGATGAGATTAATATATCTAATGGTCACAAATCCCTCAAAATCATAAATATATTCACTATGAATTATATGAAAATATTGAGGTTTTCATATTTGATGATTTATATGGTGTTTACAAATTTATTGATTGATTAGAATAGAAAAAATATTTCTTTAATTATTATGATATTAATGATTATCAAAGAGTTAATTTTACAAACTTAAAATTAGAAAATTATGCTACAAATATTGGGTTAGATTTCTTATATAAAGAATAAAAGTTTAGTAAACAAGTTTATACTTTATATTTTGCCAGTTTGAGGATGACTCGAGTTAATGAACTTAGGCATGAGAGACTCTTTTTTGACACTGAGACAATGCATATGGGCCTAAATGATGACATTCTAATGAGGTAGTATAGCATATCATAACAATTTTGCACACTTTTGCTAGTTTTTAGTTTACAAAGTAGTTTGTAGTCACTTTCGTTAAGACAAGGGCATGTTCCTCTCAAACAACTTTTATACGACTCTCAATGATGATCGTAGTTTTTTTTACTTAATTTCTAATATTTATCACATGTAGACTAAGACCAGATTTCAATACAAAAAACCATCAACAATAATAAATTAAGTAATAAAGAGCTCTTATCAATTGTTCATTGCATCATACGTAACCTCCTCAGAAGATATATTTCTATGCAACACGTGCATTTCAATGAAAGGAGCATCAATGCCAAACTAAACATAAAAAAATGGAAGCTCCACTAGCTTAAAGGGCAAATCATCCATGGAAGAGCCCAACAATGTACTACACATACTTGAATCTATTAGCACTATATAATACACTTAGAATTCTTTCAAAGCACTAAAAAGCCACCTATCCAAATATGCTAATAGTTAAGACATCTTAAGAACGTCTTGGCATAAATCCGGAATCTATCATCTAATTAAGACAATGCAACTAAGAAAGAGAAGGAAGCATAATACAAGTAGAAAGAAACAAGTACAAATAGCAAAAATGTATTTCTTAATATGGTCCACAACAACTAACATTATCTTATTAATGACTTAGACTTCGTAAATCATTCTACAAATATTGTGAATTATTTTCTACATATTTGGACACATTTCTCTTATATTTAATTAAATCTTACAATATGAAACTTATGATTTATATTTATTTTTGTATTAGATACAGCTGAGCCATCCTGAATCAAGTCATCAAAAGTAGCAAAACAATAGAAAGAGTTGGGATGAACAAGAAATATAGCGAAACAAACAACGCAACAAAATTACCAAGCTAACTCTAATACCTTCCATTGGAGAAAAAGCTATACATCTGAACACCTTACCCTTTGATGCACACAAGCTTCCCACAGCATGAATCATGCTCTCCTTAGTTTTGTCTCAACTGTTTCCACCAAAAATTCTAGACCGGATCATCCCATGTTCCAACTGCATCAGCACCCTCTTTTTCCTCAATTCCAACACCACCACCACTAAAGCATCAGTGGCCACCAATGTCTACCTCACCCCTTTGGACGGTAATGAAGAATAACCTTTTTTTTTTTGCAAGGAACAAGCATTAATTTTGCTATGAACATCGTTTCTATGATCTAGCCCCCATCAAGCTTCTCTTCAAGTAATACATGCAATGAGCAAGTCTTTTACCTAGTTTATATTCATCTAGGTTAAATGAAGTAATAGATGCATGCAAATATGCTGACATTAATGAATGAACCACTAAACGCATCTACATGTGTACATAGATCCATGCATGCATGTTTAAACATTTGCATAAATATTTTTATACAATTTCAAACAAGTTCAAATTTATCTTAATCTAACTCAGCTTGATTTCCATCCAAGCCAAGTCTAGCTCACAATTGGACGGAAATTCTTTGATTTAAGTCAGCAGCAAGCTGAAACCCAATCCAATTTTAAATATTTCAAGCTAATCTCACAACACCAAATCATATAGTCTAGCTAATGAACCCTCTAGTACTCCTTGCAACTTTATCCAACTTAAATGATTGAATTAGATTAATATTGAGATCTATGAGCTAGGTTTTCCTACTAAGCTTAACTCATGCTATGTTCAAATTACTTTTCTCTATAAAATTTAGCCCAAACAGCCTGATGTCATTGAGAACATAGGAAAATATAAAATATAACAAGTAACATGATTATTTTCTACACCTCTCATAGGTTAGAAGGAGCTTAATGAAAGCCGCTTCTTTGAAAATTTGCAACTTTCGAGCATCTTGTACTTCCTTTTTTTCAAATTTAACCTTGTCTGAGGCTAGATTATAGTACTATGTTACGCAAATTCATGTATTAAGGCATGCAGATTCATGTATTATGCTAATAAACGACATCAATGGCATAATCATCAGTTTAGTACTTTGAGCTGTATTGCAGATCAAAGTACCATAGCAGATTGGTACTAAAAAATTATTAACCTTATCACTTATCTTGCTAGAGTAGCAAACGTCTCAGCATAACCCCACAACCTTAACATTACTTTGGAACAGCAAAGGAAAATTTAGGAGTCATATTTTCCATTTCGTACAACCAGACAAAGAAGAGCAAACGTTATGACTGAAAAAAAAAATTGCGCAAAATAATAATAGCTTTCAGATCCAAATTGCTTACACAGGTTAACTTCGATGCTTTATCATTCCAAGCAGCAAGCAGACCGAGGGTTGCGAAGAATCCCAGACCTCCGCATAACCATGCAAGAGATTCATACTTCACAACAATTGAGAGGCACAATGATGCAAAATTCCTTTAAAATAATAAGAAACTTAAACGATCGTCAACAGAGGAATATACCTTGCCAATGTGTGGTGCGATCCTATCGATGCAGGGCTCTGGGAATGGCGTACCGTTGTCCCAAATCAACTCATCCTGGATTGGCAGCTAAACCAATAGCATAAGAAGAAACCGTCAAGCAAGCACCCATGTGATCAAGCCAAGGGTAGCGAGAGGCGCATGGAAAACGACAGTTTACCGGTTTGTCCGGTACTAGGGGTTTTCCGACTGGAAGCCCCATGCCAGAGCGAGCGGGGAGGGAGGAAGCGGCGCATCGGCCGACACCGCCCCCGCCCAGCAACCGAGATGCGGCAATGCTCAATCTTCCGGCCATCGCTTGGTTCGTCAAGCCTGAACTCGGGAGGTCTGGCCTGACTCGTACGCCCTCACACTTAATTATTAATATTATATTATTATAATATAATATTAATAAAATTAGTTAGTTATTTCTTGATATTAAAACTCAATAATCAAAATAATTGTGAAAATATCTAATAGCTAATACTGTATTAAAAGGACTTGAGTGCTAAAAAAAAGTTTTTACTTGTAAATCAATTAATTAATTCTTATTTGTTTATTTAACATGTCTTCTAAAATCTTTTATTAAATATTTGATCAGATAATTTGATTAACAAACCGAATTATCCAATTAATTAAATCACTTAAAAAAACAAACACTATTAAATGTAATAATCTTACTATTATATCTTCTTAATCTCTTTCTAATTAATTCATCCAATAATTTTGAAAATAAATAAATAAAAAAATGAAATTCAAAAAAAACTATACCGCTTGTAACTTAACTCTTTTTTCCTATCATGTAAACATCTATATTGTCATAAGAATAAGAATGAAAATAATAATGTTTAAATTAATTATTATATTTATTTTAATAAACTTTAGACATTACAACTATATAAGCAAACATTTTGGAATATCATATGTGATGCCGGACGGATTACAATAATTTGAGCAATACAGAAATTACATCCACACACCAGAAATAAAGTAAACTTGAAAGGTAAAAATGTGAAAATTCGAAAAGAAATAACAAGCAAGAGACACCCGTCCAAAGCAATCTTAGCCAAGAGGGGGACCGTGAGCAACACAGAGGTCGCTCCGTAGGCTAGGTGGTCCGCAACACCTCGACGGCACAGACGCGGGGTACTCGGATAAGGGTTTAAATACCGAGCGAGATAAATTTTGAAAAGTGGAATGGTCGCACCGGCACAGTTGAAAGGTACAAAGATCGCGCTAAATCACCGTAAATCAGAAATTTAACAGATATTATTCGAGTAAGAACCGTTCAAGTCCGAGGGAACCCAAATCTTAAGAGAGAGAAAAGCGTCGAAATCCGGATGAAAAGGCGAATGTGACGATGAGTAGTTATGAAACGTTACCGTCGTGGTAGCGGCGGGGTATGGAGAGTATGTCGATGAAGGGACGAAGATGAAGATGGCGTCGTTGATAAACTGGCACGGCCTCTCACCGCTTGGGCCTCGCACCCCTCCTCCCAGTACCGGAGCCTCGACGAATCAGCACGCCGAAGTCTTGTTGGAATCACACCAATGACTCAACAAGTGAAAGCAAAGCACTAAAATACTTAAACAAGCTCAAATATCAACTGACCTTACATAGGGGTAGGCCTCCCTATTTATAGAGAGCCTAAGGGTACATCGGTAAAACAACTTTTAGAGTTTTAAAGGAATAAAATACGTGAAACTTGGAAATAAATAGGAAAATAACAAATATAAAGGCTGCATATCAATTTCTGCCTTTTAAAACATTAAAAAAAAGGCAGGAAATAGTCAAAAGCTGATCCAGAAGCTGTTGCCAAACAGCTTTTAAGGCAAATTCGGCGGGCTAGCAGCGGTTGGCGGCGGCGGTCGCGGCGGCGAATCCGGCGGGGACGCTGGCGCGGTCGAGTCGTGTTGTCGCGGGTCGGTTGCGGGTCGGCGTGGGTCGGAGACGGGTCGGCGCGGTTCATCCAGCAGGTCGTGCGACCCAAGCCATGACACGGGTCTGAACCGGGTCGCGCCGACCCGCCACCCGCGGGCGCGTCTCGCGCGAACCCGCGCGCGGGTCCGTCGACTCAACGGCCGACGGCGGCGAAGCGGTGGCGGACGGTCGCAGTCGGCGGCGGAAGGCGTCCGGCGGCGGCGAAAACCAGAAAAAGAGGCCTTTTGGCCAAATTTGGGTCCCCGAATCCAAAAATAATGTTCTTGAGTGTTAATTCGAGCCCGAAATGCAACTTTGGGCTCCAAATTGATCCTGTTCATGAAGAGTAACTCCCTTGGTCGTCGGGTAGTGCAGGAGCGCATCTGAATAGATGAAGTACGTCGAAAATCATGCATGGCGCTGGTGTCCCCACCAATATGCTCTGTGGTCGCATTTTCAAAATACCATTGATAAGCTTTAACTAAATCTTCATTTAGAAAATCTTTAATGATAAAGCTGGTTAAGAAATAGAAGAAAATTTCATATATTTGCATTAAAGATAAAAAAATTATTTTTATATTAAAATTGATTATTTTTAAATAAATTAATAAATAAATAAATTGATATAATTGTGATATAAATAAACTATTTGTTACTTATTTATGAATATAATAATATGATATGTTATGATATAAATATAAATATATAATCAACTAATTATAAAAATATTAATATTTTTTTATTTAAAAATTAAGCGAAAAAAAGATCAAGTTGCTATTTAAAATAAACTAATAACAAATCAATAAATTTCAATACAAACCTTACCCTTTTATTTTCACAATAATGGCTTTTATTATAACTTATTTTTTTTAAAATAATAAAATTTTATTTTTTATAATAACTTTTTATGTCAACTCGTTTATCACAAGCAATCCATATTATTGGAATCTTGAGTTCTCTTTAAGACTATGTCTGCAAAAGAAAAGAAACTTCTGAAAAAATATTTAAAAAATAAAAAAGATATTTTATATAAATAAAAAGATTTTTTTTTATATACTCCAGAAGATGAAACTGAACAAATCCTATTCATACCTTATGACTGAAACACATTCCAGCTTCACGTACAAGGCATTCAGCATCTCACCAACTAAAACATCCTATAGTCTAACTTAGAAGAAGAAAGGATCCTCTTACTCTTCTCCACCGAAGGTGTTCTCTGCACTGTACACCAAGTAGAGAAAACCATCTTCGTCTTTCTTCTCATTATAGAGTGAGGACATGAAAGATCCTGCAACAAAGAAAACACCATTCTTAATGCTTTGAAAAGCTTGAAACGAAGGTCCTCTTTGCTTTTACTGTATTCTCTCAATTCATATATGGTACCTATGGGTGGAAGAATGTTGCCTGCAAACAGAAAAATTGCCTTCTCAGAGGACAAGCTGATTCTCTTGCGGATCACATAGGCAAACTGCCCCACAGTAAGGTCACCTGGAACCAAGTACCTGCATTTGTGATTCAATTGGTTTAAGAGATTTCTTATTCCCTTCCAATTAAACAACGAGTCCTTTACAGATCTGGAAATGAGACTTACTTGCGTTTGTCGACGATTGGGATGCCGCATCGCCATGCTTTCTCAACTATCACCTAAAGAGATCAACATTAAGTAACAGGATTTTAACATCAGGCAATTGCTGGAAATATGAGTCCTGAAGTCATAAAGGCTTGCTCTTTGTATGATATAACTTAATCATTAATGGTTGGGTTTTGAGTTGCCTTCTGTTTGCTAATTCTCTGGAGTTTCCATCTTTTATACTTCTTCTAGTTTTCAATAATCAATCATAGATCTTTTATTTTCTACCTATTCTATTTTTAAATCTATTAATAATATACAAGCTCCATTGGAGATCCTTCAAGAAAAATACTATATTGATAATGGTTTATAAGAGTTTCATGGCATGATTAGTTCTTAAAAATTCTCATAGTTTCAAAGCATAACTCAACTTATAAAGATGAGAAAAGATTTCTTCTCCTAGAGCTCTGCAGCTTTATAAATATGAAACCTAATCTTAGTATTTTTGAACATTTTGTCCTTTAAAAATACTTGATAAAATCCTTCTCATCATTGCTACAACTTTAGTATCATAATTAAGATTTTATTTGCTAAACTCTTCACAAATGTGTATTTAGTTTGATGACAACAAAAACATCTTATTTGTCGTCTAATATTTTTCTCTCAATTGTTAATTTAAATCAAGTTTCTAAACCAATCAAGTTAAAATGTTTGAGTACGACATCACATTTGATCAAGCCACAAGATTTAGAACATTGATCTGCGGCTTGAAGAGCTTATTGACAATAAGTTTGTAGTTAACATAATCATTTTTAGACGAAAAAGAATCGATCACGTATGTTAAGGCATTCATGATGACATGATCAATTGGTTGAGCATGCATTTATGAAGTTATTTTTGTTTTGCATGGCATGGTAAACACATGATAATAATCATAAGCATTAAAGATACATTGATGAGATTATGGGTGTGTATGATAATAAAATAATTCTATCTAATATATTATTACACAAGAAAAAGAATTTTTTACATAAATAGACTTAAGATTTTTACATTCATTTGTTCTCTAAGAGAAGCATTGAAACATCTAATCTTTGGTTCGATGATAAAAAAATTTTGAATCTTTAAAGAGAAACTCAGTCCAATAGTTCATTGCTATCAGATCATCTCATAGAGGATCTGATACTTTATGCATACATAGAAGCAGCACATATCAGTTCATCGTTGAACATCCATTAGACTATCTGATCAATACCTGTTGAGTATCACACTATTCAATAGATGGATCAGACTATCTGTTTGTTTATCAAACTAAATGAGCATGAAAATGAAGTATCTATGAAACAACCATCGTAACATCTGAGATACAATCCGATATTGATTGGAACATCTTAAAGTTGGATTAGACCATTCTATGTTTCTAGTTTTAAACTGATTGGACCATGATCGGATTGTTGTCTTACAAGTTTCCTAGATTTTAGTAACAATCACCCAGTTTTTTGAAATTTTGACTAGCTTCCAAGTTCATCATCTTTCAAACTTTAAGTAGATTTCTTCATTGTGCTCAAGTGATAACATATTTTCTAATTTAATCCACATCGACTTGTGTTTGGCCAAATGCATGCAAGGTGCTCGAACGAAATGGTTGGTCACCAATTCCAAAACTGACCAAAATCAAAAACACATTTTTTCCCCCTCACATTCATACATGTCTCACGCCAAGCTCAATATACATATCCAAATACGCCACTCCTTCCCAGACAGAGAAGAGGCCTATTTGCTTCAACCGTAGTTCATCAGCTCGAAGTTTCAAGATAATTGCAGATAAAAAAATCATCAAAAAGAGCACAAAGAAAAAGCACTTACCGGTATCCTATTGCTGTACTTCCTCATGATCCTCGCCGACTCCTCCTTTCTAGCCTCTGCCATTCAAACCAACTCATTTCAATCGAAGATGAACCCGATTGCATAGAAACCAAAACATACCAACAAAGGAAAAAAACATCAAGAATCATCTAAAGGAAAGGATTGCAAACCCAAGCTGTGGTCCTTTTTGAACGAGCCGCTCCACCCCTTCCGCACCATCTCCCCTGCCAAGCAAACAGAACCGATCAAATCCAGAAACCATCACCCAAAAACCCTACGCAAGAACCATTCATAAAGAACGAATGGCAAAGAACCTTGTCTATTAGGAAAACAGTCGATAGAGAGAAAAGTGACGGCAAAGCAAGAGAGAAGCCGCAAGCCAAGGGATCCGTTAAAGGAAGACAAATCCTCCGTGATTGGCTTCCTTTGAGCTGATTTGTCTTCCTTTGAGCTGGGTGATGAACTCTTCTCGAACGCCTTTATAAAGGTTGCTTACACAATTATAAAAAATAAAAACGTTATTTTTTCCTAAAATTTTATAAAAAAAAAATATATTTTTTTTAAATCAAACTCACTGTCTCATTCTTAAATTCATAACTTTAATATTATTTAATAATTTTTCTTAGTTACAAAATAAAAGGAAATATATTAGCATTTTTAAATATTTATCTTTTATTTTAATTTTAAAATTAATTTTTTAAATTGGTAGCTTGTCTTTGATATGTATATTAGGATTGATTCAAGACATTTAATTATTTATTTTAGAAAAATATTTTTTATTTATTTTCGTTAAAAATGATTTTTAAAACATATTAAATATTATTTTTTTAAATTTTGGATTGGAAAAAATTTGGATTTTTTTAAATCGTAAATTTAATATTTTAATAATTGTATTTTTGTTTTATAATGAAAACAATGTGTTAGAATGCATTCCAATCATCAGCATTTGTAAATATTTATCTTTTATTAAATTTTAATAATTACTTCAGCTAAAATTATTAAAAAAATTAGATAATCCATCTTTCAACCTTAAATTACAATTGATTCAAACCATTTTTATTTTTTCATAACAAAAGAAATTTCTTAATTTACTTTTTTGATAAATTCATAAAAATTTGAAACTAATTCTTTTTTATAAAATTAATTTAATGATTTTCTAACGCACATGACAAAATCATTTTATTTTTATAATAGAAATATTATATTTTAAAAAACGTTTGCATTTTTCCCATTTAAAATACATTTTTATACATTTTAAATTTTATTGTTTTAATAAAATCAACTAAAATTATTTAAATTGTATATTATTTTATTTAAAATTAATATTAACAGTATATTGAATAATCATAAAACTCAAAGAAATTAATAATGATCCATTTAATGAATAATAAAAAATAATTTTATTTAGCTTTTAAATGCTATATTTTGTAAAATTTTATATAACTAATATAATATTTTAAATTAAATAATAAAGTATAAATTAATTAATTATGTCAATATTTCAAAACTTGTTCACATTTTAACCATGAAAATAATAAGGACGTCTTTGTATAAATAATAATATTATGATTAATATTCAAATATCTTTTAATCGCAAAATATCAACACCATTTCTTAGAGTTAAATTCCAACTCATAATCATCTTAGATCAATTTGATATATAATTTCTATATGCACATAAATTAAATTTCAAAAAATAAAAATATTCAAAACTCGTCCAAAATGAATTTCATTCAAACTAACCAAAAATTATTAAATAAATATTTATTTATAACATTTATATAGATAAAAAAAAAAACTAAAATAACAATATAACTTAAATTCAAAATTACTTGAATACAAGCAATAATGGGAGATCTCACTAAAAGCCTTGTCCAAAGGGAAAAAGAAGTGGTAGTTAATCTATTTTTTTTAATTTAATTATTTTTCTTCAATATTCAATAAAGATAAAAAATAATCAACATTTAAATGAAATTATAATTTTTTCTTAATTTTACATTTAAAAAATAAATAAATCTGAGATATTTCATTCTATAACTTATTTTGACATATAAATCAAAGAACATCTTCAAATCACTTATAATATACATTACATGCATTTAATATTATTAAAACATGATTATTTATTTATAATCAATCATCATTTGTATAAATTTAATAATGAACAATTTCCAAAACATTATAAGATAATGACATTAAGTTTATTTTATGTTCAATGACTTATTTAAGTTTTTACACAATTTGTGATTTCAATTCTATTAATATTTTAAAATTAATAATGTACATATATTTATAATGATTAATTAATTTGAAATTTTGATGTGCTCAAGAGCATTTTTTTTCTTTGCTCTTTAATATTATGTTATTAAAAATAACATATTTTTGGTTATATGAATAATTGCTTTATTTTATATTTCAATTTCTATTAAGTTAATTTCAATTTTCATGATCATTTTCATTAGAAATGATATGATATAAAATCAATAAATATTCTTTTTCTATTTCAGACAACTACTTATCATATTTATGATTAACAATATTCTTTTAAAATCAATAAATATTATATTTGGAGATAATTGTCAAGAATTTATGTATGAAAATCAAACTAATCAAATGCATTGAAAAAAACATAAAAATATAAAATATATATATAAAAGAAAGAAAAATATCTTTTGTTTCTCACACATCCAAAATTATGAGAAAAAATAAACAATAAAGTCTTTATTATTTTCTTATATAAGTTGTTAAGTTACAATAAAATTGCATTAAATGTCATCATCCTTCAATGATAAAAACACATTGGATCTATGATGTTAGAATAATCAAACTATTGATGTGACGATAGATTAATTATAAGACATAATACGTATAAATAGAAGAAGCAATATGCACATAGTATTGATAAAATGTATCAATTTTTGAGTTTGTTAAATTCAATTTACACAAAAAAAGAAGTAGTTCTCTAATTTCAGTTTAGGTCAATTTGATTTTGATTAAATATTTTTTTAGTTGAAAAACTCATTTTTTAAAATGTTTTTTAATTTATAAATTATAAACAAATAGAAAGTTTGATTTTTTTTAAAAATAAAATTATTTGAAAAAACATTAAATAAATATTTTTTTAAAATTTGAAGAGTAAAAGTTGGCCTTAATCTTATCTAATGGTTGGAAAGGAAGCTGGACTCGTGTTGAACAACATAAGCTACACCCAAGGTATCTGCGAAGACCAATTCCGCTTGCTTGGGAAGAAGGTTTGCAGAGAGAGAGAGAGAGAGAGAGAGAGAGAGAGAGAGAGAGAGAGGGGAGAAGAAAGAGGTGGAGCAGTACAGTAGACAGAGAACAGGAAGAGCAGTAAGTAGAGAAAGCGAGCGCTGCTACTGCGGAGAAGACGGGCTTCTATCTTTTCTTTCTTTTCAAATGGGACTGCTGGATTAGACCTCGCCGATGAGGAAGCTATAAAGACGCCTTAAAGTTCCGATCTTGTGTACTGTGTATCAGATGCTTGTCTTTTCATGCTTGTTCCTTTCCCCCGCTCGAGGCCCGAGAGGCTAAAACCCGGTTTGGATGAAAGGTTTGCCCTTTGGTACGCAAGGAAGGCCGCCGGCGGTGGAAGTCTTCGCGTTGGGAAGCGAGGAGAAGGATACCTTCTTCTGGAGCAAGAGAACGCAGAGTTCTTACAAGGAGGGAGGAGAACCGAGGTCGGTTCTGGAAAGGCAAAGAAGCCCAAGTCCGCCAACGTCGACATCCACCCCGTCATCCTCCAATACAGTTGGAGTGGCGGCGGTCTCCGAAAATCCATGCTTTAATTGGCCGTCGGCGTCAGCGTCAGCGTCGACCCCTTGCTCTTACGCCTTTGGGGAATGGTCGGCGGAGCCCATTCCTGTGGCGGTCCGAAGCGGGGAGAGCTGGGAAACCATGCTTTCGGAGACGTCCTCGGATCCACCGTCGGAGCCCAGCTCGGTGCATAGCTTACTCCGGTGGTTCACGGCGGAAGCTGAAGATGGAGCAAGGTTCGGAGGCGGTGGGTTTGCTGATGTCGGATTCGGGAACGAATCCATGGTTGGACCTTCAGGCGCTCCGCTCCCGCTTGCCATCGTCCCTCCTCCCAACTTCTCTACCTCTCTTGGATTTGCTAACAATAGCTACAAAGCTCCAAATTTTGTTAACTCCGGCTTCCTTAATTCCCAGAACCAACAAGTCCCCCACCACTCCTCCTTTCTCCCTCTCAACAGCCAGCAGACCATGGCCGCGATGCCGCAGCCGGGGATCCACCATTCTCAAACAAATTTCCTTACTTGTCCAGAGATGTTCCTGGACTTAAATGCCATGACTTTCCATCTCCAACCTCAGGTTCCTAGCGATACTATCCCACTGCAGCAAGCTGTGGTGGAGCAGCATCAAGCAGTGGTAGACCAGCTCTTTCGGGTGGCCGAGCTCCTCGAGGCTGGCAACGCCATCAGCGCCCATTTGATATTGGCGCGGCTCAATCATCTTCTTCCCTCTCCATCAGGGAAGCCTCTTTTCCGTTCTGCATTCTACTTCAAGGAGGCGCTTCTTGCCATAACAGGCGGAAGCATCCGGCCAAACTGGTTCTCTGTTGGCACTCCTCTTGACGTCCTGCTCAAGCTTGATGCCTACAAAGCCTTTTCGGAGGCTTCTCCATCCCTTCAGTTCACAAGCTTTACCTCTACGCAGGCCATTCTAGAGGAGCTTGCCGGAGCTAACAGCATCCATGTGATTGATTTCGATGTTGGAGTTGGTGGTCATTGGTCTACACTGCTACAAGAGCTGTCCCAGAGGCGCTCGGCTGCCATTGGTGCGCCGGAGCTTCGCATTTCTGCATTTGTCTCCATGGCTTGGCATCACCCGCTTGAGCTCCAGCTCATTCAAGAAAACCTTACCCAATTTGCTTCCAATCTTGGTGTTCCCTTTGCTCTCGAATTCCTACCTCTTGAATCCTTCGACCCCACCGCAGTAGTTTTCTCCTCCACACCTTGTGAAGCCATTGCTGTGAACTTTACAGTTGGCTCTGGGAATCACATCCTATCAACTCAGACCTTTCTTAGACTTATAAAACAGCTATCACCAAAGATAGTGATTGCAGTTAACCATGGCTGTGAAAAGAATGATCTTCCCTTCGCCCAACACTTTCTCCATTCTTTCCAGTCAAACACCATTCTTCTCGAGTCCATCGAGGCCGCGGGTGTGACCCCTGAGGTTGCTGAAAAGATTGAGAAGTATTTGTTGCAACCAAGAATCGAGAGTTCCATGCTTGGGCGCTTTAGGGCTGGAGTGCAGGAGCAGTTGCTTCCATTGAAGATGCTTTTCACTTCAGCCGGGTTTGTGCCGGTGCAATTCAGCAACTTTGCTGAAACACAGGCAGAGTTCCTCCTAAAGAAGGTGCAGGTAAGGGGTTTCCAGGTGCAGAAGCGGCAAGCTGCGCTGACTTTGTGTTGGAAGCAAGGGGAGGTTTCCTCAATCTCGGCATGGAGGTGATGACAAGTTCTTATAGGCATGACATTCCATGTAGCCTTTCTTTGCCAAAGGCAGGAAGTAGCAGTTTTAATGTATGTATTAGCTATGTTCCCACTTACTTCTTGCTAAAATTGTGTCTAGTTCTTCTCAAGTGCTAAATTAGACTCTAAAATTTCAACTAGCTATCATGCATCTATGCTGTCCACAAGTTATTTTAGTTATTACATCCTTTGTCTTAAGCCAAACGTCTTCGTTTTCTACTCTTTGAAACTAAATTCAAAATGGTTGAATGTGATTTTGGCTTGTTCTTGAGCTGGAACCTGTACTATGATCCTGTTTTATGCTGTACTAAATAAAAATAATACTTTGTTTTGTTATAGACTGAGCTAGGATTAGACTTATATGCACCTTCTAGTGTCTATTTATGATCAAGTATGTAAGTTACAATCATTGAATGTTGATCATTGTTGAACTTTTATGTTAGTACGAGGAATAGGCATACTGGGACCTTATAAATGCTAGGGTTAATGAAGTCCATGTCAAAATGCAAACAAATGTTCAATAACCATGTCTTGTTGTTAGTAGACACTTCTATTGTCAAAGGACAACTTGATATTCTAGGTATTCTTGTATTCTTTAGTATATTATAATTCATTTATTTGTTTTCATCTAACCTCTTATGTGATTTCATTGTTTCCATTGATGAGATTGTTATGAGAAATATGTCTTTATTATAATTCATGATGATTGTATGATAAATTTGGTTTCATTTTATTTTGCAACTTCTAAAAAATTTAAGCATATCCCACATTAAATTCACTAAACATGTTTTGTGTTTACTTAATATAGAACATATGTAGATAATGTTTGGTATGATATTGTTAGTCTATTTTGTCAAGATCTTATTTTTTATCATACTTATGTTGGAGCAAGTCATATCAATGAAGTAATTAGTATTATGTATCTAGCAAATTTGGCTTATATTAGTTCTACCATAAGAGCGCTATTTGATAAATTTTGTTGAAGAACTGGGCTTTGAGCCTTTTGTCTATTCTGAGTTTTCTAAGCCTTTCAAACCTTTCAAGCTTTTAGAGTCTGTTATGCTTTTTCCAGAGCCTATTTTGTCACTAAAAGCTTCATTTTAACCCATCGTTGCTCCATTGTTGAAAATCAAATTTTTTTTCCTATTTATGAGTTTAATAGCATTTTTATTTAAGTTTGCATAAAGTGTTCAATTTAACTTTCAAATTGAAATATTCTTACCCACAAACCCTAGGATTTAGGGAGACACGTTATTTGTGTGATCATACTCAGGGAGATCTCCATCTCCAGATCGGTTCATATCATAACTTTTGTTTGTACCGTTGTTGTTGACCGATGTTTGCTATGTTATCTAAGATTTTACTTGGGCAGGCCTCGGGATGGCTTATAGTGTTTCGACCCTCTTTTCTATTACAACAAACGTGAGGACAAGTTTTGTTTCAGGGAGCGAGAGATTGATGTAGAATAGGATATGCCGATTTAGTTGTCTTGCTTACCTTCTCTATGCCACTACTTCTATAAGGTAAACACAGAAAACATGCATCCTTTAGTTCACTTAAAATTGAATATCTGGTGATGGTCAGGCTCTTGCTGAGGAAAAAAAAAAAAAAAAAAAAAAAGAAGAAGAGTAGGCCAATTGAAGCCAGTGCTTTTGAGTTCATCTTTGGCTTTTTTTTTTACTTAAGTACTGAACTGTTGTCTACAGTAAGCTAATGCCTTTTCTATATACAATCGTTTAGCACTTCTTTTTGATAAAGATACTTTCTGGATGTTTTCTAAAAGCTATAACTAGTTAACTAAACAAATCCTTTTTCTTTATAGCCTGCTTTAATGGCCTGATCCTTTTGCATTTGCATTTAGTTTGGCAACCAGTTTTGAAAGTTCTTTTCGACAAAAATTGTGGGTTATACTCAACTTTGTATCTTGAACGTTCACATGGGTTAACAAGTTACAATTTCGATAGGAACTTAAGCAGATTGGAGCACAATGAAGTTGGTGAGATTGGAACTGTGATCAAAGAATGATGAAATTTGGTAAACTTTAGTAGAAACATGATTTTAGAAAGGAAGTTGTTATACAAATCAAAATTATCTTTTGAATTTTTGAGAAAAGGATAAAATAGATATGTAATATGAGATAAAACTTTCAAATATTTGAATTGAGAGTTTCACACAGGACTTTTTTGTGTAAGGTGAGAACAGAGTGATCTAACTATAGTTGAAATATAATGTTAGAAAAAAAGTTATCCTTTGGTTTTTTAACATAAGAGTAAAATGGGTGTGTAAGATGAAATAAAACCTTAAAAAAATTGAATAAGGAGTTTTATATATGATTCATCATCTAACTATGGTTGAAACATGATGCTAGAAAGAAAGCTTTTAGACAAACTAAAATTATCAATTGATCTTTTGAGATAAAAGTAAAACATATGTGTAAGATGAGATAAAGCTTTAAAAAATTTGAATGAAGAGTTTTGCACAAGACTCCTCACCTTAGGGTGGTCTAACTATAGTTGAAACATGATGCTAGAAAGGAAGTTGTTATACAAAACAAAATTATCTTATGTACTTTTGAGATGAGTAAAACAGACGTATAAGATGAAATAAAACATTCAAAAATATGAATAAAGTTGAGAACATAATGGTCTAATTGTAGTTTTAACATGATATCACAAAGAAAGTTGTCTTATATATCAAAATTGTTCTTTGATTTTTCGAAGATAAGAGCAAAATAGACATGTAAAATAACTGTAGTTGAAACATAATGCTAAAAAGGAAGTTATACAAAACAAAATTATCCTATATTCTTTTGAGTAAAATAGACTTGTAAGATGAAATAAAACATTAAAAGATTTGAATGATGAGCTTTGCATAGGACTTATTATCCAAGGTGAGAACATAATGATCTAACTGTTGTAGAAATATGATGTTCACAAGAAAGTTGTTATATGAAGCAAAATTTTCCTTTGTTTTTTTGAATATAAGAGTAAAATAGATATTTAAAATGAAATAAAAGCTTCACATAGGACTCGTTTGAGGTGTGAACCAAACAAAGCATATGCTGTATTTCCACTGCAGAAACACTCAAAACAAACAAAAATGTAGCCCCAGTTGTGTCAATAGATCTCATATGTAGCTTCTCATCACTTCTTTAATGATGTAAACCATTTTGCTGTCTTTATTATTGTCCTTTTGGCCGTTTAATGACAACCCATTCCAATGTATCAAACAGCTTGCTTTCTTAAACTATCCTTCATGGGTTTATGTTCCATGAATCGTCATCCCCCACATGGGTTGTCACATGTTGCCCTAATATTTCATTCTTCCCTGCGTCAGTTCTTGTCGTTTGGTTGGTTGTTGGCTGTCTGATGGTGCCATTGTTTTCATCCAAGGGCTTGGTTTCTAATCTACAGCTCTTGTTGAGGTCTGAAGCAGTTGCAAAATCCTTTCTTTAATGGCTGAACTGATGTTTAATGTAGGAGAGCTTGACATGGACAGGGTAACTACATTTGTTGTTTTGTCATTTGTTTATCTTCTATTTTCATGGGCAAGGAAGTGTTTTTGTATGTATTTTAGGACTAGTATACACTTTTCTTTTGAATTACTCATTGTTATATTCGAAATTCACTAAATTGCATTTTGATGAAATGTAGTAAAAAGGGTATAATATTTTTATTACATGGGATAGATTTTGCATAAATCTTGTTAAGTTTTAAAAAATAAAAATTTTAAATTGTTATTTAATATTCAAAATTTGTTAGTTGTAGAGATAGTTTTTATTGTAGTTTTATGTAATCATATTTTGAACATTATTGTTGAAACATAGGAATTTTGTGGTTGATGGGTAACCTAAACTTCAAATATATGTTATCACATTTTATTCATGAGTGCTAAGGTTTACCTATTTTATGTAACGTATGTAGTATGTATTTTATATTTTTATTTTTGTATGAGAGTTTAATCTTTCTTTCTTCTTTGTTAAAAAATTCTTCTGGTGATTTGTGCTTAATTATGAAGTCATAGAAGAATGAATTTGACAATTGAAGGGATATTTGACCTTAACTTGTAAAATGCGTTTAAAATTATTTTTTTATTTTTAGTTACAAAATTAAAATTAATTCATATTTTTTTATTATGTTTTTTTCACATAATTTTTTAAAATTATAAATGAAAAAACTTTAATATAATTTAATATCCATTTTTTTTTTATAAAATAAAGCTTTAAATTTTGTTGCCAAATTATGAATTTTAAACTTAGCATAAAGAAGCTTTGAAAATAAATAAGATTTTGGTAAAAAAATTTTATTAGTGTTGATAATGAGGTAGTGGATAAGGGGTGAGTGTATATTGTCATTAATGATAAAAAGGTGGTTCTTTTGAAGACAAGTGTAAATGATTATATTTTTTTTTTACTTTAGAAGCCCTAATAGATAAAAAGATAACTTGAATGATTAAAGATAATGGGGACAAAGTCATAGTAAGAGCTTTTTAATGTCTCTCAAGGGATAACTATTATTAACGATGACGAAAATTTTTATAATGTGGTATATGAAATCCATAAAGGATAATAATTCTCCAAATATTATTAAGAAACCATGGTTTTAGAAAAGAATATTAGAGTAAATCCTTTAAAACAAATGATGTAGTTATTAAATCAAAGGTACTTCGATTAAAGAATGGTCTAAAAGAATATCATCTCGATCATCTTAATGTAGCTTATGGATTAAAATAATAGAGTTTGATTGTCAAATTAGATCTTATTATGTTAAAGTATTATTGATTTTGATCGTTTCATATCAATCAAATAGCCTTTGGTCGATTAAAAATAGTTTAACATCTTAAGATCATGATCTTATGACAGTCTCATTTTATCAAAGAATGATTCTCTCTTCGCCTCTACTTAGAAGCCACCAAAAGGTACTTCTTATTTGGTAATTGCTCTTCTAGGATGTTTTTTGAAGATTACTTTCAATCTTCTTTAATCTCAAGTATTATGAGTTTATTAACTCCTTTTTAATTTATCCTTATATCATGTCCAAATATATGAGATACAACCTTTGTATCATATATATTAAAACTCAATCTTACAATGTAGATTTAATGTTCATTTTTGACATTCTCAAATTAACCAAATAGGTTTTATTCTCGAAAGATTCTTACATATATAATCAACAATTATTCTCTTCTTGATGTAAAATCATTCATTGCTATAGATTTTTACCTAAAAAGCCTAAGGACCTAAACTTATTTGGTGATTCCTCCCTTACGACAATATTGCACAATTGCTACCCACTCTTCAATCCGATGTTACACAAGAAAGATAAATTGCATTTTTGTTGGCCACAATTCTAGATTTTTGAAAGAAAAGTTGGAAAAGATTTCTTAAACTAATTTAAAAAAAATCTCTTATTGATATCTAATACTACATATCTAATTATTATAAAAAAAAGGACTCAATCATCAAGAACATTCAAATAGTACTAGAATTGATCTTTTAAAAAAATTTTGAGAAATACTAGAAGAAACTTACAAAAATAAAGTACAAATTAGTGATGTCAAGACAAAATGAGTTGTCTATAGACATGAGAAACATCAAATAGTACAATAATGAATAATCTACTATTTAACATGCGAAGATAAACAATAGTTTCATGCGATCTATTAGAGTTTTTTGAGACAACAAAGATAGATGCTAATCAAATTCATGTTGTTTGAAAACCCTAGATATGTATAGGAACTTTTTTGAACCAATCAAAAGGGCAAAACATATTGAACCTCCATTTACATTGCCAAATGGTTATTATGTTTTTTTATTCCTTCTTTTCTTGTTAGTTGTTCCTTATATGCTTTACTTTTTAACAATTTTATATTTTTAGGATTCCTTCATATCCAAAATTAGTTACACATGATCACTACTAGAAAACAGAATAGAATGCTTTCCAAGTTAAATATGTAACTTTTAACATATTTATAGACATCAATATTATTCAAATAATATTCAATAAACAACCCTTAAATCTAAAATACAACTAAAAAATGACAAATATTACTTATATCACATCTAATATAAATGAAATATCATTGTGAAGTCAAAATCTCAGATCTCAAACCAGGCTACACATATGATACTCCATATTGGAAAAACAAATTGTTTTACAAGATTCAAATTCGACAATCCAACACCATTCTCAAAAGAAAAATGCTTAAAAGATACATCTCTTTGACATTAAATGGTTCTCTTCTTACACATGTCAAAGCCTTCAAATTGATGTGAGCTTGAGAAGATTTATGGTATGATCTCAACCATTGTTTGGGTCTCAATCCATAAGGTTAACAGACCCTCGACATATCGAAAAATTTGAACAAAGCTTGAGAAGATTACTTGTTTTTGCAGAGTGAACCATTACTTCAGACATTAGACTCATTTGCTGGAGGAAGCATTCATTTTTTCTGCCATCTGCACCTCTAAGCTTACCCTCAATAAGGGTAATAAGAACTTCGCCAAGGGAAAGAAGAGTGCCCCATGCAATAAAGGAATCTGTTAAAAATGTAACTCATAATGCATAACTCATATGATTTCATGTAGTATGTGAAAAGAAATCGAATTCAGAACCTTGATAAGAATTCTCACAAGATATGATTTATCGTTCGTATAAGCAAATCGATTGTACTCTTGAAATCACATGTAACTCAAACGATGTTACTTAATTCTAGCAAAAAAGAGGCATTCTGTACTTGAAAAAATACTAAAATTTTCACATTAATCAGTGAAGAATGCAGTATCAGCCATATGCATCGTAGCAATGGTAATTTTAAAGAAAATTCTAATTAAGTGTGTAGGTGAAGGTCTTCAGAATAGATTGAGGAACCAAATAATGCAGTTCTTTTTGAATTTTGACAGAAACGAAAGCACATGTAGCAGTTGAAATAAAATTTGAACCATCTTGAAACCTGCAGTGAAAAATGGCTCAAAAGGGTTTACAAATGATTAGTAGAAAAGAAGTCTACAAAGAGAATCTAATGGAGGGGATGAAGAAATGCTAGAGAATTCCAATTGTATCTCACCAGTATGCACCATATGAAACTTAAAAGCATTCAGAGGCTTTGAAATAGGAACAGAATAGGAATTTTTGAAGAAGAATAAGATGTGATGTTAGCAGGGAAAAGACTTAAAAGGAGGACCATAAGAAGGCAAAGAAGATACAATCTACATTTGATGCTGTCATCGATCATTGCTAGCTTTCTCATGGAAGATCCCGGGCTATCTTGCTTGGCGGTGGCCGATGCCACGATCCTGTTTTCCAGATTTTAAAGTTGTCGCCATTGCACTCTCAACACCACTGCAAGTTCTGTCGACTTCATAGATATTAGCTACACGAATGGTTGAAAATAGGTTTAAGGAATGAGTTTGGGGAAGAACACAGAAGAAAAATAATGGAGTGTTTTCGAAAAAAATCTGAAAAAATAGCTAAAAGATTTCAGACATGTAGCTTGAATTTTTCTACTATCATATCAAAAACTCAAAGAAAAGTTCTTTCTAAAGAGGAGCGGGTCAAGACACAAATGTTTTAAAAATACTAGATAATTGTAAAATTTTAAAATTTAACTTAAATTGAATAGAACGATTTCACTGTTTGAATTTTTATTTAAATTTATTATTTAAATCATTTCAATTTAGTTTCAAATTTATCATAGTTTATTTATTTGGTTTTTTAGGATGGAGCTATTAGAGTTTTAAATTTGAATGTCATGGTTAATTTTGTATGAATAAGTGTTTGATGGAATGACAAATTATATTGATGATTCAAATGAATTTTTGAGTTTTGTTATGTGTACATCATATTTTGGAAAGATATTGATTGCAACCCCTTATACTCTCTAGGAAGACATAGGCTTCTTTCTTTCTCTTTCATCTAATCTTTACTCACTATGTTTGTTGCATCAATTTCATGACACCTTGGATGTCTTTGACCTGCTCTTTATCCTAGGATGGGATGATAGTAACGATATTTTCTTTTGTGAATGAAAGTGCACACGTGCGACTTACCCAACAAAGTTTTGTCATTATAAAATCACTAAGGTTTCAATAAGACAATCCTCCCCATGTCCATGAGCAAAAATCACCCCAAATTTGATCCAAAAAAGTTTCAAAATGAGTAGTTACTAAACAACGATGCTTCAATCTTATGGAAGAATTATCAATTTGCGATACTTGGTATGGATGCAACTGTCATTATGGAGTCAATCTTGATGGAAGAACTATAGTGATATCACGATCACTTAGCTTCTACTATCTATAATGATCTTGCATGCTTTTTTATTATGCAAATGAAAATGTGAAAAAAAAATCATTCACCAGTTATTACCTTCATGAATCTATGTCTAGGTACACCTATACACATCGAATTAGTTCTCCTAGTCACCATAGTCTAAATGAAGATAATCTCAAGTCTCATCACTCTCTTGCTGATTAATGTTATTTTTTAAAACATAGACACCATCAAGAATATTAATGCAACCATTCAAACCAAACCTCTCTAATCCATTTACGAATCTCCGATGGATTCATCAGTTCATGATTGCATACCAATGAAACAAAGAAGCATGCAAAAACTTTCCCCTATGTCAATCTTGTAGATCTACTTCACCTCCTATTCTTCAATTCGCATCGTTGAGCTTCCTTTTCAGAACAAGATGAATAGGAAAACAACCAACAAAACATGATGATGGAACAATAAAGCAACATAAACTAAAAGGGCATACCTTCAGACTTGACGAAGCAACCATACCGAGCCAATGGATCTTGGAAAGATATTCAACTCCACAGTATTTGTTTGCAACTAAAATTTGAATGCTAGAGCAGTTAATATATGTTAAACAAGAGCAATCATGGTAGAATGTTCTATCATGTTAAACCTACACGTGCCAATGCCAAAAAGAAACATTAAAAAAAATCAAACATATTAAAAACTATTAAATGAAGAACCTAGTTGCAACTATATATCTATTTTGTAAACTCAAGAGATCTATCTGTTATAAGGTTCAAACAAAATGACCTATATGCAATTAATCAAATTTTAAATTCTCCATTGGTATCAACGAATCTATATCCTTAGGCATGATTTCTAACTTGTTTAAGAAGTGTGATTTGAACTAATCCTCTTGGTCATTTCTTTACGATCTCCAATCCATTTCATCATTATTCTTAAATGCTACATTTGTTTGCTTGTTTTACCAAACATCATACCTTAAAATTGGAAATAGTCTACTTGTATACATTGTCTCAAATCACGAAGTATAATGATGGCACACTTGATTGGACGAAGTTCAGACAATTTTTATTTCCAAAACAGGTTTTTAAATTGCAAAACTTAATGTTCAACTTGCATTATTTAGTTGGTTCAATTCAAGTCCAATCTTTTGGGTTTTCACTCGTCTTCCTATTAAGACAAAATTCTTATTTTTTTTTTCTTGTTTCTTGATTTTTAAAAATTATGTTAATTTCAAACTGCATCCAATCAAAATCTAACAATATTCATCTATTTGCCAATTTTTTTACAATTTGCAAGAAAAACACCAACCTAAATACAAAAATCTTTAAAGAAAAGCACCGAGATGATCTAGATAAATTAGTTTGTGCCATCTTAAATTAAGGTGTCAAATTTCATAAAGAAGAAAGTGCAATAAAGTTGAGGAAGTCACTATACCATTTTTCGAGAGCATGGTTTACATCAAACACAGGAGGCTGGTTCACGTTTCCTTGACAAGCAAAAATATTGCCATAACACAATCGTAGATCATACCTGCAAAATCTAAAACTATTATACATTGAATAAATTAGAAGAATACTTAAGAAATGTAGATCCTAAATAGGGTTTTTATTATCATATTCATTTATTCAAATAAATATTTGATTTTCATATCTTGTTTAAGCCATCCAAAGTTGGCATACATAAAAAGTTTGGAACTAGTACTCCCACTTGATCAAGTATCACATGGATTTAACTTTCACATAAAATTGATATAAGTATTGAACAACAATAATTAGAATATATGACTAGAAACAACCCCCACCTAATCTTTCATCAACCTATTTTCTAGTAATTGAATGATCCAATCTTATACTTTTTTAAGGGTTTGAGCTACCATGAGTAGTTTTCTAACTATTGAATGATTATAAAACATATTAAAAATAAGATATCAAAAACACATAATAAAAAGATAATAACATAGATCATATGCCACAACAATAAAATAGTAAGTTGAGAATAAATCTATTATGTTTACATTATATGTAATACCACAACATTAAAAATATAGGAATGCTCCAGTTTAGTCAAGTAAATCAGGGCAGCTTAAAATAACGATCCCCTGATCTTCTCTTATGCAATCAAGACCATCCATCCTCTGTACCATCTCTCTTTCTATCTTCTCTCTTTTTGATCAAAAGATTAGACTTAAGATGAAAGATTTTTTGTCAAGTAAGAAGTCCACTGTAGGATATTCTCGAAGGGTGTTGGAATCTCGAGGAAGAGTCTCAAGATGGTTTGGACCAACTTGAAGTAGCCATGAGGTTTCCACATGAACCTAAGGGGGTGCATCAGGAAGGTTGGCTCAAGAAGAATGGTTTCAAGATTTAGGTAAAAATTGTTCATAGAGCCTCCAGAAGGATAACTTGAGATGGTTGGAATCTTCAAGGATGGGAGGCTACATAGTTGCAAGAAGCAATACATAGGGAAAAGCTAGTCTCAAGTGAATATACTCCTGTGGAAAAGAAACAAATTGAAGAAAGTTAAGCCCGAATTAGTACAACTATACAAAAACCATCTAGATAAGCATGAATTTGGAGCCAAACAAAAATGCAGTTGTGATTTGAATTTAAATGGTTGGGACTTGCACTTTATTTTTTTATCTGTTAAGATTGGGTATTCAAATCCTAAAAAATATGTCATTAATTATGGAGCTATTAAATAAAAGTTTACATCTCATTAATAATGAACATTATATAATCTCTAATATAATAAGAAAATCTACTTTTCATGTATAACAAAATTAGGTATATCACTTTTCTGATATAACCTATGTAGATGCAACATTGCAAAGGCTAGAAAGAAATATTATTTTCTCCGTCACATTTAGATTTGGCTATCATTCATGCATCCAAGCCTTGTTGATCTTCTCCAAACCAAGTTCCAAATCGTGAGCTCTATTTTCGGTTGAAGAGCTCCTTTGGCTTTCCAAATTAGCTTGTTTTCTCCTTGATGCAGGAGACTATCCGTGTTGTTGGGAAGAGGAATCCCAAAAACGATTCTTGTGCCTGCGCCACAAAACTTCCTTGCTGACCTCACATTGATTATCGTGCTACATTTGGAGCCATTGTCAACATGGTTGATTCGCCATGAAAGCTCCTCAATAACCTCACGTGATAGAGGCGAAGATACACCTTGTTGATTTTGTGCTGCAGTTGCAGAAGCTCCCCGATGACCTCGCATAACAGAAGCGAAGACACACTAGTAGGCCTATTGAGCAACTCTTCACTGTTTTTTCTCTCGGGAATAGAAATGCTATCTTTGCTGAGAAGGCTTACCAAGCAGTTCTCTATAGTAGAAGTTGCTTACAATGGTTTCAAGAAGGTCAAGAGGAGTAATTCCTTGTGAATTGGCAGCAAAGCATAGCTTCACTAAAAGAACAACTTGAGGCTACCAATGATAAGCTCACTAATAGCAAAATCCCTGAGGTTTCAACAATTTCAAATCCTCAATTATCTTTCACTTTTTTAGTCTGATAATCATTCAATCCAAATCACAATACATAAGTTAAATGATAATAATTTTTACAAATAGTACTAATCTATTTTATCAGTAATCAAAAGAAAAGACCAAATAAATTATTTGACTAGAACAAAGGTAACACCTGATGAAAATTCAGTAGTATACAACATTTGAGAAGTAGATAATTCTATTATAATGATGTGATTACTTGGTTTTATGGAGCTAAAAATCACATGATTGTCTTTTTTATCAAATATCAAAAGAAATTTAGGATGCTATAAAGGAGATGTATTCTAAACATGACAACATCTTACAAGGTTTTGAGATTCGTTTTGCTATTCAAAATGCTTGACAAGATACCACACCTATCACAAATTATTTTAACACTCTAAAAATTATGACAAAAGATAGATTTAGTTATAATATAAGGTGGAAAAGTCTTGATGATAGAGTATTATATTAACAAAATATTGGAAAAAGTTTGAATATTTGAGTGTTGTCATAAGATTTAAATAAATACTTCTATGAGATTCGTGAGCATATCTTTAGCACAAAACCTTTACATATATTGAAGAAAGTTTTGTTATAGTAAAACATGAGAGTCGAAAAAAAGTGATGTTCAGTATGTCTCAGAATATGTTTATAGGTGTTATATTTTATAAGAGTGTTGAAAATAATATTCAAATCTAAAAAATTGTGTCACAGATTATGAAATTATTAAATAGGAACTTAAATTGGACATGTATTTCTCTATCAATGGATATGTGAGTTTTGAAAATGTTTCTTTCATAAAGTTAAAACTCATTCATCACACATTAGCATGGTAGAATAATCTATATTCTGGTGAAGTGGTGTTAATCCAAGCAACTTGTGATGGAGTTTAATTTCATAGGCTATAAGGTAGCCAGATAGAAATGGCATTATATTCGACTACAACGATAGCAATCAGTGCAAGATTATGCCTTTAAATTTCAAAATCAGACTATCTAGTTGCAGTTAAATCTTGTAGAAGAAATACCTTGATAAAGTATTTGATACAACTACTCATATTATCATGTAGCTATCACTTTATCCCTTCACTGATATCAAGCAGACGAGCACATTTGTATTCACCATCAAAAAGAAGAATCATGATTGGGATGAAAGCATGAGAAGCCAAAGGATGCTAGTTTTAAGAGAGGTGGCAAAGCAAGATGGCTACGAAAAAAAGAACACTAAATTAAATCTCAGGAGTTGTTTTCAGTTCACATCTAGATTAAGTATTAAGTAAATTTTGGGAAGTTTGGTAAGGTACGTCATGCCATGATTTGAAAAATAAAGTCAAAAGGCATGGGAGTAGATGGGTGAACTTAGCCAAGTCGTAACTCTATGGCAAACCACTAGGATGAAGCAATCAAAGTTCAATACATCATAAGAATATTTCTATTAGCCATCAAAAAACAGGTCAAGCATCCATTGAATTTGTGAGGGAATGGTATTGATCAAAGATCGAGCATTCCTTTTACTCCAAATGAAGTAAACAAGACCAAAAATGCAATATCGCTCAAACTTAGAGCACTCGTGCCATTTCACTATGACTATGCAATGGTCCTTATTATTAAAGCAAAGAACGAATCTTATCTATTGATTGCTTCAAAAACCCAAGCATTATTATGAATTTTCAGGTTTAACAAGTTCAATAGATAAATCGTCAACATATGACTAGCAATAGCAGATTATCAATTGGCCAACAAATACTCTAGTATTTGCTATGTTATTTTATTTGATTATCTCCTTAAAACTTAGTTGATGGAGCATAATTTTTTATATAAGTCTAATATATTGAATTTGCATACTTGGCATCCATGTTTTGAATAAATAATTTCTAAAATGAATGAATTGAGATTAAAAAAAAAGCAAAATACTGTAATAGTATAGATAAATAAGAATAGAATAATGAATATAATGATCAAGTAGATTTTTGCAAACTGAAAAGATTAGTAACTTTGAATTGCTGCAACCTGCTGATCATATCCAAGGTGTCCACCCTTCATACATATTACACAGATTGTCTATGTTTGTAGCCTCTTTAATGAGATGATCCACCAACAGGGATGCCTGCATTACCCTGCAAACAATAAATTTTAAATTTATTCCAGAGAGTGGAGACTCAAGGAAACAATATGCTCATAGACGATGGAAAAAACTTGCACACCTGCCATCTTCAATATCTCTCCCTTCTATTTTGTACTCAATTTGCCTCAAGGCCGACATAGCATAAGCATTTTTACCTGTTAACAGAGATTCAATGAACACTAGCGTAATCATGATCAGAAAAATTAAGCATCTAGTCCAAATTGAATTATATAACATGACTCACAGGTATTATTACTTAAGATGCAAAGTCAAGCCATTTCAAACCTGGCTAAGTTTGCTCAATGCCATTTGATCTAATCTTGCATGTTTAGAATGGAAGAAATGATAATTCCAGCTAAAGTTCATTAGGCAGTGATTCAACCAACAAATATGAATGTTTTTTTTTTCTGAAATAGATTGAGGTCAAAGCCCAAATTGCAAGTGTGAGAAATTGACCCCAAATATTGGTAACAACTACCAAAAGCTTTACCAAGTTCAGTAAACATATATACATGCCTTGACAAACTATACATATACCAGTACTTACACAAGAATGAGACCATATTCCCATTAGTTATATATTTATATGCATATAGATACTAGATCCTAATGGGCTATGCATAAATCCGATTTATAATTGGCTCAATTCAGTTATTTCGAGCCTACTATGAGTCAAAATAGACTTTTAAAGTTTAGGCACAAGCTCAAAAACAACCCAGTTTTAGGTCTTCATGACGTTTGTTTTTTTGTTGGCGATGACAAACTGATAATGATCACTCATCACGAACTTTTTTGTGCAACTCTATTTTCTTATGCTGAATACTGTTCGGTTATTATGTTCCTACCAAATTTTGACTATACAGTACAGATTTAAAGAGATGAAAAGCTCCCACTAAAGCCTAAACTTCAATAATTTATAGTATTGCTCATGTCTATTTATTTATTATTCTCAAGTATTGTTTGCTACAAAGTATACAGTATGTTACATAGATATGTCTACTTACTAAAGGAACAAGAAACCTGGAGATTAAACAGACTTCTAATAACAATGCTAACTGATCTATTTAAACAATTGCTAAAACTTTTATTCTTTTAAAATGGAATTGCAAGGTGTTAGTTTCTATGTTAAGAATCACTAGGAAAAATATTCCCATCGCTACTAAATGTTCTTTATGTAGCTAATTGAGCATCTCGACATTCTGTTTGGATCATTCAGACATTCTGTTTTAGATCATTCGGGCAATAACAGATTCTTGTAAGCATCCTTTAGGTATTGTAAGCATGCCAAAAATGACCAGGTGCAGGAAATGTAAATATTAAATATATACAACAGTGGTAAGTAATCTTTGATATCTTACCTCTTTTTAACAATCCCAAGGGATTTGAACCTATAGGATCCTCATGACTTCCTTCGAGTCCCTTAGAATCAGAAGTAACCTCTTCTATGGTCAACATTTGAAGAGAATTGTTGACAGTGGATCCTTCAATTTTACCAAGACTAGGTGGTACTGAAGAAGAAGACTGAATAGCATGCGCATCATTGTTTATGCATTCTGCAATTGATTTTTCATGTGATAGAGTCTCTTGCCTACTGATATTGCTTCTACCTAAATTATGGGGCCTTGTTTGCTCCAGATCATTGGAATCCTGTTCAGTATCAATTGGTGTTAGACTGAAAGCTTGACTGCTTGTATACGAGCAATCAGGAGGAGAAATCCATCCCTCATCGTCTGATGGAAATTCACCAACAGGAACAGTGTCATTAAAGAAGATGCCCTCGACAGGCCCCAGGTTAATTTTCTCATTTGTATGCATGCCATCTAAAAAGTCAGGCCTTGACAAGGAAATTTCCTGAGATATCACCACTTCGCTATCTGCTACACCTTCCAAAGCCTTGGAAGATAAGAGCTGAATGTTAAAATTTTATTCATAGTACCAAAATAGAAGGGTTGACCAGATATATAATGCACTTTAAATAAAAATAAAACAGGTAAAAGAATGGCTATATAGCTTTATAAATAGCATTGAACTTAAAAATTGTGCGGATGTTGCTTCATGGGATATCTGATGTGCTCTAATGAATAAAAAATTAGCACAAATTACCCTATTTGTCAGAACTTGTTAAATTAACAGAGATAAAATAAGTTGCAATAGTATAATTTTGTCCATGAAAATTTAGTACTGAACCTCTCAGATCAGAAACTGCTTAAGCAAGCAAACCACACCCTTCCATATAGTTTCCCTTTTTTCTTTGTCCCAGAATTCAGTGGCCAGTTCTTCATTTGTAGCACCAAACTGAGATATGTTAATTGAAGCTAGATTTTCTGCACAGACTTTCACAGCATTAAGCTTAGAAAACTCCTTGAAGCAATAGCCATTTGTAGACATCCATTACGGATGAGGATAAGGATAACTACACTCCCAATATTTCAGACACAGCCTACTGCTAAACGGTTTAAGGGCCTGCTGAAAGGACAACAAATACATACAAAAATTGATAAATAGGATGCTAAGCTCGTTTAAAGACTTCATAGATGGAAGACAATGAAGAAAGTTTGAGAAAAAAGGTTCACATGCTAAGCATGTCGTGCTGTTAATGACATTTCTCATGACTTCCTTTAGGCAAATAACCTAATTGCATGCTAAAAATTATTTTTGGAACAATTCGGATACCTTTATGTTAGTTAGGACCTATATCAAATGCTTTCAAGGATGAAAAACAAGGATGCAATAACCTAGTAGTGTTTTAAGAATTCCATAGCACTTCCTAAATGTTCTAAAAATATCACTTTATTATCCTTCCCACAAGCATCCATGAACTAAAAAACAGGCAAGGTTCAAAACTAGTTCTAAATGATGCTATAGCTTTAAATGGTCAGATTATCAATGACAAAGATTGGATCAGTTATTATCAGCACAAAAATAACAATACTTCACGTTCATATGTAAAGCAAACAACTTTTAAGTTCCTGTCTACAAACTATTCCCTTCAAAATACTAGCCAAAGCACCTTATTGAGATTTCCTGCATGGATGCTAGCAGCCCGAGCAAGTTTGGCCAGCATGGAGTACAATTCTTTTACGGAGAATGTGATGGAAGGTACCAAAGATTCTAAAATTTGGCAGGTTTCCTTAAGTCTGAAGCAGTAGGAGTGATATAACCCTTCTCCATGGATAAGAGAAACGTCTATGCTACTTTCCTTTTCCTTTGATGTTGTATCAGTCATAGAGGCTACATCAGAGGACAGTGAAGCTTCAAGTGGGAGGAGAACAATCATTGCCTACACAGAGTACTAAAAAAATATAAATCATAGAAGATATGTAGCACAGAAAACATTCATCCCTGAAAAAGCAAATTGAGTTAATATTCAGATTCAAAATAATTTAAGCAAATTGATGAAACCTGAGAAAGATCTGACATGAAAGATTTATGCATGATAGAAGCTTCTTTCGCATAGCCATAAACATCATGCAAACTCTCTGTTATAACCAGCACCTGGGCAAGATAGATGTGGAACATTGAGAAACCAGTAGTATCAATGATAGCAAAAGGAACTACAGCAATTAGAAAATATCTACAGTCACAAGCAATGCAAGAAAAACAATCCCATGAAAATGAGGTATGCATTACGAGGGAATATGGAGCAAACAAATATGGGATGTTAGTCTAAAACATTCTCCTTGCCAATTCACATAAAATAACACCACAATATACTGAATAACTTTACCATTAATTTTTACGTTTTGTTCACTGTGCATTATATTGAACATCCTCATAAACATTTAGCAAATATAACTGGACTCACTGAGCAACATAAGAAAGCATGTTAAGTTCCAGTACCCACGTTGCAGACATCTATGCACCACATTCTAATTCCCTGATTCATTCACCTAAAAAGATCATAACTATATGGAAAAATGGCATTACTTTATTATTGCTTTAAAAATGCCATGGTTGGTAAAGTTAGGCTTGCGTTTAGTCAATAGCTAGGTGTGACACTCTGGCAAGATTAGGCCAGCTCAATGCCCACTGAGTACCAAATTAGATTAGTTATACTATTTCCAGTTTCAAAGCTGAGCAAAGAAGCTGTGAACTCGAACCATACCCGAGATTTTTGGGTCAAATATGTGTCTTCTTAGTTCTTCTTATGAACAAATTTTTCCTATCGTATTCTGCATTTCAATGCATATTTGAAATCAAATAATTTAATTAATGTTTTTATGAAAAATTTATATGTATGCATATCATTTAATCAACATATAAATAAAATAATAACCAAATAGACGCATAATTCACAATATATGCTTATAAATTTATATTCTTAGGTTACACACCAAATAATGTCTGCATAATATTAAGAGCAAAATACTAAATTATCTATATGAGAATAATTAATCAGTGCAAAAATAAATTGATGTGGATCACAATCAATTATGTGCATAATTAATGCACATATAAAAGGATAAGTATGTCCATAAAATAATTAATTTGCAATTTCATAATTTGGTGCAAGCTAACCTTAAGACCAAACCCAAGAATCAAAGATTTAATTGGTTCTATTCATACCAAAACCAACCTTGCACAATTTAGAACCAACCCAAGGAAGTCAATTCAATCTGATTCCAAACCGGTTATGTTTCTTTAGGTATTTTTGCACACACTTATCAACATAAACTTGTTGGAAAGGTATGACATGAATCATTTTTAGAATTACATTAATGTTAGTGCATCCAAATAAAGTGACACGTTGTATCCCCAACACATGGTTAAGTGAACAAGAGACATTATATCAACACAAACGTATAGTTTTATATGAGGATGGCTTCCCACATTACCATTTACAAATGTGAATAACAAAGCTATTCCATGACATAAGAATCGGGATAAGATTTTAGAACATAGGTCATTCAAGTAACAAGTTTATAGAGTTGCTTGATATGATGATTTATGTCGATACTTTAGTAAAACTTTGATAATTAAGTAAGAATCAAGATAGGAATGGAGTTGATATGATTTTGAAAATGAATTTAAAGTGCAATGTAATGGATGCTAAGGGGATAGGAGATAAAACAAAAGATTTAAACATTGTTATAGCATGGAAAGCAAATAATTTATTAGTGTTTATGCCCTTAAATCATGGTTTTCAGTTTTGATAGGCAACTAGGATTTTAACCAATTTTGGTCTACATCAGTCTGCAACAATGCCAAAATCTTGATTTTGCCCCTTAAATCTTTAAAAATTGTTTCAAATGTACAAATTTTTAAGTTGTAATTTCTCTCATTTTATGTGTTTTTTTAAATTGTTAGCTATTTTTATGAATTTTCTTAATTTTTTTAAGACAAAATAATTAAAAATACTCAAAACTAAATTAAATATATTAAAAAATAAACATAAAGCAAAACTATTACTAAACCAACAAAACTATTGAAATTGTCAAAACTAATCTTGCAACTAGATGATCAAAATTGAAATTAAAACTAGATGCTTTGCCTCAAAGAAGACTAGATGGAATAATTTGGAAGAGATGATATCACAGATCACTAAAAGACTTTTAATCAAACAAACTTAAATAGAAATATAAGAAATAAGACAAATGAAATTGAAGGCATTCATGACTAAAATAAGAATGTGGGAAAGAAGGCAAATGAAATTAAAGGCTTATATGCTTATTATAGTTTGAAGACTAATGAAGAAATTAAAACTATTTTAGAGTTTGTTTCATCATATGACCTTATGATCATTGATACTTATTTAAGAAACAAAAGGAGAATTTATAACCTATATGGAGAACATAGTTTTATTATTTTATCAGATGAAGAGATCATCTATATAATCAAAGATTGACATAACCTATAAGAGAACATTTTATTATTCAACAATGACTAACGATATTAGATTACAACCTTTAAGTTTAACAGCAAGAGCATGTCAGCACAATATCTTAAAATTAGATGATAAAACCTTAAGAGTCAAAATAAAAGTTTATATAAGAATAAAGTTTTAGAGTTATACCCTTGGAAGGGACATAAGAAAGCTAATCTTATATAGAATAGTGTTTTTTTAAAGGCGAAGGCACAATCCAATATTATTACTATAAAAGTATGGTCCAAAGATTTCACTTATAAACTAGATATCTCGATAGGAATTTCTTATAACCAAAATACTAATCTAAACAAGCAAGCTTACAAAAAGTGCAAGAACTAATAAAAACCATAAGACAAGATTTATAATGTTCATTGATCTAGATCTCCTTTCCCTTCTAAACAATGAGACAGATGAAGAATGAGCACGAATATGAGAAATGATAGAGGTCTAGAGGTCAATAACGAGGAGTACGCACCGCAACAACTCAATCTAGGATAGAACAAGTGTCTAAACAAGCACCACTAATGAAGAGAATTTGTTCTGAGAAGTCTATGATGAGAAGTGGTTGTGGGGTGGGCCAACCTAAGATGGAAAAATGACATAACAAGCTCCCAAAATCACGATCACGAGGTAAAGGAGCGAGTCATGAGAGTAACCAACTTGAAGAACATCCTTAAAGTCTGAAGTCAAAAACAAGTTGAACAGAAAAAATCCTTCATCTAGGGTAAACACCATAAAAACTTCTGATGTTCCCTTTAACGTTAAGGAGTAAGGTTGTCAACTCTTAATGCAATAGCCAACAAGAGAGTGGTCAATAGTCACTAATAACAACAACATCCTATGCTAAAATTTCTATTATGTTGCTCTAACAAGGGATAAATTCCAAGTGTTAGGAGAAATAGGTATTATAAAAGACCAACTGATATACTAAGGCCAAGGGTTCATCTATGGTATGAAGGGGTGTAGTATTCAATAGGATGACCCAAAGTTGCAAGATATATCAAAGGTTAAGTTGCCTCAAATAAGAAACATTATAGGGATGAATGATGGGGGTGGCATAGCTTGGGGGGCAAACAAGGCAAATGAGGTGGTTGATGGTGATTTGATGGTCTAAGGAAGGGAAGGCAACATGAAAGCATTGTGGAAGACATTTTGGGCAACAACAAGCAATGGAGACTAAGTTTTTTACCCAAGAGGGGAGGGGAATGGAGAAGGGACTTCTAAGAAGCTAGAGAAAGAAAGGGGGAGGATCTTTAATGATAAGGAAGCAACTGAAGAGCATAACAAAGGGCACAATGATGAGGTCGAGATTAACATGGCGAGCTCAAAAGACAGTGAGTTCAAGGATGTGCCCAAGGTTAAGAAGGCAAATGGTGGTCAAGATGGTAAGCTCGATGATGAAGAGTTCAAGGGTTACGTGCAACATCCTCTAGATGAGTGAGGGTAGTGAACAAAGATGATGAGCTGGGGTGGTTAATAATGAGGAGGACTAATAAGGTTTGTACCCTAACCCTCGCATCAACTGAAGTTCGCATGGAATAGTTTTGCTAGTTATGATTGCAAGTAGCTAAGGATGTGCTTAAAAAATCTAAAGAGCATGCTCCAAATTACAAAGAGCTTGGTAGTGCAGAAAAGTATAAGATACCATTTAAAGAAGAAATATTGTTATCGAATGCAATTAGCTTGTAGGACTACATCAAAGTAGAAGAGACAAAATAACATGATGAGATATGAAAAAATTAGTGATACTAAGAAGCAGTATTTGAAGATAAGAAATTAGAAATTATAATAGGAGAAAACACAAACTTGAGAAACCACCAAAGAAGAAAAAAATCCAATAAAATGTATGATGATGGTTAGGAAACACTATCGATGATGAAGATAATAAATCTAAATGTTTGAGCTACTTCTCTAAGCATTTTAATTGTTCAAAAGAATTTATAATTTTTCTTTTTTAAGTATATAGCATTTAAGTCCCTTAAGTTCGCTAATTGTTGTAGAATGGTTTTTGAGTTTCAAAAATATGCACTTAAAGTATACAAATTTAATAAAAAATGCATATAGGTCCTTGGCACCACTACATTCTAATAACTCAATTCAAATGCTGAAAATGACCTTATTTCTTCCAATTCTGATAAAACACAAACCCTAATGAAAGAAGCTTTTAGATGCCCCTTGCTTCCCCTCTTACTCCAAAGTTATGATTGCCACATGCCCTACACCAACCAAAAGAATCACAAAAGAACCTTGGCAACAAATCCCTTGATCTTCCTCTCACCAACGTCGATGCAAGGAATGTCATCGCATAAGCTCTAATTGTGGTTAAGCCTTGAATAAGGTACAATCAATAATACTAGTAGTAGAGAAGCTAGCAACTGTGATGGTGAAGTAAGCTACCATAACTTCAAAAATACCAATGGAGAAGAAAGTGAATAAGAAAGGATCATTGGGGATGGTAAGAGTAGTTTAATCTAAAATGATAAGATACTTAACAAGAGTATTTATCCGAAGTATGCATTTGAACAATTGTTTTACGAAAATTAAAAGCCATATGTGACTTTTACTTGTTGACCTTAATTGCATACTCTGAGAACTCAAAGGTGGAAATCCTAGTCCCATGTGGATACCACATGAATTGAAGAACCAAATGCAAAATGCTTAGTGCTTAGAGGGTGGGTATCAGCCCACCCTGCCAACGAAGATTACTCTCTTTTATTCAATATTAATTTTGCAAAAACAAATGAATTTGTGGAGGAAAGGTATTTTAATACATATTTATAAGAATAAAGAAGTTTCAAATAACACTTGACAATTAAAAAGGTTTTCAAGTTGAGTTAGTAGGACAATGTAGATAAGAATTTCACTAAGAGGGGAAATTATTGAACATAAATGAGATTAGGATTAGTCAAATATTAGAAATTAGGTGTAGTATTGGAACCTCACAATT
Organism: Vanilla planifolia; assembly: GCA_023846275.1. NCBI lineage: Eukaryota > Viridiplantae > Streptophyta > Magnoliopsida > Asparagales > Orchidaceae > Vanilla > Vanilla planifolia. Next base: position 1,911,007 of record CM043870.1, read on the forward strand.
AATGCGGTTTGCAATCATTGGCTTAAACTTATAATTCATTGGAGCCAAGGTATATTAATCCCAAATAAGGCTCTATTTAAGCATTTCTCTAAATGTCAATAATGTTATATTGTTCAAATTTTTGTCTTATGAAGTACAAACACATAATTAGAATGATTTTTGTAAATAATAAGAATGTTGAGATGGATGAATAGCCAAACTCAGAAATATGAATAGAAATGATTGTATTCAGGAGAAGAATTTTAGCATCTATTGACAATAGGCTTATGAAAAGACATTTACATGGTTTAGATATGTTGAACGAGGGTCATTAATGCATCAATAAGGGATGCTAATGAAAATTTTACCTATCAATAAAAGAAGAGGTACATCAAAAAAAGACGCAACAAAAGACAATTAAAAATGATTTGGCATGCATGGATAATAAAAATAGATAAGGCAATGGTGTTAATGGATTGATGTAGATGAGATCAATCAATAGAATTAAAGCTTGGTATTTGCTTTTGTTGTAGTTTAAAACTAAAAGGGTGCCACATAAAGAAAAATACTAAGAGAACTCTTAAAAAATCAAAGGAACACCAAAAATTATGATATACATTGGGAAACCAAAATCAATAAATTATACTACAAATCTTTAAGAGAGAGTAGACATAGATTAGGTTAGAAACATTTTAAATCTTATAATAGATTAGGTTAGAAATATTTTAAATCATATAAACCTATCATAAAGGTTACACTTAATAGAGGATTTAATGACAATTTTATTTAGATTTCAAAATCACAATTGGAATTCATTAAAATCAACTTTAAACCTTTATCTTATTGAAATAGTTCTAAAAGTTTTTATTACTCAAATTTTAGGCAATGTGGTATTTTAAATTTTTTTTACTCATTATAATATACTTAATAAAATAAAAAAGAGCTATTATATAACTATAGTTTTGAAAAAATAAAATTAGAGTTTATTGAGTTTCATCTTAATAGATCTAAAATTGAATGTATAAAATACAAATTTAGTTGATGGTACAAATGGTATAGAGATAATAAAGGGTGATCATAAAATACTAAGAAAAAAATAAAAATGTTGTTATCTAGATCTATAATCCGAAGTAATAAAAAACAATTGAACGTGGCATTGATAAGATCCAAGCAAATAGATTAAGAACTTTAATTTGCTATATAATCAACCATTTCATTAAAAAGTAAAGGCTAAAATGAGATTGTTGTGTTTTATTTTATTAAATGCTAGCTTGATAGAATGCTTATTAAAATGATAAGAATGTTGAGATGAATAAGTGATTACACTTAAAAGGATATAATTAGAAATTTGAACAAATGGAAAAATATGAGTGATAACATTAATTGAATGAGCTTAAAAGGATGAAACATAAATGTTATGGAAGTTTAAAATGGCCAAAAAAACAAATGTGTCAAGAAAGTATTAGAAAGAACTTGTGCTTGCATCTTAAAGAAATGCAAATGGAAAAGTTGCAACAGTATAAAAGGATTAATGTAGCTTTCCCTACCTACATTAAGGCTTTATATTATTGGTGCAATAATCATGTTGATAAGTCTCTTAACATACATTGTTGGAGAAATTCAAAATTCTAAGTAGATTATATGCTGTAGCCATACACTAAACAACTAAATCTTATAGTCATTAAGCTCTTTTGGGAATATTAATTAAGCAATTGATAGAAAATTGGCAAGCAATGACAATTAAAGTTTGAATTAATATAATTAGTAGTTAATCAATAAAAGCCATAACTAACACAAGAATATCAAAATTGGTAGTATTAATGACTTTTGTTTATAAACTAATTGAAATATTAGTTAAAAATAATACTAATTAGTTTGTATTTACATAACCATCTGTCTTATTTCTAAAAAATTAAATTAGATCAGCACTAGTGAACTGAAAATAAATTACAGCCATAAGTGATCATGAATAAATTTAACTATTTAATTACATGATTAAATAGTACATAATTAGGGATCAAGGATTAGAGTAGCTCAATTAAGTCCAACTTGCCTAATTGAGCATTAAAAAATCTGATGAATGATGACATATAAAATTAGTTGAATACAATCAATATTTTGCCTCAAACTATCATGAAAAATAATAATTCAAAATTACTCTTGCAAATAAACTTAGGATTGAATAAACTTGTATAACTATACACAAGTACTAACTTGATAGATATACACTAATTAAGAAGCTTAGTCAAGCTTAGCTCACTTTGAGAATGCCATCTCAAGGATGTATTAGAGAAACTATAATGCCTTGGCTTAAGCGACCTCTAGTGAAATGGTTTGCTGGATTTATTGTTGGGAATAATGAGGATCATATTTCCTTGGTGAATGCCAAACCAAAAAGCCTTGCTTTAAATGCCTTGGTGAACAAGCATGATTATAAAACTTAGTCTCTATATCTATTCCTAACATTACATGTATATGCTTCTCACTTTGAATGCCTTAATGAACAAGAGTGATTATGAACTTTAAACCATATGTCTATTCGCAACACTCATATCGGTCCTTACTGTATATAATAAAAAATAAAGAGAATAACCTATATTAAAAAAAAAGAATAAATGGTTAAAGAGAATATATCTTATATTACAAAAACAAGACAAGAAAATTAAAAAAATATATTAAAATTAGAAACCAAAATGAGAGCAAGAATATGATTTTGAAGGTTTGCTATAGATTCCAATGCAAAGGAATAAATAGTGAACATTCTTAGCTTGTTAACACGTAGTTCAAATCTCAGCTTGGAGAAAGTGTACGAGAATATTTGCTTCCTAACCCTTTGTTAACATAGGCAAGTATTATTATTCTATTGTCAATTCCATTCTTTATGAAACTCCGATCAAATCTTTACATGTTTAACCCACTGATGGCATATAAGATTATAAGTTATATTTATGGCACATTGGTCATCACAATAAAGCTTTATAGGATTTTCTAATGCGATGACAAGATCATTTAGTAGCCATTTGAGCAATATAGGTTTGCACATTCCACGTACAATTATTATACATTCTAATTCAACATTGCATTGGATTATTACAAAATTTATATCTTGCATTTCTAAGTTATCAAATTTTCTTAAACTTCAATGCAATAATTAGTCATAAACTTTTTGTTTCCAACTCCTCCACAATAAATATCAACAAAACAATCACTCTTTAAAAGTCTTTGAATAAAATAACCCTTTTCTTAGAGTGCCTTTTAGATGTCTTAGCCAGATCATCATCCATGTTATGCTTCTAAATCCTCTATAATGACTTGTTTTTAGTTTTGTCATCAAGTTTCTTAGTCTCTTTTGAAAGGTCAATAATTATTTTCTTTGTGCTATAAAGATATCAGGTTTGCTTGCAATTTTCATCCCAACAAAATAGCTAAGAATGCAAAAATCTTTTACCATAAATTTCTTTGGTAGTTTTTTCAGTCTAATTGTATATCTCTTCTTAATAATCACATTTGATCATCATGTTATCCACATATACTATAAAGATGCACTTTCTTCCATTATTGTGTTCCTTCATAAATATGCTATGATATGTCTAGTGATATCCAAGCTTCTTCATAATTTCATAGAATTTTAAAAATCATGCTCTAGGAGATTGTTTAATTCCATCAAGTCTTGGCCAACAAATCACTTAGTCCATTCTTTTTTTGGAATCAAATATAGGAAAAATTTTCATAAATATTTCTTCTTCCAACCCTCCATTATTGAAGGCATTTTTTAAATCTAGTTGATTAAAAGTTCAATTTTTCTACTAAAGAAATGGTTTCCTCATAATCAATCTCATAGTTATATATGACCTTGGATAACAAAGTTGGCCTTTTATCTATCAATCTTTCCATCTTCAACACACTTCATAATGAATTTCTACTTGCAGCCTACAATATTCTTACCTTTATTGATGCCAAAAATTAGCCAAATTCTATTTCCAAATAGAGCAGCCATTCATAGCTTCTTTCTACTTTGGATCATTTATGCACCATTGATCTCCATAGGAATAATAACAACAAGTTGGGTAATAAATGCTTTGCACTTGGAAGACAATTTTGTATTTGTCAAATGATTTTAGATAAGATAATTTGTACAAAACCTCACAATCTTCAGATAGCAATAGAGCTACCACAACATCATTTTGGAGATCTATAATTTTTTTTGCGTTGTTGTCCAATTCTGGCCATGGCTCCAACAACTAGTTTTATGAAGGATGAAATGCCAATTTGCTATACACCTCAATATATTGGAAGTTTGATAACAGATAGAACCAAAGGAATGAAAATTAATGGAATTTAACTATTATCTTACCACACTTATTGTGTAATTCTAATCTGCAAAAAATATTTCATCTCAAGTATGATTATTTTTGGTTTTGGCAAATTACCCTTGTAACCCCATTAAGTGGTAGAATATCTTATGAATACCAATTTTGTAGCCATAAGATTCAATTTATTTCAGTGGACATTGGTGCTATGAGCAAAACTAAACATCCAAAGACTGTAAGTGAAAGAAAGTTAAAACTTGAATTGTTGGTAAGAAGAGTAAAAGATATAATGAAGTGCTATATTATAATGTTTTTAGATAGAAGTCAGTTGATTAGACAAGATGCTATTAAAACTATCTCACCCCAGAATGAATTGGGTTAGATTACTTGAGGACATAAAGGCATCGGCCACTTCATGATACTGATTTTTTCCTTTAGCAACCCAACTTTGTTGTGCACTACAAATGCATGAACTCTGTAAATCATGCCTTGAACTAGAAGGTATTGTAAGTTATCATTTTTAGAATATATTTGTCCATTATCCAATCAAAGGATTTTAAATTAGCATTGGAAGACTTCTGACACATTTCTGAAACTAGTATGTCTATGAACTTTCATTAAATAAACCCAAGATAAGTGAGAATAATCATCTAATGAATGCAATAAGCTAACAATGGCTACAAGGTGGTCCCTAGATGTTCTTGTGAACAAAATGGTTAGTTTAGAATGATTGCAGTGGTAAGTGGGTTTGTTAGAGTATGATCATTTTAAATACAAGTAATATTCACAAAAGAAAAAAATCTTTAAACTCTATTTATGAATAACAAATGAATAAGATGACCTAAGATATTTGAAACTGAAATGACTCAAAAACTTGTGCCATATAAAAAAACGTTATTTAATATTGAAGACATAAGAGATGCTTTAAGAGAAAGACAACTTGGTAGAATCTTACAATAAATAGACAATATCAACTATTTTCCCACTTAGCATCATCAATCCTCTTACCTAAAACATAAAATATGATGAGTAAAAAATTACTTCACCCTTAAGGTCTTTTATTAATTTAATAATAGAAAGGATGTTACAACTAAGTCCAAAGAAGTTAGCAATACCTCCTAATTTTATTCGTCCACGCTTATTGGCCCATGGCCTATCATTTGAGCAACACTATTGTTAAGCATGGAAACAATTTTAACTTTTGTGGACTGATTATCATTGAATGCTATGACTAATTTTGCAACTAAAGCTGTGGCAAATGCTGCAGCATACAAGTAACTGGGCCCCCCTTCGTTATTGCTTCTCAATTGAATCAATGGGTTCATTGAAAAATCCAATTTGATTATGAACGAGAAAGGACCATCTGGTTTGCTAAAGATGCCAGTGGCTTGGTAGCATAGGCATTTTTGAACTGAAAGAAATCCTTTCATGTGCAGGTATTTTGTTAAGTTTGAAGTAATGATCAAAAGTATGATTAACTTTGTGACAATAATCATAATAGAGCATGCTTTACTTTAGTTTACATCCTTTATTGCAATGGCCTTCTTATTGTGTTACAAAAGCTAATCCCAAAGTGCTTAATATTGAATGGCGGGGAGATACATTGTTAAGCATAACCCACTTGTAACATTCCCCTCTTCTAAGATCTACAAAGGCTTCACAAATAGGGGGCAACAGTTTTGTTTCAAATTATGGATCTCTTACCTTATCTAAATCCATGTTTAACCAATGAACCAAATTAAAAACAAAAATTCTTTCACCACCATCTTCATGTATAAGAGGTCCTTCTTCAACTTGTCATAATTCTATCAAAAAACTTTAGTACTCGATGGCAGATGTGGTGCCTTGGCCAATTGACCACAAGGCTAAACGAACTTAAAAAATCTGAGTATTAAAGTCAAAGTAAATTTTTTTGAACAATTCTAATCTCTTTTGTTATTGCATAGAACATTTATGTTAACTAGTTTTCAGCTCCATCAAATTGATAAGGCAAAATAAGATAAGAGAATTTTCAAATTCTAATTGTAATATTTTTAAGGTAATTGACAATGTTAGAGAAGCACCTATAAGATATTTGCATTTCCTTTTAACTCCCATAACAAGCAACATTGATTAGAATTATTCTTGAAAATCGATTCAATCGAGTTCGTTGAGTGATTTGAAGAATATAGATCGGGCAAAAGGACCATGAACATAGAAAAAGAGGTTAGATCAGCCATTATGCCAAAGGAAGATGATGATTCGGTAAAAGGATTGGCCACCATTAAGAAGGAATAGACTATTATCACTAATGGATCAAGAGGAAGACAAAAAGATCTAATGAGAAGAGTCACTTGAAAGAAAGAGAGAATCAGTATCAAAGAAGACGGAATGCCTCATATAGCATCCCAAATATATGAAAATAATTTTATTAATTGTTTTTATGTTATTTTAAATTTTTTAGAATTTATTAGATTTTTCACAAAATTGTATATTGCCAAAAGGAGAATACAACAACTAAAAGAAGTTGAGTTTTGAAAATAAGAATGCATTATTAGGAATCCAAAAAGACCAAATTAATGAAAATTAGAGCTATCTAGACTACATAAAAGATAGAACAACCTATTGCTTCATGAACTTCTTAAATTAGACCTTAAGAGATAGGCAAAAGAGCATCAAAGTATTAAATACTCAATATTCATAACATAATCACAATTTCTTCACTATAAAATGAGTTATTTGACTCTAAAGTATCCAATTATATATAAACAATAGAAGCACATCTACTAGGCCAACTTTAAAATAAGGATATATAACTGAAAATCATATTAAAGAAATGAATACCTCCTCAAGAATAGAGCCGCATTCAGAAGCTAAAGCAATGTGCTCTTTTGAAACACTATAGAAAGAAGACAAAGCAAGACTAGCTTCATAAACACATTCCCTTAGGGTAACAAAGTTGTGTTGTAAATCACCTGCAAAAGTATGCATTAACACTAAAATTTGTTCAAGCATAAGTAAATTCATATACATTATAGTTAATACTAATGAATAACTAGCCTATTAGCTTAAAGTGAAATGTGAATGTGAGTTCTACTTTATTTTCTTGTAGGTAAACAATATTTCAACCAAAAGGTTAGGATTCTCTTCTCGTGTCATGTCCACCCACAGTGCTCGCATTTGCAAATATCTGCCCACATTAGCCCTGCCTCGATCGTGTCTAGCTATAATTGTGCACATTGTCCTTCATGCTGCCGCCACATACATTGTCCTTAGACCCACTTTCTCGAGCTCCTCCATGCCCATTTGAGCTTGGGAAGTTGAAAATTGTGAGCTTCTTGTACCCATTTGAAGCTTCATTCTTTCCCTTACCTCTATTAGAGTAACAACTCTCTCCCTTTGGTCGGACTTCCAATGGGTTACCTTGGGCCATTAGGCTCTACTACCATGTTTAGCAACATCATCTTTCTTCCTACTAACCTACCAAGCAGACCAATTGTTACTCTAAAATCTTCACTAGCATTCCCCTCTCATTTTAGGAATGACTATGTTGACCTTATTGTCCCGTCCTTCCCTTCTCTCCATTCATCTATACTCCATTATTCCGAGCTCAATCATTCCCTTCTTCAACTGATTCCCTAGTTGATACATTATTGTCAAAGATATATCTCCCTCTTTCCTACTTATGATTATCCAACCTCCTCCCTTCTCTTTTGTGGCTCCAATGTGACCACCTCCACCTCAAACCTCTTCCAATATGCTTTGTCCTTGTCCACCCCCCATCTCTTATCGTTTCGCACAACCCATCAATTATTGCTATAACAATTCGAACTTCAACTTATAATTTTTTGTGCACTTGTTTGAGATCATGACTTTAATTTTTCATTGAATTTTTTATTGAGAATTTTATAGATGTCATGTATTTATTATTTTTTTAATATTATAAAATATCTTATTTATTATATTGCTTATTGACTTGTTATTTGTATTATTAGTTTATCTGTTGAACTTGCAAAACTCATCACTTACATTATAAGTTAGCCCATAGTTATGCACAGAGTTGAAAAATTTAGTGGCAATTGACATAAATTCTTGGGAGTGTTATTGGGTAAGAGTTATTATTATCATACATTGTATGTTATGGATTTGTACTTGAACTTCGCAATTTTGCTAGTGCTTTGCTGTGATCTAATATATTTTTTTGCTTTTGGAAAATTGATTGATAAGAATATTATGTTTTATCGTCACCCTCTGTTGAAGAGTTGATAATTTCTTCAATTATCTGCTTACTTTGATCTATCATCGCAATATTTCTATTAATTTATGTATCATTAAGTAGAAAGGATAGAGGGGACACAATTTTCGCCTTCCCATGGGTAGACCTCCAGTCCCTTCCTTTGCTCTTAAGTGAAAACCTCCATCTCAAACAACTCACATTAAGCTTGTTCCTACCCACCCTCCTTTGCATCATCATAACTACAATGCCATCCCTTATCATTTCACACAACCCATCTCATTTGTCACCATCCCCTTGTTCGTCTTCCCCCATCCTTGCTCCAAGGTCAATTGGCATTATACTAATTTGGCCATACCAATCTCCTCGCCTTAGCCCCACTCCCCATCACCCTTATCAAAGTGTTGCTCCCCCACTCCTTTCGACCCTCTTGACTGACATGTCTTTTGAATAGAAGTATCATTTTAGAATTGTTTCCTCCCAACAAATGGATTTTATCCCTTGCATTCGTATTTTCATAGATATTTAACTAGAGGATATCATCATTACTAATGATTATTGGGTTTTTTCACTTCTTAGTTATTGCATTGGGAGAGCCCTCCATATCCATGGAGCTTAATGTCATCAATGGATGTGTAACACTCATTTCTCATTTGAGGTGTTTGCCCTCCATCAAGGTTTCTTCTTATTCAAAAACTTTTCCTTCGCCTCTAACCTTGATAATTTATTTAAGCGAACATTTGAACTCTAGATGGTTGCACTCTCATCCTCAAGACATAGGCCCTCAACATTTTGTTTGACAAATACGACTTCTACTGCATCCGCTTTGGATAATGCTCCTTGGCCTTCCTCTTCATCTCAGGTCTCCTTCATGCCTCTCTACAATTGCAAGTTTTGTGGTCACACTTAACATGGTGGATAAGTTCATTGTCGGAAACTCTAGACTTGCCTTTGCTCACGTCTATGTTACAATCAACTGAAGCTACACATTCCTTATATCCATCACCATAACCATGGATGGTACTCTTTCTCGTGTGAAAGTGGTCTACGATGAAACTCCCAACCTTCGTAAAAACCATAACACCATTAAGCACTCCCTTCTTCGTGCCAAGCCACCACACAACGTCTTCCGCATGAGGCTCTGCATTGCTCTAAGCAGGTACCATATACTCATCATCCACCACTCAAAGCCCAACCCAACCAACCCTTTTGCCGCTCAGGATTGGCTTCTTTCTAGTGAGTGTGTTTTGTGATTGCTCCCAAAGTCCTACCTAGATCTCCAATAGGCCCCCAACCCATCTCCCATCCAACTTGTCAAAATAAATTGTCTCATTTGTTCACAAGTTGGATTATTATGATCATTACTTCCTGTCTCTATCCTCAAGTTTGCTAACATTCACCCCTAAACCTATTAGCCCTCCAGATGCATCATCTAGAAGGGGAGAGGTACTTCTTTTAGTTAGCAACCTTCTCATTGCCTCTAGATAGTTTGCCTAATTGTTCTTTATCTTGCTAAGTATAGTTTGTATATTTTTGCTTTGATCTAATGGCTCTTGGTTTATTTTTCTATGGTTCCTTTTTTCTATTTGGATATATTGAATCATGCATTGTTTTGTTTCCTTCCTGGTTTAACATTTCAAATGCTTGGGCATTTCCCCCCTCAAATGCCTATATCCTAACTTATTCTTTTTTAACCCATTTTTATGATCATAAAATCGACCAATGCCCTAATCATCTTCAAAAACAAAGAAAAAAAACTAGCCCATTAGCTTACATATTCAGCAAGGTCTACCTCATCAAGGTTCCCATTTACACGTCATAAGAAATAGTAGTGAGTTCTGATACTTCAAAAGTTCTAAGGAATTACTTGAAGCTGATTTTACTTTTCCAGATACAATACATAGCTCATTGGTTGCAGAAAGCACACTCTTGGCAGCAGCTTCCATTTTATTCTGTGACAGCTTCCATTCTTGTTCAGCACCTCCAACATTCAAAAACCGTTTCATATTAAAGATAAAAATTTTAAAAAATTGTTAAAAATTAGAATAAGAGATGCAATAGTAAATTAGGAAAATTTAACAAAGTTAACATGGTAAACTCACGTGCAAAAGATTGATATGAATTATCTAAAAGTGTGAGGGCAATCAAGTTAGATTGTTTCAATGTATGGGAATCATCTAGAACTCGTCCAGCCTTCGTCTCTTCATTTGTCCAGAAAAAACTTTCTCTGGATGCTTCAAACTCAATAACATATGTGCAGAACTTAATAATATCAGAAGCCTGTTCATGGGCCTTCCACAGCAACTTCTTTCGCCTCAACAGATGATCATGGAATTCAGAAGGGATTCCCAAACGGGTGGTTGAGGAATTACCACTTCCTACAATATTTGGACCAGCATAAGCCCATCCCAATGCCCTTTCAATTTGACCTTCCGCTGAAGTAGAAGTCTTCTCAAAAGTTTGCAGATACTCTAAAGATCCAGCCATAGAAGATATGGAAGACTGCATTTTTTCCAACAAGGTCGACCTGTTGGTTTTTAAAGCCAAGCAAGCAAGCTTGTTATCACCAAAAGCATTTTGCAGATAAACCTTGGTATTTAATACCTGTGGTACAGTTTTTTCATGCAGCCATTCAATCCGAAAGATTTCCAATACGATTTTGTAAAGAGCTTCTGTCCGCTGTTTAACATGTTCCTTCATAGCATTTGCTGCTGACCTCGCAGCCCTGGCATTCTCCTGTGCAATACAGTATTCTTCAAGCACAAGTCTAACACTTCTTAGAGGCTCAGAGTTATCCATTGTCATCTTATAATTAAAGTCATTTTTTGCTTCAATCATTTGACAGAGATTCTCATCAACTCTGTCTAGCTGTGCCAAGAGAGCCAGGATTACCTTTTCTTTCAGGTACTGACAGTGATATTTTTGCAAATGCACCTCAAGCTTTTTTCTGAAGACACTGCTCAGTTGATAAAGACCAAGGCTATGATTAAAAGACGCCGATACATCAAATATGAAAGAATTAATGATAGAATCTACAATTCCAACTTTCCAAATGAACAACGAATGCTTCTTTATTATGCAAGGAAACCTCCATACTGATTCGGAAAGTGAAAAACCTGATTTAGCCAAATCGGAGAGTGTATGTAAAGGTTCATTTAAGTAAGAATCTGAAGAGAGATATGATGATAGCAATATATCAATAGATTCCAGCTCTGTGAATGGCTTTACCAATGCAGCAAGGAAGGAGTTGCTCCTTCTCGATTGTGATGCTCCATTTGGTTCTATGTCTACCAAGGATGAGAAATACCCTTCTAAAGAAGCCAGTGAATTCATAATACTTGCATCTATCCTTGCTAGAGCAGCAATCCTCACATCTTTTTGGTTCCATGACTGATGGAGTTGTTCAAGCTGTGTTCGACATGACTCAACTTGATTTGCTAGCTCTTCAGCCTCCTCCCAAGACAAATGATCACGATCCCTAGAAGCAGCTTCTTGAAGAGCCAACTGTTGCTCTGTGATGATTTCAACCTTCATGAAATAACTCTTTTCTAGCTCCATCAAGGATTCTCTCTCTAGCTCCACCTCAACAAGTTTTTGTAGTGCTGTATCAATGGAACCTCGGATCTGAGAAAGCGATGCAAGAGTTTCCATCACTTCGGTATTGCAAAAGACAAATGCCTCAATTATCTCCGTTAGAACACATTCAGTATAATTTTCAAACCACATCTTAACAGAATGCAAAATGACATGAAAATCGGTGGCCGAATCATGCTCAGATGATGATGTCCTACTACAATCAATATTGAAACTAGGTAAATCTTTGCCAACAAAATTTTGAACTTCATGTAGAAGCCCTGTAAGCAGTACACATTTTTCAATATGCTCTTCAAGCTCAGTTGAAATAAAGCTAGAATCATTCAGTGGAGAATCATCTGTTTTCCAGCTAATTCTTTGGCCTGAAACCATGGATATGAACACCAATTTCTCTTTAACATCCTTGAATAGATCATTGACGGCTATATTAAGAAGAAACAACAACTCTCCTTTCTTTTCGTGAAGATTCCCTGGCATTCTAAAATCTCTAAAGTCATCTAGGGATGAATCATCTTCTCTGCCATCATGGCCTTCAGGCTGCATAAGCTTTGTGAAGGCAGATAGTAGACGCTCTTTGGCTTTTGCTTCAGAATCAGATTCTATCGAGCTCAACAACTTAGAATGCTCCTTATTAAATGTCTCAATCTTCATGGCGTGCATTTCCAAGCTGCTCAAGAGATCCTGATGCTCTTTCTTAAGCGAGTCAAGAGCAGTCCCTGAGCTATTTGCAACAATATCAGCCGCTTGTTTTCTAGCAAGAGAGAGAACATCCGCAGAAGGGTTATTAACTGAGAGTTCCAGAACATGAGCCAAACGGTTCAAGGGGCTGGTGACAACATAATTCAACGGCAGAATTTGTTGTAAAATCAAAACATACTCATTTAACGCATCAACTGCAGAAGAAAGTTCACTTTCCAACTCTGCAATGATACGTGATATTTCTCCATCCAAATCAGAACAGTGCGCTTGAGTTGACTCTGGAACTACTGTCAAAGGCACACCCAAAATCAGAACAGCTGATGTCAAAGAGAGAGAGTCATCCATGCTACCGAGTTTATTGAAAGCTTGGGAATCAAGAAATGAACGACTACGTAGTGCATCAAGTACTCTTCCATGTTCTTCAATCCAAGAAGTCACCTCTTGGGCCTTCTCAGTTGCCAGAGACTTTGCTTGTGCATATTCAAGAGCTTGAGCTTCAAAGTATGCCCTAGATTTCTCTGAGAAAGAAGAAGCCTCAGCTGCTATAGACTTGGCAGTTGTCTCATGCTGCAGAAGCCTGGATCTCTCTTTATCAGCATGATAGAAGATGGCAGACATGACTTCAAACTCAATTAGCACACCCAAGAATCTCTGAAGTTTTTAATACGAGAAAACATCAGGTAACTAAGATTACAAAATCCCAAAATATGCTTGTTGGCATGAAGAAGCTAAATTACATTCCAGATTAGTTACATTCTAACCTTAAGAGCAGATTCTGCAGCTAGCAAAGTAGAAGCAAGAAGATCATGGTGTTCCTGCGAAACTTTTTATTAGTCATCCACAGCATATAAAATATGATTATAAAAAGGAGCATGCCTACTCAACTCACCAGTTTGTGCCACTAAAGTCAGGATCAGTTGAAAATAGAAAATCAGCATCATAAAGACGAGGTTATTCTACAGGAAAAGCAAAGTAAAATGGACTAATAATCTCACTTCATGCAACCATTTCTTTAAGCACATGCATGCATTGATGAGCAAGAATGTGAAAATCTCCAGTAAACCACTTGGAAAAGCCACCAATTGCTTTCAGGTCCAATACTGGTTCTCTCTTCCTCATTGAAAACCTTGCCACAAATACGCTCCATCTGCCACTAATGGGAGGGATCACTCTAAACGCTTATTACTTCCGCCCTCTTCTCCCTTTTTTTTCTTCCTCTTTCCTCCCCCATCTTCTATGACTATGAGACATTTTTCATTTGTAATATATATGTGTACATACATACATACATACACATATGTGTGTATGTGCTTGTATGTATGTACATATATATCTATATATATATATATATATCATATTATTCTTAATGAAATTTAATTATTTAATGCAAAAAGTTAGGTTGTGATATTAAGATTAATGGAATATTTGAATGATTAAGTTTAATAGGATACTTATTACTTTAACGTAATTTATTTGTATTGAACATATGTTGACCTAAATTATACGTTCAGGAAACTCGAGCCAACTTTAGTTTGGTTGTGTTGCTCTTAGAAGAGCTTGGGTCTAACTAGTGTATCTCGGGAAAAATTTCCCACACTTTAGAAGATAACATATCTTTAATTATTAGGAATTCTTTATAGATAAATAGTTTTGGATAAATCATGAATTATGTGTTATTCATACCTACTAAATATTAGTTTTATTCTAGTTATTTATCTTGCACATGTTGTAATAGAATAGATTTAAAATACTTACAATTTGAGATTTTTGCATTATTTTGATAGGATAAAGAAAAGAGACATATTAAGACATACTAGGTATTTACATATATCTCTATACATATGAGACACTATTCATATGCAAAGCAATATATATGATAATTATTCATATATAGCAGTAACTATTCATGTGACACCTAAAAATGTAAGATTTCATTATCAAATCTTAGTCATTAATCCATATTGCCACTATGCTGTAGTTATCAATTACTCGAGACCAACAACTTAAGGCTAGACTCTCAAAACAAAATCGTCAAGGCCAGACTAGCGAGTTCAAACCCTTGAGACCATCTCTTTTAAGGCCTATTTGTCAAAGATAATAAAACTAAAGATATGTAAGGACCAAATGAAAATCTTCCTTCAAGCACAACATATACAATTTCATCATAAAGGCACTAGAGGCATGGAAAAACTCATAGCCATCACTTCAAGTTATGTCAAGTTTGATGGTTATAATTAATTTCGTCACATTGTTAATGATTGAATTCTTTACCTTAGCATTTATAATTAATTTGACCATGTAAACAACAATTGATCCCCTAACTAACAATTAAGTAATTTTATCACATTAGGAAAACGCTTGTGCCAAACCTTTATTACTGAACGACAATTATAATTCTCCATGTGTGAAAATGCCAATCTAAGGAACACTTGACCTCATATCGATGATATTGTAGATTTAGCTGTAGGCTTCAACTGTTTCAGCCTTTTAGATGCTTTTTCTAACTACTATCAAATCAAAATGGCTAAAAATGATAAGAAAATATCTTTTTTTCATTAGTTTGGAACATTCTGATATATTGTCATACCCTTCGGTTTGAAGAACACAAAAGCAACATAGCAAATGATGATGGACTTAGTGTTCCAAAATCAAAGGGTGAGAAACTTGGAGGCCTACAAAGATTATCTCTTAATCAAAAGCAAATTTTTCAACACTCATCATCATGTTCTAAAAGACATCTTTAAAACTTGCAAGAAATTAAGCATGAGGTATATTTGTTAAAATGCACATTTGGCATGACATCAAAAGAGTTTTTGGGCTTTATGCTATCTATAAGGGAATACAAGCTAATCCATACAAAGCTATAAATTTAATCAATATGTTGTCCACTAAGACTTATCAAGAAATTCAATGTCTACTTGACCAAATTATAGGTTTCACCAAATTTATCTTCAAGTCAGAAAACAAATCTCAACCTTTCTTCAAGTGCTTCAAATCCACAATTTTGAATTGAGGATTGCAAGAAAGTCTCTTAGGAATTAAAAGCATGCCTAACCCAATCTCCAATTCTAATAAACTTAGTGAAAGGGAACCATTGTTCATATACTTTGTTGCATCCAACTAAATAGGTGGTTATGTTTTAATTTGAGAGGACAACAGAGTAAAATGCCCAATCTACTACATCTCTCATACTCCAAAAGATGCAAAACTCAAGTATTCTCCCCACAAGAAGCTAGCTCTAGCATTAATTATGTCATCTTATCAACTGTAACAATGCTTCCAATCTCATGTTGTTAATGTGATAATTGATCAACTACTAAAGCACATTCTTCGATTGATAGAAGTTTCAGGTACCTTAACAAAAGTGTTATCAAACTCAGTAAATTCAATATCAACTTATTTTCCAATTCATATTTAAAGTTTCAAGCGATAGCTAATATTTTGATGGAAGGTAATTCTTCCAAAGTTGAACCTTCTTCATTCATGAACACTTGGTAATTATTTTGTGATGGAGCATAAGACAAGAATTTTGTGGAATTAAAGCAATTCTCATCAACCCAAAGTAAATTAATCTAAAAAGAGCTATTTGAATTGCATTCCATGCCACCAACAATCAAATTGAGTATGAAGCATTGATTGTTGGTATAAACTTTATTCTAAAGTTGCAATCAAGAGCCTAAAGGTCTTCAGTGAGATATAGTTAGTAGTCAATCAAATTAGCAAATCATTCAAGATTAAATATTCCATTCTAAATGTATATCAACTACTAGCATGACCTATCCTTCTATAGATAAACCAGCTAAAATTGGTCCAAATTCTTCCACAATGTTTCACCATCTTTGAGGAATTAAGCATCATCTTTGTTTGCAAAAAGATAAAATTCTCTGCAAACAAAATTGGGCCCATCATTAGTGCCTCCTCAATGCTACCTCCAAAAAAATGTTAACATGCATGGATTGTGAAAAACTATATGTCGAGACTTGAACGGATGCTAAGTGGTTCTCCTCTTCGACTAGTTCAAAGTCCCTTAACATCATACATGTTAAATCATGTGATAAAAGCAGATTCATGACCAAGGGCCCCAATAGGTATTGCTTCGAGGACGAGTCTTCCTTGGGCTCTTAAGTGAAAATCCTCCAAACTAAGATTTTCCTTATCTTCTTTCATGGGATTTTAGGAGAGTGAGCATCCATTAATTGCTAAAGGACCTCTTCTACTTAGCATCTCCTCTCTCTCTTAGAGAGCCATTCTCTTTATCTTTTTTTTATGAAAGCAAGTTAGACTATTGTTCCCTTCTTGCAGGGCATCAAGGTCTTGAAATGAAGAACCAAATTCCTCTTCTTATTTGATATTAAATAGTTGGTAGAAGTATGGAAGAAGAAATTCGACTCTAATTCTCATACCAAAATGATGTGGAGGTGTAGATGTGCACAAGCGGCTGACATCGACGACCTAATTGTATGGCTATTGTCGGTTCACGATGGATCTAACCGAGAAGACATGGGAATGAAGTATGGGGTAGTTCAGTGGTGAGGAGGGCAATGATGGTGTAGTGGTGCGACCTCGCATCAACGAGATTGCCAAAGTTGCAATGCTGATTGGATGGGAGGTTGGTGATGGGATTAGAGAGTGAGACATGTGAAGGGTACTGGTGACAACAAATGCAAACATCGACAAAGATTCCTATGGTAGCAGTGGAACATGGAATAGAGGAGCAATAGATTTGTTAGGACAATGGCATCACTAAGTCACAAAGGCTACAAATCTAAGGAGATTGAGCAGATCTACGACAACAAATGTTGGCACTAGTGGAAAAAGGAGTAGCTCGAAACTGAGTAGGTGGGAGGGGATTCACAAAGGGCACAACATGAATGCGAGAACATGCACGGTCAGAATGCCTTGCAATGGAATGGGAAAAGGGATCATGGCGGATAGAGGAAGGCATGAATGCAGCAGTGGTTTGGTGATTGAACTATTTGTGGTGGCCATTAGCAAGATGCATCAAAAAGAATGACCAAAGGTAGTGAATTGCGGCCATGTGGTTGCTAGTGGCAAGTGGGACAAAAGAGGATGATGGAGACAATGAGAATAAATCCGAATTACAACTTGGAGGAGACAAAGACCAATTTATGCCTTCATAAAGGGTACCTCTTCTATGTACATGCACATCATAAAACCTTCTTAGGTTCAAATTAATAGCAAAACTAAAAAAAATCTCTTTTCTTATTCCTTAACAATGCTTAAATCTATTAGAAAAAATTCGTAATTGAAATGTACAAAATTGAAACAACCATCAACCTAAAAAATAATAAAATAATAATAAAAAAGAACAAAAATACAAATGTGTAGGAAGTTACACAAAAACAAACAAAAAAATTATTCTTAGGTCTCATAACTCACCCATTACAAGCCAATATAACTAACTCAATAAAACCCTTATTTGAAATCTAGTTCACAACCTTTAACAATATAAGACTTCCAACATCCTAGACTCTACTAGACCTGCTTGCAATTATCCTCTGTATAAATATTTCTTCAGTTTGTCTTTTAGGCTTGAATGGACCTTTCAACTTTAATCAAGACCCCACAATGAAAACATATCATTGTCCTTAGTTAAGGTATGAAGAAGGTATCTTGAAGCACTTTCTTCCATCCCTCTTTAAGTAAATGGCCTTGATAAATGATCCTTCAATATCAAGGGCATTGCATTCATTATGCTAGATGCCATCGTCAATCTTGTGATAAAGATTTAAGCTTGTGCTTTTCATGCCATGAAATTCATTACGAAGTCATTAATTGCCTTGGAAGCAAACTTCAATGACCTACAATGAGGATCACTGGTCAGAAAAATCTTAGTCGATGATAACAGAAGATTGACTGGTAAAGTTCACATAATGGTTGGTAGTAGCTCCAGAGGTTTTGTAGTGACAATTCTCTCAACCCCATCAATATTAGTCAAATGCTTTTAAACATACCATTAGGAGCATATAATTCCATAATAATATCAACAGGCATTGGTCCAATATTAATAAAAGTCTAGACAACATATTCTGCTATATGTTTTCATGATGATTTGACAAGAGATCCAAGAGACTTCTAATATGGTAACAAGTATTATCATTGTCCTTAAATAATCAACAAGAGCAGCATTTGATTACAAAGCATCACATTATTTCATATTTGAGACATTTGCAAAGTGTTTTTCTTTTATTGCATAATTATTCAATGCAATATATATAACTTGATGTCGTTAAGGCCATGATTAGAATAATACCAAATTAAAATATTGAATTCTTCAATGACTTAGTCCTTGAAGCCACTCCTATATCAAAGCATCATATCAAATAGCTACTATGAAGCTTCAGCCCTTGGAGCCACTCTTGTAACCAAGGTATCATATCGAATAGCTACTATGAAGCTTCAAAAGTTCAACGTTCAACTGAAGAAATTGCTTGAAAGAGATGTTATTAAACCCAACCTCTAATCTTGAGGAGCTCTAACATTTTTTTAAGAAACTAGATAGTTGGATAGGTTATGCATCAATTATAGAAAGCTAAACAAAGTGACCATGAAGGACGACAAAAACTCTTCCAAGAATTGATGACTAGTTTGACCAATTGCATGGCATCCCTATGTTCTCCAAGATTGATCTTCATTTTGGCTACATCAATTAAAGATCAATAAGTAGTATTTACCCAAGGCAACTTTTAGGAACTATTATTACCACTATGATTACTTGGTGATGCCTTTTAAGTTGGCTAATGCTCTAGATATTTCCATGGATTTGATGAATCAAATCCTTAAAATATATTAGAATCATAGATTTTATTGATGACCATTTGATTTACTATAGGAGCAAACTAGGTAATGCTCAACACTAAACAGATATATTGCAAACTCTTAAGGGAAAATTACTCAAATTGTAAGCTCAATTCTCCAAATATGAGTTTTGATTACGAGAAATAATTTTTCTCTCACATCATTAGTTGTGTAAGTATGTTTGCTGTCTTATTAGGGTACTTAGGTCAAGTAATGATGCATTGACTAAGACTGATATTAGTTTCCATAATGCGTTTTATAGGCATATCGTCGAGCAATTTTTCATTATCCTCAGAACTTTATACAAACTCACTCAGAAATCTATCAAATTTAAGTGACCAATGCTTGTAAGCAAAGTTTTCAGAGGCACAAGCATAGTCTAACATCAACTCTTATACTCAACATCCCTTTAAGTATTGATCGATTTCAAATCATTGGTGATGTTTAGCATCAAGTTTTGGATTGTATTCTTATGCAACATGATAGAATTGTAGATTACATTCTTAGATAGCTCAAAATAAATGATTGCTACTATCTTTGTATTACCTTTATAGAATACGACGTGAAGTTTTTACATATCATAAGATCTTAAAGTATATCTTTACCTAGAAAAAATTAAACTTGACACTAGAGCGATAACTTGAGTTTATGAAAAAATGTGTCTTGGAAATTTAGTATCACCCAAGTAAAATAAATGTTCTTACATGTTCTGAGCCAAAAGTCATCAACTGATGCATCTTGGTTGGTCACTAATGGGAAAAATCAATCTTGCTCAAGTTTCATGATTGATGGAGCTAGCAAATTATGATTTGGAGATCAATTGTGTGACAAATTCTTAAAGATTTTGCAAGGTTACTATAGAGATGCATTCTACACCCTATCTCCAACTCAAAAAAGCATGAAAACGAATAATGAAGCTTTTTTGGTGGTCAATCATGAAGAAGGATGTGATTGACATTGTGATCAAATACTGGACTTTTTTGATGGTCAAAGCAAAGTATCAAAGGCCCAATAATCTATTCCAACTTCTCCTTAGCATGGAAGTGGGAAGTCATCATCAAGGATTTTGTGGTTTATAATGTGATAATGAAACACAAAATTGAGTCACTTTCTACCTATTATACAAACATTTAGTTGATAGATTGGCTAGGACCTAAATGGATACCATTGCATAGCCACACAACGGTCCAACAATTATTGTGTTTGATCAAGATGGGAGATTCACCTCCAAAATTTACAAGAAGGTGCAAGAGGCTATGCAATGAAACTAAATTTTGTCACAATATTTCAACCTCAAACCAATGGTGAGTTGAAGTGTAGCAATCTTCAAACCATTATTCTATACTTAAGAAGCTGGGAAAATTATATAACACTTGTTGAATTAGCCAAAATCAGCATGACACCTTTTAAGGCACTTTACGGCAAAAGACATGGATTTTCCTATTCTATTTACTATTAGGACTCCAAAAGTTGACGAAGCTAACAAAATCATTCACTTTATTCAAGAGTGCTTGCGATCCATCAAGGAGGAATATAACAAGCACTTTAACCCAAAGCATTGAGATATTAGCTTCACAATGACAAAAACATATTAAAAAAGGCATCACCCATGAGCTATCAAATTTTCCAAGACCAAAAATCTTATCCCACAACTTATCGGCTCACACAAGGTACTAAAAAGAGTAAAGTTGTTTATAATTTGCCTCTCACACTCAGATTGTATGAGTTTAACAGATGTTCCATGTTTCTTCATTGTAATAGTATAAGCATGATAACGCTAATGCCATTTAGCATTATACATTATTGTTTCCTAGTAACCTATGTTACATAAAGGAGCTAAAGATCCTTGTTGATCCAGCTTCTTAAACTTTGTTTCATGTTAAACTTTATTACTCTTTATTAGATATTATGTTGTCTCATAACTTGTAACACTATCATGTCAGCACACCAAGTATAAAATCGCTTGTACTAAGTTAGTTGAGTAACTAAATTTTTGTGTTTATTTTTTCAAAAAAAAACTTTGTTAACACTTCTCTCCATTGATGAAGGCATTCTGAAAGCACTATTAAACTAAGGTAACTTGGGAGATCAAAGTATAATTTTTAGTTAATTAGTTAAGGCATGACTTTGAGACCTAATTAATTTTTAGGTCAAATAACCATATAAATTATATATTACAAAAATGCACTAACTTTGACTAGCCTAGCTCGAGTCAATCTCTAATTAGCAAGGGGATCACATGTCGTGACCCCATCTTCCAAACATGCTTTTTTTCAATTTAGAAAGATGATGAGGATAAAAACCCACTAGCACCATTTTCCCCTCTCATAAATCCCAAGACTGCAGCATTCTCTCCTCCCCCTCCATCCTATATTATTTACCTACTTCCTCATCAATCATGAATATCTTTTCTTTTTTTTTTACTGCACACATACACACATATACATACACACACACACACAAAAATATTAGTATGAATTTAATTAAGTTAAGATTAACTAAACACTCAAATGATTATGCTTAAGATGCTTTCATCAGTTTTATTCTACTTATTTGTATCCAATGCATGTTGATTAAAATTTTATATTCAAGAAATTCAAATCAATCCTAATTCAATTGATTGTATAGACCTTATAAGAACTCAGATCAAACTCATGCAAGTTGAAGTAACTCTTAACTACAAGAGGATAAGCACAACCTATGCTGTTAGGAGCTCTCCTTAATTAATTTATTTTGGTTAAACCAAGTTTTATATGCTATTCATTCCTATTAAATATTACAACTACTCATTACTAGTCATTTGTTTTGAATAAGACTATCAGTAATTGGTACAATCTTAAGATTATTACAAGACTCTAATAGGATAAAAAATAAGCCACATTGTCTAACGCTAGTTATTCACATATTTCTCTATGTGAGACACATTGTGAGTATTCATATTAGTTAGTATGATGATTATTTATTGATAGCATTAATCATTCACATAAGACTTATGATGTATATTAATATTATATTATTGATAACAAATATATAGTTTATCATATATGTGTAAGACTGTATGTTGAATGTGATGGTCAATAATATAATTTTGATATATATGATTAGTTAGCTATGTCAACGAGCCCATAGAGATGCAATTTTTCACTCAAGTTGATAATAATGTTCCTTCTAAATTAATGTAAACATGCATGCCAATAGGTTGTTTATAAAACTAATTAGTTTTGGTAATCAATGGTGAGGTCCATGACCTTATATGTATTGCATGAACACATTAGACTGATAGATAATATTCATTATGTTCATGATATCATAAATATGATCATTGCATACATTTTTAGTTTGGTAATCCATTCTTTCGAGTGCTTATGATATTTTATGATTTGGCCATGAATCATTTGCACACTTATACTACATAAAAATATATTAACTGATAATTGTAAGTGACTTTTGAGAATTCTTTATATATTTTTGCTATCATTATTCATAAAAACTATGAACATGATAATACAGATACTATTCTTGTTTACTTATCATGTTCAAATAATATTATAGAATATAAGTATGTGATTATGTAAATATTTTTATTATCTACCTCATGTGCTCTTGCCATTCATTATGCATAGTCATACACCATTTTTGTGACATCCAAGATTAATAAGGAGTTTCATGTATTAGTTTTCTTCACAAACTCAAACTTTATTTTTTATTTTTTCAAATACAATGCTTGATTAGTGCATTGTCATTGTAGGAGCACCAACAATAGATTATCTTTTAAAAGGATACTTGGGTGTCCTATTATACTATTGCTTTGTTGATTATCATTTTACATTTGAGTCTTGTTTTAATGATATGTTGTTTCAAAATTCACTACAATAGCACTTATCATTTTATAATGATTAATTATTTTAAAAGTATTGTCAAATAATTCTAGTGATATATATTCATATAAATAAATATTATTTCCTTTTCATTAATATATACATATATATATTATTTTTTTTATAATTCAAAGCCAAATTGCTTTGTCTTGATTTGTGTCAGGTGTTGAAGTTAAATCCAAAACATAATAGTTTGGTTATTGATGTATACCAATTTCTAATCCATGGTGTGATAATTTTTAAGAAAATAGCAATGATCATATTCGGTACAACATTTCTTCGATTATAATATGCATGCAGCCCTTCAAAGTTTCATGATTATGGATAAAGTGGCACAACATAAACAGCAGAAGCTTACATCAATAAAGTAAACAATCTTTGTTAATCAATCCTATGTAAATTTATGCTTGCTAGAAAAATTCATGACTACTTATTAAGGAAAACTAAATCTTTGTAAAAGGGTTACCTGCAAAGGTACACGAATCTCCTGAAATCTAGAAGCAAATAGACTTAGAGTAACTGCCAGCTCCATGCCTTTCTTCTCTTCACCAACAATCACTGCTTTGTCATGCGGATCATCTCTTGTCCACTCTACTAAAGGGTCCCAAACAAAGACTTCCAACAACATTATAACAATATCTTTATTCTTTCGAAGCAAATTGATGACGGTCTCACAGTTAGCCCGGAAAACACCTTCAACTCCTGTTAGACCCAATGCAGCCTCAATTGTCTGAGTAAGACGAAAAGGGACAATTTCTGGAATTTTCAATCTCCTCCCTTTATCAAAGCATACATTGTAATCTATATGTACAACTTCACCGCTACAGAAATCTATAAGAATGTTATCAAGATGTCGATCCCCAAGACCAACAACATGACCAATAATGCTCATAGCTGCTACGCTACCAGAGAATCTGCAAATAGAAATTGTTATTTAGCTCAACCTTAATGCAAATTTAACAGCAAATATTTGCACAAAAACTGGCCCCAAAAAATATTGGTCTATTTCATGTGTTGCTCTTGTAGCCATATCCTTATGCGTGTAGGCATGCTTAACACAAAAGCTAAGGCACAAATTATATGTTAAAAAAAATGTTCAACAAAAAATTCCAAAGATACAGAAGAACATTTGGCAGGCTAATTCAGAGCATCTTCATCAGGAAATGGTGCTATATAGATATCAAAGTAACAAAACTATTCCAAACACACATGGCAAGCAATATTGAAGTAAAGGTCTTAATAAACTAATAAAAAAAAGCCATTTATATGAAAAATAAACATATAAACAATCAATGAAATTACCTCCTTATCTTCGAATGAAAAGATTTAAATCCTTCACTAGCACACCACAATTCCTGCCAAAGAAGTTGTCTTGGAGTTTCTTGCATGAGATCCAAGAGAACCGTTCTTTTAACTTCATGTGGCCAGTCCCTTCTAGAGACCACTCTTCGAATACCCTTTTCTTTGAGTGCAGGAATGATTTTTCCATAAAACATGTCACTTGGACGAAGAACTGCTGGAACAGGATTAGAATTCATACCACCATTTGAATATAACTGAGAAAACTGGTTACGATTTTGCCAAGACTTGTAAACACTATAAATGCTTGTCACCTTCTCTACCCATTGGATAAGTCCAGCTTGACCACTGATTGGGGTCACAGAGTAATAACGTACCCCAAGAGATTGGCCAAGGCCATCAGCTGATGATGCAAAGCAACAATTAATTGCCTGTAAAAGTTGCATGATTCGTGCATCAAGACGCAAATCTTCTCTACCCTTAAGAAGATAGGTATACTTTTGACCATCTGAACCTAGCAAAACAAGCTTTTTTGGTCTTGTTTTTGTTGACAGAAGCCCTACCTGTTCATTGAATGAAGATACTGTAATAATTCCCCGAAAATCAGTAAAACATCCATTGGTGTCCAGAATTGTGGATTGTCTCTCAAGACCAGGCATTGGAACACTAGAAGATGAAAGCAATGCCAAATTTGGAGCCACCTCACTAAGGCAGATGGATGACGTTCTCTGATAGTTTACTAAAGATGCTGCTATTGCATCAAAAGCCTGCCACACATCCCCAAGTACCGAAGCTGATGCAGGAGGAATTTTAAAGGATGAGATTGCAGATTTTAGTTGTTTCCCATATTCCTTCTGGAACCACAATTCATGAACAGTCTCTTCTTTGCAAGAAGTAGATTCCAAACGACGTTCCAGTGCCACAATAATGGGAGCCATCAGAGCTGAATATTTTGCCCCAGTTATTTTTTTCTTTTCAGCATGACTAAGGGTTGTGTTTTCTTCAATTCGTGCAGCATCCTCTTTAAGTATGTTGATACGCCTAGCAACATCTGATTTCTATTTAATGTTAGTACCATAGCAAAAACAAGGATTATCATAAAGTTCAAGGAGAAAGGGCTATCTATTACAAGCCAAATACAACCAGTATAGTATCATAGGAATTCACTCTTCTGAAAAGAAAAAAATTGATTATGTTAGTTTTCTTGCAAAAAAGCATGGACAGAGTAGGTTTAGGTTATGCATAAAGCATATTTCAACATGGAAAAGTGATTTCATGTTCATTAAGCAATTGAAAATTCACCAGGTTATGATTTCCTATGCTTGAAGTATCCCAATGTTCAATCAAGAATCATGAATTTGATTCTACAACCAATCAATCATAACCAATTTTAAAGACCCGCATGCAATGAATACGGTTAAGACAAGCTATATATTACTAGGGCTTGCAAATATAAACATATATGCACACAACAATGCAAGTGCAGACCAATCTCGGCTCACCAATTACAACCTAGACACAACATGATACAATATATGAGCACACACAAAACACTACCACTAAAAAAGCCTGTCTCTAAGTCCATGCACGTTGAGACAGGTGGAGAGGTGCATCAGGCAGTCGAAAACAACATAAAATATGTGAAAACAACTTGATGCGAATCTCTTACAAAACTGCATTAATGCTATGACACCTCCTAGAAGAGATGCATTGTATTGTGGTGAACAAGAGTCACTAAATAAATGTCTAAACTCATGCA
Organism: Vanilla planifolia; assembly: GCA_023846275.1. NCBI lineage: Eukaryota > Viridiplantae > Streptophyta > Magnoliopsida > Asparagales > Orchidaceae > Vanilla > Vanilla planifolia. Next base: position 1,937,557 of record CM043870.1, read on the forward strand.
CTACAATTAGGCAAGGTCAAAGAATACAGGTATTTCAACCAATAAATTGTTGAAGTTAATGAATACCATCATTAATAAGAATGCAAAATGTATCCAATAAACTAAATGCGCAGGTGAGAAACCAAAGGAAAATTAATATTTTATGCTTCAAGCTTTAGAATTCAGGTAATAATCAAAATAGAAACATAATAGTTATGATTTTGGATAAGAATTTGACAAATGCAATGGTTGTTAATAGTATCAAGGAAATAATCAAAGATTTAGATCTTGTTATAGCTAAACAAAATTTCAATTTAATTAGTGTTTTATCTCTCAAATAAACTAATGTTAATATTAAAGAAAAATTCAGTAAATGATTTGGAGGTGAGAATCTAAGAAATTTTTAAATATAAGGATTTAATTCAAGGAGATTTAAATTGATATGTGTAGGAAGTGATGAAAAGAAATTTAAAAGCTTTCAAGTGACGAAGTCGATAATCCTAGAATTTGTTTTGGCATAAAACCTAATAATCATTGATAATCTTTAAGAAACAACAAGAGCATTTGAATAGCTATACGAGTAGATCTTACAAACACAGATTGACTGCTCCTTTACAAGGAAAATAGACAGTCTAGACTATAAAAATTGTAAGCTATATCTGAAAAATGTTTTGACTACACAATATGGGCTAATGGAATTTGAAGTCCACCTTAAATATTATAAGAAAAAGAACAAGTCAAAACAGTATCCTAAAATTAAATAGTAGAAGCATAAGAATAAAAATAAAAATTTATTCAAGAATAAAGTGTTAAAGATAAGTCCATGGAATATATATAAGATAAAATTACATGGATTAGTGTTGCTAGTTAGATTTATAAATCAAAGATGTACTTGGAGAATCTAAAAGACATACACCAAATTACAAGCAAATTTATTGTTGGGAAAAAAAGAGGTTAAGATAAGATTATGTAGCAAAGATTTTGTTATAAAATGTGGTTCACTTGTAATAATGTACAGAATTGGAAGAAATGCAAATTAGTTAGATAAGAGGTTAAAAATAATTAGTCATACTAAGCAAGTGTGACCTTTGAATATAAGAAAAACATGGACATAAACTTCTCAATGCAAGGGAGAACAAATATTAATATCTATATTGAACAAAATATATTAAGGATGATAACCAAAGAATACAATTTAATGATAAAGATATTAAAACAAGAAATATGAGCTATTTCTGTAGGTTTTTCAATGAAGATTATGAAAAAAAATGATTATTAATAACCTATTCAAAAAAGATATAATTTTTTATCTATGTATTCATAAAATGAAACTGCGAGAACAATGAAAAAAAATGAAATGTGAAAAGTACTAAGTCCACATTCTATTCTTATACATGTACAAAAATTTATCAAAAAAGAGGGTATACCTTAGCTCACTAACCAATTCAATGTTATATTGATGTCAAATTAGTCGAGGATAAGTGCTATAATACCTATTTAAAAAAACAAAAAGAAATTCAAAATTGTTCTCACTATTCAAGAATGAAATTGATGAACCATATTTCATAACTCTAGGGCAAAGGGCAAAGTAATTAAACATAGATTAAATATGAGACTAATATATTCCAAAATTAGTTTGATTTTATGCAAAAGAAGGGATCCATAGAGATTGTACATTTATTAGAAGGTTTAATGGAGAAAATTAAGACAAAAAAAAAGATTTTGCAAATTTTATTAAATTAGAGATGATGTATGATAGAGATCTAAAAGAAGTATTATGAAAGATAGTTAAAAAAAAAGAATTGAGGTTATAAATTCTACAGTAATGAAAAACATGTATAATAAAACATGTGGGTGCACTCAAGAAAGATTGAAACAAATATTTCTTGGCTTCATGAGGCTCCATTTAAAGTCCTTATCCTTTTGCATCAATTATGGATGTTCTTGTTAGCAAATTCAATATGTAGTATTATGGTATCTGTTTTTTATTGCATTTGTTAATAAGTCTATGCAAGGGAAAGAAGCCACAATGAACTTATGAAAAATGAATTTTGAGTCTATGTGATTTTGTCTTACTAGATTTAAAACAAATCATAATTCAAGTTTATAGGTTCTTGAAATACAAATGATGCAAAGGTTACAATTGGAAATTTTGAAATATTTAAAAGTTAGAAATTTTATTATCTTGGATCTATATCCTATAATAAAAGAGAAACAAATAAGGACGCTAACAATAAAATTGAAAAAAATCGGATTAAATGGAGTGTCTCTTGATTTGTGTGTGATTAAAACATTCACAATATAACAATAAGTTTTATAAGGCTTTATTAAGATCAACAATATTATATGGTACAAAGTATTGGCATATGAAGTTGAAACATATAAATGAAATGCGTGTTATAGAGACAATGTTTTTGAGAAAGATAATGGTTTTATTCAAAAAAGTATGATTAGAAATTAGAACATTTAAGAGATGATTAATGCAACACTGATTAAAGATAAGACCTAAAAGAGTGAATTTAGATGATTTAGGTATGCTAAACATAAGCTGCTTAATCCTTTTGTTAAGAGTTGCGAGTAATTAAAATTTTACACATGAATAAATAATAAACATAAAAAGACAAGATAAAAGACAATTAGAAAAGTTTTAGCTTAGTTGGACAATAAGAAAATGTTAATGCATAGAACTCAATGAAACCAGAGCATTCACATAATTGCCCTCACTTTTAAAATACAAATAAATAAATAAATCAAATTAATGATCATGGACCCAAGGCAGTTCATGTTCACGAATGTGATACCCTTGTCTTTGTCTACATAATAGTCATCACCCATCATCTTCTTTGTCTTTCTCCATATTCATTCAAAACCTAAATTGATGCAAACGATGTTATTATCACCTCCGCTTCCTTTCTATAATAATGGTTGCTTCCCACTTCCTCTCCAATTCAATATCACCTTGCTGAATCTTGTTGTTACACCTCATTCTTCATCCTCTTCCTCCTTTTTTATTGTTCTATCTCATTATTCTTCATCTCTTCTCTATCTAGAATGAATAACAAGCATCCAATTTCTCTTTTTTTATGTCCAACTATATTAAATTGATTTTATTTTAATTACCTTCTTATTGAACTCTTGTAATAGCTAAATATGTTACTATCATTTAATTAAGTCACAAATGTTAATAACATAAGACTAATTCATTAATTTTAACGTAATTTATTTTTATAAAATGTTAATTTAACATAAATATTACTTTTAAGTAGTTTGAAAAGAAGTATTTATGTGTTAGTTTCCTTCCCATCATAAACTTAGGAAGTCAATTCTTAATTTTAAAAAGCATTTAAAATCTTCACTAATTTTCATATTTTAAATAGACAAAACTTTTGCTGTATTTTATCTATTTTCATATACATATATATATATCAAATATATATACATATATTATATATTTCATATAAATAATTACAATAATCATATAATTATCTATTGTATATCTACACAATTATAATATATACGACTTACAAAAATAAGTATAGCTATTTAGTTATTATAGTGTCAATATTTGCATAAGACAGTAAGAACTAGTATTTCATTGTTGTTCGTTTTCTTCTTTATAAGACAGTAAGAACTAGCATTTTATTGTTGTTCGTTTTCTTCTTTACACTGTGATCTTGTTATTTTTAAAATGTTTGTATGCTAAAACAGGTTGGGCCACTGTCACAAACTCAACAAGTTAAATCTAACACAATCATTACATACAAAACAACATAATATTTGAGTCATATCTCATGCAAGGTTTTTATTATAGATTATTCTAAGGTTTTTAAAATAGCAATTAAACAATGGCATGCTATATATACACAATAACAAAAAAAAATAGTATATATATATATAACTTCAAGACTTTTATTTCTTTTCTTAATATGGTCTTATTTATAGACTTTATTTCTCTTAACTAAATAAACCTTATGATAGTCACGTTCCTATTGCTCCCTATTTCTATGAATACTAAGCTTTCTCTTTTCATTTTACTTATAACGAAAATCTTATTTCTTAACTTTGCATTCTTTTCATGCATATTATGCAATTTGGTTCATTGTTATCCATAGTCATTTATTTATTACAACAATCTTAACTTTTTCAGTCACATGCCCCAATAGCCACTATACTATTTTTATTGATATTTTTCAATTTTTCTAATTCATATAACTGACAAAACATTGTCTTTTCTTGCTTCAATAACACTAATACATTATTTATATCAAGTATATAACTATTTTTACACATGCACAAATCTTAGCATACAATCTAATCTTTGCAAATAATAACATACTAATGTAATACATGCTTAACTATACATCATCATAATTATGGACAAAATAAATATGCAGGATGCAATTCACATATCATATCATTCAATTATTCATTTTTCAAAAATATAAAATGTGGTCATACATATATGAATCACATCAAACAGCAAGACATATACATAAATAACTATGCATTTTGGCTATAGTTTAGTATCTAGCATACTCTATGCACCTATTAATGGTGTAATATGCCTATTATTGGCATAACAACATTACATTAAATCATATACATCAAAAACTAGTCAAAATATCTAAAATTTGATATTTCGGTCTATTTTACATACATAGTAATTGTACAATATGTTTACTCATAACATAAAAATACTACAAAACAAGGTTGTGCTATTAATCATTAGTACGACAAACATACCCACTTAAGAATGTATCATAATGCCTACCAAAAATGTGCTATGTTGATCTTTTTTCTCCTCGATTTTCATGCATGGTTTCTAATACTTGCTACTGGCTTGCCTTTCCTCAGATTCAGCATATTAAGAAGCGACAAATATTGTTACATTTAGAAATCAAGGATCTCATAGCCAAACGAGTTAAAACAATAGTACAAATCCAAAGCTAAGGTTTATGAAACTCAACAATTCTTATTGTGAAAACTACTTCTCAATTTTTACTCCATTTTCTCTCTCCTCAACTGATTTCACAAGCCTTAATTTTCCTTTTGAGAACCATTGACTCTCCTCCTTTCTCTCTACTTACCCTTATGCTTCTCTCCCTTCTCAGCTCCTCCCGCATTTTCTCATATCGCCAACCATGACAACTTGAGAAAAACTGATAAGCATTGACAAGACAAGTTGGATTCATGTAAACCCTTGCCAATCGAGAGCTTCCCTTCTCAAGGCATTGATCCCACAGTGAGCCTCTTACAATGACATGATGACAAGATGCAATGAGAGATTAGGGTTATGGTTTCAAGCTAAGAAGTGGTCGACTATAATGAAAGGTGGAAAAGTCAAATGTAGGAATTGTGGAAAATGCAATTTAGGGATTTAGGATTCTTAGGGTTCTATATATACTATAATATTAATTAAACATTTCATTTCTTATTTAATCTATCAATTTCAATAATTAATAATAATTTCAAATAAACTTCGATTAAGATGAAACAACTATTGTTGGACTTCTTTTGACAAACTCTATCTAATAATATATTCATTTTCATATTTTAAAATACTTTATTTTTCAATTGATTATTGCATACTTTATTATATATTTCACATGCTTAAAAATTCATCCCAAAATAATAATTTACTAATTTACAAATTTGATGATGTAGTAATATATTTGAACCTTGGAGAGCTCGGGTCCAACTCACACGTCTCTAGATAATGACTTTTCTTGATTAGAGAATGAGCTTGCCTTGGTTAATCAATCTAAGTTAAATCAAGCATTTTATGTTACAAATGCTTCTTAATTATTAAAACTTTCATTTATGTTTTGTTTCATTGTAACCATTTATATTAAGATTGTTGTAATAGATTAGACGTGTAAGTACCTACAACTAGTATGCCTCTGAATGTTGAATCCCTTCATAGGACAAAAAATGACATTGTTACATACAATTCATTTGCATTTTGGATTTGCAAGAGACTCGTTCGAAAGCATAGCAATTGACATGAAGATCATTCATTTATAGCATTAGTAATTTGTATAAGTCTCATGATACATAACAATATTTATGTCATTTGCAGGAGCTCTATAGTTATATATGATTATAGTACATGTTGAATGTGATGGTCGACGATAAACTTCTATTACATATGATTAACTAGTTGATAAGACCACAAAGTATATTTTAGGATGACAATAATCTTCTTTTGATTAAAAATGACCATAATATAATATATTGAATGATTATATTAACCATAAACTGTAATGAGTGCATGATGAAATGTACAACTTTATTGAGATATATATATATATATATTCATTGCATGAATATAATGGAGTGATGATGCAAATGATGTCCAAGGATATTAACATTCATGATATAACGTTGGATCATATGGATATTAATGATATACTAAATTAAATCGCTTAACACGATATCTTTGCATAGTTAATTCTTAACAGAATATGAGATTTGATTTATACATTTACTTTCATTATTCATAAATATCATGCACGATAAAACATGACAAGCTTTTGCTCTTTCACCTTATTTAATTTAATTTTTGTATGAGTTGTGAATATATATATAATGATTGTTCTGTACTCTCCACACTATTGTCTTGTGCATGTGCATAACCTAATATCTTATTGTTTATGTTTTAGTAACAAAATTTATCTATTAATTTGTTTTACAAACTCAAACATTGTTTATATACTTTTTTAAATGTAACTCATTTGATTAAGAATTAGGAATAGATTATCTTTTGGAATAAGTATTTAGTATCCTATTATATTATTTCAATTTATTACATTGTTACTTTCAAGACATAATTTTTTACTAATATTATGTTATTTTTACTATAAAACTATTAATTTAAATTCAGTATGATGGTATATACTCTTTTGAATAAACAAAAATTAGTTTTACTTTTTTTTATTATATACATATATATATGTGTATGTCTATATATTTATATAATATTATATAAATATGTATATATATATATATATATATATATATATATTTATAATAAAAAAATTAAATAATTTAAACTTGATTTTCAACATATGTTGCATGGATTGAGATTAAGTCCCTTCTCATACCAACGAAGATTGCTAGGGTATACCTTCCTATCCTAGGGGGGGCAAAACCTACTAAGGGGGACTATGGAACGCTTCTACATTTTTTGTTATTATTGTAGCAAAATATGTATGTGTTTGATGTACATGCACAATAATGCATTATTGGGTGTGTGAATATGTACATACATGTATGTGCATATAAAAATGCATACATACAATTGTGGATGTGCTTGTGTATCTCTTGCTATTTCTAATCACCAATTTATTTATCATTTCCATACACACAAATGGTAGTTCAATAATAATAATGTTTATGAAAAGGAATCATATATGGCATAATTTAACATAAGTAATACTAAAGAAGAGGACAAAACCAACTAACGTTTTACTTCATTTATACAGATGAAAACAGCGCACCTGTATGTAGATCTTGTAGGATACTGAGCCACTGCTCTTCCCATAGAACACTTATTCTATCAAGTTCGTTAATGACAAGCCGAACTTCTTGAATTAGCTTTGGGTCCAAGTTATTCTGCATTAGATTTTAAAAGCAAAGAAGATTCTGCATAAACTTATTACAGATAGCATGTCAGCTAAGGTGAAAAAAAATACAATTCACTTTTTGGGAATTTTAAAGTGTTGCGATTGTTTACCAAATAAGAATATATGCTCTGAAGCTCCTCGGAGGATTGACCCTCAAAAGTATTGAAATCAACTAGCAGAGGATAAACTATAGAGCAAGGAGATATTTTGGCAAGTATCATTAGGAGGCTCTGCACCTTTTCCCTGACAGCCTTTTTAGGATGAGAACGAAGCTGTGCAAACAGCTGGGGTGTGATTTCCTGCATAAAAATAATAAAATTGTCAAAAAGAAGAAAAATCAAATAGTCAACAGAAAGCATGCATACCTGCCAGGGCAATGGAGCAACAGTTGCAAAGCCATGGTTAAACGTTTCCTCTAACTCAACACCATAATTAATAAGAATTGTTAGAATATATAGCATTGCTTGGAGAATGCAGCTCCTAACTTTTCCTTTTCTACTGTCAAAATGACTATTGGTGGATTTACTATCTTGTTTAATGTAAGATGAATGTGAAAGAAACTCAAAATAGCCATGAGCAGCATGTCCAAACAGCCATACCCTTCTCTGCCTCAGTAACCACCAAATATCAATCAGTTCTGCAATGAAAGGGGTTAAATCACTCTTCTCTATACCAAGTGTACGTAGAAAAAGTGCTTGCAATTGGGAGAACAGGACAGAAGATGGACATTCACCATCAAATGTCCCAAAGCTAGGTGCTCCCGCAATAAGTTCCATTATGCAAGCTGTTTCATGCACCAACGAATCAAGGAACGCTTCAAATTCAGGTATAGAAGCGGAATCGCTTTGTCCACTTTCTTCGTCACCCTGGATTACAGCATGACTTCTGCTAGAACAAATGTTCACTATAACAGCTTTTACTTTGGATATCTCATCTTTAGTTAGTTCAAAACTGACTGGTGAAATTTCTTCTTTGAGAATGGAGGTTAAGGAGCATGTCTGAAGTATGGCACCATGCACAGAAAGAGAGCTCCTTCCTTGGGCAAAGCACCAGGCAGCATAAGAAAGCCATGCCTTCCCCATTTGGGGACAAAGAGCACAAGAAAGTTTTGTTGCCGTTCCAATAATCTCCTCAACAATTGCATTGCATTTTGTATTTGAGTTATGACTATTGTCAAACAAGAAAGCTTCTCTGCTACGAATTGCCAAGCCATCTTCTTTAGATAAAATTAGATCCTCATATATCTTTGAAAGAACCATTCTCAAATTCATATTTGCACTCTTACGGCCCATCCAAGAAGAAAGCTTCAAGCATGCCTTGGCCTTAATATGGGAAATTTCTGTGAAAACAGGAGAAGATATCTGCAAAAAATCATCCCGTACAAATGTCCAAAGATCTAGTAAAGCCTCTTCAGGCTTTCCTTTTGCATACTTGAGTAGGATTGTCTCAAATTGTAGACTTATACCCAGAAAACCAAAATGTTTTTCAGTAGACAAAGAATGCTTTTTTAAGTTCTGGATCAGACGCTCAGCCAGCATGAAGTTGGTCTGCTTGCGAGCTAAACTAAGCAGCCTTTGCCCAAGAAGCATTGTTTCAACTGAAGTTGGTTTTACGGTATGATAGATCCGGAAAATCTTTATCCACAAACTACTGTCTTGATGAATTGTACTAATTGGTAAATTCAGTAGTTGAGACAATGAAGTTAACAATGATGGTAGATGTTGAGCACTGGAAGTCAAGCATTCTTCTAAAACAAAAATACAATGAAGATGTGTAGCACAGGCTGCAGCCTCATTTAGTCCATCAAGTGGAATAATAGATAAGGCTTCGTCTAGCATCACTTTGGCTTTTTCCAAGTCCTTCAGCACATCATCAGTGCTGTTAGTTTCCCTTTGAAGCATCGATCGTAATAGCATTTGCTCACTCCTCTCAAATGCTACAGTAGGGTCAAGAGTAAGTTGACAGCTGTGTTTTGGCGTCAAATCTAGGTAGGTCCATGCTGATTGAACCTCACCTTCATCAAAGCATGCTAATGCATGAATTGCATTAATTTCATTTCCAGAAGCAGTAAGAGCACCTGAATAGGCTTTCCCAGCATGAACAGAACGAAGTGCTTGTAGCTCTGACAACCAGGATTCCAAGGACTTCCAATCAGAAAGTGATGCATAGCTCTCAATGACACGAGCAATGATGAACTGAATACCATCAGAACCCATGGAACCAAGTGCTTCATCAGTCTGCAGCAAGTGAGAGAAGTGAGCAGCAGCCTTCTCATACTGGCCCCGAGCCTGATAGACAAGGCCTGTCATCCATGAAAAGTACAAGTTAGTACCAGTATCACTAGAAGTAGTATGATTATTATCCATAAACAACGAAGGAAACATCTGGCCGACACATCTTTGGAGACCAATCAGAGCCTCAGGCTCATGAATCTTGCATAGAGCCAGAGAAGCACGTTGCAAAATCTTCATTATATCTCCAGCAAATCTATTTCTTAAATTGTGGAAGTTTTCAGTTGCCCCTTGACTTTTATCTCTGAATGCTAGTGCCACAGGATTCCTTAGATCCTGCAGCCGTGAGGCACAATAATAGAATGTTGCATCATGATAGTTTAATGCCATGCCAGCATTCAGCATCGGTTCACAAATTCGGAAAAACCATTCCTCACAAACTTTCTTGTTTGTTCGGAAAAACAAGGAACTTTGTCCGGTTGTGCTTGGTAGAATGGAAGAACCATCATAAGCATTGTAAACATTTTTCTTAAGGCACTCAACAAAATCCAGAAGCAGCCTCACTGGTAACAAGTGAAAATTAGATAAGCTCCAGTACTGGTCATTATTTGGTTCGAAATCCACCTGTAGTATATTTGGTATGTCACAAAGCATTCGCTCCAAAGATGCAAATGTCTGCGTTGGACCACCAAGGGTGGTACGGAGACGAATATCAATGCAATATCTGGCAGCCTCATGTATGGACCACCAAATTGCAGCAAGGTTGTTTATTGGATATATCTTCTCATGAACAAATTCTTCTTCTCTAGAATCTTTGCAAACATCCATGTAATCAAAGCCTCCTATCAGCTCTTGTTGATTAGCTCTATCCTTTCTGTCATGGCAACTGAACACAAGCCGCCTGATCCAATAAGAAAGAGGAGCTTTTAAACGCTGTGACAAGTAGCTAAATACAGAAAGAAACTGCTGAGAATGAAGCTTCCGATGCATTTTCTTTAGTGCAAGTGCTTTCTTCCAGTTCAAGTAGCATGGATATGCATAACTGGTTGTTTTAAGCTTCCAGAAATAACAATCATCAGTAATACCATTAATATATAGGGTAAGAGGGACTGAAATAGACAGCAATCTCACAAATGAAATTTTAATACTCGTTTCTGGATCAGTAAGTCTGTTGAAGACAACTTCTGAGATAAAACAAAAGTTCTCAGGATGAATAAGACCTGCCTGCAGCAGTAGTTCCAAGACGGATGCCACTTGATATCTCACTTTAACTTCACCATCAAATGCTGCATCTAGAATAGAAAAGAATAAAACATCACTTATTTTGACGTCTTGATACGGTCCACTAAAAGCTCCGATCAGCTGCTCACCCTTTTTTATAGATAAAACCATCAGAGTAAATGTGCGAATCCAACCAAGGCCTTCCAGTTTAGTTCCTAAAGGCAATGAGACAGTTAGAGCTCTTGCCATGCTTCCACTGAATTTTCTCAAATATTCATTAGCTAGAAAACGTTGCTTGTTGATGTCCCTAAGCACTGGCTGATCATTAGAATCCATAACAACAGAAGCTTTATTTAAAAGTTTAGCACAGTCATCCAACTGAACCAGGAACTCCACTTCACTAAGCTTGCACAATGTCCTGATAGCATGAACTTGTACCTCACAGAAGCCTTCAATGGGAAATTCAAAAGGAACAAACTTGTTGAGGATAAAAGATGTCACTCTAGCTGATCTCTCTGCTAAGATAACACAATCTGCACTACCCTCAGAATTACTAGGACAATCAACAGATGTGGTAGATGATAACACCTCCAAATCAAATTTTAAAAGTGAAAGTAAATCAAGTTCTGAATATTGCCTTTCATTACTTAAGTTACTCTTGTTCTTTCCATCAATTCTAGTGCCCACCATTTGACAACAAGTTATTACATGTAAACGAAGTTCTGCAAGCACACTTTTTAATTGCTCTAGTTCTTCAAATATGCAGGTGATTGTTTGTGAAACAATGTCACAACTACCATGTTGCAGAAAGAAAAGGTAAGTAGCAGCTGAGCCTGCAACGATAGAATGATTTGAGTGCAACCGCAGTTGAGATAAAGGTGAGTGGAATTTTAGCAGTATCTGCACAGATGAAGGGAGGAGTCCTAGCTTTTGTAGAGATAGCAATTTCAAGTTTGTCTTCAAAAGTCTAAGCACCTGGTCAGAAGTAACTTCTCTCAAAGTGTGAAACAATATATCAATGACCATGGGATAGTAATGGGAAAATTTCTCAAGCAGTATCTCAGCTATAAGAACCAGACATTTCCAAGATCCACCCATCCATTTAGACCATCCAAATTTCTTTCCAAATACTAAGATACACCCCAGTAACATAGGAGTCAAATTTTCAAGTGGTTCACTAACGTGATCAAGAAGATTCATCTCCAGCACGCCAGATGCAGTAGACTGTAAAATTGTTGAGAAACAAGAGAAAAGAGAAATCGATCTCCTGAGCTGTGGTGTGGTCTCTATACTAACATCATTCATTAAAACCTCTGCATCACCCAAAAGCTTTGAGAGTAAGCTTAACGAAAACTGCAAATTACTCAGCCAATGCTTCTGAAACTGAAAAAAGCTGTCGGTAATCAAACTTCTCTCAGAATCAGGTAGGTCAGGCATAAATGTCCAACCAAGAAGCAAATCCACGATATCAAAGAAATGGGGTTGAAAACAATGAACAAATTTTGATGATATCAGTGTCAGAAGACTCAGAAGCTGGTTAAACAAGCTAAAAGAGGTTCTCTCATCCTCAAGCAGCTCCTGAGATGCTTTGAGAATGGAAGGAACGTATCTTTCAACGCTCACAGCATTCCCAGCACTAAGAAATTCCTGAAGGCTATCAAGCGCCAATTCTGTTGAATTATTTCTAATAGAGAAATCATGAAACGATGGCAGAGCCCAGGCAAGAAACCTGTCAACCAGAGTCCCAGCCAGCACATGGTTTGAAAGCGCATTCGATGAAAAAGCCGCGGAAACCAATATCGCGCACAACGACCCATAGGCCACTGCAGCTGCATGCCTAACCCCGTAAGACCTGCAAATTCATTAGTTTAGAGCATCGAATCAGGCCATCTCATCAACCAGGCGCGAAATTAGTACTAAAAACAAGACTAACAAGGTGATCTGTTGGATGCATCCAACAAGCACATAATTCTAGTGCATACATCTGAGGAACAAAACCCTCACACTTCAAAATCATCAACGCTCTTTATTATATCTTCTTATCAAAATAACGTTTTAAGCTTTTGACTTGATAACACAGTATTAGACTACTAAAACAACGAAGAAGATAAAATTGGAGAGGAAGCGCTGACTTGTCGGCAAGTAGCTGCGTGAAGCCCTGGGAGAGGAAATGGGCACAGTGCGGGAGCAAAAGGGCGTTGGGAGGATAAAGGACGGTGCGGCGACATGATTCGAGGGCCGCGATTCGAGCCGAATCATTGATCCCTATTCCGGATGCCGCTGCCTCCGTCAAGGGCGGGGAGGGCGGCGCATCGGCGGCGTGCACGTCATTGGTGGCATTGGAGATGGATTGCGGTAAAGCCGCGGAGAGAAGCGCCGCCAGCTGCTGCTGCAGTTGATGTACGCGACTCTGCATTATGCCATTGCGGGTCCTTAGTGAAGAATCACCCAGCAGAGCAAGAACGATCAGCTCTTCGACTTCAACGGAATTTTATTTATACTTTTTTTTAATATAACCAAAGGCAAATAAAACCTAGAGAGATGCTTCTATGTCTATCACAAATATTGCTCTTAGGAAATTTTATAGAAAAATATAAAATTTGTGTTAGTTTTTTTTTTAAGAAAATGTTATTTGACATGCTCAATAAATATAGAATATTTTTTATCTATTTCATTAAATTAAAAATCTTATAATATATTATTTGTTATTTAAAAATTAAGATAACAAATAATAAGACCAAAATTATGAAATATTTGTATATAATTCATTTTTAGGATGTCTATTATTATAAGGTTAGTAAATATATATGTCTAACATATCAATTTAAATATAATGAAAGCATTTAGAGATCAATCTATTTAGAAGTTTTTTTTTTGAAATTATCAAACCTTTTAGAATTAATGGTTTATCAATGGTACGATTAACTTTCTACGTCAACAATTTTTTCACAACTTCACTAAAAGCTTTCATTATAATAGTCTGATTAATAGCAATTTAACTCTTATTTTTTTCTCTATCTCTCTCTCTTTCTCTTTTCATATTTTTTTGTCTTTTATTTATTATTATTAATAATATTTTTTTTTTTTATTAACAAATACAATGGACAACTCTTTAATGCAAGTTGTGCTGATCTCTTCTCTTCAACAATCTTGAGACGTATTTAATTTTATTAATCTCGTAAAATGAAGAGTGACAAATATTACTCTGAAAAAGGAACTCATGTTAAATATTTCGAGGTCACCTATCACATTACAGAGCCATTACTTTTTGGTGTCTTACATGTTGTTGAACCAATACCTTCTAATGTTGTAGCTAATGAGCTTTCAAATAATATACCCAAGTCAATTTTCTTGTTCTTAAACAAACTAAAATCACAATAATCTAAGATATTCTTTAAATTTGATGTTTTTTATATTATTTGTGACATGATGAATACTTAGCTTCAAAGATTTTTTATTTAGCTGAATTTTTACTTAACTTACATCATTCTAAAATTGAAAAAAGGTTCCACATAACCTTATTGAAGAATTATTGATCAAAGTTTCACTTAATCATAACTACAGTCCTATATCTATTATCTTTCTAACTAAATCCTCTGCTTTGAACTTGTATGTAGTTTTGAGTATGCTCTCAACATAACTAGAGGTTCACCCTCTCAATTGTCCCTACAAGCCACCTAAATTGATTTTATTATTGATTTCATTGACACTAGGCTTCATCATCTATAAAAACTACACTTCTAAATACATGTGCTACTTTGCCTCTATCAAATGGGGAGCTAATCAAATCTAACCATACCTAGAGTTCAAGTACATAAGTATTGAATAAAAAAGACACATTAAAATAAACTTTGCCTACTTTATAGGTCATAATAATGGGTATATTACATGAAAAATCCTACCTCACTTTTCTACTTTCTAGATTTATAGAGTTTATTTTCTTCGTATACTCATCTAGCCTAACAGAGAGCCCAAATATTATTTATTTAATTAGTTATCATTATTAAAAGTTAAACCACTATTTGAATCTTTCACATGTCTTGAAACTATTTGTCTACATTTTTCTCTATAATATGACTCTCATGATGCAAACTTTAAGATATTAAGTTATTAATATAGTTCTCTATTGTGTTTTACAAATTGGAAATAATTATGTTTTAGGTAAAAAAAAATATCATGAGTTCATTTAAATAAACTTTTTTGTGAACTAAATGGGTTTAGTCAACAAAACATTTTGTTTGACACATACCTTATGTTGCATAGAGAATATATCTATTTATCCAACAAGTATCTTACATGGTTTCCTTTGGAGCAAGCTCTCTACTCACAACCAAAGCACACTTTACATTCCAAGAGTCATACATCACATCATTTTCATTTTGCAAGTATCAACTTCACATCCTTATGAATTTAACATTTTAAGTGCTAATTTGTCTACTTAGTGCTTTGCCCTTTGTTCCTCATGGCCTTTAATTATAATAGTTCGATCATATTTACGATGAATGAAAAAGCATGCTTAAGCTTAGGCTTCTTTTATTGGTGAGTTTTCAAGAACTTTACTCGAGAAATGCCAAAGATTAGTAGTCAAATAGTCTATTAAACACACATCTCTCTTTTCATCAATGGTTCTAATGCCTTTAACATTTATATGCATGAGATCAAACAAATAAGTGATTTCTAAGAAATTTTATAAACGAGAAATCCCTTGTGTCAAAATAAGCTCCATGATTGCAATAGTTATGATGATTTACCATTCAAATGCTAAGTCATAGTAAGTATACTATGTAAACAGATCTATATAACATAATGCAATCAAAGTAGATATATGTTCACATATGATACTAAAAAACTTGGTTTCCTTTCCTAATGTAATATATCCCAATTGCATGTCATAGTCTCCTTTGTTGCCATCCATAACTTCATCTTTGGATTGAATGAGCCTTTTTTTAGTGTTAAGAGGAGCCAAATGACATAAAAATCTTAGCAGATTGCAGAAAGAAAGAAGGTTAATCAAGTTAAACAAATGTAAAGAAGGTATGGATGACACACTCTGAACAATATATCAACTTCCTTTATTCAAAATCTCATGGTTTACAAAGCATATACACAACACATAAGTCCTGGAGAACCAGCTCAACACCCTCAAAGCAAAAACAAAGGAAAGAAAGAACATAAAACTGCAGATTTGATGCATAGCATTCATGCATCTCCCCTGACTGTATCACTCAAATCTAATTCCATGCTTTGTATCATCATGAATGAAACAATTCTCCGCAGTTCAACCATGACCCAACCTTAAGCTACACACAGAGTTCCCTCCCCTGTGGATAACCTCCTTGCCCTGATCTTTGCTGCAACCTCTCCCACCACAAGCTGCGTCAACAACAGCCCAGCCACCAGAGCCGCAACCATCAGCATGCTGAACACCGCACCCCAGCTCCACGACGACAGATACCCCGTGAGGAGCGGTCCAATGGCTGCGCCGGCTGAACCGGTCCCGTCGATGATTGCAGTAACGGTGGCTAAGGCCCGGGAGTTCCCCTTCAGCGAGCCGTGGGTGCCAAGGTCAGCAGAGACCGCGGTTGTGATGAGAGCATAAGGGCCATTCACAAACAAACCGGCAATGAGCATGAGGATGGCATTACAGGGAAGGGAAATGCTCCCATATGCACGGTAAATGTAGAGGGCTGGAATGGCACAGTACATGAAACTAGCTGCGGTGGTCGCCCGTGCATTGAGGTGGTCGGAGATGTGGCCTGCTAAGATGCCACCAATGATCCCACCAACATCAAACAATGTCGATAAGGTTCCAGCCGTCGAATCAGAAAGATACTCACCTCCAATAGCTGCAACAAATGGAAGTTGGATTGGATGAATCAATGAGAAAAGAAGATGACATCTCATTTTTGCATTAACACACTATATTACAATTTGCAAATTGAGTTTCAAATCCAATTTCAAAAGAAAAAACACCTTTCTCATACTTCAATTTTCTATGAGTTTGATATGGAACATGCACATATTACTTTACTTATCATGAAATGCATCTCAGTTAACAAACATTCGTCAATACAAGTAAATGTTTGTGAACTGAGATGCATTACATCTATCGAAATTTCAAGCCAACATAGAAAAGAATTGTAGATCATTACAAGCAAGGCCACACCATGTTGTTCCTTTGCATTAGCATACTTCTACTATCTTCTATCAAAATTTCATCACTTTTCTCATGCTTCAATTTTCTATTAGTTTGATATGAAACATGCACATATTACTTTGGTTATTAGTTGCACCATTTCTTTCTTTCAAATGCCATGATGAACAGCCCATTTTAGTTTGCATTATTTATCATATAATACATTTCACGGTTCACATACTGTAACTAAAAGTTTTGGTGTCACATATCTATTATATTCAAGGCAACTTGTTGTGTACCATAGTTGTTCAAATGATTCAATATTTCATTCTAATTGAACAAGTGAATCAGTGGGACAACAACATTATAAACCCTGCAAGGCATTTTTATGCATCTTTAGCACTGTGTGCCTGCTATCATTATTGTGTCAATATTTTTAAACAGTTAAATCTGTTTTGGTGCAAAATCTAGTAAGCTACTCACCCATCATCAGCATATCAAGCTGCTCTATATTCCTTCAATAGATTTCTTCACCTCTTCCAAACAACAGAAATGAATAGAGAAATGCGATGGCTGATGTTTTTCCAAATCAAACTCATCAGTGTTAATCTCTATTGTCATTACTACAATTTTCTCTGAAAAATTCCAACACATCCACAACCATAGAAGCAACATTCCAAGAGCCCTCGAACATTACAAAATGATCTATAAGTTTTCCAATAATAGATTGAGGAGGAATATTGGCATCAATTTTTTTTCATTTCATTGACTCAATCTAACATCTAAGTGAAGAGGGTAGCATGACTTTGAAAATGTGTGTTGAAGATGAAGATTAGTTTAGGTTCATCTTGCAAGGGTGGAAGCATGGAGAAATTACAAGAAACAACAAAAAAAATAAAAAAAGAATTGCTCACACCCTAGTTATCCATCTTCAAGAATTCTACCATTCTTCAAATACAAAAAGAGAATCAAAGGAACTATGAGGCTCAATGAGAACTCCCAAATTTACATTTGTATCAAGTTTAATTAAAATAACCTTGTGAACAATATTTATTGATTCCCAAAATCCAAGATATGCTCAAAATAAAAGTGCATAAATATTACTAATATATAATAAAAACATATTTAAAGCTAATAATTAATTAGAAAAAAAACCATGTTGTTCCACATGATATAGATAATGTTTTTTAAAATGTTGAGTCTATTATAGCTTTATTTTGTTTTACATCTTACAAATACATGTCAATGTAACCCTAGGTATGACAAAAGCTACCAACCAAATGGTGCAAAGTATGAAGTCCTAAAAGTAGCTTTTACATGTTATGATATCATTTATTATAGAACACAACACCATTATTCAATAAATTATTATGATTATACTGAATATATGAATACATACATATTACATTATGACACAATGGTATCTCATATATATCAAAAGATAGGATACAAATACAATAAAATACAATGAAAAAATATAATAAATTATAATTTTATGAAATACAAAATGCATTCTATAAGCCAATATTGTTAAAATCAAGTCACCCTCAACAAAAATATTATTCAAAATTCAAGCAATAAAGAATCATGAAAACAATTTATTAGTAAGGAAAACAGGATTCATAATTTGTATCCAAAATATAAAAGATGCCAATAGTGAAAATAAATATAAAAATTCATGGATCACAAGATAACATTCATCATGAGTATATAAGAAATCAATAAGTGTATTAGTTTGATTATGACAAATTATGACCAAAACTTTTACCCAAATCTACTATGCATGTTTTCATAAAAATAGATATGATCTAAATCACTATAAGAACAAAAACTAAAAGCGCATATAATTTTAGGTTCCAAATAGACACCTCTACTTTTCTTATGCATTAAATTATAATTTGTTTGAAATATAGAGTAACATAAGAAGATCAAGTGAGAAAAGTTGTTAGAACAAAAAATGAAGTACTCTAAATTATATCCTATTTTGTATAACTTTTTTGGGTTCATTCAGTTCTCAAGTATCCAAAGTTAAACAACTAAAAATAGATTAGAATAACTAAGCTCTTCATCATTGTCTACTTCATGTTCTTCGTTGTATCAGGGCGCATTGATGATCTTTTTTTTTTCAATGTGATATATCAACTGAAGTATAAACTAAATATCGAACAAATGTTTGAGAGTATTGACATCAATACATATTTGAAAGAAATTAATAGGACTTCAAAAAAATGGTACTAAGCTCCAACATTGTTCGACATGCACTTAATCCATAGTCATGAAGCAACTCAATTTTCAAGCAAACTCAAGATTGTTCAAAAGTAATAAGAAAAAAAATCATGGTCAATCAAACTGAAGCAGTAAATGTACCTGTGTGACTAATGTAGAATGGAAGCCAGTAGAGAAAAGTATAAGCAACCAGTTTTGAGAAGAAAAGACAAAATGCAAATGGAGTAACCCCGGGAATCCTCCAAGCCTCAATAAATCCCACAGCTTGACCCCTAATCTCCTCTCGTCTTTCTAAAAGAGGCTCCTCACTTCCATTCTTAGAGTTCAGCAATACCTCATTTTTATCTATTCCAACTTCCTCTGGGCTCACAGGCAAGAAAAGCAATACACTCAGGCCAATGACTGAAATAAGAAGGCCAGGAACAACAAAAGACCAACCCCAACCATAACCCAACAAAGCTGAAGCAATAAGTGAGCCAGAGATATTCCCAATTGAAGTGTGCGCATTCCAGACTCCCATTATCAAACCCCTTTTTCTCTTCCCAAACCAGTTACCAACAACAGCCACAACTGAAGGCCATCCAGTAGACTGAAACAAACCTGCAATCATCTGAACTACCAAGTAGTAACCAAAGCTATGAATATTTAACCAGTAACCAACGCCAAAGAGGGCAGTGAACAAACCACTCCCAATCATTCCTATAGTTAGAAGCAGTCGTAAATTCAAACGATCACCTAAATGTCCAGCAAAATACATGCCAAATGAGTAGAATGACAGGAAAGCAACATCGATTATTCCAAGCATTTCTGTACCATTTGGACCATTGAATGGGGCCCAACCACTCCCCTGATGTGCTTTCTCTTGTTGACTATACAATAATTTGAACCATGGCCATGGTGAAAAGCTCAAGTTCGGTTCCTTGGGATCAAGATCACTTTTGACAATACTTGTTGTCTTTCTAGTGGCATGGTAACTGGCATATGAGAAAAATGTTAGAAGTAGAACATGTGTTTGGTAGGTTCCGAGATTGAATGCAGCCGTCCTGAAGTACTCCAAAAAACAGAGGCCAATGGGCTTTGAACATATTGGTTGGGTTCGCGGACCGCTTGGCTGACACATGAAGTTTGTCTAGCGTAGTGCAAGGAAGAGTTACTGAAATAGAAGTAGGTATTAGCTGATGAAAGAAATAAAATTTCTTAGCTTCAAAATGGAGAGATCTGTACAAACAATAGAATACAGTGAAATACATATTTTAAAGAAAAGTCATATGGAAAAAAATGCAAAAAAAAAAAAAAGAAACTAAAATAGTTAACTTTAATAGTTATGTGCTTCTATAATGCATTCCATCTATTTTATGTAAATGGCATGAAATTAAATAGATGTTGCATTTGAAGGATTCAATGAGCACAAATAATGTCACTGTAATCACACAACAAGAAGAATACTAGTCATGTATATCTTATAATTGGGTAAATAAACGAAGAATGTTAATGAAATCAGTGCTCAGTTGCCAATTGAGATTATAAAGGTGACAAATTAAGCAATCAACAAGAATCAACTAAAATGCTCATAACTTTGAAAGTGAGTTTTATTAGTTCTACATATTTCATTGCAAAAACCCCTAAATTTTTTCAAAATATCTTTGTTCAATTCATTTTATAAGAAAAAGCTCTTTTAAGAGTAATTATTACATGCATATGTAACATTAGTGAGAATGCGTAAAATTACTTTTCAAAAAAAAAAGAGAATGCGTAAAATTTAATATTGATTGTGCATGTGGCATTACCGACCGAGATTACACAGCACCAAGGACACTTTTCTTGTTGAATTTAGATGTGCAAATTATATTAAAAAATTATAGTTGTTGACACTTATAATATGCCTTTATATATGTACGATTTTTATAAGCACTATTTTCATATCATTTTTTATTATGCTAGTAGACTGTATAGCTCCATCCATATAATTATTAGCATATAATCATTAATTATATGCACATTTTTCAATGGAAATAATTGCTTGTATGCACATTACCCAATTTAATGAGTGTACTATTTTCCTTTCTCCACTCTTTTTATAAGTACATGTGGTTTTATAGACTAAGTGTATATCCTAAATCATAAACATTATCAATTATTATGAGTTCCTAATCTTATGAAAACAACTATTTATATGTGTATTATGCATTTTCATACACATTATATTTCATTTCTTTTTCTTTAAAGTGTTTTTTATAATACATGAATAAAATAACCTAATTGTCAATAATTTGTGAGGTAATATGCATATTATTAGTTTGGATGAATGATAATTATTTGATGTTGTGAATAAGTGCTTAAATGTTTTATAAATTATACCATTTTTTTCATAATATCATTCATTATTTGAAGCTAAAAAGTCAATATTGTTTCTTTATACTTTACTTTTATTGTGGTTTTGGTTGGAGCAAATTCTAAAATTTCCAAGATTTAAATTGTTGAACACCTTTGGAGATTTGTTTAGATGATATGTAGATATTAAAAGGGAATTATCATGATTTCTACCTTCTACCAAAATCATTCAAGGAGAAACAATGTGTGTATCCTTTTCTTCATTCCCTGTGATCTCATCTATTTTTGGTACATGCTTGGTAGACAATGTTGTTTACAAAAAATGAAAATGGAGGTTATCATCTCTATGTCTCGATTCATTTATCTTATATTCAACACCCAAAATGCCTAAAATCTTGTAATATTTTTTTTATATAGGATGATAAGTAGCACTAGGTTATAATTACTCGTTAATTTGACATGGAGTTCACCATTTGCTTGGTGAAGAACAACGAATAAATGCACTATAAGTATTTCAAAAACACTTTCAAGATAGAATTCAATCCAACAATGAATCACTTGACAAGGGTCCTCTTGCACCCGTCTCTTACACATCTCATAATATATTAAAAAAATTTAGAGATATACTTCTTCACAAAACCATATCCATCGGTTAGTCTCCATTACACCATGACAATGATTTGATATATACCTAACCTATAAGAACCATTCCAATTTTCTCCATTCTCATAATGATATAAATATACCTTTTTAAGGTCTTACTCTAATTCTTATACATCAGTTAAGACTTGATGCGAAAGTTGTAACTTAGCATCTTCAAGTTAATTCTTTCCACTCAATGAATAATGCTCAAAATACTGTTTCATACATTCTTCCCAATTAAAATATATCTTAGAAAGTAATCATCCTTTAAAAATGGGAAGTGCCTGCCTTTCTTCGATTCATCTATGGTTGATCTAATCCTTGGATGGTCACCTTAGACACCTGAATTTCGTTACAAATTTACTCAAAAAGTTGGTAGATTGTATCTATTTTGGCATAACATTCAATTGTGTGGGCATGCAATGTAGTCCTTATATGTTCTAGGAGGAAAACGACCTTTCTAGTAGCTCTCGCTAGTAGTGTAGTTGCTTGGAGTCTCAATCCTTCGCACAACGATCGTGAAATGACAAACACTATTTTGCATAGCAACTTATGCTTAGACACAAATCCGTTAATAGTCATCGAGCTTTAATACCCAACCTCCAAGTGCATGTATGTGCTATGAAAATTGGAGAGAAGAAGTTTTAAAATTTTCTATTAATTGTAATTTTTGTGAACTAGAATTAAGTGCAAAACTATTTAAAATTTTAAAATAGTTGTAAAATATGAATTTTTGTCATAAAATTTACCTAGAAAAATTATATTCCTCTTTTACAATTTAACAAGAAAGTTAAAAAAAATACAAAAGCAAGATTTTCTTTAAATATATTGGTAAATTAAGAAGCATAATGGTAATAGAGATTGGGTAAGCACATTAACTACAAAAAGATCAAATCCAAATTTAATGATACCTAAAACATACCACTAAAGAAGAATGCAAACATAATCGGAAAAATAAAATATAAAAGTTTCACATTGATGCATAATGAGCAAAATACATACACTAACAAGCCATAATGCAAATAGAAAAGATGAGGTAGGCATGGAGAGGTTTCTTGGAACAAGGAAGAAGGGGTTCAAGATAGGCAAATGATGGTGGGAGACAATTCCAGGTGCTTGGGTAAGAGAATTACGGTGATCGACATGGGTGGCCAATGAAGGAGCTAATAGAGATAACTTAGAGATATGAAAGAATGAGAACGAGGAGGGTGACGAAATGGGAATACATTCGGTGAAGTAGCTAGATGGGATCAGGACTTTAGGGTTTCTATAAATTAAGGAAGGTGGGTGGTGACAAAGCTCATCATAATGCGTTGGTCAACAAGGACATGGAGAAGGAGGAGAAAGGAAGGGGCGAATAATAAGTAAGGGAATTAAGGATTAGACATAGGAAAAGAAGAAGGTTAATTATTATGTTTAGTTTTAGAAGTCTTTTAGGGTTTTTTTTAAGTTTTAAATAAAATGTAGGTATTTTGCAAAGGAATTTAGTATTTAAAGAAAATTTAAGATTTAGAACATAAAGAAAATATCAGAAGATAGGAATTAAAAAAATTCAAAAGAATTAAAAAAATAATAATAGGATCAAATTTTGACTTAAGCTTAGCTCTCACTATCATGCCTTAGCACTCTCACTTTTTAAGGCATCTTCGAAATAAGCACCTATTAAATTTCACTCTAAACAAATTATTCGCTTAAGAAAAATAAATGGGTAGCACTCAAATCACTAAGTCCTAAAATATCTAACATAATCTCAACATGCCCTATCTATAAGGCCTTCATGCATATCATAAAGTTCTCACCTACGATGCAAAACTAAACAATAAAAAATAACTCAACAAATCTTCTAACATGATAGTCCTTTATAAGCCAAAAGCTACAAATGTGATGGACTAAAATCAAATAAAATTATTAAAAAAAGAAAAATGTCTAAATATGATTTATCATAATTCAAAAATCTTAAAAATAGCTTAATGGCTTGTCATTGTTGTCAACTCAACAATAATATATGCTAATGAAATATTGAAGTTGACCCAAAAAAATTAGTGATTACTAGAAAATGCAAGAAGGCACTATAGTTAGTCCAGGAATAATGTGCCACTAGAAGCATGCTATAATCAACTGCAAAACAAACAATCATTAAAAGGGGATCGAGCAAAGTCATCCAGTAATTACAAAAAAAAAAAAAAAAAAAAATGTTTAAACATGATCTATCATAACCTAAAAATCTCGACAATTGCCCAACGGCTTGTCATTGATGCCAACTCAACAATAATGCATGCTAATGAAATATTGAAGTTGACCCAAAAAACTAGTGATGACTAAAAAATACAAGAATGCATTATAGTCCAGGAATAATGTGCCGCTAGAAAAATGCTATAATCAATAGCAAAACAAACGATCATTAAAAGGGGATCAAGCAAAGTCATCCAATAACACTAAAACAGGTATTTACAGTTAAATAGTCCGACGATGATAATCTAGCCCGATAAATTCTGAATGGAACCAACTCTAAGTCTAAAATAACAAAGCTAAAGATATAATATTTAGCGGCATGCTGTGCTCTTGCACCATTATTTATATGGGCCAAGCGATGCAAAAAACAATCAATAATGCATAACATGGTCCCCAACAATAAGCCAAGTTGCACAAGATAAAGTTATGCTGTAAACAATCTAAAGAGCATGGTTTTTTGGAAAGAAAAAAGAGTTAACACATGCAAATTTCGAGAAAGGATATGGGGACTTTCTTACACTTACAAAAAGAAAACATAAGAAATGATGTTTGTTGAGGAGAGGCATAGCAACAAGACCTCCAAGGGTTTCATGGTCATAATATGAGAAACTTCAAAGAAAATATAGACATTTAGATGCTTCCTAAATGGTAGCACATAATCAATCACCTACCTCGTCTTCAACGTGATCTTTTCTTTTTTGTGTAAGGTTCAAAGCTAATGAGGTGGTTCACGAAATTTGAACAATGCTATCAATACATATGATATTGTCCTACATTGATTAGTTACTTCTTCACACACACTTTATTCGGTCCTTCCCCTTCCTTGCATCACCATAGCTATAATCCGCCTCCATCAAATGCTCTAAGTGGTTCACACACGTTTTCCTCTTCTTGTTTCCCCTCTTTTTGTCATTTCTAATGATGATGTTGCTCAGGAAGCTGCTTCAAAGGATGGTTTTTGGTTTTTAGCTGCTGGACAGCCATGAATTCATTTTGTGGTTGAAGGGTTATTGTTGCAACAAACACAAAATCAACCATCCTTCATCCACCACATCATGCAAGCCACACAAAACCTTTGCAATACATTGTGCTAAGTCAAAGTCATCACCCTTTTTCTGACCATCTTAATCAAAAATGGTCTCCCCAACATTTGCGAACATATTGCAACCAATATCAACCTTGCTTGATTGCACATCAATGGCTTGCTGAGAAATAAAACCCTTCACAATGCACTATAGCACAATGGTAGGCTAAAGAATATCTAAGATCAACTATAACAAGGTTTTGCATTCCACCATAAAGGTGCAAAGCTAGCAAAACTTTTCCATTGCAACATACACACTTGCCTTATTATGCCTGACCTTGAGCTACCCATAAGGACCTCCACATCGGAATTGAGGAATTATCATAGAGTAGTGTTGCCCCTCAGTTAAGGTACACTGACAACAATAACAGATGTGAAGTGCAAGATATGCACTGCTAATCTGCAATGATGCCAGTGCAATCGCAGCCTACGTCATCGTGAATCTGTCTTCTAGTAGTGTCTGTAGCATCATCAAGATGAGAGAACACATCTAGAACCTATTGCAAAGTGAAGTCAGACAAAGATTCCCATCACGACAGCAATGAGAAAATACGAATTGGGCCTTAAAGTCATGAGCAATATCGACAAACCAGAACTGTAATGAAAACATAACGTGAATGGCATACACAAGAAGTAGCTGCATTGAACAAAATGAATCACATGTTAAAGCATTGTTACTCATTGAAATAGTTATGCTTATTAAGAAATGCTAACCAAATCCTCCAAAGATTCTTAAACTTCTTTGTAGGCCCATCCACATAGCAATGATAACCTATGAGCTACAATGCACTAGCGACTCCTCGTGCAAGCTGTGAATGGTTGCCTATCAATTTTACTAATGAATCGTGGTCAAACATCCAGGAGACATTAAAGGATGTAGTAATTAATTGTGCACAGAAGCAGGTTTGTGAATATGAACTACATGATGATGATTGCGTACTTGACAGGATGGCAGCATCCACTAATTCACATCTTCGGCATATTCTAGCATGTTTGGATGGGTATCCCACTTCAAAAGAATTGCCAAGCCCAGTGATTGTTATCTTATCCTCAACAACAAAGCTTGTAATCTTTCCACCTATGTTGAAGCCCTTCTCCTCACTATCTCAAATGTGCACTATATGTGCCACAAGAACCATGCTTTGGCACTTTGAGAATGGCAAAGAATTGCATGACATTTGCATCCTCAAGAATTTTCCACACATACTTGCCTAAAGTGCCAACAATTCTATCATGTATTCACATTGTGCTAGAGTAATGGCAGCTCACTAACAACAAACTTTCATCAACAATAGCTCGATTCACCAATGACGACTACACACTCGGGTGGCTCCTAACTCAAGGACCCATGACAAAGCTTATGTATGATGAACAAAAAAGGCACGAAAATAAGGGTGATTTCCACAAACTAAACCATGTGGAGTAAAACAAGAGAACAAAACCATTGGGAAGATAGACTACAAGCATTCTAAGCATTCCTGCAGTAGGTAAAGAGAATTTAAAATCTATCATAATGGCCCTTCAAAAATCAGAAGAAGAAGCTAAGATCCACAAAATCCCCTCAAAAACAAAAAGGAAGTAGAGAAGCAATACCTTAAAAACAATGTTTTTAACTCAATGTTCTATTGTCCATGAATTAATATGTGCATGAAAATTATACATTATGGATAAACATAATTTGCCAAAAAATAGACATATAACAAATATTTTACGTGCATAAATGAACTTATATAATTAATAATAAAAGCACATAATTTTAAAAACACGTGTATGACTTCAGTGCAAAAATAATATACACACATCACAATAGATATATGCATAAAAATAAAATACATGTGTAACTATTTGAATATATGGGAATTAAAAAAAATTAATCCAAAGAAACATATCTAGGATTATCTAAATTATAAGGATATATTAGCATTGGTTAAATTATGGCCACATTGATAATACATTATATGAATATAATTTATAATTTTAAACTTTATTAAATCAAATCCACACAATTTTAGCAATACACATACAAAACCCAACTTTATGCATGTATGATTAAAATTTTTAAACATGGTAGTGCAAAAATATGCCCAACTAGAACGTAAACTATGCGTCTAATTGCCCCATTATTTGCACAATTGGAAACAACATCTATCAAATACTTAAATGACATTAAGTGCTAACAAGGAAAGATCCCTTGTGCAAAAAAAAAAAAAAAAAAAATGCCCATCAGTTTGCAAAAAAAGATGGATAACAATCAACTCATCCTCACATATTTAACACATATATCTAACACCTGATAACATCCCCTTATACCTATTATGTCACAGAGTCCACCAAATCATCCAAACCCAAACTTTTAAAAATGAACTTTACATATACAATTCATTCAATTAAAAAAAACAACAAGTCCAGATTAGCCTTGTTAACTAAGATCAGCAAGTCGCCCATTTCCTCATTTATAAACCTTGAACAACCCACCGCAATGTTGGCGCCTGGTAAAGTTGGCGATTTCCAAACTTGATAAGATAACAATTCTCAAACAGCTGATAGAAGATAAACATTTAAAAAAAACACGCCGAAACAGAAACCCTCCTTTCTCATTAATTGATTCAGCCAGAAAGCAAACATTAATAACATACAAAGATCGTTAATTTCCGCGTCAAAACACCAAACAAATCGTCATCCGGCCGTTCTAATTATACGGATGGATAACCCGAATACTGAAGACAACAAAAGGAGCAGAAGCAAACAGGCAATGCATACAGAGACCATTGCAGGCATGAAAAATGAAAGAAGAAGAAGAAGAAGAAGAAGAAGAAGAAGAAGAAGAAGAAAAACAGATGCAATACAAATCCTTTGCAAACTCTCACCTTTGTTGAAATATCGAAGAAATACGATGCTTATTATGATGATTCTCACCCCAAACCTCTTTCTTTTCCTTCGCGATGAGCTAAGCCATCGGTTAAAGGCAGACAAAAAGGCGTTTTTTTTTTGGGTGGGGAATGCATGAACGATTCCCTGCAATACAAAAAGCTATGATTTTTATCTAGAGATGATGGTCGTCAAAAACGGTACGGACAAGTGTAGAAAATTCTAACATAATGGGTTAATACATAGTTCTCTTTTAATGTGATCTCATGTACAAGGCCATCGATAGACAAAAAAAATTGCAGTCTTCATACTATTATAATTATATAAAATCTATGTTACATCTATTTTTGTATGAAATCATAGAAAAACAAACATCTTGTATTCCAATACTCTATATTGTATTGATATTTCACAATCTTCAATTAGAAGAGGCGACAAATGTTAATAACTTGACGTTGTTGATGATATTTGTTTTTTTTTTAACTATAAGGTCTCATACATACATAAGTAAATAAAATTATTTATTTTTTTATCAATATATTTAAGTTCAATAATATTTGATGTGAATAAGAAATAATTTTATAAATTTTTTTTATCATAAGAATCTAAGTTATAGATAAAAAGTGTTACCTAAAAATTGTATTTCACATATGAAATTATTTTTTTTTTATATAAATGACCCATTCTTCAATAAAATTTTAAACATTTTAATTACTTTCAACTAATTCCTAACAATAAATTTCTAAAGTAGGTTTAAAAAAACTTTTTCAAAACTATTTCCTGATGAACTAAAACACATTTAGATGTGAACACTACATCAATGAACGACATCTCTAATCACCAATGTGTTTTTAAAAATTCAATATATTTACAATTGTCAACAATTTTCTACCAATTTTATATGTTAAACTTG
This sequence comes from Vanilla planifolia, assembly GCA_023846275.1. Taxonomy (NCBI): domain Eukaryota; kingdom Viridiplantae; phylum Streptophyta; class Magnoliopsida; order Asparagales; family Orchidaceae; genus Vanilla; species Vanilla planifolia. The sequence goes on from CM043870.1 coordinate 1,967,045, forward strand.
CATTTAATACAATGTTATTAAATATTAAATTGATTAATAAAAATAATTTTAAAATTATTATTTTAAATAAATATAAAATATTGTTTTTTAAAAAAATATATTATTAATAAATTACTAATAAAATATTTTTAAGTTTGATGATATTTGGTGTGAATGAGAAATATTTTTATACAATTTTTTATCATAATAATCTAAGTTGCAAATAATAGGTGTTACCTAAAAGTTGTGTTTTCCATGCACAATTATTTATTTTCTATACAAATGATTCATTATTCAATAAAATATTAAACATTTTAATTGCTTTCAACCATTTCCTAACAAAAAACTTTTGAAATAGATTTGAGCAAAACTTTTCAAAGCTATTTCCTAACTAAATAAAACACATTTAGATGTGAACACTACATCAAAGAACAACATTTTCTAATCATCAATGTGTTTTTAAAAATTCAATAGGTTTATAATTGTCAACATTTTTCTACCAAATTTATAAGTTAACCTTGCATTTAATACAATGTCATTAAATATTAAATTGATTAATAAAAATAAATTTAGAATTATTATTTTAAACAAATATAAAATATTGTTTTAAAAATAAAATATATTATTAATAAATTACTAATAAAATAAATTGATATTATAAAATACTAAAATAACCTTTATTTCAATAAAAAACTTAAATAATTTCAATTTTATTTAAAAAAATAAAATTGAGTTTTATACTAAACAAATAATTATTCAATTTTAAACTTTAAAAACATATTTCCAAACTTGATCCAAGTAATGAAATACTTATCACATTTTAAAAATTACTTTCATAAGTCAAATTTAAAATTAATATACCAAACAAAATCTAAAACATTTCTTTTCACCATTTGCACTTTTATTGTACATTTGTTGGCCTCTTAAGTTCCAAATAGCCTAAATATGTGTCTATGTGTTTATGTGCATGAAAGAAGACATCATAAAGCCCTTTATTATATTACTAAGTGAATTTTTCTCATCCGGTCATTTTCTTGTGTTAATATAAATACATTGCAAATAAACAAATATGCATAAAAGAGAGAAAAATAGGTTTGAAGAACATAAAACAAAGATATTATATTGATGAACATAAAAAAAAGATATTATATCACTAAATGTTGAATTTTAATTTTACTATTCACCTTAACATCCAAAAAAATAAAAAAAAAATTATAACAAAAATGCTACCTTTCCTATTAAAACCAGCATCAAATTGGCCAACAAAAGAAGCATCACAACTGTGATTCGAGAAATCCAAGCAAATTCCATCATCATCCTTCTTGTTTTGATCATCTTGTGCTTAAAAATTGACCAAGCTCAGCAGCTGAGTACAAGAGAGAAGGCAAACAGTACATGATTAGCAACGATTATTAAATCAATATTTGTATAAATGAAGCTAAATACCATAAAAAAAAGGAGAACATATATACCATCTTGAGTATGTTATACTACTTATTCTAGAAATCCAAATAAATTTCACCATCTTCCTTATTCATAGTCATCAATATGCACCATGAACAACTTTAGAAGCAACAAGAAGCTCGTGACGGGGTGCTGCGAACGGAAAGCGGGTGACGGGGTGCTGCGAACGGGTGGCCGGTGACGGGGAGCTAGATATGGGAAGGAACTCGTGATGGGAAGCAGGTGGTGGAGGGCTATGACGGGGGGCTGGTGACAAACTGCTGGTGACGGGACGTGAGTGACGGAAGGTTAGCGAGGAGAAGCTGGATTCTGACGCTGGTGGTGGAGGCGTAAGTGGAGGGTGAGGTACTGTGACGGCGCTGGAGACTGGAACAGGGGAACTCACGGCAGGACGGAAAGGAAGGTGCGCACGTGACGGGAAGCTGGTAACAGCTAGTCTGACGATCGTGCACGTGCATGGGGCATGTGAGAAGCCAAGACCGTTGTGCAGGACTGCCTGGCCACGTGGATCCGGGAATTTTGAATTTGGAATCTTTGGAATTTCGCTCCGAGCGGGGGTGTGGGTACATGATTAATTATAAGGACATCTTGCAGTGCAGAATACCGGTTCGTCTTCTTGCATGGTTCTGGGACCCCTGCAGCCCTAACGGGAAGAAAGATGGCGGGTAACAAGGTGAGGAAGAGCAACAGAAAGATGAGGACTTTTGGGAGCAAATCGCCGGAGAGAGAATGCCTCTCCTCCACCTCTGAGAGGAAAATGACGGCCGCTGAGAAGAATCTCCTTGCTCCTCAAATTTCAGCTGAAGCGGCGGAGGTATCAATTGAAACTATTGGAACTACTGACTCATTGTGTAGCCCGTTGAAGGAGGTGGAATCTGTGGATGCGCTAGTTGTGATACCTGAACGTCAGAACCAGCGTGATGGATGCGGGGGGTAAAATGCTAGCCATACCGCGATTGCTAGGCGGATGGAGCTGGGGAATATAGCGCACAAGGCTGAGGAACATGCGGGGAGCGAGCGATCGAAGGGAACCCTTAGCCCCTAACATGGGGCTGCGGTGAGACTGGAGGCCCATCCAAATAGGATCAGCTTCAGGGAAGCTCTAATAGCAAACAGCAACGCCCCAAGCAGTCGAGTAACTTCCTTTGTGCGTCCGGCCAACATTGATGTAAAAGATCGTGCTGCGGGCATGCCTGACCATGTCGAGGGTGGAGATGTCTTTATGTCATCGGAAGCATGCTATAAGCGTATCGAATTCCACAAGTTCGATTTGGTTGGGCGAGCATACGAGAACACCCTCCCATTCTCCGTCATCGCACGAGTGCTGCTGAAGAGATGGGGCCATTACAAGAATTTCAGGATCCTCGACCTGTCATCCGGATACTTCTGCATGCATTTTGACTCCATTCGTGATAGGAATGAAGTCTGGTTAGGCGGCCCGTGGCAAGTCGCAGGTCAAGCCATGGGACTTGACATTTGGACACATGAATTCGGGCCTAACGCCGCAAGGGCGATGTGTGCACCAGTGTGGGTGCGTCTTCCGTGCCTCCCATTAATATACTGGGATGTGGAGAACATCCTGAGAATTGCTAAGGCAATTAGGGAGCCCTTCTTACTTGATGGATGGAATGCCGATATGGGTCGAACTTCCTTTTGCTAGGGTGTGCGTCTGGATGGACCTCTCGAAGCCTTTAAAACCAGGCATATGGCTAAAAGGGAAATTTGTAAGAATCTACCAGGCATTTGAGTATGAGGGACTGCCACGGGTTTGCTTTTCGTGCGGGCATGTTGGTCACCTTGCGGGGCAGTGCAGCACGCATACGTCCCCAGAGGCTGCGCACGCATGTACAATGGGAATGACTAATGAGTGGGTCATCCCCTGCCACAATGTGATGTCGCAAGAAGAGAAACGGGGCGTTAAGATCCCCTGCCACAATAAGTGGGTCATCCCCGCTGGACGCATGCCTGATGACATCCCAGACTTCACGACGCTTGTGGTGATCTTTGGGGCCATTGACAACGAAGCAATTTAGCTTGCTTGCACCACGTAGCCTCACCTCGCATGCCACAACATGCGTTGAGGCCGCCGTGATCGTGATATCGACCCAGCTCTTCCAAAGCAGAATAATACCTGCTGACATGCCAGCTGATGGTTGAGCCACGAAATTCCATTCCTTCCCACGGAGCCAGTCCGCATCCTTCCTTAGGAAACATCACGCTTTCGTCTTCATAAGGGCCACGACTGCAACATTCCGTAGGTAACTTCTGGACTTCCTGTCCCTAACTCCTCTGATATTCCAAACTGCGAAACGCATCATCACCAGTAATTTTGTAAGTGGTGCCCCCATGCGGCCACGCAGTTCTCCACCCATGCCGAGGTACTCCTCCCCAGATGAGTCATCCTCCATCTTCCTCTTCGATATCCCCTGCGCCCCACGAAGCGCAGCCCATGAGAAATTCTCCTACATCGTTTTGGTGTAGTAACCATTCGATCTTTTCGTTTGGTCCACCGCATAATCCTCCTGCAGCAATGGCAGTTTCCCCTTATTCCTTCCTGCTTGCGCTGTCCGCCCCGTTTCCACTTCCTTCGTTAGAGCTTCTTCCCGTGGAGTCCTCTCCCTGCCCTCCTTGGCCCTTGGGGACGAAGCCCGCTTCGCCATATCTCTTCCTCGAGCCTTGGATAGGCTCCTCTTCCTGTAATGCATACTTACGGCCACCTCAGCAGAAGTCCCTCGGTTGAAGTTCTTCTGTGAATTCTGGCTCGCCCTGCTTGCTGAACCTCTGTGTTCGACCATGCCCAGTCTCCTACGCCAGGGTTGGACAAGCATCCACGGGCCCAACATTTGTCCCTTCTTCTCCAGGTCATACGTATTCCCCACCCGCATTCGAGTTCTGCAACACTTAGCTTTAGTAGCCTTCCCGCCACAATTGTGCGTATCCCCTGCCTCCAGCTATCCACCTCCAAGCTCAGTGTCTCCTAAGATCGCAATAATAATTTTCACTCCACGCTTCCCCGCTATCTCCCCATTGTTCGTCATTCCCGTTGTACATGCATGCACAGCCTCCGGGGATGTATGCGTGCACAGCCTCCAGGGACGTATGCGTGCTACACTACCCCGCAAGGTTACCAACGTGCTTGCAGGAAAAACAAACCTGTGACAGTCCCTCATACTCGAATGCTTGGTAGATTCTTCCAAATTCCCCGTTTAGCCATATGCCTGGTTTTAAAGGCTTCGAGAAGTCCATCCGGACGCACACCCTAGCAAAGGAAGATCGTCCCATATCGGCATTCCATCCATCAAGTAAGAAGGGCTCCCCAATTGCCTTAGCAATTCTCAGGACGTTCTCCACATCCCAGTATATTAATGGGAGGCACAGAAGGCACACCCACACTGGTGCACACATCGTCGTTGCGGTGTTGGGCCTGAATTTATGTGTCCAAATATCAAGTCCAATGGCTTGACCTGCGACTTGCCACGGGCCGCCTAACCAGACTTCATTTCTATCTCGAATGGAGTCGAAATGCAGGCAGAAGCAGCCGAATGACAGGTCGAGGATCCTGAAATTCTTGTAATGGCCCCATCTCTTCAGCAGCACCCGTGCGATGGCAAAGAATGGGAGGGTGTTCCCGTATACTCGCCCAACCAGATCGAATTTGTGGAATTCGATACGCCTGTAGCATGCTTCTGATGACATAATGACATCTCCACCCTCAACATCGTCTGGCATGCCCGCAACACGATCTTTTACATCAATGTTGGCCGGACGCACAGAGGAAGTTACTCGACTGCTTGGGGCGTTGTTTGCTATTAGAGCTTCCCTGAAGCTGATCCTATTTGAATGGGCCTCCAATCTCACATCAACACCATGTTCGGGGCTAAGGGTTCCCTCCGGTCGCTCGCTCCTCGCATGTTCCTCAGCCTTGTGCGCTGTCTTCCCCAGCTCCATCCGATCAGCAATCCCGGTATGGCTAGCATTTTTCCCCTACATCCATCACCCTGGCTCTGACTTTCAGGTATCTCAGCTAGCACTTCCACAGATTCCATCTCCATCGAGCTACACAGTGAGTCAGTAGTTCCAATAGTTTCCATTGATACCTCCGCCGCTTCTGCTGAAATTTGAGGAGCAAGAAGATTCTTCTCGGCGGCCGTCATTTTCAACTTAGAGGTGGAGGAGAGGCATTCTCTCTTCGACGATTTGCTCCCAGAAGTCCTCATCTTTCTGTTGCGCTTCCTCACCTTGTTTCCTGCAATCTTTCTTCCCGTTAGGGCTGCAAGGGTCCCAGAACCATGCAAGAGGACAATCCGATATTCTGCACCGCAAGATGTCCTTACAATTAATCCTGTCCCCGCGCCCCCGCTCAGAGCGAAATTCCAAGGATTTCAAATTCAAAATTCCCAGATCTACGTGGCCAGACAGTCCTGCACAACGGTCTTGGCTAATCACGTGCCCTATGCACGTGCACGCGAGTCAGACTAGCCGTTACCAGCTTCCCGTCACGTGCACACCTTCCCTTTCGTCGTGCCGCGAGTTCCCCTGTTCCAGTCTCCAGCGCCGTCACAGTACCTCACCCTCCGCTTACGCCTCCACCACCAGCCTCAGAATCCAGCTTCTCCTCACGAACCTTTCGCCACTCACGTCCCGTCGCTTACACTTCGTCACCAGCAATCGTCACCATCCCCCCATCACCAGCCCTCCACCACCAGCTTCCCGTCACGAGCTCCTTCCCGTCTCTGGCTTCCCGTCACCGGCCCCCCGTTCCCAGCACCCCGTCACCCGCTTTCCGTTACCATCTTCCCGTCAAAGGCTTCCCGTCTCCAGCTTCCCGTCACCATCACCAGCCCTCCGCCACCAGCTTCCCGTCGCCAACACTTTGTCCCTCCGCCACCAGCTTCCCGTCGCCACCACTTCGTCCCTCCGTCACCAGCCCCCCTTCACCAGCCCTCCACCACCAGCTTCTCGTCACAAGCTCCTTCCCTCTCTCAACAATCATCAAAAATAGCTTATGTCTAGTAAATCCTTTTGAACAATCATCAAGTGATTACTTTTTTTTCATTGCTCTTTGGCACACTTACGAGGTATACATAGAAAATATCAGAAATAACAAGTATTTTAGGAAATAATCTTGAATTAAAACACATCTAACAGTTGTCGATGCACAATCTTTTTGTAAAAACAGAAGAAATACACATTAAAGATGACAGTAAAATGCAAAAAAGTTTCTTGTGTTTGTCTTGTTACGAATACATCTCATTACCATTTAAAAAGATCATACAATCCCTATGATTTGCAAAATGGTGCAAGATTTTATAAAACAAGAGTAATTCAAGAGGAAAGAAGGATAAAGACCTAATTATTATATTTACTAAATCATAATAACTTGTTTTACTATTGTTGAAATTGGAGAAATCTATTGTATAACAAGATATGCATGATAGATCTATCTACAATTAATCCCAAAAATAAAAGGTATTATGCAAAGGGTATCAACAAATGGTAATTGTGTGCAAGATGTTATCACTTTTTCATGATTCTAGGATCTGAATAAGAGTTTGCTAATGGCAAAGTTCAGGTGCTTGCATAGTTTATAATTCCTCCACTAACTGGGAATCATCGACAAAACATATACTATTAGTCTAGAATTAGACGATTAAACAAGAGGAAGAGAATTGACTTTAGAGAATGCCGCACCCAGAGAAGCTAAACAATGCATAACCATATCATTGATGGCTCAACACTACAAATGTTACATGAAAAAGGATCAAAACAAGAAGGGATGCTATAAAGACAAATATGATTGCAAAGCAATTAGAATCTGAAGTAGTAAATCAGACTTGGTCAAGAAGCATAAAAATTATGCAGAGATGTGGCATATATAATTTTCACTGTACTTGTATCAAAGAGCTGAAGAACAGTATATGTCTCCAAAACAAGGTAAAACAAAGCTAAAGAATAGACAGCTGAAGTGCAGTAAAGATGTTAGCTGCACGGTATTACCACTCGTGCTATGGACAGGCATGTACAACGTTGCAATACAATAAGTATAGCATTACACAAAACAAGCAACCTGGTTCTACAAACCTCTCATGTGCACAGGTTCGGAAAAGGGTCAGACCCAAAAGGTCTATACAGCAAACAATCATACACATCATTTTGTAAAAGGATGTTTCTACTACTTGAACCTGGAACTTGCAAATCACACGACGCAGCTTTAGTCATTGCATCAAGACTATCCTTCGAAGTTGAGCATCATGTGAAAGGAATGAATAGTGCCTTACTAAATTTAACCATAATTTGATGACAAAGTATGTGGAATCAATCTTCGAAGAGATTGAGAGGTATACATGTGAAAAAAAGCAATATTCAAAAGTGGGCAACTTTAAAAGGGACTGTTTGGTGGGGGATTAAATTCTATCTTCAACATTTTGAAAAATCAATAACATTACCATATCCAGTGATTTAGCTTACTTTTGTCTTTGCTATAAGCCAATCCTGACTGAATCTGCATTTTTATTTGGTTGATGAGCGATATTGAGTAAGCGAATAAAATATGGTATACAATACTGAATAATTTGTTAGTACACGAAGCTACTAATTATTAGTTCTTAAGAATAAAAAATAATTAGACAACTAATAAAGCAATTCATTTATTGTAAATTCATTATACTACTTTGCAGTGAACACATTAATTAAACGTCCTTAGTATTGTTAAGTAAAGTAATCTGGTCATTATTTAATGCACATTTTAATTAGCATAATCAAATAGTTATGTTCGAAGAAATAATTGCATTGATTATCTGGTTATTCTAATTAACAACATTTGTAAACATCAATCAAGAATAACAACTGATCACAATAACAATCCTACATCTAGTAAATTATATGATCAGTAAATCATAGTAATTTTATCATCTTAAAACTAAAATATTTATTTTTCTCTCTTGTTTTATATCGTGTTTATCTATAACAACAAAAATCCCACGTGCTATCTGTTTTAATTGGTTAAATCATAAAAAATGTATGAACATGAGGTTGATTGAACAAGGAAAATAGGGACTATGTACATTAGATATCAATAAAGCACAACAACGTTCCCTAACATGAGTATCATATACATGCATATTTTATATTCCTAAAGAAAGTGAAAAAAAAGCAAAATTGATTGGAAGAATATTTAATATAGATTGGACAAGTTCCATTTTATTTTCAGTGATGGTTTCTGCAAAGCCATTAATTTACAGGAGCCTAGTTTTGTTAAAAGAAAATAATTTTGTTCTTTTTCTCTGATTCCATAAATACAAGAGAGAGAAACATTTAAGAAACGGGGAAAAACAGTAAATCCATATCATTTCTATAAAAGTTTAGAAATATATGTGAGAAGAAGGCATCTCTTAACATACTATATTTTTCAAAGTTATTTAAGTAAAAATACATCTGAGATGAGTGGAAGAAAAAGTAATTCAATAATTATTTACAAAAACAAACATATAAAAATTTGTGCTAACAATAACAAAATTAAGTTGATGAAACATATTTTGAAAATTAAGAATATAGATATTAAGCACATATTAAGTATAAAACTAGCGTATCTCAAAATTAATTTGATTTTATAGTAAGTTCAACCATTAAGGTTTTAAACTTGTGGAAGGATTTAGTGCAAAAGTTGAGGGCAACAAAAAGAACTTAGCACACATAAGATGGGGGTTACAAGAGAAGTTCATTGGAAAGTTTTAAAATAGAAAGAAGCTAGAATTTTAACAATTAGGTCAATAAAAGATGGGTGTATTGATGCAATAGCATATGTAGACATTCAATGATATTGATCAAACATTTCTTACAATGATTAAACTTCAGTTATGTACACCTTAAATCATTACCCCTTTTGCACTAATTATAAGCATTCTCACTAAATAAATTCAATATAATTGGGCATATTGTGTATCCATGTTAATAATATAGCACTTGTGGGGCAAAGCATCCTTTTTTCCTTCCCATTGGGGTCATGTTATTCCCCTTCTCTAATTAACTTTTTGTTCATTTTTCATGTTAAAGGAAGTCCTAACGAGAGATGACTGCCATCGTCCACTATCTAAGGGCTCTTTTGATGTTTCTAATGTTGATATAGCTTATGTAGAATGAGTGATGAGTTGAGGGAGGAGGGTTCTGAAGTACTTGCCTATTCTCTACACCCATATCTAAGGAGAAAGTTGCAAAAATTGTAATGTTATCTATATGCAAAAAGGAGATATTATAGCAAATGCTTCACTACTTGGTGTAAAGCTAATAGCTCCTTATCTTACATTGGGTAATTCTCCTAAGTCCCATGTAATGACTCTAAATAATATGCAACAAACCTTGTTGCATTGCAACTTCTGCTATGGCATAACCCGAGGCATTAGTTTTTAATTAAAAAGGTTATTGGAGGTTGGGCAATGCTAGTGCTAGTCCTTTGTAGATGATTTCCTTCAAATTTAGGAATGTCTCATTGTGAATTTCCTCCTGATTATTTTGATGCATCCAAGTTAAAGAGTGTATAGGTATGACTATTTTTGAAAGTCCCTCGATAAACTTCATAAATATTAGCAAGTTTCCATAAAGCTTCTCACCTCTATAATAATTAAAGACTTGACCAACCTCACATAGCTTTGATTTTATTTGTATTAATACACTTCTCTTTATTCTCAACTCTAAACCAAATTATAAAATAGTTCTCCAAAAACTCACTTCTTAAGATTGAGCTTACATTGAATACCTTGTAATTTTGAGAATACTTCCTTCATAGGCTTAGGATACTCTTTCATATCTTGGCAACAAACAAGTGCAATAAGGATATACAATCACAAAGTTCTCGATGTATGTTTGCTCAAATATCATTCAAGCAACTCATTCATTAGTCTCATAAAGATTGCAAGTGTGTTGCATAGTAGGCATACTATTTCGAGACACTCATACAGACCCTATCAAACCTTGAAATTACAAGTAACAATGACCTAATTTCATGTCAAGTTTTGAGAAAAATGTTGGCATGCCAAAGTTGATCTAACAATCCTTTATATTGGGTAGTAGATGTTAATTCTTGATGACATTTTATTAAATGCTAGATAGTTAACACATATTCACCAATCTCGTTCTTTAACACCTTAACAATTGGTGATCCACATGGAAAACTACTTTGGTTTTAATTGAAGTATGCATCTCATTTAATTGAATTTGGCAATTGTAGCAAAAATTCAATGGTATACTCCAACATAATTTACTCTTAAAAATGTTGTGAATCATGTCATTTTCTCCATCACTCTTTTGGAAATCCCATAAGATAAAATTCTTCTTATATAATCACCTCGAACTTATTTCAAAAAAATATTATCCACCGATCCATTCCTCAATTAGGTATTCCATATGTCAAAGTATGTTATAGCAACTTCAGCTAGGTGAAAGAGATCCTCTCTATTAAGGTATATACATTAAGAAAGAAATAAATCTTCAATTGATCGAGCCAAATGTCTCCCTTCTCAACATTAATATCTGGATCATAGTTGATAGATTTATCTTTGTTTCCATCATGAATGGCTTTAACCATTGAATAATGAAGAGGTGATGCTTTGTCCATTCTCATCCTCCACACCTTCCATCATCTCTTTGGGATTTGGATAATTCCGACTCTTCCCTTTAATTGGAGAATTTCTTCCCATTGATATATTCTCTTATGATGTAATTAAATGATTAAATTGATTCTTTAAATTTATTTCCTTTAGAATTTATACCTTGTGAGCCATTTGAGCAATTTGTTGCTCTAACAAATTCATTGAAATATCTTCTTCTTGGATCACAGTAAACCCTTTGCCAATCTTTTATTTCGCTTTGTTTGGTTGCTCCTCTGCTTGTTTCCTTTTTTATCCCACCATGATTGAAGATGGTTCTAATACCAAAAATTTGATCCAATAGATAGAGGTAAGCCCTTCATATGATTGCCCAACTTCATCAACCATATAGGTTGGGTCATCAATTAAATTGTTGGATATAAATATTTGCGAAACCTAAAAGTTGTTAGTGATCAGCATTAAAAAAATGGTGAACTTCCCTTCTATGTGAAAAAAGAGAGAGATGCAACAACTAATAAGAGAATAACTAATTTCTTTTTCCAATTAGATTTTCTAATATTGGTTCTTGTTTTTTTATTATTCTTTCACTAGTTTTATATACTCTAGTCTAAAGGGTGAGAAGGAAAGAAAGAGATCAAAGTAAAAAAAAAGCAGTAAGAACATTTTCCATACCCAACTTAAATCAACAACTATTTGGACATATCCCAAACTCATTAAGTCAAGCTAGAGACTAGCCCTGAAGATTGGGTCGATCTCGAGGGAGGGTTGTAGAGGCTAGTGGGGTCCTCGAGGTTTTATATCATTATAAAGTCTGAAGGATACACCTCTTGAGGCATATCCAATACATCTCAAAATATCATGAAGTTATCCCCTTCTTATTCTTCCCCAACAAGCTCCATGTATGATGACCTTGTAATGGGCTCAAAGAAAGCTCTAGTGATTATTTGAAGTCTCATTCGCATCCCCATGAGAGAAAATAGTAAACTCACAAGAGAATATTGATTAATGTCTTGATCACTCCTATAGCATCTATTCCTAATGCTTGACACATGCCTATTGTTCCAATATCATGCAAGACACAATAGAGACTTATGTATTAACAAAGGTTGTTCTTCTTAGTACACAAATGGAAATAAAAAACAAAGAATAGCATGATGAATTCCCCTACAGGAGTTTTATTGTTCTATTTGTAAATGTTGTAAAAAAATATTGCTTTCAAAGCCCCTTAAACTACAATTTTGATATATGAAAAAGACATACAATAAAATTCTATCTTGACATGCACAACATTCATTTCTTAGCTATATGTGAACATGCTTACAAGTGAGTTATTTATGAATATAGCAAAGAGTTTCGAATGGATTCTTGAAGATACAGATCTTTGAAGTAGACATACATACTAGAGCATAAAGAGAATGACAAAGCTCCACTTACAGATCAAATCACAAAAATTGGTAACAAAGACTTTTGAGCTTTGAAGAAGGGGATGTCAAGATTAGCCATTGAGCATTTCAATGCTTATAGATTAGAGTAAAACAATTATACACAGACTTCTAAGCATAGAAGATGTATCATTCTAAAAGAGAAAATGCATAAACAACATCAAGAGTGAATGTATAAAAGTACATCTTTGACAATTTCAGGACAAGGTAGTACTCCACAAAAAGTTTGCAAAATAAACTTTAATATTTAAAAAAAATTCAAAACATCAAAACATAATTTGAAATTTTAAATAAGTTTAACATTGAATCCTAGTAAAATTTAAGAAAATTGGACATGCAGTAAGTTTAAGCACATGATATAACATAACATGATACACTTTTTAAGGATAAATGAAGCGTCATATTCTGTTTGTGTTCTTGAAAATGTTTACAATGTGAATACCACATTCTGGGTATTGTTTTTTTTTTTTTTTTTTTTTTTTTGATGCAAGAAAATGTGCAATGGATCTCAAATAGTCAATATAGCAGTACATGTATCAGAAAATCAAAATGGATACACAAACAAAACAGAGTTTTGAGGTTCAAATCTGTTAGTTCATCAAGCATGGTAACATAAACCATCCATCAAGAAGTTAACGTGCTCCTAAGCTTAAGCAAAACCCAAACCTCAACCAAATTTTAACACCATCTCACAAAATGTGCCAGCTACCTCAAGCATGCTATTGTTCCTTTGCATGTTTATTAAAACTTTACTGCTTTTCCTAGTAATATGTAATTGATGTTCGTTGTTTTCTATATGCTAAAAAAATTGAAATTAGTATAACTACTCCAGTTTTAGCTTAACCAACATTGTTCCCTTAAAAATAGAAGCAAGCAAATCAAACCATTTATGTGGACAAAAACATAAAAGAGTAAAATTGCATCTTGTGTAGCTACTATGATTAATTTAGAAAACAGTAAGGATTTGTCCAAATCATTAAGTAAAGATATAGGTAATGATTTTAGAATGTTACCACAGATAGGCTCGTTCAATTGCTTGTATCGCTTCCGTTGAATCCTCCATCCCCACGTATTATGTTACAATAGTAACCAGTTCTGTGGATATCCCAAAATAAACTCCACTGTCTATTAAATAATAAGTTTATCCAATTAAGCACATAATTCCCAGGAGGCTAATTTGTCATTAGCCACTAATATAATGATGACCAGTTCAATGATCGAGAATGTTATCTGACAAAGAAATCATTTTGCACTATGATACTAACTGCAGAATCTTTCATTTTCCCATTGGCCATTTTTCTACTTAACACAGAATTAGCATATACCAGCTTTTTGGTATAATTTTATGTGAAGTCTATCCAACGTTTTGTCTCATATAATAACTAAAGTGTTATAACTTGAATGGCATTGTATTGTCTCCCAAAGAGAGCATCGGAGTTTCCAAGTTTCCCCCATCCAAAAAATATAATCTGAATGTCATCACCTGCTATGCCATCAAAAAGTTCATTTTACATATCCAACATAACTTCAACTAGTTATATTTTATCCACTGCAGCAGCTTCATCACCAGCACTATGTCCATGTCCTATACCCCTTCTTCTCATGTCCTCCTGCAGCTCCAAAACCTCATTCATATCACCCAACAGCCTATACCTCTTAATCAAACAATCATAAACACATGCATCAGGACTAACTCCATTAGCAATCATGTTTGAAAACAAATTTCTTGCTTCATTCATTTTTTCACAGTTACATAAACCCCAAATCAAAGAAGAATAAGCATACAAATCAAGCTCAAATCCACTGTCTACCATTCTGTCCCTTAGGGAAAAGGCTTCCTCAAGGTTACCTCGCTTCAAATATCCATTCATTAGAGACGTGTAAGCAATTTTGTCTGGAACCATTGCATTCCTAACCATTTCGTCGAAGAGCTGAGCTGCTTCTTCTAAACAATCACTTTTGCAAAGTCCATCAATCAGAGCTGTAAAAGTCACTACATTAGGCTGCAAACCCACGTCTCTCATTTTGTTAAAATGAACAAAAGCTTCACGTACTGACCCTTGTTTGCATAATCCATCTATTAAGGTACCAAATGTGATAACAGATGGAGAAATATCCAATTCTTGCATCTTACGAAACAGGCTAAGAGCTTCTAAGGTGTTCCCAGTCTTGAACTTAGCTCCCATAAGACTTGTATAAGTCACATAATTGGGCTTAAGTCCACACTTATCCATGTCATGTAGTAATTCCTCAGCTTCATTGACCTTTCCTTCATTGCAGAGGCCACATATGGCAGTGCTATAAGCTGGTAAATCAGGTTGGAGATTTTTCTCCCTCATTTCCTTCATCAGATCCAGTGCTCTCTGCACGTTCTTATTCTTGAAATGGCCATGGATAAGTGCAGTGTATGGTAATAGGTTTACAGCAACACCAGACTTTAGCATTGCCTGGAAAACTTCTTCTGCCTCCATCATTTTTCCTTCCTTACATAACCCATCAATTAAAGCAGTGTAAGTAACAACATTTAACTCAAGACCATCTTGCAGCATTTCATTAAGTAAAGTCAATGCCCCCTGATGGTTTCCGGACTTGTAATTTCCATCTATAAGACTGGTATAAGTGAACTCATTTGGTCGAAGCCCTCTCATTTTCATGTCCAGAAAAAATTTCATTGCCTCCTGCATCATGCCATCCTTGCACAATGCATCAATAAAAGTACTGTACGTGACCAAATTGGGCTTCAAGCAACTACTCCGCATCTCCTTTACAAAGCCAAAAGCTCTACACAGCCTTCCAAACTTGCAAAAACAATTGATAAGAGCATTATAGGTCACTAAATCAGGCCTGCAACCATTAACCTTCATCTCCTCAAGGAGCGAAATAGCCTCCTCTAGCTCACCCATCTTTCCATGCCCGTCAATCAAAGAATTGTAAGTCACCACATCTGGAAAGCAACCCATCTCTTTCATTTTAGAAAAAAGGTCCCTAGCACACCTCATATTCCCTTCCTTGCACAGAAAATCGACCATAATGTTATATGTAAACACAGTCGGCACAAAATTTGCCTTGAACAAGTCCTCAAAGAACCTCTTTGACAACTCCCCTTTTCCTGATTTCGTAAGCCTCTCCAACAGATTATTGCAAGACCGCAACTTGGGGAAAATCCGTACGCTCCACATTCTATAAAAGCAATCAGCAGCCTCCTCTAGAAGCCCACAATCCGTTAAAGTGCCAAAAAGTGTATCAAAGACTCCGGGATTAAAAAAGCATCCCGGATTGCTAAACTCCCTACCTGTCAGCCAAAGCACTTCAAAAAAGCTCTCCGATTCCGGTAACAGCTTAGTTGAAGTAACCAGCTGCTGGAGTACCAACCGTGTTTCGGAGTACATTCTTCCCATGAAGAGTATATGAGCGGTGACGCAGAAGGTTTCTGCGGTGTGGTGAAAGCCCCGCTGTTTCGATGCCCAGATGAAGAAGCGGAAAGCCAAACGTGGATCTCCCTTCAGCTCAAGAAGTACCCTGGCGATCCTGAGTGGCGCGAGGGCTGAACAGAAGCTGGAAGCGACGTGTTGATCTTCCCAGCGACCGGCGGAGACTAGGGCGGCGACAGTCCGTTCGTCACCGGTGAAAACGGACCGGGAGAGCAGACAACGGCTAAGGTTTCGGAAAGAGCACAAGACAGCAGAAGGCAGTCGTCGGGACAGGACGACCATTATCTCGGATAGAAACAGGGTCTAATCGGCGCCATTGGGGGTGATGACGGGGTAACTAGGTTGGAAAGATTAGCCGCTCTTCTTCCTCCATGGTCACCCAGTGCATGAAGGAAGCCAGGTTTCAGGGATTCGAAATGGAATTTAGTTTATTTCTATTCAGGTTATTTTAACCTATTAAGATTGTGTCGACCCGGTATGGTCAAAACGAGTTCGATTTAAAAGCTAGAAAATCCACGAAGTTAATTGTACTTGATATGAACTAAATTATTATTATTATTAAATATTAATACAACTATGTATTTAATAAACTATATATTTTAAATCATTTGACGATACATGGTTAGATTTTTTTTGGTTAAAAAATAAAATGAAAAATAATAATTATATGTTATAAAGCTAATACCACCTTCTAAACTATTAAATATAATAAACAAAAATAAGATTGCTTCATTATTTTAAAAATAGGTAAACATAATTAAAAAATTTATTTATTTTTAAGTGATATCAAATTTATTTTTAATCAAAAAAACATTATCAAAGTTTATGTAACATCCATTTAAAATAAGTTATAATGTTAAATTAGTACAAATTAATTTAAACCATTTAATATTAAACTAATCAAGTTAAATATAAAATTATGTTTGATTATTAACCTAAACTCGTCTTGATTAATCAAATTATACATTTGGATGCTAATTTAAGTTTGTGAGACTTCATTTGGTCAATAATTGACAATGATATTGAGCTAATTAAAAGTCAGACAATTGGCACGATTACGCGATGATAATGTCAAAATACATCAAGGATTAGCGACAATGACACATCAAATACATGATGATGATGAGGTTATGGCAATAGAGAGCAAACAAGGGTTGCAAGATAGTAGAGCAACAAGAGATCTATATGGTTGCAAAAATCTTCTCCCTCACATAAAAGCATTGGTTTGCACCATTTAGGTTACAAAAACCTCGCAAATATTACACAAGAGTGGTTATCCATATCGATCACACTCGCCCATCTCTCACTAAGACAACCTCATCAAGAGATTCTTCATTCGACAAACCGGTCCTCTTCTCCGAAGAAACATCTATAGGATCTCTCGATGAACACTTCACCCATTTGGCCAATAGATGACTTAAACCTTCCTTCAAAATCCACCTCTCTTCTCATCACTAACCAACTTCAGTAACAACAATTACAATTCTGGAGGAGGTTTCAAGGTTTCAAAACAGATGGATGGCAAATGCTAATAATACCACTTGGGTCTCAGTTCTTCTTCCTTCTCTGTTAAATCCTGGTACTGGTACCACTCTCCGCCGGCCGAGCCCACCGGCAATGGAGGTCGCAGAAAGATCTCGACGGGCTTCGGGACACGAACATCGAGCAGGAGCTCTCCATCGCAAAGCAGGGTCTCTGTTCCATCAACCTTAAGGCCAAATGGCTCAACAGCAATCCAACCCAGCCCAGATACAGCAATATCACAAACAGGCCTGTGGATGAAGAAAAGAAAGCTTAGTTGTATAACTTTAACCAAAGAAAATAAACCAGTGAGTTACCTCTTTTTGTCATCAAATTTAATCTTCAACTGCTTCAGAGACTCGAGTCCAGGCCAAGCTTCTCTCTGTTCTTCTGAAGGAGGGGTCAAGGAAACTCCAATTTCCTTCTGAGAGAAAAGGCAAAGTTGGGAGGAGCAAAATTACATGTAAAACACCACAAAAAAAAGGAAAGGCTCATTTGATTTGCTTGAAACAATTACCATCAAGTTCCATTGAAATGAGTTGATCATTCAGTGTGTTCAAATGAACTGATAATCTTTGTGCAACTATATTATATTAGAACCCTAAAGGGAGAAGACATCATTATTACAAATTCTAATTTTGCAAGACCTGTGAGATTCTAAGCTTAAGTTGTCAAAGTGATCAAGCCTTCGTTTTCCTATCACCAAGCTACAACAATCCAAGAAACCCTGCTCCATGAGGTTTAGTCCATTCAAAGATTCATAAACTTGCACAATTTGCCCATTTTTTGTTCGTATTAAAATCTAGGAGGAATCATCATGTATACTTCCTTTTAACTCTCCATTTAGAAAGATAATTTTCTCATCAATGGAACTCCCAATCTAAATTTGCAATAAAAAATAGGTATTCATGTAGCTATGGGCAATAAGAATGGCCTTATATCTATTAAACTTCTTATATACACCACACTTTAGGATGCATATCTACTTGCAACCCACAATATCAACTATTAACCATGTTGCATTTCCACTAAAGGCATCTATTTTTTCCATAGCAATTTAATTCTACTTTGGCTCCAATAATGCACTATGGATATCATTATAAACCATGATTGTATCGAGTTGAAAAAAAAGTATTTCAAACTTAGAATATAATTTGTGTAAGTCAAATAATTTTAAGACCTTACCTCTTTCGTGATAAAAAAGTAAGAACATCAAAATCATTTCGATGATACCTAATCCTTTTTGTATTGGTTTCTAGTTTTGAGCTTGGTTCATGCAATTCCTATTAAAAAG
This sequence comes from Vanilla planifolia, assembly GCA_023846275.1. Classification (NCBI taxonomy): domain Eukaryota; kingdom Viridiplantae; phylum Streptophyta; class Magnoliopsida; order Asparagales; family Orchidaceae; genus Vanilla; species Vanilla planifolia. The sequence continues at coordinate 1,985,778 of CM043870.1, forward strand.
AAGGTCATGACCTTCTACCATGCACCTTAATATGTTGAGAGTGGGTTCCATGATCGATGAGTTTGAAGCTTGGTGATTGATAGAATTATTTGAAGGAAAATTGATCGAAATAGGTATGTTTGACTGATTTTGGAACCATCAGAATAACAAAACATGGAATGAAAGGAAAATCTCTCCTTCTTGCTTGCTGTAATTTTTTACAAGTTAAGGCTGTTGGAGTAGCCCCTATGAGATATCGAATATTCCATTACCTTTCATATGGATTAAAAAATATTAAAAGCATTCACGACAAGTGGTCTTATTAAATTCGTGTCGAGTGATTTGAACATTTAGCGAATATGGATAAAAATAATAGTTCACTAATATGAAAAAGGAGCTGGGATCGACCATTTTGCTGAAGGGTTGGTGACTCACAAGAAAGTTTAATCATTGTGGGATCAAATTACCACTGGTAATGGATCAAGTGGACAACAAAAAAGATTGAAGAAGAAGGCACTTGTAAGGAAGAGAAAGCTATCAGTGATGAAGATGGAAGCCAAAATGCTGTTGAGCAAGGAGAACAGAAATCAAGCAAGCAATGCAAGCTTTGCAAGGAGAGAGAAGGCGCAATTACAGATGCTGAATTAGAGTGTATGCACAATTATGATATCATTAACAAGAGTGATGTGAACTTTAACCTGTGCCTATTCACAGCACTAGTCTCATTTGTACATAAAAGGAGGTCTTGCTACTTACAACAACAAATAATGAGAATAAATTATATTAATGAAATAGAACAAAGAAAAAAAATGAAAATATCCTAGAAAATAGATTTAAGGGAAGAAATAAAATATCCAACATTAAGAAAACAAAATAATGACAAATACTTTTCCTTGATTTTAGGAAATTGACAGCGTTCTATGGTGTTCATCTTGCAAAAATTAACAAGTGGAAGTTTTTAGCTCAAATCAACCAAATTACCTAGAAATATAAATGAACCAACCAAAACGTTTTAGTAATTTCTAAATGTGAAGAAGTTTATGTAAAATTTGATAGTTTGCATTCAATATCTTTTCATAGAAAACTCATTTTCCTTATGCCCATCCACATCTAGAGGTATTTTAGTAACGATGTCTATAGGAACAAGATTTTTTTTACAAATATCTGTTGAACTCCCATGGTCATTTCAGAAGGTATTCACAAACAAGTTCTATGATTATCTTACTATACAAGAATGATGAGATTGAGGGCCCCGATATTGACGATGGTGATGATAATGATATAGAGGTAAGTGATAAATAATATACCAATTTGATATCAATCCAAAAATGCTATATCAATTTGATGGATATCAAATCAAAAATACTACACCAATTTGATGGATAAAGGTAAATGATGGATATCAAGTCAAAAATATTATATCAAAATTTGATATCAACGTTCAATTCAAATCTACAAAAGCAATAACTTTCAGCGTAATATAGGAATCCACACATTCATGATGCCCAAGTGAACGAGTAAAATAACATATCCCTCATTCTATTAAAGAACTATATCTTCAAGGGTTGTTCCATTAGAAGGACTATGTCATTGCTTCAAACTATATTTCTAAAAAGTTAATCTCACACTAATATATACAAACATATTAAATACATGCATTAAGATACGAAGGATTCTTCCTCCACAACAATGACATCACTTTTCTATCTCATCATATATTAGAGGATTTCAATAGAAAAAATAATTGTTTCTAATGCAACGCATAAGGTGTGTCAAGCAGATCCAATAGAGCTCAGAACACAAGATGTCCCATTTTGTCTCATGTCATGGACTCAATAGTAGAAAAGAGTCCATGATAGATTCACATAGCATTTTTTTATTTATTATTCTGATTCATTAGCGATTTTCTACTTATTCTTAAAGACGTTTTAATCTTTTCATTTTTTACTTTAAGATTTATGTTTATTTAAGTATTACTATTGAATGAAAGAAGGAAGATCTTTACGATTGGTATCTTGATTTTCAGAAACTATGATTTCTCCTTATGCATATGTGTACAAGCTAGGTTGTAATTTGAACATCTAAATTACGATTCAAATCCTCCATCAATTCCATATTAACAAATTCAAATCCATAATCATAATTCTAATACATGAGATTTTGTAGCACTTATTGATGAGGTTCTATCAATTAATATTACATAAAAAAATTTCATTATAGAAATTAATATAAGGTCACAAATTAATATAAGGTCAGATCTTAATTGAAAAACTTGAGATTTTCGATCCCTTATAAGGATAGGTTCACAATAATAGGATTCCAATCCCTTATAAGGATAGGTTCACAATAATAGGATTCCTTTTTAGAAAATATGAAGAGTTTGCACAAAATATACTTTAATTAAATTTCTCAATAGATCTTACATCTATCCATACGAAGAAGAAATCATGTCAAGCGAGGGGTTCTTATTTGTACAAATGGTATAGCATACTTGGAATGAGCATGAAGAAATTAAAGATACTTTTTTATCTTTGGAGTTCTTTAGCCGAATTGAATCCATAACATAAGTTGTCATCATTTGAACCAAACCAAAATAATTGAATCATTTCTTATGGTTGCATTGACAATAACTCTAATCTAATTCATGGATTATTACTATTATCGTCATTAGAAGCAAAAGGCATTCTAGCTTGAAGATCTTGTTGCAATTTATTTGACCATATAAAAAAGGTTAGTTTGGGTTGTTTCAAGGCAAATAGAGTAATTATTAGTAAGAGTACAAGAGAATAAGGATGGATCTACAAGAGAATGAACACAAATTTCATGAAAATGATTTGAAATCCTTCTAGAATAGAACAAACCAATACCATGCAACTAAATAAATCTAACATTGAACAAGGTTTTTTTCAAATATGTTAATTGATGTCAAACAACTTGGGAACTCTTTTTGTTTCCACAATCAATTGTTTGTCTCTATATTTTCATATTAAAGATTCTTTGCAAATCAAGAGATTTCGAAAAAGATTTATAGCTTACATCTATATGTAAATGCAGTTTCAAACATGCAAGGATTGGAATTATTGACTTTTAAGAGCCAATAGTTCTTTATCTAATTGATCTTTCCTTTCTAAAATTCCTTTTTAGAATTATCTAATTTTTTCCTATCTAACTGAAATGCTATTGGAACAAATAACAAGGACATTGTTGAGAAAGAGCTGGGGATGAAATGACCTAATATGTGCCTGATAATTCTTTTTGGGATCAGCTTAGAATGAACCCTGAAAATTTTCAACGGAAAGGAAAGCTAGTATGAATATCATCCAACTTGAAAAATTAGATTATCTGCAAGAAAGGCATCATTCATCATGAATCTGTAAATCTCTCTTTAACAACAGAACTTCGAAAAGAACACTTGGACTAAGCAATGAAGCAAGTGAACAAAAACAGAGCACAGAAAACATGAAAACTTTTGTAAGTCCAATAAGTTATTACAATGTAAAACTCATCCTCCATGCAAAATCAGTTCACTGCAAAATAATTTGTGAGAAAAGCGATCATCAAACATGAATGTGTAGACTTTGTTTTAACTAATGAACTTCAGAAAGTAAATTCATACTAGGTTATGAATGAAAAAAAATAAAGTTAACATTATTAAGTTTATAAGCTCAAAGAATTTCTTACATTGTAAAACTGATCAGCTTCAGCAGTCAGCACCATGAAAATAGGTAACTTTCGGGGTCCAAAAAATGACAACCGTGTATTTGGCAGGGCCTGCAGTTTAAGTTTATTGGTCGATATTATTTAAATCAGTGTTTATTTGCAAAGTTAATATAACTTTTACAATATGAACCTGTAGTACATCAATCCGAACAAGTCCTCCCCAAAAGATTGAGAAGCCATTCAAGCTAACACTGTCTGAAGCATTTAGTTTGCTACTTGAGACTACCTAAATTTTCAAAACTTATCAACACCTTTTTCTGATAGAATAATCAGGTATGCATAAGGACAATAAAAATACAGGGAAAGATTGCCCCCTGAGACGACTTTGAGGTGCTAGATAAGGAAGATCTTGAGAATGAACAACTGCAGCCTGCCTATGATGAAGATGCACTCCAGGAGTATCATACAATTTCTGAAAAAAATGAAAGGCCAATGATTCACCATCTTCTTTGAAGCATGTAGGTTAAATATCCGAGTTTTCTAAAGCAGAGTGAGGAGAAAACCAAGTTTTATCTATGTGAATATCCTCACCAATCCTTCGGTAGAGTAAGCTCAAATGGATTTTAATTTCTGCATTTAACATTTGATAGATTGAGGTACAGTGCGAATTGAACACATGGACTAATTATTTTTACTTTCCCATAAACTGTAGCCTCAAAATGGAATAGTAAGTCATAATGAGCCAAAATATCTTAAAAGCTTTAATAAATATAAGTGAAAAGTTTTATCAGCAACCGCCTTGCTAACCAATAATGAACAATGGATTCTTGGTATCAAAATGCAATTTCTATTCCTTAAGAGTTTGAACAAAACTAAATTTGTTCAAAAAATAAAACAATAACTAGATGTTCCGCTAATATAAATATTAAGCCAAGCTCACTAACAACAAAAATAAATATAATTAATTCCCAAAGTAACAATAAGCTTTAAAGATAAAAATCACTTAATTAAAAATAATAATATATATGCCTGGCAAGGATTGGGCTTCATATTATCGCATTATCAAGATATCAAACATAACAAAATAGTAAAATGAGATAAAACAGGTTCAAGCATTTTATACAAACAAATATGAGAATTTGCATTTTTTTTGTCAAGCATGTTATAAAGCTGGTACCATAAGGGATACTACAATACAATAAATGTCAAAAAAATATGAATACAACAAGATATAAAAAACAAATATAATAAGAATAATTCAATCTAAATATAAATAATAATTAGAGGTATAGCTCATTCCATAAAGTATGCAATTTTTTAAGTGAGAAGAAAGAAATTTAAATCCTCACACCTCATTCAGAATTATGTTTTAATGATTATAAATATGAAAGTCAAAATTCTTAAAACCAAGTTCACATAATTAAAATTATGATGCAGGTGTAAACTTTAAAATTATTATATAATAATGCTAATATAATTATATCAAATAAAAATATTACTCTCCTGTTAAAGACCTCTGGTTCCAGGAATCTATCAAATAATTAAAAGACGTGTTACTTTTAGCTCAACAATGCACTAGAATTTCATCATGAACTTGAAGAAACTTAATTCTCATTCCACTTCATGCTTACAATGATTGTATTTACTTTTTCAATTATGATTGTATTTTCTTTTAGTCCAACAATGAACAAGAACTTCATATATAACCTTGAAGTAACTTGATTCTTCAATCCATTATTTTACCTCATGCTTAAAATGATTGTATTTACTTTTCAATTATACTATGTCAAATATCATACCACTACTATAGACTTGGTATAGTGTTTGGTATATATTAGAGAAGTAATAAGAATTATTGGTGCATTTGATTTATTGTAAATTTAATATGCCACATGACATGTTTGATGCATGTCAGGCAACAATCAATTCCAAATATGTATTTGAAATGAACACATAGGCCTTAAGTATGTATCTGTGCATTATAGATAGTTTGTGTTGATTATATATCTTAGAGGTATATTTAACATATGTATCTAGCCTATAGATGAAATTTGAGAATAGTTTCACTTTAGCATGATATAATCAAATTTTTGCAATAGCTTTCAACATCAAAAGACATTCTAGTACTATAGAAAATCCAAACAAAAAGAGAAGGGTATTGATTAAGTTTGAAGATTAGACGCAGGCTCTGTTTGTGGAAAAGGATCCAAACATAGCATCGGGATAGATTGTGGGAAATATTTAGGAGTGTACATGTGGCAAAGAGAATACACTCGCAAACAAGAGAAAGTGAGAGGGGGAGAGGGGAAGCATAGATTACAAAGGAGAAAAGTAACAAAAATTAAAATTTCTCCCTAAAATAAATAGCTAGAATAAAAAAGTACAAAGTGGCAAATCTCAAAATTGTTAAAGATCCTTCAACAATCCCCTTATGATGGGAATTTATAGACAAATTTAGACAAAAAGTTAGTTACAATTAATTACAAATAGTTGCAAGCATTTACAATAGCTACAACAACCCAAAATTTAAGAGTTTTAGGCAACTTCCCAAGGGTTTGATTCGAAAAAAAGACCTTAAGAACCCATCAAGTATCCCTTGGAACGCACCATTGTAATATGCTACCTTACACAAATTAGGCCCAGAGTCGACTCAAAAATTGTTCCAAAGACCTATCAAAGATTTCCCAGAGGAGGTGAACGCCCAAAGGATGGTCGGAAAGCATTAGAAGGAAGCTCAAGAGATGGGTCAAAGGCACAGTGGAAAATGTTATTGAGCCTCAATAACTTTCGTTGGATCTTACAAACACTTAGACAGGTCTCAAAGAACTCAACTGGCACCAAAATTAGTGGGATTTGAGATTGACACATGTCAGCAATCAAATGGTGCTCGAGAAAGATAGCAAATATCGAGACAATCAATAAGTACATCTTCAAATAACATTTAATCTACCATTGCTGCTTATCAAAGGCTACAACACTAGTCTACCAACTAAACGTGTCAAGCTATATAACAGTTTTCACCTCTCTACATTTCAATAATTATGTGCTAAAATGGGCATTGTCTTAGCATAATATTGCACAAATGCAATCTAAACGATACTTTGAATGACATTTTATTAAGCAAAACTCCTTTCTACTATAACATTTTTCAACCGCAACAATCAAGACAAAGAACCTACAAAAAGAGATGGACCAGCTACTTTGATCTGATAGAGAAAGAACAACATAAAAATATAATTAATTTGGCTATATCTAACATACTCCTCCTCCTTGAAAGGCTTCAATTTGGATAGGACCTAATGTTGTTCCAGGAACAGCAGACTGCATAGGTTTGTATTTGTGAGCAGCAGCAGCCACGGGATCCTTCTTTGCCATTGTCCCTGCAGTTGCCAATGCATGCAACTAGAATCAAGTAGTTTGTAGCATAGGTTTTAAGTGATACATCCTAGTTTTATGGAGAAAAATCAAAGATAGAGAACAAAGACAAGATGTTTAGCTAACGAATTTGTTATAAGAATATTCCATAAACCAGGGTTTTTCATTTTTTTTTTTATTAAGATCAAGCAACAATTTGTATCCTAAACATTTGAACGTTCAAGCAAACTAGTCCTTAAGGAACTTTTTTACATTTATTTTTTTAGGAAGAGAAGGCACTTGAAAAACTGCCAACAAATGTAAGAACTAGCTAAGCATAGTGCAACTTCTACGCAAAGCTTACAATGTTAAAACCAGATTTGATATGGTAGAAAATGGATCTTATTGAAACGCCATATTCATCTTTAAGTTCACAGTAATCATATTTTTGATACAAAACATAGAGGTAGATTGCCTAAAATGGAACATACAAATGCAACGAGGAAGTTTACCAAAATGTGGTTAGAATAACTTATAATAAAATAGAAATTACCATACAAAGAAAAAGCAAAAAGGAATTTTATATCATCCACAATGGTCAGAAAGCTTACTAAGCAAAGCACTGATGAATGCTGATTTTCCAACATTTGCTGCTCCCTGCAAAAGTAGGTAACAATTTACTTCTAACTGAATCCTATTGTCCAAGAGACAAAAAAAAAAAAAAGCAATTCAATATCCATACTGCAAAAAAATAAGTACCCTACAACCTGAAGACAAAACCCATAAACATCCAAATGAAGAACCAAAATTTAACACAAAATGACTTCATAAGTTTATAGATTGGAATTAATGCAAAAATTGGAATTGCTTTTAACATCCAAAACACCTGTGCCCACGGTAATGCTTGGTACAGCAGCAAATTTCCAAAGTTGGAAATGCAGAAGTGTCCTGTACCGTTCACCACTTTGAGTGTGCACTTTTCATTGCATCTAGTTTCATGTTTTTACATTCTATAATAATTTTCATTTCAAATTAGAGAATAACAGGAAAAAAGTATAGATTATTAAACACAAGATTCACAGGCATTGTGCTATGTTTATGAAATAATCCCAAATATGTATTCAATAAAGGAAATGAAAGCAGCAGCTAAAAAAAAACATTCAAACATTTGCCAAGATTTGGAAACCAAACAAAGAAAACCAAACTGGACAAAAGGAGATTTTTACAAAATTTCAACATGGCCATCAAATTCCATTTTAGAATTAAATGGGGAAAAAAAAAACTTTCTGAGCTCACAAATGGACTAATAAACACGGGCACCATCACAAGTTGCAAATACTGTAGCAGAGTAGATGTTCACCGAAAAACAAGGATCATAATGAAAAGCAGTTCACAAAATAGTGCTAGCAAGAAAAATAACATTTACTTGCCAATGCTTATATATATTACCAAAAGTTGCTAATATTAAAACGTTCCAAAAAAACATTTCAAGTGCAAAATGGAATGGATACTTCCGAAAACATAATTTAAAAAATGAGACACTGATAAATGATGAAGGAAGAAAAATTTAGATCGAGTAAACAAAATTGAAATATAAAAAGTAGCTTACCCCAACAGCAAATTTCTTTTAAATAGGTTGTTTTGATTATGTTTTTTTTCAGTAAAATGTTTAAGTTGATTTTAGATAAAATAAATATACAATGCTTTTTCAAGTTTTTGCAATAATAATACAAAATCGTGCCTCTTAATTTAATTTTAGGTTGTTTTTTGAGTTAAAATTAGTTCACTTCATCATATCCTACATTGATGGGCTATATTTCCTACTAGACCCAGGTAGTGACACCAATAATGCAACACATAAGACAATATCAAATCAAATTTTTTACACATTCACTTCCCTCCTATTCCACTCACTCCTTTTCTTTTCCTTTGTTAGGCTACCATCCCCAATTCAAAATATACTGCCATCCTACAGCTTCTTCAATATTTCCCTTATTTTTGGTCTTTCATGATTTTTATAATTTTCCCTTCAACACAAGAATCTCCTTATTTTTCATCTAAAATTTCCTCTTTTTGAACACTATCACTCTCTCCATTCATTTAACTGACAAAAATCCCTTATGTCTTGACTTTACAACTATTTATTTCAATTTAAATTCATGTTTGAACAATTGGATCTATAAAATTGGAGGATTACAACAACCAATAAAACTTCAAAAAAAAAAAAAAAAATATTAGTTGACTTGTGCCATCTAAATATGTTTAATATAAATTAATTTTCTATAAATCTCTCAGATTGAGCAACTTACATTCATTTTTAAGCTTAACTAGTTTAGCACATCACCTCAGCACAATTTGAGTGATAATGGACCAAAAATTGATTTTGTTAGGTAGCCTAAATCCAAAGGAAACTAATGACCACCCACAACAGCCATCAATGACTAACAAAAATATAACTTCGTAAATGATTCATGTCAAAAACTACCTAAATGGGAAAATTAAAATACCACACCCACCCTTAACCATAAACACATCAGCTTTTTATTTTGAAACTTTTTATTTAACGAATATGCCTAATTTCAGTTTTCCTTTTCATGAATATTGGGACAGGATAGGATTGACTTTGTCAGCTACTATCAGTGCCAACAACACAAACTTGATACATTAGTTAGGTTTTTCAGCATGAATGCTCTCTAGTCATTACGCTCCATAGAACATAAATAATTAACTGAATAATGATCAATATCAGATTAAAATATAGATCAGATATTAAGCCTAACCTTCACCCCTTGAACATTAACATTAACTAACTTACACAATCTTCTAATAATGCCAAGAGGCCATTAATCCTCCAAAATTTGCTTTCCATTCTCCTTAAATATGCTAAAAATTTATCAAATTAACCTTTCTGACTCTTCCAATGCTAATTTCAGAAAAGGCAGATGAACCAATATAAATATCATGATGTAATGTCTTTTCCAATCCTTTAACAATTTCCAATGCAAATTTTCTATTATATTTCTCCCATTTCCAAATTTTTTAGCTTTTTCTGTTTCTCACAATTATAATGTGCAGCCTTTTGCTGATTTGTTTATTTAAAACTGCTTGATTTAAAAGAAATTTTGATGAAGGCTTATTTCTAGCATTAACGAATGGTGACGACACAAGACTTATAAGAGCCGGATCCAGGCACAATTCCAGTCCAGCCCTGCTCGCAGCTAGAAGTAGTAGAAGTTGTTAGTAACATACTTCAGACCATTGCTTCAGTTCCGTCATAATTTTCCTCCTGTGTTTACCAATTTTTTCGGTTTACCTAAAATTTGTTTACAGGTTTGCAGACAGGCTATTTTTCAAATTTTATTTTGTAATATTGGCATTATTATAATGCACAATGAAGTGCATAGTTTTGAGCCATAGTTTCATCATACCATGCCATTGGCACTGATTGTATGGGATAAGCCTGGACAGAGCAATTTCTATACAAGATGCATAAATATTACATAAGCTTTGTTTAGTGCACGTTTGCATGGTCTTTTTATAAATATAGTTTGCATTTTGCACATGCTTTCGTATTTTAATAAATCGACCTTTGGTTCCTGTTATCTACTTTGGTTTCAACTTGTTTGTAGCAATTTGAAGAGTGAAATCCTAGGCACCAAGATGAGAGTTTCTGCCTCAAGGGGCAATAGGCCAAAGGGGTACGATAGCCTTTCCAATTATTAACTAAGCTTAACAACATTGTCATCTTCTTGAAAAAACATTGCCACCTTCAATACCACAATAATCACCACAAGGTTCGTCTTGATCTTTTCTTGTTCTCAATGCTAGTTGTGTGGTTTGCTCCCCTTTCTCATCGCCTTGTGATCTTGTTCTATTTCTTTGAACTTTTAATTCCTACGAAATGGCTGAACCCCAGTTGATAGTCCAACGCAACCAAGTTTTAATTGCAAATGACTTGTGACTGTCCATGTGATCATTGTGGACGACGGATGTATTACCTCATATGATCTCAAAAAAAGAGCTTTTCCTATGCTCATCAGGAGGACACTGCACTTATGATGATTGATCTATATGTGCCTTGAATGTTTGGGTTGTATTGGGTTAATAATTCACATATCATTTTGATATAAAATGAGCACCTATGACCAATGAAAAATTACTTTTAAAATATTGTTGAATTTTTTATGATGCTGAAAACGGCACCAAGTGGATGATGTGAAACAATAAAACCAAAGTGATTATAGGAATAATTAAAGGTTATTATAAGGTGTAAGGCTTGTGGAATCAGAGACAAATGTATAGAGAATTTTCCTATTGAAAACAATTTTAACTATTAATCAAGCTCTTTCTAATTCCATCCAAGAGGTAACATCATGCTTAGCTCTCAGTGATGGTACATAAACACCTCGATAGGGATAATAGCAAATATAAAAATAATTGTTGATTATGAACACTATCAACTGTCCAAACTGTTCCACTAGTAGTAGATGAGTTGTGATCAAGCAAGCCAACAAATAAATAAAAGAGTGCTTGGTTTAAAAACTAGGCAACAAAAGCTCACAACATACCACCAAATATAAGAAATTCAGAATCTTTGTTGATGATAATCATAGATAGGGATGTCATCAAGAAAGATAAGTGCATGGATCTCCTCCAGGAAAGTATCAAAGTTCACTCTATTGTAAAAAGGGAACAAAAGCTGAAAAGGACCGACAAGCTCTTGCAGCTAGTGAGTAACAAGAACTCAGAGGGTGGAGGAAGCATTTCATAACCTAGAAGGAGAAGTCACTTCCATGATGGAAGAGCTCGTCACGAGGAAACAGCCATATAGAGGAGCTTAAAACCATGTTAAGCCCTAAAAAGAGAGGAGGAAGCCACACAGCCCATGGAGATCATCCTTGGAGGAGAAGACTGCCAAGGATCATAAGGGAGAGTGACCTTGGCCTTAGAAGAAGGCAAAAGACTCTCTAGAGGAAGAAGCAATGGAAAGGATTGATAAGGAGTTCCCATGATAACAGAAAAAATTAAACCTTAGAATAAGAAAAACTAATCATAGAAAGAGAAAGAAGCTTAGGAACTTCAAAGATAAAAAATCTATGAGAGAGGAGAGGGAAACAAGACTAAGGTGGAGTGAAGTTGTCAATTATGGATCCTTAAATAGGCCATTCCAAGGTTAAGGAAACCAAGAGAACTTAAGAGATGCCCTTTGAAGCAATGAGAGGAGTCATAAAGTCTTGTGAGATCTCACGGATGCAATCCCATTAACTAAAGGGGAGGGAGACTTGGCTTCCAATATGAGTCAAAAGAGAGAGGGAGCATAAACATACTCCCCAAGAAGTGTGCTAATATACCCTTTGGGTTAGAATATGTAACATTGGTATTGGACATGTAACCTAGGTGGGTTGCCCAAAAAGATACATGAATGTTTTAATTCAGATGTTAAGAGGCCATATATAATAAAATGTCACAAATCATAAAAATAAATGTTAAAGAAAAATTGAAGAAATAGAAAGATGGAGTATAAATTATTTTTTATTTCTTAACTATTTTCTCATACATTTCTCATAACCCATAAGGATTACACAATAACTTATTTATTGACTTTAAAAAATATAACCTTTAAAAGATATAATCTTTAAAAAATATGTATAATCCTTATAGATATAATTGATGTTTGTCTTATCTTAAACTACTAAGCATGAAAATTAAATTGTGACAAAACTTTAATACTCCTTTTTAATTCAATTTTTTTTATATTCTTCACAAATTTTTCATAAGATAATGATTTTATAAATATGTTAACTAACTGATGTTCGATTATACAAAACTTTAGTTGCACTTCATGATGCTTAACTGCTTAAATTTAATGATATTTGCGAACAATATATTTGGTCTTGTCATGGTTAACTAGATTCTCACTTATTACAATTGCTGACTTGCTATCACATTATGTCATAGTATCATAGTTTGTTCCTTTTTTTAAACAAGATTATCCATTATCTTTTTAACCAGACTACTTATATGATAACGCAGGCCACTATCACATACTCAATTTCAACTGATGATAGAGCCACTATGCTCTATTTTTTTATGACCATGAGCATTGGCCAATTCCAAGTGAAAATGCATACCTAACGTACCCTTTATGTCATCTATTCATCAAACCCAATTGTTATCAGTAAGGCTGATCAATCTTTCTTCTACTAACTTGTATCAAATGTCATAATCTATTGTATCTTTGACATAAAAAAACACACTCTTTACAATAATAAGATCTAACTCAGGTTATTCATACATCTTGTCAATAAACTAGTAGCGAACATAATGTCAGGTCGCATGGTAGTAAGATATAAACTACCAACCAAACTTCTATAAAATGACTGATCTACCTTCTTGTTTTAGCTTCTATTTTTAGCTTCTCGTTCAGCATCAAGGTCGCCACTAATTTGCAAACTTGCATTTTGATTTTTTTCAAATACTTTCTGCATATGCCTTTTGTGATATAAAATGCCAATATAATCTTCACATACTTCAATACCCAAAAAAAAACTAATACAACAAACCTAGATTACTCATCTCCTATATCTTCTTTATATCCTCCTTGAACTCCTACACCAACTTTTCATTGTTGCTTGTATAGATCAAATTATCAACATGTAATAAGATAATTAAAACACTATTACCTCTTTTCTTAGCATATAAGGTTGGTTTGCTTTTTTTTTTCTCCAATCCATTACGTGTGAAGTATTTGTCAATCCGATTATACCATGCCCTCGATGCTTATTTGAGACCATACAATGCCTTTTTAGTTTATAGACTTTGCCCTCTTCCCTTCCAACTAAACAAAACCTTCTGACTAATTAAAATCAATTTCTTCTTCATGATAGTTATTTAAAAACGTTCATTTGACCTCAAGATGATAGAATCGTCATTCTTTTGAGCTATTAAAGTGATAACAGTTCTAATTGTTTTTAATCTTGCCACAAAAACACGTCTCATAATAATCAATACCAAGCTTCTAATTGTAGCCTTTTGAAACTAGTCTTGCCATATATTTTTGAAATAATCCGTCTGGATTTAGTTTCATCATGTATATCCATTTGACTCTGATTACTTCACAGTCATTTGGTCGATCTACCAGCTTCCAAGCATTATTTTTTTCAATCATGCAGATTTCAACATCAACGGCTTTTACCCAATTCTTTTGCTTCTTAGTTTCTATGAGGCTTTGTGGTTCGACTAGCAAAAAATTACATAACTCATAAATTTTTGTTGGACTTCTTATCTATCTTGGAGCTGACTCCAATGTAGTTGAATCTACTTTAAAAATTCAGACCTATATTGTAAGTCAATCTTGAGATTGATTCAAGATGTCTCAAATATCATGCTGCACTCTTGACTCAATCACTGGAAAAATCAGTTGATCTAGTGAGATAATAGCTAGTGCTTGTTGATTTTTCTACACCTCTTCTTATCGGTTCCAAAAAACTTTCTCATTAAGCACAAAAGCTCAGCTAATTATCAAGTTTTTCTTGTCCTAGCCATACAGCTGACATCCTTTTGTGCCATCAGCATATCCCATAAATATGCAACGTTTGCTTTATAAAGTTTTGATCTTTTTTCAACTAGTATGTGTGCATAACACAAGTTACCAAACACTTTTATGTGATTGATCTCCAATTTCATGCCACTCCAGAATTCAAAAGGAGTTCAATTTGGAACCGATATTGTTGGACTTTGGTTCTAAATATAAATTGCTGTATTGACATCTTTTGCCCAACATGAGTTGGTCATACTTTTCTCCTTTAGCATTACTCTTGCTATCTCAACAATTATTCGATTTTTTCTCTCAGCAAAGCCATGTTGCTAAGGATATGCTATTGTTAGCTATCTCCAAATGCCATTTTCTTCACAAAAAATAATCAAAATTTTTCAAAGTAAAATTATTATCTCAATCAATTTGTAGCACTATAATTTTGCGCCACTTTAATTTTTAACCATAGCCAAGAACTTCTTACATGTATCAAAAGCATTCAACTTTTCTTTTAAAAAACTATACTCATATCATCCTTATATAATTATCTATGAAAATTAAAAAGAATAAATTTTAACATGGTGACGATATTTGCGTCTTCCCAAATATATTAAAATGAACTAGCTTTAGATGTGCACGTGCTCAACATACTACTCAAGAAAAGATGCTCGATATTGCTTGTCGAAAATACCCAACAATGATGTTTGATCTTACATTGATAAACGATAGTCCCTTGACCAAGTTTTTAACCCTTAACAACTTCAAAGCTATATAATTAAGATGTCCACATCTTTTATGACACGAGTTGAAATTGTCAACTACTTCACTTCGTAATGCCATAGCAATGCTTTAGTTTGCCTTTAGCTTGAAACACTTAACCATTTCCCATGTGTACCTTGGTCTCATATAACATGTCAATGTCTTGAATTAGTTATTTATTACAAGTGATATGGTTTGTGCAGCCAGTATCAAGGTACCAAATATTATCTTTATCTTCATTTGCAATACAGCACACAAAATATTTTATAAATTCTTTTTTTCTTCTATGAAATTCGCCCAATTGCCACCTTGAGATCTATAGTTTCTCTCAATATGATCATACTTTTTGCACTTATTACACTACTTTTTTGTCTAACATCTACGTATACTATGATTTGACTTTTTGCATATGCCATATTATAGGTTTGAATTACTCAAGCCCGATTCTCCAAAGTCATCTACTTGCTCATGTGCATCTTATAATGTGCAATCTTTTCTCTGATGATTGCCTCAACTTCTCGATGTATTTTGAGATCTAAAACTTAGCTTTTGACTGGAAAGCACTTTCAACTGAGTTTCCCTCATGTTGCAACTTCATCTCTTCATACCACTAAAAACAACTTGTTAATTATTAAATCAAAAGTGTTGACAAATCTTTCAATTCTTCTATTATTGTAACACTAAATTCATACTTTTTGGGCAAGTAAAATAAAATGTTTACAACTACCATTTGATTGGAAATATCTTCACCATATTATCATCTGGTTCTCAACTTCGATAATCCTTGAGAAATGCTCCTTTATTTTATCCGATTACTTCATTTGCAAATTTTGAAATTAACTGTGCAAGATTTGCAACTTCATTGCAATCACCTTGCAAATCCCAGAAATTCCTCCCGCAACATATCCCACGCTTCCTTCAATTTAGTTGCACAAATAATTCGTGAAAACAAACTCTTTGCAACAACCTGCTGAATACAAAACAATGCTTTGACATTTTTCGTCTTATCTTCTAAAAGAGTTTTCTTTTGCTTCAATGTCAATTTTTTTCTCTTCTATACATTTGATGTAACCTTTATCGATAATATCCCACGACTTTTACGATAATAGCAACATTTGCATCTTGATCTTTCACATATCATAATTTTTCCCACAAATACAAGAACCATCAACTGCATAATACTTGAGCCTATAATAGAAGCCATCGACTTAAGGTGCTTCTTCAAACAAACGCAATTTCACTATGCTAACTCCCATACTTGAACTGGGCTCTAATACCAATTGTTAAAGAAAACATCAGGGAAATAAGAAAATAGAGAGAAAATTACTTTTCTTAACTATTTTCTTATATCCCATAGAGATTACATTATAACTTATTTATAGACTTTAGAAGATATGGTCTTTAGAATATATAATTTTTAGAAGATAAGCACGACCCGTATACATTATGTTTATCCTAAACTACTAAGCATGAAAAATAAATTACATCAAAACTTTAGTAAAAAGTGGGATAGATAAAATAATAACATGTGAAGGTGAATCAAAAGAAGCCTCATTAGATGATCTTACAGATATAGAGATTACACTATAACGTATTTATAGACTTTAGAAGATATGGTCTTTAGAATATATGATTTTTAGAAGATAAGTATGACCTGTATACATATACTCTATGTTTATCTTAAACTACTAAGCATGAAAATTAAATTAGATCAAACTTTAATAAAATGTGGGATAGATAAAATAATAACCACATGTAAGGGTGAATCAAAGGAAGTCTCATTAGATGATCTTACAACTATAGCCTGCAAAACTTTTACTTAATCCATTTAGCTAAACAATTCAAATTGGTTAGACTATTGACTCTTACATACATGAATTGTACAAGGAACCTAGTTTTTTAATCAAGTTTCAATTATTGTCCTATTCTAAATGTTAAGTTGGCGATAAATTGTAGTTTTTGTGATGTCACTCCACCAAAAAAGAAGACAAAGGCTCACATCTAGGTTTTCCTATCAAATTTTTTTAGAAGAACTATTAACATTATGATAGCAATCCTTATTTCATTAACATTAATAGTATTATTTTGGGGAGTTTACTAAAATTTGAATAAGATGAGATAAATGTGCATAAAAAATCATTAGTTAACAAAATAATTCCCATATTGTGATCAATATATATTTAAGATGCATTTTAATGGTTATGTAACTTATATTACTTCCCCAAGTCCATCGATCTTATATTTTATATTTACTCCAAACAATATCATTTAGGTAATAAAAGAGCACTAGCTTATCCATTAAATATAGAAATTCAAAGCTAAGATAAAATAAAAGGACAAGTTAACACCAAAGTGATAATGAAGAAAATGAGCAAAAATCATTCATTTCTATTGTGATGTATATACACAATATTATGTGCTGTGAGTGTTCATCTGCATCACAAGCAATCAAAGCACCATATAAATTTCTCATTCATTATACTAGAATAAATTGACTAGCATTTAAAAAATCCTACAATAACATCAGGAAAAAAATATTTATTAAAATGAAGCTACTAACCATAATATAGACATCCCTTCCCTGTGACAGAGAAAGGAAAATTTGCCATCAGTAAATTGTTTCAATGAACTACAATGTTGTATATATCAGAAAGCATTAAAACAAAAAATAAAAGAGCCATAACTTATTGTAAACCCAAAGAGCTAAATAATGTCAAGGGTCCCTTATTTTATTTTATAGGAGAAAACATTAGTCGAACCATGTAAAGATCTAAAGTATATTATCAATCTGGCATCATTGCAATGGTACAAAAAGAAGCATGATCAATTCATGGTCATTGGATTTAAGTCAGCCGTCAAATGAGCAACACCTAGAAATCCATTTTCTGACTAGGAGGATCAATTTCCAACAAAGTTAGTCATCTTAAGAAATCAAATAGCAACATTTCACGACACAAGGGCACCCAGGCATTCAAGTCAAACCTGAATGGGAAGAAGATGTTTTATGACATCAACATATTTCCACAAGTATGTTCCAACTTCATTTATCTTTATCATTCAGATTTGACCCATTGACATAACAAAACAGCCATATAAGCATTCCACGTCCACTTATCAATTAGAAAATATGGTAATTATAGACATCAAGAATTTCTTGAACCTGATAATATGACCAGAGCATCCACACTCCCACGTTTTCTAGATCATGACCATTTTATACATTAGAGACACGATGTTGGAAAGCTGCATCCTAGAGTCTATGCACCTTGAAAAGTGATTCTTTGCTCTAATAAGTAGAAAAAAGAAGAGGGAAGATGCTACAGAAAAAAGGAGGCATCACCTCACAAGCTTCATTGAGTTAGTTTTCCTCTTCCTGAGGGCAGATCTTTTAGAAAAGAGAAAGCTCTCCCTAGGTGTGACAACCGAGTCACAAGCCCATTAAGCCCAGCAACTCAAAAGATAGGTCACAATGCTAGGTTGCTATAATCTAAACACATAATTAAATTAGTCCAATGCTCTCAAATTTAAGTCAACAGTTTCAAGCAGTTCATATGCATTTTGCAAGCAATGAGCATACGTGATGAATGCTGTGGATAAACTCCTATTTATAGAACAAAGGAGATTGTTTGAACTTCCTAAAATCTCTTAAACGTTTGGCTTACAAGTCTCCTAGGTTTTGCTCAACATTTTCCTGATTTTGCTAGATGTATAGAAACCCTTTAGCAATGGCTTAGATTGGAAAACATCAAAACTAGTCATTAGCACCCCATTGGACAGTCCGATCAGTTTAATTCTGATTTGCTAGGTTCAACAAATTGTTTATCAAATTGGGTGATGTGCTGCTTAATGACAATCAAACTATCTATCAAACGATCTAATAGCGTTCTGACAAAACTCAATTTTAGCTCAACTTTTATCAAAAAGTCCACCAATATCAGATTTATGATTGAACAAATCATTGGGATGTCTATTAGATGATCCAATGGTCATTTGATAGAAGTCAAATTTGGTGACCTAACCTATTTATTTAACAAATTTAGCCATTGGATGAACCAACTTTTATTAGACCAAACATTGGACAAATATCGAACAACTTGAATAACTTTCCAACAAAACATCTAAATAATGGCCAAGATTTGATTTATAGATCTTTTTCGCTTGAAGGTCTAATGTCCATCAAACGTTTGATCAGCTAATCGGATTGCCCGATGAACCATCCGACAGAGATCCTTCTGTCAATATCAATCCCATTTATCATAAGGCATTTCTTAGCTAAAATGTCTAAGTAATTGAAATGTATAAAGGTCTAAAATTTTTAATGTTACGATCTAATTTTCAAGCATGCAAAGATTATTCTTTAGTTTTGAAAAATATGCAATGATTATTTTAAAAAAATGCTATTGAATTGAGCCAACTCTACCATCTCAATCATACAAAATTCTAAGGCATTTATAACCCAACTTGACCTTAATCTTTTCCCCTTTTTTCCATCATTCCTTACACTGATGTTCAATTAATCCTTCGCAATTTTTATATAGTTCCCATTCCATTCAACTTTTAATTATCATCTATCTAATATAGGTCTATGTACATGCACTAGATGATCATTTGTACATTATAAAATCGAGTTGTCATCATCAAATCTCAATCTAAACTATCTTAGACTTATGAGACTAACAACTAATTTTGCATTGTATTATCTACAAAGGAATCCAAATGCCTCATGCCAATTTGCATTTTTTTTTCCTTGCCATTCCAAATAAATCATCCTATGGATTTAACAATCATTGAAGTGAGAACCAAATTCTTATGGAGGCCTCTTGTGCACATGCCTAACTGTTAAAAGATAACCGCACTGCACAACTTATAAGTTCCAAGTACAGCCAAGAGTTTCAGGATGATTGTCAACAGTTCAGGAATTTTTTCAAAATCCCATTAAAAAAAATACAGAAACTATATCAGAATTTACTATGTGAAAGAAAATGTAAGATTGACTCGTGCACTAGCATCATAATTTACGATTCTTGTTTCAATATCTGACTGCATAACAAGGAATAGGAATAGACCTTTTTCTCCTTTTGGATCTCAGATAAAACTCCAGCAATCCCCACCAAAGATTTCGAGCTAGTCAGGTGAACGCTGATGACACTGCAAAACCATCATCATCATAGCAAGAGATATATTTGCACCATTTGAAACACAGCAGAATATCAAAGCATCAGGCTTAATGTATTTTAAACAATGTAAATTTTTTGCTCAAAAAATTTACAGGTTATAAGTAAATATAGCCAACTAAACCTCTTATCATACCATAGAAAATCCGACCACCCTACAACATTGGCCACAACTAGCAAAGAAGAGATGTATTGAATGTGTAAATTCGATGCTGCTGCTTATGAAACATGATTAATAGTGGATCTCAAAAGAAAATTGATAAATGCTTAAGCTTTTTATGATTCCAGCATAAAACTCACTGCACTTGTTACAGATAAAAAATAAACCAATGAACTAAAGAAATCAACAAGACATTAGAAAAAAATAAACAAACCTAAAAGCAAGGCAACAATATCACACACACACATACACGGAGCACTTGATACAAATAAAAAACAAACCAATGAACTAAAGAAATCAGAAACATATCTGGAAAAATATACAAACATAAAAGAAAGGCAACAATATCATGCAGAAAAGCAAGGCAACAATATGACACACGAAATATAAAAAGGTGTGCTCTTTTATAGCATTTGTAATAAAGAAGGTAAACTTCTCATGTTACAAAACTAAATGCAAACATCTATTCTCATCAAGTAACAATAGAAAACCAATTACAACAAGGCGCAGCTCCAACATCAAAAAAGGAAAAACATCTTACTTTAGTTTCTTCTTCATAGTTGCCTCTACCACCCAATCACCCACACAATTCAAATCTGTACCTTTTGGAAGGAGGTCAACCTGATAAATCAGAAAAATTGGCATAGTGACATTCAAAGGACAGTCAAGACTCAAACAAATAAAATAAGCATATGAGATATTCCAATGAACCTTAGTTACAACAAGTATAATTGGATTAGCACCAGCAAGGTCTCGTATTCGAGCCAAAAAACTGCCATTGAAATCGACAATATCAACCTACATAGTGAAAGCATAAAGAAAAAGAAATTCAGAATAACACAATTAGCTGGAACAGCATTAGCTTGGCTGCATTTTTTGAATCAAGAGTATGACATTCTTCAAATTCAATGCAAATGAAAATTGTATAGCAAAACCACATGCAAATTAACAGGATTTATGCCTCCACAATAATTGAGGATTTCCAAAACAAGCCCAAGAATATAATAAATACATAATACAAAAAGCTAAATCAAACATAAAACAAGAACGAGTGGACAATTTAACATAACTACCTATTGAGCTTATGCTATGATGACTTGCAAAGAAAAAATTGGATATGAAAGAAACTTATTTTGCCAATAACAAAAAAAAAACTTTTACCAGTTTAACTATCAGAACTTTCTCATGACGAATATGTGAAAGCTTTTCACGAAGTTCCTCTGCCAAAACAAATTGCTTACCACCAGAATATCCACCATGCCCACCAACAGCAGTTATCATGCTCCCATGGGACAACAGTCTACATCTTCCACAGAGTAGAGTTCTAAGTTGGTGATGCTTCTTTTTCTGTCATTTCATTCTAGAATAGGAGTTAAAATAGACTAAAGAAAAAAGCCATAAACAACAACAGTAAGAATAAATACACAGCCATTATTAGTGTAGAATCTGAGTAATTTATAATAATTTTAATTAAAAAGAAAGTAGCATAGGCTTGTAGCAGTTAGTCATCATGTCATATAACAAACCTTCCAATATTCCTAGGACCGATTAAGACCAGGCAATTAACTCTTAAATTGAGCGATATTTGCTGAAATTGATGCATCTATATTTAAAACTAAAAAAGGCAATGAAGAAAGATTTGTGGCTTGTCGAGAGCAAATATGATCCATCGATTAAACCATTTTAAAAGTAAGACCATGTGGCCTAATATTGAGTGCATCAAAGCTTCTATTTTTGTCCCTTATGGACCTTCCCCTTCCAAATCCAACTACATATTAATTCCTTTACAAATGTTGCCTCTGCAATTCTGGGGATTTTAAGGGTAAGAAATTTGGGTGACTTCTAGAGTAAGAAGAAGGAAATGGGCAGTTACCACAAAAAGACAGCAATGAATCCAAAACTTTGATGACACACATGAGATTTCTGTTGTGAAAACGTTTGAAGAATAGTCTCATATTGGCTATTCAACAATAAGTTGTGGGGTTGACATACGATATGATAATTGCAATCAAATAACATAGACTTTTAGTTGATAGATATCGTTTCTATAATGGGTCCAACTTGGGCCCCAATTTGGTACAACTCCTAAAAAATAATCAATCATGTGTGATTTAGTTTGGAACAAGAGATGTGATAGAACCAAAAGTGATGACTCTAAAAGAGTTTACAAGCAACATAGTCAAAGACAATGGTTTCAATAGAGCTAATAACATAACAGAGCCAAAGGCGATAATGTCAATAGAACCGATAGTGCAACAAAGCTGAAGGCAACGGTTTGACAAAACCAAAGTAAATAGCTCTAATAGATAGGGAAAGTGGCATAGACAAAGGCAATGGTGTTTTGGTAAGAACAATAAGGCAACAGAATTGAAAGGTGATGTTTTAGCTAAGCTAACAAAGTCACTGAGCTGCTGTAGTGCGGCGAAGCCGATGATGATGGCTCAAAAAGGATCGATCAAGCAACGCAACCAATTGGGATAGTTAACAGGGTGATAGAGTTGATATGATGTGATAACTACTAATGATATATGCACTTGATAATTAAAATATACTTTCATTGAAAGGAAAATACATCCAATAAAAAAATACTCTTATACATGGAAGAAACTTTGCGATAACACCCTCATATTAGATTATTTAAAAACAAATTTTAGTGTAGATATACAATGTTATGACTCTAACCCAATAACTTAGTTTTTTGGATTTATGAGTACATTTTGCATATTGGATCTAACTTTGACACATTAATGCTCCTCCCCTAACAAATCTCTCTCTCTCTCCAAGGTAGAAATTAAAATATTAACAAAATGGCATTTAATGGAAACCTTTTTTATTTTCTTTTAGTGTTTGCTGTAATTACTTTGAATTTTCCAATTAGTAACCCAGTATTTTATTTGTTTTATAACCATACCAATGCATAATTTTTTTTTAATTTTTTATCACATCTTTGATAAAAAATTGATCAAAATAACTCATTCATCTAAATTTAAAATTCTCATAAACAATAATAGTACTTTATGATCATACTTGTTTTATAACCATACCAATGCATATCTTTTTTTTGTTCACTCTACTTTATCTTTTAAACACCACATCATGCATGCCTATTATGAAGACACTAGTAGTCTTTATGCAAATTGTATCTTAAACAAACAATTAAAAAAGTTCATGTAAATATTTCTAACATTCCTTAAAGGCCATTAATCAAACTTGCATTCTATTTTGCCAATAATCTTCTCATTAATCTCAAAATTTAGTACAATGGAGATAGATATTGTAGGTTTTCCACCTCACAGAAGACACTACAAACTTCTATTAATATTTCAAGGATGCTATGTTACATTCAATTGCACATATATCCAAGTGTTTATTAAGAATAAACAAATTCTACAACAGAATAGAAAGGATTTTGAATCCCAAATTTTAGTAATTGATATTCACCTTAAGAGGCAATTAATAACATGCATAAAATTGGGAAGGTTCATCCATTGAAATGCAGGTGTTATAATGGTGATAGAGCACTAACTTTTGGTTCTCAATGGTATGCACGCTAACTTATATTTTCCCAAAAAAATCTTTTTTATAGAAGGTTTTAATCTTATTTTTATGCTAGAAAGGAAAAAATTATATAATGAACTTGAAATATGCAAACATTAACAAATTCCTCATAATAGAAAGAGAATTTAGGTTTACCTAAACGGTTTTTGAAATCAACCATAGAAAAGATGCAATAAACCATAGAAGTTGTACAACCAATGACATGCAAAACTATGAAATATAGTCAAGAAAAATTTTAGTATTCTTAAAAGGAAATTTATTGTGCCAACTAACACAAAAGCATTCATATTTTGCATCTGGTCAAAGATTATGGTTTCTTGCTACATATTGCAATATATCATTGATAACAATAGTAGGGACAACATGAACTTCAATATGATAGAGGCTAAACTGAAGCATAATCGCTCTTGCAAAGAATTCCAAAGGCTAAAAAGTACATCATACATTAACAAAATCCAATAAAGAATTAGAGTTGGTGCAGGCTAGTTCAAAGAACAATGGGGCACATATTGGAAGACAAGATTAGCTCAAAAAATTGGTTGCTTTCACCATTCTAGTATGTGTAGAAACCTAATGCTATGCAAAAAAAAAAATCAACTTATTTCATAAGGCATGCAAAAGATTAGGAATGAGACTTGACTACCTCAACATCATCATGGAAATGCTAACAAAACTAATGTGTTTTGTTTCTAGTATATGCCTTGCATTTCATTTTCAAGTTTGTGAGTATATTAGTATTACCTAGAATATGTATTCTAAAATTAATAAAAGTTTACTTCTAGTTTAATATGTTTTTACAACTAAGTTAAAGAAATTACATTTTTAACTATTGCAATCAATTATTTAATAAGGGCTTGTTGGTCGTGATGAATGGCATGATATGCTACTATTGTTGGTATGAAACCAAGAGTTTCTATGACATGATCCAAGTTTCATCTACAAGTGATGATTTACAAGGATGCACTATTCCAACATGTTCAAACCAAAGAAGAACGAGAAGAGTAGATAAGATCACAAATAAATCAATACGACCATCATGGACATCTAAGTGACACAAGCACAATCAATTGATTATGCACAAAAGAACAACAAGAAGAACATATGTTTGCTATATTTACATTAGATTATCAATGTGGCAAGAGGTAAAAATAACATTATAATATTATGTTTAGTTTTCTATCATAATGTGTAACTAGAGTTGTCGAAATTATGTTATTTAAATCTATCCAAATTTGATCTAGTCGTTAAATGTAACTAGTGTGTTTGGTTAGCCAAAAAAACTTGTGCTTAGATACAATCAGGTTAATTATCAAATTTGGCAATAGGCTACTTAATAATAACACAATCAAGGTTAATGTTAAACAAAACTTAAGGGATAATTTGGCAAATAAAGTTCGCTAATCATACTAGCCTTGCCAAAACCCTCATTTTCCTAACATCACATATTAATCCAACCACTTAAAACTAATCACACCTAACCCTAACCCCACAAAAATTCCACACATTCTCCTCTCTCACATTCCCCTTCCCCACACACGCTAACTCTCAGTCATATTCATCTCCCTCATAGGTGTTCATTCCCAATGGTGATGCACAATTATGCATCTATCTCTCGTCGTTGCCTTGGTGATTTTTCACGCTTCCCCCAACCATTCTTCCATTATGATGGTAAGTTGTCGATTTTTGCCTCACTAGATGATGTCTTGAGCTCTTCTTCCTCACCCATCAGTCAACCCTTAACAACTAACCCAATTTTTTTTTCTATGGTCCTACTATACATAGCTTTTTTTTATTATCTTTGGTTCCTTGCCTAACTTGATCCTTCAATTAGCATTATCCTTATTCTTGGGATGACGAAATCCCATGTTTTGTTGGCTTTTTTTGTTGAATGGTGGCAACTACTCTTGCTTATTTAAGCAAATCCCTTGGTTCCATGTAAGGTGTGCACTCCTCTCATGGCTAACTTTGCCACTCTGCAATTGTTGTAGTTGTTGCAATTGTCTTCCGCTCATCCCATACCCTACTTTGTTTCTTTACGATGCTATAGTTGTACTTAGATACAATTAGTTAAGTGTTTATGTTGTGGCATGTTTATATTATGGCATGTTTACATTGTACTTTTTTGCACATTGACATTTTTATGCTTTTGCCATTGCTATAGTTGATGTGATTTGCTTATGTTTGAGTTTGTTGGTTTACATATCACTGATATATTGTTCTTTGAATATACTTAATAAGTTTTGCTATACCTAATGAGTTTTATGATTATTAGAGCAATGATGAGTATTGCAAGATGGCATTTTCTGTGCACTAGCATTACACTAGGGTAGATGGCTACTTATAACTCCATTTCCTTTTTCTAGTGTGTGGTAGTTGTGGTAGCTCCTTGATAGAGAATGTCAATATGTCATTTTCTAATAGTTCTAGATTGCAAAGTTGTTTGTAGTTGTATAGATAAATGAGCAATGAATCATTCGTTATATACAATTATCTACTATTCAATACTATTAGTTGTACCATACAAATGAAATTTGAAAAATTACACTAATTGCAATCATTCTTACCAAGTTCTTTTCTACACAAGAATGGCAGGGCATTTTATCATTATAGGAAAATAATCAATGTTCCACACGATGTTGGGAGAATGCCACAAAAAAATGGCTAACAACAAGGAAGGGGCACTATATCATCGAGTTTGCTCTAACGAAGAATGTAAGGAGGATATAAGAAAATAACATTAGGACGTGTCTAAACAATGCTTGACAATGCCAATATACCACATGTAGGCAACTCCTCATAGATAAAAAGATGAAATGAAGAAAAAGAATACATGTGCTCTCATGTTCATTTTGGGCCACCATTGTGGAAAGTTTGTAAAATGATATCTGTGCTTTTTTTTTTGCATGCAATTATCTACATGTGGAATATTGCATTAGTGTAATTTTATTTACTTGGCCTACCTTAATCGTTATCAACGAAAAAGGATACTATAAATGGAACGAAATAGAATTAACAATAAACCCAAAAAATGGAGCTAACACCAGGTAACACAAGCTAACCGACTTAAAAGAAAAATAAACCAGATTTAACATCACCTAACACTTGCTAAGCCAAGTTACCACCCAAAAAAACATTTATTCTTAACCTAACACAACTGACATTGTGTTAGTCTAACATCAAGTGAATTAAACACAAACGGGTTCCAATCAGAGCTTAAGTTGTATGACACGAGATCCAAAAATAGGATGAAGCTCCCACATCCTCAAGCCTGGACAGCTGTAGTAAACATTATAAAAAAAAAACTGAAACCTCACCAGCTCGTACGTCTGGGGATTAACGTACCCCGGAGCATCCGCGTCATCCGTCTGCAGCGAAGCCCCGCATCCATAACAACAGACCACGGAGGAAGACGACACAACCTTGGCCCTTCTCCTCTTCTTCTTCTTCTCCTCCTTCGAACCGCTGTGCTTCAGGACGAATGCAGCCGCTTCCCTAGAATGTTCATGCTCGAGGAAGAGCTCTCCTGGGGTGGGAGCTGCGGCGCCTGTGCCCTCCGGCACGAGCGAGGAAGAAGAGGCAATAAAAGGCACTGCATCCCCCGCCGCGGGAGGAGGCCGTGAGGCCCTGCAGGAGATCTCTTGGCGAGAAGAACCCCGTGCTTGCTTCAAGGCCGCAGAGGTCAGGATTTGGTGATTTGAAAATAGAGGAATCGTGGGAAGGAGTCGAGGTGAGGAGAGCAACGCCTTGAGCGCCATCGCCAGGCATCGGCAACTGAACACTGGTAAGCGATAATGTAAGCAACAGAAGACGTCGGGAAAAAAAAAAATGCTTTTTGAAATTAATTAATATATTACAACTTACTTATATTATTAAGCTTTTAAAAATACAGTATTTTTAAAAATACAATATTTTCTTATGATAAGATAAATAAATATCAGCATATCAAAACAAATGTATTTAGTTTAAAATACATTTTTTTTAATTTCATGGTCTATTTTTTCTAAAGAAAAATATGTATTTTAAAAATTAATATAACAAAATAAGTATTTTAACACCAATAAAGCATATCACAAGTTTGATACCTTTCTTATGCTTAGCTAAGCATAAAAAGTCGTGTTTGCGATGTGTTATCATAAGTTTTATTATTGTCTTTTAAAATTAACATATAATACAACATACTCGAAGCTATCAAAATACCTTACCTTCATTGCAAACATCAATGTTTAATACAAATTAAGGTCAACTAAATAATACAAGTATTTTTTTAATAACATAAATGATTGATAAAAATAATGACTACATAAGAGAAGCAAAACAAATATGTTTGTCATATGTGATTTGCTTATAACTTAACTTAGGTACATGAAAGAGAAAAATAAAAATATGTTCTCAAATATGTAATATATATAAAAAGTTTGGTTCATATAAGGGACAAAATAAGCTCCAATATATGATCTATCACATTAAAAACAAAGTAACAAAAACTTTGCAAAATTTTTAAAAATCAATTATAATATTTTTTTGTAACTAATAAGTAATAAATGAAGAAAAACATGCATATCTCTTTTTAAATAAAAAACATTGAGCCAAAATTATTCATAGTTGATTTTGATCATTTACATGATTAATATGTATGTAATATTTCACAAAATCTTTCTCACAAATATCTTGTGAAGTACTCTCCAAAAGTACATCAAAAGGGCTCTATTTTCTTATTCAAAATGCTACTCTCCTGTGTTAAACTAACTAATACTAACCCTTTCCTATGTTTCCCTTTGTCCTCCTCAAATTGTCAATCATCCTTATTACTTTTGCTCATTAAGCTTTTGCTATCATATTACCTTTCAAGCATATATGTAAAATCTTTAAAGATATGCTAATTATTTTTAATAATTATTTTTTATTTTTGAGAATATATTTAACTTTTTATAAAAAAAAATTAGAATCATCAGAAGAAATATATGTCACATAAAATGAAGGAAAAAATTAAAAATGAAAAGTATAATTTTTAGAAACTCAACATCATCAAATTAGTAAAAATTAAGTGTTTAGAATATAAAACAAAATATTGATGATCTATAAAGATTAACAATAATTTAAACTATAAAATTAATATATATTAAGAATTAAATAAAATAAAATAATGTCAAAACAATTATAAAATTTAATTATGATAAAGAGATTTTGAAGAGGTTTGAAATAAAATTATCCTAATATAAAGTGAGGTGATACAATCCTAAAACAAAAAATCAAACTATATACATAATATTAAACCATTACATAAATACTAATATGTATCTTACACATATATGTATATAGTCAAATACTATCATCATATAATACTTATATCAAATCATATATATTTTTTATATATTTATATTTATTTAATTTTATTTTTTCTTTTTATTTTTTTATTTTTTCTTTATTCTTTTCTTTTCGGCCTAAGTTTTCTCGTATGACCACTATTTACTCATCAGGATATCATATCAAATCATCATCTACCATAGAGCTATTGCTTCTTTATTGCCAACATCTTATGCTATTAAAGAGGGAGACTGTCTCATGTTGTGATTTTATATTTTGTTAACTAATGATAGCAGTATTTGATTTTCTTTTCCTATGTCACAAAACTATCACCCCTTATTGTTGACAATCAATGGTAATGAAGACACTTCTACTATGCCATATAGTTGTAAGAAAGAATTATAAATAAAATATTCATACACATTTTTTTCTCATGATCTTCTAAACCTTAGGCTTAAAAAACCCTTAATTTTTTTCTTTTCATTTATTTTTTTATTTTTTATTATATATCCTAATTTTATAATATTATATATTTATACACATACATGCACACACTCAAGCACATGCATGCACACACCACACATAGACACGCATATGATAGGCACAGACACAGACACAAGCTCACGTGCCCACGTGCCTACACTTAGGCATGTGTGCACGCACATTTATTTACATCAATAATAGTAATGCACATGTATCATATGATGGGATTAACCATATTATGCAATCAACGCAATCGGAAACAGAGAATTGAGATATTTTTTTACCAAATTCTTGACACAAAAAATCCATCCCTAGCAACACCATTCAACCCATGCACATTTCAAAGAAGGGAAACTCAATCGAAATTATATCTTACATTGGATATTTGCTTTAAAAAATAAGTCAAGTTTTCTCAAGCTCTTTCTCTTCATTGAAGCGACACCTTAATAGTGAAACTCCACAAGAAAATGATATTTATCCTTTTTATAATAAAACATATTAATCAAAGAATTATTGCTTTTTTTCCTTTAATTTTTTTTAGAAAATTTAAATAAATTTCAAAACTTATAAACAACATAACTACGAATTCCTCAAGTTAAGTCCTCTACAATAATATACTCAAATCCTAAATATGGCTGCTATTGTCTTAAAATGCATGTCATGATATTATAATTTCAAATCCTATGTCCTAGATGTACAACAATTGTATTAAATAAAAAAAATTAATATTAAAAATAATAATTCATGATCAATTAAATCAAATTGTTACATGAGAAGTACTATATGATTTTTTATGTTGTTACAGCACTTTATCATCATTGGTATGTCACATATCATTTAGTTGAATAAAAATAATAAAAAAAGAAAACTAAAAATAATAAAAAAAGAAAAATAATACTTTTAAATAAAATAAATAATTGATTTTTCTATAGAAAGAAAAAAAGATCATTAAAAATTTGAACAGAGATTTGTACTTAAGAAAGATGCTCTTAAATAAAAAAATTAGTCGTTATGTTCCAAAATAAGTTTATCTCACTTTCTAGGCATCGACATAAGGTAGAATGTAATCATAGTACCAATGTCATAGTACATCTCATTCTAAGTAATCATCTAGAGGTAAAAATCAAAATAAAAAAAAATAATCAAATATATAACACTTGTTCTCAATATTAAATCTATAATTGATAGTAAAAAGAAAAATATGGCTAAAAAATTTTATAAGAATCGCAAAAAATAAAAAGGGGACAAATTAATTAAAAATAAAAGATAAAAATATTTAATCTAAAAAATTAATAACATTATATTAACATATTAGTCTCAATTTAAATAATTTTATTTTACATCAATTATTGTCTGTTATATAATTTGACCCTAACATATAATATAATCCAAATTT
This sequence comes from Vanilla planifolia, assembly GCA_023846275.1. Taxonomy (NCBI): domain Eukaryota; kingdom Viridiplantae; phylum Streptophyta; class Magnoliopsida; order Asparagales; family Orchidaceae; genus Vanilla; species Vanilla planifolia. Next base: position 2,017,139 of record CM043870.1, read on the forward strand.
TATTATACTTCGCATTTTTGTTATATGTATTTTTTTATTGAGCATACAATAATTAATTTAATTTATGTTATGACTTGACAATTATAGTTAATAATAATTCACACAATCGATTCACTTGAGAGCAATAAAGGAGATGCTAATTTTATTATTTTTTTAATGTTAGATTAGATAGATATATTAAGATTTGATTTATATGCGATATTAAATGCTTTTGTGACATCTACATACGTTTGACATTTTACATTGGTTATTTGATTTCTAATACTAGAAATCTTTTATAAATGTTATTTTTATCATTTTTTAAGAAATTTAGATTTATTTTTTTTAAACAATTATTTAATTTATAAAAAGAAAGTGTATTAATGTAACAGCTATATGAAATACTAAAATATATGGTAAGTGAATAGTTGGATTAGAGGTAAGCCATGCATAATTCATCTTTTGAGAAGATAAATAAAGGGAGCGTTTCTAAGCCAAAACAAAAACCGATTAGTTATGGATATGCCAAAGAAATTGTAATAAAAATTCTTTACGTTATATTAATGGAATTAATTGACAAATGAAACCATAAAATGTTATATCAATTTTGAGACAATTATGCATAAATTAAATAAAGCAAGGCTTGTAGATACCAACAATGTTATAGTGATGATTCACAATGGCAATGTGAAAAAACCCATATAAATCTTCAAGCAAGAAATTGATATACAAGAAGTTATAAGAATATAAATGCAAAGTGTAATACATAACAATAGAAATGCCCAAAGCATAATCGTATGAAACAAAAATATGTATATTTTTCTAATTATGAATATATGATACTAAAATAGTTAGTGTGAAATCGAATAATATACATATATACTACATTTTATGAATAAATAAAAAATTTATTATTTTATTGCATATTGTAATAATGATATTATTTGTGATACTACATGGTAATTGACATAGAACAAACGACAAAATGGGAAAATTAAAAAGTATAAGAAAATTTCTTATAGTGATCGAAATAATGTTCACTTCCTTAAGCCAACTATCCCATTTAACTTGTTAAAATCATATTTGCATAAAAGCTTCACCTTGTTAAGCTCCTATTTGAAATCTAATTCATGACTTGTATTTCACTTCCTTTGAATCTCTGATCTTGTCCTGATCTCTTTATCTTCTAAATGATACACATACTCTTTATTATTAAAATATCTTTATTTTTATTTATTATAAGTTTAATTCAAACTATATAACTACCCATCCATAATATTAATTTATAATAATTATTTTGTATTTCAACTTATCCTATTAACAACCTAGTTTTCCTTAAGAAGTAACATTTTATGTTAGTATTGCATTGTCTTGATAGGTGAAATGTGAATAACATTTATGATTGCACATAAATTTAATCAAGCATCATATTGACATATTGAGTTAAACATAGAATTTGAATTCCTTCATAATTATCATCATTTTAAATTATCTAATGTATATATTATATAAATGTCATCTTATCATTATATCTTTAAGTACATGTAAGCATTGTTCACTTCCAATTTTTAGTTGTATTATTCAATTTTCACTTGATATTAGCCACATTATCTTTATTTTACTTATTTCATGTTTTATATTTCTTCATCCATTCATGATTATGTTCTAATAAATCAATTATATTCTGTGTTGTGGTACAATCCTAAATTATTAAACACAATATGTAATATGAATTTTATTTTTTCTTAATGATCCCATCCATCAATTATTATTGCATAATCTTAGCAAGATGTACAATCATAATATAACACCATGAAGACTATATTATCATATGAGTGAAATAATGAAATGAAAACAAAGACCACAAGATGCACAAACATAAACATACATGCAAAACATTATGCTTGACACACAATTCAATAATCATTATTTACAAGTTGTCTACCTATAATGACTTTTTAATATTTCCAACTACATTTTTGTTATTAAACATATAAATGTTATCTTCTATTCAATTAACTACAATCAACTTCATATATAGATTATCGTTATTTCAACATGTGAAATTTATTTGATTAATAGTTTGAGCTATAAATGCCAATTGTTTTCCATATCCATGTCTCATATCATTCATATCTCATCTTTCTTTATGGAATAAAGTTCACTATCATAGAGAAACTCAATTCACCCCTTGCTCATCATAGATTGATAAACAGATTGATAAAGCAAAAGAGAGAAAATATCACATGTTTATCTTTTAATATTTAGCTTGCAGCTCTATACATAAAATAAACAATGGCATAAGATAGCAATCAAACAGTCGAAATAAATTTACATGGCATACCTCCATTTTTAAGGATGCCCTCAGCCTTGAGCTTATCCATCCCAGACAAAGAATTCCTTCTCTTGATCGTCTTCCACTTGAAATAAGTTGTGTTCACCTCGAATTCCCTAATCATGGACTCCAAAATTTCTACACAAAGACTTCCATAGTGAAGAAAATATCATACAAGTTTCCCTTAAACTCCACTCATAGGTATAATTCAAGAGGTAGGGACTACATTAACACACCAATAGAAGGTAAAAGCAAAACAAACCTTCCAACTTTTACAGCAAAACTAATATACATAGAACCTGATCGTAAGCTGGCACAAGAAGTTAATCTGCATTTTTTACAATTACACCTCCACTCTGCAATAACATTTTTCATGCACTTTTAATCCTGTAAGGATTAACAGAAACGTCGTTTATTGAATGGAACTATGGTATTTGAGACGAAGGAGAAAGAAATCCAAATGGAGGAGCTTACATGAAAGGGACATTCACAACTTTGCCAACTTGGAGAGGGGCAGCAACAGATTTGACTTCATTGGATGTTGCTTCGACAGCATTAGTTAACAATGTTCTCTACAGGAAGCCCATATGTTAGATTCAATATCAAGAGTTATTTCCATGGAGATGATAAATAAATAACAAACGAATGCTATGGTTTCCATTGACAATGTCAAAAGAGACAGACGCCAAGTTTAGCGAGGGATTGAGTTAGGATCATTGTAACTCAAAGAGAGGGTTTAGAAGCTAAGGAAAACCAGTAATGAAGCATTAAAATGAAATATGAGAATAGGTGTGAATCTAACTTTTTTCCAGCATTTTAGACATTAAAAGGAAATGCCAGTTTATAATTTAAACATATGAATGATATAAACAAATATTCACTGCATAAATTACTCACATGGTTCTCAAAATCAGAACCTATCAGATTGACAGCAAGGTTCTTCATCAACAACAATACCTGTCCATTGAAAAAACATGGAAGAAATAATACTCAAAATAAAGTACAGGTGTAAAGAATCAGATGAACGATTTTTATTTTTCTTGTTGATAGATTATTAATTTTATTCCTTTTTAATATAATTCTTTATTTCCCTGATTGTTAGAGTTCGCTTTTGTTCTCGACATATTCATCAAAAAAAGGTTTGTCGATCTACAAGTAGTGTACATTTTTATTCAAAAAAAATTAATATAAAATCATCTCATGAATTCTTTGATAAATTTAAAAAAAAAATACAAAAGTTTATTGATTACTCCATTGCAATTAATTTCTCATGCCTTTATCTTATCTAATATTATTGCAGCAAAACTGCTTCAATTCCTGTGTTTAAATTATTCTAGAATCTCAAAGCAAATATGCTATAAATATTTTAGTTCATAAAATTATTGCGTTATGTGTGGAACCTCACCTAATATATCAGGAGCAAGAACAGCATGTAATAAAAATCAAGGAAAATAATAATTCAAATGTATTTGCTATAATACAAGGATCCTAAATAAAAAAAATTATCAGCAAAGCACTAGTTGATAGAAAATATAATGTGCTCAAAGAATTAATTTTTTTAAAAAATTATATAATACAATAGGAAATGATTACAATAAGAAGACGGTATAAGGGCATCTATTGAGTAGTGAACACAAATAGTTAAAATTAGATTCAACACGCATCCATAGTGTTTATAGATACAATCAAATTGAGCATAATAAGAAAAAAGGTAGGCACCTCAAATCCTATTATTTTTTACTCGGACAAAAACAAATAGCATCTATTTATCATATAAGATAGAAAAAGACTTGGTTTTCATATTTGAAGTAACATAAGTTTATTATTGAAGTGATAGGAAGGACAATATCAAAGGCATTTAGAAGTAGAGAAAAGAATTTGAAGATGTAAAGGTAACCACATGTGAAGCACACACATAAGTAAAAGGTTAGATCTAGATAGAAAGATAAATCGTTTTATATAATTATGATAAAACTAAAGATGATGAGTTTAACATAGTCAACTTTACCACTATTTCATTATTCTAGTTATTTAAATATAGAACCACGATATAAGTTAGTTCAATCTTCAAAAATTTCAAAAATGTGTCACAATATAGAATGAGCAGCACTAAAATAGGAACGAAGGTGGAATTGGAATGGCAGCTATTGACCCAAGGATTAGAAATGAAAGAATGTTCGAACAGCTTCAAAAGTTCTATCGTAAGGGAGTCGGAGCATGTTGAGTATAAACGTAGGAGGGACAAGTTTAGTATAAATGGACAGAACTGAAAGATGCTGGATTGAGTGAACTGCTATGATTTTCTGGTTAAGAATTTGATGAGCTAATACTTGAAAAGGCACGTGGTATCAAACGATTTTTTAAGTTGTTCCTACTTACTGGGTTTGAGAACAATTGTTGTTAATATGGTATCGAGGATATGTGCAACAGGCAAAGCATAAAATTTGACATGTTACTTTAATAATATGGTGTTATCACTTTTCAATTTCATATTTCAAAACTACGGCAGTCTTTTATTGATCCAAGTATTAATCTGGACAAGATATTAAGAGCTCTAAAAATCTAACTTCCGTGCTAACTGCGACGACAAAAGATGAACAGATGCAGTACTTTCTGAGATAGGTTAAAATAAATCTAAACAATTGGTAGCTCATAATACTTCCGGTAATAAGTATGTTATATGTAACAGAAAGGCAGCATTGCAAGGGGCGTGGAAAACAGCATACCGTTTCAACATCAATTGGATCCATTTCCTTCAGTTTTTGCAAGTGGCCACTTGTACTTGGATCAAATATGCTGCCCAGGAAGCTATATACTCTTGCAAAGTCAGGCATAACTTCACGAAGCGACAAACAGAACAAAATGTCAGTAACAGATATAAAACCAGATAAATTATAATGATCCATAAAGCCATGGAAATAATTTATTGATTGCATGCTCAGATTCCTGCTTTCACTTCCCATAAGAACCATGAGTTCCATAAGTTATTTTGTATCCAAGACAGACAATCTTAAATTGTATATAAAGTTAAATAGGACAAAAAAAAAAAAAAAAAAAAAAAAAAAAATCTAATTGAGCAATGAATAGAATGTTATGCTACGTAGTGATAAAGCATCCAAGAGCAGTGAAATATTGACCAAAAAACAAAAGGATTTTGCTTTCAAGTCAAGCACCACAGGTTTGTTATATTGAAGGAAAAATCAAAAACTGCATTGGAAAATTGAGCAAGCGACAGCTTAGTATTTAATAATAAGGTTTAACATAATGCATAGCTTCAAATTTAAAAGAATGTTCCACCCAATTTGCACAGAACTTCAAGTATATTAAACAGCAACTATAAAAAGTGATTTTGTTAATAAGGCTTCAAAAGCAATTCAGTGCCCATAAATTAACGTGAAGTTAACTTGAAAGGATGTGAAACTTTTCTAACTTTAAATTTAATTTGCACCTATATGAGTTCATAAAGAGGTAAATATGAATGCTTAATAAAAGATCAGTTGGAAAATGAATGCTAACAAAAATGTTTGCAACGACACATTTTGAATAAAAACACCTCATTCTTAAAATAAACATGTTTGGATGATGATAATTTGACATTATTTTTATAGTGAAAAAACTGCACTGTATGCATTATTGAACCACGACCTCAACAGTACCGAAATATGCTATAGTAAATTGTGGCCTATATGATCTGGGATCACAATATATTGGTACGAAGCAATAGCGACTAGCATGTAGGTTTGCAAAACAACAAAAAAAAAAGAAAAAAAAATGGATAAATCAACCAATGCACAGAAGTAAATTAGTGCTTCAGTTCTGGGAGATTGAAGTGATGAGGTTCTGTGTTGATATAATCACACAAAATCCTAGTCTAGCGAAAATTTTCCTCAGAAGCAATGTAAAAATTGTGTGCCATGCAAAGATCAATGATGTGTCAAGAATGATCATTTGGTTCTAGAAATCCAAATTCATGTAGCCAATTAACGGATGAAAGAAGTATACCATAAAGTAATTGCTCTTGATCTCCCTGTTCGGTAATCTCAGAAGTTTGCCAAGTTCCATTAGCATTTTTTATGCCGCTAGTGGAACAGTTGCCAGCCAATGTAACACCTGGAACCCCCATTTCTTCTGCAAAAATGGCATTTGATAACTTCCCAGAGCAAGAGCATAAAGGGATCAATAAAAGTATGCCCGAGGTAAACAAAATAAAACCTTTCAAAAGCAGAGACGTGGTAACAGACTGACTACACCCATAAGTGCAAGATGAAGGCAATGTAGTGGCAGATTTTCTTATTGCAGCTGATGCATCTGTCATGAAAATATGGCATTCTTCGATCAGACATCAAGAAATGTGAACTGAATTTACAAATTAAAATAGAATGAAGCTAAGTAAATTCCCAATTGCAAGAATAAAACAAACTCCAAGTTTGATAGATCTAATAGTTCATAAAAGAGCTAACCATGTTTTGGGGCCTTTTGTGGATATGGATGAGCTGCTTTCCTCTTTGGTCGAGGAGGAGGAACATGTTCACCAGTACCATTTTTTTGAACCTTCAGAAAATATTTCTGTGCATGGCTTCTTATCTATAACAAAATAAAATGCATTAGAAATACATAAGATGGGGAATAAAATGGATGAACACATTCAAAATAAAAAGAAAACATCCAAATGGCAATCAGATTACAAGAAAAAGGGTAGAAACTTGTGGCAATCATCAAAAAGAACACAGAAACAACTTTGTTCCACTATGGCAAACTACAATGATCCTTCACGCCAATGCGCTTTTATCATATTTTAATATTTAAAATGTCCTAGGATAATCAAGTCCTTGCTTGTGGGATGGGACTTGACAGCTCTAAAGGAGGATGACAAAATCTATGCATTTGTTTATCTTCTCTCATGCTCACATTGATAGGCCTTCAATCTGACTAATAGAGTATCTTTAGGATTATGCTACCATGGAAAATTACTAAACATTGGCGGATTTCTCTTTAATTGAAGCTACTATGACAATTCTTTGGTATTCATTATGCACAACTATTCAAACACCAGATCATTCCTGCCTTAGCATTAGTATTGAATGCATGCTTATACCTAATAAATGAAGAGTTTGCACCCAAGTGCATGATTGCTCCTAATTATTTTTATTTAGAACTTAGTAATGAAAATGATGAATATGAAACTTTTTATCTATCAAAATCTCAACTATTGATCCAAATCTTGACCATGCGGCAGTTAACGAGGGCTCGAAAGTAGACTTCGAGGCCAGAACATTCAGATCAACCCCTCTATGCCAGCCTCTCCAAGACACCGACCATCATCCAAAGAATGTTCAAGCAGAAGATGTGCAAAGACCATTGGACCATTTTCCATCGAGCAACATAGATCTAGTTTAAATAGATAAAGGTTGCACACATGAAACTTAGATTAATTACTCCAAGCTATGACATGTTTAAAAGTAAAAATTGATTCAATTATGTCATTAATGATTACGCTTATTGTCGTGATAGTCATAACTAATTCTATCATATTATCAACGATTGAGCTCCTAGCTCTAACAATTATAACTAACACAATCACATCAATAAAAGACATGCATCATTCCTAGGCCATTAGACTATTATGATCAAATGGCAACTATAATTCTCCATGAGCGAGCTTAACTTATATCAACTTTTTTAGTAATAAATAAACCATTGAGTATAAAATTTGAAAAAATGACAACTAAATTAATCTAAAGCTAAGACAACAGAGATTTGTCAACAGATTGCCACCATGCCAAACAAATTCACATAGCGGAGAGTTTTTTCCCTTCTTTTTTCTCTCGTTGAACTTCTTCTCAACAGAGATCTTCTCTCTTTTTCCTCGATTATCATCAATCTATTGAGGATTTCAAGCTCTCTCTCTCTCTCTCTCTCTGTGTGCTTTGTAAACACTTCCTAAATTCTCAATAAAAATAAGTTTCTATTATATTTTCATAAATCTATAATTTGTATCAATATATGATAAATATGCAAAACCATTATCAAACCATATCATCTAGCTTGTATGTATCCAACTAGTACAATTGTCATCCATATTCACCCATAATGTTAAAATAGAGTACACAAATAGATTCTAGTCTACCCATTTTGGAGATGGCTTAATAAAAAAAATTGCTCATCATTCAATTTCCTATATGTCAAATCAAGCAATGTATGAAATTGTTCATTGTGTACTTGCTAGGAAACCACACAACAACAATAGCAAAAGAATGACACTTGCCCAAGCCACTAAGCACTTTATTTCTTGTAGAAGTTTGGTCATGTCTCTGATTATTTTACAAGAATAATAACGAAAACCTACCAATATATGTCAAAGTGGCTCCACTTCAAATTTTGAATCCATGGTCACAAATTTTGCAACAAAAGAAGCTCGAAAACAGTTTTGCATAATATAAACATATGCATCATTATATCCTTTTGCAGCTTTGGATTTCAGTTCTTAAACTTGTTTCACTCCAATTTTTACTTTTGGGCCTGATCCAGTTCAAGGTGAGCTTTCTGAACTCAAACAGACTCCTAAAACAACAAAGAGCAGGGTAAGTTTGTCATTGGCGTCGGTTCCATTTCCAATTATATTAACAGATTTAGACTTTTCTCCAAGTGGAAACTGATGAGAAAAGGATTAAATCAAAACCAAATTTCAAACTAAAAACAGACATTCTCCTTAATGCATATGATAACATACTTCTTTGTTTTGGTCTACGATCCAGTAGGTCATAGCATGCAGCAACAAGAAAGCATGTATACAGCAGTTAACCACAACATGGAACCTAATGCAAACTAATGGCACACATAGCAGGCATGTACGAACAACAAACAAGCCATGCATGCATCCAACATATGCAGATGATGGATCATGAGCGTAACAGCAAAGTTAATTAGAGGTCATTATAATTACAAAGTATTATTTTTCAAAAACACAGATTATAAAAATAACAAAGCCTGATACATATTCTTGAAAAAAAGTTAACGATTCTTAAAAAAATTTTCATTATTGTAACATATACAAGATGATACAATTAAAATGAGTGAAAGTCCTTTTTCCAAAGAACGCCAAGGACATAGCCCAGATTTAATTATTAATGGCTCTTACAAGTCCATGAAGACGAAGAGGTTATAGTACAAAAATGTACAGCACCATTGTGGCAAGTGCAAAATGATTACTCTTTTACTTTATCAAAGAGTAATCTTTCTGCTTGATTGTTGAACTTCAGGATGATAGTAGGAAACTTATGACTACAGCCTTTTATAATTTGCTTTGGAAAAAAATGAATACAAGGCCATCCCTCTTCAAGTCCCTATAAATGGTGAAGAATAGAGCTGATACTGGGGCTACTTAACTGTAATTGAAATTTTGGGTACACGTCATGAATATCACTATTCAACAGATCTATAGGAATTCCTTTTGAACAAATGCAAGTCAACCAAAGCTATAAAGAATACAGGAAATACCTGAATTACTGTCTTTGAACCAACAAAAGCTTCTATTTTTTTCCAATCACGATCAAAACTGAACCAATTTAAAAAGGATGATAAATTAGGGAAAAAATCAGTTAAAAGGAACCCAAAGTCAAAATGTTAAAATGACTAGAGAATAATGAGATGTTTAAACATCACCCATACTTTTTGCATAAGCGAATCAACAAAACGGAATTGGCAATGAATTTTATCATTATGCATTATACATGCAACATGAAATTCCCTAAAAAGGTAACAAAGAAACAGAAAATAGTACTAATCACGCTTTAGTGTTTCTTCCAAGGGTAAAATGGTCCAAGCAATCTATTAGAAAATTCCCTAGTGTTACCGACAAAGATAAACATACTTATCTTTTATATTCTTAAAAAAAAAAAATTCATAACTTGGGCTTTCTCCTCTTCATTAACATTATCTTAGGTTTTTGGAATTGGCATAATCTCTCTATATTTCTAGTTCATTCAATTAGTGTCATACAAGGACATAAATCTATTTTATGCAAGAATTTTTGTAAAATTTTTAGCCATATGAAGTTTTGATTTGCCTCTTTTCTAGTAATCCTTTTACACTTCTGTCTGTAATCATATTGTGAAATCTTCCTCCATTAAACAAACCTCTACATGGAATGATGCAATGTGCCCCTTGTTCACCGATTTCAGAATTAGATTATCCATTGGGATAATCTCAGGTCAACTAGTTTAGCTGGACATGATATTTCCCATTTTGATCCAATAGATACACAACAAAATGTTGCTAAATCCAATGCAAACAGAGATAACTCAATAGTTATACCTCTACCTTCCAAACCTCTAAAGTGGTTACCGCATAGCTTTGACCTATTGGATAAGCTGTGCAGCCACACAAGTTCCATCCATCCCAGGACTCAAGATAAAGCAATTCAAGCGATTCAAAGACTTTGGTAGCACCTAAGGTGTAGACCTTATCCGTCGTAACATCTACCTAAGGTAAAGAGAAATTGTCTATGATAGTAATCCAAAATTTCCATAGCTACTGCTCAACTATAATTAAGACTCCATCACCCTCAATCAAGGAAGGGGAAGAGCAATATTGCTCGAATAGCCCTATGCAAGCATCTAATCACTCATAAACAACAACCAACACATTTTCCTTATTACATGATACCTATATCTCTCCCTACCATTTCTTAAGATTTATTTATCTTAAACAAACCATAAAAACCTACTTTTTACTTAAAAACAAATAATGGAATCCTTTGTTGCCATATGATTGTGATTTTTTCCCAAATTTTCAGGTTTTCCATATAAAAAAACCTTTTTGCACTCTGTTTTCCCTTATGCTCTTTTCTTAATATGTTTTCCGCTTCTCCTCAAGAGTTTTCTAGCTTCCAAGAATACAAAATAAATCTGTACCTATTCTGTCAAGTCCCTCATATTAGTAGAAATTTTAGGAGAACAAAAAAACACTTGTAGATGATCTAGAACCACTCAAATTGTTTCCTCTTCACCAAATCCTAGTGGCTAGACTACAAAATCTACTACTCTAAAGGACACCCTTTAAACCTAGATGTTGCAACTAAAACAACAGCATACAAACATGATCTAGGCCATTCCTAGAATGGTCATAGAGCAAGTTTGAGTGCTAAGACCCCTTGCAGCACCTTCCACCAACAAGAGGGCTCCCTGCTTCTCCTTCCATCATCCCACATGTCCTAATTTGTACTCTTGCTATTGTCCTAGTGGCACAAATCCCTTGGAATGATCACCTTGGTTTCTTTGCAACCAGCCCAAGCACCAGCACCTCCTCTCATTGGTCATTAGTCAAGTTTAAAGTCTCTTCAACACTCAAGAATATACCCTTAAGAGGTATTGAGAGCTAATACAAAGAGTTATTTCATTACACTAATTTGCAACAAATCTTTCAAGACAAGAACACTACTGTTGATAATCTTGCCAAAGTAGGGAATGCCATTTTGCCCATTCATGAGTTGTCCAAGAAAAACAAAGACCAATTAAAAATTATACAAGTGTCTTAACCACCTTAATGGATGTATCTACCCATTGATTACTTGCATAAGGAAATCCTAAAAAAAATCTTCCTGCAACAAAGCATGACAAAGAAAAGCTCAAGCCATCCGTTATTACTTGATCAAAGGAACACCCAATCAAAAAGGATATTTAAAGCTGCTTCTCAGTTGTCTTGGAAAATCAGAAACAACAAATATTCCTATTAAAATCCAAGTTGGGAAATCATAGCTAATCCTAGGATTGTACCCTCGTTGCTAACATTCTCCAACAAAGTTAAGATCAGCCAAACCTTCAAACAAATGCATAATAATATACTCGAATATGTTGTCAAGTGCAAGCAGCTCTTCCACGCTAGCCTAATGGAAACCACTAATTAATTGATATCTTGAGGCCATTTGCAATAAGGGGAATGGACTTTCTCAAACCTATACCAAAACAATCTAGGAACAATAAGCACTACCTTGTATGAGCTAACTAATTTACCAAATGGATCAAAGCAGATCAGGTGGCTAAACAGACTAAATCCAAGGTGCTCAAGTTTCTTAGCCATCTTGACATGCAATGCCACCAGGTTCCAATCCAAAGACCTACAAGAGTTTGTTGCTCCATTGAAATGTGGACAAAGTATGCTAACGTTGGTCAATTGAAAAAGAATAGACAAAACAAAGCCACTAACAAGAATTTGCTCAAGAGCCTCAAAACAAAAATCGATGCTGCAAAAGCAAATCGACAAACAAGCTCCCAACAATCCTATTAGCTTAAAACACCACACTCTACTCCATAAACAAGAAGACTCCATTCTCCTTGATCTAACGAACAAAAGTTGTGCTTCATGTGGAATTCGATTTTCCTTCTCAGCTCAACAATGAAACCCATGTCGTAAGAGTTAAACATTCTTGAAAAAAAATGACACCATGTAGCCATAAGGTAACAAGGAAAAAAACAGGCAAAAAAAAAGTACATTTAATTGATTCTTTATTGACAACTTGGACGACGAGTGTAAATCACAATCCTTGCTCATAAACATAGTACTTGTGCTTCCATATTCAGTAACGTTCATAATATACACATGAGATAATTGCATTTCACACAAAATTATGTTTACAGTACCTCTAGAATAAAATAACAAAATATAAATACTAATTTTTATTACTTGTCTATGGATGAAGGCCTCTCATCTTTCAACCACCCAAGTTCATCCATACAATCTTTTGGGGTAGATGCCAAAAATGGGAATTCAAAAAATTCCAAAAGGTCCAAGCAAGAATTGTCTACCACATCAATCGCCAAAGTCCTTTCTTTGACGATGTCCTTTAGCTTAAAAGGTAAGCAATTGCCTAGGCAACTCCTTTGAAACAGCACAAGGTCTTGAACTACTAAAGTTGCTCACTTTTTCCCAATCTCTTGAAGAGTTCTTTATCTCCCATTTCTTCATCCTTTAGCTCTTGTGGATGGGCTAAACCTATGGCAACTATGGAGATAGCGTCTAAACTTGTGACCTCAGCTTTCAACAACTCGTCTTCAACCTTTTTCAGCTCTTCTTTCTTCTTCACCTTTGACTTCTTTAGTTCACCCATGCAGCTTGCTCACATTTTCCTAAAATCTCCTTAAATATCCCACTTCTTGGCAATACTTTCTCTCAACTTCATCTTTTTTTGGGTCCTCTCCCTTTCTAACTACATCTACCAATTTTCATGGTATTAGCCCATTAACTTGTTCAGTTTTTCTACTATCTTCTTTGTTATGACATCTTAATGTAACTATCTCAACCGTCCTAAAAAGGTACTACCTCGACCACTTGGGCTTTGTCCTTTTTCCTTAAAATACGTCTCCCAGGGTCTTTTTTCTTGGTCACACATCTCAATATTGCTCTTAACCAAGCATAATTAACTATAAAATTTTTATGAGAATGCCTAAATGCTTTAACCTTGCCACATCTACCTAACATCTCTACCCAATACTACATCTAATAACATCAATATTGAGTTAAAAATCAGAGTATACAGTCAAATTGAGGATACGAATAACCACAGGTAAAAGAAATGATGGAAATAACAACAATTCTCTTTTAACACCATTCTAACTCTACAAATAATCAAAATAGATCCAAAACAGACAACATTTTCCTTTTAATTGTCCATTTTTCTTTGCACAAATAATTACATAACTATATCCAATTACAAAATATATCATACCACAACCAATAGTATCCATAATTCATTATATATAACAATAATAACAAGTACATCTATATTATCTCAACTCATTTGCATCACATATCCAATGAAAAACCAAATAATATCACAAATATATTATAATTATATCCATCATACAATATCCTAACTAGACATAATAAAATAAAGGTTATAGATGCCTAACTCACTATAATATATAATATATAATGAAACTTATCATAAAAGTACCACAAATTTTCTTTCTTGAAAACCTAACTCAAATGTCACTCAGTGATGCTCAAATCGTACAACAACTCATAACAATAACTGCGTATGCAACCTGATGCCAACAGTACCATTTCATTTCATTTCTCTTCTACTCATCCAACACATAGCAATAGCAAATTCTGCTTATACTAGCTCGTAATGATAATGTTATTAGAATAACCATCTAACTTTTTTAATTATATTATATCATCTATCGTATCTATAGTATAACTTGTATGATATACGACTCATGTAACATAACCCACATCACACATTTATATTATAATATCATGTTATATCATTATACCACATTGACCATCATAAAATCATATCATTTACATTCATCTCATTCATATTCCTTATTTGATTTCTTTTATTATCTAATAATTCATTTTTTTATGTATTCATTTTAATCAAACGAATTATTTAGATGCATGTAACTCAAACTCATAACATACAAAAAAGATGCTAAAACCATATTATACGTTATTAGAATATATATATATATAAAGAAAAAGATGTCATGTAATCATGTCATAATTATGCAATATTTAAGGTAAAAAACAATAATATATATGTATTAGAATTACATTAATTTATTTGATTTTTTTGGTATTGGCCAATTTTTATGCCTCATTTCTCTTGATTTCCTACACAAAAAAATTCTACATGCCACTATTATAATAATTTTATTTGCTTCCTTCATAATATGATCTTAATTTCTATTCTGTCCCAAACTACTTCATGCCAAATACTAAATTTCTTTAACATATAAATCCATTATACAATCAAACAAGGTAACAAGATTTTACAATATAAGAGAGCTTTTATATATCCAAACTAAGTTCTTCACATCTCATTTCCTACACATAATTTTTTAAGCTCTAACAACTATTAAATTTGTCAAAAGCAAATGAAATCCTAAATTTTCCTTTCTCCATTAGGTGGCCAGAACATAAAAATTATAATTAAGTAACCCAAAATCCTTACTAACACCAAACCATTAGAAAATTCTTGACCATGAGACTCTTTATGGTCACAAAAATAAAGAATATGTTATCAAGAAAATCAATAAATTTATTTTAATAGAGATATGCACAATTTCATTGTATAGAGAACTAACTAAAATAATATATGAATGAAAAAAGACAATCCCAAGAAAATCAGATAAGTAAACTAATATAATTATAATATAAATATATTATTATTATCTATCTCTAAACAATATATAATTATGAAATGATTATACGATATCATTTTCTTTATGCATACATATTATAATAATGTATAACATAACTTTAGCATCATCTTTTGTATACTTTGAGGTTAAATCATATGCATCTAAATAATACATTTTATTAGAATGAATATATCAAAATATGAACTAATAAAGAATAAAAAAATGAAATGAAAAATAAGATAAAAAAAACAAGAAACATGATCCTTATAATAACCAATATGGTGTGATAATATGAGATTATCTTATGATATAAACAAGTGATATGAGTTAGACTATATAAGTCTTATATTATACTAGTACTAGTACAGACATGATAAATGATATAAGATAATAAAAAAAAATAAAGTAATTTTCACAATAACATTAACTCTAACAATCATATTCAATTATCATTGTGGGATTTTGTATGAGAAAAGCCTCACTGTTGTTATAGGCTAAAAGAGCAAAAAAAAAAAGAAACAAATAGAATAGAAATGAACCGAAAGAAAAAAAAAAATAAAATGAAATAAAATAAAATAAAATAACACCTATAAAATCCCAACCTTCTTTGATGAAATATTGTCCCAAATTAATTGAGTTTTGTCCTTCTCTAGAGGGTCTCTTATTGCTTGGCCACCTTTCACAAAAATTCTTCAACTCTGTTATAGTCAATAATAAAGTTCTTATGGGATCTAAGCCCAGGTTACCCCCAAAAGACGTCTCACCATTTCAAAGTTTATGCCTTATATTGTTCAGGATCTCTCCTGTAGCCAATATGGAACTTATTCACTCTCCTAATGCCCATACTTCGAATGTTCTCCTGGTCTTTCAATGCCTCTCAAACAGCTAATCAAGTGTTAAACACTCACCAACTTCTATTTGGTTCATCCTCAAATCACATCTAACTAAAGGAAGTCGGCCTCGATACCATATTATAACATCTCAGCCTTTCTTGGTGAGGTATTATCCCAAACTAATTGCATTTTGTCCTTCTCTAGCAAATCTCTTCTTGCTTTGTCACTCATCCCAAAATTTTTCCAACTCCAACATGCTTAACAACAGAATTCTTATGGGATCTAAGCCTAGGTTACCCCCAAAAGGCACCTCACTATTTCAAGACTTATGATTTCAATCGCTTAGAATCTTCCCTCCTATAATTGATGTAAAAATTATTCACCCTCCTGATGCCCATACTTCAGATGTTCCCCTGATCCTCCATGCTTCTCGAGCAGCCAGTCGAGTGATACAGCACTACACATTAGACCTCATACTCAGTTGTCCTTACAATTTGTTGTACAAGTTGAGCTCCATTGTTACCACGAGTTGGTACAAGAGAAGTGGATATGATATAATTGTGGCACGCACTTAATGCAAGGCTTAACTAGAATTATAAGTCTACTATGAGATGTGATATGCCTAAGGGTTAACATCTATATGATTTAATAAGATGCTAGATGACATAATATAAGATAAAATAAGATCTCATGACATTAAAATAATGGTCTTTTGAGAAAAATTATGACTTATAAAATATGAATAATGAGAAATAAGGAAATTAAAAAAAGTTGAGAATAAGAAATCATGTGGAACGATAGATCACAATGATAAAGAGAGAATAGTAATAGATATAGTCATGAGTCAACCTCTGTCATATGTTCCTCTGATCATATTCATTTATATTTGTTACATATTTTATATGATCACATGTTTTTAATATATTCATATGCTTTTACATGTTTACTACATAGCTATAATGTCTGTTATTATTCATTCATTATTACGATTATTCCATTAATGCATCTTATTCACTAATAAATAATAGTTTACTTAGAGAGCCATATAACTCCTTGCATTATAGGTTTTGCCACAAATAAGCACCAAGTTGGAGAACCAAGTGACATTTGAGTTAAATTCTCAAGAAAAAAGTTTGTGTTAAGTTGAAATGGGAAGCTTCAATCTATATTATATATTTTTAAAACTTCGACATGCATTATCTTTATTTTTTTTATCTTTATTTTTTTTATGTTCGATAGGGATGTAATATGATGTATATAGCTACAATGCATTTGTGATATAATTTGGACGTTTAGTGGATGCGGATATAAATGAACTGAAATGATATAAATGTACTAATTATTGTCATATGCTATGAATGTGTATGTTGTGGTTGTGATGTATTATATATTATGATTTGATACAATTATATGATTGTGTGTACTAATAAAAAAGAATATTCACAAACAATATTCTATCCATTTGAATTTTGAATTTGGATTAATTTTGATTAATTTATAGAATTAGGATGGTGCTAAAAGTTAGTTTTATTGCCACCCTCGCCTATGTAGTTGTCAGTGTCTCTAATTTGACTATATACTCTGATGTTTAACCTGATACTGATGTTATTAGATATGTTATTGAGTAAAAAAGTCAAGTGATGCATGATAAAGTCAAAATATTTAGGTATTAAATCTCATAACTTTATAGTTAAGCATGTTCAATTGAGAGTGATATTGAAATAGATGACAAAAAGAGAAGGCCTTGGGAAACACCTTTTGAGGAAAAATGATAAAACCCGAGGGATTGGGACAACACCTCTTCAAGAAGGCTAAGACGTTACACTTGGGAGCAAAGCAAGCCCCCAGACAACTTGGATTGCCACATGGATAATAAGTTACAAAAAAGTCTCAACGTCAAACCCATAGTCACCGCAAAACCTAAACAAATTGAAAAACTCTAACAAACAATCAAAGCCTTCTTAACCCTTTGTACTAGCCTTAGTCAAGATGTCAACCACGCATTCATCGAGCCACTAGAATGAATGGCTAATATGAACACCACTAAGTTGTACAGTAATAACTCTTCATTGCACATAGCCTATAAGGCTTCTTTTCTTTCTAGCAGGAGAAACTCCTTACAAACACCTAGTGCCTCTAAGTTGACTACATTGCAGAGCAACACGATTTTATCCTATCCCTCGAACATCTCTATTTCAACATTTCTTTGGTTCAATGTTTTCTAGTAGAAAGCTTTTTTGCCCTCCAAACTCCTTTGCTAGATTGTCGCTGGCTTCTTAATCATTATCAAGGTAGTGATAATTGGACCTTCGTTTTCCATAATCATCGGATGGCCTCTACCATCCTAACCACTTATTTTCATGCCTAAGCATTTAACAGTTTAGCTCCAAAAGACCCTTCTCTGGTTGTATATAATATAAACATGTTAAAGTGCTTGTCCTAGGTTTCCATTAGTCTCCAAGTAACATAGTTGTTCCATAATCGAGTGCAAGCCCTTAGTAATAAGATATACTTTGATTTCCCAAGAAACATCTTAAGCTATTGGGTTCATGCCCATATGGCTTTAGTTGAACTAATACCTTTCTCGTCCATGTCTTGGGGTCCCAAAAACTCCTTTGGCAGTCTAGTTATGAAGACCCTAACATCCCTCCAATCTAAGAATCAAGTGGGAAAGTTAAATAGATGAACCATACTGTAACTAGAAGAATACAATGCCAAGGTAGCTCAACGACAATCTCAATGCCAACAAATATATGGACCATTCCAAATTGAAGGAGAGAGAGTTCTCTAGTAACACTTAAGCAAAACAAGAAATCATGCCTACAATGTTCAAGTCCAATTGTAATTATATAAGTTCTTAGAGCTCCAAAACTTGATAAAAAAAAGGTCTCGAACTCGAAATGTAAGGTAAAAATCCATAGGAAAAATTTAATAAAATTGTCAACATCCCTTGATAAGTACCATTCAACTAATACCTCCTTATGAGCATGATCATTCAAATCTCTAGCTACAGGTTGTATCCTTCCAACGACTTTCGTAAGTGATCAGAACTCATATTGTCAACTCTAATTTAATGAGTCCATCAAATTTGAAGTCACGCAAATGACAAAGTGCCATGAAACCAAAAAGAAGAATAAAGAGATTAAGTTTGAAAAATAGATGATAAAAGGTGCAAAAGAAAAGTTTAAAATATATTTAATCCCTAGTCAAGGCACCCTAATGTCTTTTGCTTTCACTCAAGTTTAGCATCAATGACTCAATGTGTCTTGCACTATCTTACTCTTGTTATCTTATCGTTAACATCACCCCCAATCAAGTTACTGATCATATTCTTCCTACACGTACACACTCCTGTCTAGAGTCCCTCTCTCTCACTAGAGTTCAGCCTATAACCATAATTTATGAGCCAAAGCAATTGAAAATCAAAGTACATAACAATTAAAACAACAAAGAGAATAATTATTCAATCAACATCTTGTTGAGCTACAAATTCAAAACATGTAAACAAAGGAAAATGAAAGTTAGAACCACCACAAAGTACTAATTTTTGTCAAATTTTTCACAATTTTGAGTTGCTTTAAAGCCAACCTTCTCAAGCTTAATCCCTAGCCCCCTGAAACTCCATTTTACCCCATTCTAAACACTCGTCTAATTTTCTTAGCAGACTTCCAACTGATTTAGCTTCCATCAATGGGCAAACACATCAAATGCATCATTTTCAATATTCTTTTGAAGAAGATCTTCTCAAACGTATTGCAACAGCTCTTACAAGCCTTGTTAGATGTGATGAGCTCAAAAACCTTCCATAGGTACTCTCTTTGAGCCAAGGCATGATCCTTTTTCTTTCAAAGTTGTAGCACATTTTTTCTCCAAAGCAACATTCAAATAAGTCGCATACTCCTATCAAATTTGTTAGCTTGCTCATCTAGATTATTTGCATTTTGTACAATTTGGCAATTGACTCAATGTACTTCTTAGGCTCCTCAATTATATAATTCACTGCCTATTTTGCAGCGATCTTAACCATTGCTCAATTTCCTTGCCCAAAACCCAAGAAAAGTGTCTACCTTGTCTCCTATTTCTCTCTTCATCATCAAAATTGAGTTACAACAAATGTTGACTACCTCCACCAAGCTATGCATGGAATTCCTTGGCGATCAGAAAGGCAAAAGAGTACCAAAGAGCATTCTATGAATTAACTTGTACCAGCTTTTGTTGGAACCATAATTTATGGCCAAACAAGCATTCATTGACCTCACAACCTTGCCTTAAAGTCTCTACAATGACCTCTTGCTAGTCTTGTACAATTACAGTTATGGCCCATTGAATTGTTAGAGATATCTTGCCAAACCTCAAAAAAATATAGATTTATGAAGTTTCTTGGATAGCCTCCCTTGTTTATGCATTTTTTTTCCACAATCCATCTACTCTCCACCCTAAGGTATTCTACAAGTGCTTGATCTAGCACCTTCTCTAATTGCTTTGAATACATCTCTACACCTATTGATGTTCTCTCACCTTCAAGATTGCCCTTTCATGTACCCTTTTCCATATTTTGCATTGTCTTAAAAAAATTGTCTCCTCTTCATAGTAGAAACCAAAAAACATTCTTATGGATTAAAACCAAAGGGATGATATAAGGGTTTTCACAATAATGGATGGTTCCTCCTCGACTCCCATAGCTAATTGAATAGCTTTCCTTGGTCCCACAAGATATACCATTTAAGATTCAAGTCAACCATTCCTTTCGATACCCCTTTGGTTTTTCATAAATAATAAAACAAGTTCCTTGAAGAAAACTATAAATCTAATTTTAGCATAAAGTTAATTATCATGAAAGTCTCAAAACATCTACAATAGCAGTACATGATACTGGCCATTTTGATCCAAAAGATAGATGATGATATTCTAGCCAATTCAATGCAAAGAAAAATATATCAATTGTTGCATCTGGGTCTTCCAAACTTCTCCATCTTTACATAATAATTCAATCAACTTATCGAGCAAGTTGTGCACCCCAAAATTTCACCAACTATTCCTCAACTCAAGCGGAGTGAAAACGTATGACCAACGTAGGACACAAACCTTAATTGTCTTAATATTTACCTGGAATAAGGAGAAATCATCCACAATGATAATTTGGGATTGTCAATGTTGTTGCTTAGCTATAAGTAAAACTGTCGTTCTCAATCAAAAGAAGGGAAGAGAAATCCTACTTTGTGAATAGCCTTTTGAAAGCCTCCAAACCCTTATAAACAATAGCCACCACATTTTCCCTTCTTCTACGATACCTGTAACCTCTCATTACCATTTTTCAAGGCTTATTTCTATAGTACAAGTCAAAGTAATACTACTTTGTACTCAAAAACAGTAAGTAGAATCCATTGTTTTCGCACTCGTGGTTTTCTCCTATTTAAAAAAATTTTTACGTATGATATTTTTCTCTTGTACTCTCTTCTCATATGTTTTCCTCTCCTCCTATAGAGTTTCCTAGCTTCCGAGTGTTTTCCAAGTATCTCAAGTCCCACACATCCTACAAATTTTTGGAAGTTACCAATCCTGCATCTACATGCTTAAAAGGGAACCAATGTCTACATTCAAATAATAGGGCCTGTGGAAGAAAAGTTCTGCTTTCAACTGTCAAATCTAATTTTTTTAAAACTTTAATAAGCTGAATAGTACAGTTTACCATATCATGCATACACTTCACGTGGAATTTGGAAAGGAAAAGATATTTTTATCCACCAACTAGTAATGAAAGAAGCATAAAAAAGAGGAATACGCCAATGATTTCAATCAAACCTAGGATACTAGGGTCCCCACCACAACCTTCAAAATACTAACAAAATAAAAAGAATTATAGCACCATAAATATGCAACAAAATTAACTGTTGAAAAATATAATCAGTATATAGTAACCGATATTTACCTCCTTGCAAGATAGGCATAAGAGGGTGAAACAGTAACTAAAGAATTCCGCTCTGGGATTCAACAATGAATGCACAGGTAGTAAACCATAAACAGATAGGATAACGGCACAAGAGCACACGTTAACGCTGACCACCGTTTTCTCTTAAGTCCACTGTCTGAGCATAAGATCATCAAATTTTGCCATCACACATTCACATGCACGGACATGCTATTTTGGTTACTCCTATACACCAAAATTACTCCACCTACCACCAAACAGATCCTGCTCGTTTAGAAGACGACCCTAACAAGCATTGGACTCATCTACCTAACAACTACGTCATCAGCTAGCAGAAACAGAAAAGTACAGCAAGTAATTGAACACCCTTATGGTCCAAAAGTTTAAAAAAAACAGCGTCACCCTCAGCAGTTAGCAACCACATCCGGAAAGCACGGTTGGACCACTCAAATCGGACTTACAGTTGGAGGGCCTCGAGGAAGCGGTCGTGTTCTTGCTCTGTCCAATTCTCTCTAGATTTGGAGATGGTGTAAGGCTTGCGGATCTTCTTGCTCGGATCGTCGGAAGATGAAGAAGCCGTCGTCGTATTGGTCGTGCTCACACCGGTGCCGGCCTCTATGGGGACGGTGGAGACGACGATACCCGGGAGCGCCATGGATCACAAAACTACTTCGCTGTTAAGGATAAGCGCAAGGCGGACCCGCCCCGTTCGCGATTCTGCTCCAGTCTGCGGTTACCTTTCTACCTATTTATGCTCTTACGATGGAAAAAAATAATAATAATAAAAATAAAAATTTCGACTATTATCATTTTCATCCTTTTTTTTTATTAAAATAATTTGCTAATTTCTAATCATGCTACTTAGCAGTTCTTGATAATAAGTATTAAGAATAATTTTTCTTCAAAAACTAATGTGATTATTTTTATTTAAGATCTATTTATTTCAACCCTTACATTTTATAATACATTTCTTCAAATAAAATAATGTTTTGACATTATAATCCAAAAAATAATTTTTCAAAAAAATTAAAATTAATATATTCAACAAGAAAAAATAGCAAATTTATAAATTTTATTTAATATTTACACATTATAATAATAAATATGAATACCAGTATAGCTAAAACTAACTTGCATTTGAGGTGCCAAAAACCAACTACTTCAGTGTCGCATAAAAGGAGCCCACCAGCAGCAGGCGTTTTTCGTTTTTTTTTTTATATATATATATATGTACAACTCAGGTTTTTATTTTAAAAAATATATATATTTTTCAAAAACAGACACGTGCAATATTAAAAAAATTACCTTCATCATTTATCAATCATTTTGTCACATATACATACATGTATGAAGAGATATAAAAAGATGAAGTTAAATATACATATATAAAATGATATTAAAAAAAAATAATCAACATAATAAAGTCAAATCATAACAATAATACGTTACAAATCAAAGCAGTACCACTTTTATTTGGCCGGCAGATCAGCCAGCAAAAAAAATCTATCACAATAAAGTACACAGGAAATCTACTATTACGAGGCAAAACTACAAAATCTTTAATCAACTACACTGCAGGGCATTTGCTTGTAAGCAATAAGTGGACTCAATTCATCTCTATGCCTGTTAATATCCAAAAATGAAGGATCACAAGCCCTTCATTACAATGATTTTGGCTTAGGGTGGTTCCATTTTTTTGTAATCACTGCATTGATTACATAAATGAGAGAAAAAATGCAAGGAATTGGCAGTCAAAACTACATTTCTTTTGTGATACATGTCATGGAACAGCTATTTTTCAGAACTAACTCTTCTTATATCCTCTTTTAACAGACATAGTGATGTAAGATCTACATCACATTGTCTTCATCTTCTTCCTCATTCTGTCTTCCCATTCATCTCGATCACATTTTATTCAAATTCTATATCATTCGAACAAATAAATGCCGTAGAATTTAATACCCATTTGTTCAAGCTACATTTTAGTTGTTTTTTTTAGTATAAATATGTGTAATTACTCTATTTTAAGTATAATTGAATTAGTACATCATGAAAAATGGAGTTCGACAAAGAACAACCTTCTTTACGATCATGTCGTGTCAGTGTCAGAAAATTTTCAATACACGACACGCAGAGGCTTTCGGGCACATCATGTGGTGTGCCCTACTAAAAAGTAATAAAGAAGTGATGAACAATTGAAAATGATATTACCCAAAACTCAAGAACACTTTTTATTGAGACAATATTCAAACCTTCCACATCATTTCTCCTCAAGAAGTGATAGTTTATGTTCTTTTTTATTTAAGTTTTTCTTCATGTTCTCTTTTACTTATGTAATACCATCATTTTTTATTGATATTGTATTATTGCGTATTATTGTAGCAAATATCTTAATGAATGTTGCTGGCATTAGTTGTTCTATTTCATGAGATCTACTTTGTTAATGAACATTTTTATTGTTTATGTTTGTTTTTTTTATAAATTATAAATTGTGTATTTATACTTGCAATTTATATTATTTTGTTTATTGTAGCTCACAATGCTTGTGCCTTATTTTCATTTTGAAGTTGTAGTATCATTATATCATGTCTTGTGTCATTCCTATGCTTGATAGATTATATTACTTAGTGCAACATAAGAAATAGAAGATGTACAATATGAGAAGACTTTACTATCAATATGAATCATATCAATGAAGCAAACTTTCTAGCATATGTAGCATAAGGGATTAGAGCACAATTTGTCCTTGGATGGGCAAAGCGATGTAGCACGAAACATAAAACACACATTATAATAGAAAATAACAAAACAAGCTAAAGGATATAATTTTTATATGATATAAACATATAACATGATCAAAACCTCTTGCCAATTTTCAAATAACAGAGAAGGCACACCCTTCTCTCAAATAAGTAGATGCTGCACTACAAAATTAAAATGCTAAACTCACTCCACAACCAGAGTTAACAAAATACAAAATATAAAAGCAAAGAAAGCAAATAAGGTAAGATAGGTAGCAAAAGTCTTTTACAATCTAAAGACCCTTGGATGAACAAATAATAGAAGATGAACATTAAAGTTATAATCCTAAAAGAATAGGTGACAAACATAACCAAAACCTAAATCGAATCCCAGGTTTACACATTTCAAATCTTGAATCAGTACATACCCAAAAATCTCCAGCACAACTATAAAAATCAAGTATATCTTCCTCAACAAAGTTCAAAGTTTGAAAATTCATAGTGTGGAAAATTGAGAAGGTTCTCCAGAACTTTCCAGTTCACCATGGCTGAAATCTAATTGCAAGCTCAAAAGTCGCCCAAAATGCGATTATCTAGTTCGATTAGTATTAGTTTACATCATCATCGAAAATATTAATGAGCAAATGTGCCAACCATCTTGAGACTTCCGCAAGGCCTATAAATAAAATTCAAGAACATCTCCATACCTCAAGAAATCGTTATCATTCTGGCCCTAGAGTTAAAAAGTGACTATTACCACTTTAGTAGTGTAACTAGTGAAAAAAGCTAAAGCTATAAAAGGTCTAAGATCTAAGTATAAGAGAGGATATCAAGAAAACAAATTAGGACAACTACCAAGTTTGTTTTGAGCATTGAATACAAAGGGAGAAGCAAAAGGCACGACCATAAATTCAATGTCAAAGTGCCATAAAACAAAAAAAGGAACTAATCTACTATAATTGTAACAAGGGATATTCGAAGCATGATCGTATGACTCAATGGAAGAAAGTAGTCAAACGAAAGGAGATAACATGAGCGTAAGTATAATGAAATTGAACTAAGAAGTTGTCATAGTATTTAGTATTGATAGATCAATTGAGTCATAAATTTCTCTAAGTCTTGTAGAGAATTGCAAAAGGATTTCACTGGATAGCACAGTTATCAAACGACATGAAGTTTTCGTTGTTCAATAGGTGGTACTTCCCTGGTTTATGGATCATTATCTCAATCAATCGAGTTTGGTATCATACCATATTAAGAGATGTCACAAAAAAGATTGTTAAAGGTACACTGGTGACTTCTCATGACACCAAGAACAAATTATTACGTGGCTAACTATCATAAGAAAATAGTAACCTCAACTATGTCATGTCATTGGAAATCCCTTTTTGTGCCATGATCGACTTCATAACATGAGTGAGATAAAAATGGAGATTTTCTTTAAAAAGTTTATATGCAAAATCTGAAGTTTGTAAAGCGAGAATATGCATATAATACGAACTAGAGAAGTAACGACCAATTACTTTCTCAAAGACCAATAAAAAATCATTGCTGAAAAAGTTGGATTTAATCCATCTAAGCAAGTGAAACCATGCCTAAAGCAATCAATTAGAGAATCAAGATACTACGTAACTGTTATTGATAACTTCACCAACAAGGTCTAGATCTAATTCTTGAAGAACAAATCACTTATTTCTAACATTTTCAAGAGATGGAAGGAGGACATGAATGAAATGGCTATAAAATCTAAGCATTACAATCATATAATTCTCAGTACAAGAGCAATGAATTCTCCCAATAAAAACAACAATCATGGAATCCATAAGCCAAGTACGATTTCAACATATCAAAACAAAAAGTCATTAAGTGTATGAACAGGACATAAAACAAATGTGCAAGGAACATAAAATTGCAAACTAGTCCACCCATACCAGTAAGAGTGCATGCTGACAATGAACATATTAAACAAAGGAATCTCGATATCACTAGACTACAAATTTGTAAAGAGGAAAAAAAGTATGAAATTGATGTATGCATATGTCAAGTTGATGCATCAGAACAAGCTAGACATGAATGTCATATTATTATACTTTATTAGTTACAGCATGGATAACTTTGTCATTTATGGGATTCAATGTAACAAAAAATTATTTCAACGAAAGATGCTAGATTTGATAAAGTATGAACATACAAAGTTTAGTACACCTTTGAGTTGGACAATGAGTGCAAACATAAAGTTGAGATTGATACAAATTTGAAGGATTCTAACGTCGTAACGCTTGTACCAATAATATCTATAGATATAGATCATAATGTGATACAAATATATGCACAGAGTTTACAAGTAAGGACGAGACAAGTCCGTGTGTGACATCACTAGTGATGCCACACACATGAAGATCAAGTAACACAACAAGGCCAATTAAAAGGTATCTATCCCCTCTTCACAATTTACTCTTAACAAATGCTAGAAAACAAAGTTCATTCTATATATGCAAGTAGAAATTCTTACGTGAGAGCATACAATGGAAGAAGAGATGTGTCACTTAAAAAGAATGGCACATGAACATTGATTATGTGACCATAAGATAGAATGAGCTTGCAGGATAAGAGGATTTATTAAGTAAAAGAAAAGGACAATAGAAGCAAGCATGACAAGACATGATCAGTAGTAAAAAAAATTCAACAAAAACGAGCTGACCATGATAAAATTTTTTCATTAATGGTAAAGCTTACAAACATAAAGTTATTGTTAAATACAATTATGGATGGTAATCTTCATATGGAACAACTCAACATAAACATTATCTTCCTTTATTATGAGTTTAATGAAGAAATTTTCATAGCCCAAAAGATTTTAAGATATGGGCAAAGAGAAACTGATTTCTATATTATACAACAATATGTAAAAGCTAAAGCAAGCTCCAAACTAACAAGATATACACTGAGATACATTCATATGAAAGCATTATTACATATAGAGTTACCCGAATTCCACAACTACAAGTTCATGACACTTTGATTGACTGTTTAGCTTGGACAAGATTCGTGAACTAACGATGGACTTGTCTTCCAAATTTGAAATGAAAACCTAAGAGTTACAACACAGATTCTTAGAATGCATATTTCAACGAATACATATAAACAAAATTTAAGATAATCACCACTAAGGTATATTTGAAACATTGTAGATAGATTCAGAGTTTTAAATTCTAGATTTTTGAATGTTCCACTTGCACACAATTTCTAATGCAAGCCAAGAACTTTGCACAACTAAACATTACATATGTAGGAGTTGTTAGTCAATTAAATTTTTATGAAACGAGTGACAAGACATCTTTCAGGGACAAAACCTATTTCGCTCGGTATGGAATGACCTAAGGTGAATAATACCTCAATATAATGAGACGGAGTCCTAACCAATGGGCTCTAAAAGTAAGAAAATAACACATGGAGAATGAGCAGATCGAACAACAATGTGAGGATGGCATGCTAATTTTTAAAGAATTAGCAGTTCATAAAGGCAGCCTAATGCAATGTCAAACCACATAAAAAGTGGTTGGGAATGCACTGCAACAAAGAATGGCCACAAGCTACAATGTTGGATAGAGGCACAAATGTAACGGGAGACATGGCAATGGTTTAATTGCAGGTGGTTGAACATGCCAACTCTCATAGAAATGAGCAAGGCAATAGCTTCAAGAAATGGCCAATGGAACAAAGGAAAACTATCACCAACTGATGCTTGTAAGGGACATGAATATGTTCTCAGAAATATGAAGTACTTCTCATATTGTAGTTGTGGATAAAGCACAGCAAACTCATTCATTGATACCACTTGATGAAGAAAAAAATAGACATGGCAGAAAACATTGGTGAGAAGGAAAGTTGTAACAATGGAAACAAATCTCATTCAAGATATAGATTACTCATCAAGGAACATGATAAAGTATCAACCATTGCAGATCAACAGAATCACACCATTGTTTGGACAAGTAATAGAGATTGGATCTCCATTAGAGGTAGCTAGAAGCTTTCATAAAACATTTAAGTAAATACAAGAACAAATTCCCTTAAATTGAATTCCTTCATGAATAAAAATATCTTATCTATCAAAAAAAAAAGAATAAAGCCAAAACCAAATTTCAAATAAAATTAATTCATAAAAATCTAATCATAAAGACAACCAAACATAATAAATTTCAAACTTAAGTTTAGATTATTTAAATAATAAATTTAGCTAAAAAATTTAACGGAAGGATTTATGCACATAAACTTAAATCTAAATTTATATTTATATTTAAATTCATCAAATATTTATGCTAAAAAAATAAAATATGCAAAATTAACATTTTCCAACACATTTACAAGCACGCACAATGCAAACATTGCAGCATGTACATGGGAAATTGTGGCTTAACAATGAATTTTGCTCTTAATATGAACACTTGGTAACAGTATTTGAGGCAAAGAAAAGAAGAAAATTATCAATAAAGGAAAGTAGAGTGACCAAGTACATTCCTAGTGAAATCCAAATGTTATTCCTCTCTCTTGGCTACTATATTTGTTCTATCACAACCACTGTAAAACCCACTGTAAAGGTGAAAACTAGGAGAGTACCCTTCTAATTTCTTTGGGATGTAGTAAAAATCTTCCCAAATGTGATCATAGTTTTCTTAAATTAAACTTTTATTTAAAAATCTTTGTGCTTGTTGTTCTCTTATGCTCTATTTCAATTGTTTTTAATGTTTTCTCTATATTTAGAAGTGTTTTGCAATTATAATCCTGGTTGCAAATTGGGTGATAAATAATATTATTGTGAGTGATGGAAGGTAAGAGATACATATATCTATGATTATCTCAAAAAATTTATTTGCAAGTTAATGGAGTATATAATTGATAGCACAACAGCCCAAGAATAAGTTGAGTAATAACTCTACTAACAAATATGAGGATGAATTTCCAAATTATTCAAACATATGGGTGTAGAATGAGAGGCTGAAATATACTACCTACATAAATTCATACCATATTAGCAATTGTTACCTACTGTGTTTACTTTGCAAATTCATTGATTATCTGTCATGGGTTTCATTATTCAGTATTTGAATCAACAATGTAGAAGTGGCAACATTAGTTTATCAGCTAGTCCCATACAATTGGGAAACTTTTGGTAATAAAACTATTTGTATATATGCTTAAAATAATTCCTACGTTTACTAAACAAATGGGTATGTCAGCACCATTTTCAATTCGACATCATGTTTGTATGGTCATATATACCGCACGTTCTGTTAAAAATATTTTACTACGTGTCAACTTGTGTCTGCTTACACTGCAAGGGCTAAGTTTAGCAATATCCTTTATAACTGCAGCTGTGGAACGAACTGCTTGCTGTAGTAGCGTCAGGCTAATTTCCAAGGGTGATATTCCAAACCAAAAGCACATATAGATTTTCTAAGAATATTTGAGTGCAGATGAATCCAATTAAATAAATTTCACTATAACATAGAAATACTTACTTTAAACAAGAGAACGCTTATAAAACACTAACATCATCAACTGTCCTCCATACAAGTCTCAGGGCAGATATCTCAAATTAAAGGCTCACATTAAAGAAAGTATCATCTTCTAAGGATATCGTTGTTTAAAAAAATTGAAATGCCTACCAAATTTCACATATAAAATAAAAATCGTTTTGAATGAGCAAGCATATGATACATCAAACAAAGGGCCCATAATAAACATCTAGCATCAGTAGTTGTTCTTCACAAAAGACCTATAAGAAACAAAACTGCAAGAAAAACTTTACACTGCAATACCTATAGTAGAAAAGCACATCAAAATCATTGCCATCTCAGAAAAATGTTGTGGAATCACCTACCAAAAGAAGAAGAGCTTTAGAAACCACAGACTGGAAGCTTCATCCTCCAAAGAAAGAGAAGAATCCGCGCTTCTTTGGCTCTTCTTCAATCATCACCGCAGTCATGCTATCCTGCTCCACGAGCCTCCAAGCTGCCTGCTCAAATGCCAGACCCGCAAGCGCCGGTGGCTTATTCAGAACAAGCGGATACCCTCTGTTCGTGCTCTTTATGACCTCAGTATCCTCGGGAATGACCCCAAGCAGGGGAAGACCGAGCATTTCCTGCACGTCGAGCACAGACATCATGTCCTCGCCACGGATTAGGTCAGTCCTCACGCGATTCACGATCATCTTAATGTCTCTGATACCGTCGCACTCAAGGAGACCGGTAACGCGGTCACCATCGCGAAGAGCGGTGATGTCTGGGGTAGTTACGAGAACAGCCTCGTCTGCTGGGGCGATGGCAGTGATGAACCCAGCATCAATACCGGCAGGGCAGTCAATAAGGACGAATTCCGGAGGACCGCCAGAGCGGGAACGGAGGGCGTCGACAAGCCAAGTGAGAGCCTTCGATCCAAAGGAGAGTGGGAGCTTGGAACGGGGCTTGGATATACACAGAAGCTCTAGCGATGGCCAGCGCTTGTCCCGTACGAGGGCCTGATCGAGGCGGCAGTCTCCGTTGAGGACCTCTACGGCAGTGTAGTTCACACGGTTCTCGAGTCCCAGGAGAAGATCGAGGTTTCGGAGGCCGACGTCGGCGTCGATAGCCACGACAGAGAAGCCGAAGCGGGCGAGCGAGAGGCCAATGTTGGCCGTGGTGGTGGTCTTACCAACGCCTCCCTTGCCGGAGGTGATGACCACCACGCGCGGGGTCTCTCCAGCGAGCTGGGGCTTGCGATTCCATTGCAGGACAGCGCGAGCCGCGTGCCGGCGGCGGAGGGAAATCGGGGTAGATAGGTGCGTTGAAGGGAACGTAATAGAATGTAGCGGAGGATAGAGTGGGGCGAGGAATTGGGATGAGAACACTGAGTTCGTCGGGAGCAAACAAGCCATGGATATCTAGGGTTTCTTCCCTCTGCTAGGTGGCAGCCCGCTCAACTCGTCGCCATGGGTCCTGGATTGAACTGGCGTCCTCACCGTCGAGCGTCGCTCATCACGGAACCCGGTTCGACTGGCTCTGAGGTCAGCCCAAACACTATCTGCAGAATATCCTTTTAAAAAAGCATTTTTCTAAATGTTTTCATAAATGAAAACATTATAAAAATAATTTAATAACATTTTTTTAATTATAATGAAGTTTTAATTTAAATTTGCATAAAATTATCCTTTAAAATACCATCAAATTACACAGTTTTCAAATTGTTATCACAAAAATACCTTAAATATATTAAATAATTCTTAATAAAAACAATACAATAATTAAATTAAAAAATTTGCCAACAATATTCGAATGGACAAAATAAGCCAGATGTTTTACTTGAACATTATGAAAATTTTTAGCTAATTTTGTCTTTTCATTTTTAAATAACTATGCTGTTCATCTTACATTAAGGAATTGCAATATAAATTAAAATTCAATAAGGTTACGTGAAATTTTTTAATTATTTTATTTGAATATATTTTACACAATATTAAAAAATATCTATAAATTTTTTATTTTTATTTGTGTTGTCTAAACTTCTATTTTTTTATTTGGAATTATCAACTTTTATTTACAAATCTAAATACGTTTTACTTAATCATCATAATTATATTCATTTTAAATTAAATCTTATATCTAATATTTTAATCATAGATATTTCAAATATATATAAGTTCATCATTGATTACAATTATTAAAAATATTATCCAAATAAACCTCATTTTCAACTTGATGTTGTGATATAGTTAAATGACGATATTATAGAAAATGTAGTAAACTTTTAAAAATAATGATATAGTAAAAAATTTATTAAATTTGTACTAAATAATGCACATTTTAATATTTAAATAAATATTAAAAAGAATAAATAGTGCAATTACTTCTTAATTATATTTATTTTGCTAATTTTCTACATCAATATAATCCAAACTTTTTATGACAATTTATAAATAATAAACCATCAAAATAAAACTTTATGTATTCAAATTTTGCAAAACTTTTAAAATAAATTCAAATAAGTAGCATTTTGACTACAAAGAATCAATATAAGAACTAATAAATGAAACAATATTGTAAAACTTTCATTCAAGAGCTAAATTTCTTATAGTTTTTTTTTTTTTTTTTTTTTTTAAGTTTGTTGTGAGAGAAAGAGACATATGTTATTATAAAGCTATCTTGAAAACATATGTTTAAAATTTTGTTTAAAAAAGTTATATTCATTGAATAAAATATTTTATTTGATTTTGTATTGGTTTAAAAATAAAAGTTTTGTGTAAAAAGAATTCCTTTTGAAAATATGTTTTCATTACTATATTATTTAAAAAAATAAAAATAATCTCATGGTATAAAAAAATCAATGGTGGCCGGTGAGGAGCCATCAAACAAGTCTTTAGGTGAAGAAATAACTTGACAAAAAGTCATACATCGACTTCAGAGATATTATTATAGTTTTATATGTGATATCACTATCTAAAAATCTAAATATTGATTTAGGGGAAAGTGAAGACAAGTCAACCCAAAGAAAAAGCAACTTAATAATATGACAAATATGATATTACTTAAGAATAAAATAAGTAAAAGAAGATGTGTCATTAGTAGTTTGGATCGAAAAGGGGTAAATAGTGATCATTATGCGATGTCAGCTTTTTCTTTATATGCTACTAAGTACACAAGTAAATGGATGAATAATTGTACCTATCAACCTATATTTGACTCATTGCAACTCAAAAAAATCTAGCTAATGCTATACCAAAAGCAATAACTTTTTAGAACGTTGTTTTGCAATAACTTTAATCATAGATGTCTTGAATTGAAATGACAAGTTTTTAGAAAACTATTTGGCAATAGCCTTTGATCACATATTTTTGCACTTTTATATTTTTTTGTACTTTTTGCTTATGCTCTTTATAAAAAGGGGAAGCCTAATCTTTGGAAATGATTATTTTTGCATGGGCAAAGTATTCTCTTTCTTTTACATTTTTTTGAGATTTTAAGGTTGCATGTGGAAAGTATGATGCATTGATTCTTCGGAGCTGTGATATTAGCAAGAGAGGTGAGACCTAAGCGATGAAATATTGAGTCAGTTTATCTTGAACATGCAACACCTTGTTATTGTCATTCGCACGATGGTTTCCTTTATTTTTACTATGATTTTTACAATATTAATATTCTACAAGCATTATTTGTCAATTCTACATATTATCACATTTCGTATTCTGTATGAATTAGTTTTCTTATTCATTCTTGTACCCTTATCACCTAGAAACCTATAAATAGTCGCTCATTATTTTAAGATTCTTGTCATTAAGATATCATTCTATTCCCTATTCAATTTTAGGTGTTACAAACTTTAGCTTATATTTGATTCAACTTTTAAATCACATAAAATTAGAAGAGATATATTTTGTATCATATTTATGATGATAATGTCTTATTATATTAAGGTATTGTCTATTATATTACCTTTTATTATCTCAAATTGGTTTTATTCTCAAAATACTCATTAACATCTTAAGACTATGATATCATTATAAATCCTAAAAATAATTACTCTATAGTTAATGTAAGACAAATTGCCTATGCACTCAGCCTAGAAACATACTACCAGTCTCCCCTTATAACGATTCCCCTCTATAAAACAATCACTTCTCACCTTCTTTAATTTTGTTATAGGCTTATTAGCTTTCACAATGTGTGATAACTTTTTATTAAATTTTCCTATCAAGATAACATGGCTTTTTACCTTTCAAAGGTGCATTGAAGTCTTAGCACCATAATATCACATAAAAATTGTAAAATCTTCTATCATGATTGATGTATTAATAATCATTCTTATAACCTCCCATATAGAAATATCTTTGGTGAAACTTTTAATATGACGAACCTTATCTCTAAAACATCATCTAATGACAAGTCTTCACCCACTTCAATCATAGATGTCACAAGCCCATTACATTTCATATGATTCATCATTAAACTATATATGACTATAAGAGATATAACTTTGATATCACATATGTGATGATTTATTCTCATTTTATTGATATATTATCTTTTAAAATTTTACTTACTCACCCAAGAGTGTCTTATTTCTAAGATATCTTTATATCTTAAAATTATGGTATCATATATAAAGTCTTTAATTTTTTCTCCATAATTATGAAACTATTCCTCCATGTATCACTTCATTTAAAAGCTTGACGAGAGCTACTTTTTATGTGATGATTCTATTTCTTGGGATATAACTTAATAATCATACCTCATCTTTTTGAATCATGAGTGCTATAAGCTAACAAACTTCTATATCATCTGATGGCTTGTTCTCATTAATGAATTATAACATTAAGTTGTCTCATGCTAAAAAAAGTAGTATTTTTTTCCAAAAAACTTCTTTGACATCAACCATGATATTACATATATAGTCAATAATTTTTTCTTTTGTAGATGATGTGAGAAAATTTATCCCTACATCACTTTATTTAGAAACCTATAAGAAGTTACTTGTTATCAAATGCTTATTCTTTTTAGGGCATCTCCTAATGAATAATGTATGCCTTCTTCAATTTTGGATGTTTTAAACCCTCTACCTTTTGGATAGTATAGCCTCGAAGAACATCAAATTAGAGGAGGTAATGCTAATATCATATTTGTGATAACCTAGTCTCATTTTCCTAAGATGTTTTTCTCTTGGGTCAATTTATCCCATTCTATGCATATTGTTCTATAAATGTTCCATCAATAACTTAAGGCCATGTTATCACTACACATATTCTTTAATTCAAACCTACAAGTCTCCAATGTTTGCTTGGTTCATCATTAAACTATATCATACTAGAGAATGCATAACTCTTATCCCATATGTTCGATGAACAAGTCATGTTATATCAAGTTGTTCCATTTTTTATTACCTTATCCTTACCTAAGTGCAATTTTTTTTAACAAACACTTTTATAATTAATTTTGAACTATTTATTCATATAATCATTCACTGAAAATCCAAACTAGAGCTATTCTTTGTTTGATGATTCTTGTTCCTAAGATTTTAGTTGATGATCACTCCATGCTCTCTTAATTCCAAGATGTTTTGTGCCCACCAACTTTCATGTGGTGTGATGACCTCATCCAACTATCTTAAAGTGTTATAATTTTTCTTATGTCAACCTAAGTAGGGCTAGCCTCCTAAAGTTTTCTTGATATTGTATTACCAAGACATCTTATATGACATCCAAAATATTTTTTTTATTACTAATATAAATTATTCATCTTTATACCCCTCTATCTTATAGTTTTCTAAGAGTTACTTTTTGTTTGATGATTATTATATTTAGGACATTATATGATAATTCATCTTCCTTTTTCTTAGGTGACAAAATTCTTGGTTCATTTTTAAATAACATCATATTAGTGAAGGAATAACACTAATATTTTGTTTCTGATGATTCCATCTTACTATGTTAAAGAATTATTCTCATGAATTATCCCTTCTCAACTTAAAGTGAATTTCATTTTTAAAAATTGCTTTGATGTATTAAGACAATGATATTACATATAAAATTCAATATTTTTTTTGTATAAATGATGTGAAACTACTCATCCCTATATCCCTTCATATAAAAACCAGCTTTGAGCTACAACTTGATTGATGTTTACTTTCTTTGGGATATCACTGAGTGATTATCCTTTGCTCTTTTCAATCTTATGTGTTCCACAGCTTTCCTTGTGATGTGATAAACATGTCTTGTGTAGATGATTTTTTGTAAATTTTTATGTAGGATGATTTTTATGTGTTTGTAACTTGTGATATTACTTGGGTTAATCTAATGAATGTAATTGATATTTAGATGTTTTAAAATTTGTATTATAGTTTTTTTCCATTTCTAGAATGTTTGTTTCTTCTCATATGTTTCATTTGTTTATATTTAATATTTAGTTATTGTGAACCAATTAGACAACCCTTTGACAATGCATGTGCATGATAGTATTTTTAAAATCTTTTATGGAAAAGCACAAGCTTTGTTCAAGTGTTTGGTCATGGATCCCATAATTTAGCTATTCAT
Source organism: Vanilla planifolia (assembly GCA_023846275.1). Taxonomy (NCBI): domain Eukaryota; kingdom Viridiplantae; phylum Streptophyta; class Magnoliopsida; order Asparagales; family Orchidaceae; genus Vanilla; species Vanilla planifolia. The sequence goes on from CM043870.1 coordinate 2,054,165, forward strand.
AACAGAGCAATTAGTATGATTTACATATAATGTGAAAGGTATAGTAGAGCATATTAGTGTTATTATATCAATTGATTTGGTTATTTAGAAAATTTTATGATAAAAAAAGAGATAAATAAATAATGTGAATAAGATTCTCTCTTAAAAAATAGAAGAATTAGAATCAAATGAGAGTAAGTTCAATCCTATGTTGTCAATTAATAATAATGCTAAATCTTTACTAGAAAATTAGTCTGATTTCTTTCTATGCTTAAGATTTTAGATTACTGAATGTTCACTCAAATGTATATTGGACCTAAATTAATTCTTTATTTGATTCAACTATTGTATCAAAGAGAAACATGAAATGCAAGTTAATTTTTCAAGACAAATGACATAAAATTATATAACATTAAATGATAAGCACATAGTTTTAAATGCTTTTTAGTTCTATTTTTGTGTTGACTATACACTAATAAGATGCATGTCATTACTTCAATATTGTATAACTTTCTTAACTATAGAAGCAAAGTGGATAACCATTTAAAATCTTCATAATTAAATATTATAGCCTAATATTAGCAAGGAAATATTATAGCCAAAAATTATTCTTAAAGAGCATAGGCAGAAGAATGTTGATTATACCTTGTTTTGTGAAATGATAGTTCAATTTGACTTAAAAAATTTTCATACTTAATTTCATGACAAAACACATTTAGCTCCCTTATCATTATATTAAGAATTTTATTTGATAAGTTTTTTTCAATTTTATTTGATATGTTTTTGTCACTAAATTTAAAATTTAATAAGGAGAACTCATCAACCTTGTTAACCAAGATCAAAACTATCAATTAACTAAGACTTTATTTCATCTCAAACAGGTTGTATTCATAATAAGAGATTTGTTACATTGAAATGATTAACTCTTGAAGTGCAAGTATTTTCTTGAATAGTTAGTTTCCAATTTGAAAATGGCTACTATATGAAGTTTGTTGTGGAGGTATATGTTCATAAGGAGCATACAATATAATGCTTAAAAATTATGCACATATTATGTATGCATATACATACCATCACATTTCTTGAAACATTCAAAACATATAAGCTTTATGGACATCTATGATATGGAAAATGCTTGGCCACAACTCTTATATGCCTTTTTAAAAAGTTTTATAACAAGCGAGCATTATGCTGCATGTGGAATAATAAAACATGGATTGTTAATGGATCATGATCTAAATTTGACATATGTTAATTACTTTTAGAGGCTATATAAGAAGAATATCACCATCATCAGAGAAGCTTCTATAAACTATTTCAATGTCTTATGAAAATCATCTAAAATGTGTCCTTGGATGCTTTTCAACTTTCGATTCTAATTTAAATTCGTTACGATGTTCTTTTATCTTGTTACCTCATTTGCACATTTTTTTTTATAACTTGTTATATCTTTCTCTCCAACATCTCTAAATATCATGTTGCTTCTTAGCAATAAACAACCAAATAGTCAAATATGAGCGATCTATCTCTCTAATGATTTCAAGAAACTCATTTATAAATCAACTGAAATTTGAACATTTTAAAATGCGACTAACAATTTTCAAAAAGTGTTAAATTGGATAAACTATCTAATTATCTAATTAAATTGATATGAGTTTTCTTTACTTGAATGCTAGATGTTTAGACATCAAAGATTTCAACTCTACACCCTTCTCCATCTCAAAGGTATTTCTCTACAAAACATCATGACAAAGTTATTCAATAATTCCTAAGATGTGAGCAACACATCACCACCTCACCATGACTAATGGGAGCCATAAACAATCATGAACTCAACGTAAGTAACTATTATACATAAGAATGCATACATATCCATCATGATAAATCAAATAAACTAGTGGGAATTTGGAAGCTAAAACATCCCAAATCATGCATCCATAGCCATGCAATCATGCATCCATTTGTTTCTCTGCATCTACATGAAACATATCCATCCTTCCTCACCCAGCCAAATCATGCAAAAGCTGAGCTCCCACATAATTCCTATAAGGAATGCTTTGTCCCTCCCCCGCCGTGAACTGGTCGTTTCCAATCGTCTCCTTGGCAAATAAACGCTGCCTATCATGTTGCTGCCTGCCCAAGGCAAGCTCAGGGCCATGGTAAGCCCCAAAGTGAGCATTCATGCCCGAGAAGATGGCCGAGAACGAATGGGGGTCCTCAAGGTGGAGATGGGTTAGCTCTACCTTTGGCTCAGCGCGTTGCGATAATGCATTCAGGTCAGGGTTAGGGTTACGGCTTGAGCTCGGATGGCTATCATTGCTTCCTCCATGCATGAGACTTTCATGTGGAGATCGACTGCTCTTCCCCTCATCTTTCATCTCTTCTAAGTACATCTCCTCGACCATTGGCTTCCACAGCCTCACTCTGGCATTTATGAACCAGTTTGACACCTAAAATGACATAAAAATAAGTATTAATTCGATTTATAAGTTATTTATCATGCTCTACACATATACATATGTATGTATAACTTTTACCTGGCTTCTTGATAGACCTGTTTGACGAGCTAAGATATGCTTGTCCATGTCACTTGGATACCTGGACAGTTAAACAATTTTCTAATTTAAAAATGCATTTTTTTCAATTTTTTAATTACATTTTTTTAATTATTCCATTTGTACATTCCGAATGAGTTGCCGTATCGAACTAAGCTATACATGTAAGGACTGAAAGTAAGTTAAAAATGCCAGATTCTTATAAAGTTTGATAGCTTTGGTATCATATAATATGGCAAGAAATAAAAAAAAATTTATTTATAATAACTACAAAATGGCATATGGTTTGACCTGCTCAACACATTAGATGATCCATAATATCACCAATAAATAAATTAAAAGTATGTGTGTGATGATTTTGAAGAAGGAAAATTAGTTACGTGGATATTTGCATGCATGTTAGACTGCTGTTTATGATTTAAAAGGTATCTGTAACGCCTAATTAAAAAAATATATCTGTTATAAATATGTATTATAAATGTGTTAAATAAAAAGTATTTAATTTTTTAATGATTGATAATTTTCTTACGGATGCAAGAAGTGTTCAAAGAGCCAGGCGCGGAGGATGGAGACGGAGCGTTCGGGGAGGCCGCGCTGCGGCCGCCAGGGGTGGCCGTCAACCAGCGCCGACTGCTGGAAAGCCTTGTGTTGCCGGAGGCTCTGATCGAGGATCCTAAGCCGTGGGGTCTCGCCCCTAGACAGGCCCGGAATGGCGGACACGTCGCTCTCCCCCATCGCCCGCCTCGTTGCCCTGATCTGCGCGGCGATGCCGTCTCGAAGGCAGCGGAAGTGCCTCGACATCGCCTTGGACGCAAGGGAAGAGTAAGTCTTCGCAGCGCCGTCGCCGGCTACCTCCTCGAAGGCCGCCACCACCACCTTCATCTGCTCGCAGTACCGTTTGTACCTCCTGTCCACCTAATGGAACCAAAAGAGTCATCATTCCGTTAGAAGAAACAGGGCATCCTCTGTGTGGGTTCCATTTAAGAGAAGCAATAATGTGGTTTTCCGAAACTAAGTGGGGAATCATCGAACTGTCAATCCGTCCCCACAGAGGAGCAGCACCTTCTTGTGGGTTAGCCATAACTTTTCTCTCAGCCACATACTCAATTGAGCACTACTTCAAGATATTTTCATCCTGTTTACGAGAGATAGAAAAAAGGATTAAACGTTTTACCTCTTCAAGCATGGTGATGAGGTTCGCCTTCCTCTTCTGGAGCTCCATGGGTTCCATGGAATAAAGACAAGGGCTGGACTCTTCATGGGTCTTGTGGTGCTTCCTCTTGAAGCTGTTTAATCCAGCTCCAAGACTGCAGAATTCACTGAGCAGCTCCTGGGCTGGAAGAAGGTACTTGGAGGTCTTGATGTGGAAAGGATGGTGCGAGGGAGGTGGGAAGGGGGAAAGCTGGGGAGGATTGCAGAGAGACAAGGAGAGGCTTTGGGGTCTGAAGTAGGAGCTTTCCCCTGCCCAAACACCGCTCGGCGTCCCCCCGGCGAAGGGGTCGTGAGACACGATGTTCATCGGTGATGGGTTTGCGGCCGGGAAGTCGTTGAAGTGGTGGTGGAGGAGGTGGTGCTCTTCAGACATCATAGGGTGAACAAAAAGGAGAGAGAGAAAAGAGAGAGGCAGGGGAAGGTATGATAAGTACTTAATTTATTAAGGCAAGAAAAGGGGAAGTGGGCTCTACGGATCAAACTGCCATGCCCAACTGCTTCTGAACTATAAAAAGTACAGAACTCAGAGAAAGCAGCGGCTTTTCTCCTCAAAAAAGAACAAAGCGAACGCAACAGAGACAGAGAGAAACTAAGGGAGGAGCTAACGCTCTGCTTCTAAATTACTTACAGAGGACCGAAGCTCTCCAGCCGCCGGAAGGTGGTCCTACACCAATCTTCTCCCTCTCCACTTAAAGAACTCCTCTCCTCAGCTCTCTTCCTACCTTCTTCTCCCTCCTTTGATGGCTAAACGACGGTTTGGGAAAGATGCGGCTTTTCTGGAAGGAGGATTGCTGCGAGTCGCAGGGTCTTCGAAAAGGAAGGTTCTCGTTTCCCTTTTCTCTGACTCTGGTTGTGTAGCCAAAGGCATGGAGATTTATCGCCGTGCTCGTCTTCCACACGAGAAAGAGAAGAAGAAGAAGGTGCACATGTGGTCCTCTCTCAACCAATTCCCATTAAAGGGTGTATTAAAGGATGCTGGCCACCATTCATGGGACCGCTTTCTTTTATGTGTGTACCTTTTCATCTCTTCTCCATTGATCATATGTAAGACATTATTTAGGGTGTTTTATGAAAAAATAAAATAAAATATTTGTTACATAAATCTTTTTTAATGATATATATTTACAATTTTTTTTTTCTTTTTTACATAAATTTACGTCTCATTTGTAGTCAATGATAATTCAATCTTCCAAAATTTATATTTTGATATAATTTTATTTGAACAATTGTTTTTTTTTAATATCAAAATGATAAATAAAAATTTAAATCATTTTAATTATATTAAATATATTTTGAAAAACTTTTTTAATGGTAAAACCTATCACTGATTAAAGCAATGATGTGTGACAACTTGCATCTTAAGTGTCAGTTGTTTAGCTTCACGTAGGTCCCTTCCCTTCTATTTCTCATAAAATCATTAAGAAGGAATAAATTATAATTTTCTAAATATTTTTAAAATTTATTTTTTAAATTTTAATAATATTAAATTTTCTATTAATATTTTTAAAATATTATTTTTTATTTAAATAATTTCTCCCTTTTTAAAAGTACTTTATATACTCATAAAGTACTAGAAATAGACCATAAGACTCATTTTGTCCACCCAAAATAACACCTTAACAAAATTTTTTATACTTTATAAAATATATCATGCAATTTTTATAAACTTTTATTTTCAACAACATTCAATCTTTTTATATGAAAAAAAATATTTATTTTATCTTTTGATAATTTTTCCTTCAACAAAAAAACAAAAAAATATTTAAAAAATAATAAAATTACGAAACTACCCCCTAAGTATGCAATAAACAAGCATCCAAGGTTCGATGTGGTACACATTTATGGTATCGAATGCCGATATTTAACAAAATGTTTTTATTGGCTTTATTAGGAAAATTCTCCATTAACGGGGTCCCATTCACAAAAAGTCAATTAACTTTTTTATAATTAAATTATGTTTTCCCAATGGGAGGAAAAATATATTTAATTACGTGTCATTTGATAGTTTCTCATTAAAACAGTTATTCTGTACGTTGGAATTAACGACGTTATACAAATATTAACGATCGCCATCTGTCGCCGTGGAGAAACTGCTGAGGTGGACGATTATGTCAAATTATAATTAATCGGCGGTTTAGGAAATGATTAGAAAGTAAGAAAGCTATTAGGTCAGAGGACAACTGGCTTGTGACTAATTTGCCCCTAAAACCCATGTCTCTTTGCTTGTTTTTGTTCTTGATTTATTACATTTTTTGATGAATGATTAATTTGTGATGAAGGAATATTCTATATTTAAACTATAATATTCAATTTTTTTTATTAAACAATAGTCTTTTGGAAGATTATGTCCAAAAATCATCAATCATAATATTGATTTATATGTTAAACTCATAAATGATTCATTTTATATTCAACGTCGTTGATTTTTATTGTGTATTATGTGTTTGTTATAGCCATGAGTATGTCAACTTAACGATGGAGATTAATGCAATTTGAAGCATTTTTTACATGATGTAATTATATAATATGTTTATAAATGTAGCATGAAGTACATGATTGAAAGTTATAAAATGTGATATGGCTATTAGTGATTAGGGATTTGTTTATGAGTTAGTCAGAGGATATGTTACACTAAAAGCATTAACAAAATGTACAATGAAAGAATTGGAAAGAATGTATGTAAATGCATTTGTATTGTTATGATATCAATTGTAAATTGATGATCATTTTTCAACTTGTTGTGACTCGAGTTTTTATAGAACTTTGTCTAATTTCTGAGCACAAAATAGTTTTTCAATATTTTACAAATAATCAAATTTTGATTATGATTAAAATGTTATGACCAATATATTGAAGTTGTCTTAGAGAATTGAAAACTATATTTGAAATTGACAACTAAAAGCCATGTTTTGGGAGCAAAATATATATATATTGCAAATCTATTTCATATTATCAATTTTCTAGATTGACAAGTCAAGAACAATCCATATTGTATTATTTCTTATTTGATTATGATCTTTTTACTAGAGTTTGATACTATATATTTTATCTTCTTACAACTTAGATAGTTAATGAAATGCAACTAAGTAGTTCTTTTAATCCAAGAGTTAAATTTTTTTTTCAATTTTAATCTTCATATTTATCTTAAGTTGATGTTTGTTCCTTACTTTGTTTTTTTTACATTGTTTAAGTTAAGCCTTGACGTCTCAAAGTATATATAAAGACTTTTGAAAGGGATACATGAGTAAAGATCTTAACAAAATTCATCTTGCTTTAGGTATCCTTAGATTTTGAAAGAGTAGTTTTTGTACAATTAATTAAGTAGAATCGTCTTCTCCATTGAATAGAATTAGTAATTGCTCAGAAATTTTATTTTATGCTTCTTTTTTTTCTTATTTAATATTTTTGCATATTCTTGATACTAGAAAAGAGTATGAATATATCTGTGATGCTTATCGTACTAAAGAAGAATTTTGTTAAGAAAATAAAAAAATCTTGAACTTACATAAATTTTGAATGTCCTTAATTTTGTATAAATTTTAAGTGTTTCAATAATTCTCATAATAAATCAATTCTTCTTAATCTTTGTTGGCCTTTTGTTATCTTAAGAAAGGATTGAAGTAATGATATACACAATTAGTTTTAATCTATTTTGTAATAAAATATTTTATTTTGATTTTTAATATTTAGCAATTCTTATATAAGTAAAAGATGATATTCATGTTTAAGTATCAAGAAAAGAGACAACTATAAAGTTAAGAAATTGAAGTAATATTCAATAACATTTTACAAGCACTATTTCATACATCATTAATGATAATCATTTTCTTATATTTTTACCCACATTATGATACTAGAAAATGTAAGACATATGACCAATATTATACAATAATAAAATTTGGTTTTCTCAATTTTTTTTTTACTTTTTAGTGATTTTTATGACTAATTTTATGTTGATTAATATTTAATACATATTTTGTATTAATATTTTGATGTTTTTGTTAAAATAGAATACCTTCTTCTATATACCCACTCACATTCTACCTCTTAAGTTGGTTAGAACCAACAATCAATATGAAGGCAACCATTTAGTTGGGGACCCTCATGACAACAACATAAGCAAGGACCAATTTATGTTGATTCTTATAATAGTACATCACAGTTGACGAAGACTTCTCAATTAAGAAAAGCATTAATAGTTATTTTTTTCTTCTTGTAGTACATTATTCAAAATTTAGCGAATCTTATGATGTAAGAAGTCCTATTTCATTAGAATATGATGGCCTATATTGTAAAAAATGGCAAAAAAGTATAATATTAGGGTTTCATGATGTTTATTATTATTTATGATTATTATCTGATTGTCTAATTATAAGGGTTATTTGTCACACTTATTAGAGTTTTTTTAATATTTTTTTACTTATTATATATATTATTAAAAATTATTATTAAAAATATATTATTAAAATTTAACTAATTAATAGAAGCGAGATTATGGTTTGTCATTAGCTGAGAATCCAAATTTTACAAGATATATGTATCCAAGGTTACCACCATTATCTTTGCCTTCTACCACCATCTATAACCTTGTCATCTTGGACTCGAGTTGCCTTAGATTTAACATTGTTTAATTTTGTTGTAAGATTATAAGATTTCATATAGGATTTAGTACAAAAAAATTGTTTATAATCACTTATATTTGTCTCGATCTCTTGGTTAGTACGAAATGTAGATTGTTTATAGTCACATAAGATTTTCTTAATTATTTCAACATTTTTCTATATATTATATTAGGAATTGAAACTTTGTATTGTACTCTAAAAAATAATCATTTGATGGGTTTGAATGATTATTCGATTGTTACGTGATAAATATAGTTTGTTTCGATCACTTATGATGGTTTCTTTTATTTACATAAACATTATATTTTTTAAAAAATAATTTTGTGTTATTATTGCAATTCGCTTCTCTTGCTTTGGATGTTTTTATTGATAACATAAACTCACCAACTTTTACTTTTATTTTAGTATATATTTTTTAAAATTATTTATTTATTATTTTTCAAATATGATCTCATAATCTGAACTTATTTTTTTATATTTTCAAAAAATTAAGAATTATTATATTTTCAAAGCAATATTAAAAATGCTTTTCCTCATTTTTTATAATTAAAAAATAGTTTAAATTATTGTATAATATGAATTATCTTAATTAGTACATATCAATAACTTGCTTTCAAACATACATCTTTTTAAAAATATTTAACAATAAAATTTTATATTCTAATTTATTATTATTATTTTATTTATTTTTAGCTTTAGTTTCTCGTTGCAATTGTGAAACACGGTCGTTGTTTTTAATATAGATTTGTTTTGTTTCACGTGCTATGTTTTTTATAATATAAGAATACTTTTTTTTCATATTTGTTTTATATAAAATCTTTAAATTATAAAAAAAAACGTTTTAAATATTTTTTTAATGACATATTCAACACCTTTTCCATAAGCTTTAAAAAAAATCTTACAAAAAAAAAAAAAAATATTCGTTGATTGATGTTGAACGTGAAGAGACGATTTGATTTGAAAGAGAAGACTAATTAAGCTTTCATTTTATTTGATTCGTATACTACAAATACAATAAGATAAGAATAAATTAAAGTTAATAAAGTTAGAATATATAATAGAATACAACTATTTTTGATAAATCTTGATAAAAAATATGATATTCAAAATTATAAAAATATATATAGGAAATATTGTTATGTAACTTTTTGAAAATTAGGTAATATATATATATCATAATAATTTAGAAATGAAAAATTATTTTTAAAAAAGCTTAATAATGAACACTTGTGATTAAAAAATAATGCCATTCAAAAAATTGTATAAAAAACCAATAAATTGAGTTTAAAATAAGATTAATACCAGCTAAAAATCATTTAGCTCATAAAAATGTTCTTAGATGTTACATGATGAAATAGAAAATTTTAAACAAAATTTAATTCTAAAAACTTTTAAACCAATATGTTGATTAAACTCGTATTAATGTTCATAATTTTGTGATCAATTATAATAATTATGATCAAAATTAATTTAAATTATATTACTTTTTTTGTCTATCTTGAAGCTCATATCAACAAAAAACTTTTTGAACAATCTATTGTTTTACTTATATTAGTTAACATTGTCTATTTCCCTCTTTTAGTGGACTAACAATTTTTGAGCTAATCAATTACAAGGACCCAGACAAATTTAATGACAATTAGGTTATAATCGAACTCTTTAGTTTTCAATGAAATTGGTTCGAACTAATATTATTTAATATGTTTTAATCAAGACTTTATTTCTTTTGTAAATTATTTGTTTTTATTATTTTTAAATGTGTTTAAAGTTTATTAATTAAGATTAATTTAAAATAATATAAAATTCTATTAAATATGATTGAAATTCTTTTGAAATCGAAAGAGAATTCTATGCTAAACTCCAAACTTTGCTTGCAAAATTTAACTTTTGTAAAGAATGTGGTTTTGGATTTGCATATTTGTCTATGCAGTGACATCCAGCCGAAGGTACTGTAATTAGTTTGTTTGTTAGGGGTTTGCTTGAAGAAAGTAGTGACCAGTGAACGAAACGCGACTCTTCTCTCTCCTCCAGTCCTTGCTCGAAGACTAGAAGAGCAATTTAGTTGAATTGTTAATTAACTAACATAAAGGTTTGAACTTAGGGGTATAGATCTCTTCATTGAGGAGGTTTCTTGTCAGGGAGGGGGGAAAGGGAAGATTTTTAGGTGGTGATTAGGTCGTCTAGCTTGGAAGATCCTTCTCGTCTCTTGCTGAACGGCGGCCATGGCGACGCAGGAGTACATGGATAAGATGCAGCTCCGGCAAAACTACCGGAACCTCTGGCATTCCGATCTCATGAGTACAATTTCTGCCGACTTTCCCTGTACGTAAAACTAAGCTCTTCCATTCGGTCTTCTTCAGTTCGTCGTCTCTTTCTTTTCTTTCGTTTCGCTCTACGATAGGATTTCTGAACGGAATTTGATGTGCTTCTTTCTTGCCTTGCAGTTTGCTGCCTCTCACTTTGGTGGTGAGTAAAAATTGACTTTAGCTTTTCTGTAATCTCATGACAATCGTGAGCTTAGCGTGCATTTGGTTTACATAAATGCATGGGTTTGTAAGTATTTCTTCCTGCAAAATGATTGCATTACAACTAAAAGTTGAGGGGTATTTCATCTGTTGGTTTTTAAGGCCCAAGCATTCATGTTGCTTTAAACAGGATTTAAATGCTTCCGGTGCATGAGAAAAATGCTTAAACAATTTTTATATGTTTGGGGATTATTAATATGAGATGCCAAGTTGAACTAAGTACATAAGTGTTTTTTATCAACCCAAAAGCTTGAGTTATTAAGTTATGATCATCACTAAAGTGAATACTTTTATATGGGAAAATTTTTTATATCTTAACAAATCTTTAGCTCATATACCCCATCCCTCTACATCTATTCTATTCATTTCCACTGGAAGCCTATTTAACCATCAAGCACATGCATCATCGGCTTTGCCACAATTGTTGGCTTACCCAAACAATCATAATTCAATCCTACCACTTTATTAGGTAGGTCAAACACTCTTCTTTATTTATGTTGTCTCGTCTTCTTTATTGAACCATTACAAGTTAGCTTTGTTGGCAATACCCATGTTTTCAATTTTGTTGAATCATTGCATATCTGCGTTGCTTCCAAATATTGGCTATGTCGAACTCTCACATTCAGCTTGTCACTCTATTAAGTTTTGCCAAAATATGATAAATCGACTAGTTCAAACCTTTGCAAATCACTTTTGTTGCTTGTAAACTTTGTTGAAGTCTCAATTTTGGTTTTGTTGGTTGTGTCAACTCTATCGTACCATATCGAATTTGTTGGCATGCTATTTCTATCAAACAATTAAAATTTATTTCTATCGAAACAATGACCTTTAGCTCTATCGAACCATTGCTGTCAACTTTGTTGAAATAGCACAATCAAATTTTTCTTCTTCTTGGGTTTATTGCGCTTTGTGATCCCAATTGATCCATATCTAATTCTAATATCATTTGTTAAGGGAACAACACTTTAGGAGTCTTAAGTAAATTAGACTAATACACAAGTGCTACTTATCAATCCGAAGGTCTTATTTGTCAACTAACAATATGGAGGTTTAATATAAATGTTATGCTTATTAGCTCAAATATTTAATCCATTTTGTTAGGGTTATCGTGTTGTATATTAATAGCACAACTTATTTTTTAAAATTAATGTAGGACTATTTTTCTTGCATATCTCAATAATATCACTTTTGTTTTTTGTAGTTTATATGATCGTATTGTTTTTTAAGTCAAATTTTCTCAATCGTTCTATGTGTTTGTATATATATATATATATTTATATTGTTTTTCTAATAAAATATATTTCTATCTTTGTTTTCTATCCCTAGTTTTTATCTTCTTATCTCACTTTTCCATTATGTGTTACTATTTCTATCCATCTATCAATTTATGAACCTATGGTGTGTTATTTTAAAGTCATCATGGTGTTTTTTAATAGCTAGAATTTTGTGGTAAATTAGTTGTGATAGGTTGAAATTTTCTTCTAGGTAACATGCACTATAATTGTATAAGACAAATATGAAGTACATTTCTGTTTTGTATGACTATGAAAGTAGTTATGATGGAACTTAGATGAGGTACCTTGGTGTATTAATGCTTCTTGTGACAAAGAACCACTGATCATTTTCTTCATAATCATTGCTCATTTAAGTAGATTCTTTTTGCCATTGTAGACCTTGTGAAGATAGAATTATAGTTAATATCTCTAGTGTGGTTGCAGAACGTGTTGCTTTGGGATTCTACCAATTAGTTGTTTGGATCTTCTACTTAATCATATTTTAGAGAGTTCTCCTTGCACCAACAAGAGTTCTACTGTAGTTGTGTCGAGGATAATAAATTTCTTTCAATAGAATTACATAAAATTACAATTTGACAATTAGTGATAACTTAAAATCATATGTTATTCAATTCTCATTAATTGGAACTTTAATGTGATTCTTGTCTCATGTTGTAGTTTTCTTGCCATGATAGGATGCTCCTATGGCAAAACCTTCAAAGAAAGACAATCACCCAATGCTAAGCTTGAATTTGCTACACTTAGGATCCATGCGATCACTAGATATCAAGGCAATTATGGTACAAGAGCGAGGTTTTTACAAGACTTATTCAACTGCCATAATAGGTTGGATGAGTAGCCAGTTCACCTACATTTCATATGGGAGAGTCATTGATGAAGACATTAGTGGTAGCTAGCAAAGGAATGTTTATGTTTAGATAAGTTGGCCACTTGGATAAGGATATGGGCCCAACCTAGTTGTTCTCCCAAATATTTTAAGAAGAACCATTCATAAGAACCAAACTATGTGACTTTGGGTAAACTCACTTACCAAATAAAAGAGTTTTCATATAGCAAAAATATTATTGCGTGTATGAAAGATTGTGTCACGGCCACCATACTTACCTAAAAAGATTGAATACAAAGAGTATTCTCATATGCAAGGAAGCGACAAACAGAGCATTATGCCACTCATGTAAGTGATGCATGCCAAGGCCCCTCGTCCTCCTGAGGATGAGCTAGAATGTCCCATGGGAGGTGTCCTCACTCCATAAGAATGTCTGAATGGGGCACTTAATACTAGATAGAATACTAGCAAAAATAGGAGAGTATAATAAGGATAATAGAATAGATAAGGATTGGCCTATCAGCCATAGTAAGAGCCCACGTCCCCCATTAAGAGATCTTATCAGAAACAAGTTGCAAGAGGTATGAGAGTTCAAGGCAGAGTGTTTCTTGGTGTTGAGAGGAATGGGTAAGTACTAACTACGGTTCGTTGAGCTTCCCCACTATTCTCTTATAGTGGTAGGGCGACTTCCCTTTAATAAAAAAGCAGAATACTTGCTAGGATTAAAATGTTGCCTAGAGATGATGACATAGATGTCAAGGATGTCTCTAATAACAATGATTAAGGCACAGAATGTTGGTCCAAATAGCATGACGTTATCAATAAATAATAAATGCATAATCAATAAGCCTGAAGGGAAAGTCCTGCCACCAAGTGGGAAACTGTAGAAAACTTTTCTATTGGATGAGGGAGAGGAACTCCTAGCATAGAATGAACAAGTATGGAGAAAGGGGTCATCCTTGTCTAAACTTATGGGATGTCTGGATTCAAAGAAAGCTGTTTCCCATTAAATAAAATAGAATATGTGAGGATTAAAACATAAGCTTGAACTCATACATACCAATGAGTTGGGAATCCCAGGTGTTGGAACACAAAAAGCATGAAGTACCATTGAACCTTATTGTTTGCTTGCTCCGTGTCGACTTTTATAGTTATCAATTCCTCAAAGGAAGAAGACTTAAAGAGCCTATGCATAATTTCTTAGGCCATAATACAGTTGTTAGCTATGGATTTTCCCCTCACAAATGGGCCTTGCACAAGTGCAATGAGCTCAGAAAGAGAGTGTTTCAGCCAATGAACCAATACCTCAACCGCAACCTTGTATATCATGTGAAAGAGACTTATGGGTCGAAAATGATTGTGTCTGGAAGCCTTTGAAGATTTTAGAAGTAGAACCACTAAAGTATTACAACTTCTAAGACACTCTCATGGATTATTCTCTAGTCTTTTAGAATTCGAAAATGATTGTGTCTGGAATTATCCATGTGCCAATGCCACTTTGTTGTATCTTGTGAGACACAAGTTGGTCGTCAAAGGTGATCTTTAGGCACCGTGAACAACTAGTTTGTTGAGATAAATTTTAGCTTTAACTTTTGTATTGCCATACTATATTAGTTCCTTTATTGTTTATTATATAAATGCATATGTTTTTAGTTGGCGACATTATTATGTCATTGGAAAGATCGGCCAACTAGTTGAAGGAGGCTATTGACCTTTGATTTATTTTTAATGACATTTCAAAAAAACAAGGTAAAAATTAGTAAAATTATAATGTTATGGAGATAATTGAGATAGAGATGAAAGAGTGTTAGTTAATTTTTGAATTAGATAGCTTGAGCATGGATAATTGAAGCAAGCGTGAACCATTAAGATGGGTAAAAAGAGTCGATGTAAAATAATTTGGAGAAAATTTGGACAAACTGGAACATGGTTATAACTCTTACACAAAAATCTTGTAGAACTTTAATTAATACCGTATGTTGGCATTAGTGAAGAACAAGTATTAGCAGCTGATCTAAATAGACTCACCACTATATGAATTATTTGTCATGAACTTTTTGTGGATTTGTCAATTAGACTGGTTGATATCTTGGGAAATTGAATCTTGAAATGTCAGTGATGGTTTTATTTCTTTGTAGTGGGCCTTGTGTTTCATACATGCTTCGTAAACGGGCACTTTACAATGATATGTCAAGGTAATCTTGCTTGCTTATCATGAAGCTTTTTCCAAGAATTTTATAGTCTTCATGCTTGTGAAGTTGTCCTATTTGTTTTTCCATCTATTTGTTGTAGATATGTTTGCTGTGCTGGATATTTACCATGTAGCGGAAAGTGTGGAGAGAGTAAATGCCCAGAATTTTGTTTATGCACTGAGGTAATATGTTTCTCTTAAATTTACCCCTTTCTTTCATTATTACTTGTATAGTTACTGAATGAAGAATTCATATTTTCCTTTCTTCTATGGTTTTAGATAACCTAGCTTAATTAGGCAATCATAAATGCTTTGAAATGTATTTTCTCAAGAAATATGTTTTGCTGATCTTTTTTTTCACTATATGCTTTTTTATGGGTCATGGAACATCTCTCTCTCAATAATTTACAATAATGTTTAGAATAAATTATAAGTAGGTCCCTCTTGTTTGGTTCTTGTTGACAAATAGATCTCTTTAGTATCCAAAATAGGCAGAAAGGCTTGGAGTTTTATAAAAGTTGCATGCAGGTCCTGATTATAAAATAATCGTTAGTTCTATTTATAATGGTTTCTCTTATGGAACTTCTTACTATTTCATCTTATTTTCTGGCAGCTTCATTAAGCATCGCTTCAACTAGCTTTTGTACCATCGCCATGACCGAGTCTCTTGCATCACAAAAATCCTTAACTTAATGTTGCATGATTGTTTGGAGCTAATTGTCTCGAGATCAAGCTTTTATTGTTGGACATTTGTTATTGAAAAAGACGTGTAGATGTGGAGGACGAAGAGGAAATAGGAAGAAGATGCATGAGATGGATGAATGGGGTTTTGTTATTTAAGAAAGGTTTAGGGGGACCATTGGAGATAGACAAAGTTATGGCAATGGTGATCAATGGTCCATGGGAATTAGGGTTTTGATCCTTTCTACCCGGTCTTCCTTGGCATTCATGGAATTGACATGCTGGTAGTGAAAGAGTAAGGCATCTTCAGCAATATCCTTTTGTATCGGTTAAGTTTTGCAGGTATAGTAAAACAAAACTAGAGCATTTCCAATATTTTACTTGAGCTTTAATATTGTGATAACAACAAGAAAACTTGTCATTGTTATGAAATTTTGTGGACCAAAATGTCTAGTTTGGGAAATCATGGACCCATTTGTAAAAAGAACATCGAATAGAAGTGATCTATATGTAGCTCAACTTAATTTCCTTAATCCTTTATTCCATTGTCTTTTTACAAAACCCTTAATTATCTTCTCCTTAATTCTTCATATGAAGAAGTATTTGATGAAAAAAAATCCAAATACAATGCATTTAATTTTTACTATCAAATATATGTTTTCCTATACTGGAAATATTGAGAATGAGAATCCAAATTCTAATATTAATTAGATCTTATCCTTCTTGTCCCAAGTATATGTATTTTACTTGATAAGAATCAATTTGGCCTTGATGATTGTTCTCCTCTCTTGTGTGAGCCTTATGACTTTTTTTTTTGGTGGACTTCGTGATGGATATAGAGCTTTAGTAATGTTGATTGGTGATTAGTACTTCTTAGAAGGAAAGTTTGTAGATGAGGTTCTTGGGTTTAGTAACTTTAGAATATGAAATGTGGAGTCCTCTATATTGTTATGATATTGTATTTAATTTTTTTTTTTCAACATTTGTTCTCACTAAATATCTTTGAACTTGGCTTATAAAACAACCCAATTGAACTTATAAGAAGTGGGGAGACCATCTTCATGTTGTTGATGTGGAACAATCTTTCTAGAAAAGGTTATCGAGGAGATTGTAGTGAAGAAGGTAGAAATTTTGTCTTGAATTGGGCTGTTCTCATTATTTATAGGAAACCCTTAACTCTTTCCTTCTGTTTACAATTGCATTAAGCAAAGCTTCATATCATAATTCTTGTTCATTCATGAAATGTATTATAGAATGTTTGGTGGGCTTATGTTTGATGAATATGTGATGAACTTGTGAAGTACCACACTTGAGCAGCTTAAATCTTATTTAGATTATAATGGTATCCCACATGAAATGCTATAAAAAAAAACCTTTAATTAGTGTTTTGAAACCAACCTCTATAGTTGAGGTGTTTGAATTCCGAAGCGGTAATGCATTGTTAGGTTAATACATTGTTGAACTAACAACACTAGAGCTGTCAAATCCATCAATGGGTTGTGTTCATGCCTTTCACAGCAAGAATAAGCCCAACCTGAAACATATAGATTTCTTTTATGAGCATAAAACCAGGACCAGGGCTCAAGTACGCTTTGGAGATGGTGATATCAATACGATATGCTTGCTCAACGAGAACGTTTGCAATGTTTGATTGCATTCAATAGTCATCGTTTTGAGCCAATTCAAACTAGTTCGTTCATATCTGTAGCTGGCATTCCTTACCCTGAACCCAACCTCAAGAAAGAAAACCTTTACTTAGGACAAACTCACCTAGCTTTTGCATAGCTGATGTTATGATTGAGGTTTTTAAACACCAAAGGATCTTCTGGTCCATGGGTCTGGTTCTTTGTTTGACTTGAAATAGACACAACACCAACTTGATCCAAACCCATTTGTTATACGAGCAAATACCCAAACACCAGAGTCGAGTAGGCTTTTCACACCAGTAAAACTACCCTAATATTCTCTATATCGAATCGTATTCAATACAACCATAACATCTACAGAAGAAAATGCCTAAAAGCACAGAACCCATATTGCTACTTCACTATAAAACCTACCCAAAATGTCTTAAGCATGCTTATTGATGATTAACTACTAGATTTTTATGTTTCTTCATGAGTGAGTTCACCTAAGGTTTATTCTACAAGTGAATGGTATGAATACCGTTGGTAGTCAAGAACTTTTTATCAGACTTCCATAGTCATTCTTAAAACTTGATTAATTTTAGCATTCAGTATGTTATCTAATTGTTGATGGAGGTTCTTTTTGCAGGTTTTCTTGTGTTTTGGTAACTCCGTTGCGTCGACCAGATTCTTGCTTCAAGACGAGTTCAACATACAAACAACTCAGTGCGATAACTGTATAATTGTATCTCTCTTTCTCTCCCTCTTGATCTACCACTCCTATTACTAATTTTATGAATTTGGTTAACAGCACCCTGGTTTGTGTTCTTCTACAGGGATTCATGTTTCTTCTCCAGCAGTTCGCCTGCATCTTCTCCATAGTTGCTGCAATTGTTGGGAGCCAGGAGCTTAGTGATGCATCCCAGATAGTCTCTTGCTTGTCTGATTTCGTCTACTGGACGTAAGAACCTTTACCATACTTGGCTTGTCGTTGTTTCATTTAACAACCTCTTTAATGACAACCATTGCATTGCTTTGCAGGGTTTGTGCATGCATGCAGGTAAACTCTCTGAAGTGTGCTTTCTAGTTTATCTTCTCAACGTACATTTCATCTTATCAGCTATGCTTCCCTTCAGTGGTCTCTCATTGCAAACTTCGATATAAGCGTTTCTAACAAATGCAGACACAGCACAAGATCGAGTTGGACAAAAGAGATGGGAAGTTTGGTCCTCCGGCGATGTCCGTGCCAGCCTTTCAGCAAATGTCGAGATTCGATCAGCCCGTTCCTCCATCTGTTGCGCAGCCTTATGGGTATCCTCCTCCAGGTTACCCCAGGTGACTGAAGAAATCCAACCATTGGAAGCATGAAAACCTTCATGATTCTTTTGCCATTCACCCGCGACATGGTTTCTTGCAATGATGCATCGTTAAGTAGGATGCGAGATTCGTCTTCTGTGTTTGATATGAACCTTAGCTCTCGATGAGTGCTCGAAGTTTGTCGAAATTGGAATGGTTGAAAGAACATTGCATCTGTTTACAAACTTCAGCATGTTTAACTTTGGTTGGAACATTTGCTTTTAACCTTGACGTTGTTTACAGTCTTGTATGAATGAAATATAACTTCTTATTGAAACTTTGTCCCTGAGCTGTTTATCTTGGTTATGATGTGTTTTGCTGTTAGTTTGATGTTTTATGGAAATGAACTCCTTAGGAACAATTTATTGAATAGCTATGGTGGTAATTAATCTTATTACATGTGGTTTGCAATGAATCCTTTATTGTTATTGTATTATATGTATTAACTTTTCTTTATCATTCAAGGGAGTCAATTCATTTTTTTTTGGTATAATAAAGAAAAAAAAATGGAATAAATGATGATCTTTTGTTAAATAAATATGTGAGTTATTTATCTTAGAATATTTGGGAGGAGATTAAGAAGATAGGAATGATGTTTGAGGTAAATGAATTTGATGTAGTGTGGTATGATGTTTTATGTTGTTTTTTAGAGAAGATTTTATTATTGAAGATTGTATGATATGATTCAAGATCGAGTTGTTTGATTTGAAATTGTTAAGGTTTAGTCAAATAAGTATGGATGTATTTCTTAATTAATTAAAATTGTTATTATTAAAGACAATTGAAGATATATTTTAAATGTTATATTTGACAAGTTGGCATTGGGTTATGTTAAAAAAAATTTTAAATAGACATATTTGAATATTATAAAGGATATTTTTATTTTTAATATATTTATTTGTACATATATTGGTCTATTATTTGACATTTTTAGTGAATATGCTGAGGATACCATTGATGATCATGAATGATTAAGTGAAGTTTAGGATACAATAAAAGAGTTCAAAAAAATTTGAGTATTATTGTATTTTTCTAAACTAATTATTTGACAAATGAATTGTTTTTAATTAAATATTTGTTTTTTATGTTATTGTATTAAACAATAATAAATAATTAATAACAAGTAACAATTCGATGTGAATTAAATAAAATGCTAAAAAACTATTGTCACAAGAGATATCTTTGGTTGATGTTGAACATTAATGCGAGTTATATAAATTTTAAATAAATTATAGTTGTATTATGTTAATGTTGAACTTACTATTGTATAAATAGATTGTTTGTATGTTAAGAAACTATCAATTAAACTATTCATACCACATGTTCATAACTACGTATCATGATATTAGAAATACTATTAATTGAATATTAAAGATTAAAGCATGCTTATGCAAAAACATGCATGCTTATAATATTCAAACCATTCTTAATAACCCCCTACTTAGCCCAATGTTCAAAGTAAGTGATTATGAAACATTAGGTTGTAAGTGTTGACCAACTTGGGCATTATATCAAATGGCCAATTAAATGTAACACAATTACTTTATGGACTTGGGTTGAAGAAATTTGTAGCCAAGGGGACAGTTCGAGGTAACTAGCCTTAATTAGGTGATGAAAGATATTTAAGGAGTGATTGAGTCAGGAAATGTAGAAGAACTTGTCAAACTATCATTTGAAATAATTAGTTAGTTGGGGAGAACAATGGATAAATGCCACTCAGACGAAGGAGTAGTTGGGCAAATGACAACTTATAGCTAGGTATGATCATAATAAATTTTAGGATACAAAGATAAATATTCAATGAGTAAAAACAATATTATAGTATTCTAAAGTTAATAAGTTTTGAACTTCTCTTATATTATTTTTAGTTAGATATTTATCTTCTATATTTTGTATTAAATAATAATAAGTAATTAATAACAAGTGATAATTCAATATGAATTAAATAACATGTTAAAAAACTAGAGTCATCACAAATGCCTTCACTTTAATGTTAAATATTAATATGAGTTGAATAAAGTTTCAATAAATTATAGTTTTATTATGTTAATGTTGAATTAAATATTGTCAGATCAGAGTTGATTTTCATAAGCTTAATTAAAATTTAGTAATGATGAAATTTAAATAAACCATTATTTGATCAATATGTCACATGCATAAATTGTTTGTATGTTAATAAATTATCAAGTAAACTAGAGTAAGTGATTAAATTATTCACACATGTTCATAACTATAGATCAAAATATTAGAAACATTATGAATTGAATATTAAAGATTAAGGTATGCTTGGAAAAAAATAAACATGCTTATAACATTTGAACAATTCTTAATAAACTCTCACATCGCCCTACGTTAAAACCCAGTGATTATGAAACATTACCATTTTTTTTTGCATTTCAATTAACATTAATAAATCTTGTTAGAGTTGACCAACTTGAGCATCATAGCGAGCGATTAATTAAATGCATGGCAATTACTTATGGATTTGGGTTGAAGAAATTTGCAACTAAAGGGATAATTCAAAATGACTAATCATTAATTAAGTGATGAAAGATGATAAGGGGTGATTGAAGGAGGAAATAAAGAAGAAGTTGTCTCAAACTATCATTTAGAAGGTCTTATTAGTTGGGAAGAGCAATTGACAAATATCACTCACACGAAAGAGCAATTAGGCAAATGATAGCTTATGGGTAAGCATGATCAAAAAGAATTTTAAGATTTGAAAGATTGTAGAAGAAATGTGAAGAAGATAAACTTTTTATAAAGATAAATATTCAATAAACAAAAAATATTATAATATTCAAAAGTTAATAAGTTTTGAATTTTTCTTATATTGACTTTTATCTTTTTTTCTAAAAGAACAATTGAGAATTATCCATTAAAATGATATAAATTTACTATAAAATAGCATAAAATATTTATTGTTTTTATGCTTCTTTGATGATCATTCCAAAAAAACAACTATGAAAAATCGAATGTAACTCTCTGTTATTGTATGGATTGGAACAATTTAATTTAGCACAAATTTCAGCTAATTTTTTTTCTTTAATTTAGCATAAATTTCAGCTAATTTTTTTTTCTATTTATTTTATTTTTATTTATTTAACATTCTTTCTGTTATATTTATAATACCTTAAAAATCGCAGTGTCCACTTAAAATTGTGTAAATAATTTTTTTTTCGTGTTTTGTTTAATTTGTCATGCTAGAAAATAAAACGCGGAGTACCTTATCGTAATTTTAATAGTACTTACCACTATCAACCGTTGGATGCTTTGCAACTCGTGCACCACATGACCATTGGAACACTTTGTTTTGTATTTGACGTTGCACGTGATGCGATTGGCCACGTTGCCCGGTTTGTTTTTTATATTTCGTAATTTTCTTGAAAAGTTAAAAAGTAAATCTCTATTATTTTGTTCCCCAAAAGCCCACCCACGATTGTCCATCACAAAACCCGAACGAAGTGCTCTGGCATCTACTCCGTGTGGTCGACTGCTCGCCACCTCCCAAATGATGTCCGCCCAGAAAGTACACCCGAATTGCTACCCACGCGCATTGGAGGTACACGTGGCGATCATTTGCTCGGGGGGTTACCAGCCTCAAATTAATTATTGTCGGTTTTTTATTTTTTAATTTGGTGTACGTACTCAAATCCACAAGAAAAGATAGTGGCTGAGATTCGTTCCTGGAATCGCCCAGAAGTCGTCTTTTCCCTCCCGTTCGCCATTAACTCTCCCCACACTGCATCGCTTCCCTTTCTTCTCTCTCTGTCGATCTGCCAGGAAGTCCTAGTTCACTATTGCTACCGGAGAAGCGAGGTCGTTGCGGCGGAGATGAGGAAGGGGAGTCTCGATGCTGTTGGTCTCCTGAGGTGAGTTCGCTACTCCGCGGCTTTGAAGAGATGACTTCATGAGTTGGATTTGTTTGTTGTGTGCAGAGGTTGCGGGACGTTATGAGGTACTTTCTGCGGCAAATTGATAGGCTAGTTGGAGATGAGGAGGGGAGAGGCCTGCTCCTTGTCGAGGATTTGAAGGCGAATTGATTTGGCACTGCGAGTCGTGAAGTTGATTTGCTGTTTTGTTGCAAGTTTTTCAGGATGGAGATGAATTCGTCTGGTGAAGAACTGATTATGAAGGTGGGATGAGTTCTGTTTGTATTGTCGGTTGGTTTTGTGATGTACTGAGGTGTTTCGTGCGGGTTGGTTTACAGTCCAGGAAGCCTTACACGATCACGAAACAGAGAGAGCGGTGGACTGAGGAGGAGCATAGCCGGTTCCTTGAAGCTTTGAAGTTGTATGGCCGGGCTTGGCAGCGTATAGAAGGTAAGGGGTTGCGGTTGTTTAGTTGCTTTAGATATTTTTAATTTGTGTTTACTGAATTTATATTAATGCTATAAAACCTAGTTGTGATTCCTTGAACGACCGAAACTTGCAGAGCATATTGGCACGAAGACTGCTGTTCAAATCAGAAGCCATGCTCAAAAATTCTTCACAAAGGTGCACTGGTTTTGTTCAACTTTAGCTTCATGGTTGTTATTGTTGCTTAATTTTTGAGCTTCTACAGAGCAGTAGTATGGCCCTGCAAACTACTGACTGAATTGCCTGAGATATGATTTTGCTAAAAGCCCTGCATTATGGCACACGCTGATGCTTTATCAGTACATTACACTGTCTGAATCTGTCAGACAGATGAACCATGAACAACTAATACGTTTTTAATGTATATAACTGTCAAATTTCTTGTTGAAATTTTTGTACTAACAGATATGGCTGTGGCCAATAAAACAAATATGCATGCACTTTTACGTCTATAATACATAAAAAAACAACTACTAAAAATCAAGTACAAACCCCACGTTTGAGCATGTTCAGCAACTTGTTTTAAATTCTGATTGTGAAACTGCTAACAAGATTGGCTATATGAATTTCTCGATGAGGTAAGGTGGTAAGTAGATTTTTTGTTTCTTGGAATAGCTGCCAAAACATTTAGACTACCTCTGTTATCACACAATAAAGTTTTGACACCAAGCAAGCTGACCATTTTCAGTTGATTAGCTGCCCTTTTTTATAATTTGAAAATCACAGCAAAATGGTGAAAAGATAATAATGGCAATATATTATGATTCATCTCTCTCAAAATGTACATCTACTTTCCAAGCTCTACATTTTAATTAGTCCATGAATTCACTGCATTGTTTAATGGATGGAACTCAGCTACCCTTATAAGCATCTTTTTTAGGTCCCAGGAGCTAATTTTGAGTATTTATCCCTGGTGCAAGGTATAACCCCCACCACAACTCCTTAAACACCATAGAGCAATCCCTATAAGGAGTTTCTTTAGGGCCTTTTTGGTGGAATGGTACTAGGAAAAATATCAAGAATTGTCTTCAAGTGAGAGAGTTAGTATAATATGCATGCTTGTCAAGCTATCTGTAAAAATCTTAGACTAAAAAGCAATTTACAAGATAATAGCTTTAGAAGCTTTTGTGTTATTGTTAGAGATGTTTTCTTATGAATAATATGTAAAATAAAGTTCAGAAAAAACAGAGGTACTATTGCAAAGATGCCGCAAAATATGAAAGGCAACTTCTATATTAAAATCTTCTCTAAGGGATTAAGAAAGTTGAGCACTTGAAGAATACAAAATATTTTTTTTTACGACAGAGAACATTCTTCTTAATGTATGAACCTGTAAAATACACACTATTACACAATCAAATTTCCAATAAAAAACTCCTACATGTTTCTCTTTAGTTATTTTTTAGCAAGTCACCAATTTGGCTACTCAATTAAGTAAACCCAAGAAACATAATAGATTCAGGACAGTTGCCCCCAATTTTGTCAATTTGTGTTCTACATGTAAAACTAGCTGATCAATTTATTAAATCTAGCCAGCAACAATAACATTAAAATGGGCCGAGTTAACAACTTAATACCGTGAGTTTATTCAAACAATGGTGTACATTGGAATGATATTTACTTCTTTTAAAATTTGCTGTTCAAACTGGTTGGCCACGGGAAAAAAAGCTCTGGAAGAATTTTGACAAGCTACATAAAGGATTCCTAAAATTGGAAAAAAATTCCAGTAGTAGTGAATGGTATTTGACTTTTAAAAAACTTAGGGAAATATGATCTTGTGCTTTGCAACTGCTATGCATGCTTATATAAATAGAAAAAGTTTTGCATGCTTATATAAATAGCCTTGGAAAACATATAAATATTAAACACATTTGAGCTTTTGATCCTTCATTTGGCTCCATGGATATTTTCTTGAATTTAAAAGCTTGAGTGTGCAGCAAATCCTTCACGACTCTCTTGGGAAATTGAGACCTCTTCCTAGGCAGGTTTGATTTGTTAATGCTTTGATATCTTCAAGCACTCACTGCACTTTTTTTTTCTTCCTAATTTTGAGGGTTTATCTGTGGCTAACACCTCTATTGTAAGGGAGAGTGGAAATGCTTTTTGGGCTGGTCAACTCCATGTCACTTTCTTCAACACATGGTTGCTGTGGTGAAATAATTTTCAAAATTTATGGAGGCATAGTTGTGTTGGTATTTAAACATACACATGTTACAATGTTCTCTTGTTATTTTTTATGGAGTGTGTGTCTTTTACCTATCTATCAAACTTTTCTTGCTTTACTCATTCGATCTTTTTTAAACCCCCCATGAAAGTTCCTATTTTGAGATGAGAGGGCTGCTTTTCTTGGTTGCATGGACTATCATTATTTGGTATTCCTTGATGTCTCTATATTGTAACATTTTTTTTGGCATGTTTGAATTTGTTTAGAAGTAGTTCTTGTGCAATGTTGTTTTACCCTAGTTTGTGCTTTGGAGAGTACTCATTATCAACAGCCTTTTCTCATCCAAAGAAAAAGTTTTGATGCCTCATCTGCACTTGAGGACACACCTCAACTGTTGTTATTTCAGGTAATCTTTGCCAAAAAAGTTAGCTTTGGCCATCATTGACATCACTGCTTTAACATTGTATAACAGTGCTAAATGACTCCTTTTTGTGTGAAAAAAGGATTTGATTTGATATTCTTCACTAAAAATGTGTGTGATGTGTTTAAGTGATGAAGTACTTGATGAGGACACTTGCTTTGGTTTTTTCATTGCCAAGTGAATCTTTTATAAAGTTAGGCTTTCTTCTATAAGATTGGGAGTGGTAGCTTGATGAATAGAAAAGATATGGAATTGGGACTTGCAATGCTTTTGGATTTGCATATTATTATGATGTCATATTGATTCTCAAGTCATAGTTTGTTGCTATCTAGGACCTTTTGCTTTGGTTTGACTATTGTTACCTTTATGCCTCATTGACTAAGTCTTATGTTTGTTTGCTCATTTCAAGTTATTGTTCCCAATAATTGTAATTGTTGATTTATCTTAGTTAACCCTTAGATTTTTTTACATGTACCATTATGTCTATGATTTAGCACTAACTTGGTATTATACTTTTTTATTAAGTCATCTTTTTAGGGTGCAAAGTACATAAATTTTGAATTTCATTTTTATTTATTTACCGAGCTGGTAGCCTTTATTAGCAAATTCTTAATGAAGACAAAACTCAACAATGAAGATTATGAATACAATATAATGATGACAGAATCCATAGGGAGTGGTTTGATTATAGGGGAAAGTGACAATGATCAAAGAGGAAGAAGGAATCTTGGGGGCCATCCTCTAGGGCTTGCAACGGGCTAGATCTAATCCGAAATTGATTTAGACAGTAGGTTGGGATGGGTCATGAACATTAAAGTTTTGATTGATGGTTATTAGGTTTTACTCATTTTGTTATAATCTGTTAAATCTAATTAACTATCAACAATGCATATATAATAAAGCTAGAATAAAATGTGCTAAATCTTTTTTTGTGCATATTCCAAAAGTTAAAATCTTTATTTTCAAATATGTTATTCTTGTCTTTCTTTGTTGTCTTCAATGTCTAACGCATGTCTTCCAACAATTTAGCATTAACTTCATAAAAATTGGTTGTAAAAAATGTTTGATCATGTATATAAAGAAAGAGGCTTTGATGCTAAGATGATGTGACAACAGAATCAAGAGAGTCCTAGCCCAAATAATTAAAACTAGTAGTTCTAGTATTGTACATTCTGCAAACTCTAGACAGGTGAGCACATTGGGCTTGGATGCTACATGGGTTACGAGTAGGGAATAATGGAAACTTGTGGGAAAAGCTTGGATGTGTGGTTCGTGGGTGCTACGTTATGTAGTTGCACAAGGGGGGCTTGTGCATGGACGGGTGTGGATAATGTTGTGCATGGGTTGGCTTTTTGCACTGCTACATGTGGATGTTGTTTGGTCTAATAGGTCGATGGGTTTGATGCAGTAATTACAAAAGAGTTTGTTGTTGGAAAAGAAATTACAAAAAGTGGAAAAAAGGAACAAAACTCTATGGGAACACCAAGGATGGAGAATAGGTTTGAAGGATGAAGAGAAGAGGGGTAATACTCTGATAAGTGTTACTTGCAACACTCACCAAAGTGTTGCTACACTCACTAAAGTCTCACAAAAGGAAGAGAAAACTACCAAGCTTCACCAACATGCAAATTACCATATAACATTTAACAAGGCTAACTTAAAACCAGTAATAACATACCTTGCATTTCATATTTATGAATATTTATATAAATTGAAAGCTTACATTATTGAAAATTTTTCATGCCTTGTCCATCATAACACATCACAACAAGGCTAACTTAAAACCAGTAATAACATACCTTGCATTCCATATTTATGAATATTTATATAAATTGAAAGCTTACATTATTTAAAATTTGTCATGCCTTGCCCATCATAACCCTAATATTTACTGTGATGAAAAGTTAGAATTGTTATCAAGATAAAATTATTATATCATTATTTCGTCATCTCTATCTATAGTTGTTTATGTCCTCATTATTAGTTGCATGTCCTTTGATTTGCCGTTAGTTAGGCGGTAATACTAGTGTTATGATTGGCTGGGGGTGACAGGTGGTATTAGAGCTCAAAATTATTAAATTGAGAATTTGAGTGAGAATAGTAGCACAACATATGCATGACATACCTGTTTAAATGTAAATTATTTTCATAAATGTGATTTTGGATAGATTATTGAATATTGATATGTGGAATTTTGATGAATCAGGCTTTAGGAACCAGAAAGAGATCTGAAAGAGAGCTATCTCTTAATTTGCAAGGATCTGACAATTCAAATATTCTAATGCAAGTAATATCATATTCATCACAACATATGAGTGTGAATGAAGAAGGTTTTATATTGGATAAAATAGTTGATCCATTTTATCAAATGCATCCCCCTCATTTTGTGGGAGGTTCATATTTTTTTGTAGCAAACGATGGATCAAGCATAGGAGGAATAGAATATTTGATGCTATGTACTGTCTCTATCATAAGAGAGTTTTTCTAGCGATTCTGGTGCTAGAGGATGATGTTATAGATTGGTGGGAATCATGCCACTACGTCAGATTCTGCAGTAGGCCTGTGAAAGAGATTTTATGCATACATTGCATAATTTGATATTGTAATATATCTTGAAAAATGAATAAAAAAATATAAACATATGACATGATGTGTGTTATGTGCTAAAGATAATGGAGTTAAATATTTTAATAGAAAAAAATAAAAATGAAATTATTTTTAATCTATTTCTATAATTTCATGAGGTATGATGAGCACGAATACAAGGTGTGGGGTATTATGAGATGAGCACTAGCACAGAATGTTGGGCATTACAAGATGAGCATCAACACAGGATGCTGGGCATCATAATCACTGTTTTGATGCCAGGTTATGATATTATACGAGATGTGATAAGTATCAGCACAGGATGCTAGGCACCATAAGCATTGGTTTGATACCGAGTTATGATATTATACGAGATGTGACAGTACCAGCACTGGATGCTGGACATCATAGGCATTGATTTAATATCGGGCTATGATATTGTACAAGATGTGATGAGCACAGCACAGGGTGTTGGGCATTATAGGCACTGGTTTGATATCGGACCATGATATTATATGAGATGTAATGAGCACAGCACAAGATGCTGAGCATCATAGGCACTAGTTTGATATTGGGCTATGATATGAGATGAAATGAGATGACATTAGAGACCTCTGATACCGCTTGCACTTAATGAAGGGACGAGTGACGAAAAGATATGTGATAGACATGCCTGGCCAATTATGCCTATGGGCACTCATATAGACAGAGGTCTAGAGATGATGAGATGCCACAGGTGAGGTGACACATAATTAAGTTATGGGTGTATAGTTTTATGAGAACTATCTAAAATTCAATTATAAAGATAATAAAGAAATGAAAATAGGAAAAAGAGAAATGAAAGAAATAAAAAAGAAATAATATGAAATAAAAGAATAGAGATGTGTATGTATATTTAATGTATATACAACATGTTTTTCATGTTTTTAGGTGTTGAGTATTCATTATATGTTATGTTGACATCATGCTATTATATTATGTTTATCATACATTTGCTATTTATTCATATCGATTTACTTACTGGATATTTTATGCTCACCTCTACTTATATTATAGGATATATCACAGATTCACATAAAGAGGGTGTATAGAGTGGCATGTAAGGTGTGGGAACAAACTTGTATATGTTAATTTGGAGGAGATTAGGAGTCATCTTCCTTTAATAGAATTTGTATACAATAACAATTATCAAGCTACTATTAGGATGGCTCTTTTTGAAGCTTTGTATGGAAGAAAATGTCAGTCTATTATGCTAGTTTGAGGTAGAGAATGACAGGTTATTAGGCCTGATTTGTAAATGATTCAATGAGATGTGATGAATACTAGCACAAGATGCTGGATATTATGAGATGAGCACCAACACAGGATGTTAGGCATTACGATATGAGCACTGAGCATCAACATAATATGCTAGGCATGATAAGCATTGGTTTGATATCAGACTATGATATTATATGAGATGTGATGAGCACCAACATAGGATGCTGAGCATCATAGGCACTGGTTTGATATCGGGCTATGACATTATTCGAGATGTAATGAGCACCGGTATAAGATGTTGGCCATCATAAGCACTGTTTTAAAACTGTGTTGTGATATATATGTGATGCAATAAGCACCAGCACATGATTTTGGGCTTCATAATCACTGATTTGATATTGGTCTATGATATCATACGAAATGTGATGAGTACCAACACAGGATGTTGGGCATCATAGGTACTGGTTTGATATTGAGCTATGATATGAGATGAGATGAGATGACATCATAGACCTTTGATACTGCTTGCACTTAATGTAAGGACGAGGGATGAAGATGATATGTGATAAATATGACTGGCCAGTTATGCCTATGGACACACCTACAAGCAGAGGTCTAGAGATGATGAGATGCCACAGATGAAATGACACATGATTAGGTGTGCAATCTTATGAGAATTATCTAAGGCTCAGTTACAAAGAAAATGAAAAAAATAAAAAGAAGAAAAAAGAATATAAAAAAATATGAAATAAAAGAACAAAGATGTGTGTATATTTGATGTATATAGAATATGTTGTTATTTTCAGAAACATAATAAATAAAATTAATACGTACAAGATTATTCTTACACCTCACATGCCACTTTATGTATAATCTCTGTGTGAATCTGTGATATGTCTTATAATATAAGTAGGTATGAGCATAAAGTGATTAGTAGATGAATCGACATAAATAAATAGAAAAAGTAATGTAGGCTCTAGCAAACGAACGAGATCTTAATCATTGAGATCGTGAGCTTTCAATTGTCAAAAATTCCAATGAGGGCTATGATTCGAAACCCGAAAGGGATTAAGATTGAAGAAGGTAAGATCTTGTTGAGGTTTTACCTTAGATTTCTTGATTTTTTTCGGCATGCAACAAGAGTTTTCTTTGGTTTCAAATTTTATCGTTGCATGTGTTATTTCGGGTTGTATAGGGTTCATGTCGGCAAGCATGTGGAGTTGTTTTCGCCGTCGGCTAGTGAAAAAAAATTCTAGAAAAATAAAATTAAAAAAAAAGAGAGAAAAATCCAAAATTAAAAAGAATGGAAATTTTTGTAATAGTTATTGTAAAAAAAAATATGTTAAAGAATGTGGTAGCTTATTTTGTAGTAATTTATTTCTAGTAAAGCAAATTAATGGATTCTTTTTATGTAGAGAAAAAGTTGTTTTAAAGATAGTAAGTTAGGAAAGAAAAATTTTTGTTGGAAGGAACAATAAGCTTATGAAGGCAAGTTTAATTCCAATCTAATCCCTTTTGGGTTTCAAATCGCAGCCCTCATTGGAATTTTTGGTGATGGAAAGCTTGTGGTTTCAATGATTAAGGTATCGTTTGTTCGCTAGAGCTTGCATTACTTTTTGATCGCTAAATCCCTTTAACAGCCATCCTCTGATGACCGGATTTCTGTCGGATCACCCTGGAAGCACCGTCTCTTGCGATGCCCTAATCGTGTTGTGGAAGGTTACAGGAAAATATCTTGGACAAGTGGGGTTTCGGGATACTTAAATCCCGATTTTATTTATTTATTTATTTTAATTATTTTAATTTTTTTTTCTTAATAACTTAAAAAATTAATTACAAATTAATTAGGGCTCCAAAAAGTACGCGATAAGAACCAAAATCCGTCGTTAAGTTTGCCTTATTCAATTTTTATATTCGCCTTATAATTCTAATTTTCAGAAATTAGTTTACAAACTACAAAAAAACTCATACATTTAGGTGATTACGGCGACGAGTTGTTACATAATTTTGTCTCTATCATTAGCCATCAATGTTACGTCACTTATTATGAACTACTTATCACCAGTTTGATTTCAAACCTCTAATGATTTAATTAATTTAGAAGTTTATTTTTGTTTATAAAACATTGGTCTAATATGTTTCATGATTGCTTAATTGCATTCTTTTTTATTGGCTCAAGACTAACTTTTTCTTTGTCATGATTCGTGTGAGGAGCTTATGATAAGTCCTCTTTTTCTTATTGTACTCCAAATCATATTTTCTCTTCATTTTGTTTATGCTTTCTATATTCTTGCCCAATTAGGACTTTTTGACTTACATTATTTTTCAATAGCCAAATGAAATTTTTCTATGCGGAGTTGCAATTTTGATGGTTTTCTGCCATGTGCGGCGCTAGCTTGTTACATTCTTCCTTTGTAGGCCGGGTATCTTCAATGGGTGGTTTATTCATCCATCTTTCAAGAGATTTGTTTAAAGAATCTAGACTAGAAATCTCATCATTAACAATCCCATTTTTTTCAAAACTTTTTTATTTGATCGACGATGATAACTTCTTTCTGGAATCACCTGCATCAATTTTAGTTTTCATATGCTTCGATTTAATAGTTTTTTGTGTGGTAGATGATCTTCAGTTTTAAAAACTAGACAAAAAAACAATCTATAACAATTTAGGAATCTATGTATCATCTCTTTTCTCATGGGATTGAACCTCTTCTTCTTCTTGAATTTGTTCAATAAAAGGAGTGGGGGAGTTTTGCATTTATGCGTGTATGTTATTCATAAGGTTTTGCATAGTATTTTTCCTATCCTTGAAAATTTGCAATTGATCTTGCATTGTCTTGACATACATTTATCATT
The DNA here is from genome assembly GCA_023846275.1 of Vanilla planifolia. Classification (NCBI taxonomy): domain Eukaryota; kingdom Viridiplantae; phylum Streptophyta; class Magnoliopsida; order Asparagales; family Orchidaceae; genus Vanilla; species Vanilla planifolia. The sequence continues at coordinate 2,086,677 of CM043870.1, forward strand.
GGAGCCAAATGTCTTACTAGTTTTCTCAAACTTTTTATTGGTTATTTTCTTATAACTTTATGTTCCATTTGATAGAGAAAATGATTGAGGAAAAACTTTGTTACAAGAACACTGTAAAAAGAAGTGAATTTAATTACCGGTATCTTCGTGATTGTTATAATGATTGAACCACTGTGATGTTGAGCTTTGATGCCAAATGATGTAGACAAAGGAAGAGGTTTTGATGCTAAGATAATGTGAGAGTGGAAGCAAGAGAATTTGAGTTTAAAAAGTTGAACAAGTGGTTCTGGTATTGTTCATTTTGTAATTATGGATGGATGAGCAGATTGCGTGTAGATGGTGCACAAGCTGCACTCAAGGATGTGTGAGTTGCGAGCGGGAAATGTTGGATGCGTGTTGGCGAAGCTTAGACAAGCAGCTGGCGGGTGCTACGTTGTGTGGTGTATGCAAGGGCAGGCTTTCGTGCAAATGAGCGTGGGCAATGTTTTGCATGAGTTGGCTTTGTGCGTTACAGTACACGAATGGTCTGCGGCCTGATGGGGTGTTAAGTCTTGTGCGATTGCTTCAAGTCCTAAGAGTTTGTTGTTGGGAAATAATTTGAGAAGCGAGGAGGAAGAATAAAAGTTTGTGGGAACATCAAGGATGAGTAATAGGTTAAAAGGATGAAGAGAAGAGGAATAATACTCACCAAACTGTTACGTGTAATAATTTTCAAAGTATCACAAAATGAAGTAGAAGCCACCAAACTTCACCAATACCCAACTGATCAAACAAGAGTATAATGAGAATAACTTAAAATTAATAATAAGATGCATTGTATTCTAGATTTATGGATATTTATGCAAGTTAAAACTTACATTGTTGATAATTTTAAACTTATCATGAACCACTAACCATATACCACTTGTTATGAGTCACCTATTATGAGCTACTTATCACTACTTTGATTTCAAAACTTTAGTTACGTAACTTATCTAGAAGCTGCATTTTAAATTATAAAATACTAGTTTAATATTTTTCATGATTATTTAATTATTTTTTTTTGTTAATTAGTCAATGACTAGCTTATTTGGGTCATGCTAGTTGTCTTTGTCATGATTCATATGATGGGCCTATAATAATCGTTTGTTTATGTATTTGTGAACCAAATTGCACTTTTTTTTTCATGTACTTCATGTTCTTTATACTCATGTTTAATTAAAACTTGTTTTGTACATCACTTGAAGTTTGCTCTGATTGCATCGAGAACTTTGTTGTTCTAAACTAAGTTCTAATCCCGATTGTTTGGAGGGCATCAACAAACTGTTGTCGTAATTAGTTTGTAAATGAGCACAAATTTTTGTAACGTTTAACCTCTTAGACTTGGTCATCCACAAATATACCAATTGTCACCTAAAGAGTGCAACATTAATACAAAGTGATCTACTGGGTAGTCAAAGATGCAAACAAAGAAAATAGAAGATAAACAAAAGCAAGGGAACAAGGTTTATGTGAAAAATTTGGGAAAAATTGTCATCCACATTTGGATTATTTTTAATAGAACTTGAAGAGATTAGAAGCTTCTCTTTTATGATTGTGAATGGCAACCTTCACATATGGCACACTGTAGTTTTAAGGGAGGAGGGAAGAAGGCACTTAGGGTTTTCACAGATGCACTTGCATTGCTTCACTTAGTTTTCAAATTGATTGTCTTCTCTTTTATATAGCTGTCTTCATTGTAACATCTTCACATTTAAGCATTTCTTGCTGAAATGTTTCAATCGTTGAACTTTGGAAGTCTTGTGCTATGTCTGCCTATTTGCTCACATCTCCATAAGTCACATATGTAATTGTCTCCTAGCATCATCGTATTGCAATATAGGTCTTCAACTGTCTTTGCAAACATAGCCATAGGTTTACAGTCATGCCTTTAATATATGTCTGTCTTTGCAACCATAACCATAGGTTAACAGTCATGCCTTTTTAGTATAATGTTACACAAAAGACTTGTTTGTAATGTGTATGTTAAGTTTTCTATGAATGTAATACAATCCAGTAGCATGACTGTTGTGTAGATTATACCAAGCTTGTTTTGCGTAAACCTATACTATCATATCAGGATCTACACTTTAACAAGGATATTATACTCCATTGACCCAACTCTAAGTCATGATCTTGACCATATAGAAGTATAAGGGATTATCAAATTCCAAAGTTGATGAGAGATATGAGAAATTCCAAAGACAAGTATCACAAAGACTATGATCATGACATTAAGTATCGACTGTTGAAAAGGAATACCCTTTCTCTCAAGGACCAAATAAACATTATTCTTGTGTCTCCTTCGAAAAAAGATAGGAAAAGGACGCTAAACATCATTAATCTCAAGAAGGAAGCCAATAGGGTTGAAGAAGTCGAGCTTGGAGATGATGGGCATGACTTTGGTTGTCAAGCCACCCTGGAGTACCATTAGCCTACTTATAATAATTTTTGGTGCAAAAGACCACCTTCTACTTGGGAACACCTTAATGTCGCCATTGTGACTGTGTTCATTGCCATTTAACATTGAAGTCTGAATTATTCTCCTTGACTTTTGCAGCTTCATGAAAGTTTCTTCCTTATTGCCTTTGAAAAGATAAACAATTCCCAAGACCTGCTTGCAACAATTTACAAAGTTGAGTCAAGATCTTGACTATATAGAAGGAAAAGGGATATTATCAAGCTCTAGAGTTGATGATACTTGAGAAATTCCTACAAAAAGTTTGATGTAAATTTTGACTAGTGAGGAGGTTGTTAAAGTTAGACAACAAGCGTTATTTTGTAATGTTGGTACGAGTATCTTTTTTGATGAGGACTAAATGACTATTACCTTGGCATATCCTTTGAAAATTGCGAGGAAAAGGGATGTTAATCATTATTTGCATTGACTCAATAGGAAAGCCGACAGGGTCAAATAAATCCATCTCGGAATCCCACTTGCCAACTTCTACTAATTTTCAATACAGGATATCAAAGACTACTTGGGAACACCTTCGATGATACTTTTGTGATAGTTGTCATCATTGTTAACATCAAAGTCTTGAAGTCTTTTCTTTGACTTTGGTTGTTTGACATATGTTTTCTTCCTTTTGACCTCTAAAATGATAAACATTTCCAAAGATCACTTGCAACAACCTTGAGAGGGCTTGTGGGTTTCTTGGAAAATGTGGTCTACCTTATGGACATTATCACTCTTTTGCTACATTAGGGATTGACGACCTTTTCAGTAATGCACATGATCAACTTCATTGTCAATAAAACTCACTCAATATACAATGCAGTTCTTTGAAGAAACATGCCAACCAAACTTTACTGTACATTTGATGGTTAAGTTTAGGATGATGTGGCAATTGTCAAAGGGGAATTTTTGAAATTGAATGCTACTTCACTTTGTTAGAGGAGCAAACAAAGAAAGATGATGCTAGCAAACCAACTTTCAAGAGTTCTATTGATTTTGTTATCTCTTGCTGCTTAGATGTAAATGATCAAACTCTTAATATAAGCGTTTCAGCAAAATTAATTGAAGTTGAATGGGAGGCTCTTATTTTGATTTTAATTGAGTGCATTGATATGTTTACATCACATCATTTGACATTTTGGGGTTGGATTACAGCAATATTGAACACCAACTCAATGCTTTAGCACTTGGTTATGATTGTTTAAAAGAAGAAATGACCATTCAACGTTGAAAAATAGATCTTCATTTGAGAAAAGGTTGAGAAGTTCCTGGAAGCCATGTTCATCTAGACAATCTTATATCTCATGTGGATCTTGTTCATGCTTATGAAGAAGAGAACTAGTCATGGAGAATGTGCATTAGTTTTTCATATCTTGAGAATGCTTGCTCGAAGAATGAATATCCATCATCTTGATTATCTCATCGATTCCTTATATGGGCTTTGATAGCCCAATTTCGTGGATACATTTCTCAATACCTTTATATCAAAATAACTAAATTTGATGAGGGAAAGACATCACTTGTCACTAATATTTGCACACTTTGTTACACAATCATACATTTTAGTATAAAAAAAGAAGGCACAGCTGATTAAAGGATCATGGACTTTTTTCCAAAGCTAGAAGGAATGAAATGTTCAAGTTCATGTGGATAACATTGTTGTGAGCAAAACTTTCCCACATGTCTTTTAAGAGAAAGTTCTTAACAATCTACTAGAGATTTTGGATGCCTTTTGTAGCAACAATATGAGACTACCTTCAAAAGTTTTTGATTAAGAGATCACTTTCAAGGTCACTGAATCTAGAATGGATGAAAAGAAATTAAAAGGAGACAAAATGAAGCAAAATGATGCGCAGCACAAAGCAATAGGGTCGTGAGCTGGATTGCGTGTGAAGATTAGTTGTTGGTATACTGGAGTGCATGTCGTAACGTGCTGGTTGAGTGCTACTCTAGGAGTATGAACATGCCTTAGAGAGACTGAGACCCAAAGGAGAAATAGTGCAAAAAAAGAGAAAAAAAGAAAAGAAACAATATAAAAAAGTAAAAAAAACCGCTTCAAGCACACACGGGCGAGGAAGGGGATGTTCGCGTGTGTTTGACATTAGGTGTCGTGCATGCACTTGCCCTGGCACGCGCATTACTTGTGACCAATTGGAAGCCATGTGCGCTGGGTGGTTGGCGCACGGAAGATGTGCACAACCGAGCGTTCTACGTGCGGGTATGGGTCCGGTCGACTCAAATTTGCATAATCTCCAAAATTAAGTCAAAGAAAAAATACATCTTTTTGTAATTTAAATATTAAATTTTATGCATTAAAATATTGTATCCAACCTTATATAAAAGGGTAATAATGTTGAATGAAGGAATAACTTTTTAAAAGTATTCAATCTTTTTTGGAAAAAAATTCTCTTCTTTTTTTTTGCTCTTAGTCATTATCTTGCTTCCACTTTCATTATAACTACTTTGAAAAAGATATATTGACAAGGGTTTGAGGTGAGAACACTTTGCAGACATATCATATTATTATTTTTGTATTAGAGTGATTCAATTCTACATTGATAACAGGAGTGAAAAAAAAGGGAGTTAAGGAGCAAGCAGCAAAAGGAAATCAGGAAATTGGAGAGGCTTTAGTCGATGTGACCGTGCTGACTACTTCACCATCAAGCTTGGAGGCTTAGGTAGCTATATTAACTCAACAAATGTAAGTGTTAATAGAGATGGTGCTAAAATTTTAATCTCTTCTTATGATGGATCCAAAAGATAATCCGCTTAAAAATGTTCTTAATTCGAGGAATTCTTAATTAAATAACACTTCCAAAATAGTTGTAGATACAGATGAAAATGACATCAATTTCATTTTTTCAACACATTGGAATTGACATTGTTCTTTCAAGACAAATCTACACTTGATTTACCAAGTTATCATGGTACAATAGATGCAGAGAAGTTAGATACGTGGTTGGAGCAACTAGAGTCATATTTCTCTCTGTACGACTACTCGTCTGACAAAGTGGCATATGCTTTACTAAAAATGACGAGTCATGCGTTAGTATAGTGGAATGTTCACCTAAAAGGTGACATAGTCGCGAAAGTAACAAGGACTCAATTTAAGCAGTTAATTCGAGAAGAATTTTACCCCTTGGGATACATGGAAGAAAGGTGGAGAAAGTGGTATGGTTTACGACACCGACAAAGCCAAATAGTTCAATAATGTACCACAGAATTTTGACAAGCCCTACGTTTAGGAATACTTATTGAAAAGATGCGGACATTATCAAAATATATTATAGGTTTGTAATATCTTATTACTATCGAATTATCTTTTTTTCTTATTTAATCCTTGAAGCAAGTTAGTATATTTGCTATAACTATTGAAAAGAAAAGTAAATGCTAAATGACAAATCTAGAAGAACAAAATGCCAAGAAGTCTGAGTATAAGTCGAAAGTTGGAGATAAAAAGAAGAGTATTCTCCAACAAAGTTCATTATAACCGCAACTAGCATCACTCTTTCAACTAGCAAAAATTAGAAGTACTATGATCACTGTAAGAAGGGAGGACACATACAAAAAATGATGAAAATTACATCCAGAACTTGTTTTAGAAAAATTTAAAAATGACAAAATACTTATTACAATTGAGACTGAAAAGATATTTCAAACTTCTCAACAAATAAATGAAACTTTATTTCTTTTGGTGACTCGGAAGGAGATATCACATGAAGTAAAACAAAAAAACTTTTTGCTATTTGATTACAAGTGAAGAAAGAGTTTATCAGTGCTATTGTTGACATTGGAAGTGAAAAGAACTTAATATCCAAAAGTCTAGTGGAAGGGCTAAAGTTGGAGACTACACTACATTTAGGACCCTATTATTTGAGGTGGATTCATAATGATGACAGTTCGAAAACAATGCAATTTAAAATTTATTATTATCTAAAATTATATTGATAAGGTTATTTAAGAAGTGATACCTCTACATGCCTGTCAGATTATATTGGGGAATTTCTACTTGTGGGATTAAGATGTCGTTTATTTCCAACGAGCACAACAATATCGGTACACGAAAGATGGGCAGCAATTCATTCTAAACAAGACAAAGAAGCATTGACAATTGACATTGTTGGTGCTGAATAATTGAAGAGATTAGCAAAAACTTGTCAAATATACGTGTTGCCAACAAAATTCAAAGAATCATTTGATGAGACAGATGGAAGTCTCATTGTCCCAAAGAAAACAACCAAACATCAGCTCAACAAGGAGGATTCAGTAGTACTCAAATCTCAAAAGGAAGAGATCTATGATTAGGAGATCATTTTCAAGAGCTCTGAATTTATAATGGATGAAAAGTAATTGAGGAGAAATTGAAGCAAAATGATATGCAACACAAAGCAGCAAGGTTGTGAGTTGAATTGTGTGCGAATATTCGTTCCAGGTATATAGGAGTATGTTTTGCAACGCTTTAGTTGATTGTTACATGCGGAGTTGTGGACGTGCCCTTGGAAGACTAGACCCAAAAGAGAAATACTGGGAAAAAAGGAAAAGAAAAAATAAGAAAAGAAAAAAGTTAAAAAAACTTGTTGCACGATCGCATGGGTGCGGGATAGTGCGCCTGTGTGAGCTTGACATTGGGCATTGCTCATGCGTGGGCGCATGCGCTCGATATCGGGCACCACGCGCATTTGCGTCCACTGGGGGAGTCACCTCGACACATGCACTACACGTGACAGCGGAAGCCATGCATGGGGCATTTGGTGCACGGAAGGCCCATGAAAGTGGGCGTTCCATGTGCGGGTATGAGTCGAATCAACTTAAATTTGCAGAATTTTTAAAATCAAGTCAAAGAAAAAATGCGTCTTTTTGTAATTTAATTATTAAATTTTATGTTTTAAAATATTTTATCTAACTCATATAATGGGATAAGAATGCTTAAGAAGGAAAGAACTTTTTGAAAATATTTAATCTTTTGTGAAAAAAAATTCTCTTCTCCTTTCTTTGCTCCTAGTCATCATCTTGCTTCCACTTCTGTTGCAATTATTTTGAAAAATATCTACTGACAAGGACTCGAGTAGAGAACACCCTGCAGATAAATTAGTTCTCATAAGGAGCCTTCTTGAGAAATTTCTTGTATTTCTCATCTTGGAAATGGGATTGAAGTCTAGCTAATAGGAGTCATTTGCATGACCTTTCCTTCTATGCATCATGAAATTCAATAACTCATTAGTATAACAGTTGGCATAAGCTGGTTTGTTTTCAATCTTATGAGCAATTCTATGAAGTTTTTCAATTCAATGCAATGCCATTGGAAAATACTCGATTAGTTTGCAAAATGCGAAGCTTCCATTTAAGCTTGCAAGCAATAGTTCATGACCCCCCATCCCCCAATCCCATTCCCCCTCCCCAGTAATCCCAGCCTTGAGGAGCCGCTCTATCTTTATGTGGTAGTTTGGAGCAAAGTCATTAGCTCAATTCTTGTTCAAGTAATATAAATGGTAGTCCTTTTATACAACTCATGTGCAAGACAAGGTAAAATCTTCTCGAAAAATTTGCTTTATCTTTAGTTATTCTCACAAGAAGGTTGAGGCTTTATTTCAAAGACCATTGTATCATTGTTGTTATTTGCAGCCATCGAGGCAACTATTGCACTTGCTTTATGATTTGGGACGATCTTGGTGGGCAGATTAAGAAGAAGTGTGGCCGTTGAGATTGCTTAAGGAAGATAATAGTGACATCAAGAGGTATTGGTTGGCCCTAAGACTCATCTCAAGGAGCTTGTGGTGGGTGAAGACTTCAAGAGGAAGCTTGAGGAAGACTTTTACAAGTTTTGAGAGTTTAACTTGAGACGGTTTATTTAATTTAGAGGATAGCTCGCAATGAATTGAGGACTCAGTGGAACATGTCTCTAGTGATTGAAGGCCTTGAAAAGTGAGGTCCAGGAATTAGTAGGATAACTCAAGGAATTTTGCCTCGGGGACGAGGTTTATGGTGTGAAGTTTTCCAAAGGAGGTGTATATACTAGAGGGTTAGTCTTGAGTTGTTTTCTTGTATGCTTGAGGAAGTTTTGAGAGGAAGAAAGCCTTAATGAACATGCTCGAGATATTAGCTGAAGTTCCTAAAGTGCATGATTTGCTAGAAAATGAAGGTCTTGAAGTGCTTGTTGTAACGTTTGTGATGGAAGGAGATGCATTGAGGATGTCTTGAGGAGGCTAGACTGAGCTAAAGGAAGGATTCTTGAGGGTAGTGAAGGCAACTAGGGCCCCAAACTAAATTAGTCTTTGCATCGTGGGTAACTTTTAGAGTTGTTGGAATTAGATGTCATCAAAGTGGTGAATTAGAAAATTGTATAAGTTTTGCCAGATTTTTACAGCCTTTTGAATTATTGAACTCCAAGTTATGTGGGAAAGTTGTGCTTAATTTATTGCTGCTATACGAGTTTTTTGGGACAAGTGCATATTTGGAATTTGAATGCATTAAATTGAGATTTTAGATTATTGAGTTTTATGGTCTATTTGTTTTGGAATATTTTAGGATTAGGTTTTTAGTATTTATCTTAATTTCTTATTATTCTTTGGGTACTTAAGACTATAATGAAACCCTTGAGAGATATTGGCATGTTCTTATGCTCTGGAGATCTGTAGAACAAAAAAAGAGGAAGATATTTTTGAAAGAGAGAGATTTGAGTGTAGATCCATGTACAATAAGTCACTTTTGAGGGATAGAGGTTGCGAGTATCAATGAAGTTCTATTGGTCCTTTGAGAGAGCATGTTCAAAGCCTTTGGAAGTTTGGGTTATTGTTTGACAAGATGTTTACTATTAAGTGTGGGTTTTTGGAGAGTTTGCTTATAAGTTGATGTTTACTATTTTTCCCTTGTGTTTCCATTGTGGCACTTTGAATGGCTTGTCTTTAGGATAAATCATGTAATTTGACATTAGAGTGTTAAATCATATCTAGTAGTAGATCTTGGTGAATTGAATTTGTTGTAATGTATGATTCATTTGAAAAGTGAGAGAGTTGTTGAAAATTAAAGTAGTGTGAGGATGGAGATGACTCTGGAAGGATAACTATCTAGTTTGTTAGAAGAATATGTGATTTTTCCAACTCAACAACTTAGCTTTCTATGGAGATGATAAGATATGAGGTAGTGGTGCATGCTTCTTTGTACCACTAATTATTGGAAATAAGTTTAATTTGGGAATAAGAATGGACAATAATAGGAGGCAAAGGAGACTAATCTTTGAGCAATAGCACTATTGACCATCCTGATCTTATGACTCAAGATGGCGATGACATGTTGAAACCTTTTCAAGTTGAGGAAAAGATTGGTATCCCACTTACAAGGTAAAAGGTTGTTGCAGGGATGTTGGATGCATGATTGGATGAGTTGGTGATTTATTTCTTCTTTTAAGGGCTTATATTTGTTTCAATAAGGTATCATTTGTGAGGTTAAAGATAACCAATCTTGTGTTAGAGTGGTAGAATGTTTTTCTACAATTTGGTGTTGTATAAAATTGTTATAAGAATCCATTCAAGTAGATTTTGCACAAGGAGTTTTATCTTATGAGCTATGTGGAAATCGAATGATGATGCTAGTGGCATGAGCTTTAATGCCAATGGGTGCAATATATGCAAGAGGTGTTATTAGGTTTAGGAGGTAGATAGTTTGGTTGTGGGTAAATTAGGGAGAAGAGCACCTTAACAAAGTATTTCTTAGGTCTACGTTGTCAACTTGCCACGACTAAAACTCTATGCAATCACTTTATAGTTGCCATCAAGAAGAAAAATCATGGCTGAAATGAGAAGCAAAAGGATGGCTTCCAAAGTAGTAATAAGAAGAAAAAAAATGCTCAAATAAAGTTACTTTTGGATCTCCTAATAAAGTTTTCTTCACTCGTCTTTGTAAGAGGTAAGAATGTTTCAAGTAAGAATGTTAGAAGTTCCACCATTAACTGAGACCATAGTAAAATAAGAAGGATGTTGATAATATGAGGAAAGCTACTGATGTTATTATCGTTGGTTACAACGTTTCGGGGAATTTGGATGCGTATGACTTGAGCTTATCATTATCTCATGTGCTAGAAATTTGTGGAGGAGAAGCTTGTTGCAAGAGTTAACTTTCACGAAGAATTGTTCTTTGTTCAGATTCAGGTCAAGGAGTTGGTGCATTGTAACTTTGATTTTGAACATCATGGAAATTTGATTGCTATGATAGACTAGGTTTAGAGTTGATACTATATCCACATCCATGCATGATTGGTTGGATTCATGAATTACAGAGCTCAAGATGGAGTAGTGGTCAACAAGGTTTGTTATTACTTGAGACCATGTTGACGAGGTGATATGTGATATAGTGATGCTTGCTGCTTGTTGAGTGGTGTTCGTAATTTGTACTTTTGGGCTTGTGATGTGATCCACTTCTTGAGATGACGAAGGGTGAAGTTTTGCAAGGAATATGAAGGGTTCATGTGGAGATATCTACTTAGAGTAGGCTTTGAATGAGATTGTACGAAATTCTTGGTGGCAATGGATGCCACAAGAGGTAGTCGATTATGCTGAACATTTGGCCAGATATAGTTATGAATATAATGACTCTTATGGGTAAATCTCTACTTCAAATGAGAGGTGTATTATCTAAGAGGATCTCGAAAAGACAGCTTGAGAGGGAGGTGTGTTCGTGATAGGTATTGACTAGCCTTGATCATTCTTAATGAACTTGAAGCAAATGAAAACTTTAACAGGAATCTCAAGGAAGATTTTATTATTCTTAAGAGTTTAGCTCAAGATGGTTTGTGCACTTGAGAGGATAGGTCGAGGTTAATTGTGGACTTGATGAGCAAATCTCAAGAAATTGAAGGCCTCGAAGGGCTATTAACAAGATAGCGAGGACGAGTTTTGTTGTCTGGGGAAGGTACCTTGACGAGTTTTTAGGTGTGCTTAAGGAAGTTTGAAGACGAAAGAAGCCTTAAAGAACATATTTGTGTTAATTATAGTTCTTTAAAATATTACTTTGCAACCTTTGGGAAGGAAAGAAATATCTAGAGGTGGCTGGTGTCAGCTCAAAGAAAGATTCTTACGGATGGTTGAAGCACCTGAAATAGACGAAGCTGTAAATTTTGGGCAATTTTCGAACTCTGACATTGATTTTGACAAAAATAACTCAAAGTCCAAGATAATTTTGTTGGGTTTTCATTGCCTTTTGAATTGTCAAATTTCGAGCTCTATGGTGGAAGTTACACTTTGTTAATTGTAGTTCAATTAAAGCTTTTAAAATAAGTGCATTTAAAATCAAATTGGGATTTTATTTATAGTTTATTATTTTATGTTGAAGATTTAGTTTCTATTTGTTTCTTAATATGTTAGGATTTAATTCTTAATGTTTGTGTTTTGTGTGTTGTCATGTTCTTTGATTTTTTGTTAATTCAAGAGAATAATCTGATGAAGAATGATCTGATTGAAAGGTAGGGAGATATTTAATTGTAAATTTGCGTCCAACATCTCATCTCAATGGGAGAGCTGGTGAGTCTTTGGGGAGTGTGAGCTCAAAGCCGTGGGAACCTTGGGAGCATTTTGGCAAGGAGTATGCAATTGAGGGTGTTGTTGAAGGGTTTTTTAGAGTGTACTTTTAAATAGATTATTTAGGATTTGTATTGATTTAAATATTAGAGTTTTCTTGTGTAATTTTTGTTGTGGACCTATTTTTTTGTTACATTATTTTTTTTTCCACTTGTTTTTATTATGCCATTTTGAATAATTTATTGCCTGAATAAATCACTTTACATGTTGATGAACTTAAAAGATTGGGTAATCGAATCATGAGAATGACATTATTTATATCTTGAGGAAAGCAATCATGGCTTAGTCTCTCACCATCTTCCTTGTTGACGGAGTAAGATCAGCATAAACTTTAGCATGGAATTTGTTCCTTAGATTATGTTATGTTATTAGACAAGGCTTTTTTAGAGCACAATAGTAGAATTGGTGTTGTTCTTATTATCTCTAAGAGATTGATAATTTGACTTCGAGTTGAACCTTCCTTAATAAATAATGAAGTAGAGTACAAATCTCTTTAGGATTATCTTAGTTTTGCCTTCGGTCTCAAAGTTATCTGCCTAGTCATCAATGATGATTCACAAAGGAAATATCGAATACTTGTTCTTGACAATGTTAAGAAATTCAAGTTCATCGACGTTTGGCATGTTTCTTAGACGATAAATCAAGTGGCCAATGCATTAGCAAAGTTCAGCGATCTTATTAGTCGCGCAATTCTTGACACCCAAGCATGGTGTCTATCCACGTGTTGGAAATTGATAAGCAATCAAGTTCGAGTGATTCAATTTGCAATTACAAAAGCAAGGTAGTCTTTCACAATCTTCAGAAGATTCAAAGAAGAACCATTGTTAAAGTCCGTAGTTTTTTCTCATCAACAATGTTTTGTGATGGATATCTATATCCTCTTCTCCATGGCCTTCCTTAAGTAGAAGCTTTGGAGGTCATGAAAGAGATACATTTGGGTGGAAGGTCCCTTGATGTTAAAATTATCTATAGCAGACACTTTTGGTTTGCAATGCATCACAATAAATGAAGTTTGCAAGAAAGTCATATAAGTGCCAAATTCATGCTACTTCTAACCAATTAATTCTTTCCTACTTCTAACCAATCAATTCTTTGAAGTCCATCACAATACTTTGGTCTTTCACTGTTTAGGGTATGAATTTTGTGGGCCACTCCCTTTGGCAAAAGGGTAATTGTCAATATCTCTTGTCACTCATGATTCATTCCATTAAGTGGATCAAAGCAATCACTTGGTTCACCAAATGACAATTGTGGTAAAAAATTTTTTGATGTGGTAGTGTGACTCTTGGAATTCTTGTCATTTTAGTAACCAAAAGCATTATTATTTTCTTTGTGGTGCAGCTCTAACTTTCTTCTATTATGGGGCTGCTAGTGGAAGCATGCTTTTGGTGGAAAATTTGGAGTCAAATGAATAGGGTAGGATGGCATTCAAAGGTTGATGTCATTGGGGAAAGAATAAAAGAAGGAAAATGGGTTGATATGGTCTTATTTGACAACAACTTCCATAAGAACCATGTAAACTCCATTCTATCTCAGTTTCAAAATTTGTTCTTCTTATGGAAGTAGGAACATTACTCTTGGGTTCAAAATGTAATTGCTGTATACTAAACTGATCCCAATTCAATTACAATAATGGAGCATAATAAAGATCTCAATTTGATCGATGAGTCTCGATTGCTTGCTGATTTGAAGAGAAAGCAATGTGATTATTAAGGGGTACTTGAACAAGTTTGTTCATCCAATGAGCTTCTTCATAGGAAACATTGTACCATGGAAATGTGGTCTCAAGAAGGCTCTATGGTCTTTTAAAACCTACTCCTAACTTAGAAGGATGGACCTATTCAAACCCATAATTGGGTCGAGTACATTAGTTCTACTAGATGAACAATGCGAAGAGATTCTAAGAATATGGAGTGGAAATGATATGAAGAAATTTTATGCATAGACCCTTTGTTCAAGAACCAATATGCTTTTCCATTTCTATATAATTCTTAACCATTCTTTTCATTATAAAGCCTAGTGCTTGATTGTGATTAGGTTCTCAAGAAAGATTCTAGTAAAATAAAACCCAATGAGGCTTACAATAGCCTTTTGAAAGGTTTCAATAAGCTTGTGTTTTGTTGTCATTGAAATAGACATTGAAAGGATGCTTTGATAAAATTGCATTATGCTCGTTTTCTTTTGTGTATAGAGGAAGAAGTTATACACTTACATAGGTGGGAAAACAATTGCCACACAAAGATGTAGGTTCATTTAATTCCATTGTACCCTAAGAAGCTTAACCATTATCATGAAAAGCAAAGCACCTAGCCAAGAACAAAGCATCACATCATAGTGATGATAAGTTTTTTGTTGATGTAGGATACGTTGCATCAATGGATGGTATTGAGTTGATATAGTAGGCTGTATGAGATTTTTTTATTTATTTCATATTTTTAGTTGATATTGGATTGCAATGGGTCATTTGTAAGGCTCTTTGAAGTTTTTAATTATTTTGGCATATTTTTATATTTTATATTATTTTATTATAAATTTTATTTTAGTTATAACTTTTACAATAATCTTATTGAGAGGAATCGTTTGCGGTAAATTATGATTTTTTAGTTGTTTGATATTTCTTCCAAAAACTCTCTTATCTTCACGTTAATGTAGAGAGTTGTACCTTCTTTTTTCTCCTACACTAGCATGACATTGTTGAGAATGGTAGAAAAGGTTCTTTCATTAATGTTTCTTTTTTCCCTTATTCTCAATTTGAGAATTCCAAAAAAACAAATGATTGTTTTGTTTATTTCTCAAATTTTGCCTCTTTATTGGTTTAGGCTATGGACCTCGTAGGTCCTTCATTGCCATAAGTGCTCTAGGTGTTCAACGAATGAATCTTTCTCTTGGATTATGCAGAAACTTGTCCTTGCAACATAGTGGAAGCAAAGATGAAACCAAATAAGTTGATGATGCTTCTTCTCGATTCCCTTGTTGGAAATCGAGTTTTCTCTGTTGACTAATCTAAATCACCAAGTTCCAAATTATGCCTTTGCTTGCTATGTTTATTGTTGTGATAACTTGAAGAAGACAAAGAAGGTGAAGCTTCTGCATTTTATTTTGTTGATGTAGATTTGGTGTTTGTTAACTTGAAGAGACGCTGGACCACAATATTTTGGTCATTTCCTTTGTGGATTACCTTAAGTAGAATAATAGCACCATTAAAACAAAGGCAGCAACACATTATGTGTTGTTGGGTTCAGTTGAGAAGTTTCATTCCTAGCAAGAAGGCTTCAATAAAAATCTGCTTTGGGCATTCTTCATAGTACATCCTTTTAAGGTTTACATCTAATTGATATCATTTGCTGCATACATTTTGCATTATTATTAACGAAATTGATTACTGGGCACTCCCTTGATCATATTTAGTGTCTATCTATTATCATAACTGGCTCCAAAATATTGGTTGGTGATAATAACCTCATCTCAATTGTTACAATAGTATTATTCATGTCATGTTGATCGCGTTTTATCTCTTGACAATAACCATGTCTTCGCCATGGTTGTGTCAATCTTGTCTTCTAAGTTCACTTTTGTTGCCCTCAAATTGTTAACTCGATATGTCACCAAGTGTTATTACTTGTTAAGGGCTTTACTAGTGTTGCCTTCTTCGTTCTAAACATCAACTCTCTCAAGGATGTTGGTATTATATCAATAATATGGTCTTAAGGCTTCCTCAAGTGTTTAACAGTCATATTTCTTTCCTTGAAGGATTTAAGGTTTTTGAATTTTAAAATCACCTTGAATTGTTATGGGTAGATGTTCTAGTCATACCTTTTGAGATATCTTCAAGGTCTTCATGCTTTAAAGTTCATATAAGGGAACTTGGCTTTTCCTTATTATTAATTGTTAGATCACTTTACTGTTGAAGATTGTTCTTCTTTCTTTCCCTACTTTGCTTCATTCCTCGTCTTTCTATTGTAATCTTCTTATCCAAGATGGTATACTTTTGGGTGGCTTTATCGGTCCAAGACCAAATTTGTTTGTCGATGGCAACTCATGTGGTTCTCTATCCAACATGGATGGCTTTAATGCTTCAAGTTGTCGACATTGAATATTGAGGACATTTCCATGCATGGATATGGGTTTGTTGGTAAGCATTTTCAGTAATCGTCTTTGTGACTCTTAATGGCTCTTACCATATTAGTTTTAGCTTTCTTCATCCTTCAAGTGCTTTTTGTTGATATGATTCCATATGAAATCTCTTACTATGACATAACATTCAACTCGATGCCTATTGTTGTATTTATTCTATGATGTCTCTTGTTGCTTCTCAATTGCAAAAAGTGTCAAACTAACATTTTCAAGAAACTTTTGAGCTTCTCTTCTTTGAAGTCATATCCATCATTGACAAAAGGATGTTCCAATATTAGCTCAAAAATTTAGTATCTCTGTCAGACGCTATTGAAGTAGGCAATGCAACACATGCTAAAAGAATAACTTCATTGCTTGTGTTCTTTATACCTTGAGCCAACAAGATGTATTATTGCAATCTTTAAGAATTTATCCACAATCATAAAAAATAACTGACTTACCTTGTTGAAGTGGAGACTCCTGGTTCATCACCACCCTTAGCTAATGATTCTACATATTGTGTCTAGTCATCAAAGGATTGCACATTTTTGTTTTATTTTTTACATATTTTGGTATTTTTGAATTGTACTTTTTTTATTTGACATGTATTTTGATTATATGTACATTATCTAGAATATTAGAAATACCAAGGTTAATCATTAGTGTTGTTATGGTTTCTATAGCTTAGAGCCCAGGGGATGTTATGTTTCACCAGTTCGTAGTCATTTGAGTTTGTCTTGGTGTTTCGTGATGTTCTAGATTTTTATAAGCTTTTGGAGACGATTCTCAAATATTTTAGTTCAAGTCATCATTTTTTTGAATCCTTGTCATACAATAGTATTGTACAGTTATCACTATTTTTTATCAGTATTGTTTATTGATTTTCAATATTATGTGATGTACTTTAATATACTTGGAGTTGTATTTGAGTGTTGTTTTGTTTTACAAGTATTTTGTAGTCCTTGAGTATATTGGATGGCTGTTAGTCTTTGAGTGCATGTTTTGATGATTGTATGGGATTCTTGGGTTCAAATATCTTTTTTCTCCATCTCATGCATTTTTTGGACCTCCATTGACGGTCACTTAAATACAGCCTGTACTCCATTGGTCAATTACAGTAGGCATTACATAGTTTGTTGAACTATATTAGTTTTTTGGTTGTGTCAGATGAACTGTTCTACCGTACGGTTTAGCGAATTGTTTATCTGTCATTATTGGTCTTGCTTGCTGCTTAAGCTATTATAAAGACTATATGAAGGCTTTAAATTGAGATTGTAATCCTTATGTCTTTTTTGAATGAAATGAAAGCTCTTATTGCTCTTAGCTTAGCATAGCTAGGGCTACATGGTGATGGAGTGATTCCTCTCAACTCTAGATCGCTTTAGAGGCAGTCTGAGCCAAAGACATGTAGTGTTGTAAGTGGCCCCCTTGAGTTATCCCGTAGGTGCTTTCACTCATTTTTACCTTCGTCCCTCTTCTTTAAGTATTTCTTGCTTGTTAAAATATCTATCTATCCCACCTAAATTACGACTTTTGGAAGAAAAGAAAAAAGAGAGCCCCTTAATATTATTGCTTAATCTTCTTCTACACTTTTTAGTGTTATTTAGAAAAATGAATCAATGAATTTTATCAAGATTGGATCAACTTATCTATCTTTCAAAATCTTCTATAGAAAAATCTTTTCTTTGCTAATTCTCTGTAATTACATGTTTTGACGTAGCAATTCAATTCATTATGCAATGAAATTTTGATGGATGATAACTCATATTTCTTTGACAACTTTCATGTTCAACACATTTTGAATTTGATTTGTTACATGGGAGTTTTCTTTGCTCTAATCTATTGCTATTAGAAATTAGGATTTAATTTGCATGTGTCTTTTTTGTGTGGCTTGAATTCTTACCAAATCAATTTATATTAAGATTTCTTGCTTCTTGTACTCTCATAAAGGAACTCATATTTAAGATTTTTTGAAATTCTATCTTTATCATTGTTTTCTCTCTTTCTATATCCATATTTGGAACATATTTGCTATTTTTACATCAAATTTTTTTTTTTTGATTCCACTATTGTTTTTATTTACTTCCACCACCACCACTGCTTTCCTTTGCCCCCCATGTTGTTGTGGTCAACACTACAACTTTTCTTAGTAGCTCTTGTTGGTAGTTCATCAAGGTGCTTTTCAACGAACATATCCTATACTTTCTATTGGCGGATTTCATGGTATTGCTTGGAAACTATTCATTTGAGTATTTCCACGTATGGGCTCATGCTAGGTCGACACATATGCTTTTGTTGGTTTTGGATTATCTTTGTGAACCCAAAGTGAGCTGATACTTTTGATGTATGGGCTTGTCAAATGGAACTCCAACGATAGAGTATCCACTCTTTCAAATGGAACTCCAATGCATTCTTTGTTTTTCGGTGTTCTCAATGAATCCCTTGTAGTTAGGATTCTCACCACACCTTTAAATATTCTCCTCTTGCTCCTCTAGTTGGACTTGCATTATAACGACTAAACATAAATGCTCACTAGGGATCCTAAGAGCATCTTGACAAACTTGTGTTGGTTTTCTTTCTTCTGCTTCACCATGTTAAATTATAGTAGATGGAACATCAACTTTAAGTTGTCATTATTGCTGCATCTTCATTTATGTCTGCAAGTAATGGAGTGGTGGATGATTTGAGTGACAATAGTTCCCTACCCCAGCGAATATGGTGATCGATACTTTATGGCCTGGTGTAATGCTACCAGCTCCTTGTTATATCTCATAGTTAACATGCTACAAGTTGTTCTCCTTGCATAAACACGGCTAGCATCCTAATGCATCTAATTTTATCTTAAAGGGATGTCATGGATCAAGCAAGGCTAAGATAGGTATCTCGCACATATTTTCTTCTTTAGTGGGAGAATGGCATCTCATCCTTTATCCCACTCAAACTTGTTGCTGGCTCAAGTGACTGCATGAGATGGTAAAACAATCTCATAGAAGCATTTGATGAATATCTAAAGGTATTGCTATACTCCATTAAAGCTGCTTTGTTCCATGATAGTCTTTTATCTTTGCCACTTTTGCATGACTTCCAGCTTAGTTGTGTCAATTTTTGTTTCTCTATTGTCAACCTTAAACTTGATATGCCTCAAGATCGAAATCCCTAATTAACTATTCTTTGGGTCCAGTTTCAACTAATGCCATCAAAGAAAATTTAACACCTTTTGCACGTGCTCCTTTTCACTTGGTTGTAAATTGGAATGTTATCTAGATGCATCAGATTGAAGTTGCTGATGTGCAGCCTTGGGATGTTGTTCATCAGCCATTTGAAGGTTTGTGACACCTTGCACAGCTCAAATAGCTCCACCTATTTTGTTGGACCTTGAGATCATGTTCCATGTATATAACTTGTGTATACAAACCTCTTAGTGGACAACTTTAAGTCGAGTTTAGGGCAGAATTGTGCATGTTACAGCTGATCGAGCAAGTTGTCTATCATATGCAAATGATGTTGATTCTTAATGGTGATCTTGCGAAATGGAGGTAGTTCACACACACATTCTCAATCTTCCATCTTGTTTGAGACTATCAAAACAGTTGATCTATATGCGAACTATGTGGCTTTGGTAGTCCACTATTGAGTAGCTCTTTCACTTGCTAGTTTTTCTTTTCATTCTCCATGATTAAAACTTGATATCCTTTGAGGTTCAATAATGAGACATTCAACACAAGATTGATCTTATGTTCTACCTATTGTCTTTAAGGCAGGCCTTAAGGCTCTTCATCAAGTATAACTTGTCCATGAGTCTTCTTTTCTTATGTTTGATCTTCTCCATGCTTGGTATGACTCTATTGTTTAGCTTCTCAGGTTGCACGAGTAGTAGAAAGTAGCTCTTTCTAGCATTGATGTCCCTTCACTTGTCCAGTAGTTATCAAATTTATTATTAGAAGCCTTCAAAATATGTTTATAAGGTACTTCTCATTCTACATCAATTGGTACCTCTTGGCTCATCAGAAGCATACAATATCTTCGTCCCAAAAGATAAGTTCTCAAAGCATCACTTTTCAAGAGGTAATACTTCACTTAGCACCACATTGATTTTTCTCAATGTTCTTATGGATTCATCCCAACAAGGATGGATTGGTCTGTACACTTTTTGAGAGTTCAAGTTGTTTCATAAGACTTACCAAGATTAAGTTCTTCATGCTAGCTATGTCAATTATGACTGCCACGATTTCCTACTTCATGTGTACCTTGAAATTGAATGATTTGTCACCAGTTTTCTTAACCTTAGCATGATCCTAATTGTCCTCCTTGGCTTGGCCATCATAGCTCGGTTCAGCTTGCTGGAAGGTTTTGAGGACCTTCCCGTGCTTCATGGTAATCATAGTCTTATTTTCTTTATCCTCATTCTTGTTGAACTTTTTAGGTTACAATATGGACACAATTTTTAGCACTAACCTTTCACATGGCCGCCAATCTTGTGGTGGACACAACATTTGTCACACGCCATCAATTTAGAGTGCATATGAGGCATTTTTCATATTCTAGATTGTCCTTTGTTCTTTTTTTCTTCTCCCACTTCTTGATGGTTGCAACATCTTTTATAAGTATCACAGTTGCCATCTGCTATCTCCCTTTTTTTATTTTCATTATCATTGTGGAGAGTTGACATGACTAAGAATCATCAAAGAAAATAACCCAATTTTGGTGGCTATGGATTGATATACTTGGCAAGTGTATTTCATCAACATTGACACCTAAATCTATTGCCCAGTCTTAGGGAATATATCCCTCTCAGCCAATCTTTTAGCATCACAACTGAGTTTGGTTGCTGCTTTACAACAATCTTTATCAATTCTTGGTCTTGTTGAATAAATTTTGCACGTTCCTACAACAAACTACTAGACTTTTCTTTTTATAGTATCATAATTTCTCGTCATTGTCATATCTACATTTTTTGGATGGTTGGGTTTTCCCTTTTTGGATCTTTTGGCCTCCATGATACAAAAGTCAAAGTCCTTTAATGCCAAAAATATGATTTTTTTGGACTTTGACTTGTTGATCTAGTTTTGGTGTTAGTCAAACCAAAGAGAAGAGGGATTATATTGTTTTTGGTTTTCTTGTTGGATTACTTAGATTGATGTTTGACAACAACACTAATTATTGAAGGAACTTACAATGTGAAGTTTCCTCTCTAGAAATGTAAGGGGTTTTAAGGTTTTTCTTAGATAAAGGAGATATAATAAAACAATAATTCTCATAATATATTTTTAACAACTTGCCCAAGTGTTATTCATTACAAGCTTTTTTAAGGTTTACATCTTATAGATAAATTTTATTGCTTGCACATGTTAATACTATAAAAGAAATAGATCATTATCGATTTTGACCCTTTGACGTAACTACAAATCACCGGATTAGTGACAACAATCATGTATTAGTTGTTACACTTACAATGGTGACCTTGAAGTGAAAACTAGTATGCAAATCTCATAAAAGGGGGGGTGACTTGTGTGGTATTAAAAATAATTTTGGTTATTTTTTAATGTATTTATTTCTTAAAAATAACTTTATGTTTGTAGAAAACTTTGATTTTATATATATATATTATTTTTAATATGATAAAAAAATGAAGATAAAAATTAAAATGAGACACCATAATTTATAGGTGGTTCGGTTCAAATTAGAACTTACGTCCACCCCAAATCGAGGTTGGGGAAAACATCACTAACAAAGGGTTACAACTTGTAGTTTTTTTTTTATGGTTCATCTCAAACCTACTAGCTTTTACTGGTTCAATTATAACCTAGGTTTTTGCCAGCTTAATCCTAACTTGTTTTTTTACAAGATCAAACTAAACTCGGACTTTTGCAAATGCTAGGCAGCCTAACCCAAGATAAAGAAAAATACAGCAAAACGAAAAAATTTCGATAAATTTGTACAAATTTCTATACTTGTTGATTAATAGAACAAGACACAACAAGTTTAAATTCAAGAAGAGAAATAAGAATTTGAAAGTTTAAACGTGTAAGGCTTAGCTGGAAAACTTTGATGATTTGAGAAAAAGTTGTACTTACTATCAATAAAATTTACGTCAGTAGAATATGGAGCAGCGTTTTGTTGAGATTTCAATATTGATTCTCATTCACTAGTTATTTCATTTACAATGATTAAGTATTTATAAAAAAATTATGATTATAGTCGTTAAAAAGTATAAAAAGCTATTTGAAAAGCTGTAGCCAAACAGCATAAAAAACATGCTAAAATAATTTTTCAAAATGGCTAATGCAATGGCTAAATAATTAGCCGTTAGGCGGAATGGATCAGGGCCGTTGGATCCGATTGGAGGCGATACAGATCGTCAGATCTAATGTTGAATAAGCAGATGAGTTATAGATAGTCCAATCAAGACGAATTTGATCTTGTCCATCCAATCATGTCGGATGAGATCTGGATTATTCGATTTAACAACGGTAAAATCGGGGTTGATCTTGGCCATAGGATTCAAACAGGATAATTAAGAACCACATGATTCAAGAATAAGGCGGAAAGAGTTCTAGTCGTCCAATAGGTTAGGATGAAGCTGTGGCCGTTAGATCTAGGGATAAATTATAAGAAATCGACGGAATCTGTAATCACCGTCAGATCTGGGAGATCGAACGAACGGTGGGATGGATGATCATAACTGATAAGTAAAACGGAGGCGTGCTCCACTGCGCGATTGCAAAAATGCGCGATCGGACGGAGCTAAGCGCTGCAGATTTTGTATGCAGACAGGAACAAGGGATTTAGTCCCACATTGTAGGAAACGATAAGCATTTGGACTTTATAATTATTCACGTGGAGGTATTATGTAAAGCTTAATTGTGGTTGACTCCCCTCTTTTGTTCTTGGGAATTATCCCCTGTAAGTACTCATAACATACAGGTTTATACGGGTCAAACCCATACGTATGCTTGGTTCAAGTGCTTCCCAACTTGACCTAATGCCTTACCCCATTCGGTTCAAGAATTCGTTGTCAGCCATAACCGACTTGACCCGATTTGGTTTCGACTGTTACCTGACCCAAGGTTTGCTTGTGCGTGCCCTGTCGGGCTTGCTTGTCCTGAGAACTTTGAACTTGGGCTCAAGCTGGGATGTGGCAGAATTTTTTTATTTTAATTATGAAAAATTTAACCGATTTAATTTTTTTTAATTTAGGCAAGGTTTAGCAATAGAATTTGACAAGGACAGAATTTAACCAAGAAAAAGGGAGTTGTGAGATTAAAAAATGGAATCTTATTTGTTTGTTAAATTAAGGAGATGACTGAGCAATTTGATGTTCAAATATGATTTGAAATTGATAGAAAATGAGAGTTTCTTAAAATCAACAAGTTAACATTCTATTAAAAACTTATCAAAGTTTGGTGTATGTCTTTAATCTTTGGAATTTATTGAACACTCTAAAGTGTTTTAAAAATCATGAATTCACTATTTTCTAAGGTGCATAACTTGTTAATTAAAAATTATACCTGATTCTCACTAAACAAACTCATTAGAATAAAATGTTAAAACATTTAAGGCTTGACTCATCAAATACAAGGATGACCCTACAGACCCATAGCCATAAAATATTGTTTTTCATGTCTTCATGAGTCCTCTCTTTTGGATTGTCTCAAATTGCAATCTAAACAAGTCACCAAGTATCATGACTTTTGTTTAAGTGTTTTGCAAACTTTGTGAGACCTCTCAAGGACTTCTGTGGTGATACATTCTCTCAACACATCTCCGAACTTATCGTTGTTGTCTTGTGTTTCACTTGGCTTTCAAAAGTTTTGAATAGATCTAATGAAAATGGAAAGGCAAAACTAAAGGGCCGAGATGAACAAACTTGTTGACTTCGATTTTGTTTTGGTATAAACATTCACTCTTTTTCGAGGCTATCCATATGGTTTTGTTTGAATAAATGACTCGTCAATTCACACGTAAATGAAAGACTGATGAGTTGAGGGGTCGATGAAGACAAATTTTTGCACGACTCAATTAGAACTTTTATGTTCAATGAATGGCTAGATTGACATGTGGTAATTTTCAAGACACAAGGGAATAACAAACATTCATTTTTTGGTGGGATTGACACATCCTTCTTTGTTAACCTTATAGTCTTGTTCTCAAATAGCCTCCAAGCCTTCTCTAATAGCCTCCTTGCCAATTTCTTAGAAACCCCCTTTAGATTCATTCTTCGTCAAGCAATCTTGTTTCTTGCTAGCAACCTTCGGACCCAGTCTTTGACAAGGAACTTTTTTCTTCCCAATGATCTTCGATTTTATTTTTTTGTAATGACCTTATTGGGAATATCTTCTAATTACTGTTTGACAATGGGTTCTTCAGTATAGTTTATTAGACTCCAAGCCTACCATGGTAGTAACTCAGTTAGCCAAGTTGTTAGGCCTTCATGATCGTTCTGTTTACTCAAATTTTTGATACTTATGCAAGTGCCAACTATTATTTGTTTTTATCGGCTTTAAATAGACCACATGTGGGATCATTTAGTGGATTGGAGATCAGCAACTTGTAGCCAAAAGGCTCATTTTCTATTATGAAGGAGAGCGAGGGGATAGGATTGCTGTGTTCACTAGATTTGTAATCTAGGTTTCTTATTGTAGTGTTGCCTCCAAAACCAGTAACGATGTCATCTTTGATTAGAACCAATGAACTAGAAAAATAAAAGAGAGAACACAAAATATTTATCTTGAAAAACCTTTAAAATAGGAAAAAAACCATACTTGTTGTGGTTTGACCAAAATTCCACTTTTTTTAGGTTGAATACATGTACGATTTCTAAATTAAAGATTTTGATAGTCAATAGAGAAGGTATGAGAAGCCAAAAAACCAAGTTGAGTAGAAGTGAGAGCCAATAGAGGGAATTGATCTTTTAAACTTGTATCTAACGTCCGTTTACAAGCATTGAGCTTCTTTGTTTGTAGAAGAAATTAGTTTAATACAACAAAATTATTTAATTGTTATGTTTAATATAAGAATCCTTAGTCAATATTCAATATTTGTTTCAGCTTGTGTGGCTTTTTGTTGCATCTTTTCTCATCTTCTGACTTTAGAACATATTGTAATGATATTTTGCTCTTTTGTATACAGATCAGCGTAGAGAATTCACACCTATCTACTTATGTTTCTTTAAAGAGATGGCATCTGAAATATTTAATGAAGAAACTTTGTGTCATGTGCTCGAATAAGATAAAAAACAAGCAAAAGTCATATAATACTCATGTATTAGGCCTTAAGAATTTATAACATTTCTTTTTTCTTTTACGAAAAGAGTAAATATATGTATCTTGAAATAATTACTTATAGACGGTTGTCAAAGGATACATATCGTTTCTTGGAAATGATATATTCATGGGTTAATATGACACATTATTCTCTTAAAAATATGTATTTTAGAATTATAAGGTTTTAATCAAACAGTTCATGCATAGCTTGGATGTCACGTCATTTTTAGATTAAGAATTGGCAAGCTAATTCCTTTCTTTTTTCTACTTTGTCATCTACCCTAGTTTTCATGTATGCTTTTACTTTGTACGTAACTATTTTATCCCAAATTCCCCTTCGAATTTCGTAGCATTATCTATGAGAAAGTTGTTAGTGATTGGAATACTAGAAGGAGATAACGAAAACAATGAAACTAAGAAGCATACCATGATATGACTCTCTAAAAACAGAGATGAAAGGGTCACAATAATTGGTCTTGTTTTACTAATATTATGATCTATACAAGTGCTCTTCTTTGTAGTTTGAATGCAATGACATTTAACATGATACGTAGTAGTTTATGCATGTCATGTTGGTGATGGCTACTATATTGGCTATTTAAGATTCAATGCAGAGTGCCGCCACTTTGGCACCAATTGCTTCTTTTGTAGCAATTGATATGTCACCCATTAAGCAAGCTTTGATCAAAGAGCTTAACATTAAGCACTCTTGAGAAATCTTGAGTCTAAATTGTACAAGGCGCAAGCATACAACGCCATTTGCTCCTCTTTTCTATTGCATTTGGGAGAGCTCACCAAAAAGAATTCAATGGTGTCTAGTTCCTACTAATATATGAATCCAAATGCCTTTGACTTTGAATTTGAGACTGCATTTGTCAAATGATTGGCTTGAATGCATTAAAATATAAATTATTTCTTAGCTTTCCTCAAAAAACTTCCCCTCCGCATGGTTTTGAAGGCTGTTTGTTGGTTAATTCACAGCTTTAGTGATCTCTATCAAGTGTTCCTCTTGACATTCATTACCTTTAGAACATCTTGACATTCATTACCTTTTGAACAATGAAGATGGAAGGCATCAACCTTTTCTTGGTGCTATAGAAAGACAAAAATCCATTACTATAATGATGTTGTGCTCGAGGATTTCCGAGCATATCCAATTTGGTCGAGTTCACTATCGTCAAGGCTCATGCCATCTTTCTTTAGTAAATTCCTCTTAATAATTTCTTGAGACAATGGATCAAGTCCTCAAGACCATGTGACGATACATCAACCCAAAAGAGAAACACAACTAACACATGAGCTCACCAAAGACAAATAATCGAACAAGCCAAATATCTAGAAGAGGCCTTTGTATTTTATTATGCCACAATGATTTGAAGTACACCAATAGAGGAGATTACCCTTTGTTAACCTAGCTCCACATTAAGATGTTGGTACTTAGGAAAAGAGATGATATAAAACCCGTAATCAATGAGAACTTTTGCTCACTAGAGGAATCTATGAAAATGCTACAAGAATCATGAAAACCATTAACATGACATTGAAAAGTGTCAGGTGACTAAAGAGTTCGATCAAAAATTTTTTTCGAGGGGAAGATTTAGGAATTTTAATAGCAAAATGATGGCTAGAATTTTGAGATCAAAGTATTTGTGTTGATACTTTGTTTGGGTTTAAGAGAATATTGAGGAGAAAATGGTTTTATTTGTATTCTCAAGAAAGGCAAGCAAACATCTAGATTAGATATTATCAAGAATTTGGTGAGCATTAAAGATGGTGAGTCTAAGACTTTTACATACTGTAGCTAGTAAACCCATTGTTTGTGATGACTATAAGGGAATTTCTTGTGGAGCCAAGTTCAAGCCTTTATGGGTGGAATAAATCATAGGGCAAAGGATGAAAGGCGAACAAGGGCTAGGGATGGTTGCAAAGGAGGCATTGGTCATTCCTAGAGAGCAATTGGTAGCTATGAGCATAAGATGGTCTTACTCTCAAGGGCTTTAATTTGCTAGTTTTTGGTACACTATTTTCATAGTAGGTCTTCTTATCCTTATCTTCTTGGCATGAATGATCATTATTGGCATGAACTAGCATGCTCGATGCAGGTTTGGAGTGCGAAACATGACCCATGATCACCATTAAGTGTAAGGAGCATGAAATGCTGTGTTGGATTCCAACATTGTGGTGGTATCTCTTAACTTTTTTCTTTATTGCATGGATGGAGACAGTTGTCGCCAAGTTGGGTCACCCAATTACATCTATGCAAGTATCAAAAAGTTTTCTTGTAACTAAGAGATCTTCTAGAAATTGGGATAGCACATAGAAGATCAAAGAGGTTTATAAAAGATAAATAATCTCTCAAAAAACTTTCATATCTTTTGAGACACCCCTTGGAAACCTCTTATGGTCATGCGCATTGCTCCCAATGCTCCCTTGAATACAATGTTGGCCTTGAGTGGTGTTAGACATAAAAATTTATTCCTCTAGAAGTATTTTCACTCTTGAGGACTCATCCTTAAGATGTTTTATGATCACAAGGCTAGTTCTTCATGACATATCAAATGTAGAGGGATTTGCTCAAGACTTTTTGTGAATGTGGGAGTTGTAATTGGAGAGTAACCTTCAAGGGTTAAAATAGACTTTAAGTCCCTCTTTCTAGACGTTCTAAAGATTGATTTGTTTAAAGTTTGTGTGATGAGCTTGGAACCTATTTAAGCCATCTTATTAAGTTGGGTTGAATGCTTGAATTGTTTATTTTGCTATCGACTTAAGTTATTTTTGTTGTCTCTAAGGTGTGAGCATGAAAATTTTTTAGCTTGAAATATCACTTGAAATTTAAATTAATAAATTTGGAGTTAGTTATTTTCTCACTAATCTTCCTTTTCTAATTTTGACTCTTATCTTCTCTCTCCTAGTCTTCAATTTGGTATTATGCAAGATCACCATCTGATTTCCATTGCTTATTTTTGATGAACTAAGGAAAGAAGATTGATACAATCATTCATGCTGAAGTTCAATATCAAATATTTGTCGATTAGGCGACTGTCAAAAGAAGAGATTAAACTTATTGATAGATCATACTTTTAATATCAGAGAACTTATTGTTGTGTCAAATAGAAAGAGAGATGTAGAAGGATGATCTCATGAAGGTAAATAAAAGATGAATATAGAATCTGTTGTAATCAATGCTGGCTAAAGATACAAGAATTATAAACTAACAAATTGCTCAATTATTACATTGTTTCAATTGTTCATGGTGATTGTCTTGGAACTACTTTAGTTGTCTCACCAATGAAGAAACTGCAAGGACAAAGATCTCACCTTCTAGGTTGGAGATTTAGAATTAGGTCATTTCGAAGGAGATGGATGGAGGTGATGGATGATTAAAACATTAGAACAATTTGAAACTTATTTCTTTCTACAAGCATTCATAAAAAAGGAAAGCCTCTTTTGCTTGATTGAAATTATCTCACCTTGTTTTTGCTAGGTAAAATGCTCGCTTGATGTCTAAACTGGCAAATATCACTGGGAGAAAGAGATAATTAAGAAGAATTTTCTCTTATAGGACATCTGGAAGAAAGGTGAAGGAAATGAAACAACCTTAGTCCTCAACAAAGTTAGATCTTAGAGTATACAACTGAATTCCTTTAGCAAGTTGTTGCATTGATTAGAGGAAATGCAAATTTTGTTGAAGTTTGCAACATAGTTGTTGCCATTGAATTTGTTCCTTTTACCATTCATATTTTAAGTCTAGCACATTTGATAGTCATGGAAAAGAAGAATAAGACCTTTGTTGAAAAATCCTTGGGTGCAGAAAGGAAAATCACATAATGGATCTAAGTAGGAGAAAAAAGATGCTCCATGACTAGAGATAGCAATGATTACAATCACTATAGTTTCAACTTTTTCCTTGATTTGAAAGTCTTGTGATTGTTGCGAGATCAAAGGTCACACTTGTGTGAAATCTTGGAAGGTTCATTCCAAGCTTTATTTCAAAGAAATTCAATGAGAATGCGAAATGAAAGGGAAGGAGATGATAGCTATTGGAGTAGGACAAGTGCTCGAGATAGTCCATGAGGTCAATAATTGTTTAAAACTTTTGGTGATTGCCAAAACATGACACTTGGTTGCATCTTGTTGAAAAAAAAGTAGAGAATTATTCTGATGCTTTTGTTGAGAGGCAATGTAAGCTAATAATTGTAATTACTTGAGAGTATATGGATGAAATGGTCCATCTCAATACATAGCAAGTAATCATAGGCCATCCATACCTTTGGGATTAGGACATAATGTATTCATTATCAGGAATAAAAATTGAGCAAGGTTGGCAAGAAGTTCATTCTAAATCAAGTTTAAGGGAAGTAGCCATTGGATGTTTAGCCACCATTAATGTGAAGAGATTTGTAAATGTGTTAAAGCCATATTTTGTTGCCTATACAACCAGAGAAAGTTGATGGGGGGTGTTATACAAACCATTAAAGAAAACAAAACACCTAATGAGCTTGCCAATAATTATCCTAACTTGTTCGAGGAGCCATAAGGTTCATAATTAAGAAGAGTTCTCTAGCACAAGATCAATCTAATATTAATGCCTTGTTACCTAATCTAGGGATGTATTAACATTCTATTGTGAAGAATTAGGAGATCGAGATATATTTAAGTTGCTTGACATTGGTTTATTAAATCCAAGTAGCTCACCATGTGGTTCTCCAGATGTGTTGGTGGAGAAGGATGCTAGATGGAATGTGTATTGACTACCGAGTAGTTAACAAGATCAATACCAACAATTTGTATTCTATACCTCACATCTATAATTTATTTGTCCAACATTATGCTAACGCCTTTCCAAAATTCAACTCAAAAGTTGGACATCAAGAAATGCAAATTCAAGAAGGTTATACAACTAACTAGAGGAGTTAACTCTTGATGACAAATGACTTGGGATGAAAACTTGTCATACGTTAACTTTGCATATTATTAATCATTGAGCAATTCTATTAGTTGAAACCTAATTCGAGGCATGTGAAAGATTCATATCTTAGGGTTCATTTTATAGGATTTCAAGATTAATGCAATTGGAGGTGTTGAGGGACAAGTTCAGTAGAAGGCCCAAAATTTTCTTGAAGAAATCAAGGAGATTTATGCAGAGGTCAAGAAACAATTGAAGGAATCTCCAAAAAATATGACAACATATTTGCTAGTAGTTGAAAAGGTAATGGAAGCTTAAGCTTATTCGGTATAGTTTTCTTAGAATCTCCAAGAAGTTTGGTGATAATTCTTACCAACTAAGTGCATCCAATTATGAGATTTTTTTTTCTTTTGTCAAATTTTAAAATAAAAAATCTTACATGTTATCAATGTTCGATGAAGAGTAGCTCTAGAGTTTGTCTTCTTTGGATGATCTTCATGATCCATTCTTATAGGAGCACAAAATTCTGGTGTATAACAAACCACAGGGCATGGTTGAAAGACTTCTCATCGTATCGACAGAAAGAGGAAAAAATTCACTTACGTCAAATGGCTTGCTAGTTAAGTGGCTTTTAAGCGTACTAATACAAATAGGTAGAAGTTCGCTCAAGTCAAATGACTTATTGGAAATTGAGGAATGACAAAATTTCTATTTTGAAGTTTTGACAAATACTAAAACCTTTTAGAGATGGAGAGGCAAAATGTAATTAAGGCTTGTATTTGTACTCAAGGAGGAGTAATCAATGGACTGGAATAGCAAAAAATGAGAGTTGATGATTTATAAATCTTTTTGAGACTAAGATAATATATGAAAGACTTCAACAAGAGCTCTAAAAGCAAAATAATTCGTTAAAAGACATTCATACCACTTTAGGGATCCTTCTTGAAACCCATGGTCTTGAGCATTACTCTTAAACCTTCATCAAGATTCATGTGAGTCTCAAAGGGTGTCAATAATAGGTATTTATCCTAATATTGGTGGTTTTGATGATACTTTAAAACTTTTGGATGAAGTTGGAGGTTCTTATGACCTTTGAGTAATTCTCAAGGGACCTCAAGGCATTTGAAGGCTTGAGAGGTTTAAATTTGGTTTGATGAGCTTAGAATTCCATTCAAGCTATTATGCAATAAGGTTTAGTGTAGGATCCTTGTGCCATCGACTGGAAGTGTTTAGCCTTACATTAACTATCAAAATTCTGGAGGGGTGTGTCCAGAAACGAGAACTTTTACTTTGAAATCCTACTTCAAATTTAATTCAAAAGGTTGTTAGCTATATTCACAACAATCTTCCTTCTCTATTTTCAACTCATTTTTCTCTCTTCTTTTGTTTTGAATTAAAGAAAATCAACATCCAATTTTTTCCACTCATTCGTAATCCAAGGTATAGGAGAAGACCTATTCTATATTTTTGCAGAAATTTAAAAGTTGAATAATGAATCAGGCAATTAAGGGAAGCGTTTAAGCTCTTTGATGCATCATCTTATCAAGGTGACATGGGTGGTGTTTTGTACTTCAAGTCATATTGGATATGCTTCCTTATTATTCCTTTGACAACTTTTTTCTTCATTTTTGTAGGATGCAAGAGCACCAAAATTCGATCTTCCATCCAAATGAAGCTCTTTTTACCAAAATGGATCTTGACTATTGAGTTAAAAATTTTGAAGTTTCCACCAAGTGCTCGGTTCACATGATTCTAGCATGACTATTATCCTTCTTCCTCTATTTGAACAAAGGCTTGATTGCAAGATGAACATTGAGATGATTTGCGATTCTTTTGTGGCCTTCTCCTCCCCATGCTTATCTACTTGCTTTGTAGAGGCTTACTTGTCTTATAGTTTAGGTGCTTTATCCCACACATTCTTTTCTTTGATCATCATGTGAAACTACTTAAGGACAATGGAGTTTTTTAATGGTTTGCTAAAGAAGGCCTGCAAGGAATGTTTGATTGAAACTTAGTTGTTGGTCAAGTTTTCCCTTGTTGTTCAGTGAACTTATGGAGACTATAGCTTAACACTATATTGTTAACAAACGAGGAAGAGCTTCTAAGATTACTTTAAGTGCTCCATTGGAAGAAGGCTTTTCTATGGGCAAAATTGCTTTTGAGCCTATTGAGCCTTACACCATGGCTTGCTTGGTAGCATCAAAGGAAATGGTAGGACGTGAAACGTTGAGAAAGAAAAGGACCAATGACTGCTGCATTTGTGACGTGTGAGTTCGATTTCGTGGTAGAAACCAAGAGGTAGGAGGTTCCCATTCCACGCATGGAAATCCTTTTCTATCGTCCTTATATGAATTTCAGTTCAAGTGGGAGATGATTTAAGGTGGAAGTTCTGCCATGAAGGATGTCCACCATCAAGGTATATAGTTAAGAGGTTCGTTCGCTTGATTGACTGTGTTGAGTTGGTCTTGTGCCACTGAAGGTTATGTTAGAGTGGAAGAAGAATTTGACCATTAGTTCCAAAAATCTGTGGGATACTTAAGCGCCATTGAGATTGATCAGAAGCATGTAAATAATTGCCAAGGCCTAGGATGTCATTGTCTAGGATGTCATTGTCGAGGTAAGTGATGTGTGCGTGCATGAGCGAAACAGCTTGACTTGAGCAATGAGGTAATAAGGGCTAAACTAAGACTTCCAGCTATAGTGTTCAAGAATTGAACTCAATCTTTCTCGAAACAAACAAAAAGGAAAAAAAGATGAAACTCCTTGTTTTTTATCATACGACTTTGATGGATTCTATTTCGCCATATTTTAGTTATTGCAAACTATGGAATGCTTGGCCAAAAGTATCCTACACATGGTTAGGCGTTAAGGCTCACTGAGGGAAGAGATCATAGTTGTATCAACATGGTGTGAATGATGCACCATTTTGTGCTTTGTGTCCTCTTAGTCTTCCAAATGATAGTGGAAGCCTTGTAACAATTGTAGTTGATGCGGGCTAATGGGGCATGATGTGGCACAAACATTGCCAAATATCATGGTCTAGAGATATCTTAAATATGACTATACTAAGAAGATTTATGAATGACTGGAAAAGTGTCAAAAAGAGATGGCTTAAGCGAGAGCTAGCATCCTGTAGTGTTCTTGACTACCTTATATCCTTTTTTGTTATTTTTCTTTCCTTTCCATTTAGAAAGATTAGCACTTCTCTTGAAGTCATGGAATTTATATTTCAATTTAAACTATCAATGTTTATCGATTTCAAAGAGGCACAAAGCCTAGGGCCTGCAAATGAAAGTGCTTCGAGGTCCTCTTCATTGACAAGGGGTAACCATTGTGTTAGATTTTTACTTAAATATTGGAATTGATAATGTTGGACCATTTAGCTGTGTAATGCTGGCATTGTTTACAGGGAATAATGAAGCTATTGGTTGTGCTTGGATCAAATAAAACAGCTGGCTACATTTTTGATTTGTATGAACCATGCATGAATGATTTGGTATTCATTGTGCGTCGTGTCAATTGTTAGATGTGAATGTCGGCCATGACCCTTCATATTCTATTGATCTCTCTCGAGACTAATGATCGATCATACAACCTTCAGCAATTTGATGGTTGTTCTTGTTGAATCTTTTTCTTGGGATTTGTATGTTCAATTCATGACATGTTACATCAAAGTATGGACCATTATGGAGTGATTTTGGTTTGACTTGAGCCAAATCTTGTAGCAACAATATTTTATTGTGCCAAAGTGTTAAATAATGTTTGTTATTTTAGAGTGAACTGGTTCTAATATATTTATGCATTGAAGTAGTTGAATTGCCACCTTGGATGCATCTTCTTGTTAGGTGAGTTTGAGGAACAAGCTTTTTGGTCCTTTGTATTTGTTCTTTGATTGGAGAGACACATGGATCTTCATCCAAGGATTGAAGAGTTCAAAGGGAAGAGCAGTGTTGGTGCTGATCGATCATCTTTGCCAATCTATTGAAAGAAGACAAAGTGAGAGATCCTTGCAACTATGCTTAAAGATGAGTTTGAGTTATCAACTAATTAGTTTATATGCTCGAGAAGGGAGCAGCTATGTTGCATGGAGGCTTTAGTATGCTTTAACTAGCATAAGAATATTCAACAGAAGATTTGGGAGGACTTAAAAGGAGAAGCAAGAGGCTAACAAGGTAACATTGTGCAAAGTTTTGGCACTGCCCCTTTAAGTGTTTATCAAAGGGTGACAACTCTTTGAGCATGTAAGAAGGCTTAGGTATCTATTCTTTGCCTTTGCCCTGGGAGTTTGATTCAAATGTTTGAGTAAATGAAGCAAATCAAGAAGTGAATGAAATGTTTGTAGTTGTGTTGATTTAGGAAATGAGAGAACTTGTTAGGTTGATTAGTCGATAGATGAATATGTGACTATGAAGGCCAAGGGTGAGCCACCCCATGCCTTCACCTTTCAATATTGACATGCCCATGGGGACTACCAAGTGCTTATTTGACTTGACTGATGAGATCATCTTACATGGGTAGCCAAAAGAGAAGAATAAGATTCCATGACTAATGACCACAGAATAGCCTCATAAAGAAGAATTGGTATGCTTAATAATTGAGGCTTATGGTATGCTTAGGCATAACAAAGGCTTGGTAAGATCTCAAAACTTTTTAAGGCTTACATTGCTCAAGCTACAAAGGCTTTGGATTCTTGGGATTGCCAAGTCTATGGGGGTGCTTAAGCAGAAGAAGCTTATAAGATCCTTAGGAAAGTAAATTCTTGAGAAGGGTTTAGGACTTGTGAGATGATCAGAGTATCCAAGTTTTATGATGTTTAGGTTGGTGAAGCTTTAGATGGTCAAGGTTGTCCAATCTATGGGGGGGCACAATGAAAGCTTGTTTGCTTAGGAAAGTAAATCCTTGAGAAGTTTTTGAGTTTACAAAGCTCAGGGTGTCGAGGCTTATGAATTTCAAGGCATTAAGAATTTGTATTCTTTGGGTGAAGCTTTGGAGGATTTGGAGCAATCGAGGCTTATGGGATGCTTAGGCTAGTCAACGCTTGGTAAGTGCTTGGGGCTTGCTAAGGTTTGCAATACTGAAATTTGTCGAAGTTTATGATCCTCACTATGCCTAGGCTTTGGATTCTTAGGGTTGTTTATGCTTTGGCTATTTTTGGGACTTGCTAATGTTCACAATGTTCTAAATTTTTTAGGATTGTGATGCTTATGCAATTGTGAATTTAATGGGTGCTTTAGACTTTGTTGAAGCTCATGACACTTTGGAGCGTGTCGTAAGTTATGGCCATAGACTAGTTTGGAGATCATTGATCCTTTTCCCCCCTCGTGAAGTTGGGGCTTTTGGTTTTGAGCTGGCACTTTTATGTTGTTAGAGCATATTTTTGCATGGTTGATCCAATAAAGTTTGCAGCCCTTTGGCATAGCATCACCATCTATGATGATTGTGACGAAGACTTCAGTTCTATAAAGATGTCAAATCGAAGGATCTTGTGCATCTTGGTGGTAGTCTACTTAATTAGTGGTGTTGTTTTTATCCATCCATTTGGTAAAGTACTCAACTAGATCAAGCAAGTGTTTGAGGCTTTCATGAATTATTAGGAATGGGTTTAAGAAGTTAGCAAACTAGGAATGACTACTTCATATTATTGACCTTCATTGCATTTATTTGTTATTGAGGTAAGTTATTATGTGTTTGACACTAGCATGTTTTGGCAAAGTCTTGTTGTGGAAAATAAGTCAAAGTAACCTAAGCAAATTACTTTAAATGCTATGGTTGTACTTGATCAGACTCCCCAATATTTATCTCCTCGAGGATCACAACTGCTTCTATAAGGGTAATGCACTTCAAGAAGGGTTGAAAATATTTTTTTCTTTACACCTAGTAATGAGTTTATATTGTTGAGCTTGTTACTTAACTAGACAAGTTTTATCGTTTTTTGTGTAAATATTGGTATAGTTTATATGTCATATATCAAAGTGAAGTGACAAAAATGTCATTCCCATTAAGGATCATGCAAAAAGTGTGATTGAGAGATAGATGCCCCACACCCAAAAAAGAAGTCAAAAAAAGAGACTTCATTGCACCATAAAATCAATGACTAGATTATAGACATGTTGAACATGAACATCAAAAAATAAAGACAGAACTCTGACGATATGCAAAAAATGACCAATTGCTTAGGCGTTGATTAATGTAAAGGACCGTTGATTAATGTATTAGGGTTCACCGGCGGCTAGGTACGGGAGCGGCGCTGAGCATGCTGCTTTTTTGGCGACGTCGTTATACTACATATGGGGGAGGAGGAACGAGAAGAAACATAATGCCCCACTTGATAACATTGCGATGCTATTACGCAATGTGAAGTTGGAAATCATTGCTGCAGCTGAACAACGCAACCTACATTCATTCAAGTCCTGCGGGAACCCATACAGTTCACCTGAACTGCCTGTAACCCATAGATGGGTTCCCCCTCCCACTGGGTGGATTAAAGTGAACTGTGACGCTGCTTGTGGCCTGGATTCTGCAGGTATTGGTGTGGTAGTGAGAGACCATATGGGGAGGCCGATCCTGGTGATGGGGAAGAAGTTTGTTTCTCAGGCAAGTGAGGCGATGGAGATCCAGGCAGTATTTGAGGCCTTCCAGCTAGTGCGGAAGTCCCTGTTGCAGTTTCGTGCTATTGAGATGCAGACGGATTCCATGACGGCGGTACTGACGATCCGAAAGCTTATAGCCAACGCACCTGTGGATGGTCCTATTGCTGAGATTATTCGTTGTGCTAATGGAATGGACGCACTTACTATAACACATGTATACAGGGAAGGTAATCAGCCGGCTGACTGGGTGGCTCGTGCTGCTTGCCGAGAAGACTTTATTTGGAATAGTGAGATCGCATATCCTAAGCCACTCACCAAGTTGTTGCTACTAGATTATTTGTTTGATCCTCTGTGAGGATAGCACCTACTATTGTAATTTTGTTGGGCTTGTGCCCCTTTTGAACATCAAAAAAAAAAAAAAAAGGACCGTTATGATGCACTGAAGAATCTGTGTGGAATCACCCTCCACAATAATGTCGAAAGCACAAATAATCCAAATAAGAAAAAATATGTATCATGAATGAAGCACTTATTAGCTCAAACACATCAACAAATGTCAGAGTAAGACATTACCCAGCTACAATAGGGAGATGACATAAGTAATGATGAACAATAGTGTTACATCTAGCAACACCATTAGCATTAATTGACTCATCAAGCTATTGGTGATCTAACATAGGGTTGGGGAACCCTTCTAGTAGGAGGGCAACCCTGTGCTAGTGAGGTGATCAATGACCTAGTTCCTCATGTCAAGTGAACCTTAAAGGCATCAATGGGAGAAGCAAAACTCATGACAAAGGCCACAACAACGGATAGGGAGAAATATAAGCTTCTGTGGAGTTTGGCATTATGGACCCTTTTGATGAGATAAATGATCACGATGAGGGAGATAGCCTCATTGTATTGAGGATTCCTTTCCACATTAGCAAAGCAAAGGTTTAGAAGATCCCACAGTGAAGTATAAATGAAGCATACAATCTAAGAAGCATAGAGGTGGCAAAAAACTAACAAAGCATACCTGTAAGTGATGAGTCATGGTTTAGATTCTCATCAACTTAACAACCCAAAAGGCATTTGGGTGAATGAAGAAAAGCAATTGTATAATAATAAAATTGTATTTGAGATCAATGAGAAAGTTGTTGCCAAGACATAAAGCTTGCTAAAGTAGTCTGTATTCAAGAACAAAAAATGTCTTGAATGGGTCAGCACTACTATCCCAATAAAGAAGAATGATTGTTCTTGTTTTCCTAAATCAACACAATCCCAACAAGGCTTGTTTGAAGGATGCACCCTCCTGGATGGATTATTGAGTTATAACCAAACTAAGAATGTCCAAGAAGTGGAAGTTCACTAATCATTTCTAGTTTTGATCCACATGTACTAATACAATGCACTACACAATGGTACAATCGACTTAACAGCACACGTGACATGTTTTTTCTAAGCTTATCATTAAAAGGTTGAATATTATGTGGATGACTTTGTTAAGTGCAAGTCATTTTTGGAACATTTGATCAAATTTAATTTTATTATCAACATAGTTTATTAACTTGAAGATGAATCCAATATGTGTTCAATGCTTCATAAACTTTTTTAGTTTTCGTGGTACTACAAAAATGACATTTTTATCTGATCAATATTAGTGGTGCTAGCACCATAAGCTATAGTGTGTTGCATATGTAGCAAGATTAATTGTCGTATGTAAGGAAGTTTATCTCCATTTTATCAAGGTAATTGTGACCTTTTTCTAGAGCTCATGGAGAAATTTGATCCTTTGAATGTGATGTTATTTTCTTAAAGGTCTTGTACAACATCTAGAAGTTCTATTCGACCTTTGCATGTGAACTTAATTCTAAGAAATAGCTTGTTCGATGTATCACTGCCATATCCTTGCTTGTTGATTGTTTATGTTCACATTCTCAATTGTTGATTGTTCAAGTTCACAAATGTGTTGTTTGAGAAGCATGGTAAGGGTTGTATCTCTATTGAGGTTAAATAATACTCGAGACCAAAGATGATGGGGAGTGATCATCGAATGTTATCCCAAAAAGAGGAATCATCAAACGAGTGATACTAATAGACTTCTTAGTTGAGGGATATATGGATGATTAGTTCCACATGAACAAGGAGGAAAGCATTTTGAGCTTTATGTCGAGGTGCATTTTTAGACAACTCGCTTTGATTGGTGTAAGATGCCCAAAAGAAGATGCTTGGACATAGTATGACCAAGTTGTGACATTATGGTATCAAAGCAGTTTCCCTCATAATATGATGTATTTCAAAAATAAACCAAGAAAGTGCTACTAAGCTTGTATTGTTTGGATTTCAAAATCCCTATTTTCTCCAATCGATGGTTGCTAAAATCGTTGGAAATTTGGACATCTTATTTGATGCAAATTTAAACTTTTGGATAAGTTATGGTATTTTTGAATTTGAAACTAGTTGGATCCAAAATTTGAAATCCCATAATTTTAAATTAATTGGACAGTTTATTTAGATTGATCAATTGATTTGATCATGTATCAGATGATTTATTGAGTTTGTTGGACCTTCACCTAGGAGGATAGTCCAACTAGGTATCAATGGCCCAATGTGGGTTATCAGGTCCAATTACCTTCATCTACTTCTACTTCAAAATTTGCATTCTATAGGCAACCTTTGGCTTATCAAATTGTCTATTCATGGATCAGACAGACTTATCTAAGCATTGGATTGTCCCATCATTACAAAATTTTATTCATCAACTTTGTTCTTGATTTTTACTGCATTCTATCGTTCTATTTGTTGATGATTTAGGAGGATCTTGGCTTATAATTGGTATATGATAGATCCTCTAATCACAAACCCCCTTCTTTGAAAAGGAGGCTCGCTCCTGCAAATCAAATTGATGTTAAAACTTAGCTTCGCCTTGATCTCTCATGAATCATTTTTTTCTTTGATGAAAGTTGCCCCTTGTTGCCAATTTTGAAAGTTTCTTTAGTATTGGTCATTTTCTTTGCCAAGATAGAATCACCTTGCAAGGGTCACTTCTATTCCATAGCAAGATCATTCATCGATGATAGAACTTTTGGAATCTTTTTGTCCAAACATCGAAGGCTTGGAAGTTCTTATGTTTTTAGCATTCACCATTGAATATATGCTTATGTATTGAGAAGATCCAATTAATATATATTGTCTCCTGACTTCTTTAAGATTTGTTAAGGCCCCTCTAATATGCTTTAATTTCATTCCTACTCTTTTCAATCTTTATTTTTTGATTGTAGTTATGCAAGAACCCTAGTTCTCGACTTTATGCTAGCCATTGCCTTTTCTTGTACCTTTGTTAAGCTTTTGATAATTGTTTTTCCACTTCGTAATGGACTTAGAAGATTTTTCTATGAATCTTTGGACATGATCTGGTCCATCTCCTCTTGCTTGTAGCATTGCATCGAAAAAACTCCAAATTGATTGTACTTTGAGGAAAGTATCCCAAGCATACCACAAATGGGCTCTACTTTGTGGAGTCACATACTATTCCATTGTAGGAAAATTGTATCTACAGATTTTTCAACTTATTTCTTTGGTCAGCAAACATGATTCCTTGCAGTAGATGTACTATGGTTCGATTGACCACCTCTGTCTAAGCATATGTTTGTGGATGCAATGGAATGTTTTTCTTCAATGTAGTGTTCATCATTCCTTGCAATGTTCTCCAAAATCTACTACGGAATTTGGAATCTTAATTTGAGATTGTTGAAGTTGGAAATCCAAATTAAACCTATACTATAGTGAAAAATAGCCTGAATTTTTTGGTAATTGTGTGCTGGAAAGGCATTAGAATAGCCATTTTTAAGCACATATCCACAAAAACAAAATTGTATTTGTGTCATTTACAAGTTGTAGACAGCTCTCCAAGGAAATCTATGGTTATGCTATCCCATGGTTTTGTTGGTGCAAGAAATGGGATCTAGAATGCTTGTGTTTTGTTGGAAAGCTTTGAGGTGCTATATAGTATGCATCTGTGCATGAACCTTGCCAAATATTGGTGTAACATTGGCTAATAGATATGTTGTTGAAGGTTTGGGATAGTCTTCCCTTCAAGGCCTCTTGTCCCATTTGATATGTGCACTTCCCAAATCCAGTGAGCTCTCTCTCCTTATGGAAAGTACAATTGTTGTCCTTTGTATAGAGAAAATTTCAAATGCTAAAACTTTGGGTGCGGTGGAACAAGGAAAAAGCAGGTTGTTGCATTGCTGAAAAGGGTTGAGGCGATAATTGAGGCCTCCTTATGACTTCCTTACCTTGGTGGCCATAATCATTATGAAATTAGCTAAATCAACCAAAATCATAAGCATACATTGGCTCAGTCATCTGTTTTAGTTCAAGCTAGAGTCATTTCTCCTTTATTGACTTCAATACTTCAGCAATAAAAAAATTTGCAAAATCCGATCCTTCCATATCACTGAAAGGGTTGTAATCGTCATCCTTGTAATAGTCTTCTACGTACCTTTTATGAGGGTGATCAACATGACACACTTTTGGAACTCTATTCTTTTAGAAATTCTTTCTAACTTCTAGATCAGTACCGTCGTGCAGATGCTACCTTTCTCCATACAGCTTTGTGTCACACTAAGATCATCTGGCCTTTCTTCGGCTTAAATATACTTGTTGTATTTGCCTTGAACGAACAATCAAGGTGCAGGCCTTCCTTTCATCCTGTAATGTCTTAATTGAAGTCTCATATCTTCATGACTGTAGAGCCATAAAGGTTGAAAAACACAAGCAAAGTTTCTTTAGGCCCTATCTTAAATTGTATAATGTGCTCAACCTTATCATCTGGGTTGGAACTGTTGGTCTACCCATGATCTTACTGATTGAAGTAAAGGCTGCAGGTAATCAACTTAGCTTATTTAAGCTTTATATTGTAGATAACCCAATTCGAGTTAAGTTGGATGGATGCACTCGACCATCTCTTCCGGGTTTGGGAAACCTGGGTGGTGTTTGTATTAATAGAGAACATAAGTTATAGAGAGCTGAACCGAAAGTCAAATTACCTTGAACTAAAACCGGTGAAAAAGCCTAAAAGCAAGCTTAACATGAACACACTAGAAATAAATAGAGGAGAATTAATGATGCATAATTCCCTAATGATTAGAATGTTGACGAGTTAAATTAATTTCCCCCACTCTCCATCATCAACCTATATAAAATTCTTGTTTAAATGCAATTCTGAGACATAACTATGCAAACATCGGGTTGTAATCTTTTTTATTGCATTCCATGGCCACTAATAGACGTTTCAATTGCAGTTGGAGAAAGAGGCTACGGTGAAAGGCACTCCACTGGGGCAAGCTCATGGTATAGATATCCCTCCTCCACGGCCTAAGAGAAAGCCAAATTGTCCATACCCACGAAAAACTGCTACATGTGTCCTTCCTGCCATGGAAGCAGCGGATGAGAAAATATCAAAGGGGAATGCACCATTAGAAGTAGATATTTCAATCTATGTTGGATTTGCCTTTGCCATAATTTTTTTTCTTCATTTTGCTTTTACCTTCCAAAATCTTTTCAGGTATCTACTGCAACAAATTCACTGCAAGGAACAAAAGAGACCTCAGATAGCAGTAACTGTTCAATAGTTCTTAATCTTTTTCAAGATGCTCCATCTGCTTCATTCTCCTCACATGACCGGGGCACCCACAATGCAATCAGTTTGAGAAAGATCATTCCCACATCTAAAGAAACAAAAGAAGCACCTTCCATTAAAGGATCTTTGCAGTCAATTGAAGTCAATGTAAACTCTAGCATAAATGACATGAGTATATCAGATCATACTTCAGGAGGGAGAAATGCAATCGGCATAAATCTGAATCCATTACAAGCAAATTTTGCTGTAAGCGAAGAACAATCAGAGGTTAACATTCTTCAAGGTGACCAAAACAGTAGAGGTTGCGCAGTAAAGAATGTGCGAACAACCTGTTTTGATGGAAGTAAGCCTAAGCCACCACATGAAAATGGAAGCTTACCTTCAAGTGCAAGTTCATTCATGAACCACACTATGCCAACAGCCCCGGGATACCACAATAGTCCAGCAATGTCCTCTGTTTCACAGCCATTTCCAGCTTTCTCATTTGCTCAGTTCCCTAACGGTCAAGATTTCTACAAATCATTCAACTTCTCATCAACTTTCTCTACCCTCCTTATTTCAACCTTGCTGCAAAATCCATCAGTTTATGCAGCTGCGTGCATGGCAGCATCCCTTTGGCCATCTGGAGAATTGAGCTCTTCAATTGATTCTTCAAGCATGGCGGCTATTGCTGCTGCTACAGTTGCTGCTGCATCAGCTTGGTGGGCAACTCATGGACTTCTACCTTTCTTCCCCACCATCCATGCTGCTGGGTTTACAGCAACCACTGCCATCCCCGTCGTGAACAGAGGCCAAACACAGCATGATGAAATGGAAGATAAGCAAAAATCATGTCAGAATTTTTCAATAACCGATCAGGGAGCAGTATGTTCAGAAAGGTTGAAGACCATCAAATCACAAACTTCACCATTAAGTTGTGTTTTGATGCCCTCAGATTCGGACGAGACTGAAAAGGATGCCTCTAATGTCGAAACTTTGTCTGGTACTTTTGCCTATCATACTTCAGAGAAGGCAAAGAACGCAGAACGTTCTTCCTGTGGCTCCAACACACCTTCAAGCAGCGAAGTAGATACAGATGCCGCACGTAAGAATGATGAGACAAAAGATGAGGCTAAGCAAGAGCATCTCCAAAATTTTATAACTGGAGAGGCCAATCCTCGACGTACTCGAAGTACTTCAAGCATAAATGAAACATGGAAAGAGGTCTCCCAAGAGGTTATCATCTAAAAATTTAGTCAGTTTACATCTTATCATTTTAAATAGCATGCTACTAGTTCTGTAATCTCTCCATTTTGTTAGGGTCGACTCGCTTTCCAAGCCCTCTTTACCAGAGATGTTCTGCCGCAGACCTTTTCACCAAAACATGCCGAAGTGGAAACGGTATAGTGCCCGTGCCCAAAACAATGCTTTCATCTTTGAAATTATAATAAGAGGATTCTTTTAATATTTTGAAAACCAGAGAAATATTCTAATTTGGTGATATTTAGTAGTTAAACTTCTAGAATACTAGATCAGCACTCAAAACATATTTAAACTTATACCAATCACGTTATAATACTTGGCTCTAATACCTTGCTATGACTTACTTATTTGCATTGGATATGTAGATGATGCCAATACTCCTCAATACTTGTGTGATCTATATGCGATACATCTTAGGGCATATAAAATTGAAAAAAAATTCGAATGGACCAGTAATTTTGTAATATAATGCATGATGTGGTATTCAGCATGATAGAAAAGGTAAATCAATTTTTTCATTGTATATGATATTCAATGTTAGACTAAATATGACACCCCTTAATTACTTAGCATGTTTATTGCATCAAAACTAACTAAAAACACTGTCATGTTTCATGTTATACGAATTATATTACAAAACTTTAAAAAATTTTAAAATTTATACTTACATATAAGTTGAATAATGTTGGTTTTAATTTCAAGGATCTTGAATTGTATGTTCTCA
The DNA here is from genome assembly GCA_023846275.1 of Vanilla planifolia. Lineage (NCBI taxonomy): Eukaryota > Viridiplantae > Streptophyta > Magnoliopsida > Asparagales > Orchidaceae > Vanilla > Vanilla planifolia. Next base: position 2,131,186 of record CM043870.1, read on the forward strand.
AATAAATTGAATGTAATATTTTAGCCATATTGTGAGCAATTAATATTTAATTTTTTGCTTATTTTTTATTTTTACAATTTTCATATCTACTTATTTATGTCACATCTGATTCATATCCTTTCACAAAACTCATGCTTCATTATCCATAACACAATGCAAATTTTTTAATCTAAGCTATTTTTTATGTGACTGTCAAGGGATGCTTTTAGTTTTAGGTCTCATTTATATCATATAAACCTTTCTAATCTCACTTTCAGGTCTTGAAGAAGGCCATGCAGACTGCAAGAGAAGAAGCTTGCAAAAATGTTGCCATCCCAAGTGAATTCGATCCTGGAAATCCAAAGGTGCATCGAACCGGATTCAAGCCCTACAAGAGGTGCTCTGCTGAAGTCGAGAAAGATGTGAATTTGACTCGCATTGTAACCGGTAACAAGAGGATTCGTGTAGAAGGAGAAGCTTCCTCCTGACCTGAAAGCAGCTCAGCAATAGCTGCAACTCTCATTAAGCTAGCTTTAGTTTTTATTTGTAGTGAAGGATGCTTCCTTTGCTTCTCATGAACTAAATGCTTTGTCTGTGTTAATATTCTTGTTCTAGTTAAAAAGGTAACTGAGGGGTAGTCAAGAAGCAGGCCTTCACAGACTTATAGAGGATGCCCTTCTGTGCCTGGGCACAACAAATCTAGTTCAGTTAAAAAGGTAAGTTGCCTTTATGTAATTTACTTGTGTGTGTGTGTGTGTGAAAACTTTCTTATAATAATGTTTGATTTGGCACATAAAAACTGCTTCACTTTGAAGAAAAACCACTTCTTTGACATGCTTATTGAATAGATTTTTTTTGTGATGTTTCTGTTCTGATAAGTTTCTTTGCAATCTATACTTGTTGGAAAGCTGCCAATAGACCAGTTCTGATAATTTTAACTTGATTGGTGTGTAAATTAGGAAATAAGTGTCATATAAATAAAGCATTTTGAAACAAAGGTGGCACATCTAGGAAAAAATTTGAAACACATTTGATGATGGAAGATTATCTAGAATTCAATCCCTGGAAACACTATTGGTTTGCATAAAGGAATTTCTCCAAGATCATCAAGTTGATTTCTGAGAAACTATTTATGCAAGTTTATAATTTAATGAGTTGATTTGTTAAGCTATATCACAAACATTTTGAAGCTTCATTTAGGAAACATACCATCTCAACTCTTCAATTAACAAAACATGAATGAGAGCAAGTTCAAATTTTTTTTTTTCTAGGTTTAAGAACTAAGATCAGTATGGAAACATAAAGTGGTGACTTCACCATACTAAGGGGGGGAAATGCACCTTTGAGAAGACAAGGCAACATCTCACTTGTAATTCACACCAGACTAAATGGTTAACGAGGTGAACTGAAAAGAGCTCGACCGATGATGCCAGTTGCCTCGATGTAACGCTCAACACACCTCGAGATGCAGCTGCTTTCGCCACCGCTCAAACTGGTTCCGGGCTTTGTTATGCACTTTGCAAAGCATTTGCTCCTAACAGTCTACAAACAGAGAATAGAAGCTTTAGATAACATCATCTCAAAAATTCATGGCAAGAGGTTAATCATACATGCAATCTAACTCAATGCTTTCATATCTAAATTGATTCAAAAGTATAGAACAAGGCTAATGTTAACTAACAAATTTAGTCTCTCTAGAAAAAGTAAACTAGCCTTGGTGCAACAATGAAGTTGTAATTACAAAACTCAAGTCCTTTTAGGCTTTTTTACATAGTTCTAATTACATACCTACTAAACCATATTAGAATGCAAATCCATTTAAGGAGTTACATTCCCAAGCACTTGTGAAGAATCCCAACTTTTCAAAAATAAATAAATCTAAATTATCATTTAACACTTAAAGTTATTTTATATTTATTTTATTGTCAATATCATGTTTCAAAAGACATATTTTTGCCTGAACAACCTTATGACATTCTACCATTGTCGTCGAAACAAAGCATTGGTTCAAGCATTCTTTAAATCTTTGAAGACTAAGCTATTGCATCACCATCCTTCTCCTAAACTAGCATAAGATGTTGGTTTTGGGATAGCCGGGTGTGGGAACATGCCGAATGAGAAAAAAGTCATGCAAACAACAACAAAAAAAGCAACAACAATAATATCAATATATCTAATACATATATATTTCAATAACAAGAATAAATTCTAACAATTACAAAAGCCTACACATTACTCATCTAAAAGCATGAGAAATAAAACAAAGGTAAGAAAAAGCAAAATGTGTTCATGATAAATTGATCCAATACTAATTAAATATATTGAAGTGGAAAGTGATGGGAAATGCATGAAGAGAAATGAGCAAAAGTTAAAATAAATTGTTCATGATGTCACCTTCAGAAATAGACTAACAATAAAAAAATCAGCTGAAAAAAAAAATTAACTGCTTTTGAGATTTGTAAGGTTTATAATAAATGTTTAACTGTTGAAAGAAACTCAAGAACTAAAATAAGGCAGAAGATGGCACAATCACCTTATATAGATTTTCATGATTGTTAACATAATTTTCCAAACTTCATCTTTCAAATTGAAATATTTCAAGTTCTTATGCCTCTGTTTTTCAACTAAATCCTGGTCCTTAATTGATCTGCTGCTCCTATTACATTGCCTTGATATACAGAGATTGCATAAAAGCAAGCATCTTAAACTGCAAAAGAAATTTACAAGATGAAATACATAAAAGCATGACAAACAACCCTATTAACAATGCATTGAAATGCATCATGCTGATTAAAACATTATCATGACAATAAACACTTAAACTGAGAACCATTCCATCAACATGAAATTTCTCTAACACGGGTGAAGGTATCAGTTAGGGAACTTACAAAAGTGAAGTATTTGCCATAAAACTCAATTTTCTAATTGGTATTATGAAATAAAATGAAGTGACTTACAATAGTAGTGGCAATTCTAATTTCATATAAAAACACTGCTTCTGATTTGGTAATTAATATAAATATAGGACTTGTAGTTAAAAGTTACAATGTATTCATCATAAATAACTTAAGGTGAAAATGTGCTTTTTAAAGAGAACTTTTTAAGAGTAAGTTTCTTGGCATGTAAGTACTTCAATCCTTCCACCGAGAAAAACCCACCTAAAGCAAAATTTGGAACATCAATTCATCCAACCACCCCTCACATCAAAACTAATAAAAATTTGAAATATCAACTCATCCAACAAAACAAATTACAAAAGATGTTAGGATGGTATGCTCTCAAATACCCAATATACAAACTCAAATGGAAACTAAAGATGATGCAATAACCACAAAACACTTCCAAGCAAAGAGAAAACAAATAAAAAACAAAACAAAATAGAAGAGCACATAACACAAAATGGTTTATATGAAATACCCAAACTCTAAAAGAACTATAATTACTTTAAAGATTTTATAAAGCTATTGTCCAAGCTTTCACTCTGTCATTAATTTTGGCACAACACTCATAGAGCACATAGGGAGAAATGAAGAAAACTAGGGCTTTTACTTAGAATATTCTAAGTCACTTGTATTTCTTCATCGATGATCTTCTTCTAGTATATCCCTCAAAAGTTGTGACCATTGTTTCAAGTCAAAACAAGATTCATCCACATCCACCAAGCTTTCACGCTTTCATTAATTTTGGCACAACACCCATAGAGCACACAGGGAGGAAGAAAACTAGGGCTTTTACTTAGAATATTCTTCATCGATGATCTTCTTCTCGTATATCCCTCAAAGGTTATGACCATGTTTTCAAGTCAAAACAAAATCCATCAACAAGACACACCCACCTAGGGTACAAATGTCACAAAGACTATGTCACAATTGCTTGTTAGATCACTTTGCAAACCATGAGATCTATCACCTTGCACCTTAAACAATACAGAGGTTTCTCAAACGTCCCCTGTGCCACATGAAAATGAGAACAATCACCAATACCTATCCTAACACGTTACGGAAATTAATCCCATCTTCGAAGAAAGAAGCTTATCGAACCACATCTTCTTTACCAAGAAAAACGAAGGCCACAGCAATCAATGAATTCATACACACAAATAAAACCTCGGCACAGAAAAAGCCATGATACCAAAGAAATCCCACACAACGAAACCATCAAAACGTTAAAGATCATCATAACCTCGAGGAACTCCTCCGCATAAGCCTGAGCGAGCTGAGTCTTGAGTTGGTCCATGAGCACCTCCGGCGACGGACTCGTCGACGAACCTGGAGAGGGAGAGGAAGACGACGAAAAGGGATCCATAGCCAGATCGACCTCCCTCAACCCCGCACCAACCCAGCCGAACGCCCACCAACGAGAAATATAAGCTAAGCCAGAAACCCTACACCTCAAACGAGTCAAAAGCTTTTCTCAATAAGAAACTACGAAGAGCACATTTGGGTGACTTATGTAACATTTAAGAGTGAAGATAACTAAAAAGCATTATCAAATTATTTTTCAATACTAAAATCATCACAACACAACACTACTCTTATATAAAGTTATGATTTTTATAAAGATAATATCTAATCATAATATATATCTAATTTAAATCAATTCTAAATTTTTAATAATTTTTCAAGTATATTGTCTTATTAAACTAAATTAAATACATCATGGATAACTTAAATCAATTCAAATTAAACTAAATTTCAATCAATATTCAAAATATAACAATTCACCAAATAAAAAACATATGATTAATAACTATTTTACATTTATATTCATATAAGAACACTCATATAAATCAGCCAGCAAACAAACTAAACCCAACTCAAATCAACTCATATAAATCAGATTAAGAACTAAAAAACCAGTATCCAAAGATACAAGAAACCTGCATAACAATAATAGACAGTTGGGTTCAACCTTCTTGTTACAATATGAGGCGTATTCTCATTTCTTTGTTACGGAAAGAGGCTTTTCAGCATCCAGCTAACCCACAGGTCAGAGAGAAATGCCCCATATGGTTAAACCACATTGTTTCACACTTCAAAAGACAACAATGATTCAAATTAAACCCACATTCGACCCAAAACTTACAGAAGCCTTAATCATGCAATTAACAGTTCAATACAGGTGATGGCAACCATGGCCATCATCAGGAAGCTACAGTTCAGAAGAAGGTGCCTTCAGGAGGTTGAACAAGCTTTCTGTTGTGTGTGGAAGCCATCTCTTTCTTCAGAGTTGTCAATACGTGCTCCATCGTGTAGTCGCGCTGCCAGTTCGACAGCATGCTGAACTTCTTCGGTTCTACCTGCAACGGTCGACCGAGACAAGGTTGAGGAAAGTTACGATTTGCGACATTAATGGAACCATAAAGACCTGTTTTGAGTATTTTAAGATGATTGCAAGCTTAGGTTTGCCTACATAAGACTTCTCAAGTTCAAACTCCAGGTTGCACAAAGGCAGCATTTGTATTTGTTTGGTACAACTGTTATTAAATATTAAGATAAATGATAAAAATTGTTCGTAAAAAAAAATTATAGTTTCTAGACATTAAAGAATAGTATTTGATAAATATGTTATCAATAAAACAATTCGTAATATGAAATGATAATAAAACATTTGACTTTTGGTAAAAGATCGACGTGAATTTGTTCTGAACATGATCAGAAAAGTGTCTAATTATGTTTCATAATGCACTTCTACAAAAAATTGAGTTTAAAAATAGTGTAGCAATAAAATTTTAATTCATCATACAAAGCATAAGATGGGAAACAAAAGAGAAACATGAACATTAAATAAATATATATATATATATATAATTTTTAGACATTAAAGAATAATATTTGATAAATATGCTAGCAATAAACATTTAGTAAAACAATTCATACTATGAAATGACAATAAACCTTTTAACTTTTGGTAAAAGAATGATGTGAATTTGTTCTGAACGTGACAGATAAGTGTCTAATCACGTTTCATAATATAATTTTACAAAAAAATTGAGTTTACAAATGGTGTGGCAATAAAATTTTAATTCATCATGCAAAGCATAAGATGGGAAACAAAAGAGAAACGTGAACATTAAGTAAAACAGAAAAAAAGTTATGAAAGCCTCACAATAGGCATATGGATAACATGGTAAAAGACAAATACCATAATCCATAAAACATAAGTAGACCAAGAAATGACCAATAATGAAACCACAAAGACCAATTTGAGTATTTTAAGATGAGTATAAGCTTAGCTTTGCCTACATAAGACTTCAAGTTCAAACTCCAAATTGTACAAAAGCAGCATTTGCATTTGTTTGATACAACTCTTATTAAATATTAAGATAAATGATGAAAATCATGCTTAAAAAAGTATAATTTTAAATATTGAAGAATAGTATTTGATAAATATACTGTCAATAAACACAATAAAATAATTTGTAATATGAATTGACAATGAAACTTTCGACTTTTGGTAAAAGAACGACATAAATTTGTTCTGCACATGACCAGATAAGTGTCTAATTACCTTTCATAATACACTTATACAAAAAATTGAGTTTACAAATGATGTAGCAAACAAACTTGAATTCATCATGCAAAGCATAAGATGGGAAACAAAAGAGAAAAATGAACATTAAATAAAACCAAAAAATGTTATGTAAGCATACGTATAACATAATAAAAATGCCAACATAATAATCCATAAAACACAAGTAGACCAAGAAATAACCAGTAATGGGTTTGCACCATACAAAAACATACAAATATTTTGCAAATCAAGAAAAAGAAGGGAAAATTATCGCATCGAAAAAATTTACCACTCCATTGTCGACATTAACACAAGTCATGTTTATTCTAGAGTGGAAGCGCACAGTGGGTGGTTTGTCCGGATAGTCTTTGTCGCAAAACAGCTTAAGTTGATAAATCCTCCCTTCATGAACAGACTGCATATGGCATGCCATTAGAGTACATGGGAATGACATAGAAATCTACGGTTATATTAACAGGATAACCATAGAAAAATACTGTACATTGTGAGGGCCAATTATAGTTCCTGTCCAGGAACGCATGTAGATATCATCTGCATCATCCATCCCATAGCTAACTGTGCCATCACCGATACCCTTCTCTCCTCGCTCGAGCTCTTCAAGCAATCTGAAGTTCCGAGGAACTGCACATCAACACAAGCAAACAAATCATTCTAAATGCTACCAAATTTTAGTTGAAGAATGACAAAAGGCACAGATAAAGGAATGGAAACAAGCCATATCGAAAACAATGTCTGCCACAAAGTCTTATTTCTGCATAAGGATTTGTTGATTATGCCACTATTTTACGCAACATAAGATAATGGCAATCACACATAGAAGCCCAAAGATTCAATAATGGGTACATCTGATCATACAGCTTTCCATGACAGGAATATTGCCATCATCCTGTACATCAGCTACGTAGTGAACTTGTCTAAGAAAACTGTTGATCTAAGCCAATGGACCTTAACCACAGTCTAGCAATCACTCAGCTATTAAGGAAATATGGAACCAATACATCCCTGATACCTATTTTCAGAGGAAGATAAAAAATCTATTTTCATGCAAAAAAAATGGGCCATATGTAAACTTAAGCACAAACTATAAAAGCTTAATTCTATATCATGAGAAGTTTGATTTAACACAAGTAGAAACATCATTAATTGAATATGTAAACATAAGTTGAGCTCATTCCCCCCCCACCCAAAAAAAAGGCTGAAAAGGGATTAAGCACATACTGTAATACTGATGACCAAACCAAACACGGCAATAAAAGAAACAAATCAAAGTTATTCAAAAACTTAGATTGATGATGAGCTGCCAAAGCACCAAGTGAAACATGAAAACGAGGAGAAAAAAATTAAAAAACATGGAACGCTGGGTGCATCACTGCAAGAATTTCAAGCTCGCACCTGAAATTAGAAAGAATTTTACACCCATAGAAAACTAAAAGGTGAAAGTTTTGACATCATCAATACCCATGGATTGAGAAAAGTATAACAAGGACATTAAAACCATATACTTACTCTGACAGCAAAGGTCAGGGAAGTTCAAACTCGTCAACCCTATTTGGTTTGGGATTCATAATTAAGTTAACCCAATACAAATACTTAAACCAATTGAACAAGCCCTATTACTTAACCTGATTACCTAACCGTGAATCAAGAAAATAACCTGGTGACAACCTATAACCCTTCCCCGGTCACCAACCCCCCCAACACAGCAACACACACACCCATGCCCACGAATCTGATTACACCTACCTGCCAAAACCATTCCATTACCAACCTCTAGCTTCAGTGGCTGACGAGCACGTTGACTTCATCATAAGTGAGCAACAAGCTTAACCATGAAGGATGGTATAACAAGAAGACCCACAACAAAATAATAGTCGGTACCAAATTTAACAACATCATCAACGTTAATCAAAAGATGACAACAATGAGCTTAATGGGATAAACATGTGTTTTTCAACCTCAAAATCAAATAGAAATGGGTTAACTTGGGTTATAACCTAATTTCTAACCAAATCTGTTTAACTTAATTAGGTTAAGTTTAATAAAATTGAAGTAATATGTTGCCATTCCATAAAGGGATATAGAGTCTATTATCTGCCACCTTTACCTTTCAAACACATTTACTCGTCAAGGGCAAAATATCTAAACTTAAATTCGCAAAGAGAAGAGGAATCCAAGTAGCCCAAACAGTTTATGATTGAATAAAATGTGTCATATGTAATGCTTGTTGCATATATAACGATTGTATTTAATCAATTTAGTTAACCTAATCCACCAGTTATTACGTTTGGTGAAGTAAAACACAAGTTTTCTTTTTAAACACTAGTCAAAACAGGTATATGATTCATTGATTGGTCGATAGCAAAAAAGTTAATAAAATGTAAAAATAAGTCAAGTTGAAGGGGCATAAGAAGATCATTTCTAGTAAAAAGGTCAATCCAAGTATGATCATATTTTACAATTAGTAAATCCATTGGTCTTATCTCAATGATTCTAGTTCAAGACTTGTCTGGGAGGGCAAGTCAGGTCCATTTTTTGCAGCCCTAATAAAAAAAAAAGAACACTATCTGCCTATTCCAACTTACCGCTCATGGTTTGCAACAAGCCTATTATTGTTCATCATGAAAGAAGAAGATATAGCCCAAACACACCTTGGATATCAAAAGCTATCATGTAACAATTACTGCAATCAAATGAAAATCTTCATCAACTACCTCATTAAGGTCAACACACGCTTAGCTCACCAAGGATAAGAACCCCAATGAGCTCCTCAAACGTGTTGAACTTCAATCAAGTCATTCTAGACTACACTACTTCTATCATACACAACCGATTCAAGATTGATGGTTTCTCACATAAGCAAGGAACATACATTTCGCCAATAGTAGCATGATTCATCATGAGAGCAAGTGGATATAACCCAAACATACCTTAGATGTCAAAAGCTATCATGTAACAATTACTGCCATCAAATGAAAATCTTCATCAACTGCCTCGTTAAGGTCAACACACACTTAGCTCAATAAGGATAAGAACTCCAATAAGCTCCTCAAACGTTTTGAACTTTAATCAAATCATTCTAGACTACCCTACTTCAATCATACACAACCGATTCCTCAACTAATTACATGCAAGATGATACCTTGATTGAGAATCATATATGCATTGAATGATAGAAACTAATGAAAAAGAAAGAACCAAAAAAAAAAGAATTTTTTATAGACAATTAATCTAAACTAGATATTATGATTAGCCATCTTAACTCAAAAGGTTGTACTTTTCATAATGCTTCTAGTAAACACTTCAAATAAACAATATAAAAAAATAATTGATGACATCATGCATAGTGCATGAATTAGAGAAATAAGAATATATCAAGTGATTTTAACAAATTTATAGCCTTTTAATGGAATTGTATGGAATAACAAATTGAGAATTAATAAAAAGGAATAAATCTTGATAGTTGTGTAAAATAAAATTATTATAAATCATCATAAGCTCAAAAACAGTAAATAAATATCGTAAGGAACATGAAACTTTTTTTTTGGAGACAATGAAATAAACATTTTAAATGGGTTTTACATAGGGAAGCTGTCAATTAGCAAGAGCATTAAGAAACACAAACAAGATAGTTTCAAGATGGTGGCACCAGACATTTAGTACTAAATGAAATTTGCAAAGTTTTTCATTAACATAATTTTAAGGGTGATTGACATGAATAAGACACTAGCTAGTTGCATGGAAAAATGATTAAGAAACAAATAACCTGATATTGCTAATATATTAACTTCCAATCCTAATCAAGATAGTTATCATTGATAAAGGATAAGTTTTTTAAATATTTTCATCTGTTTCAGCCATATGAAATCTATAAAACCTTAATTTTAATTTCTTCCCAAAAGCAAATAAAGGAATTTAGCCAAATGTATATCACGTTCTAGTTTCCAACTTGAAGAAAACTTGAGCAGTGTGTATCTATCCAGATGATTGCAGCAAAAGCCTTTCTTCAACAATATGCAACAACACAGCAGGGTGACAAAATCAAAAATCTGAGACCACCGGAACAAGAATGCCTTCAATAGCTTAACAAGACAAAATCCATCCTGAGATGCCTACGAAGCATTAATGGAATGGATGAAAGGGATTTTTTTGGAATTTTTTAAGTTAAACAAGTAACGTTGGTGAAGAAGGCAAAGAACAATACACATGCATAAGACATTCAATCACAAGTATTTAAGAATTTGGACAAGGAAAATCAACATGAAAAGATATTCCAATCACCATGTAATGGAACATAAAAAACAGATCATAAATAATCATGCCAATCTATGCCCATAAAATTTCTTGTGACATGGCTATTAGTACCATTAGCTGCTTAAGTGATTAAAGATCATCAATTAGAATTTATTGCTAGGCTTAGTCTGAAATGAAACTAAAACCATTTCTTCTCTTGCTGATTTTGTCTGAATAAGGTAAATCCAAATGAATCAACATTAGTTGTTCTCATATTGCAAATATGAATCAGTTGACTCAATCCTAAAGACATCAACCCAAACTGTAACAGTTAAATTGATTTAAATAATTATGAATGTTTAAAGGTCACATGAAATTATACCTAAATACATACAAACATATCCATGTACTTGTGCATTCACATAAGCAATAAAAAGCATAATAACAGCATAGGATTGCACACCATTATGGGCCTAGAGAAAGCATAAAGTACAAGAGCTCAAGCATAATGTATAGATGATGCAAAATCAATTTGATAAAACAAGTACCAAATGCCGACAAAAACTTTAAGAGCCATTGAACCTTCAAAATAGATATATATAACTATCAATTAGTAGCTTAGAACATGCATTTACTTGCACAAAAGAATCCTTGAATCATGCTTCACATTCAGATGCTAGAACTGAAGCATAACATACAGAAGCCACAATGCCAGCATGTCTAAAAATCCAAGCTAAAGAAACTCCAAAAAGTGTGAAATATAATAGGAAAGACGAAAGAATAAACATTAGCATTTTTTATACCAGAGAAAAAAGAAAGCACATTCAACACATTCAAGGATCATGAATGAAAAGAAACAAAATTTCTTACATAAAATCTGCAGCAAAGGAATGATGAAAGAAAAATCAAAACCAATGGTGATTAATTGTGAATTTAGCGTTTTGAGCATCAAAAAATAACAAAGAAAAACATGCAGTATAGAATAGCTTCATATTTTCCTGTAAAGAAAACAGTACCACCCTAATGAGACCATAGAACTGTAGCCAGCAAAATTTTTCCAATAAAAATCCCAGATTTGACAATGTCCCAATGCCACTTTTTCCTTTTTTTTGAATTGTGATGCGACTGGTTTGAGGTGCACAAATGAAGAGTTCAAAAACTCTACCCTCGCATCCCTCGAATCAAAATTCATGGAACCATAATACACAGCAAGAAATGGACATTAAAAGCTCTCAGCTTTAGCTTTAAGCTCGAGCTATAAGCTACCAATAAAAAGACACAACATCAACAACCAATTGGGATCGTTTAACCAATCAAGAAAAGCTCTTCAAAAAGAAACACACTGGCCATTTAACAATTAAATCATCAACACATTCTCTGCCACTACACTAACCCTCCATGAAGGGCATGATCTTTTCAAGATGAAAGAATAAGTCCACTTGGTGTTTGGAGCTTTTCTTGTGGTTGTCCTTGTTATATTCTAGTAATCTTCCTGTTTGATTTAAAATTCAAAATCTTTGATATGCGCCTATCCTTCATTAGAAAAGAGACTTGAGAATGCTCTGAGATTTGGAAAAGAGTACTCTTTGCCATCATGATTTTGTAATTATTAGAATAATCTCCTTCTCTCCCGTGAAAGTAGGTCGTCCAATCCTTTGCCAAACAAAGTAAATACTGACACCTTCTTTTCTTCATCTCTATATGCTCCTATTTTGTAGGTCGTCGCATCGCATCCTATCGACATGCCCAAGAAAATTACTAGTTTGTCACAACACGGACTAATGGAACCATAACGAACGACTAGCAATGGACATTAAATCTACAATATTCTAGCTTTGAATTCCAGCATTAGCTACCAATAAAAAGATGCAGAAGCATCAGCAAGCAATCGGGAGCATTCTACCCGATCGTAACAAGCCGGTTACAGAACAACACACCAAACATTTGACAGAAAAAATCAGCAGCACGCTCTCAGCCATCCACAGATACCACATAAAGGGACTAGAGAAAAGCATAATTCCAGAGAACGCGCGGTTCCTCTTCAAATCGAAACATAAACCCTAACGACAAAGAAAGAGAGAGATAATCTCACCGACGACGCTGGATCCGCCGGAGTTCCCGTGCGACATGGATGATTGATAGGTCCAGCCGGGGTTCTCAGGTAGAAGGGATTGGGTCAAGGTACCGGAGCAGATCCTGCGAGTCGCCAAGAGAGAGCAGGTGAGCAAGAGAGCGCTGATTGTTAAAAGAGTTTTTCTAGAGAAAAAAGATATATTTTTTAAACAGCGCTCTTGTCTTCAATTTTAACTTAAAAGGCTTATTTTGAAACATTTTAATACCTTCTAATGAAAATGTAGAAACTTATTTTTAATATTTTTTTAATATTTTTTTTATCTATTTTTTTATCTTATTTGTCATAAAGAATTCTTGGTTTAGAGTTCTTAACTTGTTGACAAATTAATTTCAAAACATTTGGGTGTATTTAGGTGGTCGCCAATTTTAACTATTCAACATAAAGATGTTGGGATGGTCTTTAAGAACTAATTCTTATGAATATATTTAGATATTTTGAGATATTATTTTTATTGTATTATGTTTATTTTTTTTATCTAATAATACATATAATCATATCAAATAAGTTAAATAAGATTATAATAATAATATAAAAATATAAATTTAGTAACTTAAATCAGAATAATGATAAAACTAAAATCAAAATTATATTTTAAACCAATTTATATATAATAAAATAAAAGTTATAACATCGCTTGCATACTTTCTAAAACAGAAGTTTAGTAACATCATATAAGATATAATGATAAAATATACATGATATAATATTTCTTAAAAACATCTCCTAATATTAATTAATTTAGCTCATGACATTTTGCACTCCTTCTTTTCAAGCATATGTGGAGTAACATATAATATAAAAAAAAGCTTATAAAGTTGAACAAGTGAATTCTAGTGTGGTGTTCTTTCACATTTTCTTCTCATGAATTTAGAATCAAAATTTTTAATCTTAAATCATTTAACATCATTTTTTTTCTAAATTTAATATTACAAAGGGATAAAGTTTTCTTTATATCTTGTGCATATTTTAATACACATATATATCATATATTAATATAATTGTAACCTTTAACATCATACATATATATATCATTAGAAGAGGATATAATGCATTAGTTGAGAGAAGAGAAATGGTCAAATGAGTGAATGGAGGCATCAATCGAGAGATTTGAAGTGTCAAAGATAAGACAAAGTACAGGTGAGGCTTTAAAAAGAGGATAGGATGGTGGGTTGGATAATTTGGATAAAAATTTAACTATATTTAAGATTATAAGAGAGAGATAAGAAAGAGAGGAGAAAGAAGGTGCTGTGGAAGAGGTAGGAAAAAGAATTAGAGAAAATTAGTGTAACCATCATAAAAAGAAAAGAGGGAATTAAAAGAAGGGGTTTAGGAGGGAATTAAAAGAAGAGATTTAGGCTTTATAAAGAGACATGTAGATTAAGACTAATTAAAAGGAGAGATTATTACTAATAAAAATTTGAGATAGAAAATTAATATTAGAATTTAATTCAAAAAATTGGGAAATGATTGAAATACTTGAATGTTCAACCATTGATGCTTATTCATATGATTATTAGATCATGATTGTGTTTAGCAAGTTGGTGATAATTTTATTTTATAATTGTATCAAGATACATTGAATTAAAGGATCCAATGATGAAATAAAGAAAAAAGTGATATTTAAATTTTAATTACTCTTATAAGTGAAACTAAAAAAATATGAGACAAAAAAATTGATTATAAATGACAAGTTATGATTTCAAATTTATGAAAAAATGATCATCCAAAATGACACATCACATTGTACTACATCCAAAGATAAAGTCCAAAAAACTATCATATAAGATATCTTAATCCAAAATTAAATATTTTGAAAGAAAAACCTAAAATATTTAAAATATTATAAATCTTTGTTAATGAATTATATTTAAAAGAGAAAAAAAACTTATACAAATAAGAAAGAAAAAAAAGCTTTTAAGAAAATTACAAGTTTTCTTAAAAAATAACTCTAAATTATATTGTAAACAAAAAATGATTTTTATTTCATATGTTTTTATCTATTTTTATGTATATTTGTTATGTACTTCTGACTTATCTTATAATATAATCTCTAGTTATATATATATATATATATATATATATATATATATATATATATATATATATATATATATATATATATATATATATATATATATATATTATTTTACTAATAAATTAATGATAATTAACTCGTTTTATAATCTAACAAATTAAAAAAATAATGAAACACATAATTAGATTCTAAGATATAGATAAGATTTTCAATTTTATTTTATTTTTATATTATGCCATAAAAATTTCTATAATAATTAAACCTATTATGTAACAAATCTATAGTATTTTTGTTGAGAGAATAAAAATGGTTGGATGAGTAAATGGAGGTATCAATCGAGAGATTTGAAGTGTCAAAAATAGGACAATGCATGTGAGACTTTAAAAAGAGGAGAGGATGGTTGATTGGAGAATTTGGACAAACATTTAACTATTATTAAGATTATATAAGAGAGAGAGATAAGAAAAAGAGAAGAAAAAAGGTATTGTGGAAGAGGAAGTGAAATGAATTAGGAAAAATTAATATAACCATCATAAAAAGAAAAGAGAGAATTAAAAGAAGGGGTTTAGGAGGGAATTAAAAGAAGGGGTTTAGGCTTTATAAAGAGACATATAGATTAAGACTAATTAAAAGGTGAGGTTACTACTAATAAAAAATTGAGATAGAAAATTAATATTAAAATTTAATTAAAAAAATTGGAAAATGATTGAAATGCTTGCACATTCAACCATTAATGCTTATTCATATGATTATTAGATCAAGATTATGTTTAACAAGTTGTTGGTGATTTTATTTTATATTTGTATCAAGATATATTGAATTAAAGGATCTAATGATGAAATAGAGAAAAGTAAAATGATATTTAAAATTTTAATTACTCTTATAAGTGAAAATAAAAAAATAAGTTAAAAAAATTAATTATAAACGACAAATTATGATTTCAAATGTATGAAGAAATGATCATCCAAAATAACACATTACATTACACTACATCCAAAAATAAAGTAAAAAAAACTATCATAAAATATATCTTAATCCAAAATTGAATGTTTTGAAAGAAAAACCTAAAATGTTTAAAATTTTATAAATCTTTGTTAAAAAATTAAAATAAAAAGAGAAAAAAAAACTTATACAAATAAGAAAGAAAAAAAAAACTTTTAAGAAAATTACAAGTTTCCTTAAAAAAATTCTAAATTATATTGTAAATAAAAAATGATTTTTATTTCATATGTTTTTATCTATTTTTACGTAGATGTACTTTTAACTTATCTTATAATATAATCTCAAGTTATATATATATGTATATATATATATATATATATATATATATATATATATATATATATATATATATATATATATATATATATATATATATATATATATATATATATATATATATATATATATATATATATATATATATATATATATATATATATATATGTATATATATATATGTATATATATATATGTATATATATATATATATATGTATATATATATATGTATATATATATATATATTACTAATACTTCAATGATAATTAACTCATTTTATAATCTAACAAATTAAAAAATTAATGAAACACATAATTAGATTCTAAGATATGGATAATATCTTCAATTTTATTTTATTTTTATATTATGTCATAAAAATTTCTACAATAATTAAACCTAATATGTAACAATAAACCTATATTATTTTAGTTGAGATAAAAGAAAGAGTCGGATGAGTGAATGGAGGCATCGATTGAGAGATTTGAAGTGTAAAGAATAAGATAGTGCATGTGAAGCTTTAAAAAGAGGAGAGGATCGTGGGTTGGAAAAGTTGGGCAATAATTTAACTATAGTTAAGATTATAAAAGAGAGATAAGAAAAAGAGGAGAAAGAAGGTGTTGTGGAAAAGGAAGGAAAAGGAATTAGAGAAAATTAGTATAACCACCATAAAAAATAAAATAGGAAATTAAAAGAAGGGGTTTAGGCTCTATAAAGAGACATGCAGATTAAAACTAATTAAAAGGAGATGTTATTACTAATAAAAATTTGAGATTGAAAATTAGTATTAGAATTTAATTAAAAAAATATGAAAATGATTGAAATGCTTGCATATTCAACCATTGATACTTATTCATATGATTATTTGATCATGATTGTGTTTAGCAAGTTGATAGTAATTTTATTTTATATTTGTATCAAGATATATTGAATTAAAGGATCCAATGATGAAATAGAGAAAAAAAAATGATATTTAAAAATTTAATTACTCTTATAAATAAAAATTAAAAAAGATAAGATAAAAAATAAAAAATTAATTATAAATAATAGATTATGATTTCAAATATATAAAATAATGATCATCCAAAGTGACATCTCACATCACAAAACATTCACAAATAAGGTTAAAGAAACTATCATAAAAAAATATCTTTGGTAAAAATTAAATTTTTTGAAGAAAAAACCTAAAATATTTAAAATATTATAAATCTTTGTTTAAAAATTAAATTAAAAAGAGACAAAAAAAAACTCATACAAATAAGAAAGAAAAAAATCTTTTAAAAAATTATAAGTTTTCTTAAAAAATAACTCTAAATTATATTATAAAAAAATAATTTTTATTTCATATGTTGTAATCTATTTTTACATATATTTGTTATTTACTTTTGACTTATCTTATATCTATATATATAATTCTATAATCTAACAAGTTCAAAAAAATAATGAAACACATAATTAGATTTTATGATATCAACAAGAGAGATAATATCTTCAATTTTATTTTACATATTATAAAAATTACTACAACAATTAAACCTAATATATAACAACAAACATATATTATTTTATTTCAATTTCATTAAAAATGCATAAATCTTGCTTATTGTAACTTAAAATATTTTTTTTTAAAAAAATAATCCCATTATTAATTTTTTTATATTACAAAAAATTAAAAAAAGAAAAATAATAAAAAGAGAATATGACTTGACACCACTCAAAAAAGCTAGTTGATCACCACAAGAATAAATGGTGAGTTTAGTACTCATCAAAATCATTATTAAGAAGAACTCAATACATGAAATGTCTATATCATTGTTTAGCTAATTATTTTGCCATTTCAACCCTTAGATACCCAAAGGAGGATCAAGATGAAGATTTGCTCCAATAATAAGAACAACAAGAAAGAGATGCACAACACCTTTAATCACTCATTAAATATGCAAATTCTTTACAAAAAAAATTAAAAAAAAACATTTTAGTAAAAGCATTATAAAGAAACAAAGATTAAAAAAAAGGGCATAAAGCATAAAAGAATCAATCAATTTTTACCTTATACCAAGATGAAAACTACTACACAATTAACCAAAAGTTAAACAAGACATTACCAATTGCCATGGCTTTATCAAACCCTAATATTAAACCCATCATCATCCTTCAAAATTACCAATTCACAGCATAAAAGTGTTTCCAATACACTCTGCACAAGCATCAATTCAAGAATCTTCTGCTAAAGTTAAGCAAAAGAAGCACATTCTTAAGCAAAGCTGTAGTTGAGCTCACACAGGTAGTCGTTTACCTCTGAAACGACCAAACAACTGAAATGAAAAGAGTTGGGTTTTGTTTCAGTTTCAAGTTCAGGAAAAAAAAAAAATTGAAAAAAAATAATTAAAAAAATGTAATTCTTAATAAAAATATATATATATTTTTTATGCCGTTGTACTTTACCGAGGTTACAAAAGGCTGCCGGAATATCCACCCAACTATAGGAAGCCTCTGCAAGAAAACTGCTATTGTAGGCCAAAAGCCGCTGTAAAGAAAGAAAAAAAAAACAATTTGATATTAAAAAACAAAAAGTAATATAACAAAAGGGTAAAATACAGAATATTTAACATAAAAATTTGTAAAAAATATATATATATATAATTTTTATTAAAACCTGAAGAGGATAACAAAGCCATATGCCTCCAAAATCATGCCAAAGATTGGCCATCCAAAAAGAACCAGAAAAAATCCCACACCAAATGCAGCTGTACCCTGCCAAGAGAAGGGAATCGAAGCTCAAACGAAGAAGAACACTCAAGAGAAACAATAATCTCTGCGGCAATCAAACCTTGTAATTTTTGGGCTTAGTGAAGAACAGCATGGTTGATTTCAATCCGATTGTTAACATAAGCCCAGAGAGGAACAAGATCTATCACAAGAAAGGAGAAGGTTCAGCACACAAAAGAAGGAATGTATACATTAGTTAACAAACAAAAGGAAAGTTACTCACGTTGCCCATGGCTAAGAGCCCCTTATCAAAGAGGAAGACGATTCCAAGAAAGGAGAAAAGAACTCCAAAGCCTGTCAATCCTATACCAATCTCTGTTGGAAAGAACCCAATTGCATCGTTTAAATTCCAATGGCTTATTTGAATTCAAGTTCCAATAGCATTAAACAATTAAAAATGTTAGAAACCAAATCAAATCAAGCTCGTATGAAATTTAGAAGGTGATTTTAGCATGTGGTGGAGTAATGACTACAAAGGATTACAAGTTACATAGGTCATGATGTATGCACATGAGTTGGGAATGTTGAGATGATCTCCAGAATGGAGAATTTTGTGTATTTTTATATTTTTTTTATGGGTTTTAATTCATTTTTTTTAAAGTTTTTCCTGGATTTATTCAAGCATCATAGAGAGATTCTTGCATCAACTAGACCAAACATAACTGCAATCACTTATACTTCATTCCAGCTTTAAACTAGACCAGGATGGAGTTGCATCCTTTATTAGAATCTAAGAGCTTCCTACTTGAATTGGAGAACAACATATTTCTTTATCTTCCACCTGAGTATGTGCATCACTGAACTCAGTCCACGAGTTGTAAATTCACTTAAATTTCAAAACCTTTTAAGGTATAAAAGAAGGTTGAAGAAAGCACTGGAGCCGAGAAAGACCTTCATATTTGATGAAGGTAGGATGCATTTAAGATTTCTTTTGAAAGGATCTCGTATTGACTACTACTTTTATAGCATTTGATCATCCCACAACACACTTGTCTTGGTTGCTTCATGTTGAAGAGGAACTATTATGACTCAAATTAACCCAAAAAAAAGGAATTAAAAAACTTTGAAAAAAAAAATGCATTTTTTTGGAAGATACTCTCTTGAGACCATCAACTAACACTTTAAGTCTGCTTATGGTAATAAAGATTCAACCAATGGAGCATAAAGAATACTCGACAAGATAAACGTGGAAGCAAGTAGTAGAAGAGGTCAAGAGAAGGAAGAGTATTGAGTATGACATCAAAGGGGTCAAAAACTTCGCATTTCCCATGAATGAGATCCATTGAGATCAATAAGGGCAGCTTGCTAGTAAGGATAGTACAATCATCTTAGAATGATCAAAACAATATAGAATCTATAGAGATAACATTATTAGCTTTGTACACATCACGACATGATCAAATTCATATGAGGATATGTGCTTTGTAGTACAACAAAGTCAACCAATCACATATAATAATACTTGTCACTACTAACACCTCAAGAATAAAGCAAAGTATTTCAATAAATTGTTTAGGAGATTTGCACATTATCAAAAGAGCATACAATTATTTGTTTGTGGTAGTGGACATATTGTCAAATATGACAAAACTCAAACCATGCTAGCAAAGCATCAATGGGGAGGAAGAAGCACAAAACTTCATTAGTTCCAATTCAATTGGGAACATTATAACCTTCCACCTTTAATAGTTTCTGAAACACTCGACATTAAGTAGATTATGGTGCACAAAATAATGAAGAGTAATAAAACATTTTGTCCATAAAATGACAACCAAATAGAGATCATAAACAAAATTTTCATTCAATTCTAAGATGATATCAACACAAAACATCCAAAAACATCGGATGAGCACCTACTTATATTTAGTTTGCCAACAAAATAAAGTGTTTCATAGCACAATAGGAGTAAGTCCTTCATAAGTATGGTAGGGGTTTTAAACTTAAAGTATATTTGATTTAAAACTTACACTTGACATTATTATTGTCAACAAGAACAAGAACTACTAAAGGCACGACAATTTCTAGTAAGAATAAAAAAAATTCACATTGAAGCGGTGAAAAAAATATATAAGTCCCGATAAAAATGAAAAAAGTGAACAATCGTCAATAAATTGAAAGATCCTTTTTAAGTCAAGAATCTAGTATGAGTCCACATCAAACAAGAAAGGTAGTTCAATATCAATGCCTATTAATTGGAATTAGATTCAAGGTTTTGGCTAAAACCAAAAGCTTTGTTGGTTTCGATCCATTTTAATTATTTTTTATCAATTTCAACCAAAACTATTATTTTATTATTTTCTAAATGATTTTTAATTTTTTATTTTTAAAAATATTATAAAATAAAAAATATTTAAAATAATCCAAAACTATATTAAATATTATTAAAAATAAATAAAATTTGAAATCAAAATCAAACATCGAAACTATCAAAACTGTCAAAGCTACTGAATCCAAATCTATAATCAAATAACAAAAACTAAAATTAATTGAAATTACCCTTATACATAGATATTTATTCCATGATGAACATAGATAATATGAAGCCTTTTAAACAATTCATGTCGAACACTAAACCATACAAATTGTTGCCTTCTATAAACAATATGCTGAGCCAGTAGAAACCTTTGTAGGATGACACAATTTGAAGATGAGAACAATGATAACAAGAAAAGTGAAAACATCCTTCCAAATAAGAAGGATAACTACCATTCACCTTCAACTAATGTTCTATGGAATGGGAGAAATCTAAGTTACTACATCATAATTTCACTTAATAATGAAGATGTCATTGCAAATGAGGAGATCTACAATTAGAGCATCTAGTTTTAGAAGTAAAACTATCATCCACAAAAATATGATATGATATGATCACAGGAAGTATGAAATCAACCAAGAAATTAAAGAATATAGAGATTAAAGGGGGTTTCAAGAAAAGTGTCCATGATCAAAAGACTAATTCAAGGAAAAATACTTGGATAGGAAAAATGAAACTAATTGGAGCAGCTTCAAGACAAATATCACCTCAAGGCATCCACAACACCCTTGGAGTTCAAAAAGGTATTTACGATGGTCAAGCCAGATAAAAAAACTATGAGACCACCATACTCAAGCATACGTGTTGAGAGGCTACGACATAGATGCAGTAATACTTTAGAACCTTGGTGTCAAGGAGAAGTATCAAGAGAAGAATGAGTACTACTATAAGAAATGAATCATCGAGGCATATCATGCCATGCTACTGGCTCAGGTAGTAATCATCCATGCATAGCACTTGACAAGCACTAGTCAAGTTGACACATGATTGAATATTCATGTAATTGCACCTCGAGACAAATCTAAAGGGCCTTAATGGGATTCTAATCATCCAAGCACCTATGCTTAGTTCTCTTCGCAATTCCTTGACACGAATCACATTGTATTTCATAGATCTTTATTTTGGGTTAATCACAGGAACAAAATGGGGGATCCAAGCATCGCCTAGGTGCTTACCACCAAATGATTCATGCTATCAATGTACTATTAACAAATAAAGAATAACACAGAAGTATAATACTATATACATGTAAATAAATAACAAAGACAAAAGACAACATAGATATAGAGATTATATACAAACAAATAGAAAATACAGATTGCAA
This sequence comes from Vanilla planifolia, assembly GCA_023846275.1. Taxonomy (NCBI): domain Eukaryota; kingdom Viridiplantae; phylum Streptophyta; class Magnoliopsida; order Asparagales; family Orchidaceae; genus Vanilla; species Vanilla planifolia. Next base: position 2,153,782 of record CM043870.1, read on the forward strand.
ACTCAATACACATCCATAAAAAATATAGTATGGCCATAAGATAACAAAAATGGAAAGCATGCAGGTAAAAAGGAAATGTTCTATAAGATTCATTACAACAATACTCCACTTCTTATGACAAAATAAACATACTAATCATGGCAGGAAGAGTAACTTACTTTTTGTGTCATTCATCTCAAAGGAAACCATTTTCTTGCACTAAAACCAATTTCAGCTCTCAGAAGAAAATAACCTGCATAAGTGAGGTAAGAATTATAATTAAAATGAATAAGTTAATTAAAAAATAAGGAGTAATTTTTTGACAAATAAGAACAAGAACAGTAAAAGAAGGTCAAGGATAAGAAAGGGAAATTAAACAATGTTATCCATACGTGAAAGGTTATTTCATAGTATTACTGCAAAAAAAGATTAACATTTAACTTGCCGCCTGCAAAGTAATCTTTTTTATAATGCTCACAAACCAGAATAGCTACTTGCTAATATTTTCAAACATGAGATGATTTCCATATAAGAGCTGTCACCTGCAGATGCCTTCATTCCGAAATCCTCACAAGTCAGTGAATCAAAATAACCAGAGTACTATACTCTCTTCTATGGACACGTCACGTTGTTGTTCAAAAGAGGATAGTTTAGATTGATTATCTATTTTTTGTTGTTCATATGAACATAATGGTTTTTTAAATGATCTTCAAAGTTAGTGGATGTGATTTTGATGGATGGTTACATTGATTTTTAAGGATAGATCTTCATCAATTCATTGTCAAGCTAAATTTGCAAAGATTCATCTCTCACTCTCTCTCTCTCTCTCTCTCTCTCTCTCTCTCTATATATATATATATATATATATATATATATATATATATATATATATATATATATAACTTGATTGTAAATTATATATCCAATACTTATTGAGGATAATGAAATCTTGAGTTGCACAAATAACATCACACAAGAGGTACTATAAAATTTTCAAAAATAACAAAATACTTCCATCAAGATATGTGACACAATAAAGATGCGGATGGGACACTAGAGTAAGGTCTAAAGTCCAAACTTGTAAAAGCATTATCAATAATGCTGTTTACAAGGCATTGAGAATCAATAATAATTAAATACGTAGATATATGGGTTCATTTTTTTCCATATGATTATTGACTGCAACATCATATGTGAAGAAATGTAAACAATAAAATAAAAAAATTGAAACAAGTATTCAATCAAGATCAGAAAATGCTTGCAAGGATGAATGATAAAAAAACTGTCAAAAAACATTGAAATATTTAAAAGACCTTACACAAAAAGAGGCATCCATTCACTTTATGATTGATAAGAAATTAATCTACATGTCAAAAATATGAAAAATATCACAATCCATAATACAAAAAATCTACCAAATTTTTCTTTCTGTCTCCTACAAAGCCTCAAGGGTGGATAATTCTTGCTTTGCTTAAATTCTACCAGTGGAGATGGATAAATTGAACTCACAAAAGCATATAGACCAATCCGAGGGTCTTACGCATGCCTAGTCAAGATCCTCACCTTCCATTAGTGTTTCCTATGAAGAGACTATTGTAGAATATTCGAGGAGCAGTAAGGGGCCCTCTCTGAGGTAAAAATTGAAACAATTTTATATACCCACAATAATCTGAGAAAGCCCATCTTCATTTCTCTTTTCGTTCAACCTCAATTTTCAAATTTTGAGGATGCTCTTGTTTGTCGATTTTCAAACTATTAGGACACAAGCAACAAGTCATGGACACCAAGGAAGACAATGTTTGTTGGGGTGTTGTGAAATTAAAAAACCTCCCACATAGGGTTTTCCTAAGGTGGTGTACTTCACTATTTTGGCGTATTCATGGTCGTTAGTGAATGGAAAAGGTGTTAAACAATTAGAGATAGTGAAAGAGAGCTAATAAGGGCTGGTCAGCAAATGGAAAGATGAGTAAAAAGAGAGCTGCCCTAAAAAACGAGTGATTCTTATCCAAAGAGAGCGCAAAATGATAGCCTAATCCAAGAAAAGTCATAAATCACATCGATGGGGTTCATAAGGTTGGAAGAGAAAGCGAAAAACATTGAAAATTTCAAACTATTAGGACACAAGCAACAAGTCATGGACACCATAGAAGACAACGGTTGTTGGGGTGTTGTGATAATTTTTGTAGTGTTACAATGTTTAGAGAAAGACTCAAACAAATGTCATAGTAGTGCTGGAAAGTAAAAAATGACAACTGAGATTTGTCATAAACAAGATAATGATAACTTGTGGATTATCGTTGCAATAAAAACACGATGAAATATGCTGAAATACAAATTTGTATGGCACAAGATGCTTTGATAATAATTTAGTGGGATGCAAAGACTGTAACACCAATTATCAGAGCCAGAGGTCAAACAAATGTCATAGAGATTGTAGGTTGTTAAAGGAAGAAGAAATATTGCAAATATATCACTAAAGAGAAACAGATTAGTTATGGGGGACGTCATCCACACACTACTCTATATGTTATACATGACTTAGCCACTCATTCAATTTTCCAAACAGAAAAAGACAAAGTAAAGAAAACCTAAATCTCTATTTTATTTATAAGGTCTCTTTAATTACAAGATCTCACATGTAACCTCTCCATAAGAGTTCCCTTAAAGTCAAGGGTTCCCCTTGATAAAAATATGCTCCAGCACACAAGCAGAAAAACAAAAATAAATAAATCCAAAATAACATAAACAAGAATACAAATTTGGATGTAGATTCAAGAATAATCCAAAAACTCTCACTAGAAAGTTGATTTTCTTCTATATTTAATCAAATCTAAGTCAAGATGTGAAACATGGAATAATAATGTTGTAATTAATATTTATCACATAAAAAAGCATCAAATTGCATAACAAAATGAAAAACTATATTCAAAATACGAAACTCGTGCAAATCTTGAATCCTAAAATCTCACTTCATCTAATCATCAAATTTAGCCTCGGTTAATTTTGGAATAGACAGAGAAAATGACCAAACACAGTGAGTTCCTAATTTATTGGCATGTTAAATTATTATTTCAATTGATTCAGAATTTGAAATACTAAAACATTAACAATTTCCAAACAGTCCATGCCAGAGTCGAATAACTTTTGCCTTCTTGCAACTAGGGTTTGGACTACAAAAAACCTCCATGGAGATGCGACCCGCCCCGCATGCTCAAATAAAACAATACTCTGCAATAAAAGGTACAAGAAAAGAATAATACGCCGCATATTTACCAAGAAATGGAGATGAAGTGAGGTGAGGCCACCAAGCAAGACTTCGCAGCTGTTTCGCAGAATCGGGGCTGGCAGGCAAAGATGCGGAGGCGACCAGCGGGAATCGGAGCTGGACCAAAGTCTACGAAGCGAGGGTGCTCTTAAGAGAAGTTGGGATGCAAGATGTTGGACAATTGCTTCGCCGGAGGAGAACGAGAACGATGGTCGGCAAGAAGGCGGAGAGACAATTTCGGGTAAACCAAACAGACCTGAGAATCGCGACAGGATTACTAATTTGTGTACAGTATGTATATAAATCAACAAATCTCCCAATCTTTTATTTTATCACTTAGAAATTATTAATTTTAATCACTTTGGTATGATTGAATTTCAAATAATTATAATTCACTTCTTTTTCGAAATGTCATATCACATTTTAACAATGTATAATTTTTTAAAAGATATTAAATAAATCTTTAAAGTTTTACTATACCAAATTATGATAAAATATATATTTAATAATATATTTTAACTTTTCTACATAATCTATTATGACCCTTAATTACAAAAATTTTAAATATATTAAAAATAATGTTGTTTATATTTAATAGCATAATTATTTTTGTTAAGTATATTTAGATACATTTTTAATTTATAATGATACATGTCATATAAATAAAAATATAAGTATATTTAGATACATAAATATACATTATTTATAGTTAAGAATTTAATTTTATCATAAATGCATATCCATGCATACTTTATATATTTAATAATGTATTTTGACTTTTCTAGATAATTTTTTATGTTCATTAATGACACAATTAAATGTGAAATTATAAAAATTTTTAAATATATTAAAAAGAATATTATAAATATTTAATATCATAATTCATTTTACTAAATATATTTAGATAAATTTTAATACACCATGATACGTATCATACAAATAAAAATATTAATATACTCAGAAATATATTATTAAATATATATAATGTTTGTATATTATGTATATTTAATAATTTAAATTTATAACAAAAACATATTTATGTATACTTTACTATATTTAATAATATATTTTAACATTTCTAGATAAATTTGGATATCCTCTAAATACACAACATAAAATTTTATATAACAAATACTTTAAATATATTAAAAAAATCATATAAATTTAATTACATAATATTTTTTGCAAGTATACTTAACTATATTTTAATACACCATGACACATGCTATATTTCTTTTTCAAAATCATCAATACATTTGTAAAACTTGTTCTTCAATTATACTATAACATCAATATAAAACATATTTAAATACACTAAACATAATAAGATATATTAAGATACATTATAATATAATACCTTTCATACATTAAGGAATACAAAACTGAGTTAAAACTACCAAAATTAAAATAGCTTCAATATCTATCAAAAGATACCAACATTTGAAGTTTGGATAAATAGCACTTCAAAATCGACAACAATACATGAAGAAAACATGGCTAAAACAAGAACACCTTCAGTTTTGGTCATCATCAAAGGTGATGATCTCCTGCCGGACGTCGATGACCTCCTCAACCTCGACCTCCTTGGCCTCGTACTCCTCTTCCTCGTCGCTCGCCTCCCCGTCTCGGAGCATCCGCCTGGCCTCCTTCTCCTCCTCCTGCATCGCCTTCCACCGCGCCACCCAATTCTCCCATTCTTCCTGTATGGTCTTCCGCTTCTTCCTATCCTGCTCGCTTAGTTGCAAGGACACATCCTGGTCCTCTGCCTCGTACTTTTTGCTATATCGCTTCAGGTTCTTTGAGATCTCTTCCTCTTTCTCTGGGCTCAACAGAGATGGAGGCCTCGGACGCCATAAGAACTGTTTTAATTACCCAAGTGAGGATCCATTTCAAAAACAAACTTGATCATCAATTAGAACAATGGTGGTTTGGAAAACAAAAAAAAGGAGAAGCAAATGCAATTATAAAAAAAAAAAAACAAAACCCAAGACAGAATCAGGAAGGATTTCTAAAAGTATAATCTTTCAGATTCTTCATTTGTTTTTCGCCATTTCAATCTGATCTTAAGATGCATCTAACTATGCTTCATGTCTTTTAACAAAACAAAAAGACACAAGAATACTTAATTAAACAAACAAGATTAGACCTGGTGAAGATTGTTCTAAGCTTGCTTATAGACATACTTCCATTGAGATGTTTCACCATTCTATGAGCTAAACAATTAAATAAACACGGCCTTTGAGGTGGATTGTTCGACTAACATAAAGATAATTCTATGAACACTTGGAAAATCTATGAGATATGAAGGATTCTTCCATCATTTTAAAAGACTACATTCGTTAAATTTGTGAAAAAAATCTGCGTTACAATCCACAAGTATGGCTTCCTACTTAGATTGCTTCATTAAACTATATGAATGAGACTTTTCTTTTATCCAAAACATTCAATAAAGAAAATTTTCTCACCTTAATGCTCCGTTGACAAGTGATGTTTATAAAATGTATGATACCATTGAAGTGTTTATATCAAAAATAAGCAAAGAATAGAAGTGAAAATTCAAACAAAATGACAATAATAAGTAGAACTTGTTACCTGATAAAACTGATCTCTCGGAATCCTATACAAAAGCTTTCCATTGAAGGACCAGATATGGAAACCATTCTCCATCTCATGAACTGAAGTAACAGATGTAGCAACATACCTAAAGAAGCCAAGGGTTTCAGTTTTCGTATAATAACACAACTGTTGCACAAGTTATTGAACTTGAAGAAGGCCATGAAATATAGAAAACTACCTCCCAGTTGGATCCCATTCAATGTCAGTAGCCATGAAGTGCTCACCAGTAGCCATTGTCTCCAGTTCATCAACATTGTAAAATTCAAGCTGGCCATTGAAACCCTTCAACCCTGCAAGGAGAAGAAACCGGCCAGCCGGCGACCAATAGAGTGCATTCGCCTGCTTTGATTTGATGGTAGTGAGCTTTGAGACGCGGCCAGTGTTCTGAGCAGTTCGCATCGAGTAGAAGCTTATGTCAGGTCTTGGGTTGTCACCATGGATAACAGCAAATCTGTGGCCTTTTGGCTCCCATGCAAAGGCAACAATCTTGTCGTTCTTGTTTTCCAGTTCAAGAACCTCAATAGGGATGTCCCTTTCCTTGATCCGAAACAGCTCAAAGCCGCTTGTGGTGCTCTTCTTAGTTTTCGTGTAGCGATCAACCTTCACCGCAAGATATTCTCCATTGTTTTGCCAGTACATCTTAATATCACTGACACTGAATAGGTTCTTCTGCCTCAACTCTTCTTTGCTAGGGATTTGCACAAGGCTTACCTACAAGGAACAAAATTTATAAATGTATCATACTTGAGAGATTGAAATTCGAAGTAAAGGAGAATTCTATATGATGCTTCTTTACCTTTGCAGGATTGTTTCCACTATTGAGCTCTGGAACAAAGACAGCAATAATAGGATCTGTGGGAGACCATGAAAAGTCCACAACATTGTCAACCTTGAGAGATTTCTTATCAATTAATGTGAAAGTCTCCGTTTCATATACAGAAATCATATTCTTTCCAAGTCTTGCAAAAAAACGGTCTTCTCTACCACCGCCCCACCTGCATTGATAGCAAGAAATAAAGATGATCGCCTGAACAACATACATGAAGTTGAAGCTATGAGAAGAAAAAACTATGTAAGAATCACCTGAACACTGGCCATGGGACTCCAGTTACACCGCTATGTCCAAGAGCAAATTCATCGGCATTTCCTTTGAAGTCCCGCATCAATTTTCCCGTTCTCACATCAAAAATATTCAGAACAACCCTCTAAGCAAAAGTTAAGATATAACAGGGTAAGGCCATTCTTAAGAAAATATGGAGGCCATTAGCATTTACTTACATCAGTATCACGAGGGCCACTGGGCTCATGACGACTATAGGTAATCAGATATTTCTCACCAGGAGAAAAATCAATCAATTTTACCTATGATTTAAATTTACATAAACAAAAAACCCATTAAAATACAAGTCATGATCATTACAAATTCACATAATAAGAGCAAATAGAACCTGTGCATGTGCAAAACGCATCAATCGATTAAATGTCGTGGCACCTCCCCAAACGGCAGCACCCTGCCTGTGGATTGTAGCAAGGTATGTACCGAGCGACGACCATTGGACAAAGCTCTCGGTCCAATACTACTCAATAGACAAAAGAATCACAAAACATACCATTACCTTGGCATTTTTGTTGTATACAAAATTATAGATTATTAAATGCATCACCAACGAATTTATAAAGTACTTTTGCAAACAAATTTTTAAAGCCATGTTTTACAAGCATAAAACAATCAAACTCTCAACCATTAAATGACTATTAAAGAAGTAGCATGCAATCCCTCTCCTCCCTTGTCTTCTATTATCTCAAAATGAAGGAACAATCACACCAAAATGGCACCCAAGATGTAGGTGCTTAAACCCCTCAAGTAAATATGAATATCATAAAGCAATGGTTATTACTAAATAAAGCAAGGATGAAAAATATAATAGCTGCATTAAATAATTAATTTTCATATGACAGAAAATATCGCCTATAATCAAAAGATTGCATCCATGAAAAGATTAATAATATAAAAAAATCTCAAAGAAAGAAATTCTATTTTCCATACCAATATGGACATGTCTTTTTTCCTATTCCAACTATGTGAGAGATATTTTAAAATTAACCTTGATGCACTCATCTTTAACCTTATTCTTTAAGTGTATCTACTCATCACCCACAAATTCCCACTTACATGCTTATTCTACACAATAATAATTATATGGAATGCTTATTTGTTCAAGAAATAAATTCCATATCCTTAAAAACTATTCACTAAAATTTACATAAACGTATAGAAAAGGCTGTGTTATTTCCCATAACAAATTATGTCTAATGCACTCCATTTAATCCAAAGTGTTTAGATCCACCCAATTTACAGCATAACGATCAATTTTTTAATCATCTACCATGATCAACGAAGATCATTAAATGACTGTCATTCATCTTTCAATAATTATATGACCACTATAGTTTGCACATTTTTGAAGAAAGATAGAGCTATGTCAACATTTGTACCTTGCTCCTTCACTCTGGAGGACAGGACCAATAGGTCATAAGTTACAACTCATTAACAATCAACGAACTTATTGCTTGGCTAACTATACAATCCAATGTTCAATTGTAAATACAATTACCCAAAGAAATATTACAAGCATTATTGTTGAAAAATCCTTCTCATAAATCAATTTATGTTTCTCCTCCCCATGTACATGTTCATCTACAGGACGACATTAATCAAGTACGGCAAGGAACAGCTCCATATGCTTTCTATATATCCGTAAAAATTATCTGTAGTCAAAATTCCATAATTTATTCTAGATGAAGGAAACTAGAGAGTTTAAGTTCTGGCCAAGAAATCAAACATCATTTTCATAATGAACAAATAACAAATGTAATGTTAAAATATTTTCTTATTATATTATTTGCAAATACTAGAAAAGCAAGAAAAATAGTTCTCAGGTTAGGTCAATGCTGCAAGAGGAACGACTTCAAAACATTCAAATAGGTCTTTTGATTCCCCATACTACATTCTAACAAGTGTTGAATTAAGTAAATCCAAGTTTAAAGTACTGCTCCCAGCAATCTACTAATCATAAATTGATTTTTAAGATAACACATTAATTAATTTTGTTGAATCATGCAGGTCTAATTTACGGAATTCATCTCTATCTGCAGATTAGGGCTTTATAATCTTGCTAAAAGCATTGTCATTGCGGTGAAATGTAGACGTTCATTATGAGTTTACATCGAATTTGTCATATCAGGCTAAAAATTTTGAGTTCAAGCTGACCCAAATTTCATCAAATTAGTCAGATCAAGTGAATAAAAGTTGAGCACAAACTACTAAGCATCTACAAAATACAACACATTACTACATAATCTACAAAGAATTGTATTGTAACATGAGACGTATCACTCGATGAAGAAAAATATCCACTAAAATAAAAAATGGATCCCATAGAGCAATTGTCCAATACCCAAATACATGACCAAGCATAAAGAAAGAGTACAATGAACAAACATTCACATACTTGACGACGATAAACAAGTTCTGGTATCATTTGCCTTGGATCATTCCAGAACACCTCAGTGAATGTACCAGCACGGATAACAAATTGATCCCTGCCTTTCTCATCTGTTAACCACAGTTGGAGATTTTCCTAGCATAAAAAACACGCCAAGAAGATTAATAGAAAGTGAAATTTACCATAGCACATTGTGAATCACGTAATTTAGTTGATGCATCAACAAACATCAAGATAAATATGGTGTTAATAACAACATTAAAGGAAAACAAAACTTATGGCATAGGAAATTTCTGCATACGAATAGATCAGACAAGATTTATTGTTGCTACCCATAAAATACAAGAAATGACATTCCAGTATAAACAAAATAAGGTTGAAAGCATATTTGAAGTTGCAATTCAGTGAAAATGATGGCCGGCAATGCAATTTCATTATAATTTTCTTAACTAGAAGAACATAATACATCACTTCATGCGATCGACAATTTAAATGTTTAGATAGTAATTTTTTGAACTGTCAATTTAGTTCAAAGAATGACCGTCGCTAGGAAATTGATTAGAAATTTGGCTCCAATAAGTTTCAATGAGCTGAACCTTTGACCAAATGTTTTCACTCCAGCTCAATCTCAAGCTGGTCTCAAGCTAGGCTTGGATCAAATTGATCCAAATCAAGATCAGCTACGAAATAAACATATCGGACTGATATAATAAATATATGAAGAAATAATATACATAGAAATGCCAAAATACAATATAAGAAGATGAATATGTACACAAAAAAACATATATTAAAATCTTTTTAAAATAAAATAAGATATTATCTTACCAGCTGAATTCCAAAACAAGTAAGCTCATGCCAACCTGAGCTAACTTGAAATCAATTCACTTCGAGTCATAAGCTGATTAGCTTACCCTTAAGCTTTCAATCCAATTTTCTTAGCTCAAAATCAAATCAATAATAACCACAGTAACTTCCAAAAAGGACATAAATATGCAAGAACAAATGCCGCAAAAGGTACAAAACCAAGACAAAAATTTCGCATCACCCAACATTCAGTAGACTAATGCAAACATATGTAAGCAGAATGTCCTATCAAACTCTTAAAGACCAGAGGTGATGGTTTGTCCCTAAATAGATCAACAGCATACCATTCTAGAAAAACATGCCTTGAAATTAATAAGAATGCATAGGCGGGTCGAATGCAACATTCTAACCATGCCACATATTCCAAGTCCGCAAAATCCAAGTTTACTACAGCTTTCACATACCAAACTAACCCATCAATATAAGTAACAAAGAACAATTAATGGTTATTTCCACGACATGCAAAGATTCAATGAGTTAATTACTGAGCCCAAGACCCTATGAGCAGCATGGATCCAACTATGCCCCATATTCCAAAGCCATGTACTTCAAGTTTGCAGGAGCTTTCATATACCAAACTAACCAATCAATACAAGTTACAAAGAAAAATTAATGGTTTAATCCCATGGCATGCAGAGACCCAAAGAATTTCTAAGCAACCATTCAAAAAAAAAAAATCGAAGGCTAATGGATAAAATAAAGATATAATATGGCTCTTTCAAATTTATGTGGTAAAGGAACAAAAGTAAAACCCGTATTTTCTAATTTGTAAAAAATCAACCAAAACCATTTTGATAATGAGATAAAAATTAATTATTACACAAATTTTACAAACATTTGTCTTGCTTTCATACCCATAATTCTTTATCAGTCCTTCCCTAGACTAGTTTATCACCATAGCTTTTCAGAGGGTAACGTGATGCATTTGGAGATTTAAAAGCATACCTTAAAGCTAATTCAAGTTATTTACATTTTTGTGATTGAGTGTGCTTGCGTGACAGATTTTACTGAATTGAATTTTGTTTTTCCAGTGTTTATACTCTTTTGCTAAGATCTCCAATAACAACAGCCTCTCTTTTCTGCAGTGTTAATGGACTTCCCTCTTCAATACTCTAGATGGTCCAACACCATAACAATCATATATTGATGAATTGAATGGTAAAACAAAAAAGAAATTGAGCTGATATTAAATTGAAGTTTTAATCTATGTCAAAGGAATATTGCATTGAAAGACGTTAAACAAATGCGATCATTGGTCTTTTAAGTCTTTGGAAAAAGTTCCAATCAATCAACTGCCAACTGCCCAAAATTGTGAAGATCCAAATCAAAGTTCACTTCACAAATAACTTAAAAGTTTCTGGAACAACTGCGTCTTATGCTAATTCTTTGTAATTACAAAATATGTTTTAATTACATAATTTTCTATAATCTTAAGGAAAAGAGCTTAACCATAGGAAACGTTGAAGGGGAAATAATAATTGTTTCAAAAAATAAAAGCAAATAAATGGTTGCACATTCATATCTACAATTTAACAAATGTATTTGCTTTTTTAGGTTTAGAAACATCATCAAAAACAAAAAGGCATTATTCTACATTACATGCCAGCAAAGTGTGACTATCATTATTTCTTTAAGAAAATTCAACAAACCAACAAAAGATAAAATCAAGCAAAGCTTGAAAATATTATATTGACAACAAAAGTGTAACCTTGGAGCCCAAATAACAGACAATGATGGAACGTATTTACCAATTTTAGACTTGCAACTGGCAATACAGAAGATCCAGGTTCATAAATACATATAAAGCAGAGTAAAAACTCACTCCAGCTACGTATGGCTTGATCTCAGCTGGTGTCCATTCATCTGGAATTCTCATAAATTTATCAAACTCATCGAACAAATTCACAGAGAATACGTGAGATTTATCCAACTTATATCCATTAGTCTTCTCTTTTGCAAGTTCTGCTTCCTGTCATAAAACAAAGAAAAGATATCCTCAAAAGCACATAAATAATGAATCCTATTATGAATACTATCTATTATAATACAACAGAACAGAAGTTGTTTCAAAAGAAACAAATGAACAAAATTTTGTCACACAAATCCCCAATATACTAGTGGACTATCTTAAACGAAATGAATCAACAAAATTGTCACATAAGTTCAAATATACTACTGAATAATTTTGCCTTGGCAATTTTCTCTAAGTACAAAAACCTTAAATTTTGATGATAAAGATAGATGCTAATAAATTTGCCAATGTAAGATGGATTGTTATACAAAACTAAGCTACAAAATGAACAACAAAGTGCTACAAAAATCTATATTTTACCATGAAAAATTAAACTTACCCTACATGATAAGCTTTGCCTCAATAAATTAAATAATTTGCCACTCTTCTAGCATGATGCTTTACTCTTTTTCAAATAAACAAGCTTAAAAAAATTTGCCAGCATCAACTATGGATACATCTCATAAGCTCTTCACTGTATATGAGTTCAAACCATTATTTCAATACAATAAGAAGTATGCTTAGAATAACTAGTTTAAACTTGAGGTAGTCTAAAATACTTCTCAAACAAAAAATTAAAAAATAAAATAAAATAAAAGTTTGCTCTCAAAATGTCGATAGTGATTCAAAAAAAATTAAATTCACATATTCTCATTAACATCAATAACAATGTAGAAGCCCATCAAAGAAAACTGATATCTAACATATACTTAAGAAGACAGCTTAGAAATTTTTGGTTCACGTATCAATACATTGTCAAATTTATCCCCTTTCCCAATCAATTTGTACGTCTGCATTGCATACTCCTGAGATTTGGAATAACGCCAAGATTTGGGATAACATCAACAGTTTTATGGGCCTTTGTGAAAGTGCACACAAGGAAAGATGTTTCACAAGGTTATTCTTCATATTTACTTTCCAAAAGCCTTACAACACATTTGATTTGACTTAAAATGTGCAACAGAATGTGGCCTAATTTGCAAGAAAACTATACAGAAAAATGACCAATCACAGTCTCCAAAGCAAGGTAACATAACCTTACTAAACAAACCTTGTCTCTGCATAGCATAGCACTTCACTGCTTTGCTTTCAGAGAGCCCGACCTCAAAATTTTGATTTATGCAGGGGATGCACATCATACAAGGTCCTTATTCTAGACACAATTTATAACTCACCACAAGCGGATCACACATTGTGCAACTCTACATTTGTGAGAATAAAGATTATTTTATTTTATGCAGTTGCTCAACAAAATAACAGAACTGCAATATCAAGCCAAGCCTTAGTCTAGTAATGAAACCCCATTATTGAAAGGCCCAGTTAAATTTTTTGGAAATTAGCAGCATTGGTTGGTTGGTGAATGTAAGTTAGTTGCCATTTGAACAAGAAAAAACAAATCTGGAATTTAATGCCCCACTCTTTTCCTTCACATTGTTCTATAATTTGCTACTATTGCCGTTAGTTTTAAATTTTCAATTACAAGTTCATTGATTACCTTTGCTCAACCATCCATATCAACTATCTTGCTGAAACTTTTTATCATATACTACACAATTTCAAAGACTACATAGCAAACTACGTAGCTTCACAATGTGGCTGAAATGTTTCGGACGATTGACCAAAATCAAAAAAGTAAAATCTCCAATTACCCCACTAAAAAATATAACATAAAAAAATTGAAACAGAACTTTGCAGGTCAGATGAATCAATAAAAATAACAACCACAGAAAATACTCTTCCTGCACAACAACAATAATATTAAAATAGAATATGCAAAATTTTAATCATAAGGCTCCAAATGGGACTTTTTCAAAGGCTAAAGCATGACCATTGCCAATCCTTGCAGTGCTAACCAACACTAAAAAATGAAACAACTTGAAACGCACAGACAAACACTGTCATCTTAGAAAGTTCAAACAAAATTCAATACACACATCATACATTGTGGATCTATTCATAACTTGTAGGACATGATATGGAAATGCAATTGGTGGAGATTTAGGGGAGGCAATCGATGGGGATTTAGGCAATGATCTCAACAAGAATATGAAAAAAAAAGAAATGATGTGATAATAAATAGCACGTTGAAAGCTGCCTATCAAATTAAGTGTACAACAATGTTCAATGTTCCTGTCATTGCATCTATAAGGCAAAGCATAGAATGGTTATTTCCTTCAAACTTTTCTACAGATTAACAATTTTGCAAATTCATGAGAAAATAATACACAGAAAAAGAGAATAATGCATGTATTACCATAAACACTTAATGAATTCACTCAACAACAATAACCATAATAACAAGCCTTAATCCTATTGAGTGGTATTAATTACATCAAACCTCTATAATTATTATGATCCATTAACAATTCATTTTTAATATAATATCCAAACACAAGTCATTTCTAACATTCTCTGATCACATTTTCTTGAGATTTATCTCTTACTCTATTTATATGATCAAAAACTATCAAGTCACTCAAAATAGGAGCATTAAATGCCTCAAAATAACATGCCATTAAAATTAATATGTCCAAAGTTCCAAAAATGATATATTTAAATATGGATGCAGCAAATTAATATCCACGAAATATTGCTGCGATCTCATTAAAATAAGATCCAAGATGAAATAAAAACAAAGATTCCAGTTTTCCAGTTCTAAATAATAACAAAATTTTCATAGCTCCCCTATGTGATTTCTTCTGCTTTTCTTTTGATAAAAGAGAATACTTAAGACTTTTACCTTTAACAATAAAATGCACACAAAAAATGCAGTATCAGCAAGCAAGCATTTAATTTGGTAAAAGTTCAAATTTTTATCCCCTGAATCTAAAATTATCATAAACTATGCACAAAGACGTAAATCTGGCAAAGAATTTCAAAATGATTCACCAACTGATTTTGACAAAAGCTTGTTAATTTAGATTCCATGTACACTTAATCAAAGGGAAAGCAAAGAATCATTAAATCCATAAATTCTTCAGTTATCATATTTAGTCCTTGTACACCCGAGTTAAAAATAATGTACGTCAACAAGTGAAATGAGCATTAGAGCATTCAAGGGTACCTAAAACATAATTGATACCGGTTCTCACATCGATTGTCTCATTATTGAACGTAAGAAAAAGACCTCATTAAAAGTATAATTGAAAATATCAAAATCTATTGTGCAAATTGAAATTAACTTCGGGCACATAAAGAAAACAAAATAAAATAAAATACCAGCCTTTCCTACATGATAATTCTCAACCATAACAGTTCCATGAAGGATGAAATTATGGTTTCCTACAAACAATAGTAGTTCTAACAATTCTGATGGTCGTTAACATGAAATTTAAAGCTAAAACTCTTGATGTTCATTAACATGAAATCAAACATAAACCCTCATATAGCAAACTAGTACCACAATGATCCAAACAAAAAATCATGAACATAACAAAGCACCTTTCAGAGACAGAAATAAAGAAAACAAAACACAATATCCAAAGTAACCTGGTTACCTGTGCAGTATTGTATTCGATGAAACAATAACCTAGTGTTTTCTGGCTATCTGGATTGACTGGCATCCAAAGACCACCATCACGAATCACGCCAATTTGGCTGTATATCTTTCGGATGACACCTTCAAGCTTTTCAAATTTCTCGGAGGATACAATAGGAAGATTGTCAACCACTATAACATTTCCAAATCCAGACTCTAGTTCAAGGGATTCTTCATGATAAAGGTCCTCTTCATCATCACTGAATATGTTGAAACATATGTAAAAGGAATAATCATGCAAAAACTTTAATGAGAGCTACCATGACTTTTTGGATTACCACCTCTTGATGCCAAAATCTTCACCAGGGGGAAGGTTGATTGCATTCAAATCAACTACAGACAAGTCAATTCCCAATCCACGGGCAGTGGCTTCTATATCTTCCAATGATACTTGTTCTGGCATCTTTACAAATCTGGGAAAACAAATTCATTCTCTTACTATTAAGTAAACATCCAAATTCTTAGTAGTAAGAATGAACTTAAATAATTATTGAACATTGATACAATAAAAGAAAATGAGGAGAAAAAATTACATGAGTCTTCAAGCTATCCAAACAATTATATGTCCAGAAAAAAACCTTCTTCATTAGTAAAGAAATTACTCTATCCACATATTTGTTAAGCCTCTAGATACATGCAGATATAATAATAAAACTGCATAGCAAAGACAGTTGACCAACCAAGCAGCTCACCAGGGGACTATCCTGATCTGATTAGCAACTTTTTAGAAAAGCTTCAAAAGAGAATTAGCTGAGATCAATATAAACTGGCTGGTTTCCCTAATTTCGATCAGATTTTCTATCCCTAAATGGATTAATGCTAACCTGGATCCATTCAACATATTTAAAGTGATGTAACCCATCAAACTAAAGTTTCTTTAAAAGAAGTACAGTACAACATGAACCTGAAACCAAACTTACAACTGCTTTTAAATCTTGAGCATTTTATCTATCAAATATTTTAAAAAAAGAAGCTCCTGCTCCCCCTTCTTGTTGGGAACAAGAACTTGAAGATGACTATGGGGAAAGCCCACAGAGCATGGCACCAGGCCTAAAATAAAATTAAATCTCATAATATATGGAAAAATAACATGTGAACAACATGATAGTTGCAAGAAACATTATGTACTACAGACTGAAAGTCTTGACAATTGCCCATCTTAGCAAATCTCAATGTAGCTTCAAACTTGTTTTTGATTTATTTTAAAGACCTTTGGTACTCTAATTCATGCAAAGAAGCTCTTTTTCACTTATTTACTAGATCCAAAAGGCTTAAATTATCAAAGGAGTCGTGGATCATTAATGAATTAATTAAAGAGAGCTGTCATAACCTACCCATATGCTTTTTTTGATAGCACTACCATTAAAAAAGTTCGGTTGAGATGCACCTTTTAAGTGGGACTAAGTGTAGAGCCTTAACTTCAAACAAGCTCATGGTCACTTCAAAGTTGAAATTTAGAATATCAAAACAATGCTTTATGTTTAAGAATTTAAAATCTTAGTTTTTGTTTTTAATTCATATTTATCTAGGACTAAATTTGTTTATTTTATATTAAACTAGGTTTAAAATTTTAGACTAGTTTGGATCATATTTTATTTATCTTTAGGATATTTCTTTGTTTTATAGAGACATATTAGAAATGGTAAAGCTATTTAGTTCTTTATGGAATGGAAAACAATAGATTTTTTTTGGATAAAACTTTGAATTGCATGCTACAAGCTATCCCCTTAAAGACACCCGAAATGAGGCCAACCCTTCCTCCTTTCCCCTCCTCCAACTTCCTCACTCTAGGTCACTCCTCCCTCCCATCACCATAGTCAACTTCTCCCTTTAAGCCACCACCCCTCTCTCCTCCCACTAGGCTACCCCCCAATTCTCTGTCTAAAACTACCGTTGATTTCTCTCTTTATGCTGTTGCCCCTCTTCTCTCTCAAAGAGATGGCACCTCTCCATCTCTCCCTATTTTTTATCATCACCAATTTCTCCCTCTACAATCACTAGTCACAACTTTCTCTCCGCCTTCAATGTTCCTTGTTATTCTGAAAGACAAAAGTCGCATTTAGCAGTGTTATCAAAGATAGATTTATCTATTGTTAGTCTAATATTAAAGCAAAAGATCTTGACAAAAAAATTAAAAATCACAAGGAATTTAAGAATCAAGAAATCACTAATGGATACAACTTCTCAAACATTAGATAAGAGGCTAAAAAGAGAGTTGTTGAAAAGAAATAAGCAAGTGAAAATCTTGAGTGCATTATTCCCTTATGATTGACTTTCCCCTTTGACAAATAAGTATAATGAGTTGTAACTCCATAAATTGTGATCTATATTTAGTAATAGTTTCTACTAAGTAGCCAACCTAAATCGAGTTAAACATGTCTTAAAACCAAAAATGTTAATTAAAGATATGATTCTATTCATAATTTTTTGCCAACCTAAAATATCTTTTTTATATAAGACATCAAATTTTGCTTTTAAAGAATCTTTTTGCATAAATTCATTTTAGGTTCTCACCTTTTTTGTTGCCATAATTAGATAAGAAAGGAAATAAAAAAAAATTATTTTATTTAGAAACAACTCATTTTTTTGAGGATCTCGTACAAACAAATTTCACGTTCGAATTTATTTTTTTACATCTTGAATATTTGTTCAATATAGAATGACATTAAAGAAAATACTACTAAAAGACTAAAAAAAGTTAAAATTGACCTAGACAATTAAAACTTTATGATGCATGATCTTTGAAAAAGGTAATATAGAGATCACTCTTTAAAAATTGATCGAACAAATAACAATATTATTAGAACAAAGAAACAGAGCAAACCTACCATCACCATGTTCTCTAAATGATTATGAACTAAATTTATCAAAAGAAAAAATAAACGAAATAAGAGAGATCCTCCTCTCAAATCATAGAGATGATCAAATAGGTATACACAAAAATATTAAAATGAGATACCCACTTTTGATGATGTTCATAACCCAAATAAGTTTCATGACAAATGATATCTTCAACTAATATAATTTCAATGATCATCAAAGGATTCGTTTGCCAAAATTATGTTGATAAACATGCCAAGATTTTTGAATAAATATTTTACAAAAAGAAGAAAGATTATCTAGAAGAGTCCAAATGTAATTAGAAATGAAGGATATGATGAAAAAAAAATTACTATCTTTAGACATTACAACAAAAAGTTGCACAAGATCTTTTAATTCTATATATCTTGATATAAATATAAAATAATATTGAAATATATTATCATGATTTCATAATATGCTTATATAAAATAAAATTATCAACAACTTGCTAAACACAATCATGAATAACTAATCATATGAATAAGCATTCAATGCCAATTTTTTGAATTAAATTATAATACCAATTTTCTATCCCAAATTTTTTGATTTGTAGTAACTTTTCCTTTTAAGTAGTCTTAGTCTATGTCTCTTTATAAAGCTTGAACCTCTTCTTTTAATTTCCTCTTTCTTGTTTATGGTGGCTACACTAATTCTCTCTAATTCCTTTCCCTTCCTCTTCAACAAACCTTCTTTCTTCACTTTTTATTATCTCTCTCTTATAGTCTTGATTATGCTTAAAATTTTTGTCCAAATTCTCCAACCTACGGCCCTTGATCTCTCGATCCATGCCTACATTCACTCATCCGATCCTTCCTCTTCTCTCAACTAATGCACCATCTCCTCTTTTAATAGTTTTTGTTGCTTGGATTCATCATTAGGTTAGGTTTCCTTGCTACCAATTAGGGTTAGGTTTTAGGAATAATAAAAACAAAAATTAAGTTTTATTAAAACTTAGGTTATTATTTAATTTATGCAATCTTTCTTTCAAACAATGTTAAAGATTTGTTAGCTAATACCATGTCAGTTATTACGATAAGTTCTACATGTCGATCAATTTTTAAATTTTCTAGAGTAATTTAATATTTTTTAAACATAAAATCCATATAAACATATTTTACTCCTAGAAAATAAACTAGCAACAAGAAGGGAACATTTGCAAGGTTAAAATTTACCCACATACAGTTTCCATCAAGAGAATAACAAGGATGCACTTCAAGCCCTTCAAGGCATCAAAAGAAAAAACACCAATGATGCATATTGTTTCAAATAATCACCAAGAAACTTGAGAATGATAAATAAATAAAAAATCTTTATCAATTTTGTCAATTTTCAAAGGATAAAGGATAATAAATAATCAAAATGATAAAAAATAATCAATTATAAAGATATAAATAAGAACAATGGTAATGCCTATGATGACCAAGTCTTGCAAAAAAAAAGATTAAATAGCAATAAAGTCAAGAATAAAATACTAAATAAGTGATAGTGCTAAATTACACAAATTCTATCCAACAAGAACTAGGGTAGCCAAAAAACCAAATCAAAAAGCAATTTCATCCCCAACAGACCCAAACTAGGTCCAACATTTCGACATTCAATTTTTTCTCCTATTCTAAACTGATTTTAATAGATGTAACCCTGATCTAAATGGCGCAACCGATTCAAGATCGATGATTTCTCACATAAGCAAGAAAAATACCTTTCACCAATAGTAGCATGATTCTTCAACTAATTATATACAAGACGATACCTTGATTGCGAATCATATATGCATTAAATGATATAAACTAATGAAAAAGAGAGAACCTAAAATAAAGAATTTTTTATAGACAATTAATCTAAACTAAATATTATGATCAGCCATCTTAGCTCAAAATGTTGTACTTATCATAATACTTCTAATAAACACTTCAAATAAAAAATATAAAAAAAAATTATCGATGACATAATGCTTAGTGCATGAATAAGAGAAATAAAATATATCGAGTGATTTTGACAAATTTATAGCCTATTAATGAAACTGTGTGGAATAACAAATGTAAGGAACATGAAAGTTTTTTTGGAAACAATGAAATAAATGTTTTAAATAGGTTTTACATAAGTAAGCTATCAATTAGCAAGATCATTAAGAAAAATAAACAAGTTACTTTCAAAAGGGTGGCACCAAACATTTAGTAAAAAATGAGATTTACAAAGTTTTTTTATTAGCACAATTTTTAGGGGCGATTGATACAAATGAAACACTCGCTAGTTGCATGGAAAAATGAAGAAACAAGTACCTTGATAATGCTAATATAATAACTTCCAATCCTAATCATGATAGTTATCGTTGATAAAGGGTTAGTTTTTTAAATATTTTCATGTGCTTCAGCAATCTGAAATCTACGAAACCTTAATTTTAATTTGTTCCCAAAAGCAAATAAAGGACTTTAGCCAAATGTATATCACGTTATAGTTTCCATCTTCAAGAAAACTTTAGCAGTGTGTATCAATCCAGATGATTACAGCAAAGCCCTTTTTTCAAACATTATGCAACAACACAGCAGGTTGACAACATCAACAATCTGAGACCACAGAAACAAGAATGTCTTCAATAGCTTAACAAGATAAAATTCATCCTGAGATGCCTAGAAGCATTAATGGAATGGACAAAAGCAATTTTTTTTGGGATTTTTAAGTTAAACAAGAAAAGTTGGTAAAAAAGGCAAAGAACAAAAAGTATCCATAACACATTATATCACAACTGTTTACGAATTTGAACAAGGAAAGTCAACATGAAAAGATGTTCCAATCAGCATATAAATGCAATTGAAACAAAAAAGTTTCACAATGTAGTGGAACCCAAAAAAACAGATCATAAATAATCATGCCAATCTAAGCCAAAAAAAATTCTTGTGACATAGCTAATAGTACCATTAGCTGCTTAAGACATTAAAGATCATCCATTAGAATTTATTGCTAGACCTAGTCTGAAATGAAACTAAATCCATTAATCTCTTGCTGATTTTGTATGAATAAGGTAAATCCAAATGGATCAAATTTAGTTGTGCTCTTATTACAAATATTAAACAGTTGGCTCGATCCTAAAGACATCAACCCAAACTAAACAGTTAAAATGATTTAAATAATTATGAATGTTTAAAAGTCACACGAAATTATACCTAAATACATGTAAACATATCCATGTACATTTGCATTCACACGAGAAATAAAAAGCACAATAATTACATAGGATTGCACACCATTATTTTGCTAGCACATAAATTTAACTAGAGGAAATCATCTTAGGTGTCTATTACAACATCATTACGGGCCTAGAGAAAGCATAAAAAACAAGAGCTTAAGCATAATGTATAGATGACGCAAAGTCAGTTTGATAAAACAAGTATCAAATGCCGACAAGAACTTTAAGAGCCATAGAACCTTCAAAACAGATATATAACTATCAAATAGTAGCTTAGAACATATATTTACTTGCACAAATGAATCTTTGAATCATGTTACACATTCAGATGCTAGAACAAAAGCATAAAATACAAAAGCCATAATGCAAGGACGTCTAAAAAATGCAAGCTAAAGAAACTCCAAAAGTGTGAAATGTAATAGGTAAAATGAAAGAATAACATTAGCATTTTTGATATCTGATAAAAAAAAAAAGCACACTCAACGTATTCAAGGATCATGAGTGAAAAGAAACGAACTTTCTTATGCAGCATCTGCAACAAAGGAATGATGAAAGAAAAATCAAAGCCTATGGTGATTAATTGAGCATGTAGCATTTTGAGCATCAAAAAATAACAACGAGAAACATACACGGTACAGAATAGCTTCATGTTTTCCCGTAAAGAAAACAGTATCGCCGTAATTAGACCATAGATTGTCGCTAACAAAATTTCTCCATTAAAAAGCCCAGATTTGGCAATGTCCCAATGTCACTTTTTCCATTCTTAAATTGTGATGCGACTGGCTTGACGTGCACAAATGAAGTGTTTAAAAACTCTACCCTCACATCCTTCAAATCAAAATTAATGGAACCATAATACACAGAAAGCAATGGGCATTAAAAGCTCTCAGCTTTAGCATTAAGCTTGAGCTATAAGCTACAAATTGCAAGACATAACATCAACAGCTAATTGGAATGGTTTAACCCAATCAATAAAAGCTCGTCAAAAAGAAACAAACCAGTCATTTAACAATTAAATCATCAGCACATTCTCCGCCACCACACTAACCCTCCATGAAGGTTATGATCTTTTCAAGATAACAGAGTGCGTCTACTTGGTGTTTGTGGCTTTTCTTGTGGTTGTCCTAGTCATATTCTAGAAATCTTCCAGATTGATTTAAAATTCAAAAATTTTGGTATGCTCCAATCCTTCATTAGAAAAGGGACTTGAGAGAACTATGAGATTTGGTAAAGAGTACTCTTTGCTCTCCATTTCATATACAACCATCACGATCTTGTAATTATTAGAATAATCTCCTTGTCTCCCATTAAAGTAGGTCCAATTTGCGGCCAAACAAAGTAAACACTAACACCTTTTCCTTATCTCAACATGCTGCTATTTTGTAGGTCGTCGCATCGCATCCTATCAACACTCCCAAGCAAATGAATAGTTTGTCACAACACAGACTAATGGAACCATAATGAACAAAAAGCAATGGACATTAAATCTCCCATAAGTTCCAGCATTATCTACCAACAAAAAGATGCAGAAGCATCAGCATGCAATCGGAAGCATCCTACCCTATCGTAACAAGCCGGGAACAGAACAACACACCAAAGATTTGACAGAAGAAATCAGCAACATGCTCTCGGCCATCTACGGATACCACATAAACGGACTAGAGAAAAGTATAATTCAAGAGAACGCACGCGGTTCCTCTTCAAATCGAAACATGAACCCTAACGACAAAGAAAGAGAGAGAGAGAGAGATGATCTCACCGCAGCTGGATCCACCGGAGTTCCCGTGCGTCGAGGATGATCGATAGGTCCAGCCAGGATTCTCAGGGAGAAGTGATTGGGTCAAGGCACACGAGTAGATCCTGCGAGTCGACAACAGAGAGCCAGTGAGTGAGAGAAACTTAAGAGCGAAGGATATATGTTCTAAACAGCGCTCTTGTTTTTAATTTAACTTAAAAAGCTAGTTTTGAAACTTTTTAACATAAACAGTCATCTTAAAGTGGGGCAATAATAACACATTACTCACTTAATAATTTTGTATTTCCTTAGTACCTTGTGGTGAAAAAATAGAAGCTTTTTTTGAATATTTTTTTTGTTTTAATAATAAAATATATATAATACAATACTGCTTCTAAACATTTCTCTATATTAATTTATTTATAAAACTCAATTTAGCATCTAAATTTTCAATTTTAAACCACTTAATATCATTTTTTCTAATTTCAATATTACAACGTGATAAAACTTTATTTATATCTTGTGTATATTTTAATATCAATATACATCAAATAATAATATAATTATAAATCTTAACATCATATATAATTGTCAATAATATACATACAATTATTTATTATACATCCATAAAAGTATCAAACAATTATAATATATACCTTATAAAATCATAGGTATGACATTTCGTTTATTATATAAAGCTTTTAGATGTGATATAATATCCTTGTCTCCTCAAGATCACAAGGAATCTCGATGCATTTGAAATTTTAGTGTCAAAAAATAGACAAAATGTAACAATAATTATAATAAAATAACATTTTATCATAATTCGATATACTTAAACTTTGTTCAAAAGAAAGTCTTGGCTGAAGAAATCATAAAGAGTGATTAGTAGCAAGAACCGGTTTCGAGCAAAACAAAAGGCATTTTGCTAAAAATAGTAATACTAATTAACAAATTGTATTACTTATTAACTCTACCATCAAAATTATAACGACCCAACCCCCATTATATTAGTTTTTAAGGATCAATTTTTTCAAATAAAAACCATTTATCAATTTCCAATCAAAAACAGCTTCTCATGTATTTGTTTACTCTTTTCAACACATCTATTTAACATTTACAATAGCAACACTCAAAGCATTCTATATTAAGTATTAACAATGTTCTATACAATTATTTACTAATTAGCTATTGTTATTTGAAATCCACAATTCTATAAAATCAACCTACAAGCAAAAAGGTAATATTCAATAAATTTCAAACAAGTAAATCGAAGATAATAAAATACAAATGGACATAAAACATAAGCAAAAGCAAATCATAATAACTTTAATCCAAAGAACTAAAAATAGATTAACAACATTAACATAACACCAAAAATGATAATAACTCTTAAACAAACCACACAATTGTTTAATTATAATATTGTTTAGTCATCTAAGGAATCCTCTCTAAAAGGAGACCAGGTCGTCCAGATACTGATTAGGAGACAAACTCAACCCAATGACAATTGGGAGACCAACTTAACCCAACTTCATCATCATCAATAGTCATAATCATTAGAAGAATAATTCATCACAATGACGACTAAGAGACCAACCCACTCTAATCTCATTAAGGCATCACATAAAATCATCTAATTACCACTAGGAGATTAACTGATCCCAATCTCATCAATTCATCATAACAACCACTAGAAAACTAATTCATCTCAATGGTTATAACAGACCAACTCGCTTTGATTCATCAAGTCATCATAATAAGCATTGGCAAATGAACTCATCCCAACAACAATTAGGATACCAACTCACCCTAATCTCATCATCATGATCATAATCATAACAAATCTCTAAAAAAATAGCATGAATTGGTACAGAAAACAAATTTTTATCTTCGTTTAACTCATATAAATATATCGTACCATTTATAATTTTCACTTTTTGAACATCGCATATCCTTTATCCTGTATTTTTACACTAATTACATATAATATAAAATTAACAAGCTCATCATCACAATGTGTAATTGAACAGAATAAGAACTACGGCAATAAATAACATTAGCCAGATCCATTAAGCAAAACATAAATCAAATTCTAAAGTTTCATATGAAGACATAAGAAGCAATCATAATCATGCTGAAATGAGTTCATACAACATATACCGGCACTATAATTCGACACATATACAGCAGTATACTGAATAAAGTCACCTACCTACAAGTCACTGAACGAATCCTTTATCTCCCTAGGTTTCTCTTTCTGCAAGGTATTGTTCCCGTGCCTCTTGTCCCTAAAAACCCGTCGGCCCTACTCTCACTTCCCAATATCAGCACAACGGAAGGCAACAGCCACAAAAAAGGGTTTTGGACATCACCTGAAATCATCGACCGAAATGAAATCAACAAATTTACAGAAGATCGGTGAGCATAACCTAGGGTTTCGAAAATCGCATGAAAACATCGTCGGAACTAGATGACCGGAAAGCTTACTCCTACACGCAATCTCGACGGCAAAGATGTGGCGGTTTCCAAAAATCGCGCGAATGGGCAGCCGATCGAATGTGTGGGAATTGCAAGACGGCGAGGGTAAGACAGTATAGATGTTTAAGTTTTAAATATATGACAATATTAATTAAATAATTTACATTTTATTTGATAATGAAATTTGAAAAATACGTTAATATATATATATATATATATATATATATATATATATATATATATATATATATTATATATTGACCGGGCTCAAGCCCCCACCTAACCAAGTACCATTATATAGCTATTACATCGAGTGAGGACAAATAACCAAAAATCAAAGGTGGGGACCCGACGGTAAGACAAACACAAACTCTAAAATTAACAATATATATGAACATGAACATTTTTTTTTTATAATAATCACGCCAAACCCTCCTTTGTTTTTATACATCTCGTGAAAAGGGTTCTTTTGTAGCAGTACCATTCACATCTCTCGGTGTAGTAATTTCATGACCTGTGATGTAAGCACTAAATGAGATTTTATAAATCTCAGTAGATAAATTCACATAATTAACCAAGGAAATAAAAGACATAACAAAATACCATTAACAATAAATATGAATGTCATACATATAAGGTAATGGCAAATGGAAACCATAAAAATGTCAATTCCTTATATAGTGTGTTGTTATCGGGCCCAATTCCATTTGACGCATTATCCTCTGGATCCAATCATCATCAATAAATGACCTCCAGCCGACATCCAACCAAGCACATAACACTAGGCAGATATCTGATCCGAAGATCGATACCCTGCAACACATGCTGAGCCTAGTGCCACCAGGCAGGTATTAGTACCATACCCTGCAACACATGCTGAGCCTGGTGTAAATCATCATGGAGTCATATCACATAATACCAGGCAGATATCTGATCCGAAGATCGATACCCTGCGACACACGCTGAGCCTGATATAAACACTAGGCAGATATCTGATCCGAAGATCGATACCCTGCAACACATGCTGAGCCTAGTGGTGAGGATAATGTTCTCTGGGAATCTCATTTCTTTTTATTTGCCATTTTTTCCAAACATCAATCCATGTCATATTAAAAGTCCTTTCATATCATATTGTTTCGTCTCTTTCTTTAGCATATTGTACCATATTATTTCTTTCTTTTTTAGTTGTCATGCAAATGAAATAAACATCAACATATAGAATAACCAAACACCTCGTAACTGAAAGAAAATCATGTAAAGCAAACACATAGTAGTGTGCTACATCACAGGGTTAGGAATCTATCTACCTGAATTTGCTGTACCACCCGTCTCACTCACTTCTGATTCTTCTCAATGTCCTACAAGCCCGTAAAATACAAAAATAATTAATTTAAATATGCTTATTAGCCAAAAATTGCTTTCTAAAAGCTTTCCCAAACACACCCCAAAATAAATCCCACAAAGCACTGGACCGGCCACGGTCTATGCTGGACCGCCCGTGCCCGTCGCTGAACCGCCCGCGCAGAAAAACTTCCTAAAAGCTTTTTCCAAACAGCTTTCCAAAACTGCGTTTTCTAAATTCCCAAATTCCTTGCGCCGTCGCAGGACCGCCCGCTCGGCGCTGGACCCGACGTACTGGACCGCGCGCTCGAAAATATTTAAAAAACTAACCCTTTATCAACGATAACTATCATGATTAGGATTGAAAGTTATTATATTAGCATTATCAAGGTACTTGTTTCTTCATTTTTCCATGCAACTAACGAGTGTTTCATTTGTATCAATCACCCCTAAAAATTGTGTTAATAAAAAAACTTTGTAAATCTCATTTATTACTAAATGTTTGGTGCCACCCTTTTGAAAGTAACTTGTTTATTTTTCTTAATGATCTTGCTAATTGATAGCTTACTTATGTAAAACCTATTTAAAACATTTATTTCATTGTTTCCAAAAAAACTTTCATGTTCCTTAACGATGTTTATTTACTGCTTTTTGAGCTTTTGATGAGTTATAATAATTTTGTTTTACACAACTATAAAGATATTTATTCCTTTTTGTTACTTCTCAATTTGTTATTCCATACAGTTTCATTAATAGGCTATAAATTTGTCAAAATCACTCGATATATTTTATTTCTCTTATTCATGCACTAAGCATTATGTCATCGATTATTTTTTTTTATATTTTTTATTTGAAGTGTTTATTAGAAATATTATGATAAGTACAATATTTTGAGCTAAGATGGCTGATAATAATATTTAGTTCAGATTAATTGTCTATAAAAAATTCTTTATTTTAGGTTCTCTCTTTTTCATTAGTTTATATCATTTAATGCATATATGATTCGCAATCAAGGTATCGTCTTGTATATAATTAGTTGAAGAATCATGCTACTATTGGTGAAAGGTATTTTTCTTGCTTATGTGAGAAATCATCGATCTTGAATCGGTTGCGCCATTTAGATCATGGTTACATCTATTAAAATCAGTTTAGAATAGGAGAAAAAATTGAATGTCGAAATATTGGACCCAGTTTGGGTCTGTTGGGGATGAAATTGCTTTTTGATTTGGTTTTTTGGCTACCCTAGTTCTTGTTGGATAGAATTTGTGTAATTTAGCACTATCACTTATTTAGTATTTTATTCTTGACTTTATTGCTATTTAATCTTTTTTTTTGCAAGACTTGGTCATCATAGGCATTACCATTGTTCTTATTTATATCTTTATAATTGATTATTTTTTATCATTTTGATTATTTATTATCCTTTATCCTTTGAAATTGACAAAATTGATAAAGATTTTTTATTTATTTATCATTCTCAAGTTTCTTGGTGATTATTTGAAACAATATGCATCATTGGTGTTTTTTCTTTTGATGCCTTGAAGGGCTTGAAGTGCATCCTTGTTATTTTCTTGATGGAAACTGTATGTGGGTAAATTTTAACCTTGCAAATGTTCCCTTCTTGTTGCTAGTTTATTTTCTAGGAGTAAAATATGTTTATAAGGATTTTATGTTTAAAAAATATTAAATTACTCTAGAAAATTTAAAAATTGATCGACATGTAGAACTTATCGTAATAACTGACATGGTATTAGCTAACAAATCTTTAACATTGTTTGAAAGAAAGATTGCATAAATTAAATAATAACCTAAGTTTTAATAAAACTTAATTTTTGTTTTTATTATTCCTAAAACCTAACCCTAATTGGTAGCAAGGAAACCTAACCTAATGATGAATCCAAGCAACAAAAACTATTAAAAGAGGAGATGGTGCATTAGTTGAGAGAAGAGGAAGGATCGGATGAGTGAATGTAGGCATGGATCGAGAGATCAAGGGCCGTAGGTTGGAGAATTTGGACAAAAATTTTAAGCATAATCAAGACTATAAGAGAGAGATAATAAAAAGTGAAGAAAGAAGGTTTGTTGAAGAGGAAGGGAAAGGAATTAGAGAGAATTAGTGTAGCCACCATAAACAAGAAAGAGGAAATTAAAAGAAGAGGTTCAAGCTTTATAAAGAGACATAGACTAAGACTACTTAAAAGGAAAAGTTACTACAAATCAAAAAATTTGGGATAGAAAATTGGTATTATAATTTAATTCAAAAAATTGGCATTGAATGCTTATTCATATGATTAGTTATTCATGATTGTGTTTAGCAAGTTGTTGATAATTTTATTTTATATAAGCATATTATGAAATCATGATAATATATTTCAATATTATTTTATATTTATATCAAGATATATAGAATTAAAAGATCTTGTGCAACTTTTTGTTGTAATGTCTAAAGATAGTAATTTTTTTTTCATCATATCCTTCATTTCTAATTACATTTGGACTCTTCTAGATAATCTTTCTTCTTTTTATAAAATATTTATTCAAAAATCTTGGCATGTTTATTAACATAATTTTGGCAAACGAATCCTTTGATGATCATTGAAATTATATTAGTTGAAGATATCATTTGTCATGAAACTTATTTGGGTTATGAACATCATCAAAAGTGGGTATCTCATTTTAATATTTTTGTGTATACCTATTTGATCATCTCTATGATTTGAGAGGAGGATCTCTCTTATTTCGTTTATTTTTTCTTTTGATAAATTTAGTTCATAATCATTTAGAGAACATGGTGATGGTAGGTTTGCTCTGTTTCTTTGTTCTAATAATATTGTTATTTGTTCGATCAATTTTTAAAGAGTGATCTCTATATTACCTTTTTCAAAGATCATGCATCATAAAGTTTTAATTGTCTAGGCCAATTTTAACTTTTTTTAGTCTTTTAGTAGTATTTTCTTTAATGTCATTCTATATTGAACAAATATTCAAGATGTAAAAAAATAAATTCGAACGTGAAATTTGTTTGTACGAGATCCTCAAAAAAATGAGTTGTTTCTAAATAAAATAATTTTTTTTATTTCCTTTCTTATCTAATTATGGCAACAAAAAAGGTGAGAACCTAAAATGAATTTATGCAAAAAGATTCTTTAAAAGCAAAATTTGATGTCTTATATAAAAAAGATATTTTAGGTTGGCAAAAAATTATGAATAGAATCATATCTTTAATTAACATTTTTGGTTTTAAGACATGTTTAACTCGATTTAGGTTGGCTACTTAGTAGAAACTATTACTAAATATAGATCACAATTTATGGAGTTACAACTCATTATACTTATTTGTCAAAGGGGAAAGTCAATCATAAGGGAATAATGCACTCAAGATTTTCACTTGCTTATTTCTTTTCAACAACTCTCTTTTCAGCATCTTATCTAATGTTTGAGAAGTTGTATCCATTAGTGATTTCTTGATTCTTAAATTCCTTGTGATTTTTAATTTTTTTGTCAAGATCTTTTGCTTTAATATTAGACTAACAATAGATAAATCTATCTTTGATAACACTGCTAAATGCGACTTTTGTCTTTCAGAATAACAAGGAACATTGAAGGCGGAGAGAAAGTTGTGACTAGTGATTGTAGAGGGAGAAATTGGTGATGATAAAAAATAGGGAGAGATGGAGAGGTGCCATCTCTTTGAGAGAGAAGAGGGGCAACAGCATAAAGAGAGAAATCAACGGTAGTTTTAGACAGAGAATTGGGGGGTAGCCTAGTGGGAGGAGAGAGGGGTGGTGGCTTAAAGGGAGAAGTTGACTATGGTGATGGGAGGGAGGAGTGACCTAGAGTGAGGAAGTTGGAGGAGGGGAAAGGAGGAAGGGTTGGCCCCAAAAAAAAGGAATTAAAAAACTTTGAAAAAAAAAAATGCATTTTTTTTGGAAGATACTCTCTTGAGACCATCAACTAACACTTTAAGTCTGCTTATGGTAATAAAGATTCAACCAATGGAGCATAAAGAATACTCGACAAGATAAACGTGGAAGCAAGTAGTAGAAGAGGTCAAGAGAAGGAAGAGTATTGAGTATGACATCAAAGGGGTCAAAAACTTCGCATTTCCCATGAATGAGATCCATTGAGATCAATAAGGGCAGCTTGCTAGTAAGGATAGTACAATCATCTTAGAATGATCAAAACAATATAGAATCTATAGAGATAACATTATTAGCTTTGTACACATCACGACATGATCAAATTCATATGAGGATATGTGCTTTGTAGTACAACAAAGTCAACCAATCACATATAATAATACTTGTCACTACTAACACCTCAAGAATAAAGCAAAGTATTTCAATAAATTGTTTAGGAGATTTGCACATTATCAAAAGAGCATACAATTATTTGTTTGTGGTAGTGGACATATTGTCAAATATGACAAAACTCAAACCATGCTAGCAAAGCATCAATGGGGAGGAAGAAGCACAAAACTTCATTAGTTCCAATTCAATTGGGAACATTATAACCTTCCACCTTTAATAGTTTCTGAAACACTCGACATTAAGTAGATTACGGTGCACAAAATAATGAAGAGTAATAAAACATTTTGTCCATAAAATGACAACCAAATAGAGATCATAAACAAAATTTTCATTCAATTCTAAGATGATATCAACACAAAACATCCAAAAACATCGGATGAGCACCTACTTATATTTAGTTTGCCAACAAAATAAAGTGTTTCATAGCACAATAGGAGTAAGTCCTTCATAAGTATGGTAGGGGTTTTAAACTTAAAGTATATTTGATTTAAAACTTACACTTGACATTATTATTGTCAACAAGAACAAGAACTACTAAAGGCACGACAATTTCTAGTAAGAATAAAAAAAATTCACATTGAAGCGGTGAAAAAAATATATAAGTCCCGATAAAAATGAAAAAAGTGAACAATCGTCAATAAATTGAAAGATCCTTTTTAAGTCAAGAATCTAGTATGAGTCCACATCAAACAAGAAAGGTAGTTCAATATCAATGCCTATTAATTGGAATTAGATTCAAGGTTTTGGCTAAAACCAAAAGCTTTGTTGGTTTCGATCCATTTTAATTATTTTTTATCAATTTCAACCAAAACTATTATTTTATTATTTTCTAAATGATTTTTAATTTTTTATTTTTAAAAATATTATAAAATAAAAAATATTTAAAATAATCCAAAACTATATTAAATATTATTAAAAATAAATAAAATTTGAAATCAAAATCAAACATCGAAACTATCAAAACTGTCAAAGCTACTGAATCCAAATCTATAATCAAATAACAAAAACTAAAATTAATTGAAATTACCCTTATACATAGATATTTATTCCATGATGAACATAGATAATATGAAGCCTTTTAAACAATTCATGTCGAACACTAAACCATACAAATTGTTGCCTTCTATAAACAATATGCTGAGCCAGTAGAAACCTTTGTAGGATGACACAATTTGAAGATGAGAACAATGATAACAAGAAAAGTGAAAACATCCTTCCAAATAAGAAGGATAACTACCATTCACCTTCAACTAATGTTCTATGGAATGGGAGAAATCTAAGTTACTACATCATAATTTCACTTAATAATGAAGATGTCATTGCAAATGAGGAGATCTACAATTAGAGCATCTAGTTTTAGAAGTAAAACTATCATCCACAAAAATATGATATGATATGATCACAGGAAGTATGAAATCAACCAAGAAATTAAAGAATATAGAGATTAAAGGGGGTTTCAAGAAAAGTGTCCATGATCAAAAGACTAATTCAAGGAAAAATACTTGGATAGGAAAAATGAAACTAATTGGAGCAGCTTCAAGACAAATATCACCTCAAGGCATCCACAACACCCTTGGAGTTCAAAAAGGTATTTACGATGGTCAAGCCAGATAAAAAAACTATGAGACCACCATACTCAAGCATACGTGTTGAGAGGCTACGACATAGATGCAGTAATACTTTAGAACCTTGGTGTCAAGGAGAAGTATCAAGAGAAGAATGAGTACTACTATAAGAAATGAATCATCGAGGCATATCATGCCATGCTACTGGCTCAGGTAGTAATCATCCATGCATAGCACTTGACAAGCACTAGTCAAGTTGACACATGATTGAATATTCATGTAATTGCACCTCGAGACAAATCTAAAGGGCCTTAATGGGATTCTAATCATCCAAGCACCTATGCTTAGTTCTCTTCGCAATTCCTTGACACGAATCACATTGTATTTCATAGATCTTTATTTTGGGTTAATCACAGGAACAAAATGGGGGATCCAAGCATCGCCTAGGTGCTTACCACCAAATGATTCATGCTATCAATGTACTATTAACAAATAAAGAATAACACAGAAGTATAATACTATATACATGTAAATAAATAACAAAGACAAAAGACAACATAGATATAGAGATTATATACAAACAAATAGAAAATACAGATTGCAAACTCAATACACATCCATAAAAAATATAGTATGGCCATAAGATAACAAAAATGGAAAGCATGCAGGTAAAAAGGAAATGTTCTATAAGATTCATTACAACAATACTCCACTTCTTATGACAAAATAAACATACTAATCATGGCAGGAAGAGTAACTTACTTTTTGTGTCATTCATCTCAAAGGAAACCATTTTCTTGCACTAAAACCAATTTCAGCTCTCAGAAGAAAATAACCTGCATAAGTGAGGTAAGAATTATAATTAAAATGAATAAGTTAATTAAAAAATAAGGAGTAATTTTTTGACAAATAAGAACAAGAACAGTAAAAGAAGGTCAAGGATAAGAAAGGGAAATTAAACAATGTTATCCATACGTGAAAGGTTATTTCATAGTATTACTGCAAAAAAAGATTAACATTTAACTTGCCGCCTGCAAAGTAATCTTTTTTATAATGCTCACAAACCAGAATAGCTACTTGCTAATATTTTCAAACATGAGATGATTTCCATATAAGAGCTGTCACCTGCAGATGCCTTCATTCCGAAATCCTCACAAGTCAGTGAATCAAAATAACCAGAGTACTATACTCTCTTCTATGGACACGTCACGTTGTTGTTCAAAAGAGGATAGTTTAGATTGATTATCTATTTTTTGTTGTTCATATGAACATAATGGTTTTTTAAATGATCTTCAAAGTTAGTGGATGTGATTTTGATGGATGGTTACATTGATTTTTAAGGATAGATCTTCATCAATTCATTGTCAAGCTAAATTTGCAAAGATTCATCTCTCACTCTCTCTCTCTCTCTCTCTCTCTCTCTCTCTATATATATATATATATATATATATATATATATATATATATATATAACTTGATTGTAAATTATATATCCAATACTTATTGAGGATAATGAAATCTTGAGTTGCACAAATAACATCACACAAGAGGTACTATAAAATTTTCAAAAATAACAAAATACTTCCATCAAGATATGTGACACAATAAAGATGCGGATGGGACACTAGAGTAAGGTCTAAAGTCCAAACTTGTAAAAGCATTATCAATAATGCTGTTTACAAGGCATTGAGAATCAATAATAATGTTAAATACGTAGATATATGGGTTCATTTTTTTCCATATGATTATTGACTGCAACATCATATGTGAAGAAATGTAAACAATAAAATAAAAAAATTGAAACAAGTATTCAATCAAGATCAGAAAATGCTTGCAAGGATGAATGATAAAAAAACTGTCAAAAAACATTGAAATATTTAAAAGACCTTACACAAAAAGAGGCATCCATTCACTTTATGATTGATAAGAAATTAATCTACATGTCAAAAATATGAAAAATATCACAATCCATAATACAAAAAATCTACCAAATTTTTCTTTCTGTCTCCTACAAAGCCTCAAGGGTGGATAATTCTTGCTTTGCTTAAATTCTACCAGTGGAGATGGATAAATTGAACTCACAAAAGCATATAGACCAATCCGAGGGTCTTACGCATGCCTAGTCAAGATCCTCACCTTCCATTAGTGTTTCCTATGAAGAGACTATTGTAGAATATTCGAGGAGCAGTAAGGGGCCCTCTCTGAGGTAAAAATTGAAACAATTTTATATACCCACAATAATCTGAGAAAGCCCATCTTCATTTCTTTTCGTTCAACCTCAATTTTCAAATTTTGAGGATGCTCTTGTTTGTCGATTTTCAAACTATTAGGACACAAGCAACAAGTCATGGACACCAAGGAAGACAATGTTTGTTGGGGTGTTGTGAAATTAAAAAACCTCCCACATAGGGTTTTCCTAAGGTGGTGTACTTCACTATTTTGGCGTATTCATGGTCGTTAGTGAATGGAAAAGGTGTTAAACAATTAGAGATAGTGAAAGAGAGCTAATAAGGGCTGGTCAGCAAATGGAAAGATGAGTAAAAAGAGAGCTGCCCTAAAAAACGAGTGATTCTTATCCAAAGAGAGCGCAAAATGATAGCCTAATCCAAGAAAAGTCATAAATCACATCGATGGGGTTCATAAGGTTGGAAGAGAAAGCGAAAAACATTGAAAATTTCAAACTATTAGGACACAAGCAACAAGTCATGGACACCATAGAAGACAACGGTTGTTGGGGTGTTGTGATAATTTTTGTAGTGTTACAATGTTTAGAGAAAGACTCAAACAAATGTCATAGTAGTGCTGGAAAGTAAAAAATGACAACTGAGATTTGTCATAAACAAGATAATGATAACTTGTGGATTATCGTTGCAATAAAAACACGATGAAATATGCTGAAATACAAATTTGTATGGCACAAGATGCTTTGATAATAATTTAGTGGGATGCAAAGACTGTAACACCAATTATCAGAGCCAGAGGTCAAACAAATGTCATAGAGATTGTAGGTTGTTAAAGGAAGAAGAAATATTGCAAATATATCACTAAAGAGAAACAGATTAGTTATGGGGGACGTCATCCACACACTACTCTATATGTTATACATGACTTAGCCACTCATTCAATTTTCCAAACAGAAAAAGACAAAGTAAAGAAAACCTAAATCTCTATTTTATTTATAAGGTCTCTTTAATTACAAGATCTCACATGTAACCTCTCCATAAGAGTTCCCTTAAAGTCAAGGGTTCCCCTTGATAAAAATATGCTCCAGCACACAAGCAGAAAAACAAAAATAAATAAATCCAAAATAACATAAACAAGAATACAAATTTGGATGTAGATTCAAGAATAATCCAAAAACTCTCACTAGAAAGTTGATTTTCTTCTATATTTAATCAAATCTAAGTCAAGATGTGAAACATGGAATAATAATGTTGTAATTAATATTTATCACATAAAAAAGCATCAAATTGCATAACAAAATGAAAAACTATATTCAAAATACGAAACTCGTGCAAATCTTGAATCCTAAAATCTCACTTCATCTAATCATCAAATTTAGCCTCGGTTAATTTTGGAATAGACAGAGAAAATGACCAAACACAGTGAGTTCCTAATTTATTGGCATGTTAAATTATTATTTCAATTGATTCAGAATTTGAAATACTAAAACATTAACAATTTCCAAACAGTCCATGCCAGAGTCGAATAACTTTTGCCTTCTTGCAACTAGGGTTTGGACTACAAAAAACCTCCATGGAGATGCGACCCGCCCCGCATGCTCAAATAAAACAATACTCTGCAATAAAAGGTACAAGAAAAGAATAATACGCCGCATATTTACCAAGAAATGGAGATGAAGTGAGGTGAGGCCACCAAGCAAGACTTCGCAGCTGTTTCGCAGAATCGGGGCTGGCAGGCAAAGATGCGGAGGCGACCAGCGGGAATCGGAGCTGGACCAAAGTCTACGAAGCGAGGGTGCTCTTAAGAGAAGTTGGGATGCAAGATGTTGGACAATTGCTTCGCCGGAGGAGAACGAGAACGATGGTCGGCAAGAAGGCGGAGAGACAATTTCGGGTAAACCAAACAGACCTGAGAATCGCGACAGGATTACTAATTTGTGTACAGTATGTATATAAATCAACAAATCTCCCAATCTTTTATTTTATCACTTAGAAATTATTAATTTTAATCACTTTGGTATGATTGAATTTCAAATAATTATAATTCACTTCTTTTTCGAAATGTCATATCACATTTTAACAATGTATAATTTTTTAAAAGATATTAAATAAATCTTTAAAGTTTTACTATACCAAATTATGATAAAATATATATTTAATAATATATTTTAACTTTTCTACATAATCTATTATGACCCTTAATTACAAAAATTTTAAATATATTAAAAATAATGTTGTTTATATTTAATAGCATAATTATTTTTGTTAAGTATATTTAGATACATTTTTAATTTATAATGATACATGTCATATAAATAAAAATATAAGTATATTTAGATACATAAATATACATTATTTATAGTTAAGAATTTAATTTTATCATAAATGCATATCCATGCATACTTTATATATTTAATAATGTATTTTGACTTTTCTAGATAATTTTTTATGTTCATTAATGACACAATTAAATGTGAAATTATAAAAATTTTTAAATATATTAAAAAGAATATTATAAATATTTAATATCATAATTCATTTTACTAAATATATTTAGATAAATTTTAATACACCATGATACGTATCATACAAATAAAAATATTAATATACTCAGAAATATATTATTAAATATATATAATGTTTGTATATTATGTATATTTAATAATTTAAATTTATAACAAAAACATATTTATGTATACTTTACTATATTTAATAATATATTTTAACATTTCTAGATAAATTTGGATATCCTCTAAATACACAACATAAAATTTTATATAACAAATACTTTAAATATATTAAAAAAATCATATAAATTTAATTACATAATATTTTTTGCAAGTATACTTAACTATATTTTAATACACCATGACACATGCTATATTTCTTTTTCAAAATCATCAATACATTTGTAAAACTTGTTCTTCAATTATACTATAACATCAATATAAAACATATTTAAATACACTAAACATAATAAGATATATTAAGATACATTATAATATAATACCTTTCATACATTAAGGAATACAAAACTGAGTTAAAACTACCAAAATTAAAATAGCTTCAATATCTATCAAAAGATACCAACATTTGAAGTTTGGATAAATAGCACTTCAAAATCGACAACAATACATGAAGAAAACATGGCTAAAACAAGAACACCTTCAGTTTTGGTCATCATCAAAGGTGATGATCTCCTGCCGGACGTCGATGACCTCCTCAACCTCGACCTCCTTGGCCTCGTACTCCTCTTCCTCGTCGCTCGCCTCCCCGTCTCGGAGCATCCGCCTGGCCTCCTT
This sequence comes from Vanilla planifolia, assembly GCA_023846275.1. Lineage (NCBI taxonomy): Eukaryota > Viridiplantae > Streptophyta > Magnoliopsida > Asparagales > Orchidaceae > Vanilla > Vanilla planifolia. Next base: position 2,192,527 of record CM043870.1, read on the forward strand.
CTCCTCCTCCTGCATCGCCTTCCACCGCGCCACCCAATTCTCCCATTCTTCCTGTATGGTCTTCCGCTTCTTCCTATCCTGCTCGCTTAGTTGCAAGGACACATCCTGGTCCTCTGCCTCGTACTTTTTGCTATATCGCTTCAGGTTCTTTGAGATCTCTTCCTCTTTCTCTGGGCTCAACAGAGATGGAGGCCTCGGACGCCATAAGAACTGTTTTAATTACCCAAGTGAGGATCCATTTCAAAAACAAACTTGATCATCAATTAGAACAATGGTGGTTTGGAAAACAAAAAAAAGGAGAAGCAAATGCAATTATAAAAAAAAAAAAACAAAACCCAAGACAGAATCAGGAAGGATTTCTAAAAGTATAATCTTTCAGATTCTTCATTTGTTTTTCGCCATTTCAATCTGATCTTAAGATGCATCTAACTATGCTTCATGTCTTTTAACAAAACAAAAAGACACAAGAATACTTAATTAAACAAACAAGATTAGACCTGGTGAAGATTGTTCTAAGCTTGCTTATAGACATACTTCCATTGAGATGTTTCACCATTCTATGAGCTAAACAATTAAATAAACACGGCCTTTGAGGTGGATTGTTCGACTAACATAAAGATAATTCTATGAACACTTGGAAAATCTATGAGATATGAAGGATTCTTCCATCATTTTAAAAGACTACATTCGTTAAATTTGTGAAAAAAATCTGCGTTACAATCCACAAGTATGGCTTCCTACTTAGATTGCTTCATTAAACTATATGAATGAGACTTTTCTTTTATCCAAAACATTCAATAAAGAAAATTTTCTCACCTTAATGCTCCGTTGACAAGTGATGTTTATAAAATGTATGATACCATTGAAGTGTTTATATCAAAAATAAGCAAAGAATAGAAGTGAAAATTCAAACAAAATGACAATAATAAGTAGAACTTGTTACCTGATAAAACTGATCTCTCGGAATCCTATACAAAAGCTTTCCATTGAAGGACCAGATATGGAAACCATTCTCCATCTCATGAACTGAAGTAACAGATGTAGCAACATACCTAAAGAAGCCAAGGGTTTCAGTTTTCGTATAATAACACAACTGTTGCACAAGTTATTGAACTTGAAGAAGGCCATGAAATATAGAAAACTACCTCCCAGTTGGATCCCATTCAATGTCAGTAGCCATGAAGTGCTCACCAGTAGCCATTGTCTCCAGTTCATCAACATTGTAAAATTCAAGCTGGCCATTGAAACCCTTCAACCCTGCAAGGAGAAGAAACCGGCCAGCCGGCGACCAATAGAGTGCATTCGCCTGCTTTGATTTGATGGTAGTGAGCTTTGAGACGCGGCCAGTGTTCTGAGCAGTTCGCATCGAGTAGAAGCTTATGTCAGGTCTTGGGTTGTCACCATGGATAACAGCAAATCTGTGGCCTTTTGGCTCCCATGCAAAGGCAACAATCTTGTCGTTCTTGTTTTCCAGTTCAAGAACCTCAATAGGGATGTCCCTTTCCTTGATCCGAAACAGCTCAAAGCCGCTTGTGGTGCTCTTCTTAGTTTTCGTGTAGCGATCAACCTTCACCGCAAGATATTCTCCATTGTTTTGCCAGTACATCTTAATATCACTGACACTGAATAGGTTCTTCTGCCTCAACTCTTCTTTGCTAGGGATTTGCACAAGGCTTACCTACAAGGAACAAAATTTATAAATGTATCATACTTGAGAGATTGAAATTCGAAGTAAAGGAGAATTCTATATGATGCTTCTTTACCTTTGCAGGATTGTTTCCACTATTGAGCTCTGGAACAAAGACAGCAATAATAGGATCTGTGGGAGACCATGAAAAGTCCACAACATTGTCAACCTTGAGAGATTTCTTATCAATTAATGTGAAAGTCTCCGTTTCATATACAGAAATCATATTCTTTCCAAGTCTTGCAAAAAAACGGTCTTCTCTACCACCGCCCCACCTGCATTGATAGCAAGAAATAAAGATGATCGCCTGAACAACATACATGAAGTTGAAGCTATGAGAAGAAAAAACTATGTAAGAATCACCTGAACACTGGCCATGGGACTCCAGTTACACCGCTATGTCCAAGAGCAAATTCATCGGCATTTCCTTTGAAGTCCCGCATCAATTTTCCCGTTCTCACATCAAAAATATTCAGAACAACCCTCTAAGCAAAAGTTAAGATATAACAGGGTAAGGCCATTCTTAAGAAAATATGGAGGCCATTAGCATTTACTTACATCAGTATCACGAGGGCCACTGGGCTCATGACGACTATAGGTAATCAGATATTTCTCACCAGGAGAAAAATCAATCAATTTTACCTATGATTTAAATTTACATAAACAAAAAACCCATTAAAATACAAGTCATGATCATTACAAATTCACATAATAAGAGCAAATAGAACCTGTGCATGTGCAAAACGCATCAATCGATTAAATGTCGTGGCACCTCCCCAAACGGCAGCACCCTGCCTGTGGATTGTAGCAAGGTATGTACCGAGCGACGACCATTGGACAAAGCTCTCGGTCCAATACTACTCAATAGACAAAAGAATCACAAAACATACCATTACCTTGGCATTTTTGTTGTATACAAAATTATAGATTATTAAATGCATCACCAACGAATTTATAAAGTACTTTTGCAAACAAATTTTTAAAGCCATGTTTTACAAGCATAAAACAATCAAACTCTCAACCATTAAATGACTATTAAAGAAGTAGCATGCAATCCCTCTCCTCCCTTGTCTTCTATTATCTCAAAATGAAGGAACAATCACACCAAAATGGCACCCAAGATGTAGGTGCTTAAACCCCTCAAGTAAATATGAATATCATAAAGCAATGGTTATTACTAAATAAAGCAAGGATGAAAAATATAATAGCTGCATTAAATAATTAATTTTCATATGACAGAAAATATCGCCTATAATCAAAAGATTGCATCCATGAAAAGATTAATAATATAAAAAAATCTCAAAGAAAGAAATTCTATTTTCCATACCAATATGGACATGTCTTTTTTCCTATTCCAACTATGTGAGAGATATTTTAAAATTAACCTTGATGCACTCATCTTTAACCTTATTCTTTAAGTGTATCTACTCATCACCCACAAATTCCCACTTACATGCTTATTCTACACAATAATAATTATATGGAATGCTTATTTGTTCAAGAAATAAATTCCATATCCTTAAAAACTATTCACTAAAATTTACATAAACGTATAGAAAAGGCTGTGTTATTTCCCATAACAAATTATGTCTAATGCACTCCATTTAATCCAAAGTGTTTAGATCCACCCAATTTACAGCATAACGATCAATTTTTTAATCATCTACCATGATCAACGAAGATCATTAAATGACTGTCATTCATCTTTCAATAATTATATGACCACTATAGTTTGCACATTTTTGAAGAAAGATAGAGCTATGTCAACATTTGTACCTTGCTCCTTCACTCTGGAGGACAGGACCAATAGGTCATAAGTTACAACTCATTAACAATCAACGAACTTATTGCTTGGCTAACTATACAATCCAATGTTCAATTGTAAATACAATTACCCAAAGAAATATTACAAGCATTATTGTTGAAAAATCCTTCTCATAAATCAATTTATGTTTCTCCTCCCCATGTACATGTTCATCTACAGGACGACATTAATCAAGTACGGCAAGGAACAGCTCCATATGCTTTCTATATATCCGTAAAAATTATCTGTAGTCAAAATTCCATAATTTATTCTAGATGAAGGAAACTAGAGAGTTTAAGTTCTGGCCAAGAAATCAAACATCATTTTCATAATGAACAAATAACAAATGTAATGTTAAAATATTTTCTTATTATATTATTTGCAAATACTAGAAAAGCAAGAAAAATAGTTCTCAGGTTAGGTCAATGCTGCAAGAGGAACGACTTCAAAACATTCAAATAGGTCTTTTGATTCCCCATACTACATTCTAACAAGTGTTGAATTAAGTAAATCCAAGTTTAAAGTACTGCTCCCAGCAATCTACTAATCATAAATTGATTTTTAAGATAACACATTAATTAATTTTGTTGAATCATGCAGGTCTAATTTACGGAATTCATCTCTATCTGCAGATTAGGGCTTTATAATCTTGCTAAAAGCATTGTCATTGCGGTGAAATGTAGACGTTCATTATGAGTTTACATCGAATTTGTCATATCAGGCTAAAAATTTTGAGTTCAAGCTGACCCAAATTTCATCAAATTAGTCAGATCAAGTGAATAAAAGTTGAGCACAAACTACTAAGCATCTACAAAATACAACACATTACTACATAATCTACAAAGAATTGTATTGTAACATGAGACGTATCACTCGATGAAGAAAAATATCCACTAAAATAAAAAATGGATCCCATAGAGCAATTGTCCAATACCCAAATACATGACCAAGCATAAAGAAAGAGTACAATGAACAAACATTCACATACTTGACGACGATAAACAAGTTCTGGTATCATTTGCCTTGGATCATTCCAGAACACCTCAGTGAATGTACCAGCACGGATAACAAATTGATCCCTGCCTTTCTCATCTGTTAACCACAGTTGGAGATTTTCCTAGCATAAAAAACACGCCAAGAAGATTAATAGAAAGTGAAATTTACCATAGCACATTGTGAATCACGTAATTTAGTTGATGCATCAACAAACATCAAGATAAATATGGTGTTAATAACAACATTAAAGGAAAACAAAACTTATGGCATAGGAAATTTCTGCATACGAATAGATCAGACAAGATTTATTGTTGCTACCCATAAAATACAAGAAATGACATTCCAGTATAAACAAAATAAGGTTGAAAGCATATTTGAAGTTGCAATTCAGTGAAAATGATGGCCGGCAATGCAATTTCATTATAATTTTCTTAACTAGAAGAACATAATACATCACTTCATGCGATCGACAATTTAAATGTTTAGATAGTAATTTTTTGAACTGTCAATTTAGTTCAAAGAATGACCGTCGCTAGGAAATTGATTAGAAATTTGGCTCCAATAAGTTTCAATGAGCTGAACCTTTGACCAAATGTTTTCACTCCAGCTCAATCTCAAGCTGGTCTCAAGCTAGGCTTGGATCAAATTGATCCAAATCAAGATCAGCTACGAAATAAACATATCGGACTGATATAATAAATATATGAAGAAATAATATACATAGAAATGCCAAAATACAATATAAGAAGATGAATATGTACACAAAAAAACATATATTAAAATCTTTTTAAAATAAAATAAGATATTATCTTACCAGCTGAATTCCAAAACAAGTAAGCTCATGCCAACCTGAGCTAACTTGAAATCAATTCACTTCGAGTCATAAGCTGATTAGCTTACCCTTAAGCTTTCAATCCAATTTTCTTAGCTCAAAATCAAATCAATAATAACCACAGTAACTTCCAAAAAGGACATAAATATGCAAGAACAAATGCCGCAAAAGGTACAAAACCAAGACAAAAATTTCGCATCACCCAACATTCAGTAGACTAATGCAAACATATGTAAGCAGAATGTCCTATCAAACTCTTAAAGACCAGAGGTGATGGTTTGTCCCTAAATAGATCAACAGCATACCATTCTAGAAAAACATGCCTTGAAATTAATAAGAATGCATAGGCGGGTCGAATGCAACATTCTAACCATGCCACATATTCCAAGTCCGCAAAATCCAAGTTTACTACAGCTTTCACATACCAAACTAACCCATCAATATAAGTAACAAAGAACAATTAATGGTTATTTCCACGACATGCAAAGATTCAATGAGTTAATTACTGAGCCCAAGACCCTATGAGCAGCATGGATCCAACTATGCCCCATATTCCAAAGCCATGTACTTCAAGTTTGCAGGAGCTTTCATATACCAAACTAACCAATCAATACAAGTTACAAAGAAAAATTAATGGTTTAATCCCATGGCATGCAGAGACCCAAAGAATTTCTAAGCAACCATTCAAAAAAAAAAAATCGAAGGCTAATGGATAAAATAAAGATATAATATGGCTCTTTCAAATTTATGTGGTAAAGGAACAAAAGTAAAACCCGTATTTTCTAATTTGTAAAAAATCAACCAAAACCATTTTGATAATGAGATAAAAATTAATTATTACACAAATTTTACAAACATTTGTCTTGCTTTCATACCCATAATTCTTTATCAGTCCTTCCCTAGACTAGTTTATCACCATAGCTTTTCAGAGGGTAACGTGATGCATTTGGAGATTTAAAAGCATACCTTAAAGCTAATTCAAGTTATTTACATTTTTGTGATTGAGTGTGCTTGCGTGACAGATTTTACTGAATTGAATTTTGTTTTTCCAGTGTTTATACTCTTTTGCTAAGATCTCCAATAACAACAGCCTCTCTTTTCTGCAGTGTTAATGGACTTCCCTCTTCAATACTCTAGATGGTCCAACACCATAACAATCATATATTGATGAATTGAATGGTAAAACAAAAAAGAAATTGAGCTGATATTAAATTGAAGTTCTAATCTATGTCAAAGGAATATTGCATTGAAAGACGTTAAACAAATGCGATCATTGGTCTTTTAAGTCTTTGGAAAAAGTTCCAATCAATCAACTGCCAACTGCCCAAAATTGTGAAGATCCAAATCAAAGTTCACTTCACAAATAACTTAAAAGTTTCTGGAACAACTGCGTCTTATGCTAATTCTTTGTAATTACAAAATATGTTTTAATTACATAATTTTCTATAATCTTAAGGAAAAGAGCTTAACCATAGGAAACGTTGAAGGGGAAATAATAATTGTTTCAAAAAATAAAAGCAAATAAATGGTTGCACATTCATATCTACAATTTAACAAATGTATTTGCTTTTTTAGGTTTAGAAACATCATCAAAAACAAAAAGGCATTATTCTACATTACATGCCAGCAAAGTGTGACTATCATTATTTCTTTAAGAAAATTCAACAAACCAACAAAAGATAAAATCAAGCAAAGCTTGAAAATATTATATTGACAACAAAAGTGTAACCTTGGAGCCCAAATAACAGACAATGATGGAACGTATTTACCAATTTTAGACTTGCAACTGGCAATACAGAAGATCCAGGTTCATAAATACATATAAAGCAGAGTAAAAACTCACTCCAGCTACGTATGGCTTGATCTCAGCTGGTGTCCATTCATCTGGAATTCTCATAAATTTATCAAACTCATCGAACAAATTCACAGAGAATACGTGAGATTTATCCAACTTATATCCATTAGTCTTCTCTTTTGCAAGTTCTGCTTCCTGTCATAAAACAAAGAAAAGATATCCTCAAAAGCACATAAATAATGAATCCTATTATGAATACTATCTATTATAATACAACAGAACAGAAGTTGTTTCAAAAGAAACAAATGAACAAAATTTTGTCACACAAATCCCCAATATACTAGTGGACTATCTTAAACGAAATGAATCAACAAAATTGTCACATAAGTTCAAATATACTACTGAATAATTTTGCCTTGGCAATTTTCTCTAAGTACAAAAACCTTAAATTTTGATGATAAAGATAGATGCTAATAAATTTGCCAATGTAAGATGGATTGTTATACAAAACTAAGCTACAAAATGAACAACAAAGTGCTACAAAAATCTATATTTTACCATGAAAAATTAAACTTACCCTACATGATAAGCTTTGCCTCAATAAATTAAATAATTTGCCACTCTTCTAGCATGATGCTTTACTCTTTTTCAAATAAACAAGCTTAAAAAAATTTGCCAGCATCAACTATGGATACATCTCATAAGCTCTTCACTGTATATGAGTTCAAACCATTATTTCAATACAATAAGAAGTATGCTTAGAATAACTAGTTTAAACTTGAGGTAGTCTAAAATACTTCTCAAACAAAAAATTAAAAAATAAAATAAAATAAAAGTTTGCTCTCAAAATGTCGATAGTGATTCAAAAAAAATTAAATTCACATATCCTCATTAACATCAATAACAATGTAGAAGCCCATCAAAGAAAACTGATATCTAACATATACTTAAGAAGACAGCTTAGAAATTTTTGGTTCACGTATCAATACATTGTCAAATTTATCCCCTTTCCCAATCAATTTGTACGTCTGCATTGCATACTCCTGAGATTTGGAATAACGCCAAGATTTGGGATAACATCAACAGTTTTATGGGCCTTTGTGAAAGTGCGCACAAGGAAAGATGTTTCACAAGGTTATTCTTCATATTTACTTTCCAAAAGCCTTACAACACATTTGATTTGACTTAAAATGTGCAACAGAATGTGGCCTAATTTGCAAGAAAACTATACAGAAAAATGACCAATCACAGTCTCCAAAGCAAGGTAACATAACCTTACTAAACAAACCTTGTCTCTGCATAGCATAGCACTTCACTGCTTTGCTTTCAGAGAGCCCGACCTCAAAATTTTGATTTATGCAGGGGATGCACATCATACAAGGTCCTTATTCTAGACACAATTTATAACTCACCACAAGCGGATCACACATTGTGCAACTCTACATTTGTGAGAATAAAGATTATTTTATTTTATGCAGTTGCTCAACAAAATAACAGAACTGCAATATCAAGCCAAGCCTTAGTCTAGTAATGAAACCCCATTATTGAAAGGCCCAGTTAAATTTTTTGGAAATTAGCAGCATTGGTTGGTTGGTGAATGTAAGTTAGTTGCCATTTGAACAAGAAAAAACAAATCTGGAATTTAATGCCCAACTCTTTTCCTTCACATTGTTCTATAATTTGCTACTATTGCCGTTAGTTTTAAATTTTCAATTACAAGTTCATTGATTACCTTTGCTCAACCATCCATATCAACTATCTTGCTGAAACTTTTTATCATATACTACATAATTTCAAAGACTACATAGCAAACTACGTAGCTTCACAATGTGGCTGAAATGTTTCGGACGATTGACCAAAATCAAAAAAGTAAAATCTCCAATTACCCCACTAAAAAATATAACATAAAAAAATTGAAACAGAACTTTGCAGGTCAGATGAATCAATAAAAATAACAACCACAGAAAATACTCTTCCTGCACAACAACAATAATATTAAAATAGAATATGCAAAATTTTAATCATAAGGCTCCAAATGGGACTTTTTCAAAGGCTAAAGCATGACCATTGCCAATCCTTGCAGTGCTAACCAACACTAAAAAATGAAACAACTTGAAACGCACAGACAAACACTGTCATCTTAGAAAGTTCAAACAAAATTCAATACACACATCATACATTGTGGATCTATTCATAACTTGTAGGACATGATATGGAAATGCAATTGGTGGAGATTTAGGGGAGGCAATCGATGGGGATTTAGGCAATGATGTCAACAAGAATATGAAAAAAAAAGAAATGATGTGATAATAAATAGCACGTTGAAAGCTGCCTATCAAATTAAGTGTACAACAATGTTCAATGTTCCTGTCATTGCATCTATAAGGCAAAGCATAGAATGGTTATTTCCTTCAAACTTTTCTACAGATTAACAATTTTGCAAATTCATGAGAAAATAATACACAGAAAAAGAGAATAATGCATGTATTACCATAAACACTTAATGAATTCACTCAACAACAATAACCATAATAACAAGCCTTAATCCTATTGAGTGGTATTAATTACATCAAACCTCTATAATTATTATGATCCATTAACAATTCATTTTTAATATAATATCCAAACACAAGTCATTTCTAACATTCTCTGATCACATTTTCTTGAGATTTATCTCTTACTCTATTTATATGAGCAAAAACTATCAAGTCACTCAAAATAGGAGCATTAAATGCCTCAAAATAACATGCCATTAAAATTAATATGTCCACAGTTCCAAAAATGATATATTTAAATATGGATGCAGCAAATTAATATCCACGAAATATTGCTGCGATCTCATTAAAATAAGATCCAAGATGAAATAAAAACAAAGATTCCAGTTTTCCAGTTCTAAATAATAACAAAATTTTCATAGCTCCCCTATGTGATTTCTTCTGCTTTTCTTTTGATAAAAGAGAATACTTAAGACTTTGCTTTTAACAATAAAATGCACACAAAAAAGGCAGTATCAGCAAGCAAGCATTAATTTGGTAAAAGTTCACATTTTTATCCCCTGAATCTAAAATTATCATAAACTATGCACAAAGACATAAATCTGGCAAAGAATTTCAAAATGATTCACCAACTGATGTTCACAAAAGCTTGTTAATTTAGATTCCATGTACACTTAATCAAAGGGAAAGCAAAGAATCATTAAATCCATAAATTCTTCTGTTATCATATTTAGTACTTGTGTACCCACGTTAAAAATAATGTATGTCAACAAGTGAAATGAGCATTAGAGCATTCAAGGGTACCTAAAACATAATTGATGCCAGTTCTCACATCGATTGTCTCATTATTGAACAGAGGAAGAAAAAGAACTCATTAAAAGTATAATTGAAAATATCAAAATCTATTGTGCAAATTGAAATTAACTTTGGGCACATAAAGAAAACAAAATAAAATAAAATACCAGCCTTTCCTACATGATAATTCTCAACCATAACAGTTCCATGATGGATGAAATTATGGTTTCCTACAAACAATAGTAGTTCTAACAATTCTGATGGTTGTTAACATGAAATTTAAAGCTAAAACTCTTGATGTTCATTAACATGAAATCAAACATAAACCCTTATATAGCAAACTAGTACCACAATGATCCAAACAAAAAAAATGAACATAACAAAACACCTTTTAGAGACAGAACTAAAGAAAACAAAACAAAATATCCAAAGTAACCTGGTTACCTGTGCATTATTGTATTCGATGAAACAATAACCTAGTGTTTTCTGGCTATCTGGATTGACTGGCATCCAAAGACCACCATCACGAATCACGCCAATTTGGCTGTATATCTTTCGGACGACACCTTCTAGCTTTTCAAATTTCTCGGACGATACAATAGGAAGATTGTCAACCACTATAACATTTCCAAATCCAGACTCTAGTTCAAGGGATTCTTCATGATAAAGGTCCTCTTCATCGTCACTGAATATATTTATACGTATGTAAACGGAATAATCATGCAAAAACTTTAATGAGAGCTACCATGTCTTTTTGGATTACCACCTCTTGATGCCAAAATCTTCACCGGGGGGAAGGTTGATTGCATTCAAATCAACTACAGACAAGTCAATTCCCAATCCACGGGCAGTGGCTTCTATATCTTCCAATGATACTTGTTCTGGCATCTTTACAAATCTGGGAAAACATATTCATTCTCTTACTATTAAGTAAACATCCAAATTCTTAGTAGTAAGAATGAACTTAAATAATTATTGAACATTGATACAATAAAAGAAAATGAGGAGAAAAAATTACATGAGTCTGCAAGCTATCCAAACAATTATATGTCCAGACAAAAACCTTCTTCATTAGTAAACAAATTACTCTATCCACATATTTGTTAAGCCTCTAGATACATGCAGATATAATAATAAAACTGCATAGCAAAGACAGTTGACCAACCAAGCAGCTCACCAGGGGACTATCCTGATCTGATTAGCAACTTTTTAGAAAAGCTTCAAAAGAGAATTAGCTGAGATCAATATAAACTGGCTGGTTTCCCTAATTTCGAACAGATTTTCTATCCCTAAATGGATTAATGCTAACCTGGATCCAGTCAACATATTTAAAGTGATGTAACCCATCAAACTAAAGTTTCTTTAAAAGAAGTATAGTACAACATGAACCTGAAACCAAACTTACAACTGCTTTTAAATCTTGAGAAGCATTTTATCTATCAAATATTTTAAAAAAAGAAGCTCCTGCTCCCCCTTCTTGTTGGGAACAAGAATTTGAAGATGACAATGCGAAACCACACAGAGCATGGCACCAGGCCTAAAATAAAAACAAATCTCATAGTATATGGAAAAATAACATGTGGACAACATGATAGTTGCAAGAAACATTATGCACTACAGACTAAAAGTCTTGACAATTGCCCATCTTAGCAAATCTCAATGTAGCTTCAAACTTGTTTTTGATTTACTTTGAAGACCTTTGGTACTCTAGTTCATGCAAAGAAGCTCTTTTTCACTTATTTACTAGATCCAAAAGGCTTAAATCATCAAACGAGTTGTGGATAATTAATGAATTAATTAAAGAGAGCTGTCATAACCTACCCATATGCTTTTTTTGATAGCACTACCATTAAAAAAGTTCGGTTGAGATACACCTTTTAAGTGGGACTAAGTGTAGAGCCTTAACTTCAAACAAGCTCATGGTCACTTCAAAGTTGAAATTTAGAATATCAAAACAATGCTGTATGTTTAAGAATTTGATATCTTAGTTTTTGTTTTTAATTCATATTTATCTAGGACAAAATTTGTCTATTTTATATTTAACTAGGTTTAAAATTTTAGACTAGTTTGGATCATATTTTATTTATCTTTAGGATATTTCTTTGTTTTATAGAGACATATTAGAAATGGTAAAGCTATTTAGTTCTTTATGGAATGGAAAACAATAGATTTTTTTTGGATAAAACTTTGAATTGCATGCTACAAGCTATCCCGTTAAAGACACCCGAAAAGAGGCCAACCCTTCCTCCTTTCCCCTCCTCCAACTTCCTCACTCAAGGTCACTCCTCCCTCCCATCACCATAGTCGACTTCTCCCTTTAAGCCACCACCCCTCTCTCCTCCCACTAGACTACCCCCCAATTCTCTGTCTAAAACTACCGTTGGTTTCTCTCTTTATGCTGTTGCCCCTCTTCTGTCTCAAAGAGATGGCACCTCTCCATCTCTCCCTATTTTTTATCATCACCACTTTCTCCCTCTACAATCACTAGTCACAACTTTCTCTCCGCCTTCAATGTTCCTTGTTATTCTGAAAGACAAAAGTCGCATTTAGCAGTGTTATCAAAGATAGATTTACCTATTGTTAGTCTAATACTAAAGCAAAAGATCTTGACAAAAAAATTGAAATCACAAGGAATTTAAGAATGAAGAAATCACAAATGGATACAACTTCTGAAACATTAGATAAGAGGCTAAAAAGAGAGTCGTTGAGAAGAAATAAGCAAGTGAAAATCTTGAGTCCATTATTCCCTTATGGTTGACTTTCCCCTTTGACAAATAAGTATAATGAGTTGTAACTATATAAATTGTGATCTATATAGAGTAAAAGTTTCTACTAAGTAGCCAACCTAAATCGAGTTAAACATGTCTTAAAACCCAAAAATGTTAATTAAAGATATGATTCTATTCATAATTTTTTGCCAAACTAAAATATCTTTATTATATAAGACATCAAATTTTTCTTTTAAAGAATCTTTTTGCATAAATTCATTTTAGGTTCTCAACTTTTTTGTTGCTATAATTAGATAAGAAAGGAAATAAAAAATTTATTTTATTTAGAAACAACTAATTTTTTTGAGGATCCCGTACAAACAAATTTCACATTCGAAATTTATTTTTTTACATCTTGAATATTTGTTCAATATAGAATGCGATTAAAGAAAATACTACTAAAAGACTAAAAAAAGTTAAAATTGGCCTAGACAATTAAAACTTTATGATGCATGGTCTTTGAAAAAGGTAATATAGAGATCACTCTTTAAAAATTGATAGAACAAATAATAATATTATTAGAACAAAGAAAAAGAGCAAACCTACTATCACCATTTTCTCTAAATGATTATGAACTAAATTTATCAAAAAAAATAAACGAAATAAGAGAGATCCTCCTCTCAAATCATAAAGATGATCAAATAGGTATACACAAAAATATTAAAATGAGATACCCACTTTTGATGATGTTCATAACCCAAATAAGTTTCATGACTAAAATGATATCTTCAACTAATATAATTTCAATGATCATCAAAGGATTAGTTTGCCAAAATTATGTTGATAAACATGCCAAGATTTTTTAATAAATATTTTACACAAAGAAGAAAGATTATTTAGAAGAGTCCTAATGTAATTAGAAATGAAGGATATGCTGAAAAAAATTACTATCTTTACACATTACAACAAAAAGTTGCACAAGAAATTTTGTATATTAAAACTAAATTCTTTTACTATGATTGAATATTTAAATAATTTCAAAAAACTTGTGACACTAATAGAATTCATTAATTCTAAGTAGCAACAAACAAACAGATACATCCTTGCCCTTAAGTTGGATATTAGGCAAGAAGAAAAATTGTAAGAATCATAAACACATCATGATGCATTTAAGTTAGCTTAATTGGTAAGGGGACACAAGAAACTTACTACTACACCTAATAAGTTCAAGCCTCAAGTTACTCCACCTAGTGCACCCAAAATTACTGAAAGTATTACTAATAGTAATTCCCAAAATCCCAACTTCCTATTTGCTTTGTGTCCTCAACCTACACATAAACAATCCCAATGTAAGGTAAAAACTTTACATATTGGGGAAAAAAACCCCAAGAATCTGAAATAGACAACATAATTAAAGACAACCTCTTCTCTGAAGAGAAAGATTAGGGAATCATAAGACATGCAAGTGTCATTAGATGTCTTTTTATTTCTAAAATGAAAGATAATAATTGGATAATAAAGAACATCTTTAGTACTTTTACGATCAATAATAGTAAGAAATAAAGATTAATCACAAATGAAAGTAGTGCAAAGAATATTATATCTTCACATTCCTTGAGAAAGATTGATTTGAAAGAAGTCATCCCCATCTTTTCATATTGGCTAAATTAATAGTACTATAATTATTACTACTAGATGTCTACTTCTATTAACGATTGGTAGACATGAAGATCAAAAATGATATGATGTAATGCCTATGGGTTTAGCACATATCTTATTGGGAAGGCTATAGTTATTTGATGTAAATGATATACATTATGGGAGAAAAAATAGTTAACTTACAAGTGAAAAAAACAAATTGTATCCACTAAAACCCATACTTGAGGTCTCCCTTTCACAATCCTCTTCTAAAGCTACAACAATGCCTACTATAAAGAAACAATAATTGATTACCATTACTTTTGTTTGGAGACCTAACTTTAATTTTATGAATGTTAACCTTAACTTGATAAACATATGTGTACTTCACCTTCTTATGTTTACATATTTATACAAGTTATTATCCCGAACTAATCGGATTTCATCATTCTCCATGGACTCCTTTATCGCTTAGTCACTCATCCCAAAATTTCTCCAACTCCAACATACTTAACTATAAAATTTTTATAGCATCCAAGCCCAGATTACCCCAAAAAGGTGTTTCATTATTTTAAAACTTGTAAGTTTACTTATATCACTTAGGATCTTCCCTCTTACAATGAACCAATGTAGAACATTTTCACCCTCTTAATCCCTATATTTCGGATGTTTTCTTTGTTCTTCCATCCTTCTCAGGCAATCAACCGGCTGTTACATGCCTACTAGTTTTCTCTTAGTTCGTCCTCAAACCACATCAGACTAGAGAAGGTCGACTCTGGTACCATATCGTAACATTCAAGCCTTCCTTGATGAGGTATTGTCTCGAACTAATCAGGTTTTTATAGGATCCAAGCCCAAGTTGCCCCCAAAAAAAACCGCGCCATTTCAACACTTATAACTTACATCGCTCAATATCTTCCCTCTGATAGGCAATGTGAAACTTATACACTCTCGTTGCACCAATACTTCGAATGTTCTCTCAGTCCCTCCATCCTTCTCAGGTAATCGGTTAGGTATTACATGCCCATCAACTACCACTTGGTTCATCCTCGAACCACATCAAACTAAAAGAGGTCGACTTTGATGCCAAATTATAACATCCAAACTTTTCTTAATGACGTATTATCTCAAACTAATTGGATTTTATCCTTCTCCAAAGTGTCTCTTCTTGTTTAGTAACTTATCTCAAAATTTCTCCAACTCTAACAAGCATAATAATAGAATTCTTCGAGAATCCAAACCCACATTGCCCCAAAAAAGCATCTCACATTTCAAGGCTTATGAATTTAACTTGCATCACTCAGGATATTTTCTTCTTTAGTCAATGTGAAACTTAATCACCCTCCTGACACACATACTTAGGATGTTATCCTAATCCTTTCATTCTTCTCAGGTAGCCAACAATGTGTTATATAATAGGCTCCCAAGTTTTTCTTAGATCTAGATAAGTTGAAAATAAGATAACTAGAAAAGAACAAATCTCCCATCATAAGAAAAAAATAAAAAAACTAGATTCAAATATTGTCTTTCTCAAAATTATTTTATGAGAATTATTATATAATTCTCATATTATAATTATATAATATAAGAATTTTTATTTATAGCATACAAACATAAAATAAGAAAAGAGGTTTGTTAACATGAAAAATACTAAAGCAATGGATTTGACTAAATCTCTAAATAAGTTTAATACAATAACTTATATTGATGGCCAATCTTTGGCATGATTTTGGAGCATATGGCTGCCATATTCTTCAAGACATAATTTTCTTAAAAGTTTGTTTTCTTTCTTATTTGTATAAGTGCTTTTTTTCTTCTTTTTTTTTTGTTTAATTCTTGAACAAAGATTCATAGCATTTGGGCTCTTCCTTCAAAATATGTAATTTTGGACTAAAGCTATCCTTAATGATAGTTTTTTTAGCTTTATTTGCAGAAGTACTTCTGTAGTGTGATATGACACTTTGCATGACCACTCTTTCATACATAGGAAATCATAACTTGTGATTTATAATCAATTTATTGTTTCTTATGTTATCTTTTTTTTATTTTCATTTATAAGATTAATTAAAATTTTAAATATCATTTTCTTTTCTCTATTTCTTCACAAGATCTTTTAATTCTATATATCTTGATATAAATATAAAATAATATTGAAATATATTATCATGATTTCATAATATGCTTATATAAAATAAAATTATCAACAACTTGCTAAACACAATCATGAATAACTAATCATATGAATAAGCATTCAATGGTTGAACACACAAGTATTTCCAGCATCTTCCAATTTTTTGAATTAAATTACAATACCAATTTTCTATCCCAAATTTTTTGATTTGTAGTAACTTCTCCTTTTAAGTAGTTTTAATTTGCTTAATCTACATGTCTCTTTTTAAAGCTTGAACCTCTTCTTTTATTCCATCTTTCTTGTTTATGGTGGCTACACTAATTCTCTCTAATTCCTTTCCCTTCCTCTTCAACAAACCTTCTTTCTTCATTTTTTTTATTATCTCTCTTATAGTCTTGATTATGCTTAAAATTTTGTCCAAATTCTCCAACCTACAGCCCTTGATCTCTCGATCAATGCCTACATTCACTCATCCAACCCTTCCTCTTCTCTCAACTAATGCACCATCTCCTCTTTTAATAGTTTTTGTTGCTTGGATTCATCATTAGGTTAGGTTTCCTTGCTACCAATTAGGGTTAGGTTTTAGGAATAATAAAAACAAAAATTAAGTTTTATTAAGACTTAGGTAATTATTTAATTTATGCAATCAATCTTTCTTTCAAACAATGTTTAAAGATTTGTTAGCTAATACCATGTAAGTAATTACGATAAGTTCTACATGTCGATCAATTTTTAAATTTTCTCGAGTAATTTAATATTTTTTAAACATAAAATCCTTATAAACATATTTTACTCCTAGAAAATAAACTAACAACAAGAACATTTGCAAGGTTAAAATTTACCCACATACAATTTCCATCAAGAAAATAACAAGGATGCACTTCAAGCCCTTCAAGGCATCAAAAGAAAAAAACACCAATGATGCATATTGTTTCAAATAATCACCAAGAAACTTGAGAATGATAAATACATAAAAAATATTTACCAATTTTGTCAATTTCAAAGGATAAAGGATAATAAATAATCAAAAGGATAAAAAATAATCAATTATAAAGATACAAATAAGAACAATGGTAATGCCTATGATAACCAAGTCTTGCAAAAAAAAGATTAAATAGCAACAAAGTCAAGAATAAAATGCTAAATAAGTAATAATGCTAAATTACACAAATTTTATCCGACAAGAACTAAGGTAGCCAAGAAACCAAATCAAATAGCAATTTCATCCCAAACAGACCCAAACTAGGTCTAACACTTCGACATTCAATTTTTCCTCCTATTCTAAACTGATTTTAATAGATGTAACCATGATCGAAATAACACAACCGAATCAAGATCAATGATTTCTCACATAGCAAGAAAAATACCTTTCACCAATAGTAGCATGATTCGTCAACTAATTACATACAAGAAGATGCCTTGATTGAGAATCATATATGCATTGAATGGTATAAACTAATGAAAAATAGAGAACCTAAAATAAAGAATTTTTTATAGACTATTAATCTAAACTAGATATTATCATTAAGCATCTTAGCTCAAAATGTTGCACTTATCATAATACTTCTAATAAACACTTCAAATCAAAAATATAAAAAAAATAATTGATGACATAATGCTTAGTGCATGAATAAGAGAAATAAAATATATCTAGTGATTTGACAAATTTATAGCCTATTAATGAAACTGTATGGAATAACAAATCGAAAAGTAACAAAAAGGAATAAATATCTTTATAATTGTGTAAAATAAAATTATTATAACTTATCAAAAGCTCAAAAAGCAGTAAATAAATATCGCAATGAACATGAAAGTTTTTTTGGAAACAATGAAATAAACATTTTAAATAGGTTTTACATAAGGAAGCTATCAATTAGCTAGAGCATTAAGAAAAATAAACAAGTTACTTTCAAAAGGGTGGCACCAAACGTTTAGTAATAAATGAGATTTACAAAGTTTTTTATTAACAAAAATTTTTATGGGTGATTGAGACAAATGAAACACTTGCTAGTTGCATGGAAAAATGAAGAAACAAGCATCTTGATAATGCTAATATAATAACTTCCAATCCTAATCATGACAGTTATCGTTGATAAAGGGTTAGTTTTTTAAATATTCTCATGCGCTTCAGCAATCTGAAATCTACGAAATCTTAATTTTAATTTGTTCCCAAAAGCAAATAAAGGACTTTAGCCAAATATATATCACGTCATAGTTTCCATCTTCAAGAAAACTTTAGCAGTGTGTATCAATCCAGATGATTACAGCAAAGCCCTTTTTTCAAACATTATGCAACAACACAGCAGGGTGACAACATCAACAATCTGAGACCACAGAAATAAGAATGCCTTCAATAGCTTAACAAGATAAAATTCATCCTGAGATGCCTAGAAGCATTAATGGAATGGATAAAAGAGATTTTTTTTTGGGATTTTTAAGTTACAAGAAAAGTTGGTAAAGAAGGCAAAGAACAAAAAGTATCCATAACACATTATATCACAACTGTTTACGAATTTGAACAAGGAAGGTCAACATGAAAAGGAAAAGATGTTCCAATCAGCATATAAATGCAATTGAAACAAAAAAGTTTCACAATGTAGTGGAACCCAAAAAAACAGATCATAAATAATCATGCCAATCTATGCCAAAAAAAATTCTTGTGACATAGCTAATAGTACCATTAGCTGCTTAAGACATTAAAGATCATCCATTAGAATTTATTGCTAGACCTAGTCTGAAATGAAACTAAAGCCATTCATCTCTTGCTGATTTTGTATGAATAAGGTAAATCCAAATGGATCAAATTTAGTTGTGCTCTTATTACAAACATTAAGCAGTTGGCTCGATCCTAAAGACATCAACCCAAACTATAACAGTTAAAATGATTTAAATAATTATGAATGTTTAACAGCCACACAAAATTATACCTAAATACATGTAAACATATCCATGTACATGTGCATTGACGCGAGAAATAAAAAGCACGATAATTACACAGAATTGCACACAATTTTTTGCTAGCACATAAATTTTTTAACTAGAGTAAATCATCTAAGATGTCTATTACAACATCATTACCGGCCTAGAGAAAGCATAAATAACAAGAGCTTAAGCATAATGTATAGATGACGCAAAGTCAGCTTGATAAAACAAGTATCAAATGCCGACAAGAACTTTGAGAGCCATAGAACCTTCAAAACAGATATATAACTATCAAATAGTAGCTTAGAACATATATCTACTTGCACAAATGAATCTTTGAATCACGTTACACATTCAGATGCCAGAACAAAAGCATAACATACAAAAGCCATAATGCAAGGACGTCTAAAAAATGCAAGCTAAAGAAACAACAAAAGTGTGAAATGTAATAGGTAAAATGAAAGAATAACATTAGCATTTTTTATACCAGAGAAAAAAAAAGCACACAACATATTCAAGGATCATGAGTGAAAAGAAACGAACTTTCTTATGCAGCATCTGCAACAAAGGGAATGATGAAAGAAAAATCAAAGCCTATGGTGATTAATTGAGCATTTAGCATTTTGAGCATCAAAAAATAACAACGAGAAACATACACGGTACAGAATAGCTTCATGTTTTCCCCTAAAGAAAACAGTATCGCCGTAATTAGACCATAGATTGTCGCTAACAAAATTTCTCCACTAAAAAGCCCAGATTTGGCAATGTCCCAATGTCACTTTTTCCATTCTTAAATTGTGATGCGACTGGCTTGAGGTGCACAAATGAAGTGTTTAAAAACTCTACCCTCACATCCTTCAAATCAAAATTAATGGAACCATAATACACAGAAAGCAATGGGCATTAAAAGCTCTCAGCTTTAGCATTAAGCTTGAGCTATAAGCTACCAGTAGCAAGACATAACATCAACAACCAATTGGAATGGTTTAACCCAATCAATAAAAGCTCGTCAAAAAGAAACAAACCAGTCATTTAACAATTAAATCATCAACACATTCTCCGCCACCACACTAACCCTCCATGAAGGGTATGATCTTTTCAAGATGACAGAGTACGTCTACTTGGTGTTTGGGGCTTTTCTTGTGGTTGTCCTAGTTATATTCTAGAAATCTTCCAGATTGATTTAAAATTCAAAAATTTTGGTATGCTCCAATCCTTCATTAGAAAAGGGACTTGAGAGAACCATGAGATTTGGTAAAGAGTACTCTTTAATCTCCATTTCATTTACAACCATCATGACCTTGTAATTATTAGAATAATCTCCTTGTATCTCGTTAAAGTAGGTCCAATTTGCGGCCAAACAAAGTAAACACTAACACCTTTTCTTTATCTCAACATGCTACTATTTTGTAGGTCGTCGCATCGCATCCTATCAACACTTCCAAGCAAATGAATAGTTTGTCGCAACACAGACTAATGGAACCATAATGAACAAAAAGCAATGGACATTAAATCTCCCATAAGTTCCAGAATTATCTACCAATAAAAAGATGCAGAAGCATCAGCAAGCAATCGGAAGCATTCTACCCGATCGTAGCAAGCCGGGAACAGAACAACCAACCAAACATTTGACAGAAGAAATCAGCAACATACTCTCGACCATCTACGGATACCACCACATAAACGGACTAGAGAAAAGCATAATTCAAGAGAACACACGCGGTTCCTCTTCAAATCGAAACATAAACCCTAACGACAAAGAAAGAGAGAGAGAAAGAGAGAGATGATCTCTCACCGCAGCTGGATCCACCGGAGTTCTCGTGCGTCGTGGATGATCGATAGGTCCAGCCAGGATTCTCAGGGAGAAGTGATTGGGTCAAGGCACCCGAGTAGATCCTGCGAGTCGCCAACAGAGAGCAGCTGAGTGAGAGAAACTGAGAGAAGGATATATGTTCTAAACAGCGCTCTTTTTTAATTCAACTTAAAAAGCTAGTTTTGAAACTTTTTAACATAAAGAGTCATCTTGTAGTGAAAAAATAGAAGCTTTTTTTTAATATTTTTTCTCTTTTAATAATAATAAATATATAATAAAATATATATAATACAATACTACTTCTAAACATTTCTCTATATTAATTTATTTATAAAACTCAATTTAGAATCTAAATTTTAAATTTTAAACCATTTAATACCATTTTTTCTAATTTCAATATTACAAAGTGATAAAACTTTATTTATATCTTGTGCATATTTTAATATCAATATACATCAAATAATAATATAATTACAAATCTTAACATCATATATAATTGTCAATAATATACATACAATTATTTATTATACATCCATAAAAGTATCAAACAATTATAATATATACCTTATAAAATCATAAGTATAATATTTCGTTTATTAAATAAAGCTTTTAGATGTGATATAATATCCTTGTCTCCTCAAGATCACAATGAATCTCGATACACTTGAAATTTTAGTGCCAAAAAATAGACAAAATGTAACAATATAGTTATAATAAAATAAAATTTTATCATAATTTGGTATATTTAAACTTTTTAAAATATTAAAAATTTATTTAATATCTTTTAAAAAGTTATACATTGTTAAAATGAGATATGACAGAATTATAATTATTTGAAATTCAATCATGCCAAAGTGATTAAAATTAATAATTTCTAAATGATAAAATGAAAGATTAATGATACATAAGATTTAAAGATTTGTTAATTTATAAGCTTAAATATACCTATTTGTTTTTAAAATTAACAGCTAATGCACTTAGAAAATAATAAAATTTGACAATAAAATTTATACTAATCATAATAAAAAGTTTTAACATAAAATGAAGTTTCCAAAATCAAGAACTAATATATTCCTAAATAAAATAACAAAATAAATATTATAAGGATTTTATGTTTAAAAAAGATAAAAATATTAAATTACTCTAAAAATCTAAAAATTGATCGACATGTAGAACTTATCATAATAAATGACATGGTATTAGCCAACAGATCTTTTAACATTGTTTGAAAAAAAGATTGTATAAATTAAATAATTACCTAAGTTTTAATAAAAATTAATTTTTTTTTTATTATTCCTAAAACTTAACCCTAATTGGTAGCAATGAAACCTAACCTAATGATGAATCCAAGCAACAAAAACTATTAGAAGAGGAGATGGTGCATTAGTTGAGAGAAGAGGAAAGATCTGATCAGTGAATGTCGACATCGATCGAGAGATCAACGGCAATAGGTTGGAGAATTTGGACAAAAATTTTAAACATAATCAAGACTATATGAGAGAGATAATAAAAAGTGGAAGAGGAAGGAAAAGGAATTAGGGAGAATTAGTATAGCCATCATAAAAAGTAAAGAGAGAATTGAAAGAAGGGGTTTAAGCTTTACAAAGAGACATCCAAATTAAGCAGATTAAGACTACTTAAAAGGAGAAGCTACTACAAATCAAAAAATTTGACATAGAAATTTGATATTATAATTTAATTCAAAAAATTGGAAGATGTTGGAAATACTTGCATGTGCAACCATTGCATGCTTATTCATATGATTACTAATTCATAATTGTGTTTAGCAATTTGGTTTTAATTTTATTTTATATAAGCATATTATTAAATCATGATAATATATTTCAATTTTATTTTATATTTATATCAAGATATATAGAATTAAAAGATCTAGTGAAGAAATAGAGAAAAGGAAATGATATTTAAATATTTAATTAATCTTCTAAATGAAAATAAAAAAAAGATGAGATAAGAAACAATAAATTGATTATAAATGACAAGTTACGATTTTAAATGTATGAAAGAGTAGTCATGCAATGCAACGTGTTATGTCATACTAAAGAAATACATCTACAAATAAAGCTAAAAAAACTATCATTAAGGATAACAAGTTCAAAATTATATATTTTGAAGGAAGAGCCCAAAAATGTTATAAATCTTTTTTCAAGAATTAAACAAAAAAACACTTGTACAAATAAGAAAGAAAATGAACTTTTAATAAAATTATGTATTGAAGAAAATGACAAAGCCACATGCTCTCAAAGATTGGTCATCAATTTAGTCAATTTCAAAGGATAAAGAATAATAAATAATCAAAAGGATAGAAAACAAACAATTATAAAGATACAAATAAGAATAATGGTAATGCCTATAATATCCAAAATTTGCAAAAACATAAATAAAATAACAACAAAGCCAGGAATAAAATGCCATACAAGTAATAGTGCTAACTTACTCCAATTCTGTCGACAAGGTCTAAGGTAGCCAAGAAACCAAATCCAATAGCAATTTCATCCCCAAAAAATCCAAACTAGATCTAACCCTTCGACATCCAACTTTTTCTCTTATTCTAAACCGATTTTAATAGATGTAACCATGATTTAAATCACAGGATTGACCTCGTTGATGTAATGTTTGAATCAATGAACAACTCTATAATTCCTTTATTGATTGGGTTAGTCATTGGCTCACTTTTATAGTTGTACCATGCTACATTGGTTAGTTAATGATAGGTAACATAGAAGCCCCAATGCCCTCAACACCTATTGATGTCATGCCAATAAGCATAAAATGTGCACAAATTACCCACAAAAACCATGAAAAAAAATAATAAAATAAAATAAGCTGCAGTCTCACAAATCATGTACAACTTGATCTTTAGATTGACCAAGAAATCATATCAATTAGGTTAAAGAAAGCCTATGAAAAGCCAATTCTGATCCTAGATCGAAAAGAGAAAGTGCTAAGAAATAAAGCGATTTCCATGGTTCGAGTATTGTGGCAGAACCACACTGATATTTAGGCAACCTGGGAAATTGAGGCAGATATAAAAGCTCAGTATCCAGATTTGTTCTGAAAATTTCAGGACGAAATTTCTTGAAGGAGGGGAGATTGTAATATCCTGGAAAAAAAAAAAAGAAAAGAAGAAAGGACACACGGGCGTCGGACACGAGGCGATCCGACGACGCCGCGTGCGCCCGTACGACCCGATCCCGAGGGAGGAGAAAGAAAGGGAGAGGAAGCCGTATTAGTGATCCCGTGCCGAACCACGCGAAGCAGCGGAGAAAAGAGGAGTAGGGATCGAGGGTTTTTTCCCCGCAGCAGTCTCCGTCCCGACGAAAAATCGGAAGAAGGGAGTAGTCCGGCGGCGGCGATTTCAGGTCCCGAGCTCAGCGAGGAGGGGAACCGGGTAAGTTCCGAGCCCTTTTCTCTTTCCCGAGCCATTTTCTCTCTCCTCGAACCGTAGAAGGGAAAGGTTTTTACGGGATTTTTGGGATTTTCGGGTTGTTGTGCAGCCCTTCTCCTTTTTGCATCCCGAGCCAGGGAAACCGCGAACAGCAAAGGGGAAAAAGGAATTTCTGCGGTGCAGCCCTTTCTCGTTTTCCGTGCCGAGAAAGGAGGGTTGCATGCGAGTGTCGGCTTGATCCGAGGGGAATTTCTGAACCGTGCAGCGGTCGACGGCAGCCTCCGTGTTAAAAAGGGGGGAGAAATTGAAAAGAAGTGTTGAGTGGCGAAGGCTGCATAAGTGTGAAGAAAGCAAACTCTGACAGGTAATTTAATGTTCATTCTGCAGAGATCAATTACCTGTATGTTGTAGTATTTAAAACAAATTTTGATAAAAATATATTGATTTGCGATTTCAGCACCCTGTAATTGAAATAAATGAGAAGAAGAGGAAGGGGAAGGGGAAGAGGCCAAAGAATGGCAGGACCCTCAGGAACTCAGGTAGGTGAATTTATTTAAATAGTAATGTAAGTAGTGATTGTTATTTTATTATAAAAGCATGGCTTTGAAATATTATGGCATTATATGAAAATGAAATGAGAATTTGCAATATGATACTATGGTATAGTAAAATGTAAAGCATGCCAAAGAAAATGTGTAGAGGTATCGATTATGCCTCTTAAAGGGTTAAATTCCCTAAAAAGAAAAGTAAAAAAAAAAAAAAAAGAATTGACCCTAGATCGCATCCCAGTAGTCCCCGGACATATGAGCACCAGCACAGGATGCTGGGCATGATGAGATGGCATAGAGACCTCCCCCGCATTGCTAGTACTTTGTGCAGGGCTGAGTGCGGAGGGATATGATGAGATCGAGACATCTCGTATATGGCTAGCACTTTGTTCAGGGCTGAGATACGGAGATGGTCCGACGTGATAGAGATCGAGACATCTCGTATATGGCTAGCACTTTGTGCAGGGCTGAGATACGGGGATGGTCCGACGTGATAGGCTTGGCCAGCCACGATATGCCTACGGGCAATGGTCTCTAGATGAGATAGATGCCATAGAGATGTGATATGATATGATAGGGATGGGGGATGTGGATCATGGGGAAAGTCTGGGACCCAGCAAGAAAAGAAAAAAGAAAATGAATAAGAAAAAAAAAAGAATTGAAAAGAAGAAGAAATGAATTACATACTTTGCTTGATTCATTGCATGCTGATTTCAGATTTATCTTTGCCATATTTACATTTGAGATAAAGCATGTTGTTGGATATTCATCATGTTATATCCTTGTAGCCATAGCATTCACCTACTGGGCTTTATAAGCTCATTTCCCCTACTTACATTACAGGACATGCCACTGATTCACATAGAGAGGGTGCTTAGGATGGTATGGGACTTTGTACAAACATATCTGTTATTTCGTTTTTTGTAATTTTTGTACAGGATTTCCCAAGTGACAGGTATGCATATATTGAAGTTGCTGTTGATTATAAAGGTAACAGTTTTATTTTGTTTGCGTCACCCTCGCCTAGTTTTACAGTTGTGTCCTCAATTATATGCTGCTATGCTCTGATTAGCTGATTTTATCAGTAGATTATAGTGATAGTTTAGGCGGGGCGTGACAATGACGATTAAGAGACCAACCAACTCTAATCTCATTAAGGCAACACATAAAATCATCATAATAACCACTAGAAGATTAACTCGTCCCAATCTCATCAATTCATCATAACAACCACTAGAAAACCAATTCATCTCAATGGTTATAACAGACCAACTCGCTTTGATTCATCAAGTCATCATAATAAGCATTGGCAAAGGAACTCATCCCAACAACAATTAGGATACCAACTCACCCTAATCTCATCATCATTATCATAATCATAACAAATCCCTAACAAAATGGCATGAATTGGTACAGAAAACAAATGTTTATCTTCGTTTAACTCATATAAATATATCTACAATTTATAATTTTCACTTTTTGCATATCGCAGATCCTTTATCCTTTATTTTTACACTAATTACATGTAATATAAAATAAACAAGCTCATCATCACAATGTGCAATTGAACAGAATAAGAACTACGGCAATAAATAAGATTAGCCAGATCCATTAAGCAAAACATAAATCAAATTCTAAAGTTTCATATGAAGACATAAGAAGCAATCATAATCATGCTGAAATGAGTTCATACAACATATACTGGCACTATAATTCGACACATATACAGCAGTATACTGAATAAAGTCACCTACCTACAAGTCACTGAACGAATCCTTTATCTCCCTAGGTTTCTCTTTCTGCAAGGTATTGTTCCTGTGCCTCTTGTCCCTAAAAACCCGTCGGCCCTGCTCTCTCTACCCAATATCAGCACAACGTAAGGCAACGACCACAAAAAAGGGTTTTGGAAATCACCTGAAATCATCGACCAAAATGAAATCAACAAATTTATCAGAAGATCGGTAAGCACAACCTAGGGTTCCGAAAATCGCATGAAAACATCATTGGAACTAGATGACCGGAAAGCTTACTCCTACACGCAGTCTCGACGGCAAAGCTGTGGCGGTTTCCAAAAATCGCACGAATGGGCAGCCGATCGAATGTGTGGGAATTGCAAGGTGGCGAGGGTAAGACAGTATAGATGTTGGAAGTTTTATATATATGACAATATTAATTAAATAATTTACATTTTATTTGACATTGAAATTTGAAAAAAACGTTAAAATTTTAAATTGATTCCAAATAAGACAAAACAAACTTCTTCTACTTAAAATATATATATATATATTGTTGCTTTGAAATATTTTATATTTTAATTAATTTTAGTAATTTTAAAAAAATATTAAACAAACATATTAAAACTATTTATCTTTAACAATGTTGTTATATTGATTTCACAATATTAATTAACTTTTATTAGCATAAAAATATTAAAATTATTATTATTATTATTATAAAAAATTAAATATTAGTCCCAATTATAATTGTTATTCTCTTTTAATTTTTAATTTTTTATCATAAATTACTAATTCTTACTTAATTATTAAAAGCTTGAAAAAACAAAATACTTCTAACATCGTGACTCTTAATTTAAAACTCTCTTCTCGTTTTTATGATCGACAATTCTTAATAGTTTAATCTTAACTATGCTCAACTCTCACTTTTGTTTTATTCCCATCCTAACCTCCTTATGCATGACGATTGTTTTCCTCTTGCAATCACGATAGAAGTAGTTATTTTATTTGCTAATAGAATCACTTAAGATAAGCTTTTGCTAAATCTCTCATAAGGTTTCCTTATGCTATTTTTGTTCTTAGGTTTTATCGATCTTGAAAACTTAGGTTAATAACTTATCCTTTTAACATCTTCTTAAGAGTTTGATTCATGTTGGTAATTTTACAAAAGACAAATCATAACTTAATAGTTGTTGCTTTGTTAATGATCATTAGGATGATATTATATGAACTTCTTATTCTTATGTTGTTCAATAAGTGATATTTTAATTTATTATTTACGTACTATTTTTTAATATTTTGAAATATTCAATTAATTGAACATCTATTTTTCTTCAACTATAATATCTATTAAAAATCACGTAGTTTATAATTTCTCATATAATAATCACACTTTTAATAATGAATGCATTTTTTAAAGATCGTCTTAAGTTAATTGAATCAAGTTATGATGATGTTTTACATTTAACAAGTACATAGATATTAGATTAATGTATTGTATAATATTTGTAATTATAATCTATGTATATAATAATAATAAATGTGAGGTTCTATGTGATAGTATCATAGGCTAACAAAAGTGAAATATAAAAATAAAACTATGGTTGTAAAATAAAATTATTTTGAAGGTTTTTTTTTTGTAATAAATGATTATTGATTTGTGTTTTAAAGAAAGCAATATGAGAAAATAAATAAAAGATAACTATTAAGATGATATTAACTAAAAATACTATTTTTATATATAAAAAATTAGGTAAAGACAAAAACTAAAAAAACAAACAATGAAAAGACTATATAAAAATAATTTTTTTAAAATTAGTAGACTTATAATAAATATATGATAATAACTAAAATAAATATAAAAGTTATTTTTATTCTAATATCATCATTAAGATTATATAATAATATATAATAAAACAATATTTGAGATATTTATTGATTTACTTATTATGATTTAGTTAATGATAAAAAATATTTAAACTTAACGTTATCATTTTCATATAACAAATAAATATTATGATTATATTTTATCATTCTCTTTCACAAAATAATATCATTTTGTTTTTATACATAGTTCTTTTTTAAAAACTTAATTTAATCATTTTATTATATTTTATTCTCATTCGTCACCTAATTCTAATCTACTTAAAACAAAAAAAAATATCTAAATAATCTTAATATGTTTGCTCTATATCTCTATTTTTTTAGTTTGTGTTTAGTTAGTATTATTATAATTGAAAGTATAATTAACAAATAAAAATAAAATAAAAATTCAAAACAAAAACTATCTTACAAAATATATTTTTATTAAAAACAATCTTAATAGATTATTAAATATATATGTCTTTTATTTTTTACTATTATACATATATGTATATTATTTTGCAAATATAAAAACAAAAGCTCTCTTGAAAGGGTGAAGTATTTAAGTTTAATTTCATACAAATTAAAATAAATAATAAAAACTATTATTATATTTATTTATAATATTAATTTAAAGATTTGTTGTATTTTTTTTTATCTTTACAACACAACATCATTATCATTATTTATATTATTTTTTATTAATAAATGTAAGAATATTTTAATTTAAAATTTCCAAGCAAGCTGTTCTCCATGTTAAACAGATAAAGTTTTAATAATATTTTTTTTTATCCCTTTTTTATTAAAAGTGCTTAATATTACCTTATGAGAGTTAAATTCACTCATCTAACGGTAACTCCTTCCTAAAAGAAACATATCACAGCCATCAATTCTAACCCCCGCCCCAATCCTTATAAATCCACGTCTCCCCGCCATCTCCCACCCAAACCAGCTCGCACAGCATCTCACCAATGGCCACATCAGCATCAGCCTGGGCGCTCCTCGTCCTCCTCGTCGCCTCCGCGGCTGTCCCCCCGGCGTCGTCGTTCGAAATCGGCGGCAACGTCGCCGACCCCTTCGCCTGCTGGAAGGCAATCCTCCTCCTCCGACACTGCGTCCCCAATGTGGCCGTGCCGGCCGCCCTCAACGTCCACGTCAACCTGCCGTCGGCCTGCTGCTCTGCTCTGTATCAGATCGGAGCAAAGTGCCACCCCGCGGTAGAATACCTCGCGGACGTAGCTTATGCTCCTAAGGTGGTCTCCGTCATCACTGTCATATGTGGCCGTGACTACGCCCATGTGCCCAAGCCTGCTCCGGTGCTTAATTAGTTCTCTATTGTTAAATGAGTGTTAAGCATTTGGCCATTTATGGCATTTATAAAAGAGCATGGTTATATCTGCAAAAATTGATAATAACATACCAAGTCATTTTCATGGAGGCTCAAATTGTAGGGCATTGGTGAGAAGAATTATGGACTAGCCCATAAAATGACCTTCATGTCCTTATAGTAAACTCCAATTCACGATCTTGAGGCCTCAAGGACTAATCATTAAAATATTTTATCTTTTATAGAACTTCAAATATACACACCAATAAAGGTTGAGTCACTCCATATATAATGTCATATCAATAGATGTCCAAAACATTTGGACAAATAGCCTTGATAACTTCACATCAAAACTAAAATGATCGAGGGTGATGAATTAAAGTTCTTTAGACAGATAGAAAATATTTTATGTATTTTGAGTATTGCATAGAATTTTTTTTAAAAATATTACAGATGATGACTATTGGATGAGTAAAACATCTCCTTTAAAACTCAATTATTTTATCTAATAAATTTTTTTAACACAATTTTACAAAGACATTTCTATATAACTAACTGTCGTTAAGAGATTTGAGATGAAGAATGAACATTATATAACTCCGTCTATAGATTGATTTTGTGCTTTTCAATGATAAGGTGTCACAATGACAAGCTCCGTTATATTATATAGTATAATTCAATAGTACTTTATTAATAAAAATATGACTTAAAAAATGACAATAGAATAAAATAAACAAAGCCTAAAACTTTAGTCTAAATGTAATCATAACTTAATATTGTGTAGATAATTATATGATTGGTACTTTGACTCTAATACCAACTATTTCTAAACATCCATCTCCTTCAAATATTCAAAAGTAATAAGGGCACATCTATCCAATTTTATTTCATAATAGAGGCTATCTTAACCCTTTCAATGAATAAACAAATTAATTAGTTATCTACATATGGAAGGTAGATCAATGTCAAGAAATTTCATGGATGGCACAACAAGAAAATAACTAGTAAGGATGCACTTAGAGCCCTTTAAGGCTTAGAAAGAAAGAACTCCATGCAATGACACATGAAGAAGAGCATTCGAAGAAGTAGCATGGACTTCAACAAAGGAACTTTCCTTCCTATACATGTAAAAGTTAGTATCAAACCATGATTGGAATTTAGGATAAAAGAAAACCAGTGAGGAAATTCTTCTAATAAAAAACATCAATGTTGCATATTGTTTTAAATAATCACCAAGAAACTAGAGAACGATAAATAAATAATAATTTTTCATAATTTTTCATCAATTTCAATGGATATAGAATGATAAATAATCAAAAGGATAAAAAACAATCAATTATAAAAATACAAATAAGAACAATGGTAATGACTATAATCACCAATTTTTGTAAAATAACATATGAAATAGCAACAAAATTGGGAATAAAAATCTATGTAAGTAATGGTGTTACTTTACTCAAATTTTATCCAACAAGGGTTGGGGTAGCCAAGAAACCAAATCAAATCACATTTTCGTCCCCAAAGGATCTAAACTAGATCTAACCCTTCAAAATCCAATTTTTTCTCCTATTCTAAATTGATTTTCATAAATATAATTATGATTTAAATGATACAACATTGATCTGATTGACCCATTGTTTGAATCATTAAACAACTACATAGTTCCTTGATTGATTGGTCCAATCAACGGCTCATTTTTATAGCTGTACAATGCTACATAACTTAGTTAAAGATAGATAGCATTGAAGCCAAAATACCCTCAACATCTCTTGATGTCATGCCAATAAGGAAAAAATGTGCACAAATTACCCATAAAAATCATGAAAAAGAACAAAAAGATAAAAGAAGTTGTAGCCACACAAATCATGTATTGCTTGGTCTTTAGATTGGCCAAGTAATCATATCAAATTTTTTTAAAGAAACTCCAAGATCAAAACTTAGATTAAAATTGAGTAACCATCAAGAGTTGACTATGCAAAATAACAAGTATCTAGGTATAAATTTTCAAGGTAACTAATAGAGACAACGTTTTTTTAGATCTAAGATATCTAACACAATATCTTTAATGTTTCATATAATTGTATAAAAACTTATATATCTTAATAAAATCTAAAGGAAACATTACATGTTGAAAAGGAGATAGAGAGAGAGAGAGAGTAGCTAAAGATGGTGATGTTGGTTGAGATGGAGATGAATAATTGGGAGAGTTGATGAAATGCATTTATGAACTTGTTTTATTCAATCTAAGAGGTCATTGGTTATTTATTTCTAGAAAAGCCTATCAAAAAGCTATTAGTCATGGAAGCTTGAAGGAAGGTGGTCTCTTAAAGAAACTCTTAATCGAAGAAATCATAAAGATGTGATTAATAGCAAGATAGGGATTTGAGATAAACAAAAGATATTTTGCAAAAAAATAATACTAATTAACAAATTCGTATTACTTATTATATTTATCATCAAAATTATAATGACCCGACTCCTATTAGATTAGTATTTAAAGATCATTTTTTTCAAATTAAAGTCATTTATCAATGTTTAATTAGATGAAATTTCTTATGTAATTGCTTGCTTTTTCTTGCACATTTATACAACATTTACAATAACACCACTCAAAGCATTCTATATTGAATGTCGAGAACATTCCATGCAATTATTTATTAAGTAGTTACTATTTTTGAAATCCACAATTCTATAGATCAATCTACAATCAAGCAAATTATAATAACTCTAATAAAAATATTAAGAATAGATTAACAACATTAACACAAACATCAAAAAGGTAATAAGTCTCAAACAAACCACGTAGTTATTTAGTCATCATATTGTTCAGCCATCTAAGTCATCCTCTCTCAAGAGGCCAACTCAACTCAAATCAAACTATCATAATCACTAGGAGATCTATTTGTCCCAATAATGATTGGGGGACTAACTCATCCTAATCACAATTGGGAGACAAACTCAACCCAACCTCAACATTATCAAATAGCCATAACCATTAGAAGACTAATTTATTAAAACAATGATTGAGAGACCAACCCACTCCAATCTTATTTGGACATCACATCAAATCATCATAATAATCATTGTGAGACTAACACATACTTATCTCATCAAGTCATCGTAATAATCACTAATAAACCAATTCATTCCAATTGTTAATAAGGGACCAACTCACTTTGATTTCACCAAGTCATTGTGATAAATATTGGGAGACCAATTCATCCTAATAATGATTGGGAGACAAACTCACCCCAATCTTGTCATCATTATCGTAATCATAGCAAATCTCTAAAAAAATGTTATGAATGGGTATATTAAACAAATTTTTATCTTCATTTATCTCGTATAAATATATCATCTCATTTACAATTTTCAAGTTTAACATATTGCACATTCTCTATCCTTTATTTTATATTAATTGCATATAAAATAAAATTAGAAATGTCACCATCTTGTTGTGTCAGTAAATATTATAAGAATTATAAAAATAAATGTTTTTAGCCATAACTATTAAACCAAACATAAATTGTATTCTAAAATTTCATATAAAGATAATATAAGTAATGTATCAACAATCATAATCATGTTGAAATGAGTTTAATACAACATAAAATGACACTATAATTTAACAAGGTATGATTATATATTATATTTAATAAAGAGATAGATATTATTTTAATAGATTCTATAATATTTGTATCTATGATTTATATACACAACAAAGATTGAAATTATTAGTGTGAGTACAAGTACAAAAAAATTTAATAATAATGATAAGTGTAAGGTGTTATGTAACAATATTATAGGCTAACCAAAGTAAAATATAAAAATAAAAATATGGTTGTAAACTAAATTGTATGGAGGTCTTTTTGTAAGAAATAATTATTGATTTGTATTATAAAATAGAAGCATATGAGAAACTCAATAAAAAAAACTATTAAGATGAGATCAAATGATAATACA
Source organism: Vanilla planifolia (assembly GCA_023846275.1). Classification (NCBI taxonomy): domain Eukaryota; kingdom Viridiplantae; phylum Streptophyta; class Magnoliopsida; order Asparagales; family Orchidaceae; genus Vanilla; species Vanilla planifolia. The sequence goes on from CM043870.1 coordinate 2,226,983, forward strand.
AAAAAATGAATAATAAAAAGACTATTTAAAAATTAATTTTCTAAATTAATAGATTTATAATTAATATATGATAACAACTAAAATAATTATAGAGATATTTTTTTATTCTAAGATTATTGTTAAGATTATATAACAATAAATAATATATATAGTTGAGATTGTTTATTAATATACTTATCATGATATAATTAACTATAAGAAATATTTATGCTTAATCTTGTCACCTTCATATAACAAATAAATATTATGATTGTATTTTACTGTTTTTCTTACACAAAATAATACCATTTTATCGTTATACATAAATATTGTTTAAAACTCATTTTAATGACAATTTAATCATTTTTATTACATTTCATCTTCACTTATCTCTTAATTCTTTTCCACTTAAAACAAAAAATATTTAAATAATCTTAATATTCTCGCTCAACAATTCTATTTTTCTTAGTTTGTTTTTGGCCATTATTATCATCATTGAAAGTATAATTATAAAATAAAAAAAATTCAAACAAAAAATGTTTAAAAATATTTTTTATTTGAAATAATCCTTAATGGATGGTTAAATATATGATTTTATTTTCAAACATATGCATACATCTATATTATTTTGTAAATATGAAGAACAAAAGCTCTCTTGAAAAGGCGAAATTGTTAAAGTTAATTTCATATAAATTAAGATATGTAATAAAAACTATTATTGCATTTATATTATTTTATATTAATGATTTGCTGATTTTTTTTATCTTTGCAACACATCACCATTATTATTATTTATATAATTTTTAATTAATAAATGTAAGAATATTTTAATTTAAAATTTTAAAGTAAATTGTTCTCCATTATTAAACAGATAAAATTCTAATAATATTTTTTTGTCCTTTCTTATTAAATGTGCTTAACATAACCTTAAAAGAGTTAAATTCACTCATGTAACGGTAACTCCCTCCTAAAAGAAACATATCACAGCCATCAATTCTAATCCGCGCGCCATACCTATAAATCCACGTCTCCCCGCCATCTCACACCCAAACCAACTCGAACCGCATCTCACCAATGGCCACGTCAGCATCATCCTGGGCGGTCCTCCTCCTCATCGTCGCCTCCGCGGCGGTCCCGTCGGCGTCGTCGTTCGAAATCGGACGCGGCGTCGCCGACCCCTTCGCCTGCTGGAAGGCGATTCTCCTCCTCCGACACTGCGTCCCCAACGTGGCCGTGCCGGCCGCCCTCAACGTCCACGTCAACCTGCCGCCGGCCTGCTGCGCGGCTCTGTATCAGATCGGAGCGAAGTGCCACCCCGCGGTAGAATACCTCGCAGACTTATCATATGCTCCTAAGGTGACCTCCGTCATCACCGTCATATGTGGCCATGACTACGCCCGTGTGCCCAAGCCTGCTCCGGTGGTTAATTAGTTCTCTATGGTGATTTGAAATAAATGAGTTTGTTAAGATTTTGGGCATTTTGTGGTATTTATAAAAACGTTTGACCATTTCTGCAAAAATAAGTCAATGAAGGGATTCATTTTGGAGAAAATTAAATTAGTATTTTTAATTTTTTATATTGAATAAAAAATTAGAAAATAATATTTAATTTTGTCATCAAATTTTCTAAAAATTCAAATTTATTTTTTTAAAATTTAATCAAAATAAATTTTATCAATGATGAAAATAATATTTTTTTTAAGCGCACAAAGATGCATTTTGAGTAAAAGCTACATAAATTCAGATATTAAATATTTATAAGTTTAATGTTTTAAGAGAAATATATTTTTATATATTTATTTCAAGAAAAATGGAATCAAATGTGTCCGGCGCCGGCAGACATTCCCATCTCTTATCCCCCGGTTCGAAGAGCTTTCGGTGATGGCCGGAAAAGAGATGGGCGTGGAGATCACCGTCAAGACTGTAGGACCATCACGCCCTAAGCTGCTTCGTGTTCCCGCTGACATCAAGGTATTCTCCCTCGTACCCTAATTCCCTTGGTTGTGATTGGAGATTTACCCGTGATCCGTCATCCTCGCCAACTCTAGCGGAAACGTTGCCTCGTACTCCCGTATTGATTTCGGTTATATTTAAGGTGCGTGATCTGAAAAGATCTGTGGCGTCTGAGTGCTGTCTTCCAGTGGAGCGATTGAAGCTGGTGCTGCATGGCAAGGTTCTCCACGAAAGGAAGAATGCGGACAGCGAACATGTGCGCCTTCGATTGGAGAATGGGGGTTAGTTTGGCTCTTCTTCCAGTAAACTCTGTGATGGGTAGTTTGCAGTTTTTTTTGTTTGCTCAAACATTTGTTACCCTTACGTGATTCTGTTTTATTCCTTAGTTTGTCCATTGCTATCTCAAGAACTGTCTCCGTTTTATTATAAATTAATTGTTTGAGGGTAGTTCTTTCTTTGAGCCGCCATCTGATACCCCTTAGATGGAGCAACTTTGGCTGGCTTAAGTACCGAAATGTTGGGTTTACTGTCATCATTCTCTTTTACAACTAGAATGTGCTTGGTGTCTTTTACAAACATAGTGATTTGACTTCGTGACAAGTTTTGGATTTGATTTATTTGCATTATAATGAATGTTAAGCAACGCTTCTTAGGTAATACATATGCCAACCCCTAGCCCTTAGGAGAGAGTGCATCATGCTGACATTGTTGAGGTGGGGCAAATTTGAAGAGAAATGTTTTCTTCGAGTTAATTACAACCAGATGAATTATCATGGTTGTAGGTGCTTAATTTAGTTTTAGAGACACTATTATTTTTGTTTTGGATGTTCATGGTGATCACCTTGTCATGGTATTCTTGACGAATAAGACCCTATCTCTTGATTGCCACTAGCTTCCTACTTAAAAGCCTGTTAGTGGAGTCAAAGGGAGTAATTATGAGGAATTTGGAGAATGTTTCTAAAAAAACTTTTGTTGCTTTAAGCTAATATTGAGTTGAATTCTTTGTCAATGAATAAATGGATTTCCTTGGCTACTCTTTGTGGTTTCTTTCATAGGTTAAGCATCCTAAGGGATTTAGATTAGTCAAATTGACCCAAAGTTTATCTATCTCCAAGTCTTTTCTAGCTTTTGAAGAAAGGTAAGATAATGTTCATGAATCTTGTCCGACAACATGTCTTAATCCCAATAGGTAGAGTTGTTTACAAGAATCTTATGGTATCACTATGCTATGTCACAACTCTACCTTAACATTGAAGCATGCCAAATTTTTTCTAATGACCTTTCGTTGTTTATTTTTAGATTTATGTCTTCTTCAAATTATACTGATGATTTCAACAACACACATATCCTAATATGAGAATTAAATGACCTTTATTTACCATTAGCTCAATATCAAAGCTAACTTTCTCTAATATTGTCCGGAAGTGACACTACTCAAACATTCTCTTGAATGTACTTGTATATAGTTGTACCCTTATAATATAGTTGCCCATTCATTTCAATATTTTAATTTCTTAAATATTTTTTTATTTATATGTTTGGACTTAATAGGTTGACGTTTCGAATTATGTTAAATTTTTTATCTTATTACAATCTTATAAAATGTGTATTTTATGTCAAGTGGGGGTTTTATTATACAACTTATTAGAAGCATTCATCTATTTCATTTAACCTGTCTAAATAATATAATATTGTCGATCTCACTATAGTCTTATAAAGCATGCATTTAATTGTAAGTATGCTTTCTTTATCACGCAATGCACCAAAAATATTCATCCATTTCGTATAGTTTATTTGGAACAAATTATTAATATTTTCATCAAGTTCCTCATTACTTTTGAAATAAAAAAGCCCAAGAAAATGAGGCATCTTATTCTTCAATTTTTAAAATATAATTTTGAATTGTAATGCTTGTATCTTTTGTTTTTTATCCACACTTAACTTACAATTCATATACTCTTTTTTAGATCTATTAAAGGAAGCTTCCTTGGATTCCAAGTTCTTCTCATGAGGTTGAACTTGACTTCATCCTATTATCTAGTTTTTTTAACAAATATCATGAGTAAAAGAATGATCATCTTGAATACGATTAGTAAAAACATCCATAATTAGCTCAAAAAGATAGAAACTTAAAACATAGCGTAATGAAGTTCTTGTAATTGAGAGAACTTTAATCAATCCTCTCAAGTGTGTTCACATGTGATTGCTCTGTTATACATGTCTTAAATGACTTAAAAGTACTAAGATCTTTCAAAATGCTTCTCTTGATTTTGTATTGTGCACCATCCTTAGATCATTAAAATTAATGCAAAATATTATTTTCTTGCCTAAAACTTTTCCATTAAAACTCTTATAAACTCTATGGTTGGCCTTTTAATTGGTTATGAGGCATACTGATTTCATGTCACAAATAGTACTTACTCTTTGTAATAATTTTTAAGTATCGTTCATCAATTTGATCCTATACTACACAATTCCTTATATCTTGTCCATCATTCCATAGTCTTCTCTAATAAGTAATTCATAATAATTGAGGTTACATATTTGTTTTATTAACTATCAAGTAATTCAGCAATTTTAGAATTTGTGACAACCCTTTGTTTTGATAGTATGATCTCACAAAGTTATCAAACTTATTTCTTAGTTTTACTTGTAAAATTTTACTTAGATATTAGATGGTCCAATCAGATATTTTTTTTAAAACTGTCCTTGTGATGTTTTTGGTCCAACAAGTAGGTTTTTGTTTTTCATAATCTCTATTAGGACAACTAATGATTGATCTTTGGAACATTATATTGTACATTGCTTGAAAATGGTATTGAAATAGAACATATGGGGGTGTGGTTGGCATTGACTATTTAAATTTTATAGTAAAGATGAATTATTTGTATTTTTAATAAATTAGACAATCATTGAATATTTATTCAACACCCTTTTCTATAATTTATAACAATGGCATCATTTCAATTTTATTTATCCTATCTTCAAATTTATCGTTTTCAAAGTAATGCTTGTTACAATTTAGAGTACCTGATAACCAAATTTGACTGCATTTTATTTTCTTTTGGGTAGATAGTAAAACTAAAATGCTTAAGATCCTCTTTGACCCTTGTTCTTGCTAATTTATTTTGCTATTGCATAGTTTTGCAAATGTTTGTGATAAAGTTCTCTTGGTTTATCATATTATCAAGTCTTATAGGGAAGACTGTAAAGACAATTAATGAGTAAAAGAAAAAATGTTTAATAATTTTTTTCAAAAACAAGTTACATATCAAAATTTTAGTAATTAAAGGAGGATTAAGTTTATGAAATATTATTTGAGTGACGATGATTGAGCATAAATAATGAGACTTAATTATTTTAGAATCATTTTGATTTTTAGCCAAGAAGATCTGCTATGGAGTTTATATATTTTTTAGAGATTTAATTGCAAAATTTAGATCAAGAAAATAAGATATCTGCCTATTCTTTAGAGATTTAGAAAGGAAGTATGATAAACTCAAGCAAAGTTTTTTAGAAGATCTTGAAAGAGCATAATAATGTTAGTATTGTCTATGTCAACAATCACTAATTCATGCATAATGGAGCAATGATGTACATATACATTTGATAAGGATTAATTTATGATTTCATTATTGTAGATGAAATTCACCAAGTGTTCTTTGTCTCTCTATATGTATTAATTATGGATACTCTTATTATTCAGTTTTAAGATGAAGACTTGTGATGTATATGTATTGTTGATAATGTTATTTTTGTTAATAAGACTAGTAAAGGAGCAAAAATAAAGAACGATCTTAGAATGTAAGTAGTTTTATTTTAATGTATCTCAATTTTATTAGGCAATGTAAGTGTAGCCAATGCAAGAATACAAACGATAACTTCTTGATAATTCCTAACTCTAAAATATTGAATAATGAGAGGCTTTATGATCGTCTAGAATAACTAAAAAAATTATTATTGTTGTTAATACAATCCAGATTGGTGGGACAAAATGCAATGCTAGTAAAATCTTAGAATCTGAAAATTTTCTTCAAGATTGGTTCAAGTGAGCTGTTAGGGCATTATTTGTAGAGGAAAATGAGTTATTCAGCATGATTAAACCATTTGAAATCTGCTAATGAAAGACCTCCCGTTACTCTCAAGTTTTTTTATCAATGAGCAAATGAATTGGAGCTTCCAACAAGGTAAGGAGGTCTGTCAAAGTCATTTTAAATTTGCCTGAATTAGATCTCCTGAGCCAGAAAAAAAGAGCTGTTTTGAAAACTTTGTAGAACTTTCCATAGTGATTCACCCTGTGATATTAATTATAAACCTTATTCTTAGGCTTAAAACTAAGGATGAATGCTTACACTTTGTCTTGAAAAGATGCAAAATAATGTTTTTGATGACCTTGTCCTTCTCCAGTTATGTAATACCCTTTTTTGTCAATTTGGTACAAGCGTCAAGCATGGGAGTGAATATGGAGCCTTTAATTTATGTGTTGTATCAACTTATATCTAAACAAGGATTATTAACACTAAAGTGCTTTTTACTATGAAAATCAACTTGGGATCAGCACGTATGAGTGCTTGTTTTATGTTGTCGTGGGTGTTTTGTTATTGAATCATTGCACAATTTCAAATGTATGGTTTCTAATTTTGCAATCATATTGTTAATGGTTTATTGTATTAAAGTTTTACAGTATTGAATATTATTTTGTGAGACATAAACTTAAAAATGAAAGTGTATGTTACAAAGATGAGTATGCCAATACAGATGAATGCTTATATTAAAAAAACATGAGTAGTAATGAGTGCATAAGATAGAAGATTGGCATTGTATTTGATTGAGGATAATCCTAGGACGAGTCAACTTGAATAGTTTAGGCATATTCAGTATAGACCACTTAGTTTTTACCAAGAAATGAGTTATTGAAATTTTTTCTTCTGGAATTGGGAAAAATAAAGTCCAAAAAAGTTTTGGCAATTACTACAAAGGATTTAACATCCTTCCATCTTTAGGGAGATTTGTTTTAAGTTAAGGGATGTGCCCAAGTAGTATGCAAGCTGAAATTGATCATAGGACTTGGCTTCCAAGTTGTTTTCCAACTGAGATGGCAAGCACCCATTCTTTATGATGTTCCAGTGGGTATTGTGTGATGGTATCAGAGATGCATCCAACCCTACCTAGTGGATGAAGGCTTGTTGTTGTATATGAAATGCCTCTTGCAATAAATGGTTTTATTTTTTTTTTGTTTGTGGGTTTTCACCTAAGGCTTGTAATTTGAATCTTTATAACTAATGCCTATGTATCATATCACACCAAATCTTCTAAATGTCAAAAGATACTGCTGCTTTATTTTGCATTCTTGTGGAGAAAGCCGACTTGTGCTTGTTTGTCCTATTGGTTATGCTCCTTAGGGTGTTTCATTTTCGTACATGAGACCAAATCCACCCGGTGAAAAATGTACAATGAGTTTCTTCTGGCTTTTAGATTTGGGACTTAATAGAACATCATCTCATTGCCTTTATAGCTTTTTTTTTCTCTCTCTAAATCTGAATCTACCGATGGTGGTCATTTATTCATATGCTTTAGGTTTACTCCATAACATTGACATCTACTCCATCCTTTTTAATGTCTTTGCGACTATGATTTCCTCCTTTTTTCCACTGGAATTAAAAAATGTTATCCATTGCTGAGAAAATCAGATTATTCTGAAGTGGCCTGAAAAGATTGCTAAAAAAACGTCCAGTTTTGGAATCGTGTTGTCCGTTGTTTATCCACCATGTATTCTATGGTTTGTCTGGAGTTGACTTTCAAGAAATTTATACCTTGGCTTTTGGGCATCATGTTTGCATTGACGTCATTGTCTTCCTTGTCCTCTCCCATAAGTTTCTTTTGCCTTGTGGAGATGAAGTTGAAGTCTTTCCTTGGATTAATCCATTGGGTTTCAAATGGCTGCTCAATCACTCTCTTCTGGTGTGCACATAAATCAGCTGCCGTCTGGTTCTATGGACTTTCACATCATGCTTGATGTTGTAGGTTTTCTGATAGCCGTTATGATTTGTGCCAAACGGGTTAACTTCATCAGTTCCTTTGGAAGCTTATGCGGTTTAATGGTTGTTGATGGGGATTCACTACCATATGTGTTTCATGTTTCACGGCATCATGAACCTGTTTTCTTCCTCTGTGGTGGTTTGTTTTGATCACTTGCTGCCATTAATGTTTCAGTTTCTCTCCCTGGATTGTAGTCCTTTCTACATTTGGCTCTGTTTAGCCATCTAGTAGACCCATTGGTTTTCTTCTTCTCCTTCTTTGGCTCCATTTAATGCTCCCGTGTGCATGCAATGTAGTTTTTGATGTTAAAGTACTTATCATAGCTCTTGACTGAATGCTATTGATGTCAGCCTAGCATGGAAATCTGTTTTGCTTGATAAAGCTTTGAGTTACGAATACTCTTCTCACATAGTTTCTGCAGCTCTGCAAAATTTATTTCTGCATTATTATTTGTTGGCTTGAGTTGATTTGCAAAGGTAGTTTGTGTCAGATACATTGATAGTTGCTGTAATGCCTAAGCCCCCAGCCAAGCATCTACGAGAAGATGATGAGGAGGAGGAGGATGACTTGGTAATACATATCCCTAGTTTATTAAGTTACCCACTGAGTGATTCGACTTGACACGATCTTTGTTATTTCCAGAAGGTGCATATTCCTCGATCAGCATCCTGGTGGAAGAAGAAGCTCATTTATATCCTCCAAGAAAAATTGAGATTACCTGGTATTCTTTGAACTATGCTTTCTCCCTAGAGATAAAACATGATGCGCAGATTAGATGACTCCCTTTATTTTATGAAATTTTATAGATGTCGTGTTGATCGCAATTTTCTCTATCAGTCTAAAGGCATGGGCTTGTGTCATTCTTTGGTTTTTGTTAGCACCAGTTGCAAATAAATGGGATTTTGGGCCTCTATATGTGAGTTTCAATTTTTAATTCCCTTTTTATGCCTTTATTCTACATGTCAGAAATGTTTAAGAGAATATCACATTTGCAGATACTTGGGACTGGTTTCTTAGTAATACTTCTGAATCTTGGAAAGAGACAGCATGGTGAACTTAGGTATGCCTTGGTCACAACTAATTGTATTCTTGTATGAGCTATATTGTTTATTCTGATTTTATTTATTTTTGTCACCACATATGGGTTATATAGTAGTTTATTAGATAAGGAAATATTATAATTCTGTCCTTCAACTTCTATGAAGATTCTATTTTTATTTTCCATGTAGATGTTTTTGCAAATATTTACGTTGAAACATTATCTCCAAAGTTTTCTTACTTTTTGTTTCATATAAGTAGGAGTGAACATTGTTGTTATTTGTGATTGGAGAAGCTAGGTGCATATCCAAATTACAACATCTTGGTTGAAATGGATGAATGCGTGTAGAGAACATCAAACTCAAGATTACAAGTTAGCTCTATGAGAAAGTAGAATGTTCTAAAAGTATATAAAAAGTTGTGTTTAGTGAAGCTAGACATGTGATCCAAATTACATCTTGGATGAAATGGAGAAAATGCTTGTAGAGTTTGGTATTTTCAAAATATCACACTTAGCATTAAAAGTTAGCTCTATGTGAAGGTAGTATGTTGGACAACATTGTATGCTACTACATGGTTTATTTTTTAGAATAATCATTAAAATGATGAAGATGTTGAGATTGATTAATTATTACACTTGAAAAGTTGTGAGAAAAAGAAGAATTGATTAAATGCATAGTTTGGTGTTTTCAAAACATCAAACTTAGGATTAAAAGTTAGCTCTATATGAAGGTTGTATGTTGGACAATATTATATGCTACGAAATATTGGTTTAATTGTTTGACTAATCGTTAAAATGATGAAAATGTTAAGATTAATTAATGATTACACTTGAAAGGTTGTGAGAAAAAAAAAATAGTTTTGGAGTATCTTGTTGTAGCGTCATTTGAGAGTCGACTTAGATGGTTTTGACATCTTACTCTTTTAATACATCTGAAAGTAGAGAGTAGTCATTGAAACTTTTCTTGATAAATGGAAGAATTACATAATATAAAAATGTGATGATAGATTATTAGAAAAATTTAGTATGCTTTTATTGATGATGAACTACTAGTAGATATGATATAATTATATTAGAGAATTCGTATGGTTAACTCGGTGAATACAATTGTCTTATTATAATGATAGTTGTAATAGTCATTTTGTAGATTACATAAAATTGTCAAACTTTTGTATTACAACTCAGACTTTGGTGGGCATGGGGTATCTGAAGGTTGAATATTATTTATCAGACTAATATATTTCTTTTCACTTTCATGAAGTGATGTTTTTATAGTTTAATTTGCGTTTTTCTCGTCAAGCTTAGAGTTGGTACTAGTTTGGTAACTTTGTTAAAGTTTAGAACTATAAGTTCAAAAAATTAGTTTTAATGGTAAGAACAAGTTCAAAATAGTTTTTAGTCCAAGGATGGTACGCAATCCTTATGACTATGTTTTATTTGAGTGGAAAATATGAGATAAAAATTGGTTTTTCATCACAATTCTTTTATTATTTGTCTCTAAATAATTGATGAATAATTTTAATTCTCAAAAAATATTTGAATGTAAAACCTTCTATCTCCAAATTGTATAAGACTAAGTTGTAAAATAAAATAATCTAGTAAACTAATATAAAAATTTTGTAGTTTTCACAACAATTCAAGAAACAAAGAAACATGATTTCACTTGATTTTCTTCTAATAAATTCACTTTTATTTAACATTTTATTTGAACCAAAGATACTAAAAGTTTGTGCTCGATTTAGAGGATTTTAATGGGAAAGGCAAAATGCATTTTACCTCATACTTTTTTTTGCTATTTTTTATAAATATAATTAACAAAAAAATATGAAAAACCAATACTTGAAAACATGCATTTTCGAAAGAGATTTTATGTGATAAAAAAAGAAATGTTATGAAAGTTGTTCAATAAATTTTTGTTATTTTTAGAATTAATGTTAGAAAATCTCATTCAAATGATGTCCAACAACTAATAACCCAAATTTGATCGATCATATATTGTCTTTTTTTTTTACTTTTTTTTTTTTTTTTTTTCTATTTCCGACTTTTTCGACTGCAAAAACAAATGATAACTATGGCAAACAAAACTCCACTTATCATGTATTGCTTTATAACATATGCAAAAATAACCCTGTGTGATCTGCATGCTTATCTCTATTGTTCTAATGTTTCCTTCCCTTTTGTTTATGCAGTGCGTACTCCATATTCAATGAAGACTTCAGGGAGCTCCCTGGAACCCTAAATGCTGATCGTCTTGATCATGACATCAGAGCTGGACAGTTTTAAGATTTTTTTTTTTTTTTAATGAATCCTTCTCATGCTGTTTTGTGCTTTTGTATAGTGCATTTGTTATATAATCTAAGTTAAATGTGACCTATTTGTAATTTAGGGTTTTCCTTTTGGTACAATTGTTGTTGGAAAAAAATCAAACAAGCTTAAATGGTATGCTTCATAGGGTGTGATGGTTAAGTGATGTCAAAAAGTTTTATATTGTTTAGATTAATCTATGTTGTGAATAAAGTAATTAAATGATCATTATATAGTTTTAGATGATATAAAAATAAATGATGATGAGTTTTGCATGGTTTGAGTGTATACTCTTTTGATATTTATTACCAAGGGATGGGCTTGCTTTTTGATTTCTTCTTCGCTGTGCAATTTAAGGTTATTTGAGGGGCCAATGCATAGAAGATGATGAGTATCAAACTCTGTTTAATTCATTTAAATATCTTTTTAAAATAAATATGCATTTGTTTGATTATGTTATAAAACATATAATTTAATTTAAAGGTAAAAAATATGAAAAAAGTTGAAATATAATTTCTATATTTGGCTTAATTTTTAGTATAAATTAAGAAATTATTTTAATCAGATGTCACAATTATTGAATGTAAGTTTTCAATAATACTTTATTTTTAACAATTATGGAGGAGCAAAAGGATAAATTATATTATAATTATTACTTTAAGTTTACAAAAAAAATGTCTCTAAGTTTATAAATAAATATTCAAATAATATCATATATTTTTTGACTTCTTCATCAACTAAAAATTCTTTAAACCATCAATTAACAAATAAAAATCCTTTTTAAGATTTTTTTTTTTTTTTTTTGTTTATGCCTTCTTCAATTACTGGATTCACATAACCCTAAGTGAAAAGTTTTTATTTACTGTTTACTCTTGAATTGTGGCAGTTTTGTGGAATGAACTCTTAAGGTATTATACCTTTTAAGCTCTCATTTGAATCAATCACAAAAGCTGCATTCCAGTTGGAATAAGCTTAGACAAGATAAGTTTTAAAATGATTTAAAAGAAATATTACATGAAATATCACCTAAAAATAATATCATTATATTATTTTATAATGAACCACAAGGAATGATTTAATACCATGTTGTGAGCTGTTCCAAATAAATCAAGTTATTAAAAAATAAAACCCAAATAACAACAAATCCAATTGAAATGGAAATTAAAAAAAATAAAAAGGGTTTAAAAAAAATATTTACATGAATATAAAAAAAAACAATTATAAAAACTTATTTTATATTTTGATATTTTTAAGATTGAAATTAAAATATATATTATAAAAAAAACATTAAATAAACAAAGAAGGAAAGAACCTTATGCCTTTGTTAGAGAGGCATTGTTTTAATCTCATATGAGAATGGATTTATATTAGACCTTCTAATTTGTTATTAAATGGTGAATTTTTTTTTTAAAATTTCTCATGTACTTTATTTGGCTTGTAGGGTTCAAAGGTCACTCACCTCACTTGCTTAGGGTATAACCATCGTCTTCCCCAAGTTTGAAGGAGCCTAGCTTTTATATAAACCACTTCATGGTGTAGTTATGCAGATTTAGGGCAAACTTGCCAGCATTGGTGATGTGTTTGTTTGAACTTGGGTTCATTATTAATTACAACACTTGCATTATTTATCTTAAGACTTGGTTGTAGCAAGAGGCTAAGATCAAATGGTTCGTATAGAAGAGCAAAATAAAGTTTTCTTTCATCATATGATTAACAACAATAATTTTTTCTTCTAGATTAAGATACTAACAGAGAAGAGAATTATATTGATTTTTCGATAGACATTTCAACCCCTTTGGTTATCAATTTACTCTTTGTAACGTATTGATTGGAGGCTCCTGAAGACTTCTAACAAGATGTTTTATAAATCATGGTTCAATAGAATTTTATGAGTTTGTTTTTGCATATAACTATATATATATATATAACTATATATATATATATATATATATATATATATATATAATCCATTTTGTGTATTGTTGACCTATAATTAGTGTTAAATGATAAGAATACATGTTCTAGTGTTGCTCTAATTATTTTGATTTGATTCCTAATCATTCCAATTGCACTCAACAACAATGTGGGGTCTAAATCTAAGTTTTCACAAAAAACTGTTATGTGAGAATCCTAGACCAACCTGATATTAAGGCAACGACAAGACATCATAAATCATATCTTGTTGGCAATTAGTTAAGGTCGAATCGTACCAAATGATTGTCAGATTGCTCTGAGCAATTTAATCAATCCATCCCATACAATTCAGAGCCTACTTTGGTGAACTAGATTGCTTTCTTTTCCCTCTTTCTTATGCCCATAGAAACTTAGTTTAGGATTTCTACAAAAGATCATTCACTTTTATGGGTATGGATTTATGTTAGATCTTCTAATTTATTATTAAATGGTGATTTTTTTTTTAAAATTTCCTATGTACTTTACATTATTTGGCTTGTAGGGTTCCAAGGCCACTCACCTCACTTGCTTAGGGTATGACCATCGTCTTCCCCAAGTTTGAAGGAGCCTAGCTTTTATATAAAACACTTCATAATGTAGTTATAAGGGTTTAGGGCAAACTAGCAAGGGTTGGTGATTTGTTTGTTTGAACTTGGGTTCATTATTAATTACAACACTTGCATTACTTATCTTAATCCTTGGTAGTAGAAGAGGCTAAGATCAAATGCTTCTAATAAGATAGAACAAAATAAAGTTTTCTTTCATCATATGATTACCAACAAGAGGTTTATCTTCTAGATTAAAAGAGTAACAAAGAATAGAATTCTATTGATTTTTCGATGGACATTTCAACCCCTTTGGTTATTCTTTCTCCTTTGGAGGCCCCTGAAGACTTGGAACAAGTTGTTTGATAAATCGTGATTCAGTTGAATTCTATAAGTTTGTTTTTGTATATAACTACTTTATATATATATATATATATTTATGATACATTTTGTGTATTATTGACCTAGAACTAATGTAACTGATGAGAACTACATGTTCTGGTATTCTAATTATTTTGGTTTAATTCCTGATCATTCCAATTGCACCCAACAACCTTGTGGGGTCTAAATCTAGGTTTTCAGATAAATCGTGGTTCAGTTGAATCCTAGACCGAACCAATGTTAAGGTAACGACAACACATCATAAATCATATCTTGTGTGCAATTAGTTAAAGTCAAATTGTACCAAATGATAGTCAAATTGCCCTGAACAATTCTACCAAACCATTCCATACAATTCAGCCTGCTTTGGTGAACTAGATTGCTTTCTTTTCTATCCTTCTTGTGCCCATAGAAACTTAGTTTAGGATTTCTACAAAAGATCATTTACTTCTATGTACAACTATGCTATGTTCATGAATGAAAGAGGAGAATTCCACTTGCTTGGTGTGTGAGATCCAAGATTGCAAGTACTTAGATGTCCTCATCTTCTTCTCTTGCAGTTCTCAAGTTGAAGTTGATGTGATGCTATGACATTGCAGTGCCACTAAGTTATCTTTAATTCATTAGTTCCTAGTCACCAAACTTCACTACAATTTCATCAAAATCCAAAGTAGAAATACAAGTTTTTACCTTACGATTCCCTTATTCGATTATCTTACTAAACACCCACATTAAGAAACTGAAGAGTAATCACATCTACGAACTCAAAATTGGTGTAAATATAAGTTTTCTAAAACCTCTTTGTATTCAAATGAGCTCTATCTTTCACATATTTTGATAAAGAGCTGGATCTCTTATTCCCTACGACTTTGATTCTCAAACTATGGTTTTGAAGTATAGAAATAAAATCTACAGATTTCTTAGACCTGTACATCAGAGCTTGTCATTTGGGACAAAATCAATTAAATGATCTCAGATCTATGCAACTTTCATACTAAAGGCTTCTTGATATTCCTTTACCATGTTCAAGTTTTGGGGGATTTTTCGATTTTCTATTGAATTTTTTATCTTCTCCATCATCACCTATCAAAGCTGAGGTACCAAGTTAACTCCTCAATAACCAAAGAAACTTACCTCTATGTTGCTCTGTACCTTTCTTGTATCGTTATATTCATCTCTTTCATTGGTATCTCTGTTCGGTAGACCTAGCTGTTTGCTGGAGCTTGTTGTGCTCTCATCCTACACATCAAATGCAACAAGATTAACGAATGTTTTTGATCATCAAGAACAAGTTGAACTGCTACAACACATTAATCAGCAAGACAAGGCATATGCTTAGTATTTAGGTTTTGGATTTTTATTCAATCTTGCTATTGAGTTTATTTTGCTGTTGGAAGGCCTCAAATAAGCATCCAACATGATAATTATCATCTCAATCCTTCGAAATCTGACCAATTAGAACTATGTCTAAGTGAAAATTTCATCTCTAAAAAGAATTTTGGTTTCATATATAACATTGGGCAAATGAAAACTTTGCAAATTCATTTGAATTTCATAGGAATTGTTTTTGTTATACACCTTGCTACAAGAGATGTTGATGATGTTGGTTTGTTTACTACCTCCATGAAAAGCATTGAGCATCTCTTATGAGTAGTTAATAGCTAAGACAAAATGATTAATATTATTACTTTGTTTGAGCTACAATCTCGTCATAACTACTACATTGAGTCACTTTCTCCTTCATTTCATAACAAGTCTATTAATGCCAAAATTCGAGAATCCATCCATACCATAGATGACTCAGACTATCACCGTAAGTGTGCATGCGTGTATATATGCATAAACCCTAATGCAATTTTAACTACATAATCATAATAACATAAGCCATAAAAGATTAAACAGTTTGTTCAACCTTAAAACCACAACAAATACAATTAATTATGTGAATCAAAGAATGTGATGCACAAATCTAACAAATATTGACCTTAGTTTGAATTTGACAAACAACTTGAGAAGATTTGATTATTGTTGCACATGTGCCTTTTATAGTGACTATAAATGTTTGTTTAATCAAACATACACCACCACCTGGAATGCACACACTTGCTAGAGCATGTAGCACTAATCATCATATATTGCAATGTTGCTCCACCTTTCTCACATGATTGAAAAGGTCTCTACATCACATGTTCTTTTTATCTCCATCTGCATGCAATCTCTTGAACCATTTTATGTTATTGTATTCTAGTGTATTACTCACTTGCAATATAGTTAAACCTCTATCTATCTCCACACTCAATAAAAACTCTATACAAATCACTAATCATCTACCTTTTTAATTTTATCATTGATCTCTACAAATCTTGAGAACTCTACCTTCAATTAAATACTTCTAATATCTCAATCATTGAAATCAATTTCATGTTTGTGTCAAACATAAGCCAAATATCAATCAAAGGTCGCCTAACACTCGACAAAAATGTGAATACATAGTGATCTGATCCTAAGAATCTTACGTTAAGACACTATTTCTCATACTAACTATACCCTTATCAAATACCCCATGTGTTAGACTACTCCCTAACAAAGTATTTTTGTAGAATGAACATCTAGAATCTAAAATCTAATATGAATCATCGATATATAAAGATATAGTAAAAAAATGATCACTATTATCACTATTTAATAAAGAAAATCTAATCATAAATGATTTTTTCTCTTTATTTATTTATTTTTCATTATTAATAACTTCCACAAGTCATGGATAATCCTTTATCATATGACTTTCTTTGCCAAAAACAAAGTACGTCCTCTTGTATCTTGACTTAGAACAACCCTCATACCTTCCTATGTATTATGCTTCTCCCTTCTACTTGTACTTTGACCACCGTCCTTAGCAATCAAATCTTTATTATCACCTGAAGCCTTATTGTAATTGTTCCTTCTTCACTCATTTATTAACAAAGTAAAGACCGTCTCTTTCAAGATAAGGGTATCCTTTTTACATAATAATGTTGTCACAATCTAATTAAAGATGATAAAAAAGCTAACAAGAGAAGTGTTTTGTCATCTTTCTAAATCTTCAAATCAATATTCTAATGAACTCATAAAAATATGCATTGGTATTTCTCAAAAAGAAGTTACTATTTCTTTAAAAAATAAACGATTTATCAGTGATATGAACTTGTATTGTCTAACTTATTCTAAACGTACCACGAATTTGTCATCCAATGACCTCTTGAATTGTCCAAGATATGAACTTGTATTGCACAAGATATCGTGATCTCATTCGAAGGAAGCTAGGCTATTGGTTTCGTTATCCCTGACCTTTGAAAACCTTCAGTTATATTAGAGACCATAATTTTTCTAGATAAAAGTTGTTCATTCAAGATCCCAATCTCGATCATCTCTTATCTGCAATTGTTGCCTGTCAGTGACCTCCACTTGCCAATCGGTAGCTTTCGTAGTTAACCAATTCTTGTTATACGACAACCTCAATGACCAAACCTTTGTCGATCATTTTGGCTCATATTTTAACTGAAACAACAAAAACATAGCATCTCCACCTTAGGCTACTACAACTACAATGTTGACTTCAGCTATTGATGTCGTTGCCACCTCCACGAAAATTTTGCCATTACCATACCACAATGTCAAACAAATCCATGCAACCTTCATAGATTATGTGATGTCATCAATGATCATGATATTATAAGATCTAATTGTAGTTCTAATACCACTTTTAATGGATCCCCCGCCACAGTGTGTGCAAACTATCTAAAAGAAATACAAATTCAAATAAAAAGTATCATATCAAAGACAAGAATTTAACACATTGCAACTCTAGTTGGCCTGTTGTTCCTAAGAGATGCTCTATATTCCTTTTATCAAATAAACAATATTTTATTTCTTTATTTTTTAATTGAGGCCTTTTAAGCAAGACAATATATATATAATAAGTTCAATACTCCCAAAACACAACCATTAAACCCAAAATGTGCATCATAAATGAATCAAATTAACTCAAGGATCACTATAAATCTAATTATAATTATGTGAATCACAAAATACAAAATATAAACCTAACAAAAAAAAATCAAATTTGGCAATAAACAAATCCATGACATGTGAACAAACAAAATTTCTATAACTAGTTCAATTCATAACTTTTCATTAAAAAATAAGCTACTTCTTAAGACCAAGTTCCCTTGACATTGAAATTGGTATTTACCCATTCTTTATCTTTTGTGTTATAACAATATTACAAAAACATCATGCTATCTTTCAAACAATATCATCATTATTTTTTCTTTTATTTTCTTTATTAAAAGAAATAAAAAACAATTTAATTGTAACACAACTTAATCTAAACATATCAAACGTATAACTTTTCATTAACAATTAACAACAATATTTTTTTTGAACCTATATTTGAAATAAACTGACTTAATATCTAGCTATATATGTGACAAACGAACCCCAATGAGAATTATAGCATAGGCAGCCCGGGAACACTGATTAAATCTTGTTCACAGAAAATATTTGCAACAATATTCAAGGCATTTCAAATAACATTAACATAGATGTTCTTGGTCCCTTAAACTCTTTCCAAGGAAGAATAGCTTTTTTTACCATTAATTTGTAATAAAATTAATGAGAATGAACTTACACGGAAGGAGATCTCATGCCTAGTGCTCAGATGCAATACCTGATAAAAAAACAAAAGCATTATAGAAGGTTACAACTTGTAGCAATTCCATAACATTAATAGATTTCAGTTTAGCATACCTAAGGCAAAGGTATCAACCCAAATAACATGAAAATTTTCTTCTTTTTTTTTTCTTTTGCAGGTAAATGAAACATGATAAAGAAATGTTTTAAGGACAAACTGCACAATTATTTGACTGTCGCTGGCTATCAAGTAAGTTCCTTAAATCCAGAGCTCAGAGTACCTAGGAGCTGGTGCCATAAACATGAATCCTATCCTCAATATGTTTCTTACAGGCAGGACATGTACGATTTCCCTTCTCCCTATGGCTTTCATTGCAACTGTGGCATAAAACCTGGTGAGCACAAGGCAAGAACACCACTGAGACCTCATCCTCCCTGCAGAACCAACAAACCCTGTGGTTATTGCTCCTCGGTAGCTCTCGTGGGATTGGGAGGACTTTAGGATTTGATTCTACAAGAGGCTTCAGTGCATCGGCTTCGCGAGTTTGGTTGAGCTGGGAAGCAGCGACTATCGCTCGTAGCCGAGATAGTTCTTCTTCCAACCTATGAACGTCATCCTTGTATCTTTGGAAGTCAACTCCTATCTTATGGCGCAAACCTTCCTGTCTTCGCTTGCAGCTAGCTTCAGCAACATCCTTGGCTCGATGCTCCTCCTCAAGTGCTACAAGAGCTTCTTCCTTGGCTTTCACTTCTTGCCTCCATCGAACCTACATGGATAGGATTTTTTCGTCGACTATATTGTCAGTTCAAGGTATCATAGAGTGTAAGAAAACATTGTGCAGATGGGGATCAACTATGGCATTTAACTTTAATGTTACATTCAATGAACACTAAACAAAAATTCTCAATCCCTCTAAATGTTTAAATTCCATTAAAATGATATTTTCCCAACACATGATGAAATATGTCGGACTACTAGAATTTATATATATATATATTCCTTGTGTTGAATAAAAACTAAGAAAAAAAACTGATAAAAATCACTCAAACAATGAAATATTTCACATGAATCTGAAAAGTTGTGTGGATTTAATAATAAAGAAATTAGCTTACAAATTATAACCTGGTTTTGAATGTATTTAAAAGAGAAGTTTCAAAACACAATAACTTTGCAACTGAATTTCATGACAATTCATTAGAATAACAATGAGGGTAAATTTCTTGTGAATCATAAACTTCCACGAAAACAAGCCAAATTCCATTTTCTATCATTCCATGTACTCTTAGAGTAATGTTTTAAGTTACATGTTTAATCACAAAGGAACATATATAAAAGCAAAGAAATGGTGCATGCTTACTCATAAAAGGAGTCAAAATTCTAGCGTACCATAACTTTCTACAAAAACATGCCAAGCTTCATTGTCCAACACAAATAGACGCAAGCAGAGTAGATTCAATAACTTTTATATTCCTTTTAGTTGCATGCTTGTTCACAAAAGAAGATACAGAATAGCAAAGAAAGTGGTGCTCAAATTCATTTAACCATAAATTCAATTTCAAATCAATTTTTTTCTATCTATTTACAGAAAAGTAAAACTTTGATCGAATCAACAAAGTATGATTTGTGTAAAATTGAAATGTTCAGATGCACTACATAGAAAATAGAACTTAAAATTGCCACCAACATTTAATCCCAAACCCTTGACTGCTTAACCCCTAATCCAATCCCAAAAGGTAACCAAATTTGTCGTGCAGCAGAAGCTTGATTAATCTATGACTAAGCTAAGCAAAATGGTTTCACCCAATAAATATTCAACAAAACAACTGTCTTGACAAGCTTCTCATAATAACCTTTTTAAATAAGAACTTTTTCATTCTACAAAACACAGGCATCGTGTAGAACCGATTTCAGTTGAATAAGTTGTGCTGTTCTAAAAATTAGATTCATATACAATAGAACTTCACCAAACTTAACCTGAAGCAAATGATCCTTCAATCCAACATCATGTGCACTTCCAAAATTCAATCATTAAAACTTTAAAAAAAAATGTTGACTCAAATTTCTATAGGCTTTATTGCAATTCTTTCATGTAGTAAAAGAGAAAAAATGATGTAGATTTCATGAAAGTGATATGTAAAAATAATGGGTACCAACCAATTTAGAAATATATATAATTCCTGC
The DNA here is from genome assembly GCA_023846275.1 of Vanilla planifolia. NCBI lineage: Eukaryota > Viridiplantae > Streptophyta > Magnoliopsida > Asparagales > Orchidaceae > Vanilla > Vanilla planifolia. Next base: position 2,248,029 of record CM043870.1, read on the forward strand.
ATAATGCATCCATAAAGAGGATAAATTTTACTAAGGAAATACCAAATTTAAAATCAATAGGAACAACACTAACCTGCCAATGGATTAAGTGACTACAATTCATAAGAAGCCCGTATGGGTGCAAAAAACACAAATGAAATGTATTCAAAAGCTACTTGAAGAAAAATATACACTCCCATGGCATGCTATAAGCATGTCAACATAAGTATAAGCCCATATTGATGGAGAGAATAACAGCGTCTATGATTCAGAGATAACGTGCGAGTGTAACCAAAAGAATCGGAACTCAAACATTGAAAGAAGTGGTTATGCTACTGTTTGTTCTGCAAATTCCCATTGCTAGGCATTGGATATGCATTGACTGAGTGATGGCAGTAAGCAGGCAGCCAAGTAATTGCTACAACACCAAGTTCTAGTTGTAACAAAGTAACTTAAGGGGGGTGAAAGGAAAAAAAAAATTAGTGAATTGGGTGATTATGAAGGGTGGAAATTGGGTTAAGAAGGATAGAAAAAAAAGGGATAACACTAAACAAATGAGTTAATAATATTCACCAAAGAGTTGTATAAGGGCAAAAAAAACCATTAAGATTCACCTAAACTCAAGCCACTGACAAAAACATAAAAAAAAAATAACTCAAACAATCAAATTACATCCTTACATTTTAGATTTTTTATTCTATTTATACAAGTTCTTCCATTACAACTACCAAAACTCATTAACATCTACTAACACATTTTAATAAAGTACTAACACTCAACTTTTTGTAAAATAATCAAACACTAATACTACCTTACAGCTAAATAAACTAATTAGAAGCTTCATATGTTTATGCAAAGTTCTAATCATAATTTTTCATTTATTCTTTGTTTGACTCAAAATTAGTTTTATATGGACTTTCATACATAGCTTCGTGTAATGCAATTCATGTTATAACGAATAACTTGTTAATTCAATTTAAGTTTAAATTACACTTGCTCTTCATAATTGCTTCTTTATCTCTTGCATCACATATGCATCCTACCTTACAAGCATCAAGATTCAGAAAATTTACAAGCAAAATTAAGTTATCTCAATGGATCAACGATATTAGAAATAATAAAAAGACCTCAAGCACATATCCATAATTGATTATTTTAGATAGCACAACACAACAATAATATCAGAATGATAGATAACAAAGACATCAAAAACACACTTCAATTTGATCTAGTTAACAAAACAATCAAGAATCTGGATGCAATCTACTTCAACGACAAGACCGAAAAATCGTCTCAACACATACCAAAGATGTTTTATGGGAAAAAAGAAAAAACATAACAGTTGACCTCGTTGACCTTGGGGTTGTAGTGTTTGGTGAGGAGATTGTTTAAAAAAATGTTCAGTTTGGGTGCTACTGATAGCAAGGTGTCCAAAATCTCAAAACTCGAGTAATCAGAATAGGCAAACAAACTTGAAGAGAAGCTTCACATTAACAAGCCCATGCACATATAAACCAAATCATTAAGAGTATCCCCTCCAAAAGTTTACCCACGCACCTCAGCATGTCTTGTGGCCTCCTGCAGTTCAGTCAGCTGTTGCTGCATCTGCGCAATCTTTTTCCTCTTTTCAGCAATCTCCTCTTGCAACTTTTCCTTCTGCTTTTCCCATGCCATGAGCTTCTTCAGACACTTCTTCTCCCTCTTGGTGACCTCCATACAAGCAGTGACTGATTCAGAGGCACTCAGCTTTGATGCCTCCATCTCCGCCCTTATTTCTGCATTCTGTGTCTCAAGCTTCTTGACAACTGCATTGGCGCGATCCACCTGCCCACTAGCCTTCTTCAAAGCAGTCTCCATTTCTGCAAGCCTCTTTAGAGTTGAGTCTTCCAATGCCTGTTTACCCTTCATAATCCTCTGGTTTTCCTCCCTCTCTAGCCTCAGAATCCTGAGCTCATGGAGGTCGCTGCTCAGCTTTCGAGCAGCCTGCATGGCTTTCTGCTGTGCCCATTCCTTCCTCTCTTTAACCTGGCCTTCCAGCTCACGTATCTGACGGATAAGGTCCATTATCATCTCCTTCTTTTGGTCCTGCAACTCCTTATCCGCATCCTCTTCATCCTGGATCCTCATAGATTCCATCCTTTTAAGCACAGACTGCACCACATCCTCTGCCTCTTCATCCTCCATCTGCTGCCTTTGCCTGACCAACATCTTCATTTCTGGGCAATATTCAGTAATATGCTGTTTCAGTATAGATTTCAGAGCAGGCGGTGTATCAGAACGTTTAATGCTTTCGGTTGGCTGGATTACAACACCATTTGCAGTGGCACCTGCATCGCCCCCAAAATAATCACCGCCAAAGGCATGGAATTGGCAAGAAGAAGCAGTATGATAAGAAGCGTCGTTGGCAAGGGGGTAGGCTGGAAAGGGGAGCGAAGGGAGCTCGATAGTGCTTGCACGGTTAACCTGAAGACCGCTCATAAGGAGACACCACATAGCCTCACCACGGGAGAGGTCCGGGCGGGAATGTTGAAGAAGGCAAACCATGCCAGCCAAGGAGTACTCCTCAAGGCGGCGGAGGTCAGAGAATGCACCTGCTGGGGGATCCCCGTCGGCGGCAGTGGCGCCAGCTTCAGTGTTCAGGTAGGTAAGGGCATTCTGAATTATATTCGAAATAACGTCCATGGCACCACAGCAATGGCCATTACAAAGAACAGCACGAAGAGCTAGGGTTTCTTCATAACCGAGTGTGACCAGGCGCGATATAGCCTCCTTGTAGACGCAATCGAGGTTATTGATCACGATCTCCTCTAGCTGCTCCTCCGTGCAGTAGCCCCACCCCGATTCATCGAATCCTGCAGGGTTAGGATTATACGCAGACGCGGGAGATCCGAGATTAAGGTTGAGACTAGGAAGAGCGCTAGCAGTGGAGGAGCCCGCGAGGACCAGGCCGGGATCTGTCGATGGGACGGGGGTGGGAAAGGAAGCGGAGGAGATCTTAGAGTTGGTGGGGTCGGAGGTCAGCGAAGTAACCGGAGGAGGGCGGGGTACGTTCCGCTTCCGGCCTATTGCGCCAGCGCGGAGGGTCTTCTCCCGAGCGTTGACGCCCATCCAATGCGATCGGGGGAAGGAAGGGCGAAGTGGTCCAAAAAGAATCGGTGATGTCGACGGCGGAGGCGAGAGAACTTTATAGGCGACGTCGGTCAGGAATGGTTAAGCTGTTCGGGAAGAGAAGATGACGAGGAAAAGGGCGATGTCGAGTGGCGCACTGGGAGTCGGAAAAGCCGACCTAGGAGGGCCGTTGGATTGAAAAACAGATTTGTTTGTTAAAAGTTTTTTAAATATGCTATTTTTTATAATAAACATAAAAGAACTACTAATACTTTAAAATTTGTGTAAAGATTAGTATTCATGCTCAACAAATATTAGTCATCTATTCTTGATCCATTACATCGCCTATGTGACTTATATTTATTGTGATCGATATAATTTTGTTTCAATCATTTACCTTGATTTAGACAATTTATCTGTATTATGTTTTTTTATTCGTACATAATTGTCCTCGTCTTCTCTTTTAGATAATACAATTTGAGTAATCATGCATATTTCCTCCTTACCCACAACCCTTTTTCTAATCTAACACTCACCCAAACCTCCATCTATCATTTGTCGATAATGTTTTCTCTGTCAAGGATCAACACTCTCTTCTGTGTGTCAAATTTCTCATTTGACAATTTTCATAATTATTTAACTATTTTTGCATGTTTTTTATGCCTCGGACATTAAATGTTCATTTAATATCATAATATTTTTCTTAGATTATTGTATTTGTGCATTTCTCTTAGATTCCACATTGTGTGAGACTTGGTCTTACTACATTAAGATAATTATTTGTTTAGTTCATCCCATTTTGACCAAAGTGAGTTTTGCTCTTAAAATGTACTTTGATATTTTAAAACTGTCTCATATATAAAACTCGTAATCATCCTTGTATAGTTGATATGACATAATTTATTCTTATACCTTTTCACCTAAAGGTATGTTAAGATCTATCTCTTGTTAATTATTCATTTTTTATGACATTAATGGACGATCACTCTCCACCTTATTCAATTATGAGTGTTACAGAGCCATTGGATTTCATTTTGTTTATCTATAAACAACATTGAACTGGATAAGATAACTTTTCTTTGTTATTATATTTGTGATGGCATCTCTCTAAATCAAGATATTGTCCACTTGGATTACTTTATATTAACCTAAGTGAATTCTATTTCCAAAAGATAACTTTGCAACTAAAGATTATCATATCACATATAAAGCAAAAAATCAATATTTTATTTCTAACATGGAACTACTCATTTATGTATCCTTTCATCTACAATGCAATTAAGAGCTACTTCTCATCTTAAGAATCATCTCTTCTTTGTAGTTAATATGAAACTATTTATTCCTATATCCTACCACTTAAAATCCTATGAGAAGTTACTCATCATCTAATAAAAACTCTTCATATGACATTTTGTAATAATCACTCATCATCCTCTTCAATCATGGACGTTAAAGATCATCATCTTTCACATTAAGTAATGACCTAATCTTGCCTTAGGTCACTTCATGTTAAGTCCAGTGAGACTTGCACTCAAAAAATGCTTCAACATCTTAATATCACGATATCATATATAAAGTTAAGAATATTCTCATCATAGTTGACGTGGGGTTATTCATTCTAGTACCCCCTCCACCAAAAAGTTTACCACAAACTACTCTTTGTCTAATGAATCTATTCGTGTGATATCACTTAATGATAACTATTCAGTCCTTTAATATTAAGTGTTACAATGCCACCAGCCTAATAATCCTTGGATTTTTTATTAGAAACTAAAACACCATGGTTAATCTCTTATATGTATATTTTCTTAAACTTAAATATTTCTCTATTATAAATGAGATAAATATAAGTTTTAACATATCATCATATATTATGTTTTCTTCTATCATGAGTATTATAAGCCTAGCAATTTTCAATTGCTTTATCCTTCAACCAAATTATGCTAAAATAAGTACTATTTTGATACTACACATAAGATGACCTTTTCTCTTGATGTTGATGTATCATTCCCTTGAGTCACCTCATTCCTATCCAATAGTCCCAAAAGGCACTTGTATCATAAGACCAAGATATTAGATATGAAGCCTAGAACCTTCCTTACATAATTAACATATGGCTATTCATTCTTTTATCTTTTCACTTAGAAGCTTATTAAGAGCTACTCATTGTCAAATAGATCCTCAACATCATATGTCTTTTGATGATCACTCTTTTTTATTTTTAATTTTTGGTGTTATAGCACCACTAGCTTACATATTGTGTGATAACCTTATCTAATTATATTAGGATATTACCTTTTTGGGTACCTTATCTCGACTCATGTAGAGTTCTCACCCAAAAGATTTCTCAACTAGTACCATAGTATCACATATAAAGTCAAGAATCTTTCATTTGTAATCAATGTAAGACTATTCATCATATACTCTGATTATAAATATTTTGAAAAATACTCTTTATAGAATAATTCCTTTACTTTAGACTTCACCTGATAATTAGTACTTATCCTATTAATTTATAACTGTTATAGGTCTATTAATGTTTTCTTGGTTTATTTTTTAACTACATTAAGCTCAAGAAGGTACAAGTTTGAAATCATAGTTGTAATGTCCCGATCTCATCTGTTGAGATATTATACTCTTGGACCTTATATTGACTTAAGTAAATTTTACCTTAATGCGTGTCTTGATATATTAAACCTATGATGTTTTTTAAAATATATAAAATCTTTATTCTATAGTAAATGTTGAATGATTCATCTATACATCCCTTCACTTAGAAGTCTATTAAGTATCACTCTTTGCTCGATGATTCCTCTCCTTGGGACCTCACCTAGTGATTAAACCTATCCATTTCAATCCAAAGTGTTATAGGCTAAACATCTTTAGCATTGTGAGATGACTTGGGTTTACTATGTGAATGTATTTTTCTATTAAGTTATGACATTTTAATTAAAGTGAGTTTTGCCACCAAGAGATGTTTGACATCTTAGAACCATTGCATCACATTTAAAGCACTTAATTTTCTCTAAATAGTTGATATTTTACTCTTCATTCTTATGTACCTTTACATAAAAATATGTTATTAGATGTTTCTTTTGTAATTAATGCTCTTTATGAGACATCACTTATTAATTACTCATTGTCATCTTTAATCTCGCATGCTATATTCATAGGATTTCATAAGTTATGATAATTTGGTCTTACTATGTTAAGATATTTTATGGTCACCTTATCTTATCTTATTAGATTTTTTCTAAAAAGTTCTCAAACATCTTAATAACATGGTCATCATATAAAGCCTAAAATCTATCTTCTACATACAATGTGAGACTATTTATTCTTATACATTTTCACCTAGAAGTCTTCTAAGAACCACATCTTATTCAATGATTTCTCTTTCTTGGACATCACTCAATGATAACTCATTGTCTGCATGAAGATTATAAGCCCATTAGTTTTTGCATGGTTTGTCCTTAAACTATACTAAATTAGATGAGATACAACTTTAAAAACATGATTTTGATGACCTAATCTAATTATGTTAACATATTAACCCTTTAGTCACCTAATCTTAACTCAAGTGGATTTTTTCTCAAAAAGATATATTGATACCTTAAAACCATGATATTACATGTAAATCTCAAAATATTTACTTTGTACATTATGTGAAACTATTGATCCTTATACTTTGCCTAAAATCTTGTCAACGACTTATCGTAGGAGCGTCTAACATTAACTTACAAACATATATCTATTGGTATCACACTAGTTTCATAAGTCTACCTATACAAAATTTGGTTAAAAATTGCTTTAAAAAATATTCAAAATTGAATCTTTTGTTGATTTTGTCACCTTTCATCATCCGTCTCCATTTGTCGTCATTTGTCACTATCACCGCTGTTGTTAGCAGTCACTATTATCGCTCGAGCCAACCTCCATAGTCACATGTCCCAAATAAACTCGAGAACACTGTTTGATAAGCTCGACCCATGCCTACCCATTACCTGCGATGATCTTCTCGATCAACTCCGACCCACATCAACCAATTAGTCCACATTGACTGATGCAGTTTTTACCAAGTGGGTTTTATCACCAAAAGGTATCTTGACATCTCAAGACTATCATATCACATATAAAACTAATAATCTTCCCTTCATATACTATATGAAACTATTCATTCATGTACCCTTATATCGAGAAGCTATAAGGAGTTACTCCTTATTTGATGAATATTCTTTATTATATATCACTTGGTAATCACTTATTATTTTTTTTCAAGCTTGGATGTTACATACCAATTAACTTTATTATTTTGTGATGATTAGTCACATTATGTTGAGGTATTACTCTCTTGGGTCAACCCATGCTTACTAAAGTGTATTTTAATTCTAATTTAGCTTAACATCATGAGAGCATGATATTATATTTAAAACTTAGAATCTATTCTCGATAGCTAATGTAATACCATTCAATGCTACACTATCTATAGGCCATTAGAAGTCCCTTATTATCTGATAATTCCTTTTCATAGAATATCATCTAGTGATCACTTCTTACTTCAATCCTATGTATTATAAGATCACCAATATTAACATGGTTTATCTTTAAATTATATTAAACTGTAGGAGATACAACTTTAATATCATATTTGTGATAGCTTGATCTTATTATTATGATGTATTATATTCTTAAATCACCCTATGTTGACCAAAGTGGGTATTTCTCCCAAAACTTACTTTGACATCTTAACATCATAGTATTACATACAAAGCTCAATTTTTTTTCTAAATAGACAATTTGGGATTATCATTAGAAAGATCTAGTTAAAGAAATCTAGGATGTTGAGTTTATAATATTTAGAGATTTAGATAATTGATTATAATTTTTTTAAATAGTATGCAAATTACATTTCTTTTATTATGGAGTGGTAAAATTATAATTTAGCAAAAATTATCCTATTGCCTTGTTTAATTCTAGTATGAAAGGAGGTTATGATTGGTTGGGGTATTAAAGAGAGTGAAAATAAGAGAAAAAAAAGTAAGAAAGAGAAAGAGATGAAGGACAAGCCCATGATTAAAGAAATAAACTTAGAAATAAGAGTAAGAAAGGGAAAAAAAGAATAAAAAAATCTTAAAAATTCATTACTACATCTTACATAGGAATTAAAATCAAGAGCAGAATAAGAAGAGTTGTAGAGAACTGGTTTTCATAGAAGGAACCAGGGCAAACCAAATTGATATTTTTTAATCAATAAACCTAATTTCTTAATAATTAATTTTATTTTATTAAAAAATATATAATATAATCATATTAACTAAATCACATGACTTCCAATATATTATAAAGTTTTGAGATGTTACACATGTTATTTTGAATCTAGTCCACAAGCTTTCCATTAATAAACCTAGCTTCATTGATTTTTTATGCTCGAATATTGAGCTTCAATGAGTATATATTATAACAAAGAGGTCCCTTCCTTTTACTTTTAGATATAATAGAGATTTTTATTGATGAGGCTATAATTTTGTTGATAGGTTTCTTAAATAAATGCATAGTTGTGCAAAAGGATTTGTACTTTGATGATAACATGCTACTATTTGGGATTTGATAACTTCATTGAGGCATTTTTAATTTTGTTTAGGTTGAGATCAACATTACATAAGCATCACATTTCTTAAGTTAAGAGTTTCCCCAAGCACGATGACATTTCTAATGACATTGCATGCTGTAATTGGAATTCTAAGCATTCAATTTTATTCTAACCCCCACACATCAATTGGAGTTGTCAAATTTTATGTGAGCTATCCTTGAACTATTGGTAAGTTTATCGTTGTCTTTCATGATAGAGACCATTCCCTTTAACATGGGTAGCTCTGTTCATACATTTTTACTCTCTTGTTATTATTGATAATTTTATATGTTGAAATTATATTTTACTTACTTTTATTTAAATGAGATTTTCATTAAATTAAAGTTTTAAATCCAAGCTGGTAGACTCTGAGTTATTGTTCATGAGAGTGATTATTGAAGACTAAAAGGAGAGTTCTCTATCAATTTCAAATTTTCACTAAACTTACTTTGTGATTTTTTACCACTACTACATATCCTCTCATGCTCCTTCCTCTTTCATTAACTAGTTTGTCCTCCTACTTAGTTTCTATAATGTTTAATCTCTCTTGAGCTCCTCCTTGGGTTACTTCTTATTTGCTCAGCTAGCATTTTGGGCTCAACTATCATGACTGCACTATAGGTCTCTTAATTAAGACTAATCTTTTATTTTCATTCATAACTATCATTGCACTTATGCCTTACTTGTCTTTGATTCTAGTACCTCTTGTCTTTCCTCACCTTATTAAGTACTCCCTTAACTACTAGCTAAAGATCTATCGTCCTCTTGCCACTAATGATGCTATGAAGCTCACTCTGACTCACAATCCGTTAACCACCCTTGTATTAATAGCTACATCATCCAAGAGCTAGGTAGTTGTTGATAATGACATCTCTTCCTCCTCAAATCAATGGTCCTATAGTTCTCCTGCGGTATTATGTTGGTAATGCTCTTTACAAATGTTTTTTGACAATTATCCTATAGTTAGGCATAAGAAGACTTGATTACTCTTATTAATCCCATTTCACCCGTATGAATCTTTTGTGTCATGTTAAAGTATGTGATTTATATTATTCATGGCTTAGCATCTAATTCACACATTATCAAGTTTTTCAACTAATTAATCTTAAAATTTCTTAACTTATCAATGACCTTACTATTCAATTTCCATAGGATTAATCGATTGAATAACTTTCGTAGTCTTGTAATTTTCTTATGTATTAGATTGGTGTCTTTCATGAGATGAATTATTAATTTAGAAAAATAATATTTACATGAAGAAAATGTAAAAAAGATTCTAACAAAGTGTTATAGAAAACTAGTACATTAATTTTAAGTCTTGACATTCATACTATATTAAATTTATTCACATATATTTTCTATTACATTTTGGGATAAAAATAATTAACTTATGCATGCATTATATTAATCTTTGTATTTAATATTATAAAAACTTTGAAATAATTAGATTTAGCCAATTAGATTAAGAATCTAAAATCTTAATCTAATAAAATCTAATCTAATAATCTAATAATATAATTATAATAATAGTGTTATGACTAGGTTTTGGAAATTTATCTACTAAATTATACTATTTTTTAAAATTAAATTTATAATTGAATCATTTTCAAACAATCTAGATCATATACTCCATGATGAGTGCTGTTATTTGTTAATTTATTTATTAAAAAAAACTAACATAATACTAGCGTCAAAATAAGTGTTATTGACATGCTAGTATACTATTTATCACGAACTTAATACTATAAGTATAATGTTTTTGTCGAAATAAAATTGATAAATTCATTATGCAATATTATGAAAAATTCTTTACTTTAACCCTCTCTTGTTTGTAAAAAGTACTAAGATAAGTTTCTCGAAAAAAAAAGAAAATACTAAAGTATAAATTCAACATAAGTTGGAGTTTAATCATTTGTGAAAAAAACATTGATCAAACACAAAATATTATCACAAATTCCACTAATAACCCAAATAAAATTTATTTGAAAACTATATAATTAAAGAATATATAATATTTTACAAGCACTTTAGCTTTTCAAAGAAGATATATTATATTTAAGACAATTTTTAATCTTATATTATAATTAGATGCATAAAATGTTATTTTATTTTTTGTTCTATAATGTATATACATCATAGAGCTAAAAATTATTAATCAAATACATAACAAATATTACTTATGCAAAAAACATACTACAACTTGAAATAATAATTGCAATTTGAACTTAATGAAACCATAAAAATATGTAATCCCATAAAAGAGTGAGATTGTTGAAGATGAAAATCAAACCCATACACATGCTTTTTTTTTTGAGGAAGGAAAAAAGAAATAAAAAAAAAACTAGCTAAAAAAGTTACATTGAGAAAAAGATGGAGAGTATATTTATCTTTTGAAAATTTATGATTAAATACAAGTGACGATGAATTTAATTTTATATTATAAATTAATAAAAATGTTAGAATCTTAATATATAATTAATATAATTTGTAATTATAAACTTAAATTATGAAATTATTAGGTGCCTACCTGACAACATTTTAGACCAAAATTAATGAATAACTACTTGATAAATCATATCATACTTGGTATATCATGATATGAGCATCAAAGCTGATAGAGGTGGTTACTATAAGCTTTTTTTCTTACTATTGGATATTTACTTAGAGTGTATATTAGGCTCGACTCTAGCCCCAAAAGGTGCACATTTTTTCAGAAAATTATATTAAAGTGAATGTGAGACAAAACAGCAGAATCAATATAGGTGATGGAGTAATTGTAAAACTAATTTTTTCAATAATATAGTTCAAAATTTTCAAACATATTTTTTCTTATCTATTTTTTTATTTAATTCCATATTATGTTATTTATGATTTTAATTTTTTTTGTGTTAGTTTATCCATTTTAGTTTACTATTTAGGACTTTTCAACTTCTTTATAATAATATGTTTTTCAAGTAATATGTTTTAAATGATTATCTATTCTATATTTAGGATTAACAAATCAACTTTTATTATTTTTTATTTATAGTCAAATAAACATTATTAGATATAATTATTATTAATTAAATAAAATAAATTTCATAATCATATCGAATGCACATATTGCACTTAAAATTTTTGCCCACCTCAAGAATAAATGATGATTAGATTTAGCTTAATTAGTTATAATCATTTTTATATTGTTATCTTTAATAGATAACACGTTCATAGATTATACAAAATTTAGTATATGATATCAGTATATTTCATTTTATAAGTTAATGATTTGACATAATTAGTAATAAAAAGTTAAATAAATTTTTGTAACTAATTAGTATATTTATTTGTGAGTAATTTTAAAAATATTCTTCATAAAAATACAATTTTAAATATGTGAAGATGAGTAACGCATAATAATGAATAAATTAATAATTAATCTTGAGTAATAATAATCATTAATTAAAATCTAGTATTATAGTGAAATAATTTCAAATAAGTTTTTTTTATATCATATTTTCACTTTTGAGTTAAACAAATTAATAATAAAAAAAAAAAAAAAACACTTTGACAAGGACTCTGCTTTATAAATAGCGCAGACCGTCTTCTCTTCCGTTCCGTTCCTTGGTCGATTTCTTCCTCTTGTATTCTCCGAACTGAAATCCCTCGTTATTCGATCCAATTCCCATTCAAGGCACGCTAAATTATCCGTGGTACTTCTCTCTGCTCACTTGAGGGCCCCCTGTCTTACCTATCTTCCGACCTCTTTCGGTGCTTCCAGGTGCTTGAGCTGGATATATTGGATCTTTCGGGCTTGACTGCCCGTGCCGTGTAATTGCAGCTTTGAACTCTGTGTTTTATGATATACATTTTTGTTGCTAATGATGCATGCGCTTGGTTCATTATTGCGGATAATGAATAATTAGGTGTTGAATTGTTGTTTTATGCTAATTACTTTCATCCTTCGTTCTGGTTGTGTATGGGTGATGGTGTGTTTGTGTTAGAGATGCTGATTGACTGGAGGGGTTACTCTAAAGCCTTGTTTGGTAATTTTGTACCGTAGTGTTGTGCTTTTTAGAACAAGCCAATCGTGACGTTTCTAAAGAAATAATAAAATGATTAATAATTCCTTTAACCACTGTAATATGTGGAGATGGCATGTGTAATACTGCCATTCATTTTTTGTGCAAAAACTAAGGCCATGGCATGCTGTGTTTCCAGGATGTAAGATTGAACTAAAACTACACGAAACAAGCCATGGGATTTGAAATGCATTTTTTATGCCCATTTACCTTGGGTCAAACTATTAAGTTCGATTTATGTTGAAAATATAGAGTTGCACATATTGTGGTATAGAATATGTGTTTAAATGGAAAGATCAAACTGAATCATCAATATTCTTAAGTTTTAGTCCAGTTTTTGGTAGATAATTGTTATTTCTCTGTTTTTCATTGCAATATCAAAGTGACTAAAATATCAAATTGTAAGGTTCATTTTTTTTTGAGTCCTTTTTTTTGTTTGATTTGTTCATTTTCAAAATTTTTTCTTCAATTCTTATTAAATTTTGGTTTTAGAATTTTGGATTTATTCATTAAAAGCTTGAATTTTTTTATTTTGCTTGTCTTTTTAGAAAATTTTGATTATTTTGCTCATTACATCTTTATCAAAATGCAATTTAGGTTTTAGCTTTATTTAAAAAAGATCAATAGGTTTGATTGATCTATTAATTAGACCAATCAAATGGACACTCCTTTTGTTGTTGATTTTTGTTGCAATAGTGGATATTGTTTTTAATCTATATCCCTGTCTAGAACCTTTTGAGTGATATACCTTGAGCGTTGAGGCATAAGTGAAGGTAGCTAAAATATAAAGCAATCAAGAAGGAGGTTTTATTCCATTAAAGATTGCCTCACTAGGTTAAATTTCTATGTCCCTTCATAGACTATTTCCTTATTTGCCAATGTTTCACCTTGTGGAAGGGCAAACATATGCCTATGGTAGTGAAAGAGAATTATGTAGAGTTCAAATTGGAAAAAAAACATAAAGAAGATCTATATTAATAGAAAGAATTGGGTTTGCAACATGATTTGGTATGGTTCTGTTTCAGTTTTATACTTGAATCAGATTGGTTTGTGCCATGTATATTGGAATTGAAAAGGAATTGACTAGTCTTATACCAAGTATGGTTTAGTGTGCTTTTAGTTCTATTATAGCTTTAAAGCAAGAAATGACCAAGGCAATGTTGGTAATAGTTAGTTGCATTCGATACCATGGGGGATTAAGTGGTTTAAGATCAAGTGAGAAATTGAATGGAATGTGTAGTAAATGGAGTTAAAAAAGTTGTTGAAGTTCATCAATTGACAACAATAAGGAGTTAGTGTCAAATGTTAAGTGGTTGGCTAGAGATCAATCAAGAATTTGACGAAAACAAGAGACTTCATGGCTAAGTTCAGTGAAGAAGTTGAGGATAGAGAGGAAGCATAGGGATGAAAATAAATCCAAAAAAGGTACCTAATGGCTAGAGAAAATTAAGTTTGTTTGTAGTTTGAAGAGAACCAAATGGGTTATTTTTTCTCTTTTACTCTTTACTTACACTTGTCATTAGGGTTTATTTTGCTTTGGCTATCAGTCTTGCCTAGTGTTAATGTTACATGATCAAAGCTTAGAAAAAAAGGTTTGTGAGCTTATGGTTAGTTTAATTTGATGTTTTACCTAGCATCTAGAATTGAGAATCGATTTGATGAGGTCTGTTATTTTATTTTTTGAATTGGATCCAACTTTTGCTTAACTAGAATTGATCCAAATTTGTTGATTTGGTTTGTTTTTGTATTCTTTAGGTAATTTTGCACATCAGTTGAAAAATGATATTCATTAAGATATTTAAGGCCACTTAGAAGACCATAAATGACCCTTTTCTATCTTTAAGTGCACCCTTTTATGGTTCAAAGGACATAAGAGACTAAAGTAGCCAAACAAGCAAATCATCCATCATACTTGGATTGGGATAATAAGTAGGGAAGCTTTTAATGAATGCCCACCAATCCTTCTCCAAAAGAAAACTATGATCTTATCCTAAAAGAATTGAAAGAATCAAACCTTAAAGATTCTTGTTTTTTATCTTCAAAACTATGCAATACCAATCATAAATCTGATTAGTTGTTTAATTAAATAATCAAGTTGTTTGACTGATTTTTTTTTTGTCACAAACGATTGCATTGATTAGATGTTTGGATTAGGTTCTGCAATGTTTGCATGCTTATTAAACAATCAAATTAGTTTTGATTGGTTCAATCAAAAGATCAAACGGTTCATCCATTACAGTTATTTGAATATGATGATCAATTTTTAAATAAAATGTTGATTTTCATCTTCTAATTATGATCAAATAGTTTCATCTCTAACATACTTGAATCCAATGTCAAAATGTTCCTTTCTTGTCTTCACAAATTTGTTGGGGAATTTCAAATTCTATTGACTTGGATTTATTCCTTGATTGTGCCCCCCTCTTTAAAGAAGTAGCTTGCTTCTATGAGTTTTCATTTTTGCAGCCAAGGAAGCCAAAGATTTCATATCTTTTTTGCTAAATCGTTTGGTATCTACCTCCATCTTGTGCTATTGTTCTTTGTCTCCCCACTCAGCTTACAATAATTGCAACCTTAAGTGGATCTTCTAACGTCATTGCATTCTATACATTAGCAATTCTTTCTTAACATTCAAGTATGCAAAGTCTTATCTAATAGTCTTTTGTATTTATTTTGAGGTCTTACTTGTAATTTTTTTCATTAGGGAAAATACTAACAACTTATATATTTTAATAAAGGCATTAAATGGTGTACATTAATATGCATGTACCATTTAAATTGACTCCCTCTAAGCTTATACTTCACTTGTGCTATGCTAATCTTTTTTCAAAATGTGCTTATTTCTAACCATATCACTTCTAACATGGCCATCATCCATGGCAGAATCCTCATTTCTGCACACTCTATTGTGTGTTTTAACTTCAAAGACCAATATTTCATACCATATAATGTTTTTAATTTCATCAGTCTTATAAAACTTATCTTTAATCTTAAAAGAATTATTTCGATCATACAGCTTAGTCGATGCATCCACTATTTCAACCATTTGTCTTGAATTTTATTATTAATGTTTTATGCCCATTGGTTTATCATTTTATGAGATATAACCTAGATGGTGAAGATGGCCAATTGCAACCTTTATGTCTTTTGTACTCTTATCCTAACTAAGTTTGTATTTTATTTATTCAGTCTTAGATCTATTATGATAAATCTTGTTATACTCCAAATACATATTTTGATATGTTTAATTCTTTGTTCCCTATCAATAAATAAATTGCCATCTACAAAAAGCTTTCACCTTGATTGTTTATCTCAAATTTTTCCAAGAAGATCCTTGATTAATGCAAATAGATGGAGGACTTAAAAGTGAAACTTTGATAATTTGGCTTTAATTAAAAAATCTTTAACCAATTTCTCCTTGTTTTCTTGCGCATTCACCATTATTTTATTATAAATGCCTTTAATAACTTTAATATAGTTGAAAATTTGAGAAGGGAAGAGTTTGTTCTACTTCATTCAAAATGAAAGACTGTATGGCAGAGGATGCTTTAATGAAGATATTGAATTAATTGGGATGCCCAATAATAGATTACTTAATATAGTAGCTAAACAAAAAAGGGAGAAAACTAGAACTTTGATAATTCAACGAAACATAACTCATATCTTGGATAGGATTAAGGTAAAATAAGTAACCAATAAATTTTTTCTTGGCTCAACTTCTTCTTTTAAAGTTGTAGTCATTTAATGTTGATGTCTTCCACACTTTCCTTCAAGTTGAGTTGATTATGTTGTTTAGACCGAGCTTGCAGTTTAAGTCTTTGATAGTTCTTGGCTCGTCTTTGGTAAGCATGCTTGCAATTTGAAGGGTTGTAGGACTATAGATGTATTGAAATACTCTCCCTTTTTTTATCTTTTCTTTGACTGAATACTTGTCAATTTCAATGTGCTTTGTTTATTTATAATGAACTGAATTTTTAACGATGCTAATAGTAGATTAATTGTTGAAGCACTTTCATTTATTTCTCAAAATGAATCTTCATCTGTTGCAAAAGTCTTCTTAGCCGCGATCTTTATAAAACTTGTAAGCCATGGCCTTAAACTTAGCCTTTTTTTGCTTCTTTGAGAAATGATAAATTGTTTCTTATTGCACCAAGTTATAACACACTTGTGCATATTTTTTATGGTTTTATTGAATATTAATCCCTTGACAGTTGTTAATTTTAATTACCTTAGGATTTGATGCATTGCTCTTCCTTAGTTGCATCTTGAATTGGCTTATTGCACTTTCAAAAAATCATACATCTAGTTTATTGTGTGATTGGTCTTCTTACAAGGGTTTGATAACTCCCTTTTTCAATAGGTGCAACCACCTTAGTAGTGCTAAAATTTGTAGTGGAATCCATTGGTGTGTCAATTGGCTTGCATTCCATCATTCAATTTCCTGTAAAGGTTTAAGATGCATTTTCTTTAGGAAATAGAGATATTAGCCTTTTCATTGTGCATACTTCTTTCTTAAATTCCTTACATTTCCCAGTTGTTTGATCTAAAACTCCTTTGCAAGAATTTCTTTGAGACATCATTTCAAATTGATCATCACAAATGAATTAGGAGAGAGATTTTTCCTTTTGACATGCATTTTACTAGAGAATTTGATCTATTTGGTAGTGTTCACATAATTTTGGGGACTGCCTTAGTTAACCTTTCAAACTTGGCTTCATGTGCTTGTTTTGGGACCATACATTCGTCTCTTTAGTTTGCACACTCCATTTTTATAATATCAATCTTGAATCTTAATGGAATTTTCATGTAATTTTTCGTATTTAGTTAGTGAAGGGACTAATCTAGATTAGTTGCAACCATTCTAGACCAATAAAATTCATAACAACACAACTAATATGGTAGTGACTTAAAAAAAAAGAGAAGCTAACTTGATAATAATTGGTGAATAAAAAACTTTTGATTCGTAGAAGATTTAGGAATAAGGTAAAATAAGAAGCAACTGAATAGTTTCCTAATTTAATTTTCGCAAAGGGGTTGTTTAATGTTGAAATCTTTCACAATATATGCAAGCGTAACCTTTTTCTTTTTAAAGATACGTAATATTTCTTTTATTATTATCATATATATTCTCAGTATGAACTAAAATAAAGTTTTTAATCATAAATTTTTCAATTAAATATCTTAGTAAGTGTATGGTTGGCTTTTCTAGTATAAAATTAAATTGATTTTGGCATATATCTATGCTAGATCATAATTTGCACCTAATCACTCTCTAATTGTTTCAATATATGGCTCATCAAATTCTTATAATTGTTACAATTCTCATTATCTTTATATTCATATAAATAAATACAAAATGTTTTTCATAGTCATTATAATTTTTTTGATGCAAAAAAAAAATATCGAACAATTTAGTAAGCCAAACGATATACCATTCTTGCTTAATGTTTTTCTACATTTATATAAGTGATGTATGAGCCTTTTGCTTATCACATTTCATTGCCTTCAATGTTTAATTTTATTTTTTTGAATATGTTGATAAAAAGAAAACTTTATTTATTTATTTATTTAATAATTAAGCTTTTTAAAATCAATTATCTTTTCAACATTTTCATTGAAGAACTTATGAAAAATAATCCATCCATTTTATATATATTCTTATAATTGACTATTACTTTATATCGTAATTTATTAGGAGGTCAACTTAATGCCATTGAACCTCCTAAGAAAATTGCTTGAGACCTATAATCTGTTGAGACATTGCATGTCTCAATCCTCTTGAGGAGGCATTAAAGACCCTTATTGTCTTAAGGCTAAGGAATAATATCTCAAGGGTATACTATTGAGAAGTATACTCTAGAGAGCATTGACCTTGAGACCCCTTGAGGCCATATATCCTTGAGATGTGCACTTTAAAGGCCATGGTAATTTCAAGGTTTAGAGAGTATAGTAGTTCTTAAAGCATATCCTCCTCAAGCGTATGGTAGCTCTCGAGGCCTTTGTTGAATGTGTTATGCAAATGAATTTGGGATTGCCTAATTCACTGAAGGTTGAGCTTAGGACTTGTTTGAACCGCCATTGTCTTAAGTCTAAAATACTCCTAAGAACATTTATATAAACTCATGGGCAGTGAATTAAGTACATTAGATGATAGAGTAAAATTGAACTCTTAACTTGTTTAGAGTAGAATTTGATTAGAAAATTCCATGGTAGAATTCTCTTATCAGTTTCTCACATTTTTCTCTCTCCTCCTTATTGATGAATTACAAGAAGAATCTCATTTTATATTTTCTTTTGGTGACCAAGGAATTAAGACATCATTCAACTTATCCATTTTATAGAAGCTTGAAGTTTGAAGCCATCTTGAATTTCCAATAATGACTTAGGAGGTAATTGAGATATGGTTGGTCAAACAATTGTTCTTAAAATGTTTTACATTTTTTATTTAGATATCTAGTTTTCTTCTCATTTGTTTTGGCATATTTATATGTTTTTTTTCTTCGTTATGATAAAAGTTTTATATAAATTTTCAAAATCCATTTTCTTATTATAATTGACTGTTTTTTTAGTCCATGGTATCAGTTTTTCTATTTTAATTCTCCATAACGTTACAATTTGATCATTTTTTATATAAAAACTTCTTATGTTAACATTATTTCTTTTTGTTTTTACTAAAAGTTTCTTTTCAAAATGGGACATATAGTTTAAATTCTCCAAGCACATCCCTAATTGTCTTGCAAGTGCCATTAGTAACATCATTCCTTATAAGATTAGCTCCTTATCTTTATCCGAATTATATGGTTCTAAAGTTTATATTCATAAATAAACACTTTCATCCTTAGGGTTTTACCGCATAATCTTGGGGCATTGTTTTGACTTTTGTTTTTCTTACAACTTTTAAGGTGAGCATCTAAGACTATTAGTGAATGTGTAGTGGACAAAATTCTAGTGTAATCTTATGTTCTATAAAATCCAGATGATTTCAATCTTTCAAAAATCTGGATGATTATTTTCTGTTATAAGAAAATAATCAATCTATGTTCTAGAACATTTACAATCATAAACCTTCATATTTTCTCAAAGAAAATATTAGTGAGACTAAAATAAACTTCAGAATCATATCACCATTAACCTCACCACCAAACCCATAGTAACCATGAAAGCCTTTAATTTTCTGTTTTTTTTTCCTTACATTCCCATTTATGTCTCTTTGAATGCCATTTCACATGGAGAGAGCCATTGTATTATCTCAAAATGTTTCAAAATTTTTTTCATAAGAGCAGCATCTCTTCTTTTTTGATTGGCATTACATTAATTGGATTGGTATTTTATCACATTATAACAATCTTTAAAGCAATGATTATATTCAATTATTAATGGTTCTTTTAACATCTATTTCATTATCTTTTAAATTCTTATAATTTTTTTTAACTCCTTTTTTGTTGTGATTCTTATTAGAATGCTATAGCCTCATGGTCCTTGTCTTCTTTCAATTTGTTTGTTATCTTATAAACCAAAGTCGAGTTTTTGTTTCTTAAGTGGAATGCCCACTTAGTTGTTCCCCTCACTTTTCTGTCTTGGTTATCAGAGTGTCCATCTTCATTTTTTCTTTCTCCTGGACCTAGAGGATCCCTTCTTCCTTTTCTTTGGGACATGTTTTATGGTTGTGATAAGAATATTTTTCCCCCTTAATGTAAAATGATTTACTGATTAGTTTTCTAGAATTCAGTTGCAAAGACCTTGCAATTTTGGCTGCTTATGATTCTAGGTACCCTTGCAAGCTCCAGTGGAAAGGCCAATTTGCTGTGACAATAGTAGATATTATATATCTCCAATAGATAAATCTTGCAAAAATTCAATTGACATGGCACCATGTCACTTATTTACCACACCAATGAATTTGGTGATAGCAAAACCAATTCAACATTGCTTTTTCATGTTGATCTCTCTATTGTGATGGATTTATCACAAAAACCATGGATGAGGGTTTGGTGTGGTTTCCAAACCTAGATTTTCACCAGGCATTCTTAAACAATGTTGAAATATGAAAAAAGAAAAGTGATAAAAAAACGCATCTAATTAAATTGTGCTTTATTAATAAGAGATAAATAGATGGGTAGGATTATGGTCAACCAATTGATCTTCTCTTATTGAAAGCGAAATCTTATTCTGATTATGATGGATAACTAAAATTACAGAGTGAAACAAATTTTACTTTCTATCAGACTTTTAATATCGAGAGATGCTGTCTGGAATGCATTGAAGATGTCTTGATCCTCAATCAAATAAAACCAAACATCTTTTCCTCTACCTCATACTTTTAGCTGTTAGGAATAGAGCTAGAGTTAATTCTATAGTCTTCCTGACTTTTGTCTGATGAAGAGTTAGAATATTGTTTTGAGGTGCCTTATGGTGATAAACAATTCTTAGTCTACTTTTGACAAAATAGTGTCACAGTATTTTAGAATGTTTATCTTTCAGTAGCTGAATAAATAGAGAGAACCTCTTGGATCAAAGAGACCATGAGAATCTGTTGTAATCTTAGAGATCTTACGTACTGGGGTTGAGCAAAGAGATAATGTGAATCAAGAAACTTGATTGGAAGGATATGAAAGGTCAAAAAAATGACCCAATATCTTTCATAAAAAATTTGATCATGCAACTTAGGAAAAACACCAAATAGATGAGACCGTTGGAAAAAAAAGACTTGTGGGGGAAAGAAGAGAAGAAGGTGGAGATAGAGTCAGCTTGGTGAAGTGAAGAGCCAAGCAAAGTTTTCTTTTGAAAGATTTAAGTTTCTTCGTTGGGAAGGTAGGTAGTGCTGTTCTAAATTCAGGTCTTCCAAAGATTTTTAGAAACTCTTCATTTTACCGGCAAGAAATTGTAGCATTTGCCTCCATACTTCAAACTTTATAGCATTTGGTAAGCATCCAAACAGGGCTAAGATTATAAGGGATTGGGAGGATGATATCCAATTGGACCAAAAAGTAATGGGAGATAGAGAGAGGGTTTGGAACATAGTGGGATGCAAAGCTGACTAGAAATAGTCTCATTACATGAGGGATCTTTCTCATACTAGATCTATAGGAGTGAGGGGAGAGGCTTAGTGGAACATGCCTCCTTTTTAGTTTGAAATAAGTTGGAAGATAAATGTGAGTAGGATTCAACCTTGTTAAGAACTCTCAAATTTTTTTATCAATTTAGTAGGAATGTTAGGAAAAACCCTCATTGTTAAGGGAGATCTTTCTCATCATGCAAACCAATAATCCAATATCCATGATTAGAGAAAAAGAGGGGGAGAAATATATTGTTTCACAATCCCAGGTTACCTTTAAATGTTTGCATTTTCACGGTAACTAGTTTCCATTCAGATCAAATGGTGAAGAAATTATCATTTGTCTTTTTCCATGAGTTGGTGATTAAGCTTGAGGACTGAGGAAATGTTCTGTATTTAAAAGAAATATAATAGAAATAATTAAATTTTGTTATAAGAGTATTTTGAAAGATGCTAGCTGATTAGTATCATTTGTTGGTAATTAGATGGGTCTTAGGTGCAGTTCCTGTAGTTTATTTGGTTATTATAACTTTTGGTATCATGACTAATTTGCGTTTTTTGCTGAAATGTGCTGGTGTTTTGTAATATGATCTTTTAAAACTGCTAAAATCTATATTTTCTTGAAATCTAAGTGGCATATGAAGATATGTAGTACATTGTAATACCATTAGCGTGACCATACAATTTTTTCTTACCTTTGTTTTGAAATCTATTTTTTTAATATACAATAAGCAAAGTAAATTAATAGAATTTAAAGAAATCATTTTTTACAACTTTACAATGGTATACGTAAAAATATAAGAATTAAGACTCATGGCTTTGCTAATTTAATAGCACTATTACGTTGTCAAGCCAAATCCTAATATATTATTATGTTAAATGAGAACTAGTTGCAAGTGAAATGCTAGATGTTTATCTTCATTCACTATTCTCTTGGAATCTTTTGATATACATCTATGCTATTTGAATAAAGAAATATGTCAAAATAAATTGAGCCAACTATCACAGATTTGACAGGCTAAACTATTGGGTCTCTATGCAAAACATCACACATTTTTTGTTATGTATTATGCTAAGTCTATATCACAATCATGTGAACAAAATAAATGCAAAGCATATTATCACAATTATGAGTAAAAAACATAATATGACAATTAAACTAATACCATATCTATAGTATAATGATTATGTATTCAAATTTTTGTTATATGATTGAAAAGGTCATTTGGCAACTTTTTTTTATTTTTATCTATAGTATAATATGACAATTAAACTAATACCATATCTATAGTATAATTTTTATCTATTCAAGTCAATGCTCCCAGATTATGATGCATCTTTATGGATTCTATTTAGCTCAACTTACATCTTCTCTAAGACCTGCTATCTAACTCTATTCCCCTTGCGTCTTTGGAATATCTATCTCATATATGTAGGGTTGCCATATAAGGTCCTCTGTCCTTAGAGATTTAATCTTGATCATTTTCACAATTTTGTTTGCAAACTCTTGTTTGCTTCTTTTGAGATTATGGAACAACCTTGTTATGTTAATAAATTTTATAAAAATTTCTTGCGTCCCTTTGATTCTTTTTCCTGCATGAATTGCATCCATATACTAAATAGTGAATGACATACATGTAATCATAATAAGTAAGTCATACATTCATAAATCTTGTATTGAACAATTCGTCCATGAGTTTTAAAGCAATAAAATATATGCAATCATGTTTCGTCACACTAATCATCAACCATATACATAAAGTTACTTAGAGTGCATGTCGTAAATTTTTCAAATATAGTTGAAATGTTTTAAGGATCCTTCCATACACATGTCTTGTAGTTTTTTCACAAATTACTTCTTTCATTTCCCTTTCCTGCATGGTATCAGCAATGTTTCGTCCATGGTTATAGAACAAAAACAAAAAATACGTATTCTTTCAAAGGATATTTCTTTTCCTTAACTACTTTCTCCCCCAAAGGTCACAATTGTTCGCACATGTATCTTTTCCCAAAGGATGCATGTCACTTAGGTATAATAAATATTATAATTAATTAAATCTCCTAGCTTAGTTTAATTAAATTTTATTAATCTTTTTCTTACTATAGTTGTTGCCATTTATAGGATTAGGGAAAATTAAGAATTAAATAAAAAATTTAATTAAAATATTAACTCCTGAGCTACTTTCTTACATTTTTCAGTCGAAATGATTTTCAAAAATTCGTTGGTCTTTTTTCGAATAGGTTGCCTTATGAATCTTACGTGTAGTATAAATTTCATAATTTTTCAACATTATTAGTATTTTTAATAATATTTAATTCCAATAATATTTAAAATATTTAAATATTATTTTTGTTTCTTAAATTTGGTTTTCAAATGATATCCGATCTTGATGAATTTTGTATCAATGAATTCTTAATAATTCGTATTTCAATGTTAGATGTTCATCTTCCTCCTTTGTGAATTATGACATTCCTTTTATGACTAATTTATTAATTTTTTTTCAAATTTAAATAATTTAAAATAACTGTCAAAAATAGAAATAAAATGAAAGTAAATTAATAAATTTGTTTAACTAAGAATGTTACACATATATAAATGCTTTTTGTTAGAGATCGAAATCTGATGGAGCTTATTTGCGAAGTATATTTCTGATGATCTAATTCAGTGGTGCAATTTACATTTCTCAATTCTAACAGAACTTCCTGAATTCTTTCAGTGCCGTGTAACATCTCCATTTTGAGGTCGTGAAAGCCCTAAGTGTGGATGATCATAAATCTGTTGACATCACAAACATGGACAATAAGTGTTTACATGCTAATGAAAACCAAAAAGGCAGTGATCCAAGTTTGGAAATGGAGAATTCTTCGAAAAGTTTTGAACATTCTGTTGATTTGGGTAATACCAACTCTACAAAGGAACAACATGGGTTGTCCTCATCCTCTTTGAGCAATACTGATATGAATGAACCTTGCAAGCAGCCTCCATCTTCAGGAAGTGAGAGTGAGGCAGATAAAGAAGATGATGTAAGCTTTGTTCTACTTGAGATTTTCAATCTTACACTGCAACAAATCAGTACAAATGCTCGTCATCTAAATTATTCCTATTGTGCATTTGTCAAGTATTGTTTTATTAACCAATTGCTTCGGTTGTTTGTGTTTCCATTTATATTTACTATTTTGTACGAGTTTAAATTCTAAATTCTAAGTGTTTCTATACTTGATCGACATAAGCTCCCATGAAGTTGATTATTTGTCCTACTAGTTTCAACCAATATAACCATAAAACAATTAGTGAACTTTTTTAAAGTCAACCTTTAGGTTAAGACCATGTTAACAGTATCGTCAACTAAGTTTGTTTATTCCACTTTTCATATTGGAATTGGAAAGTTTTAGGTTTTCCAGATAGTGATAATGATGTATCAATACAAATAGAGCCTGCATATATGCATGCTACTGAAAGTGGATGATGATGGCTATCTACTTCAGGAGCATACGTGGTAGTTTTTTTTTTTGTCAGGTTTATCTCCATATACATGCCTCATTTGTTTATATGCAAGTCATCTTCAACCTTGGTTCTTGTGCATTGAATGAATCTTGTATAAACATTTATATTCATTATTGCACATTTGCATGTTAGTGTTTATGCCTTATTGATGTTTTTAGTGATTATTGCCTGTTTATTGGGTGAACTTGTAATAGTCTTAATCTTGAAGGGGAAGGTTGAGCGCTCACAATGGGAGCAACTAATGAACATGTCAAATCCTGGACGGAGGGAAATTTGTTCCGCAAATTGTTAGATGGATGTCAATATGAGATAACTTAAATAAGATTTATGAAATTTAAGGCTAAAGAAAATGATTACTATTAATTTGTGTAGTTGGCATGCAGAAGTGCTTGAATATGTATGTTTTGTGACGTTTATTGCCTTTAATCCTCATAGCATCTGTAAATGGTTAAAGGGACTTGTGTAATATGTTTTTGCCTGGAGTTGTGACAGGAGTAACAAGTTTGTAAGATTAAATTTTCTTTGTCATCACTGGCTGATGCAAACAAAATTAGTATAACTGAAAGTTTTCAGTTTTGTTTCACATCTGCTGTCTATGCTGTGCCCTTTAGTGCTGAACATTATATTGTACTGTCTAGCTCTAGTCTTTTTACCATCAATATGGAATTTCCAAGGATGATAGATTGGTAACCTGTTCCTGAACCATCTAGGTTGCATTAGTGCCGTGCTGACTTTTTAAAGCCTTATTAAGAAGGCATGGCCTGTTTAATCGCCATTCCCAACACCAGTACTCCCACTCAACCTTCTTAGTGACCCTTTCCTCTAACCATTTCCCCTTCCCCTAATCCCTAATTCCCCATTACCCTTTTTTACCTTTTTGTGCTACTTCGCCTTCCCTTTCCTTCAACATTAATGATGCAAACACCAAAAACCATGATCGGTAAAGCTTCCCTAGCAATCTGGTTTTTCACTCACATCTTGCTAGGCTACCAGTTTGCCGACGCTGGTCCCTATTCTGTAACAACCTAAACACACAGAGATAACATACTTTCAAAATTCTTTACATATACACTGTTCAGTTGCTTTAATAGGCAGGAGAAAAGAAGAAAATAAGAAATGGATTATGCTAGTCTGCTGTATTACTCTGACAATTCTAATATTAGGCATGCCATGGTCTTAGTTTGTGATAAGAGTTGAAGAGCCTTAGAAGTGATGAGATCAAATGTTAGCTGTATGTGGACTGAAGGAAGTCTTGACCTTCCATGTGAATGGTTTTCTATTTCCTGCAGTGCAACAAATGAACCACTCACAGTATTAGTGAGGTCATGTTGTGCGTTAGGTTTTTTCTCTCATAATTTTTAACTGCAAACAAGTATCTGTGCTTATATGTCCATTTTCTGACCTCCGTGGCTACATTCATGGAGATTCTTTTTATTTTATGGCATATATCAATTAATGCATCACTAATCTACAAGGAAAAGTAAGGTGTCAAGTTGCACTCCATGTGGCATCATTTATCCCAATAATTTTAGGTATCTAACTTGGCATTATTCTTCTGACAATTATGCCTCCACTCTGGAACTGCATGTATTTTGTGTTGATTTGTTGCTAGGTTCTTAATACTAATTCATATATAAGTTTCATTTATAATATACCATATCTTTACAGGTAAAGGTATGTGATATCTGCGGAGATGCAGGTCAGGAGGATTTGCTTGCTATCTGTAGTAGATGTATAGATGGCGCAGAGCATACGTAAGAATTTTTTGATCTGATTTTTTTTCCTTGATGGATTTCTGTAGATATGCAATTAAAACTGGTTTCTTGTATGCAGCTATTGCATGCGAACTATGTTGACTAAACTTCCTGGTAGTGATTGGTTATGCGAAGGCTGCAAGTTTAATGAGGAACTTGAAAACCAAAAGTTCAAGTCTGAAATGGAAACCATGATTTCTGTTCAAGCATGCTCTAATGCAGATTCTCTGGACACCAGAAGCTCCACTAAGTCTAAGATTACATCTGAAAAGAATGGAACAGTACGAAATTCTGAAGATAACATCGACTGTACGATGATCCAGAGTTCACAGATGTCTGTTACGAAGCAGCTTGGCAATGTAGACCCTGATGTAGGTGCCTGCAAATTGACTTCTGAAGGAAGTTGTGCCTCTACAGACACTTCCTCTACTCAGATGGTATCACTGTTGTCTTCGGATGATTCAATTGTGAACCTAGACTCTGCAATAAGAAAGCTGTCCTCTCATCCAGGAGGAAGTTATTCCATACTTCAAGGCCAAAAAGCTCAAAAGTCTTCAGGTTCTATCTATTCAGCTAGTAAAAGAAAGTTTATAAATTGTTATAGGTCTAAGGTGGACATTGTTAGGTTCTTATTTCTTCAAGCTATTTTTTCCGATATTACTTTGCTATTCTCTGCAGGTTCTCTGTTAAGGTCAACTTCTTTCAATCGTACAGATGCAAAGCCTAAAGTGAAGCAGATATTGGGCGCTGTCCCATTGGCTGAGAATGTAACTGGAAAAGTTGCTTCAAAGGAGCTGCGGAAAGGTGGATTAACCAGAGAAATGGTTAGATCTGCCTCATTTAAAACTGAAAAGTGGAGTTCCTCTAGTGTTGATTCCCTTAAACAAAAGCAATCTGCTAATGCCATCCAAATAAAAGGTACATGTATGGAAAAGGGCACAGAAAGAAATGTTGTAGAAAGAGAAACTTCTCCCCTTGTGGGTTCTCACCAAGTAGTGGACATGAAGATCTCTAGAGAATCAGCTCATGGGGACAATTTAGGTGAATATTTCTTTTCTTTCCTGAAGTTTTTTTTTGGGTTGAAGTTGAGGGTTATGCTCATTTTTGTGCTTTGAACCTCTTTATTGAGCGACAAAGCTAATCTTTAATGAGCTACAACTCATTGAGACCCATGACTTTTATCATGCTGTTGATTATTCATGTTTTTCTTATTGATTTCAACTGTTGCTTATTTTAGGACACATCAAATATAATTCAGGACGTTTATCAACAAGTTCTACGAGTAAATGCTCAAATGGATTGAATTTACAAGACCAAAGGTGGTGCCAGGTTCTCGAGGGTTTTCAACCCCATACACCTGCTAATAAGTCTAACATGCCTGGTTCAGTTTCTCAATACGACAACCATCTAAAACTGGAATTCGCTCATCAAGATGGCATAATGAAGGGTGCTGCAAATTTCACCAACTTAAATAAGCTCACTGCAGGTGGTGGTCAAGTATTGCATGGCAATGAAACTGGTCACACAAATCTAGGAGTGTTAAAACACAATAAACCTACGAATCAGTCTAGGGGTCTGGCTATGCTCTCTCCTGCGAATAGTATCGTAGCTGAAGAACTTCACCCAGCCACATCACTTTGTGTTGGGAGACAATACTTTATGGAAGGAAGAACTAATAAATGTGACACGGCACTGAAGACTCATGATGCACAACAGGCTGAAAACCAACATGGTGGTGTGGCTGGCAGGTTGAGTCCTCGTGGTAACATCTCAGAGGATTGCAATTCATTGTCTTCTAAACATGTTTTGCACAGTATGGACCTGATCGTTGGAAGTACACTAGGAAATTCAGTAATTCCAGCACTTGAGTTCTTTTGGCAGTATGTTTTATCTCTTGCAATCTTTCTCTTGTTTTGACTGAAAAGATACTGATTTGATTTGTGTTTACTAAAATAAATTCATAGTATTTCTTCCCCTGCTGTTTATTCAACTTTAGAACCCTTTGTTTTTGTTTTTTTTTTTCTTAATTGCTGGTGCTTCTGCATGCAGAGGTGGGTTTGAGGTGTTTAAACCAAAAAAGCTTCCTGAGTGTTTTGATGGACTTCAAGCTCATTTGTCAAACTTTGCTTCAGGGAAGGTATTTGAAATGATAAAAAAATTTCCACCATGCAAAGTACAATTGGAAGAAGTTCCTTTTTTAAGCTCCTGGCCTCATCATTTTCATGGAATGCCTGCTAAAGAGAATAATATTGCTCTTTTTTTCTTTGCTAGAGATAGTGAGAGGTTTGTTAAATACGCGACAGTTTATTTGAGGAAACTTTATGGCTAGCTTTCGCTTTAAGAAAACTGAGTTTTCTGTATATTTTTTATTCCAGTTATAGAAGTAATTATAGTAAGCTGTTGGAAAATATGCTGAAGTATGACTTGGCTCTCAAAGGGAACATTGATGGTGTTGAGCTTCTTATATTTCCTTCAAACAAATTACCTGCAAATTCCCAAAGTGAGATGAAACTTTCAATTTATTAATACAGCTTTGGTATTGTCAATATCCATTTTCTTTGAAATGTGAACTGAGATCTCCTGCCCATTGTCCAGGATGGAACAGATTGTTATTTCTGTGGGGTTTATTCAAGGGAAGGAGATCAAGCAGTGTTGAAGTGCAGTCAACTGACAAAGAAAACAATTGCGAGCCCCTTATAGAAGTGAAAACTTTGGTCAAAGATTTGATCACCCCTTTATCTGAAGCTTCTAACTACCAAGAAATGGACAGTTCTAAGAATCCTGATGAATCCGATAATTATGTCACCCATATGGAGATCAAATCTGCTTCATCTACAGGAATGGAGGTGCCAGAAAACCAATGCTCACTTCCAGTAGCCTCGTCAGCAAATATTGCAATCCAGACTCCTTTTCCAGGGTTAAATGCATCTCAGGTATCTTCTCATGTATAATATGCTTGTTTTGCTGAAGCTTTCTTAGTATTTTTGTGTTCAAAGATCTTATTATGTCGGTAATGTTTCTTGATCATCACAGCATGTTTATTTGCCTTATGGTTTATTAAATTTTAATATCTTAGCTGGTAGAATGATTCTGTGATTTTATTGTAGTGGGGATGGAAGATCCTGTTGTCAAAATGCTTTGCTTGTTTCATCCCATTTAGCATCCTTGTCATTCCTAGTTTCTTGTATCATGGTTAACTAAATCCCAAAGCCCACTATGTATATTCACACACACACACACACACACACACACAAGAAAAAAATGCTACGCACATGCAATCAAAGTAGGATTGCTACATAACCTAGACCCTTGGGTGTTTGACATCAGCATGAGAATCATAGAATTAAATTATAATGAAAGGAGTGGTTATGTAGATAACAATATAGCCATATTCTACATTTTGTTGTCATGCAATAGGTACTCCAAGGGTGATTGACATCTGCAAAAGAATCATAGAATTAAATTATAATGGAAGGAATGGGTATGTAGATAGCAATATAGCCTCATTCTATATTTTTTTGTCATGCAATAGGTTCCATTAGGTTAAGCTTAGTTAAAATCTATTAATAAAGATAACATATATAAATTTGGCTATAAGATCACTAATATAAATACCATATGAACTTATTAAGTTAGCTTGGAAAAAACAGCATTTGCATTGTAGGAACTTGATTCTCTTAATGTGGGGGAGCACTCTACATTGGTTGCTCACTTAGCTCAATATTAAAGAGTTACTAAACTCAGGAAACCACACACCCATGAGGATGGATGATTGATTCAAATTGTTCAAGAACTAATTTAGTTAATGCAACTAGCATTTTTCAACTAAGCAAACATTTAATTAATGAAAAGTGGGTGATGGACAATATTTTATTTCACTTGTTTAATTGATCCAAGAGTGAATAGATTGTGTTACATGATAAATGAATTGTAGCATTTGCATGGCTTAGTAATGAATCTAATAAAACCTTAAACAATCAATAATCCTTGAAGGCATTAAATGAATCAAGATTTTCAATGCATCTCTAGGATGGAGCAACATATATGGTTTAGGTAAATAGTCACTTTGACAAGACAATAAGAACTAACAACCATATGACAAATATAGTCAATATTCTTTTGAGGTTTGTAGCATATAACTACTTTATGGATTATTATAATTAGAGCCTTATTTGTTGTCCTTATGAAGTGGCTAGAAGACCTCTCTTTGGTCTCCATAAGTTAATAATATAGTTAGTTTTACTAATAAGTAATTTTCTTATATCAACCTATTGTTTTGATAACCTTGTAGTTTTGGAGAAAACCCTATAAGGTAAAAATTGTACATATATGTCTAACTTGGATAAAAATATTAATATACTTATCATTAAATACTAATAAAATATGTTTTGTCTTGTGGTGAATATTTTATCAATCAGATGGGTTTAATGAGTATTAGAGAGATATTTTTCTTTTTACAACAATTACATTACCTTTTGATTAACTAATGGAGCATTTTCAAGTCAATAGATCCTTTTTCCTACATTGACATGCAAGTTTTCTCTTGACAAATTTATGTCAATTAATAAATCCTAACGTGATATCGTTCTTACTTATCAAGCAATGTAATGCTTTCTAAAATCTAGTAAGGAAAAACCTTGCTGCCTTGCATACCATTAGGTGAAGGTGTCTCGACCTTTTTCTTTTTAGTGATATCCTCATCAGTTTATAGTCAGGATGTGTTTATGCTTTATGATGTCTATGTTAATGCTCATTAAATTAGGTTGATATAAATAGGTTCTCACAACCATCTTTTCTCTCAAAACACTCACTTAAATTAGATGTTTTTTATGTTTAAGAAAAACATCTTTGATGGGTATATGTTGGACATAGGCATGGTTTTTTAGGTAATTTAAGGGCTATTCCCATTTTTTTCATTAACTATGAAAATTTAAAAACAAAGGTTTGCATATCTTTGTAGGAAAATAGGTATTTATTTGAATAACCAATAAAAAATATTTTGTATTTCAAAACAAAGACTACACATTAAAAAAATTACCAAGAAAACCTTGTTGTAAAGGAGGTTGGTAAATTTTAGAAAGACATAGACATCAATTGTTTGATTGAATTGTAGGAAAGATGGTCGAATTATAGGAAAATTTGATTGGCATGCAAACAAGCATAAATAATATAAGTGGTTAGTTAAACATTTAGTTGGATTGAAATAAAGTAGAGAATGAATCACCTATTAGATGATAAACACTATCATGTGATTAGTCAAATTGAAGGGGACTTTTTAAGAACAAAAGAAACTAAAAAACAAGTGAAGTAGCCATTTGGTAGAATTTGTGTAATCCAGGGAGATCATTTGGTTTTGGATTAGTAATTGTTTCCAAAATTTATTGGCCACCAAAATACAATAGATATTGATTTTAAGAGTGAAAAACTGTCCAATACAACTAACAAAAAATCCATATGACATGATGTCCAAAAACAATCTAAATTTAGGGTAACTTGAAAACATGCAAAAAAATCTGCCCAACAAAAACTAAAAGCAATCCTTGATTAAACGAGCATATGTAGTTTCACATAAAATAGTTAGGGAGATATTTGTTTATGTTCATGGAAAATCTTTGCATATTAGTGCTATCTTCTCTAGAGGCTATGCAATTTCTTTCTTGCCAAATATTATACACTATTGTTGAGATAGCTAATTTACATTAAAGGCTTTTTTTTCTAAATTTTTTTTTTTGGTAGTTAGCCATTAAAAAATAGAGGGGATTTGATGGCTACTCATTGTCATAGAATCTCTAGGAAAAATGAGCAATAATTCAATGCAAGAATTCACAAGCTAAAAAGAGTTCTTTGTGAACATCGACACCTTTGTTGCGGAAGTTGCAATGCTACATGGCCGATACCAATCTTTAGCGAAAGCAAAGATTGTCTCAAGCTTTCTTTTAGTAGCCGTCCACAAATGAAGGTCAAATTTACTCTCATTTTTTTTTCTAGATAAAGTGAAAGTATTGATGAGTAGGAGGTGTGAGGGGCTTGTTGATTTCCTTGGGCGATGGCCCCATCCCATTGCTTATTTTGATATGACTGAAAGTGGAATACATAGAAGAGAGGGTGATCCAATCATTATTGTTTCAAGCTACACAAACCTTGTTAATTGTAGTGATAGGTGGATAGATATTTTGTAAGTTTCCAGAATTTCTTAGACACTTTTGCTATTACCTAATGGCTGAATTGAAAAGACAAGTGCTCTCCATTTTCCAATACATGTTTAGTTTGTTGAAGTTTCCCACTAGATGCAATGCAAAAATTGTAGTAGAGGCATCCATCTTCATGGCCAAATGCCTTCCTTGCATATAACCTTGAAAGTTTTGTATAATCTATTAGTGAGATCAAGTACAGAAATATCTTGACTGCTCCAAACACCACCCATTAAGGAGCACTTATAGAATTGTGGATATTGTTTGAAGTTTTTGTGGTTAATCCATATCTGCAATAGGGTCGATTCTTTTGAGTGTTGCCTTTGGTGTTGGGAATCCCAAGACGTGCCATTGGAAGTGAGCACATTTGAATGTCTAAGATTAGCGTGAGATTGCATTTGAAAAACTATATGAAAAGAAGATAGTACTTTTATCCTTATTAATTGCTAAAAAAATCATCTTGCAAGGTGCTTAGCATATCTTTGAGAGTGGTAATGGTATCATAGTTTGCTTTGCAAAATCCAATGAGGTCATCAAAGAAAAAGGGAGAGAGGCCTTCTTTCTTCCTTTGTTAACGAATCGTTTTCTTTTCCTGTATGTGTTGCATTGTCATGCTTGAGAATGTATCCTTGGCAATGGAGAAGAAATAAGGTGGAAGTAGACAAGCCTAAGACCTATGGAGGATGTTTGTATGTCCTTGAAGTAAGTTCATGAGGAATATAATGAAAATTGATGTCCAAGATTTCAAATCCACATTATGACTTCTTAATTGAACTTTTATGCATCAATCTATCCAGAATAGTTGACTCATTTACAGAGTAAAAAAACATAGATATATCCCAACTCAGGCAAAATAAGGAATCTCCCTCATAGAAGTGAACTGCATATATAGTAATTTAATGTAGTGCTGATCACTTAGTTAAGCAGTTTTTAAATTTCAACGTAGGATATGGAGAGTGATTGTGGAGGTTGGAAATGATACAAAGTTTATGATCTTAATGAGGGTAGGGTTTTGAAGTAAACTTGGTGATAGAATTTAGAAAGCTATGAATATATTCCGAATTAGGCAGAACCTTTTTAGGATCAGCTGTAATAGTTGGATTGCTTCTTAAACCAACTAAAAGTGAGCAAGGGTAAAGCATATCATCAATTGTAGTCAAGGTGAAGAACATGCTTAATCTTTTGATGCTCCAATGAGGGATGCCTCAAAATTTTACTTCAGAAGATTTGATGCAATTAAAAGCCCCTGCCAAGAACAAGAAAAAAATGGGTGATGATGAAGTAAGAGCAATTTGTTACAAAGGTGGTTTTTGGAGTAAGAGTCATTGAATTTGTTGAACTTTGCAAAATAAAACTGTACCAAGGAATAGAAAATGTATTTAATTTGATAGTGGACATATTGAGGTTCAAAGTTTCAAATATAATTGTTTAAATATCAAGGTGCAAATTAATCATCTTATTGTAAATTCTTCCCTTAGTGGCATGAAATTAGAGTTCCCCTTTTAAACTAAAACTGCTTGTACGTGAAGGGGTTGTATTTGAGATGAGGTAGTTGTAACTTGGTTTCAACAGTGAAATTAAGTTCAGAATTATTAGGTTCAAATGAGGAGTAACACTTTCCAATTTTGGTATAATCAGTCTAATGATCAACTTTCCAGCATAGAAAATTAGGGATGTGGCTCATGGAGTGTTTCTTTTGAGGTGGCTATGCTTATTAGAGAAGCAATAACTAGGGAATGTGAGATTGTGTTGATAGATGAGATATCCTCCACAATTTGAGGGGTAATAAAATGAAGTTCCCTTTATGGTTGGGCAGCTTAGTCTACGTTTTGCTCAACCCAC
The DNA here is from genome assembly GCA_023846275.1 of Vanilla planifolia. Lineage (NCBI taxonomy): Eukaryota > Viridiplantae > Streptophyta > Magnoliopsida > Asparagales > Orchidaceae > Vanilla > Vanilla planifolia. The sequence goes on from CM043870.1 coordinate 2,283,150, forward strand.
GGTGTTGGGCAGGGGACTCTGCCCTTTTGTGAACAACATTGGTTGAACCCTTCAGTATGAAAAGATTACAGTAAGTCGACATTTGGCATGATTGGATCAGGGTTAACTTCATCGTGATGGGAATGCTATGTCTGATCATGATTTTGTGGCTGATGATATTCCAAACGTTTAGAAGCATTAACAGTTAAATGCATGAGCAACTCCCTCAAGGATCCTTCCCAGTTCCACTGGTAATCTAAAGGAAAAACATTTCGCATTGTTAATCATTTATGTGACAATGATTTTGCTACTTTGGGCCTAGAGTTGATGCCTTTGATGTTTGATATTACTACAAGGCCTAACTCAAAATTTATGTGATGAATGATGCACAATGCCTTAGCCCTATTCTAAACTTTGTTTTGAACAGACTTTTTATTGTCTTGCTTTTCATATAGGATGTTATTTGTACAGACGATATTTACCTTTGCCCTTCCGTATCACTGGTACTAATTTGATCAATACCGATCTTGTTTGATGGTATTATTCTGCTTCAACTCTGAATTATACCAGAAAATTTCTTGCTATGCAGCATCTATTATCTGGTCATTCTTATATGGATATTGCAAAATAAAACCTTTGTTTGAACTCGCATCCTCTCTTTTTTTTAAGAAATTTCTTTTGAAATGTGTTGGTTTATGTACTTCTCTATAAAAAGAGTTTCTAATATGTTACTGTACAAAAATAGCTTTTTGCTTGTTGTACTAGTATTCATGTTATTGGGCCACTTGACATCTATTTATGTCTTGTCCAGTGTTGTTCCTCTAAAGATTTAGATTGTAGTGAAGAACCTGTTTCAGTAGCTACCGTAGATGCCAAAAATGTTCTGTCGGTGGTCAGTGGAAATAAAATAGTTCCTGCCTTTTCATCATTTTCAGATCAGAGACAAGGTTTGCCTATTGCAAAATGTAATGTTTTTTTTACTCGTAGCAATCCTAGTTTATCAACTGTGTTTCTTAATCTACTAGATGCTGATACTTGGAGATACGTGGATGTTGAGCTAGAGAAAATTAATAAAGAAGATGATGTTTTGAGTGATAAATCAAGTTCATTTTCTCCTGAAAGAGAAACTCAAAGAAAACGGTCATACTCTACTTTCAAGGGATCATTCTCAAATGTTTCTCTTCCATTACTGAGAAACTCTGGAAGATCAAGTTCTTTCGCATGTGTCGATGGAATGATGCAAAAGATTGCTAAACATGGCCAGGAAGATATTAGTTTCTTTGGGGAAGAAAATTCTGGTGAGGCCTTGTTAAAAAACCTAATTTTACAACTGGTTTGAAATATGGTTTTGTTTGCAGCATAGTTTTTTTCAGGTTGCTTGAGTGTTTGTCATTATTTACATCATCATTTTCAGGTGTATTGAGGCCTCCAAGTGTTGATGGTATTGTGAATTCTCTATTTCCCAACATTGTTAAATCAAAGTTATGTGCTCAAAATCTTGAATTACTACCAAGTGGCAAGGAAAGCTCACTGGAAAACACCTTTCCTTCGACATCCATGGTCTCTTATGGGAAAAATGACAAAATTCCTGAAGATGGGGAGGAACTGCCTGCGTCCCTTTCCCTCTCTCTTGGTTTCCCAGCTTTGGAGGAAAGGACAGTAAAATCCATCTCAAAAAGTGAGCATCTTGTTTCTGCAAGGCCTAGTGATAGCACATCGTTCGATCTATTTGGCTCTACTTTGGGTCATGAATCTGTCTAGAATTTCTGGATTGTTGTACCTCATTCATTTGAGCTGGTTGGTTGGCTCGTCATCATCTGCAGCAGCAGGGTAATGCTTATGCATTGTTTAATATAACATAATAAGCTTTCATTCATTGAACATTTTTGTTTTTCCAGTGGGACAAGAATGGAGGCTTAAGAATTCACAATCAAAATACATGCTTTGGATGTGTTTTCTTTCTAACTGTAAGTAATCCTCGTTTTCTTCTCTTTCTTCCATTTGAAAGCCAATGTTTCCTCTCATGTCACTGTTTTTGGTTGTTAATCACTGGTTTAGCTATTGGAGCTGCTGCATTTCTGATGATATGAGATGGGGTCTGCTTTTAGAGAAGCTGCAAGCCAGGTTAAATGCATTGTGCTTCTTATTGGTTATCCATTGCCAATGAATGACTAGGAGTCTGCATTGCAGCAAGATATTATCTTGAGCCATGAGTGGGAGAATTCACTTTGGTTCGTAGGTGCCACAACAAATGTTTTTGCAGAAGCTATGACTCATGGTATGCATTCTTACTCGTCCCTTCAATTCTCAGTTAAAGACATAGGAGAATCTTTCAGGAAATTTTCCCCCTCATATCAACCATTTTTATGTGAAACTTGATGGGTTTTGTTAAGTAGATTCTTGAGACTAGTTCTTCACCTTTTCCTATTTAAACACAACTGTTTCTTTGGTAATTGAGTTCCCAAGATGTAGATAAGCCAGGAAATTCATTTGCCTGCATTCATTAGAAAGTTGTAGTAGTTTAGATTTGCCTGTCATGATAATGTATTCGGTTAGAAAGTTATGAGGACAATAATATTGTAGCTGGAATGAGAAGGCTGTAGGTCACTGTGCCTAATGATTACTACTTTTTTTTTCTTACTTGATTTATTTAAATTTTTACAATCGCTAAGGTTTGTTTTACAAAGTTACTGGTTTTTTTTTCTTAGTGTATTGTTATTAATTAATTGATGTTCATTAAATGCTATAGTTTCTGTAAAATTGGCTAGAATATTTTAGCAGCTCAATTGTTATTTTTCATTTGTAATGTTTAATTGTTTTTTTTTTTGTATAAACTTAAAGTAGTACTGACAAACATTTACCATTGGATTGTTCATGTTCTTTCTCTGCATTTGTTCTTTAGTGTGTTGCAAAATTTTAAACATCAATGATGCACAGTTTGTGAAAATCTTAGGTTGATTTTGCATAGATAAGTAAGTTGTTATGTGAAGGATTATTGATTCTTAAACCATAATGAGCCTTGGTCTTTTATTCATTCTATGTTTGCTTATGTGGAGTTCTTTCAATCATATACATCAAAACTAGATTCATTTTTTTGGTAATGTTGTGCTGCTATGTTATATTATATTCTGAAAAATGAAACCATCTTTATTGTAGTTTTAGACAAATTTGTTAACTAAAGTCTTAATGATGTTCATGAACACAATTAGACATCATATAATTTGTTAGATAAGAATTATTACGTCAGATATTTAAAAGCTAAGGACTTCTGATAAAAAGGTCTAGGTGTGCGAGTGGCTGTGGGTCAATATATCTATATCCTTAATTTATGACTAGTTTGTTCATAGTGACTCTCATAATACCATTCACCATGCAGTTAAATTCAGCTTGTTCATATTCTAATTTTCTTTGAACAAATCAGAATAGTTCGTTAAGGTGATTTAATACTCTTTAAATTGGTGAATCAGTCTAAGCACTCGATTGTGATTTCAAGTGAAAATATATTTCAACGTTATCAAAGCTCATGCATGCATGAGGATCCAAGAATGGGTTGAAAGCATAGGGTCTAATGTGTTGGGCGCAAAGGATTTACTTCAAATATGAACTTTTTTAACTATTTGTAACTTGTGTTCAAGCTTGCATGGTGCTGTAGTTAATAATCTTGGATACCATGGGATTTGAACTTGATTATTAGCTCTTTGTTGCAGCAGAACTTGCAGTAATGATTGAATCATGATTCTATTAGATTTATATAGTTTATGGTTTTATTCGATAATAGTTATTGTATTTGAAAATGGACCTTTAAAAAAATATTTTACATTAGAGAAAAAAAAGTATTTATGAAATTTATTCAATAAATTTTTTATATTTTTGAAATTAAAAAATTGCTTAAAGAAATAATTGTCTAATATAGTTTTTGAGATAAAAAACATATCCCTTTACATTTTTAGTTTAAAATTGTTTTTATAAGCTCCACACCTAATATTTTGTATGTTGTAAGTTTCAATTAGTTTAGCTGGTGAAGATCTTCAGAATTATTACAAATATTTTAGATTCGATTCTTCTCATTTTTATTCTCCCACAAACTTAATTCTATAAAAATTTGTATACCATTCTCATATTTTGTGTAGTTTTTGTTTAGGCTTTTATGATGAGTAAATCATATTTCAATTGGGATATTAGTCTTTGTGAATTATGGTAAGGTTTAAATATTTTAAAAGTATGTTAACTTTTAAGGTATATATCTCAATTAAATCAGGATATCTTCTAAGCTCAAACTATCTTCTTCTTTCTCTCTCTGCTTCCGCTCCTTTCGTCCCTTTTGTAGTTGGCGGGAGGGAGATTTATAGCGGCGTTTGGCCAAGATCATGGCTAATTTATTCTTCCATTCTGTAATTCAGCATGGTGGCTTTTCCGATGAATGCGGTAAGTTTTTTCGCACCAGTGAAGTGCGGTAGGCCTTCTGCACTTTTTCTTTTTCTTGGGGATTTTTTTGCATTTTCACATGGAGATAAAATCAGCAGAGTTAACAAGGTTGGCATAGTATGGTACAATCCTAGGGTAACTGGGAAGTTGGCATTCAAAGAGACACTCCTATCCTGGGCCTTGAATAAAATTAATGACTATGCTGTGAAAGTTTGGTTCTATTTGATGGAATTTTTTGGTATGTGGCCTGATGATAGTAGGAATTTGCTATCAAATCATTGAAAATTGCTCTATTTTCCTCTATGCTTTGAGTAATAAATATATATGAGGTTTATATTTATCTCTAGTCTAAGAGGATGCCTTGAGGATGATAGAATGAGTACACATGAAGGTGGAGTTTTAAGATGAGGAAGTCAAAACAAAAGAAATGTTGAATCTCTTCTATCCTGTTTAGCCTTTTTAATGGTAAATGTAAGGTAATAGGAAACTAGAACAAGTATCACAGAGGAGAACCATATCTTCTCCAAAGCTTGAAGAAAAATCCAAAATTGATGAAAGAGAATATATTAGCTTTCACGAGGAGGAGGATGAGGAAAATGGTCGAAAATGGAGAGATCTGGTCACGATCTCACCAACAAGAGCTTCCACATACAAGTCTAAGGGCTTTCTACAAAAGGGGAAAGTTTTAGTGGTGCCCTTTTTAAGGTTAGTGTTCTAGTCATGCATCCTAGATTTTTTTAAATAGTCAAGGCTTTAAATGATTGATTTAGATGAAATCAATTCATTATGTGCAAAATATCTATGCTTCATTGATTTTGTATGAGCTGCGTGGGTGTTTTGGTTGAACCATTTAACCGCCTAGATGAATCATCTAGTCCTCTTTGTTTTATGTTGGAGATTATGGATAAATTTTACCAAATGAATTCAATGGTTTTGCTTAAATGAAATAAACCTCCTAGTATTTTGACAAGCTAAAAGATTTGACGAAATGATTCAATCAAATGAAATGAAATCGTGTTAGTAAAACATTTGGGCCTCTCAAAAGTAATTTTTGTAACTTTTTGACATTCATTTTCTGCATTCTTAAGAGATTCTTTATGAAACATTTCATTGCAAAGTGGTTTAGCAAAAATGTTTGATAGGTTCTTTGTGGTTTGTACAAACCTACGACAAATGTTCCCTTTTTTATGTGGTACCAAATGTTATAATATCTTATTCTAACATATTTTGAGTTCTTTTTAAGCTTTATGAGAATTTTGTTATCACCCTGAAGTAAAATAAACTTAGAGTGTAGATAGTATACAGTAGATAAAGAAACTTAAACACAATGGCTATTAACAAAAATGTCCATGACTTTTGTAGTAGATAGTACATTCAAAATTGTTTTTCGACTAAACCATAAAAGATGTGAAGTACCTAAATTGGACATGTGCTTGAGGTTCTCTTTTGATTGACTTTGCATCTAACAAAGTCAAAATTAGAATATCCCATTGGCATCCAACATGTGAATTCTTTTGAAAACCATAATCCAAAGGAACATATAAAAATTTTAGAAAACTTGCATGAACATGAGATAATTTTAGGTTTACTAGTAATTTAATAAACTAGGGAAGCAATCATGCTTCTAAACAGTTTTAGATGAACACATTTACTTTTATCATCTTCTCCAACTTGCTTAAGGTATAGTAAGAGTAGTTAAGTGGCTTTGTGTTATTTGTTTTGAATCTTTTGAGAATCTCCTTTGTGTATTTCTCTTGTATGAGGAAGATTTCTTCCTTTAATTTATAGCCGTGGAAAGAAGGGTAGTTCCATCATCCTCACTGCAAACAACTCTTGCAAACACAAAAAGGCTCTTACAAAAAAGATGATTGGTGGCACAAATATTATATCATACACATACACTTGTACTGCAAAAAGCCTTCTAGATTTTTCTTAATAAACAAGGTCTTATCTATTTTACTCTTTAGGGTTGGCTTAAGCTCATAGATAACCTTATTTAACTTAAACACATGATTCTATTTGAATTGTTCTACATACCCAAGGTTGTTAAATTAGTTTTACAGTTTCTAATCTAGCAATTAGTACTAGTATTTGTTGAAATTTATACCTTCAATTTGTTTACATCCTTTTTACTGCTAAACATTGTTTAGTTCTTACTATTTTTTTTAATCATTTAGTTATTTTTATATGCTAATTTTGTGCTTGTGATAAGATGATCAATTGGTTTAGGATCCATCTCTCAGATGTCATTACACACAAACTGATTTAATTCTTTTTGCTTGACTAGAATTCAATATTGATCTAATTTTGCTTCTATATTCTTAGGTTCAAATTGAAAAATAAAAGCATGGCCCCCTTAGATAATGCACAAGGTTTGGTAAATCTCTAACAATATCTAGTTTTGAAACCTTGTCCTTTATGTGCTTACTAGCATGACTAAGTCTAATACGTCACAATAATATATATGTGAAAGTGATGTGAGAAATTTGATATTATTTTCAATTATTCTCTAAGCTAGACTTGCACGTATCATCGATTCTGGATATATTTAGAACGCTATGAGCAAGCTCATTAGCATAAAAAAATTTTTATTAAAAAAGTTTGAAGAATTTTTTTTCCTTGGTTTTATTTCCAAAAGTGATGGATTCACCACACTTAAGTTGTAGGGTTGAAATTTTCGTTTTATCTTTTATCATTGCTTGAGGCAATTACTATTTAGACACCATATGCCTTCATCATCGTTAATGTGGCTATGCACCTACAAAATGAAATATACTTAGTATAATTGTGAGCCAAAAAAAAGATTGAATCATTGAATGTTAGTGTTAATTAAATATATATTAGAAGTTTGGGATATTTTAGGTCTATATCAATCCAGATGGATGAGTATGCATCAATTTTGTTGATAACATTTGTGTGTCAAGTGAGAAATGTGATTATAAAAATAACAAGAAATGTTAAATAAATTTACCTTGTTATTTTGTGAAACACTATGATGAGTATAGAAAACGTCTCGCGGATGCATACGAAAAGGGTATTATGGTTTACTAGTAAACTTGGTTATTTTTCTTTTGAATGTATCTTTTTTATTATTTAATCTACAAGCTTTATCTTGAGCTTTCATTAAAATATCCACACCATTTTTCATAATAAATAGATTTTTTTTTCAATGCAAAGTATTTATATCTAAGTTTGTTGTATTCATGTCATAATGCAAAAAATTTAGATTCAAGCTCTTCAAAATGTATGCGTTTATGAACATCAAGCAAGAGTTAATTGTGTCAACTTGAGCTGTTTCTTAACATCGCTAGATGACACATCTAAGCCACTTCACTTCATTACCTTAGTTTTCTTCGCCTTGAGCTTCTTTCTTTTTTGAGAAGTGAACAATTGAGTCCATGTGACCTAGCATTTTGCACTCATCACCTCCTTTTCTTTCTCCTCTCATCTCCTTGGTGCCCTCCCATCTTTGTCGTGGTGCTTATCCTATCTTGTTTTTCCTCTTGAGAAGTGAGCTGAAGTTTCTTGCAATCATTGATCTCTTAATTAAGTTCCATCTCTTCTTCATCATGTTGGTCACTTTCCTCATCAAAGTTTGGGTAGCTTAAAAAGCAAGAAACTTCTTGTGCATATTTCTAGATTTTCTCGCCTCCTTATTCTTAATTTTCATCTCATATGCGACAAGTGAGTCGAGCAATGTGTCCAGGTCATACTTGTTAAGTCATGGGCCCCAAAAATTGCCATTGCCTTCGCAAAAACATCTAAGAACTTTTGTCGCAAATTCTTCTCTAGTGAATTTCCTTTCTAAAAGAATCAACTAATTTGTGAGTATTGTAAATATTGCAAACATATCCTACTTGGTCTTGCTAGTTTGCATTTCAAAGGCATAATCACTAATAAGCATGTCAAGTTTTGGGTCTTTTTATCTGATACATGCTCTTATATATTACCCATAGCATTTTCCTTATATGTGATTCATAGCATTTCCATACCTCATGGTTAGTTTCCAATTGCAAATATGATTGAATTCAATTAGGGAGTTTGCACAGTTCAAATAATTCATAACTTGTGCACCAAGTTATAGTTTCTAATTTCATGTAAAAAAAAGGGAGTAAGAGAAATTTTATTACATTCAATCTTAATGTATCTACAAAAACCATCTCAAACAATTCTCCATAGTTCCATGTCAAATTCCTTGAAGATTACACATCATGCAAGCTTTCTATTAACTATAATGCAATCCCTTAAGCAAAGGTTGACAATTTATAAATTGAGCCTAACAATTGGTTTTTTATGGGGTAAGTGATGATTGTGCATGAATCTTTTATCTGTAGGTTTTGAGGTTTTCAAGAATTAAGTTTTGATACCACTTGTTGCCTAAAAAGTACAACCAATAGAGGGGTAAAGTGGATGCTAGGTATAGAAAAATGTGGGATATTGATCAATCCATTATAACTCTTTTTTGGTCATTGTTATTTTCTTTAATAATAAATTGATTTTGTTAAGTAATTTCTTTAGTTGACATTATTAATAAATTTTAATTGAATCATAAATTTTAAAATCTTAGATTACTTATTAAATGTAATGCATCTTATTTGTTTAGAATATATCTTTAAATTAGATTTTACTTTTGAAGTTGTATGAGTTAATCATGGTTGGGAGTGTTATTATATATCCAAGGAAGATTGTATCTAACTTGTTTATTTCAAGATAAGTGAATTTTATTTGTTAAAAGATGAGCATATCATTCATTGTTAAAAGCTTCTTAATTTATTGATTTAAGTTAAATTATTTTTTATATTTTTTATAATTGTTATTATATCTTAGTCTCTTTAGTCATTTATTTTGAACATGTATAGTAGAACAAAGTATATGTAATTATTCTAGCTTATTTTTTATAATTATTGTGTGATCTTGATATGATAGCAAATGATACATTGTTATCTAAATATTTTATTCATTTGAGACTAATTAATCACATTTATTTTAATATCTTAAGATTTTTTTTGGTATAATATTTTATAAATTAAAATTTTGTGTATTTAAATATGTAAATATTTGTGTTTTAATTAATGAAATTATTATTTTTAAAAAATTGATGTTTTAAAATAAAATAATAACATTTTGATTTATATCAAATAATGTGTCAAATTATAAAGTGTATAAAAATTTGAAAGTGCACATGTTTTTGAAAACATGGCATTAAGATTAAAAGGAATTTGATAGTATTTAATTTGTGACTTATATATATATATATATATTATTTTATTTTGCATGTGTCTTTATGTTTAAATATGAAATGCAATTGATTTAATCTTGCATATGTTATATGAATAAGATATCTAGAAGAATATGATTTATGTTATTTGATAGACATAAAAAATAAAGAAATAAAAAATAATAAATAGAACAAAATTATAAAAAAAATGAAGAAATGGTATGATTAGAGTAAAAAAAACTTATATGAATATCATGAATTTTCATATTTTGAAATAACATGTGTTATTATGATAGAATATGAAATAAGAAATTATGTGCTTTTCTAAAAACATTATCTTATGAATATAATCTCATATGATTGATCACTTGTATTTTGTGGAAAGCTTAATGAATACAAATTGTGTAACTTAAGATGTAGTCATTCTTGCTTTGGAACTAGATGAAATGTACTTTGGTTGAGTTTTGGATTATCACTTGATTGAGATTTAATATATGTGTGTATAGGAGATTCTAATTAAAAGCCATAGCCACTTGAAGTAAAAATTAGTGTGTGAATCTTACAAGAGAGAGATGAATTGTGATCTTAAAATATTTTTGTTAATTTTTTTATTTCTTAAAAATAATTTTTTGTTTATAGATTTGCTATCAACTTGAATGGGCTCGACTTGACTTCAGGCTTACGAGGGCTTGCAAGGTTAGGCTTGCTTGGCTTGAGAGCTTTGCAAGCTAGGATGTGGCAAAAAAAATTATTTTAATTATTAAAAATTTAATAGAATTAATTTTTTAATTTAATTAAGGTTTGGCAAACAAATTAACATGAGGTCTTAAAAATGATAGAATTTAACTAAGAAAAGGATTGTGGATTCAAAAATCGATTCCTATTCGCTTGTTAAATCAAGTAGATAATTGAATATGATTTGAGATTAATACAAAATGAAAGTGCTTTTAAAATTAACAAGGTCACATTTTAAAAAAAACTTATTAAAACTTGGTATGCATGTTTTCAATCTTTAGAACTTATTGATTACTCTAAAATGCTTTGAAAATCATTAATTTATCATCTTTTAAAGTATATTGTTTGTTCATTAGAAATTATATCTAATTCTCATTAAAAAAGTTTATTAGAATACTATTTTAAATATTTAAGACTTGACTTTTTAAACACAAAGGTGATCTAATAGTTTTTTTTTTCACATGATCTTTATCTTTTTATATTCTTTTCACTTTTTCTTATTTTATCAAACTCTTATTTTCTCTCTCCTTTTTTAGGCCATCTCTCTCTTAATTGAGTCCTTTCAATGTCATTTTTTTTCTTCTTTCACTCACTCACTCTCTCTCTCTCTCTCTCTCTTATATCTCTTTATCTCCCTTCATTTCTCTCTCTATCCTCATTATCTCTTTTTAATCAATCCCCTTCCATCTTCATAATATTCTCGCTTGATCTCCCTTTTTTTGTTATCCCCTCACTCTAGTTATTCTTTTTTTTTATTGATTTTTTCTTTTCTCATTATGCCTTGTGATCGTTCTCTTTTTTTCTCTTTCTAATTTCTTTCATTTATCTATGCATACATTGTCATCAGTGGTATTAAAACAAGGTTTTAATTGTGTTTAATGAAAGACTTAGAAGAACCCTTGGTCACTAAAGTTTCTAAAAAAAATCTTAAGATCTTAAAAGTTGTGTATAGCTTTAAGAAAAGGTTGTCTCTAATGTTGGGTAAAGGTTTTAATAGTCATATCACAAGGTAGATATTGTTATGATTATTGAAATATTTTTTTTGTTTTTTATGGTAGAATTTTCTTAAATTGAAGAACGTTGGATTAAAAATAAAAAAAAAATATGGATGTGATATTTGTTATAAATTTTTTTATTTAAAAGATTGGTTTTTAATTCATGTGTAAACCTATCATAAATCCAATTAATGATAAATTGATAATTATATCAATATCTCAATTAATGTTCTCAGAGAATTACTTTAATTTTTTTTAATTACTTTGTGTAATTCTGATTTATTTTGTTATTCATGAAAATTATTTTCTTTTTGTCAGCTCTATATCATTATTATAAAAAACTATTTTGTTCATAATCTTTTTATGTTAATATATCATGCATAAAAATTTAAATTTTTTTATTTTGAAAATCAATCTTGTCCATTATGTAAACAAACTTTGAAAAAATAATTAAGAATTTTAAGATTGACATGAATAAAATGTCAAAAAGTTATTGTAGCATTTCAAATTTGTCACGTAATTTTTTTTTATTTAGTTTTATTTGTTTAAGTATTTCTTTTTATTAAATATAGTTTATTTTAAATCCTTGTTTTGCATGCTTTGTTTTCTTTTCAAAACAATGTAAGTTGAGTTAAATTTTAAAGAAAAGAAAGAAAACATGGTTTTTATTTCAATTAATGAAAACATTAAATTGATATCATGACAGAATATAAGCAAACTCATCATTTATATTAACAAATGAATAAACTAACTTTTTAATAAATAAATAGCATAATATGAATAATATCTAATATTTCATTGTCATAATAACACTTGTTACAATCGAAGTGTTAAGATTTTGATATATTTATTTTAATGTAATATTAAAAGCAGAGTGATTATTTTTATTTTTCAAAAGTTTTTTTCCTCTTTTTTTTTTAATAATTAATAAAAATTTATTAAATTAAATAAATAATAAAATTTATAAAATTACAAATTGATGAATTTGTTTATTTTTTAAGGATGTTTATGATTTTTTTTTTGTTTTTATAGATTTTGATTTGTCATGTGGTTACTAATTTTTGTTAAATCATATAACATATATTCTAAATTTTTAAAAAATAATTATGAAATATTTCATATATTTGGAATGTTATAGTTACGATATTAGATTTATAAATTCACTAAATAATAAATGTTACGGAGATGATCAGTATGATTTATATAAAAACGTTAAGATTTAGACACTTATATGCAACAATATAGATGAATCTTACTAATTAATTGGGTAATAAATAAGATGGATTAACTTACTATAATGATATGGATAGTTTTCATAATAAAATTTTTAAGTTAAAAATTCATGTTATTTTTATCTTACATTTTGATTTTTATCTAATATTTTTTTACAAGTTATTTTATTAATTTCATATTTGAAATATATTAGAAAGGTTATAATTCACATGATGTTTCACTTATTAAGATATACTTAACTAAATTTATGTAGAGTATGATAAAAATATATTTTGAATAAAATTTTGTAGGACATAAAATTTTAGTAATATGATAAAATGTCACAAAATATATTATATTATAAAGATGGTTTGAAAAATTTTAACATGTTTGATTTAAAATTGATTTCACGTGCACATAGAGATTATAACCATAAAGGCAAATATCTCTAATGCATGATTAATTGTTCTGGATTAATTATTATTATTAGATTATTTTTTATTTTTTTTTCAAACTTTACTTCTAGTTAGAATCTTAAGATTTTGTTTCTTTATTTAAATAATTTTGAATATATATTTAAGATTATTTAATTTTTTTTATTTTTCACATGGGTTACAAGTCTTGTGAAAACCTATATGACATTCTCTCTTCTCATCAATCCCTCTCTTTTTGTTTTCTTTATTCTCTCTTTATTCATTCTTTTGTATTTTACTTAAGAGTATTTTTTTATTTGAGTCTCTTTCTCAATGAACCTCTTCCCTCTCTATCTCTTTCTTGTTTTTTTCTTCTTTCTTTATCTAATCTTTCAATCTCACCTAATTCTTTTCTTATTAATGTCTCTCTTCTTTCTTACTCTATTCAAGCCCTTCTTTTTCTCACTAGTCACTTTCTCTCTTGTTTAATCTCTTCTTTTCTTTACCAAATCTCTCTCTCAACCTTTCTCTTGGTTCTCTCATAGAATTGCTCTTTCTCTTGCCACCTTATGCTTATTTTCTATCTAATTCCTCTCTCTTCTAGAGTACATACATCACCAAATCAATTAAAATAAAATTGTGTATTAATATAAGAAATTATTGCTTATTATAATGCTTGTAATATAAAACAAATGTCTATTAAAAAAAAGAGATTTATATGCTATTTATTACATTATAAAAAATGTTTATTGATGCAACTTTCTTTTATAGTATAATACTTTATAATAGTAAACAATAGTAATAAACAAATCAAAATGACAATAATTTAAATAAAAAAACAAGGAAATTCTTTCATCAAATAGGGTGAGTAAAGTAAATTCGTCTTATCTCTTTGCGGGTCAAATGGGCACAACTAATGATCCGATAGGTCAAATTGACATATTGGGTTATTGTACTGTTATGACATTTTGACAAAAGTAATGTGGTTTTTTAACAAATAGCGGAGCAGGCGCAGACAAATTGTTCCCCGCAGGGTTGCGAAAACGATTTCGGGTTCTTTCTTTCGTTCTCCTCCGCGCGCTCAGGCCGGCCTCTCTCGATTTCGAGGACTACGCCATGGCCTCCGAAGTGCTAACGGATAAGAACTCCATTTTCAAGAAGCTCAGATCCAGGCCCGACAACAAGGTAAATCCATTTCCTTCCCGCTTCGCCGATTGTAATCGTTGTGTAGGGTCTGGTGCTGTTGTTCTCTGGATCCGTGTGTTCTGACCCCAATTCTCCGCGTCTTTAGATGTGCTTTGACTGCAATGCAAGGAATCCCACTTGGGCTTCTGTGACGTATGGGATCTTCCTCTGCATCGACTGCTCTGCCGTCCACCGCAGCCTCGGCGTTCACGTTAGCTTCGTTAGGTTTGGATCTGGCTCCGCTACCGCATTTCTCGTTTTAAATTTTTTTCTGGGGCTTCAACCCGTTGATTTGTGATGCATATGGTGACGTAATCTTCCATTTTCTGGTTGTATTGTTTAGATCCAGGTTTTTAACGATTATGGTATTGTTCAAAAAAAATTGCGCCTGATGAAATTTGACAAGCACATTGTGCATCTATTTTAGGTTTGGAAAGTAATTGGTGCCGATTCTAGTGGAGTTTTCGAATTTGTTATGATCTAGATGGCGTGGAGATTTCTTTTCTGCTCATTTGCTCGGCTGCTTCATGACAAGATCTCCTTTTGATTGCTAAACATGAATAAAGCTAATCTGCTATTAATAGTAGGGTAGAGTTGAACTGGGAGATTCCTGTTTTATACATATTATGCTGCTTAGAAGATATATCAAATAAATGTTCTTGTGTTCTACTGCAATATGGATTTAGTTGTTAATTTACACTCAATTTGATTGCCTTTGAAGATTGATTTTTGAAAAGAACTTGTTAGTTGTAAAAAACACTTATTATGAGCTACCTAACTAAAGAATTAAGTGTTTATTATATAAATTTATCTAGTTACGTATATGTGTATATTTATATTAGTGTGTGTGTGTTTGTGTGCATGTGTGCGTGCGTGCCTATTTGATGATAATGTAAAATTTGGTTTAGCCATTTATAGCCATGGTTCAACAATTGATGGTTAGAATCAAGCAAGTGCTCCCAACACCTTCATCGTTGGGAAGGGCTTTAAGTCACTTTAATGATATTAAAATGGTAATGAAAAATAAATGTGTGTGTGTGCCTATGTTAAACTTAGTCGATGATAATGTAAAATTTGGCCAAGCCATTTATAACCATGGTTCAAGGATTGATGGTTAGAATCAAGCAAGTGCACCCAACACCTTCCTCATTTGGAAGGGCTTTAAGTCACTTTAATGATATTGAAATGGTAATGTAAAATAAATGAAGGAAAACACTATAAATTCTTGAGAAGGGTGATGTCCCACCCTCATGAAGTGTTATTGGACAACAATAGGCAATCAATACTCTCAAGAAATTGTGGTGAGAGTAAATATATGATACTGCAATGATTACACCCTATAATAGAAATCCCCATGCTTTCTCAACCAGTTCTAACCTCATTGATTCAAATTGCATTTCCTATAGTAGCCTTTGCAAAACTCAAGCAACATTTACAGAAAGTTAAGTAGCCTTAACGTGTTTAGATATACTATTTTGTTTCAATTGGTGCCTTGGTAGTGTTGTTGCATTTGTTGTTCTTATTTTCATTGAAAGTTTTGATGGAGAATCATGTCTATCAAATTTCTCCTCCTGAAATATTCTTCTTATGCTTGTTTTAGGTCTCTTTGCTCATGCCACCAATGTTCTTTTAGTAGACGTGTAGCTTGATAAAAATAAGTATTTTTAAATGCTTGCTAGGTCAACAAATTTGGACTCCTGGAGCACAGAACAGCTGAAGACAATGATTTTGGGTGGTAATAATCGTGCTCTTGTCTTCTTCAAGCAACATGGATGGACTGATGGTGGAAAAATTGAGGCAAAGTATACATCTAGAGCTGCAGATTTATATAGGCAGTTGCTTTCAAAGGAAGTTGCCAAAAGTTCTGCTGATGATGCTGTTTTCCCATCCTCCCCCGTTGCATCCCTGTCACCACGTGCTGCTGATGGCTTTCCTGATCTGAATTTTGTGGAATCTGAAAATGATGTGAAAACAATTGAAAAGCTTGAAATTTCAGAGGCTCCTCATTCCCCTAAAGCCACTGGTCATACCCCTATTATCAGCTCTATTAAGAAGCCCATTGGGTCAAAGAGACCTGGGAAGACAGGAGGGGGCCTTGGCGCTAGGAAGCTTACTACAAAGGTAATTTTTTTGCAACAAAGTGCTTTAAATTACTAGTTTCTATGAGTATTTTATTTTCAATAAGAGTCTTTTGATGGTCATACTCTATATCAAAATTTTTATTGCTTTTCAATAAAAAAGTTGATTTTGTTTGACAGAAGTCTTTTTGCTTTAACAACAAAAATTTGGGAGAAAGGATTTGTTAGTAAGTTTAGTGCTAATATGTTGCCTGAAAAACTAGGACTCAACACACGAAACGAAGTGAAGTTATCTTGTGTTTTATTATAAAAACAAATTATGATAAATACAATTATTTTAAAAGAAAGTCGAACAAATGCTTTGCGTCCTAATGTAGCCTAATAACTATTATATGCCCAAGTTTGGGATTGCTACAAAATAATTTTGTAGGATTTTTTTGGGGGTTTATTTGCCAATACAAGTTTTGGTTTGGACAACTAATAATGGAATCAAATGAACTATATGATTAGTGGTGATAATAAGACATTTGATTAAATAATCCACGTTCTTTAAGTGGAGATTTTGCATAAAATCATTGGTAAGGCATGCCACCTTCCCATCTCCAAAAGGTTATTGTTTACTCTCTTTCTCTCATTTTTGCAAGAACAACATCTCTTTTACAAATCCCCAACCTCCTTTTAGTAATTGAAATTAGTGATATTTTCATTAATTTTGTGCATCATCTTTTCAGACAAGTGAAAGTTTGTATGATCAGAAACCCGAAGAACCACCTCTAGTTCTAACTTCCTCGATTAGATCCGCCCCTACAGTCGATTCATCTTTTTCTTCTCGTTTTGAGTATGTGGAGAATCCATCTGTCGAGAGCAGTTCAGGAGGAACACAAATGATGAATCATGTATCTCCACCAAAATCTTCAAGCTTTTTTGCAGACTTTGGAATTGACAGTGGATTTCAGAAGAAATCAAGCTCTATTTCATCAAAAGTTCAGGTGCATGTTCGATATTTGTCTTGCATATTTAATATTTTTGAAGTGAAATTCTAATTTCAATTTAGTGGTATATTAATGTCTTTTGATTTTTTAACCATTGTATATCTTCATAGAATTCAGAAATTTATATTGTCATAAACTTGAATTGTCAAACTCCAAGAAATTTTTTGGCTATTACCTCATTTTTTATATGAAGGAAAATAATTCCATCTTATTTTTTAGTGAATTTTTAGCCCTATTGATTTGTACAAGGGGCAATGCTTTTTTCTGTCATTTTGATGAGAAATAATTTTATCAGTACCACTAAAGTTGAAATGACCTATATTTTAATTCTTGATTAGCTTGTTATTTTTTTCCTTGAATGGGTTTGATGGTGAAGATTTGGAGCCAGGGTTTCTGCTTAGGAATTTTGTCTTTCTTTCTTTACTCTTCTTTTTCTAAAAGTTATGATTGGAAAGATAAAAGGCAGTGAAGAAAGGGTAACTCTTTATATGGGATGATGGCATTGGTACTGGAACCATTTCCTTTTACAAACGAATAATATAATGCTAAATAAATGATAAACTGCATGCTTCTAGTTTCTATTTACACCAACCTTTTTGACTAGTGCTGTTACTACAATTATAATTTGATGTTTTCTAGATCATCAAAATTATCATTTCTTATGATATCACTTAGCATGTTTGTGAAGAAACTAGCAGGTACTATTGGTTGTGCAAAAAGAGGCAAATGGACATATGAATGACTGATGGATAACTGTTTGAAAACGGACCAAGCAATGATTTTCATCAAATTAAACTAAATGATATAATACAAAGTAATTTATAAGGTATTTGTTCCAAATCATAATATAAATCTTTGGATTTTACTTAAAACTTATGATGAGAAAAAAATAGAAAGTGATGATTTTCAACAAATTAAAGCAAATGTTATAATATAAAATAATTTATAAGATTTTTGGTCCAAATCTAAACATAAACCTTTAGTTTTTACTTAAAACTTATGTATAAATAAGATTGTTTTATAACTTTCAATTTTTGGAGAGGTTCTTTTTCTGATACCAAAATAATTGAAAAGAGTGTAACAAAAGTAAAGGATTTTAGAGAGAGAAAAAGAAGAAAGCTCACTTCTTTTTTGAGAGTTAAATAGGGTGATTTGGCTTTCTTGCCAAGTATTCGAGAGAGAAGCAAAAGTTGGCCTACTATTGGGGGTTAGAGATATAAGGAGCATTCATGTTTCCAATAAAAAACTTTATTCCTAATCATTAAATGTATTTCTAGTAGAGTATCTTATGTATATACAAAAGAACATGATATTCAAATTCAAAGATTAACGTCGTGCTAATCCTAATGACTTAATTCTAATCCAAATAATTCTAAAATTCAAATCATTTAATTAATCAAATTAAATTTAAATGATCTAAATAGTTAATTTAAATAAAAAAATTTATCTAAATGAATTTAAATACAAATTTAAAATTAAATTTGAATAAATTTATAGTTTTTAAATTACTTTTTTGGACCAATAAAATAAGTATAATGATATTTTTTCTTTGCATTATTTGGTATTTAAACTAAAATACATATGGATGGTGCATTTAATTGTGATGGAGAAGTGAATATGGATTAGAAGAGCAAGTAAAAGAAGTGAAGAAGATAATAGATTTTTAGATGGTTTAGATTATCCTTAAACCTATATTTGCCCCCAAGCAACTAGCTTGGGTAAACTAATCCAAATCACTCGATCACAGTTGAGTGGAAAAACTTGACACAATTTGGCACATTTCCCTATTCAGTCATAATCCAAAACTACTCAATACTATATAGTTCAAAGAAAGGCCAAGAAACATAAAAATCAAAAGAATGAACAGTTGAAGGTACACAATAGCGAACAACATGTACAATTACAAGCACACTTACTATAGATTGAATAATTTAACTAAAAATGAGTCTAAAAGCTTTGTGATGTAATGTGTGTAGATGATATAGTTTCTTTATCCCTTGAGCACTTGACCAAATTTTATTGGTGTTGCTTTTAAATCTCTCTCACAATTTCCTTAAGAGATTTGGCAAAAAAAGACCTTAGCTCATTAACTAATATAATAATGATTTATAGTAGCTAACTCAGATTTCTCTTAAAATATTTCTTAGTTAGTTCATCAATCTTTTCTTTTTATAGTTTCTATGGTTTTATATAATACTTTGACACTTAAGGATCACATGACTTCCAACGTTTTTCTATAGTTAAATTTCTCAAATTCTCGTGACTAGGCTAGTCATTAAACGTTTTTCCCTCCGTAAGTATTACATGATACTCATATATTGTACTAATAATATTTTTTGTTAAAATAATAAAGTATTATACCAAATTCTTGAGTTTTCTAAATATATGTTATGCTGATCATCATAGATTAAACGTATTGTCAAGCAAAAATTACTATAACTTACAAAAATCTCGGGAATGTGCATTACAATTCCTAATTAAGTGTTTTCTTTATATTAAATTAACATACTGCTCAAGGATAACGTACTATATGTTGATTAGAAATGAATTTATTTGTTTATGAAATTCTTATTTGTTCTTTTTTGCCCATTGTGCACAACGTACATTAACATATCATACGAAATCCAGTTTTTTTTCTTTAAGTTTATTGATACCCAAGCTACTAATTGTATGGTAAAATAGAACATAATGTACCTTTACTTAGTCTTGGGTTTCATATTTAATCTTGACACACAATATATCACAAGGATTTGTTGCCCAGTTTATTAAAATGTTGTACGATAAGTGAAATTGTATAGTATATAAGCTTAAAATGCTAGTTCAACACTAAGGTCGATAATCTTTTCTCTTTGTCCTCTCAACGTATACTACTCATACTGTATGGTGTGTGTAACTCGTCATATGATTAGAAAAATTTGAACCATTTTTTCTCTATTTCTCTTAACTAAATTGTGAACAATTTTAGTGAATGTTCTTATATAAATTGCACATTTTGTTTATTAAATCAAGTGAATGAAACTCAAAAGCTCTTATACTTATAGGAATTTAGCATTTAAGGTTTGTTCTCTTAAATAAAATGTATGTATAGTATTGTGTTAGTTTTTGAATTAGTCAATAATTTTATTTTTCAATCCTTACAGATGTCCTAATTGTTTTGACCCATTGAGATGTTTTCTTGGACATATCAATCTATAAGATGGATGACTATCTTCTTGTCTTTACATTATTTGACTTGAAGTTTCAAAGTCTTCATCTATTCACATCAAGATCAATGAAGTACTTTGTTTATCTATCTGGAGACAATCTATAGAATATTAAGTATATATATTAGATCATAAGATAAACACTTAATGGGTTTGTGATTATCAAAATAAATTATTGCTTTTGGAACTCATGAAATTCAACAGATATGAATGTAACTACAAAGCTAATTGACTACTGAATGATGGGGGGCTATCTATCGTTGTTGTCAAATGTCGATGCTTTGATGGTGATTTAGGTGATTGGAACAGAGGAAAGAGTGTTATGCAACCCATAGCTTAGAAAACTTAGCTATAGTAGAAGCCATGTTGTCAAGGCTTTTGATCTATAGCTTAGAACTTCATTTTGATCCAATATAGGAAAGGAACTTACAAACTAGGACCTTTAGGAATAAGTTGGAAGATGAATGGATTATCAGGTCATGCGTCCATGATCACTATAATGAGGGAAACGAAAATACTCCTTTTTGTTTGACCAAGTTGGGTTAGAAAGTAACATCATACTTGTATAGGAATGCTAAAATAAAGACATAAATGCTATGAGTTTGCCACTTTTTGTAACTTGAACAAGCACAAACTTGTTTTATGTCTATTCTAAGGGATATATATTAGTCATAAATAAACTTTACCATCTATGCTATATTCATAAACCCCTCTCGATCTTTGTTAGATGCCAATGTATACAACATAGGTTTTATACTTTATAATTATAAGCTTTGTTATTTTTTGACTTTCATTGATTATCATCCATGAAGCATATACACCAACAAACATCTATCTAATATTGTAGTGAAGAAGGGAAAATGGAGAAAATCTTTAACAATGATACAAATATGACAAAGATATCTTTGCTCTTGCACTTTTCGTGAATCCTTGAATAGCAAAAAGAACATGGAACCTCTATCCATTTTTACGTTTCTTCATTTCATTCCTTCAAAATATCCAAGTTACTTACAAGAACAACTCACGTCTTATTGTATGGGAAGGGGAAAACCAACCCTTAAGTATTCCCATAATAGATTGCATCCATACAGCATTAGATTCATCTTTTTGCATGACTTATGATAGAATATACACTATGATCCAAGATTTTCAATTGTATTATAAGAGATTTGTATTTTATGATGAGTAATGTATAGTTCATCTCTTGCATTTAATGCTAATGTATTAAATGAATTTATCATTATGCAATATATGTGCATGGACATCCTAACCCTTAGGATGAATATCAAAAAATATTTTGTTCAAAATAGAATAGTCAAGATATTGATACAATGCAATGACTTCAATTGTTCTCTACATTTCATAGGCAAATGAAGAGTGAAATGAGAACATAAATATTGGATTAGAGCGTAATGGTGTACATCTTTGAACGTAGGTCTTATGATATAGGTCAAACTATTTTATAGTTGGATTTTTATGCAATGTATGATAGCCTTTCTTTAGAATGAGCAATGAAGCTAATAAAAGGTTTGGCAATGGTGTTTCTACAAAAGAATGGTAAAAAAATCATTGAAGAAATATTTTGGAAAAAAATCATTGGTAAACTTGTCTTCTAAATATTAAGCTATATGCCAAATAAAATTTGCAAATTCAAAACACATTTTAGGTAGACTAATTAGTGCAAAAAGCCATGTTGTGATCTTTAATTCTTAATAACTCATTCCAAGTCTAAACTAACATAGAGACCAAGAGCTTGAGGAAAGCATGTCTTTGAACATAATTATTTGTCTAAAATATTATATTAGAGTATAATGGTGTATGTCTTTGAGCATAGGTCTTATGATATAGGTCAAACTATTTTATAGTTGGATTTCTATGCAATGTATGATAGCCTTTCTTTAGAATGAACAATGATGCTAATAAAAGGTTTTGCAATGGTGGTCCTACAAAAGAATGGCAAAAAAATCTTGGAAGAAATATTTTTGGAAAAAACTCATTGGTAAGCAAGTCATCTAAACTTCAAGCTATATGCCAAGTAAAATTTGCAAATTCAAAACACTTTGTGGGTAGACTAATTAGAGCAAAAGGCTATGTTGTGATCTTCAATTCTTATTAACTTGTTCAAAGTCTATACTATAAGTGGAACATAGAGATCAAGAGCTTGAGGAAAGCAGAGCAGCAGATTGTGTGAGTATTATGGGGTTTCATGCTCATGTCTGGATTTGCCAGTAGGCCAGTAGGAAGTGCTTGAATGCTCGACTGTTGGAAGGAGCAAACATTTTTGTCTTTTGGTACATTTAGGCTAGGAGTACAAAATAGCTTCATGTCCCCCCATTTCCCCTTGCATAAGGGAAAATTGGAAGATGCAGTAATCTGCACCAACTTATTGTGCATGTAATTGCAATGCTAGGTGTCATGACCCTCAGCCTCTAAGGCACAGCAAAGGTAACATGCTTTATATTGAGTTTGAAAGTCTTAAAATCCAAGCCATTTGTTCACACTTAACCCAAATTTTGTGTGAAAACACAATACTTGATAAGAGAAATCCAAGTACCACATGGCTGAAAGCTGGACAGCACTTGTGTGCCTGATCTAGCAAACAATAAGCGTATTTTTTGCAGACATTAAAACACAATGGACATGCATTGAAAGCATTGTATGGCATATGAGGAATATAGCTTGGAAGGGGTGAGAGTGGGTATGGTGAATTGTGGTTCTATCATTTGGTAAGAGTAAATAATATGCATTTGGGAACCTAGTTGAATTGTAATTGTCAATTTATGTTTACATAGCTCATGAAATCTATCTTATTTGATATCAAAGAAGAGTTTTGAGAACTATGGGCATTTGGTGTAGAATTCTTATGGGGTAGATTGAAGACATAAAAGAATGGAACAAAGTTCAAGAAAAATCTTGATCGTTTTTAGTGAATTAGTTTGTTTATGCTAATGAGATCTATAGTGAAGTTATTTTTGTGCAAATGTAATAAATGATATTTGAGTTATGAATGAGGTATTATTGGTATGTTGAAGTTATTAATAGGGGAGCAGTGGTTTTTTTAGTATTATTTGAGTTACTAACACACTCAATGATAGTTGGGTTCAATGATTAAGGATGAAGTTTACATTTCGCTTTTATTTGTTTTAAGTTGCTTTTGAAATTTGTTTAAGGTATCTTGTATGTGCTTTGCATTTGAAATTGTTTGATGATAGAGACCCTCTTCTAAAGTAGAGGTCATGAAGAGAAGGGTTTAAGACATATTAGAGAAAGAACAGACTAAATAATATGTATTTTTGTGTATTTGGAATTTATAATTATTAGCAGTGTTAGAAGATAAAAATGTTCTTATCAGTTGAAGTTGTTAATGAGAGAGCAATGGTTGTTGTGATATGATTTAGTTACACATTTGTTGATAGTAAGCCTCAAGGATTAGCATGAAGTTCACATCTAACTTATTTGTTTCAAGATGTATGTGAAATTTATTATGAGTTTTGCATTTTTAAATTTTTTTAATGATAAAGACCATCTTTTAAAGTAAAGATCATGGAAAGAGGAGGTCATGGTAGAGAAAGGATAAACTAAATGATATGCAGCTTATTATACTTGAAATTTACAACTACTAGCCAATAGTGCTAGAAGATAAACTAATGTCTCATTAGCATGGAACAATAAAAAGGAATTACGATCTAATGTCTAAGTTTAGAACTTAGTGATTGGAATTGAAAAAGGGCCCTTAGTTATTGTGTCAAGAGTGTGTAATATCATAAAATTCTACTCTTGCTAGCTATGCAATAGTTATAAGAGTAATAGACCTCTATTATAAGATTATTTAAGAGCAGTTGGATGGGTATGTAAACTATGAGGAAGGTGTCATATAAAGTATATAATAATATGGAAGATTGCCAAAAATAGTTTTTTTAAATATAAGGTCAAAAGAATAGATGTCTAAAATAATGGTCTCTAAAAGCCTTGAGGTCATGGCATACTTCAAGGAAATTTGAGACATGCACAAGATTTTTTTATAATTGAATTTCTTTTTATTTCTCTTGATTTTGATATGTCCAAACTTTGAGATTATGAGGCACACTAGTAGTATTAACATTTAAAAATATTATAAGGTTATTTAATACTGAATTTTGATTTTTGGGCCAAGCATATTTGACAAAATGTATAGACATTGGTATTTGATTTTTTAATATTATTTTGGAATTGTTTTTCATGAATTTCTTTTCATAGCTATTTAAATAACTTATAATACTATAAGAATATAAAATTATTTTTATACACTTATATTCAAATTTTTGGCACAAAAATTCGTCAAAAATACCCTAAAACAGCTGAAGTCTCGGGAAAATGCACTGTAGCAATGGTCGGGTCGACCCGGCGCGAAAACAGCCCGTCCAGGTCTTTTAGAAATTAAAAATTTAATTTAAAAATAAAAATCTGGTTGACACGAAAAGGGCGAGCCAAGCCCGCCGAGAGGAGCTCGGCTAGTGCTGGTCAACGGTCAAATCAACAGTGCCTGGCTAAGCCAAGCCCGCCCAAAGCCAGCCGAGAGGAGCTCGGCTAGGTCAAACTGCAGTGCGGTCAACGGTCAATGAACAATGCTTGGCTAAGTCAACCCGAACCAGGTGATCAAGTCTTGGTCAAGGAAGGGGGGAGCCAACCCCAAAGAGGCTCGCAATATAAACAGGGTGGATTTCTTATATAGCGCTCCAACACTTTCGCATACGCAATGTGGGACTAAAAATCCCAGTTTCAGCCTTCGCGGGATCCAATGGCTCAGATCAAGCCCGCCCGGATCCAACGCACAGGATTCATCCCTTAAGGTAAAATCTGTGTCGTTCATCTTTGCGCCCGGATCCTACGCACGGGATTAAATCGCGTAAACGGTAATCGCGAGATTTAATCCGTGCCATTCGATTACGCTCCCGGATCCAACGCTCTGGATTAAGCCCGAACGGTAAAATGCGTAAATTAATCTGCGCCGTTCGTTTTTGGGCCTGGATCGGACGGTGGCTGCTTTCCGTCCGTTGCCCAAACGGCTAATTAATTTTTGGAGCTGTTGGGGGTGTTTTTAGAGCTCAAATTTGAGCTCTATAAATAGGGAAAATTAATGTATTTTTCAGTTTAACCTTTGCTAAATTTTTCAAAGATTTCAAATCTCAAAATTCGAGCACTCAAGCAAAAACGGTGAGCACTTTTATTATATGGCATGAAGCATAAGCTTTTGAATTTCAAATAAAATTATTATTATAAAGATGAGCATATCAAGATGGACGAGTTTTCATTGTAAAAAAGATAAGATCAGAGAAGATTTGATGTGTTAAAACATTAAGAAAGTATTGTTAATAGATACAGTACAATGACATCACAAAACTTATATAAGCTAATCCAATTTAGTGGAGCTAAGTTTCGTTATTATTTCTTATTACATGTACAAATAATTTGGAAAATGCATCAATCAGTTGGTTACACTTATGTGCAAGGAATTGTGAGGAAAGTCATAAAGACTAGAGTCAACATCCTTTTTTTGTATGATGTAGGAATAATGAGAGATGAGGTGTTAAAGCCAATCCCATTAGTTGGGTCATGACTAACAATAAACTTGATGTTGATGACAAGTTCCACATTTGGTACTTGTAGAGGATATATTAGCAAGTTTTTGAATAACAAATGTTGCCATGATATGTGTCTTCCAAAAAGTTATATCCATTGTGATTGGTTAAGCAACTTATCAAACATGTAAGATATATGTGATTGGCCAAGTGGAAGAAACATTTTTTTTTTTCACAAAGAAGGAAGAATGCTACTAGAAAGTTATGGAGTATAATAGAAAAATCAATTTTCAAAATTGATTTTTCTATTAGCATGGGTTTGAAGAAAGAGAAAGAAGAATTATCAATTAAAATAGTATCATACAGTATGAAATGGAGGGACAAAGTCAAATTAGAGGAGGCAAATAAAAAAGTCGCTAAGACAGGAAAAGGTGATTTAAGTCAATTGCTTTCGAAATGGATTCACAAAATGAGTTGTTGAACTAATTACAAACTTAAGGATAATAATGGTTCACTTAGATGTTATCAATGGATTGTTGGATTCATTTAAGGCTTTTGGGGATCAAAGACGGCAAGATGCAGCAAACACTGCCAAAGATGCAGTAGATTCTGCTAGAGAATACTTGAGGGATTCTAGATTACTACATGCTAAGGCATTTAAATATGGCCCAAAAAGTTAATGAGAGTTCTAATCGAGGATGCTATTATTGCTGTCTAGTTGAAGATGTTGGAAGTTAGTTTAAATTTTAGTTCCAAATCATTAGAAAGACTTGCTAGGCATGCAAATTTCCTTCAATGATCTATTCGAAGGCAAAATTCTTAATAGTTTATCCTAGAAGTTAGGGAGGACCCCCTTTAGGACAACTGGAAGATTATTTTTGCTTGTTTTTTTTTTTCTAAATTCTTGTAATGATTGTAAATTTCTTGGAATGCTGAATGAAATTTGATCATTCTACCAATATGTTTGGACCCAAAGCTTGGGAAATTTTCATATATACATAAAATTTGGCAAAGCATATCAAATTCCATATATTACAACTATATAGTTGTAAATAAAATAAACAATTCATGAAGAAATAAATAAAAGGAATCACTATGCTCTATCAACATTTAATCAATTTCAAATAAGTGCCTTGTTTTTTGCATGATTATCACTTTACAGGTTATGCTAATTGAATTATGCCAGGGGGACACATTTTTGCAGTCCTTTGCCTTGATTTTTTTTTTTCTGTTCTTTGCTTTCATTGCTTTAGGATAGGTCAATAGCCCAATCGCTTCTTTTTCCTTTGATAGCTGAGATTCATTTCAATTTCTATGAAGCCATTCTTTTTATTTTATTTTAAAAAATATTTTGATCAATCTAAGTGACAAACACCAACTTTTAATCTCACACATATCTGAAGACAATGCAATTGAGTTTTCGTTCTTTAGACCACAAATGATGTAAGTGGTCGTTCCCCTCATCATCCTATCTTACAATCCTAGCATATGTGAGAAGCTTACATGCACAACAATCCATGTAAACATTATACTCCTCTTTGGCTTTCCAAATTCTTTGCTACACTCAATCTGTGCAACCATACTTGCTGTCTGATAACAACCTGTAGGCAAAGGCTACTATGAGTTCCCATCCTTTAAAGTCAAGAACTGAAAGCTAATCTCTCACAATTAGAAAGCCAAATGAACAACTTTTAGGCTGTTGTGGATGCAGCGGCTGAGAGAAATATTTTACTTGAGAAAAAAAAATTTGAAGAAGAGGAGAAGATTGGGAAAAAAAATGACAAGAATAGTATTGTAGTTGCTGAGATTAATTTGGAAGCAATAAAGCAAATTCTGTCAAGTTGCAGAAAAATGTGTTAGTTGCAAAGCTGTCTTCCAAATCAAGTGTAGGAATTTTGGAATCTTCAAGCAGGCTGAAGTTATTTTCAAGAAATCAGAAATCCAGAAAGTATATTTAGCGTGTAAAGTTTGGATATGAAAGTACAGACTAGCTATTGCTTTTCCTGTAGAAGTATGTTAATACTGTGCTGGTGAACAGAACCATATGTTAGTAGGACAATTCTCGGTCAAATAAAGAATTTGGATTGTAAATTTATTCTAAAGAAGAAGATTTACCTATGTGATACAGGAACAAAAGAAATATGAAGAATTGGAAGCGAAGTCAAGAGCTGTTCTTAAGAAGTCAAGAGCCGAAAGCTAATCTCTTACAAGTAGAAGGCCAAATGAAGAACTTTAAGGCTGTTGTGGATGCATTGGCTGTGAGAAATATTTTAATTTTTGAGAAAGAACAATTGGAAGGAGAGTAGAGAAGATTTGGAAAAAAATCTCCAGAATGCAAACTTGAACAAGTAGAACTTGACAAAATAGAATTGAAGTTGCTGAGATTGTTTTGGAAGCAAAAGCAAATTCTGAGTTGGAAATAGAGGTCATGATTAACATCTTAATATATTCCCCAAACATCTTACTATATTCAAAAAGCTCATTATCGAATAGCTTAAAGTGGAATCAAACAGTGACTCAATATGTGATAAAGGATGGCATTCTTTTGGTACAGCTTTGTTTAGGTTTGTAATATCTACATGCATTCACCTTATGTTGTTGTTTTTCTTTCTATGAACTCCATTAGCTAATTGCTTAGGATATTGAACCTCCCATTGGAAGTTTTCTAATAACTTGTTTATTTTAGCCTTTATTGCCACTTGTCTCTTTTGGAATAATTGTTGTTTATTTTGTTCATTTGATCGGGTTCCTTGTAGGATGCTTAAACGATGTCGAGCAACTCATCTATCTATTTTAGGTAGATCGACAAGAGTTTAATCCAACGCATTATAATACTCTCAAAAGAGAGTCACCATGGTGATGTTAGTTTAAATGATGTTGGCTCTATCTAATTTAATGCAAGCCTTACAGTGGCGTTACATAAATTTTTTAGTAAGTGACATTCATTGTCAATGGCCTCCTTACATTCTATCACATTTCTCCTAGTTCCTGTTGAAGGCAAGAGACAAGATTTAGCATACTAAGATAATAATGATAGGATAATCTAAGTCCTTACTTGTTATAACATCATTAGCTAAGGGAAACTCAATTCAATTGTGTAAAGGTTACACCACAGCTCAAACCCTTAAGGACAACCTTCCCAATACTTCACAAAAGGAACCCATACAATTGTAAATTTTATTATGAGTCAGTTGATTTACTCTTCCCAAAGCTAATGGTAGTGACATTATCTTACTAAGATTCATACACTCTTCAATAAATCTTGGCAAATGGTCATCCCCTAGCATGATCAGATTTGTGTTGACGCTCATTTTATAAAAATTCTTACCGAATTCCCCCTATCCATTAGTGGTCGTTCCAATTTTCACATGTTTGATTAAAATACCTTTTATATGGATGTTCAATGGACCGAATGGTAATTCTCCTTGTGTAGTTTAGATGGTATGCATTGAATTTATGGTGTTGGCCTATCATTGAGCATTTGGCATTGACATAGTAATGGATGACTTCTACACATTTCGTACGATCAGAATGACTTGGGGCAATTGATGTGTTGGCTTCTGTGGTTTTCTTGTGTTGCCCCACACATTGGCTATCAACAAAGTCTTTCAAATAACATTGACTCAAGGAAATTCATCAAACTCTTTATTGCTTTGCATTTTTGGGTCAAGTGCCTGTAATCTTGTGAACTTGTTGACATTGACAATTTCCCTAAATTATGGTTTGCTTCTTGGTCTGTCAGTGGTAGTGCTGGTGAGCATAATCCATGCTTCTTTATAGCAACAAGAAATTATTCAGGCAAACTGTAAATTTTTAAAACCTCTACGCATATTGATTCATTAGCCACTTGTTGCTCTTCTTCATTAAAATCCTTTTAGTTGCTCTACTAGTGTTGTACGAGCAACTTGAAAATTCAAAATTGGAATCTCTTGACAGTAGTTTTACTCTGTAAAGTCTTATTGGGTCATTTTTGTTTTTTTACTAACTCTTTTGGACATTTATCCTCCCGCATGTGCAAATTTTGTCCATTACATACAAATGATCTATCTGTTTTCATGTCCTTTTTAGCCTTATATTCATTGTTGGGTAGCAATCCTTCCTACGGTATCTTGTACGGATCTACTGAAGGTTTATTTGAATCTGTTCATAAAATTGCATACTGGTTCGTGTGGGCCTTTGCTTGATTTTAAACCACTTCCTGTTGGCCCTCAAAGGCCTTCTTGTAGTAGAAAAAATGATGATGTGCTTCCTCGTTTAACTTGCCAAAAGAATTGATGCAAATGGAAGAAAGTCCTAAAAACCACTCTCAAGCCAATCCTTCCAGAGTGAAAGAAAACATTTGACATTGAGCCCACTGCAGTGCTTGGCAAATGCTCATGGATTCTTCGGAAGTTACTTAACTTGGCTCAAACATGTAGAGATTGCACCTGGTAGGTAGAGTGTATGCTATCTGTCAGTAAATTATCAAAGAAACAAGAAAAATAATTGTTCGAAGAGGGATAATTGTGATACACACTCGATGATGAGTCACAAGAAAGTAACACCTTGCTCTCAACTGCAAGAAACTAACAGTTTGCTGTTTAGCTTCGAGTTATTGAATAGCTTCAGTGAGCTGCCCATGCAAGAAAGAATCATGGCAAGGTGGTCCTTGCTTGCACCATTTGAATGCAAATCCCTAAAGGGTTTTCTGAAGAATGATCATTACTTGCTATCATTTTTAAATGAAAAGGATGTTGAATAGAATTCTTGATATGTGCATAAGAAATGTTGATGCAAAAAATGGCACAAGCATAGCTTAGTGTTAATCATGGAAAGTTGAAATGGGAGATGATCTTAGAAAATAAAAAGATAGTAGAAAATGACAAAAATTTTATTATGGAAAGCCTATTGAATGAGAGATGTCCACTGTCTTCAGGTGTTAGAGTACAAGTATTGTTGAAGAAGAAAAGTTAATAATTGTTTAAGTTGTTTCTTCCTTCAAGAACTAAGAAAAGAGAGGATATCTCAAGTCATAGGGATTAGATTGTGAATCTGAAGTCCCACGATCTAGAAGTACCTCTAATAGGAACAAAAAGTACATATAACATGGCCTAAGATGGTAAATGGCATGTCAATGTCGAAATTTAGTTACATCTTGACCACCTTAGTTGTGTTTTGGTAGTCCGTTGTGACTATCTTATCTGTCTTCTATTGAAAGATGAAACAACCCTGGTTCTTGTGTCCTTATTATATCACATCCATACATTAATCATCGATTTGAGTTAAGAGTTATAATAGCTTGGAAATGCATAGGAGAAATTCTATATGCTTCAAGATTTCAAGTGCTTATGATATCTTTACACCTTTTAGTCTTGGTGTAACTTGATGTGTGTATAACATTTGATTTCAATTTATGATTTTTTTAACACATCACTTTTGATACACGTCGATAGTATTGTGATCTTGCATATGCATTACATTGTCTTTAGATGCTTCAAGGAATCTGTTATGCATGACATCTTTCATATGACAATTTTAATAATGTTTCATGGTATTTTGTAAAATAGAGTTACAAAATTTGTAGGTGTTAAATATCACATGCCATCTTTTTTTTTTGGTAGATAATAATGAGAGTAATTGAAATGAGTACAGGACCAAACAAAACTTGACTTATATAAGATTGCCTTTAACCACCCCATCCTGACTCTAGCTAGACATTGGAGTAAAAAGGACTATTTAACTCCTCATAACTGCTTTCGTCTCCTATGCTTTGAGTGGTTTAGAAACGTTAAAGATATTGTTCCTATTGTTTAATTAACAGAAAAGCTTTATTTCTTGTATAACACAATCTATGGTTGAGATGGATAATAGATGAAGAGAATTGAAGGTTCCAAATAGTTTATTAATTTGTAAATTATTTATTTTGGTAATTTCACTGAGATTTGAACCTTCTTCTAATTTGTCACTTGATGATGGCATCGTCTTCTCTTCGCTTCAATTACCTTTCCAGGCTCAGGAAAGTGATGAAGCAAGGCAGAAGTTCTCCAACGCCAAATCCATCTCCTCGGCACAGTTCTTCGGTGACCAGAGCAAAAGTAGCGACGCACAAGTTTCCTTGCAGAAGTTCTCTGTAAGAATCACTGTGATCTTTCTTTAAATTGAACTTCTAAAACTATTATTTATGAATCATATAATAAAATGCCTTTTTAGGATAATTTCATTATTTATTTTCTTTTATTTTTGAAACTTGTCCACATAATTAGATTATTGTTCTGTTTGGTAAATCATTTTGAAACTTATAACTTTTTTTTTTTTTTGCATAGTTTCTTTTCAAAATGCAATTGGGCACTAAAGAAAAGATATTTTTATTAATTTAGAACAAATTTTACGAATAATTGATTTTGTTGATATATTTATCAAATATAATTAATTAATTTAATAATCAACAATAACAATACCAAAAACACCCTCTGTTGCTTTGCTTTTCTAATTTGTTTCTTTGTAGGACTCAACTGCAATCTCCAGTGCTGATCTATTTGGGCGTGACATGGATGATCCTAGGCTTGATCTTAATGCAGCAGATCTCATCAATCGAATCTCTTTTCAGGTAAATTTTCTATGTACTCTTGGCTCGTATCTTTAAGTATCAAAATGAATACCTTGGCCTTATACTGGAGATCAGTGGGAGGCCAAAACAACCTAAATAACAACACATGTTCGAACCATGGTTCTTTTTCTCATCATCTATTATGTTCCGAAGGCATCTCAGGACCTATCATCCCTGCGAAACGTCGCGGAGGAGACGGGGAAGAAGCTGACCGCATTTGCTTCCAGTTTCATCAGTGATCTACAAGATAGAATCCTTTGAGATGGATGCTGGTATCTAGAATTACTTCTCTCATGACATCATCCTTGCATGGTAATACATCAAAAGCCTGCTTTTAAGAATTTTGTATCAGGAGCTATTTTGGATTTCGAGTGCTGAACAATCCCAAAGAATAAGCAGGATTGCATTAGTTCTATGGTGTGGAATGTGTATACCATCATACATCAGGCTGTTTTAATCTCCTATAAATGTATCATTGAACATCGAGTATTGAATTGAAGTCACCCAGTTTTTTTTTACATTATGTTCTTGGGAATTTAGAGTGTATCATACCAATTTATGTTGTGTTTTCTATCCCCTTGTCATCAAGTTTTTAGATTTTTTTTTTCTATTTTTTTAATCAGAAATGGCTTTAAAATAAGGTTTAAACCCCTTTAATTAAGATATTGTATCTCTTTTGTATTAAAATGAGAATAGAAATGAACTCGAGGATAGATTAAGCTCATCTTAAAAGGAAGATATGAAGAGTTGCTTGCTCCCCGATAGTAAAACAAACACAGGTTTGAACTAGTAAAAGTAGTACATTCTGCAGGATCTATCTGCATCACTTGCTTGTCTTGGGCGACAGGCGACCTGTCTGCTCCGTGAGATGATCCATGTTCTGGGCACTCTCCCAAACATTGTTCACCTCCGGTTGCCCATTGCTCGATTCCACGTCGAGGTCGCCGGAGATCGAGCTCTCTATGAGGAACTGCTCCCAGAAAGAGTCGTTGATGTCTGGAAGCCGTGGATCATCTCCGACGAGCATGTCGATGTCGGAATCGACTGAGAGGTTGTCGATGTCGATCGGAATCGTTCCGTTTTCTAATCCTGAAGCTTCGTCAAGGAAAGCTCTCTCGTGTTCTGCTTGAGCTAACCCATTGGTTGTAACATTACCACTTCCATGGCCATGCTTCATTCCATGAATCTGTGGGGACTCAGAAACAGCACACGGCAAAGACACATCAGGGATTTCTGAAGAAGATGGCGTAGCCGGAAAACCACAAGGAGACTGAAGAATTGTAGGCACTTCCCTGAGGGTGACCCCCGAGTTCCAGCACAAACCCTCGGGTTTGCACGAATCGAGCTTAAGGATCTGCATCAGCATCGCCTTGGCTGCCTCGGCCATGAGCGGCTGATACTTCACTATCTGGCCGTCTTGTGAGGAGCTGCCGTCGTCAACTTCGGCATCGTTTTCTTCTTTGGGCAGCCTCCGCTTCTTACCGGCTCCGTCGATCCTCCGGTTGTCGTTTTGCTGCACCCACTGGGCCAAGAAGCCGGGCCTCTGCATGGCCGTGGCGAGGAATGCCATCATCTGCTGTTGACGACGCTCCATCCCCTGCAGCCGCTGGGTTAGGGATTGCAGCTGATGGTCGGTGCCTTGCTGTTGTTGTCTGAGTCTAACCAGCTCTTGCATTAGAACATTCTTGTCCCTCTTGAGTCGTTCGATCTCTTCGTCAAGCCCAAACTTGCCGACCTCGACGCAAGCTCCGACGCCTACGGTGGGTGCGTGCGGCGGCGGAGGGGGTGGCTGTGGGTGGGCCTGGGAGGATTTTCTCCTGTTGATGTTTTTTAGAAGATGCTTTTGGCCCCTCAAGAAACCCTCGTTTGCAAATTCCCATTTGTCTGGATCAACCTTCCTGAATCCCTGCAAGGAACAGGAGATCAGTGTTGAGGAAGGATTGAACGAAGACTATCATGTAAGTTGTGTAAAAAAAACAACTTAAAGCATAAGAGGAAGATGAATATGTTTTAAGTTAATCATAGTAACAATTTGGATTTCAAGAGTTCAGATCTTGGAAATATAAACCAATAAAGTGTATGTGAGAATAAGACTTAAAACATTTTTTTTTATATGATATAAAATTTTTCAAGAATAATAATTAATAAGAGATTAAGAAAATTTTGTTTCTATATTCAAATATTTGTTATTTAACATAAAAGTTTTTCACCAATGAAAGATAATTACTTATGTGAAGTATAAGAAACAACTAATGACATAATTTCTTAACTTTTTTTGTATGTCTCACGAAAATATGAGTAGGTACAAATTCTCCTATCGAATATATAATATGTTATATGAATTGACAAATGTTTCTTTTCATTACGAGTAAAGATAGTAAGATCAATCATTGTGGGTATAATAATAGGTGTAACATATTAACCCTATATTCCATCACTTCATCATAATATGTTCATGATCTATACCACATAGGATGCATGACATTACAACAAAGAGCATGATTGATAACAATATAACACCCAAGCTACTTTGCTATGGTTATTATCACAAAGGCATTACATATATTTTCCTTTTTATCAAAACTTGTTTTGGATGTGCACTATCATGATTTATTTCTTATCTCATCATCCTCTATATTCTCTTTTCCATGAGGTCTAAAACATTATATTGAATCAAATAGACATGAAAATAAAATTAGTATCACATTAAGATATAATATTGAAGTCTTAAGATATAATTAACTAATCTTAACTCACAATAAAAAATTTTGGATAGGTATCCATTTAATAGTACGATAAGCTCATTTTTAGACTATAGATGATATAATTCTCTTAAAAGAGATATCAAAACTAGTTTACTTGAAATCAAGTAATACTAAAGCCAAGCTTATCTAAAATCAAGTGGTTCATCGCATCTATGGTTCACATGAACCCTACTTCTTATATCATGACTTAGTTTTTGGTAAAGTCATGTAGAACCTCTACATGCTTTACTAGATTTGATGATATGCATTGGACTTGGTTTGCTTGGCTAACAAATGGGTCATATTGATTGGCCATATATGGTAGAACAATTGTAGCAAAAGACATGTGGTGAAGCAAGGTATTTGAGATCCTTGATGTTCCAAACGTTATTTGATTTCATTAGTTGTATGTTTTGGAGCAAAGGAATAATGAAAAATGAAGATGGAACTCTCATTTAAAACAAAATTGTTAAATAAATACAACAGTAAAATCAATCCCTCATTGAATATTGAACATTGCCTTGGTGTCTTAATAAATAATAGGTGACTTACATATAAAAGTTTAAACCATGGGGTCAAAGAATTCCTATGTAATAATATATTTGACCTAACTTTCAGTCTTTGACATGTCCAAGTTTTCTTAATATCTTCATTATCAACCACAAACAATCACCAATACTCTAGTTAACCAATGCAATATGTTCACAAATTGGCAAGACTTGCTAATTTAGCATCTTCTTGAAGTATTCTTCAATGAAACATCAAAACAAGATGTAACAGAAACGCAGCTTAT
The DNA here is from genome assembly GCA_023846275.1 of Vanilla planifolia. Taxonomy (NCBI): domain Eukaryota; kingdom Viridiplantae; phylum Streptophyta; class Magnoliopsida; order Asparagales; family Orchidaceae; genus Vanilla; species Vanilla planifolia. The sequence goes on from CM043870.1 coordinate 2,319,266, forward strand.
AGAAGGAGTGATTTGTTATGTATTACTATGAGAAAGAGAAATGAAAAAAAAAAAAAAAACCAGCTTCCTCTCTTGTAAAGGAACTTATTCCACTCTTATAAGCCCAACTCTCACAATAGTTTATTCTTACAATAAGCATGAGATCAAGTTAAAAAGGAATGATGCAGAAGATTAGAAAAAGAAAGATAAGCCAGGAAAGATGCACATTAACTGACACAAATCACATTTAGCTTTGAGCATGATGAATTCTTACCTGTTTTCTGCACCAAATCTAAAAAAACTTAATACAATCCACTAGAAAGTGCAAAGTCATGACTTCATTCTAGTTATGCAAATCCCAGAAAACAATGAAAAAGCAAGAATATTAGACAAGTCTTCTATTGTGAAAATGTAATTTAGTGCAGTGCCTTCTAGCCTGAGCAAATAATTAATTACATATTAGTAACTTTATATAGCCACTAAATAACCTAATTCCCTTCATCTTAGAAATCAATAGCATCAACAAAGCTGTTCCATTTCCAGATTTTTAAAACCAAAATGCGTAGAAAATTTAGGGCCCAAAATGCTACTGTAAAATATAACTGTCCAATCTGAAAATAAAACACAGTTCCAACTTAAAACTCAAACCTGTGAACTTGAACTTAAAGATCTCAAAAGAAATTTCTTTAAAACTTAAGCATAATTCAAAAACTCAAGCAGAAAGGGTCTTGTTTTAATATACTGTGATCTTACCAAGCTTTCCATTATCTTATCAAACTTGACATAGATCCATTCACCAAAATGTCAGAGTATTTGCCCCAATTATATTGATATCAAAAAGTTGCAATCTCCTAGCAAGTTAAGAATTAGTGTAAATTCTACAAGGCCAGTACCCAACAAAGCTAAAGTTGCATCATGCATCAAAACAAATGCATAAGCCAATTTTTTGATGATGATGGAGGCCTCATACCATGATTGGCCAATTGTAAAATAGATTATTTTATGACCACTTCTCTAATATCCTTCATAACAGTTCCACTGAATTTGTGCTATCCTTGAAATAAACTTCTATTCCACTCTTGTCAAATATTCCAAACAAAAGCTATAATAGAAATCCTATAAATTATCCATACAAATAATGAAGTCCAACAAATATCCTCATAACCTTTTGTACAACATAATTAGCCTTGTGGAAGACCAATACAGTGCAATCAAACCTACCAAAACCTTAGAAAGAAAAAAAATGGAATAGATTCACCACCAGCCCAAAACAAAGCACACAATCTATGAGTTATATTATTCCTCTTGGAAATATGTTGTCCTTAGCTCTATGCGTTTAACATTAAGCAATTCAATGAGCAAAAGCATGCTTAGGCATATGAACACCAGACCAGACAAAGTCCTATCGAACAAAAACAAGAAAGATAAAGCAAGCTTCCTTGAAAAATTAAAATTGTCTACTATCAGCATATTACCATTAGTCAATTTGCATGATCTTAAGCCAAAAAGAGATTGTATCAGGTGATGTTAAATGCAAAATATGCCGCTTTCCATTATAGTATAAGTTCTGACGGCATGTTGCTAACAATGCCAACTTTCAAAACATTCCTCTAAATTGAAACTTTAAATTTTAAGAATCTCTGAAAGCCATTGAATTAGAAGATGGCAACTGTCAATCCAAAAAGGATTATCCTTGAAATATCTGTAAAAAATTCATTTATCTCCATTTTCATCAGTTTATCCACAAACAAATATTACATAATCCATCATAGTGTTGATGTTTCATTTGAAAGCCCACTGGGAAATGCAAAAAAATCTTGCATGGGGTTTTTTGACAAGCCAAAGAATATTCATTTACAATCTTATTGCCCAAAGAATAACCAACAAAGAACTTATCTTTCTCTTTTAGTGAATAGATAAGATGCATTACATCCGTCCCTCACATTATCAAAGTACTGCTGTTGAGTTTGTTAAAAAATGGGCAAGAAAACTAAATAGATGATAAAATCACACAAAAAACGATGGAAGCCAGAAAACAGTGACATCATTTTCATTGAACGAAAAAAAAATCCTAGCACTAAAATTTACAAGAAGGGTCAGATGGCTCAGATTTCTTTGGCATTTTTCAAGATGTGACAATGGAAAATTTATTGCAAGTAATACTTAAACAAGAGCTCCAATCAGCATCCAAAAGCAATTTACCCTTGAAATAGCTGGCAAAGAAGTTTCTTAAATCTAATCCACTTTATGATAACTTCCATGACATGTACGTGCTTCAGGCATCAAATATCCTACCCATAACTACAGGGAACTTAGGCCCGTAAAAAATAAGCCCCTTGTCATATATATATGGAACATCTCAACAGTGAAAAATCAGCTCAATTATCAGGAACAAGATGCTTGAAATGACCAAAAGGTCAGTGAAACACATTGGATTGATCACTTGACACCATCGGCAAATACGACACATAAAGCTTAAAATATATTGGGGTCTATTTGCAAGGATCGACTGCTCATAATGGCTTGCCCAAAGAGGCTCATTTCTCCTACAATTAATGTCTATGCAACACCATTCACTCTTGCCATACTGTAAGGCATTTTGCAACCATGAACAGAAGTACCAACCACTTGGAACCCCATATCAGGTTTAGATGTTTAAAACATAGGTTCATCAAAAAACTTATATCTCAAGGAAAATATAAAAACTCCCAACAAAAAAAGCTCAGTTTCTGATAAATCATTCAATTATAAACTATCAAAATAGAAAAATTGGGTTCTATTAACCATACTCCTGTTCCGTTCACTTTTCACAAAACATACTCCCTCTCAAAAGTGAATCTAAAAATAAGACATAGCTTTCTAGATCTATTTGACTATAGTATGAAAAGGGAATAAAGGTAATTGTACTATATAAAATTTAGGATAAACTACATATAGATCACTCTAGTTTGCAAATTACTACAGGTAGGTAGGCCAGCTTTCCAAAATAGGCAGATTGTTTGCAAAATTTCATCTTTGTTGTCAATGGAGAATTTTCCCTTGTCCAATGAACCATCACCACTCAAACCTCCTCAAAGATGCTTATGGAAGAACGTCAAAAAAAAAAAAAGATCCAAAACTTCATATGTACATCAAATTAATAAGGATATATTACATAAGATATTTGCCAGCAACTCTATACAAAGTAGCTACATCCCAGACCCAAAGATGGTTAAGAAAAAGACCAAAGTATTTTCCTCTTGTCGTTTTAAAAAGCTAGGCAACCTATCTTACGCACAACCAAACCTTAAGATATATTGATTCAACACAAGGTCAACAAAGGGCAACAGCAAGACCTGTGTTGCACAACTCCAAAGTACGTTTGTGGTAGAAGTTATAAAATATCATGTTCTGCTGATGCATGACTATGTCCATGGTGCAGATATTGCATGTTCCAATGTGATTGCCTACCTTAGTGCCACAAACATTGGCAAGTACCTTGAGACATATGCACATCCAAACCAATTTTAGATCTTGCATTTCGGTCAATCCTTCCATTCTATCCCACATTACAATCCATGTATTGAAGACCCAGCAAAAGCAAAAATTACATTATATGACCTAGATACATGCAAGAGCATAAAAACATAAAAGGAGATGCGTGATAAGACAATCTTGGCAATGTTTGAAGGTGCTTTGAGGCATTCATCAATTAAACATCCACAAACAAGGAAAATTTATACTAATCACATAATCATTCATCTTAGATAATCATAGTTTAATAGAACAAAATATTAAGAATAACATCTCTAGCTTGACCAATAACATCAAAAATACTACAACAATCAATTTTTTGATGGTATACAATTAATATAACACAACATGCATTGAAAAAATGAAGCATAAGAGGCATCACTGGTACTTAATAAACAAAGCAAACAACAATAATCCTTGATCCCATTATGTAGGATTGCCCACATGATTCTACTTATACCAATGTGTTGTATAAGTATTAACAATTCATATGTTAAAGAATACAAGATTCACTTCTTAATAATTTTCCCATGCCTTTTTGGACAATCTTTAGATCTATTGATATGAATAAAAACCATCATCTTCCCTCAATATATTGGAATATCAACCAGTATGCCCTAAACCAGTCCAAAGTTTCTTAAATGACTCAAACCAACAAGAATATCAATGAATGATAAACAAGGTTCTTGATGTGCCAATGCTACCACTTCAATGATACAAAAGTCAATATTTTGTATAGGGCAAATTGAGAAAGATGTCATGCTTCTTACAAAGTAGAAAAGGAAATATGAGATGTCTCCATAAAGAGATAAGTCAATCATCACCGCTTCCAACTCATAATTAACTCTCGCCAACATGCCACGACTCATCAATTCAAATTTTAAGAGTGTACAATTAAATTGATGAAGAAGATGAGTGGGTCAAGCAACTAATGTTAGGATCTAAATAAATTCAGCTTCTACATAGGCACTCAGTCACATATTTACCTTCAAAGAAATGAGTAGGATTGATGGTTGACTTTCAACAACATACATAAGAAGAGCATCCACACAAGAAGTGAAATTACCTCATAAAAGATTTATCTATTTCTAACAGAAATACAAAATAAAAAGGCCAAATCACAAAGGCCAAGCATTGCAACCTTCAAAGTATTCTAAAGTCTAAAATACATTCAATTTCTAGTTTGGTTAAAACCTCATGGAGAATAAACTTGTGATTAATGGTTGACAATGCATGGAAGTAATTATGCCAAGAATACCACGTAATAATAGATCAAAGATAATATAGCTTATAAAGAACCATGACAAATAGTAGGAAAAACATATGGGGATTACAATCATGCAACAATTCAAGTCTCGCTATGGGCAAGATAATGGAATTGTAAATTAAACATGTTACAACTTGATCACCACTAAATTCAACAATGTTTACCAAATTTGTAGATAAGCTAGCCAAATACTTCAAATTAAAGAGACTGATACAATATAACCTTGGTTCACATCCCATTTCTCAAGACCAGCATGACAACAACAATAAGAGGAAAGGGGTGTTCAAGCTCTGGGCAGGCCTAAGAGAATTGTTAAATTATACAATTTTTGTGCCAATATTTAAAGCTGTTGATGCTTATCAGATGGGACCAAACCTTTCAATAGCCTATAAATACAATATAATACTAAGAAAATTCTAAAAACTAAAACCCTAAGCGTTAAAAAAAAGTAGTTCATCTCATCCTTCTCACTAAAGAAGATTACTTGAAGAACCTCTTATCTTAATATGTCTTCTCCAAATAAGATTCATAATGCAATAGCTCTATATTTAGCTTATGCATTATTAATAGTTATTACATATTTCTTTTATTTCTCCAAATCATCAATTTTTTCCATATCATCACATAATATCTAATTGCAGAGTTGTTATCCTTAACAGCTCCAGACCAATATATTTTCAAGTATCCAACTATATTTATTTTAATTTTTTAAAATGTAATCATTTATCAGAACCTCTCTTGAAATATCTCAAAATTTGATTAACTACATCTCAATGCCTTTTTGTAAAACCAAACATAAATTGACAAGCATCGTTCACACTAAAAACAATGTTAGGTCTTATAAGAGATAAATAGACTAATTTGCTTACTAGATGTTAGCAACTATCCTAATTCACTAGTGATGACCCACAAAATTTTTTTTATTCCAATTTCGTTCTAAAGGTGTTCCAGCTAATCTACACTTAAGAATACTAAATTCTTTGAGCAGATTCAAAGTGTATTTTCTTTGTGAGACGAGTTATTTTCGACTCACAATTTTTATTCCTAAAAATTATTTTTAGGCCTTTTACTTTAAATTTATTATGGAGTTTTCTTTTAAGATTTTTAATCTTTAATCCATCATTTTTTGAAATAACGACATCATCCACATAAATGATGAGAATTACTTGTTTTTTAAATGCACTCATTTTTACAAATAAAGTATGATCGTCATACCCATGCTTATATCCTAACTATTTCATCACTGTATTGAATTAAAAAAATCATGCCCTTGGAGATTATTTTAATCTATATAGTGGCCTCTTCAGTTTACATACCTTAGTGGGACCTCCTTGAGCCTCAAATCTTGATGAAGCTCATATATATATATATATATATATATATATATATATATATATATATATATCTTCTTTTAAAATGTCATTTAAAAAAACATTCTTGATCTCTAGTTTGTGTAAATCTCAGTCAAAATTCATAGCAATAAACTACAAAACTTTAATAAAATCTAATGTTACAACAAGAAAAATATTTCCTTATAATCAATTTAAAATGCCTAAGTAAAACTTTATGCTACCAATCTAGCTTTGTATCAATCAACTTTACTATGTATATCATACTTTATTGTAAATACCTATTTTCTACCAAATGTCATCTTCCCTATAAGTAACTCTACTAGCTCTTAAGTGTTGTTGTCATTAATTTCATTCATTTTGTCTAACACAACTTTCTTCTAATTTGGATTTTGAAAAGTTTCAAAAATATCTTGACACTTGAATCCTATCAACTTCAACAATAAATACTTTGAAATTATCTGACAACTTGAAATATGTGAGGTGGTATGAAATTAGATATTTAGTATAAATCTATATCCCCTTTCTTACTACAAGTGGAAGATCTAAATCATATATTCCTCTATTATTCTCTAAACTCTCCACTTCTTTCTCATATGCGTCTATAACAGCATCAAAATCTTTGGCCTTTTGGAATAAACCAAGATTGGTTGTAGATTTTTTGAGTTAAAACTCTCCCTCTTGACCTAAGGCTTAAATAATGGTAGGCTTGAGTTAATATTACTCAAGCATAGGTATGAAAAATAAGGGAATCCTAATGTTTTTATCTCCCTGATTACTACTCTCTCCTTAGAAAGAAACTTAGGAATATAAGATTTGATTCTCATCAAATGAGACATCACATAAAACAAAAAAAACATTTTAAAGAAGAAGAATAACAATTTATCCTTTTTTTGTTAATTAATAACCAACAAAAATACACTTGAAAACCTTGGGATCAAATTTATCCTTATTAGATTGGACATTATGAACAAAACAATACACCTTAAAACAAGAAATGCCAGAGAGTTGTGAACATGAGAACATGTAAATGTAGATATTAATACACTAAGAGAAGTAAGTACTATAGAACTTTTGATGGAAGACAATTAATGAAATAAGTTGAAATAAGAATAACTTTTCCTCAAAAAGAATGTAATACATAGCTAACAAACATGATTGACCTTTTAATCTCAAGTAAGCAATAGTTCTTTTTTTTTTTTTTTTGCAACCTCATTTTGTTGGAGGGTGAAGGTACATGAGCCTTAGTGAATTATACCATACTCTACAAGATATTGAGTTAGTTTTTCAAGAAAATACTTTATTCTATTGACTATACAAAAATATAAATAGAGAATTAGAAGATATTTTTAATAAATTTATATAATTACTTAAATATAATACTCACTTTTGATTTTTTTTTCTCTTGCAATAATTTTTTCTTATTAGATGTGGTACTTTGTTGAGTACTTTAAATAGCAGAATATATTGCAAAGCTTCTCAAGATGTTGTCAAAATCAGAATACATTTCTTTTATACCATTCAAAATTTTCTTTTGTTTGATAAAAAAGATATAGTCATCTAATCTTTAGCTCCATGAAATTTATCAATCATATCATTACAATAGAATTCTCCACTTCTCAAATGCCATATGTTGTTAAGTTTTTATCAGGCATCGTCTTTGCTCTATTCAAGTAACCCATCTTACTTCTTCCTTTAATTACCAACAAAATATTGGTATCATTCTCGAAAATTACTTTCATTCAACCTATGTATTGTGATTTGGATGAATGATTATTAAATTAAAATAAGAGATAATTGAATGTTTGATATCGTCAAAACCTCAAACATTTATACTGTTGATGAGTTTAGTGTTAAGCTTTCCATTGGATGCCTAAGATTTTTTTTAATGCAGCAACACTTTGTTGTCAATCCTCAAGGCAAACTTCCTCCTCTTGATGCCAATCAACGTCTAGAACTCTGTCTTGAAGGTGCTAGAGACCACAAGTAATGGATGCCCAGGAGGCTATTGCGATCGCAAAGACCAAGCTCCTTCCCACTGTGGAATTCCTAAATGAGGGCTCTGTTGGTAATTTCTACTATGAAGAGTTACTCATGGTAGGCCTTCTCAATAAGGATAACAAAAGCTATTAGAGTTGAAAAGCAATGAAGAGATGTCATCAAAGACATTGGGGATTTCTCTTCCAAATGGCATGAGTTGCCTTTCGTAGCAAAAAGAAAGCTAGCTAATTTGGAAAGCCATGGAGTGAGAAAGCTAGAGGAGTTTTGCAAGCTCATGATTGGAAATTCTCATTTCGTTAAGATTGACAAGACCCTGATAACATAAAAACTAAGTATGATGGAAAATATAATATTTCTTAATGCTAGATTTATATATGTCATACCAAAAAAGTGATATATCTAACTATAGCTACTTTGCTATATATAAAACCTAAATTTTTTTATTAAAATAATATATATATATAAGAGATTTATTTACTTTTTACTTAAACTATCTATTTAAGTTATTCATTATTAATGAGATGTAAATTCATAATTTATGACATAATTTATGAGATTTGAATATTATTTTTAATACTTTAGAACATGAGTTAGTAGTTTTCTACTAATTCATTACCTTTTCAATACTCAACCCTTCCACCTTTTCTAAATATCACTAAAGATTCAAATTTATTTTAAGTACAAGTCAATATATAAATATAGTTTCATTAACTTTCTTTGAAGCAACATTCATCACTTCAATCTCGTGTTCACTACATCTATCTATAATTGTATGCTAACATAGCTCTTTATCACCTACACATCTACAACATCTTTTTACCTCATTAATTTTTTGCTATTTTATATCCTTTACACTCGCCTTCTCTCTTTTTTTTTCCTTACACAATTTAAGGCATTTAGTTATCCAGTAGTTCTTCAATGCCAAATAGCTTTTAATTTGGTAGCTTGTTTAACAAAATTGTGGTATTATGGATTAATCATTAAAACAAATGATCAAGATTTACCAAAAGTAGTTATCTATGAGGTTTCACAAACTATGATAAACTAATTTGTGAGTGTAAGTACGATCCAATGCAGTATTGACCTACTTCATACAATATTAACTGGATAACTTACTAGTTATTGATATGGCCCTCAATATATTCTAAAATCACTTGAGACATGTTTCAAGTCATATTAAAGGTGTGCACCAACAATAAGATATGGAGCATAAGATATAAACACTCATATGTACACAAATTCAAGAAATACATACTCCATATATATACATTTTGTTACAAATGGAGTATCCATCAAATTTAATATATAAGCAATACTACAAATATATATATATATATATATATATATGGATATTAGTTATCCATGTCCTCTTTCATATTCAAAGGCATAAGAACACCTAATCTATATTAAAATAAGAAATAAAAAATAAACACTTATCACATATCAGCAATAATATGTTTCATATACTAATTAGATATTTAAACCACACGACTACATACAAAAAGGATATGTAAAATCTTTTGTTTTAACTTTCTTGACTGTTTTATTATTTTCAATTCTAAAATGTGTCTTATATAGGTATAACATAAACTATTTGTGAATTGGTATATAAAGCAGTATCCAACATTGACAAGGCACCCAAAAGGAAGCCTAAGTGCTTTTGAAGCTATGAAGAAAGAAGGTTTCGCTATGACAAGCCCAACAGCAATGAGAGAAAGAGGGATAGCCAAGAGCTTACATTACATGCTCATGAAGATTACAAGATTTCCTTCACATAATTTAATTGGTTGTCATTTTTTGAGGATCCTACGGTGCCTAATATGTACTTGGCCTTTGATAAATAACATTTCTGAATGTCGCATCTGATTAGCAACTGTACTTATCAGTCAGTGCTTGGCAATTAATAGCTCTATCAACATGTGAAAATCTGGAATAAGCAACAAAAAAATGCAACCATCTTCCTGGGCTATCATTAGCATTTTGAGCACATCATCAACATGAAAACAAATTGATGCTTAAGTATCATTTAAAATCTCAAAATATGTCCAGCTGTGCCCAAATTTTTCAAAGAAATTTGACTTTTCTAAGCTTGTTGGCATGGTGATAAAAACCAATTCAAACTAACTCATTTAGTAGAATGCATAGCAAATGAAATAGGAATTAGCCAACTAAGTTGAAGCATCACTTATCCATTGCAATGAATTTTGATTATGGATGTTTAGATTAAAAAGCAAAGCTATTATACAACAATAACTATCAAGTACATCTTTTTTCATGATATTTTCATATCTAGCAAAAAAAAAAAACAAAATCATTCCAGATAAATAGCAGCATTAAAATATCTTAGTTAATTTGCATTTTTAATTAAACTATTGTCATTAAAAACAAAATTAATACAAAATTATTTTTAACTTGAACAACATTTTTATATAGAAAAAGTAATTATCACCTTATCAATTTACTTCAATTTTTCCCATCACTTCACTACAAATTTATTGATCATCCAATTTAAAAAACTTCAAATTTCTAATAAATATGATGGTAAATAAATAGAGGAGAACATTAAAATAACAATTAGTTGCTCTTGGACAAAGTGCAAGAAAATATAAAATGGATATGAAAGCATATATGCCTAATATAGATGACTTTAATGAAATATGCGAACATGTAATCCAACCATTGTGCAGATTGGAATAAAAGGAGCTTCTTGGTGTTGATCAGCAAATTTCATTTCAAGCCACAAATGATTTGAGCAAAAAATGCATCTAGCATATCTTTTGGATCTCAAATTTTATAAAACAAAACTAGCTCAGTTAATCCATATAATTTTTCTAAATGGCATTTGTGCAAATGTATCACTTAGCTTTTTTTAGTTTAGGTATGTCATACTTTACAAAGAACAGACATATTAATATCCCACATAGAGCTTAATGCTTTTTAGAAATGCGTTAACAAGAGATTTCAAATCCAAAACTTACTAACACATTTCAAACTAAATTTTTCTAGGTATGTAGACACTCTTTGATCTCTCCTTGTGGTTATGAGTCTCCAAAGAAAGGGCTTGTTAAGTATGCAACAGCAAAAGAAGAGCTCACAATGATAAAACATATTACTCACCATATGCACCTATATAAAATTTGAATTAAAATTGATAAATAAATGAATCAATTAAGGGGGGAAAAAAGTTTAGATCAATCTTTCTTATAGCAAACCTCTTATTCACAAAATAATTTGAGAAACCAATGAAGAGACTTCATGAAAATATGTCACAAAAAGTAATGTATAAGAAGAAAAGTTGAAAAACTACCCAAAGATTCGAACTGAATTGAATATTGACTAAATCTAGTGAAGTGCATAAAAAATCATGGCCATCTCAATGCAACAATAATTACTCAAATATGTATAAACATCTCCCTATCCAATTTAATTGGCTCCAATAGACAAGAGCAATCCACAGGAGAAAGCAATGGGGGATCAACGATATAGATGTCGGAGATAAAAAGATGAAGGTATGAAAGAGACAGTGAAGGATCAAAGATATATGACGTACTGATACATAGCATTGGTAATAGTTGTGAAAAGTCACATAGACGTGCTTCATTTTACTGTGAATCAATGGTTTAAGCAATGAAGAAAAAGCATGGGAATGGCATACTTCTTCGTCCAGATTCTAACCATAACTACTTTTTGCCAGAGTGAAAAAGAGAAGCACGTACATAGGTGTTCAATTGGCGGACAAAGCTGGAGAAGTTACTGTGCTTGAAATGCTTGGGAAGAAGATCTCTCGAGAACTCTGGTACGTTCCAAACGACGAAACTATTGTTCCCAGGTCCCCAAGAAACAATCGCATCGGTGGACGGGTCGTCCACCATGTCGTACGTCTTGCTCAGAAACGGCGGAGGCAGGTTCCCGCTAAGGGCTGCACTCCCTATAGCAGACGCGGGAGTCGCCCCTCCCTCTCCACCACCTCCTTCAGCGGATGCAACGTTCATCTCTCCTCCGAAACCGATGCCTCCTCGCATCAAATTGCAGATGCCACCCGAAATTAAATCATCAAGAAGACGCCTAATCTTGAGAAAAAGCAAGAGAGAGGCGAAAATTGAACATGAAACGGGTCACAAGAGCAGAGGAAAACCCCTAAATACGGCAGCGGTAGTTGCATCGTTGATGGTGGAGGGAAAAGCTGTCTTCGTCGGCGGCGATGTCAATCTTGAAGACGGCGGAGCACGGCTACCGTGGAATTCATTTTTTAACGTGCAAGATAGGCCCCATTTGCTCTTTCGAAAGGTGGTCTGGTTAAATTTATTCAAGTATTTTTTTTAAATAAAGCACTATTTATGTTATTGCTTGTTAATTTATTATGTTCACATTTTAAGAACCTATGGAGATTTTAAGCTAATCTCTTATAAACAGAAAGAAAATATTTTTAAAAATGTGAGTTATTTATAATTTAGGATTTTTTTAACACATTTAAAAATATTTAGATTTGTTTAATTATATTGATTAATGATAATATAGTTTTGTTGGGATAATTTAATTCATATTTTTGTAATTGTTTTTTGGAACAAATAAAGAAGAAATCAACACCATCATGTCTAGCGGCAAGAGCACAAAACGAGTTCAAAGAACATCAAACGTTTTTTAGCCTCGAGATTCGTGCAGTGTAAATGTAAGGTAATGAAATTTTTTGACAGACTCTCTTTTACCAATGAAGAACCTTACCTCAACAAAGAATTAGTGGGCTTGTACTCTTCATCAATGTAAACTTAGAACTGTTGAATATTAAACTAATAAAAATATATATTTAAAAATATTATGATTAAATAATATTAAATATATTATTATTCAATAATATGTTATTTATATTTTTTATTGAATTTATCTGTTTTATAATTAGTATATGTTATACACTTATTTTATATAAAAAAAATGTAAATTTAATTATGATTTTTTAGAAGGTACAAAATTATGCATTATAGTTTCAAAATTATACAAAATAATGTATGATAATGTGATTTTTGTTTCAAAAAACAATTTTAAAATAAAATTAAAAAATTATTTTTACTAAATCATCTTTACTTTTCAAAAACAAGAATAAGAATAAATATCTATTTAAGATTACATTATCACATTATAGTACTCTTTAAAGATCCTTTATAAGTGACATTCTTCACATAAGATCCATCACCTAGTTTTTTTAACAAACAAATTAATAAATTAAAGACATTATTTGTATCAAACATCATGATTTTCATATTTTTAACCTACATTTTAAAAAAAATCATTTAATCAATGTAAAGTACACAATTCATCAACAATTCTAAATAATAATAAACTACTAAACATAATTTTTAAATAATATTTTTCAAACTTATTAGTTTAATATTTTGCATAAATTATTTCAAAGATAACCAATCAAATTAAATGAAACAAATTACACTGTAATTCTATTTCTATTATATACAATAACCTAAAATTCTATTAAAAACTTTATATTTCAATAAGTAGATATGATTCACAAATTCAAACATCAAGATATCAAAAGAACCTTTTTAGGTATTTTGATTGAAAATAAAAATACCCAACAATTTTCTCAATAAAAAAATAAAAATACCCAACAATTTTCTCAATAAAAAAAGATGATTTGATCACAATTCAATCATCAACAAAATCAAAATAATTTTTTTATGTATTTTGTTTTTTAAAAAAACCCAATTCTTTTCAATCAAAAGTAACCAAGATTGGACTACTCACAACATGCTTCTTTGAAACCCAAGACAGCCTCCCCTGCGACACATGGCCTCTGTTTGGCCTCCGGCCATGGATGCTCAGCCTCACCTCATAGCTCTCCTCCTGTCTGGGCCTCGAGAAGCTGAGCTGATACCTAGAGAGGTCCACTCGCACTCCGCTCGGCTCCTCGATCCTGGCCCAGTACACCGTGCTCCCCTTCCTCACGCTTGTCGCCGTCCGCCGGACGATCTTCGACGTGTTCGACCCCAGCCTTGCTGAGATGGTCGGGTAGTTCAGCTGCTCCGCTTTGTTGCTCTCGTTGCAGGAAATGAAGCGCTTGGCAAACACCCAGATCTGAACCAGTTCCCCCTTCGTCAAACAAACAAACAAACACCTTGCATGCGCTGTGGGGGAGGGGATGATATTTCTTACCTGCGTGTTGGTGTACCCCAATCCGCAGAGGTAGTGTAGGTAATCGTTAGGATTGATGTCATAGACAAGGCCAGGACGCATGGCTCCCTCCGGGTTGAGCTGCCCAGCCCCGGTGGCGAAGAGACTTGCCGAGCTGTTGTGAGACAATTCGTCGAACAGTTGGTAGCCGTCGAGATCAGTATATATGGCCGACGTGACTAAAGCGGAGTGAATCATCGCCGGCGACCACCGGCGGTGTCTCCTCCTAACCAGAGCTGCGACACCGGCGACGTGGGCTGCAGCCATGGACGTTCCGCTGAGGAAACCGAATGAAGGGGCGTCATTCACATGTGGCGGCCAGGCGGAGAGAACGTTGACTCCAGGGGCGACTATGTCGGGCTTGAGCAGGCCGCCGTTCATCATGCTGGGCCCCCGAGCGGAGAAGGCGGCGATGGCGGGGGACGGACGTGCGCCGTAGGCGGTGCCGTTGAAGAAGAGCGCCGCCGTCGCAGTCTCTGGCGGGGATGAGTAGATGTAACTCCGGATTGTCCGGCCGTCGAAGTAGCTGACGTGCGAGGCAGGCAAGTCGTGCATTTCGGACCGAGTGGTGGACCCGTGCTTACGCCGGTTCATCAGTATGACGCCGGCAGCGCCTGCGGCCCTCGCGGAGCGGGTCTTGTCGGTGTTCTCCCCGTCGCCGGCGAAGCAGAGGATGATTTTTCCCCTGGGTGAGCAAGAAGTGAAAACAGAGACCTTGAACAAGGAGAAAAAATAAGACGGCGGCCCAACCTCAGATCGAGATCGCGCAGCGAGCGGTGGCGGCAATTGGCGA
Source organism: Vanilla planifolia (assembly GCA_023846275.1). Lineage (NCBI taxonomy): Eukaryota > Viridiplantae > Streptophyta > Magnoliopsida > Asparagales > Orchidaceae > Vanilla > Vanilla planifolia. The sequence continues at coordinate 2,334,348 of CM043870.1, forward strand.
GGGCGGGGTCGCCGTCGATGCCGGGGAAAACTAGCGGGAGGAATATGGGAGGGAACTCGTGGATCTGCGGCTGAAATGCGGATTCTCCAACGAGTAAAACTCCATTGCCAAGCTTTACCGCGGCTTTCATCCTCCTATCCAGATTGCTCGCGCCGACGGTGAGAAGCCAGGGAGCCTCGTGGCTGAGCGCGCCCCGCCTCGGTCCGCTGTTGCCGGCCGAGGTGCAGACGATGATGCCCTTCGAGAAGGCCGAGAAAGAAGCTGTGGCGATGGCGTCCCGATACATTGGTTGCGGAAGACCACCGAGGGGTAAGAGGAAGACGTCCACACCGTCGTGTATTCCCTGCTCGACGGCGGCAAGTATGTCGCTTTCTCGACATTCTCCTTCAATTGGATCTCGTTCGTCGATATCAGTTTTAAAAATGCAATCTTCTGATAAATCAAGAGAAATCTTCCGCTAGCTTTACCTTCAAAACAAGCTTTGTAGACAGCTAGATGTGCTTTGGGCGCCATTCCGGATGCCGTGCCGCTGGCCATTCCACCAACCTCCGCGTGGAGTACAAAGTTCCCAGCAGCGATTCCGGCGACGTGAGTCCCGTGCCCGTCCCCATCAAACAGGGAATCCTTCTGTCCTCCTGCACGGAAAACCGCCGCGCCAATGAGCTTGTTGTTGCAGCCGGCAACAGAGCATCGCCCCCGCCACTTGACTGGCGGCGGCGGCATCCCGTCGTCGTTGAAGGACGGGTGGTCGGGGGAGATACCCGAATCGATCAAGCCGATAGCGACGCCCTCTCCAAAGAATGACTTCTCCCATGCCCCGATGCCACTTCCGCTGGCCCATTCGTCTGCGAGGCCGAGAAATCGGGGCGTGTAGGTCGTGTGAGGCACGAGGCTGCGGTCGGGGTGGCAGAGGAGGAAGCCGCCGGCGCCGACGGCGGCTTCCTCCATCGCTCTGGCTTCTTCCGGGGTGAGCCGGGCTGCAAAACCGGAGATGGCGGAGCGATAGGAGTAGATAAGCCGGGGGGAACCGGAGGACAGGGTGGCGTTAGGAAGGAAGGAGGCGTGCCAGTTCCTGAGGCCCGAGGGAGAGAGGAGGGTGGAGTTGGGGTGCTTAACGTGGATTATATAGGTTTGGAGATGGCGTTCGGTGGTGATGGGGAGGAGTTGGGAGAGGGAAGGGGAGAGGAGGAGGAAGAAGATGAAGGGAACCAGGGTGGAAGGAGGAAGGAGAGCTCCCATTGTTGGGAATCTATGCGGCGGCAAGGACTGTTTTAATTAGCTCATAGAGTGCACTTCTGTGCTTTCTTTTGCTCGATTTAAATTTGTGTCAGTTATAACCTCATTTTATTAAAGCCTAGTTTTAAATATTATTTTCAAAAAAAAATATTCTCAATTTAAATTATAAAAAAATTAATAAAAAAAAATTATCAAAATTATATTTTCACCCATATAAAACGTTTTTACATGTATTATTTATCTTGAAGTTTTTTTTCTTTTTTAAAGTCATCAATTTTTTGGTTTACATAGGTTTAGACATCATATTATGCTACTAAGATCATTTAGAGAATTCTTTATTAATTAAAAATAGAGTTAAAATATACATTTACTAAATATTTGTCAATATGAGTTTAATGAAATGTCTAATATTTTGAAATGATTAAGTTAATCTTTTATTTTTTAATTAAATGGTAAAAAAAATTTAATATTATTTTAAATATATAAAAATAATTTTTATTTTTCTCTTAATATATTTTTATATTAATAAAATATTTTTCAAAAAAATTTAAATAAAAGCCTAATTATGTTTCAAAACATATCATCACCTTAAATTGATTTTTAAAATAGTACATCAATTTGAGTCTAAAGTTTGATCATTTATACTAAACTAATATTGTAATTATTGGATTTATCATCTTATATTATTTGTCACTAATGATTAGTATTATATTTGAAGATGACTTTTGTTATTGAAAAGAAATGTTTAAAAAATATTTTAAAAAACTACCATTAAAATGATAATTTTATGAAATTATTTGATATGTTCGAGAATTACTCATTTGCTCTTATTAGTAATCATAAAATTAAACCCAAGTTCGAAGGGTAATGCATCAACCTAAACTAATTTCGGAATGATTTTGAGAGTGATGCCCCAACACGATCATTGTAACAATTGCGAATGGCGAGCGACAACTACAAATGTGTTTAACTTAGAATTATGATTTTTTTTATTTTTTTTATTTGAATTTTTTATTAAATTATTATTGAAACAATAATTTCAAAGATATTGATCAAATAATACGAACTCGGGATATTAGATCAAATATGATAACCAAGAATATTAGAAATGAAATTTAATTATTTGTTTTTGTGTTTTAAAAGAATAATTTTAATCAAGTTTAACATAAAAATAATATCAAAAAATATCTCTTAGTGGTTTGCCACTTCAATTAAGATAATTTTAAGGATATTTTATTTTTGCTTTCTTTTTCTTTAAATTCTCTTATGAATACGAATATTAGTTATTTAGAATTTAAAAAATTATTAACCAAATTTATTAGAAATAATTTAAGTTTTTTATCATCAAATAAAATATTATGACTAAAAGTTAATATCACAAAAACAACAACTTAATCTTATATCAAAAATTATAATATACAATCATTTGAAAAATACCAAACATAAAACTCAATGTTATGTCATTATTTTTCTCAATTTTTGCATAGGATCTCATAATGTGTATTATTATCACCTATAATTTTATGCTAAAGAAATCACTAAGCCAATTTATCTTGATTAAAATAGTCTCAATCGACAAGAAATTTAAACAAATTAAATTATTATAAGTTTTGAAACAACGACATATCGGGATCAATAATCAAATATGTGACAATATTAAAAACTAATAACATAAGAAAACGAAAACATTTTAGCTAACTTTATCATATTTTGAATTAATCCCAATCCCTTAATTCTTTATTACATTTATTCATCAATCATTTCTTTTGACATATCATACTCACTTTGCAATTTAATCTTTCAAAAGACACTTTAGCATTAAGATTTCAATATTACATAAATATGATAAAACTTTTCATTATTTTTAATGCAATATTTTTTATCCTAATACTTATCAGTTTTTTGTCACGAGTCATTCATAAGGATTAGGGATTGATGATTTTATCTCAAAAATATCACATCACAAATTACTTGTGACATACTCTCTATTGTAAATTATATCATTTTTATCATAAAAATATAATATTTTTGAATATATATTTTATTTTTATAAGTTAATTGTATACGTATGATAAATGATAATTTTTTTAAATAAACTATTTATTAAGTTATATATGTTGCTAATTATTAAAAAACTTTTATAAAATATTATTATAATTATTAATTAAAAATTTCTAATAATATAATCGTGTAAATAACATCCAATCTATTATTAACATAATCTTATCATGTGACTTAAATAAAAGAAAAATTATTTTCAACATAGTTTGACTTATTGAAAAATATAATATTAATTTAAAATGTTAAAATAAATCTTATTTTTAGTAAACTAATCAGTAAAAAATGGAATACTTTTGAACGTGATAATAGAATAATATGAAAAAAATAATAAAATTGTTATATATATATATAATATATTAATAATAATATATTTTTGTGTCTTCATATTTTACATATGCTTTGCAAAATTACCAATCATATATTTTGTTTATAGCTAAGGTTGATTAAATGTATTTCTTTTTTTGTAAAATCAAATTTCTTTTAAAGTCAAATAAGATAATGTTTGCTTCAATTATAATCATATATTAAATTTGTTAATGAAATATAATTATTAAATACTATATATATATATATATATATATATATAGTTAAAACATTTGTAGTTTTTAAAATGTAAAATAAAATTTTAATATTATTTTATATGAGGAAGTTATCTTTTATTTTTTAAAGTTGAAGTACATTTTGAAATGTAAATAAACAAATATATAATCTATTTTTAAAAAAAATACTTCATGAAAAATTAGGTTTGAAATCAACATCATTGACACACTTCTTTTCATTTGACGGCTCAAAATCCAACAAGGTCCCTCTCGTCTGCTGCATGACCCTGAGTGGCAGCTCCACCAGCTCCACCTACAAAAACATAATTGCCCTTTTTCATCCCTTAAACTGCTGGAAGATTTGTGTTGCAAATTTATTACTCGATCCTTGCAGAATCTTAAGGGCTTTAGAATAGTTGTATTAGTTTCCTCGAATCGTCGTCCCGCCCCCTTTGCTTCTGGCGCATTCTTCATCCGATTCCCTTCGTATCCCATCCGTTTCCGTCTTATTAAGAAACGCCCTAACGTTTTCAGTTGCCGAAAATGGCCCTCTGCTCTCAAATTCCCATTTTGACCCTCATTGCTGCTCTTCCGGTAATCGGAAACCTTTCTCGCTAGGGTTGATTTCAGCACAAGGAAGGATTTCACCACAGTTCCACCTCTGGATCTCCGCTTCTTGTTTCCTCTGTGCATCATCGGCGATCTAATTGACTGATCAGTTCTTATCGATTCCTCACCGTGAATTGGTAGGGCATTCTTCACTGTGCTTGCTTTCCCTTTTCTTCTGCTTAGAATTTTGAGGAAATCGGTTCATCTGGTGCTTTCTGATCTGATTTTGCAAGCTAGGTTACGCTCGCAGATTCGGAACCATGGCGTGAGTACACTGTGAGTTTGTGACTGATTGCTTGCCATGGGGAACAGCGAGGTGGACACACAGGCGAAGGCGCCGAAGGCGTCTGCGCAGCACGTTAGTGATCGATGTCTTGTTGTGTGATTATTTACTGCGTGAATACTTTATATGCGCATGTGAAAAGGGAATGGGTTGTTTGATTGTTCAGGAGCAGCCTTCGGTTACCAGTACAAGCCCGGCTACGCCGGTTTATGCGGATTGGTCCACCTTTCAGGTTGTTTGCTTGGGAATTCTTTATGCTTATTCGAGTTCTGATTTTTCAGCTGCGATGTTCTACATGTTTGATGATACTATTATCTTTTAAATTTTTGTTTGATTAGGCTTATTCAACGATCCCTCCACCTGGGTTCTTCCATTCGGCCGTGGCCTCCAGTCCTCCTCCACATCCGTATGTTTGGGGTGCACAGGTGTTTTTATTTGTCTGATTTAGCTCGTTGGGTTTCTTCTGGTCATACATTTTTCTTGGTGTCTGTATGTGCTTCTACTGTATAAGAACAAAACCAATGAGATCCGTAGAATTATTGGTTAGACTATTTAGCCAATTGAATATTTGAGTTGTTCTTTTCATTTCCTTTAATAAAGTAGTGACTTAGGAAGTCTTTCAGCAAAATACTATATTATTTGTTATGTCCGGTTTTCCACAGGCAACATTTTCATATTATGGAAGACATTTGCTAATGCATGGTGGTTTGTTTGGGTTTTGGATGTTGGTCTTGTGTATGATATTTCTGTTTTAGCATTGAAGATCAGATATTTGTTTGCTAACCTAGGGTTTTGGAATAGGATTGTGGTTATAAAGCATATAGTTTTTTTATATTCCTTTTGTTCTTTTTATTTTTATTGATTTACTTTTGATGATTCTTATTGGATTGGATGCTGGAAGTTAATCTTTGGTTTGAAGTTTGTTGAGATGCTTTTTGTGATATTTTAGTAGCAGTGGTAATCTAAGAGCTTCGAAAATTCGTTTGTAATTGTTCATACAAATGGCTTTATTGTCTTCTTTCTTTGCTGCTTTTTCCTTATGGAACATCTCTGACATTCTCTTTTTGTTGCTTCATGCAGCATCTCCTACCTCCCTATGGAACACCTACTCCATATGTCATGTATCCACATGGTGGAATATACACGCATGCTACAATGGCTCCTGTATGTTCCATGAAACTGTGCGAGTTGTCAAACCCTTTATTCTGCAAGCCAGTTTAAAACATTTTCTTCTGCCTTTGTTTATCTTAATTCTAATCATGTTCTATTAATTATAATACTTGTTAGGGGCCACATGCATATGGTTCTTATGCTATGCCTTCTCCCAATGGAAATGCAGAAAATTATGTAAGTTTCTTGTAATGCTATTAAGCTAATTTCACTACTCGTGTCTTGGTTAATTTTTAGTCAAAACCTTAAAGAATATTACCTATATTATTTTTACAGGGTGTTGTTCATGGTGGTGATGGAGAGGGCAAATTGTCTGAATGCAAGGATAAAAGCCCAATAAAGAGATCCAAAGGAAGTCTAGGAAGTTTGAACATGATTACTGGTAAGAACAATGAGCTTGGAAAAACGTCAGGGGCATCAGGCAATGAGGCATATTCACAAAGGTTAAGTAAAGTCATACTTCACTATAGGTTACTTTTATTGCTCCATGTTGTTTTTTACCCACATATACAACTTGGTCTGTGTAGTGGAGAGAGTGGAAGTGAAGCTTCAAGCGAAGGAAGTGATGCCAATTCCCAAAACGTAAGGAGGTTATTTTGCTTTTTTGAGATCCATAGATATTCTTGATAATAAACTTTGACAGGAGAAATCAAAAAGCAAATTCTATAGATTTGGTAGCTTTAAGATTAACAAATCCAGGATTGTACTTATGTTGCATATCATACATTGAAGGAGCTAAAACCCCTAATTTTGGAGATCAAAAGCAATGTTGCACTAATAAATATGATCTTCCTAATAATTGGGGCTTGCAAAGAAGGATTGATTGGATGGGCTGTTTGACTAAATAGTTGGGCCGAGTGGGTGGGGTGCTTTGGTGAGCCTGGTTATTGTGCTTTGGTGGAGAGCAAGGTTGGCTGGCCAAAAACAAATAACTTTGATGGTATTTTGCACTTGTTTGTTCATGTTGGTCTTTTTTTACGTGAAGTCCTCATGAAGAATATGGACCAATTTTTTTTGTGGCATTATCTTTTGTATACAACAATGAATTCTGCTATTTAACCATTTAGCCACTACAAAATATTATTTATATTACCATGTAAAAGACTTAAAGTTATTAATATTCAATTTTTTCATCAAATTTAGCTATTAATTGGCCCTAGTTTAGTCTTCAACCATTATACAACAGCTTTTGGAAATTTAAATTTGTTTGATGAGCCACATGATGAGAAGAAATTTTGCAATGAGATATGAGATTTGTTTGACATAGTTAATCCATTTGACTATTGTATTTTCTTTTATCAGTTTCATCTTTAGCTGATAATGTTGTATAACTAGCCCCAAAAGCCTGTTGATTGCAAGTCTTCAACCTAATATTGAAGATGTTGTCTTCATGATTTTCTTTGTAACCCTTACTACGCATCCTGAAAAACAAAAATGATTTCTTTTTGTATACTTATGTAGAATTATCACACCTTAGGAGACTGCTAATTTAGGATACTTGTTTAGACCTTATGAATCGTCAATGCCAGCAAGGTTGAACTCCTTGGATGGTGTAGAGGACTAGGTATTACCTAAGGTCTTCCAAGGAATGACCATGTTTATGATAGATGCATCAATAGTGACAATCAGTTGGAGTGTTTGCAATGAAGATAGTTCAAGGATTGTAACGATTAATGCAGGTGAGTCGATGGTGAAACGAATGATTTGTTATGAATGTAGACCAGAGACGTGACCTCTAATTGCATTGGTGACAATCAATAAGGAAAAAGATAGATGCAAATTATTTGAAGTTTGTTTAACCCAGTTATCCCAGTTTTAATAGGGTTAGAGAGTGAAGTTTTTTTTGCCTTCTATCCCAGGTTAGTCTAGTTTAGAGTGATTTTGTATTTAGCTGTTGTCTTGAGTTAGACTATATTAGGATGAATTTGTGTTTGACACATGCCTTGGGTTAACGATAAGTTAGTTTTTTGTATTTGACTATTTTGCTTACCTATGCTACACATGCTCAGCTACTTTGCAACAAAATCAACTAGTACATTTAAGAAGCCGTTCACTGTTATTCATACTTGTCTTCATTCTTATAGTCTCTATTATATTTACAACTTATAAATAATGCATTTAATATTAAAAAAATTAAAACAAAAATACTATTACTTAATATAAATCTTTTGGAAATTTAAACTTGTATTAGTTGAAATTTAGAAATAAACATACTACTAACATTAGCCAAAGTTTGCTAACTATTAATTTATTCTTGGTAGAACACTCTTGAACAATGTGGTTGTGTTCTACTCTAATGAAGTTTGAAATTGGTAATGCTAAATTGAATGATCTTCATGTTTTCCTTTAAAAAGCTAGAAATATTTTGCAAATGTGTTGTGTTAAACTTGTTTGATGAAAGCATCTTTCTGATCCTTTTTCCTTCAATGCTGTTATTAAAGGTCACTACACATAATTTTGTACAGGAATCTTCACGAAAATCGGGTGATGCTCAAAATAGTGTTGATGGTGGGAACATTAAAATTTCTCATCTTTTTAGACTATGTTTTACTGTAATACTTAGTCTATATATGTGTGTGATAATCAGCAACAACTCAGAATGGAAGCTCGGTTCATGCGAGGACCGCCCTTGGTTCTCAAAATGGAATTGCTTGTGCAACATCTCAACCAATGCTTGGTCAGGCAGTGTCAATTGTGCCTATTCCAGTACCTACTACAGCTGGAACTCTTAATGGCCCTGCAACAAATTTGAACATTGGGATGGACTTCTGGGGTGTAGCAAACCCGTCACCTGCAGCTCCTGTTCGGGGTAAGCTTCCTGCATTTACTCCTGCACCAACCATTGTTCCTGGTGCTCCATCAGAACTATGGATGCAGGTATGTGGTTCAGTCCCCGCCTATGAACTATTAGCTAAAAATGCTATTTTTGCTCATTTACATTCCTAAAGTTCTTATGACCTCTATTGACTTTGAATGCTAAGTGTAACACTGTTCTCACCTTTTTTTCTTTATTGTTATTCTATTTTCTCCTAATTACTATTTCTCTTTAGGAGTGGCATTCTTTTTGTATATAAAATCTTATGCCCTTTATTGTTTGTATATAAACAATGTCAAAGAGGGCCATAAGACACATTAATCTTTAATACTAAATTGTTGTTGGGGTTGGTTGTGTCAATAATGGAAAGGAGGCTGCATCCTTTTAACAGGTTTATCTGTATAAAAATTAAAATAATAATTTCTTTCTTGCAAGTGACTCGTTTTTTTTTTCAGAGTTGATAGCCATACTGTTATTTCTCAATATGCATGATATATGAACTGACCCAAGAAGCACTAAGTTATAACTGATTTCTCTCTTTCTCTCTCTTTATTATACTTCTATTGTAATAATATCAACCAAAAAAGGCCTATTACTAGAGTATATAGTGCTTATCAACTATTTGTTTGATATAGCCCGGTCTTGTTAATAAGAAGTGATTTTATCTCCTGAGCATTGATCTACAATATTTATGTCTATGTGATTTGCATTTTAGGCATGACATGGTTGTAATTCTTGTCAAAATGAACGCAATACACATTTGTATGGCCTCAACTTGTTTTGGCATATTATTTAATATTTAAGCTTGAGTAATTTTTTTGAAGGTCAAATGTGAATTTGTTTTCCCATCAACAATGATATGATTGACTATTATTGTCACTATGAAACTTGGTGTAATAGTTTTAAGAGATGTTTCACAAACAGTGTAGTGACCAATGAAATAAAACTTTTCAAGGATCATTTGCATGAAGTGTTTTAATAGTGTATGTGCTCATGTTGAGGTAGATTTATAGAGATAAGAAGCTAGAGTGGCAGTTCTTAGGTGATGGCATAGCAAATTAAAATTTCAGCTCTAGATTTTTGGTTTTCACTTTTTTCTTGCATCCTTGAAGTTTTGCATTATATCTTTATAGCTGCCTTGCACTGCCCAGAATCTTTGATGTGTTTTTGGATTATGACCTTTTCCTGTTTTTTCTTTTATATGGAAAATATTTGTAAAGTTATTTTGAGTGTATGATTTGCATATTCATTTTACTCGTGTTTGTTTTGCTTTCCAAGGCGACTAGTCTCTTACCATGTTTCAGGATGAGAGAGAGTTGAAGAGGCAGCGAAGAAAACAATCCAATAGAGAATCAGCTCGACGATCAAGGCTGCGCAAGCAGGTAATAAGCTTATTACTTGTTGACGTTGGCTCATCAGTATCAATAACTGTCAACAAATTTCAGGCTGAGTGTGAGGACCTGTATCATCGTGTTGAGGTTTTAAAAGAGGAAAATGCATCTCTTAGAGCTGAACTAAATAGGATCAAGAAGGAGTACGAACAACTTCTTTCTCAGAATGCTTCTCTCAAGGTGAAAGATTCTCATTGTTTCTGCATCAGATTTCTTCCAGGACATGAATTGCATGATTTAAATTAAGGCACGCCTCTGCAGGAGAGCCTTGGGGAAATTCCCGAAGGAACAGAAGAACTAGCTCATGAAAGAAATGAAAAAGCTTCTAATGATGTGGGGTACAAACCGAATCTTGACCATGAATGAAGAGGAAGAGAACCAGTTTAAAGGAAGAATTGTTTAACCCCTAACTCAGATTGGTTCCTTGAAGAGCAACTTTTCGCCAAACCAGGAACTTAACAAAGCTATTCTTAGCGAATCTGCATCAAGTGTGAAAAAGCAGATTATGATTTATTAATGATGATTGCTTTTAGTTAGCTAAAATTTCAGTTCTGACCTTTCAGAGACTGGATCCTTGCTTGATTCTACTTGTTAGGCTGGTTTCCCTTCTCGTTTTATCTGTTATTATCTAAGTTTTAAAACAACTATGTAACCCTCTGCTCTTTGTTTATCTCAGCAGAGGATGTAGTTCATATATGCATACTTCAAATATATACGACCTGATCTTAGTTATATATAATTTTCATGCTATATCAGAAATCTTATATATTTGAGGATGCATTGGACATTCTTTCAAATTCTTCATCCTAGGGTTTGTCTGTCTTGTTGTTTTTATCTAATATTAATGTGAATTCTTTCTTCATCTGGTATTAGTTCCAGTAATATTCTAGGGTTTAATATGTTTTTTTAAGTGCAATATCATGCCCTTGTTAAGATTGTAACATATTTGTTACAAGTTAATGTTTTTCCAGGCTATGTAGAAGCCAAAGACTCCCAATTTTTTGTGGAACTTATGATTGTTTCAGAAGTTCTGTTCCTTTGTTCCTATGAAATGTAAGCTCTCGACAAATTTTATTCATTACTGTGAGCTTGTTTGTTTTCAGCTCTCTGCTTCTCTGGTACTTTGTTGTATCTTCCTTGTCAAATTTGAAAACAACTAGCAAATTGCCTTGCAAATCAAACCAAAAAGTTAGTTCCAGATTGTTTAATTGATGAAGATAAATCTTTTTGGTTATCTGCAGAGGGTGATCTTCTCAAGCAGGAAAGAAAGAAGGGGATGGCTAATGGTATGGTATATGCATTTGATTCAATAAGTAGATGAACTTGTCTTTTATATTAACCTTGTATTGTATCTCAAACACTAAACCAAAATTGTACCAAATGACTAAACTACTTGGATGACACTGAAGAGACTTCTGTAAGTATTTGATAATTAAATGTGCATGAAATTATATGCTCATTATTTGTGGGTTTTGTATTTTTCATGCGAATTTAATCATGTAAGCATTTGATAATTATCTGCATGTAAAATCATGTTGTATTATTTTTAATTGGTTTTTTAAGATATATTTATGTGATTTAGTTCTTGATTTGGTGTTCAAGTGATTTAGTGTTTTTGCTTCCTTTGAGCAAAATTTGATTCATGTTTTTATATGAAATATGGATTTTGTATAATTTATTATTTGGTAATGTGGGCCAAGGCATGATAATTCAATAGATTGAATAAAATAATATATTATTTGGTATTTGGTGATTTTTTTTGGTATTTTTATGTATTATTTTGAGAATTTTATCAAATAATGTTAAATGGGTATTTAAGCAAGGAAAAGAATACTATTAGGTAAGATGAAAGAAAATGGAAAGGAAATGTCGACTCTTAATATTATAGCTAAGAGGGCATTGGAATAAATTAATATGTATTAAAAAAATGATAGCTTATTATTATTAAATGAAAATAATGATCTAAAAATTAACTTTATATTTTTGATATTTCAAGAAAAAGAAAATTTTAAGAATAGTAGTACATTTTGAGCATTTTATGAAATAATATAACATATGGTGTTTAAGCATGAAAAAGAATAATGTGAAAATAAAACAGTATACATAAATAGCTTATATGTAAGATGAAAGAAAATGAAAAGACAATATCTTATGAGTAGACATTGGAATGGATTAGTATGTATTAAACAAATAAATGATGTATTTATTGAATGAAAAAAATAATTTAAATTTTATAATTTTTTTGTGAGATAAAAAATGGTATTTTTATATTTTTGATATTTTTAGAAAAAAATATTAAGAACATTATATGTGCATTATTATATGTAAAATTTGAATATTTTATGAAAAAAATGTAACCTATGATATTGAAGCATGAAAAAAAGACTAATGAGTAAAATGAAAATTAAGAAGGGGAAATAAAATAATAAAAATAAATAGTTAATAGATAAGATGAAAGAAAATGAAAAAAAAACATTAGCTCCTAATACAAATATTAGAATAGATTAATTTATATTAAACAAATAAGTAACACACTATATTAAATGGAAATATAAAACAATTAAAATGTTATAATTTCTTGGTGAGAGAAAAATTGTTATTTCTATATTTTGATATTTTAAGATAAAGAAAAGTTTAAGATAATTATATACATATTTTTCTAAGTAAATTTTGAGTAATAAAATGATAAATAAGAAAAGAGAATAAAATAATAAACATAAATAACTAATATGCAAGATGAAAGAAAATGAAAAGAAAATATCATTTGATGCTTACAACTCCTAATACTTGGTAAGGAAAAATAAGCATAGATTAATTATTTTAAATAAATAAATAATGTATTATTTTAATAAATTAATATATATTAAATAAATAATTAATATACAAGGTATGATGCGTTGCTCAAATCTTGACCTCTCAACGGCACCCAAATATCCTTGCTTCCCTCCTCTGTACCCAAATCATACCGACCATTTTGCCCGTCGACGTTTCATCGATGGAATCGATCGGAACAACCTTCCTCCCTCCTTTTCTTGCCTACCCGAGACCCTCCCCTAAAGCCTTAAATTCCTCCAAACCCCGCAAGGTAGCCGTCATTCGCGCCGCCGCCCCGTCGCCGAGCTCCTGGACCCTAAGCGACGGAAATGAGGCTGAAACACAGAGAAGGACTCGGCGGCGGCCGCCTAACTTCCATCCTCGGAAGCCCCTCTCCGATGACGATGCACGGCGCATCATCAATGCCAAGGCGCAGTACCTCCGGCGCCTGCGGCGGAACCAGGGGCCCCTTGCCGAGACGCCGCGGTGGATCCGCCGGACGCCGGAGCAGATGGCGCGGTTTATAGAGGACGGTAGGATAGAGGGGGAGAAAAATGGTCGGCACGTGCTGGCGGCGGTCAAGGCAGTCCGATCTTTGGCCGGGCAGCGCGAGGGTTCCTACGATATGAGGATGGTAATGGCTTCCTTCGTCACTAAGCTTTCCTTTCGAGAGATGTGTGTGGTCCTCCGGGAGCAGAGAAGTTGGCGCCAGGCTCAGGATTTCTTTTCCTGGATGAAGCTCCAGGTTACCACCGGGTTTGATTCTTCTTCCATTTCATGTTTTGATGAGTTTTGATCAAGTAATTTGGGAATTATTTCGAAAAACTGCCATTGATCCTAATGTGTGTTGTACATGTTGCTCAATCGAACAGTAGTTCATCTGATGGTGTTTTTGTTCTAGAAGTCAATTCATTCTCAATCAACCAAACTACATTTTGAGAAGTGACTTTTTGAGGTACTCTTCCCCCTGCGGCCCCCATCCACCCCTCACTAATGTCAAAACAAACGAACTCTAAACTGTTCAATATGTTTTATTGAAATCTGCATGCATTGAATCCGATGAATAATTTTTATAAATAATTTTTGACTGATTTGTATATATATGTATTTACTATGAAAGTTCCTCTGGTTCATAAAGGAACTAAAGTTGTCCCCTTAGCTTATGTTTTGAAGTATGTAACTTGATATGAAAATTTCAAATTCTTTAGCGATTTGAAGATTTGTAAGGGGAATTAAAGAACTTTGAAGAGCCAATTAGGGCATTTGAATCCTTAGGATGGCTGTTTAAGGTCTTTTGGGGATTGAATGTGCAAATCCAAGTGGTTTGAAATTGGAAAGGCCAATTAGGGCTTTTAGATTTGAAGAGATCAAATGGTTATTGAAAATAACGAAAATTTAGTAGTTTTTATCTCAATGAGCATTCGATGAATTTGTGTTGTTTAGAAGAGAAGTTAAGTGTAGAATTTATATCCATCAACTTCATCTAGCCCTTGGAATCATTATGGAATCTTTGGGGGTGCTCTTTCAAGATATCACTTCTGGCTTGGTCACTTTGATGTTTTGATGTAATTTGGTAGCTTTTAATGAGCTGGGAAGCCTGATAAGTAGTTCCAACAACATCAAGTGACTATTAAGGTAGTTCTAAAAACCCATGGCTCATTATTATGCCTTTGTTACTTGAGATTAATTTGGTTAATTTACGATTAGAAGCTCTTTTAGCCGTTTTGATGAGTTATGGAGCTCAAAAAAATGGCATTGGCTTCAAATGCATATAAAAACACTTGTGGTGTTGGGAATAGTTTGGACATTTCGTCTTAAAGGTGTATTTTGATAATTTTGACCCTTAAGAAAACTCATGTAATTTTTAAGATTAAAAAAAAACCTAAATCGGTAACAATAAGTTTAGGATAAACATTGGTCTAGTCATCAAAGTTTTTAACACTAATTTGGTTCAATTTAGACTAGGTTTTCCCTTTATAGACATTTTAGCAAATTTATCCTCATAGTGGAAATTTTTGGTGAGGTTTTCAGTTTGTATAATGTGGTAGCTTTAGTATTTATGATTGCTGGTCAATCGTGATGTCAAACTTTGAATGAGTATCCCATTAACTCTTAACAAACTGTTAATGTGCAGCATGATTGACCTATTTTTTTTCAAGCTTAGTCAATTAGGAGTGAAACAAAAAAAGTTTTACAAGAGTGTTCGCTTTTTATGATAAATGAGCAGAAACTTGAGTATTATTTCATACTTAGTTTTCATTTACATCGCCGTGACTAATATACTTCTGAAACATTACATTTATCATAGCACTAGCTGCATAGTTGTAATGTCCTACCAAAATAAGTGGCTCCCTAGATATTTTTCTGCTTAGTTTATGTTTAGTTCAAAGTATATATGTTGGTGCTTTTGACATCCTTTTGAATTTAGTTCAGAAGTACTTACTAGACTTGACTTTTAAAACAATATGTTATTATGAAAAAAATTAACACCTTCCAATAATTTGCAAGATATTCAAATATTCATCTTGTTTAGTATGCTAAATTAATAGCTATGTATTCATTATTTTACAGAGAACTTGACTGCTTCCTGAATCAACTTTTAGTATTTTCTCCAAATTTGTTTAAACCCAGCCCAGTTCCTTACCAGTACACAAATTAAAGTTGTATATAAGCTTCTGTTAGTCTTAAATAGAACTATTGACATCTCTATAAGCCTTGTAGTGTTGACATCAGACACACTTCAGGATATGGCATTCCAAGGCACCCAACTCTTGATTGCACATTTGAAAGATATGAGACTCCATTTGAGGGTATAATTTTTTTCTTACATCCATCTCCTTCCCCTCTTTATACCACATGCAAGCACTTACCTTCATCTTCCTTTTGTTGCTAGACACAGTTGCCTCTTCAAATTCCAATTAGAAATAGTTGTTTCCCGATGCCCCCGTTGTATCCCTAAGTATCATTATGTGTCAAAACTTTGATTAAGCTACTTATCGATGTGATTTGCATATTATTTTGTAAGTAATGTTCCTGTTTGATGAGGAAAATGAGTGGAATTTTTATTTTGACACTATCTTATGGACATATGCAGCTGTGCTACAGACCTAGTGTTATGGCCTATACAATCCTTCTTAGGACATATGGCCAACTTGGAAAAATCAGGCTTGCCGAACAGACTTTTTTGGAGATGCTCGATGCCGGTTGTGAGCCTGATGAAATTGCTTGTGGTACCTTGTTATGTGCTTATGCTAGATGGGGTAGGCTTAAACCTATGATAACATTTTACTTAGCCATTTGCAGGCGAGACATCGTACCTTCTATTGCTGTTTTTAATTTCATGATGTCCTCTTTCCAAAAGCAAAAATTTCATATGAAGGTTATCTACTTGTGGAAGCAGATTTTTGACGCTGGACTAGAACCAAATAGTTTTACTTATGCTGTTGCAATAGGTTCATTTGTAAAGAAAGGGCTTTTAGATGATGCTCTTGGGGCATTCAGCAAAATGAAGAAAGCTGGTTTTGTTCCAAAGGAATCAACATATGGACATTTGATTAGCTTAACTGCTAAACATGGCAGAGATGAGGAGGCACTAAGAATTTTTGAAGAAATGACACAAAGGGGTATCATTCCAAGTAACTATACCTGTGCTTCGATTTTGGCATTGCATTACAAAAATGAAGATTACTCCAAAGCTCTCCCTCTGTTTGCAATAATGGAGGAGAACAAAATTATACCTGATGAAGTAATATATGGAATACTTGTTAGGATTTATGGCAAGCTTGGCCTGTATGAGGATGCAAAAAGAACTTTTCGGGATATTGAAAAGCTAGGCCTTCTTACAGATGAAAAAACCTATTTTGCTATGGTTCAGGTTCATTTGAATGCTGGATTTTATGATGGGGCTTTAGAGGTTTTCAATGTTATGAAGTCAAGAAACGTGCAGCTATCCAAATTTGCATATAGTGCCTTGCTTCGATGTTATATTGCCAAAGAAGATCTAGAAGCTGCTGAGTTAACTTTTCACGATTTATGTAAGACTGTATCCCCGGATGCTTTCTGTTACAACATGTTACTTACCTTTTACCTTAAAGTAGGACTTATGGATAAGGCTAAGGCTTTGGTTGCTCAGATCAGAAGGTATGAAGTTCCTTATGATGAGGAACTTTACCGGACTGTTTTGGAAGTTTATTGCAGAGAAGGAATGGTAGCTGATGCTGAGCAATTAGTGGATAAAATACAGTGTTTTGAGCCTAGAATGGATAAGTCGAGTAAGTTGTCTTTGATTAAGTTGTATGGAGAAGCTGGTGCACTTCAGAGAGCAGAACACTTGTTGGACACCATTGAACAACCGGATGCTGATTCTATTGGTTTAATACTTCACTTATACTTACAAAATGATCACTTCAAGGCAAATGAAATGCTTGAATATCTTCTAAGGACAACCAATGGCTTGTCAGTTGCCAATCAATTGATGATAAAGTTAGCTAGGGAAGGCAAGAAGATTACAAATTTGCCTCTGCTTATTTATCAAAAGGTCAAGTTTATATATTTAGCAATACTTTTGTGGTAATTAATGGTCTTTTTTACTTTAGGATCTGTAATTGAGGCCAAATGGATGTATGAGCGGTTGCTTGAACTGGATTCCAGACCTGATGATTCTGCAGTTGCTTCTATTATTATTGCTTATGGCCAGAGACAACAATTAAAGGAAGCAATAGAAGTATATACAATGGCTTCTGGCTCTGGATTTATTGGAAAAGCCATTTATACCTCTATGATTGACACCTATTGCAAATGCAGTAAGGTTGAAGATGCAGATATCCTGTACAACGAAATGATTGAGAAAGGACATGCTCAAGATGCTGTTGCAATGAGTATATTAGTTAATGCTTTCAGTAAACGTGGTATGCATGAAGTATCCTAGTTTGTGAATTCATATTTTTTATGTGTTTTGGATAACTAAAGGATATACCTCTGGTAGAATACTGTGCTATTGCAAACTTGCAGGTAAGATTCACCATTTTGTTGGAGTTTTCTATGGGAAAAAGATGGGGAAATTGCATCATTCAGTGTTAACTTCATCTTCTTGAGTCATTTTTTGATTATTTTTATCTTTCAGGATATCAACTTTGCACCTTTTTCTCTACTTAGCTTCCAGTTGTCTTGCAATTTGAAAACTTTTTGTGCCATGTCTTGATAGCTATGGGTTTTTATTTGTGTAATTCCTTTGTCTAATAGATAATTTGCAGGACAAAACACTGGAATTTAGACATTTTATGCTTTTTACATCTATCTTGTTTTGCCTGCATTATATATCAACCATTAATGCAAAGATTAGAATTGCATGTATTTGAGGAGGTGTAGTTCAAATTTATAATATTGTAAGAGGTGGTTGATTATGTTTGAACATGTTAGCATGTAGATTAGCAATACGAAATAAGTCAATCCTCCCATTTTTGTTTGAGAAAAAGAAAATATAAAATGACATGATGATAGACTATAAAGAAGAACCCTATATCTATGGAGTTATGTAAGGATGTGGAGCAATTAAATCAAAGGTTCTACTAGTAGGACTAATGTTATTGTTGTGTATACTATTTGGTGAAGCAAAATCAATAAAAACCGCATTGGAACTTCGACATGAGAAGTTTCATGATTAATAATGGTGAATTCGTTGAACCTATTCCAAAGGGGACCTAGTTTGCTGCATGATCATGGTTGTAATGATAGTTATATTCTAGTTAGGTGGCTTGCTTTATCAATCATGCCTTCTTCCATCTATATTCTAAAATGGCTGATTCTTCTATAAGACTACTGATTGCTATTCTTTCATGTGCTTTTGTAGGGATGTTTCAAAAGGCTGAATTGTTAATCTTTGACAGTTTCAAGGGTAATGCAAAGCTTGATACTGTGGCTTACAACACATTCATTAAGGCCATGCTAGATTCAGGTTGGGTGACCTCAAATTTCCAATGACCATTACAAAAAATGTAATTTTTATGCTGATTTGGAGAAAATGATTGGCTAACAGGTAAATTACCTTCTGCTATTGACATTTACGACCGCATGATTGCCTCTGGTGTACCTCCATCCATGCAAACATATAATACTATGATTAGGTATTTAACTTCATTGAATTTTGCCAAGTGTTTTGCAAGACCATCGTTTCTTGTAGAATTATTTTCAAGTAGGTTTAGGCCTTCATGGTTTCAGTGTATATGGCCAAGGAGGGAAGTTGAATAAGGCCATTGAGATGTTCAATGCTGCACAAAGCTTGATTGAATCAGTAGATGAGAAAGCTTACACCAACATGATCAGCTACTATGGAAAGGCTGGTGAGATCTTGTTTCATTTACATATTCATAATGAATTGTCTATTTTTTTTTTTTTTTTTGGTTTTGTAGGTAGAATACAGGAGGCATCGATATTGTTTGGTAAAATTAAGGAAGATGGAATTACACCTGGAAAGGTAAATATTTTTGAAGTTTGTTTTAAGTTATTATGATTGAATGCAAAATGAATTTCAATCAAAAGAGGCATATTGTTTGAACTTTGTCTAAGTTATTACATTTACAGCCAAACATGGAAAGCTGTGACTTATAATTATATAATTTTTAGCTGCTGCCTAGGTTTTTAAGGTCTTCTTGATGGTTTTGGAATATGAAGTATCTATAACAAATATTGAACCATGTCACAATATTTGACACTAGGATGGACTTAATCTCTAGGTAATAGGAGAAGGACACTAAAAGGACCTTGAAAACTTGGTAAAAAGGATAAACTTAATCTCTAAAAAATTGGATAAGGACAAAGGATATGATCACTTGGTAAAGATGACGACTTGGTAAAGGGCATAAGTTTTTCAAACATAAGGAATGAGATAATTTTTATAAGCTTTTCAAATAATTTTGTAGCAATGTGATAGATTTAGATGGCTTTTGTAGTTTGATGGAAATCAAATTTTGTTTATGTACTTATGAAACCAACTTTTGGGGAGCTTAGAAAAACTTAACAAAATGGGGGAAAGCAGCAGTATGTGATGACATTCCTAAATTGTCTGAAAAAATATTATAGAAAAGGTCTTCTTTTGTACAAACAAACAAATATGCAAGACCTAGTAAAACAAAAATATTAGGCTTTTAATGTTCTAGTACTCCCCATCGAGCCAAAGCATAGATATTATTCATGTCCAGCTTATCACAATTCCTTTTAAAGGTCTTTGAGGCTATGACTTTGTAAACATATTGGCCAAATGGTTGTCTGAAGGAGTAAAAAGGGTGTAAAACTTTTGACTCGTGATAGTCTCTTTAATGTGGTGACAATTTACTTCAATATGTTTGGTTCGCTGATGAAAGATTGTATTACATACAATTTGAGTAGTAGCTTGATTGTCACTGTGCATCGACAACAGTTTTGGATGCTATGAGGGAAGTTCTTTTAGCAAATGATTTTTAACCAAATCATTTCATAAGTTCTATGAGTCATGGTTTGATATTTAGCTTCAGCATTAGATTAAACTATTATGGTTTGTATTTTGTAGGTGATATCAATTATGTGTCAATTCTTGCATTCAGTCATGTTATTTCGTGAGAGGTATATTGGCATGATATACAATGCTCTTATTGAATTAAGGAAATTAGATAAATTTTTGAATAAACTCAAGAATAATATTAAAGCAAAGAAAATAGAGTTTTTATTTCATTGCAAAAAGATTATAGTACCCCTTGTGCCTAGGACTTATTTTTTTGAAGATAGAGTTCGATAACTCTAGAAATAGTTATCAACAAATGTTGCACAATAGTGTGTATCATTGAGAGACTCCAATTGACAGTGATCTAAGACTTATTTTTTTGAAGATAGAGTTCGATAACTCTAGAAATAGTCATCAACAAATGTTGTGCAATAGTGTGTATCATTGAGAGACTCCAATTGATAGTGACCTCAAACATTAGAATAAACTAACTTATATGAAGCAAAAGTTTTATTGTCAATTTGTTGAGATAGAAAGTATGGTGATGCTTTCCCAATTTACAAGATTCACAATCAAAACTTAAAGAATTGAAAGAAAAAAGTTGTGTTAATTGGTGACACAGATAATCCAAATGGCAATGACATTGAAATGAAAGCATAAAAAAAGAGAACCCCTTGAGAGAGAATAGTGTAAGACTTGTATCCAAGAAATTAAGGTTGTTACATTCGTGACCACCATCAACTTACATTAACAACAGTGAAATCTTGAAGAACACTATGTTTAAGGTAAAGGTTAAATAGCAATAAAATGTTTTTGGTAAGTTGGCTAATAGAAAAGAGGTATTTATGAGAAATTTAAGAATGTGATCAAAAGAAAGTTTTAGATGTATAACAAACCTTACACCATTAACAAAAAAAAGGAACTATCAATAATATGAACAAAAAGTAATGATTGAATGATATAATTCATGTAAAAAAAGATGTATCAAAATCTAAGATATAGAATTCATTATGGCTAGTATTAAAGACAACTAGAGTAGCAACATAGCTTAAATAGAGGATTTAGAATCAAATTGTTGTAGGAGTTAATAGAGACTTTGTAGAACATACTTCATTTTTGACAATATTGGCTCAAAACACAATTCACAAACTTGGTTTAGCATTTTTTTTGTGATTTGTATGTTTGCTAAGAGAGCAACATTGAGTAGGTTAAGATATGTCAAAACCATGATTGTATTCATTATTGCAATTATCACGATGTGTTCCAAGATCCTATAGAAGATGTAACATGTTTGCCTAAGGCAATGATGATGTTGAGTACTTTGAGAGAAGATAGTTGAGAAGATATAACTCTATTAATAATAGTTTGATGTTGAATCAATTTTAGAGATACCTTGCAACTATTAAAGAATTTTGCTACAAAATCTTGTCATTATACCTTATGTTGTAGTAAATCAATGATCAATAAAAGATATATAAGCAATTCATCAAAATGTGTTAAAATACTCTTATAAACACACAGTCTTCATAATGCATATTAAAGATCTTTTTATATAACTAAAATAGAGGTTGTCTCCTATGAATACATCTCATGGGATGCATTCTAAATCTTCTTAGTTGAGTCAAAAAAACATAATGGATCAAGAGATGTATAGTTTGGTTATATTTGAACAACTTCTACTTTCATTTTCTTTTTTGTTTGTGAACTTAAAAAAATTGTTTTGAACCGTGATCAAACAAAGTTCAATTGTATTTTGAATTTTTTATAAACAACTCACAATACAGCCATAGTTCAATTTGGTTCATATCTGATCAAATTGCCTTAGTTCATGTTAAATTTCATGTTGATTTCATCATTTAAACTCCTACATTTCCCAACACTACACACAGATCTGCTACAATGCTATGTTGAATGCCTATGCAACCGTGGGACTACACAACGAAGTCGAAGAACTCTTCAAAGACATGGAAAGAGACAACCATTCTCCTGATTCCCACACATACCTCGCTCTGATCCAAGCCTACACCAAGTCTCAAAAGTACGACGACGCAGAGAAAGTCATCCGCAGGATGCAGGCATCAAACATCTCTCCTACAAATCGCCATTTCCATGTTCTCATCTCTGCATTCGTAAGAGAAGGCTACGTAAGTGATGCCCAGAGGGTTTACAATCTAATGAAGCAAACAGGCTTGGAACCCGATTTAGCCTGCTGTCGAATCATGCTCAGGGCGTTCCTCGAATATGGATTAGTCGACGAGGGAATGGGTTTCTTCGAAACAACTAAGGACCTAGTAAAACCCGATGGATTCATCTTGAGTGCTGCAGTTCATCTTTTTGAAGAACTGGGGATGCAAGATGAAGCAGGTAAGATTCTGGATGCCATAAATCTTGAGGGGCTTGTGTTTCTTCGAAACCTTAAAGTTGGATCGAAGCTGAGGAAGATGAAGAGTTGAAGATGCTCAGTTAAGGTGTTCTATCCTTGGGAATGGAAGGGATGTTTAGTCTTAGTTGTAATGATAGAAATCTCCATGGAGGGGTTGAAGTACTCATGCATTCCTCAATTAGAAGGTTAAAAAGGGAAGATCCGTAGGTTTAGGATTACTAAATGCTTGAGATGTAGCTTGTTCGCTTGTTGCCTAATGGTGGTTAACAGGTTTTAATATTATTTTACTATGATTTTAATTTAATTTGTAATTATATTTAAAATAATAAATAATAAAACATAAGGAATAACAAAAAAAAAAGTAAATTTCGTTCAAAATTGAACCATACTAAAATGAGGAAAGTCCCAAAAGAGCTTTCCAAGTTAAGGAAGGTTTTTTAAATATTTTCAAAAATAAATTTGATTTAACAAAAAAACAAAGGATTTAAAATAAAAAGATATTGTTTTTAAAGTTAAAATAATCTGTCCCTATTTTTTTCTTCCAAAACTAACCTTATAAGAAATGCCCAAACCAAATAAAACCTAATTTCCATCAACGGTTTTCCAATTTAAACCGAATTAAAATGATAAAAAAAGTACAAAAACAATGAATTAGACAAACAAATGCAGGAAATGACAATGTACAGCAGGTATAAATAAGTATAAATTGTGAAGAATTATCATAATTTTGCCTTAATGAAACATAAATAATGAAGAGCTCTTAAAAATGGACATAACGAATCGTATTTTCAAGTAACAAAAAATCAACTAAAGAACAGTGCCACTGACCTGCATAATGCTCAGTTGTGTCCTCTGAAGTACATATAAATTTTCTGTAAAAATAAAATAAATAAATAATAAAAAAAAACAGTTTGAGCTAAGAAAGGAAAGCAAAGAACAGGGCCTCATGACTCATTGTTGGGCAGTATAGCTTGTCCCAATTCATAATAGCTATGTAATGGTAGGCAAGTGAGAAGAGCGAATTGTTAAAAATGAGACTACCTTTAATAAGTTTTTAATAGTTCAGGAATGAATTATCTTATATCGACTACTGAAAGCACAACTCTTGTCTTTATAATTGATGATATAATCTTAAAATAATACATCTTTTAAGATATAACCTGATTAGGTCATATGAAAATTCTATAATTAAGTATGCTATGGTGAGAATAATATTAAGAGCCCTTCGAGAAAGACAAAACAAACTTA
Source organism: Vanilla planifolia (assembly GCA_023846275.1). Lineage (NCBI taxonomy): Eukaryota > Viridiplantae > Streptophyta > Magnoliopsida > Asparagales > Orchidaceae > Vanilla > Vanilla planifolia. The sequence continues at coordinate 2,358,371 of CM043870.1, forward strand.
GATCAGATGGGTCGATCACAACCTGTTAACTTCAAAATTGTCGTGCTTAATTCAAATTGTCGATGTTACTTCATCTAGCTTAAATATGTTTTACTAGCTACGATAATTGGTCATTCATTATATTGTGGATGGCTCTTAACTAACATTAGATATGAAAGAAATAAGAACAACTACGTTTATAATGAAAGGAAGCAAAGACGACTTAGTACAATTTTTTCAATTCTCACACAACTTTCTAGACTTATTTTTTCCCCTACAAAATCTCTTCCCATCTCTTTTTACTACATAACTATCATATCAATATCATGTTTTATCTTATTCATGCATAATAGATAGCATTGCAAAGATTAACTTTGATTGATTTAATATTTAGTCCACACCTAGGCACATTGTTGGTACAAAAAAGAGATAAACAAAGACTTATTTTTATTGAATATTTATTAATGATGATATTATTATGATTAGATGACTGCATGGCTTGTCAAGCATTTACTATTCTCTTCTATATTGATTGAATTCACATCCATTATGGAACAACAGTTACAGTTTTTTACTGAAATAGGTTTGTTATACTAACTCAACATTTTTAAAGAACACTATAGAAAACTATTAAAAAAAAATTCTCAAACCACTATTGTCACAACTGAGTCTTATTATGTGAGAAGTGTTATCAATTAAATTTTATTTTCAATAGTTGTCTCAATATCTTAAGATTATAATAACATATATAAACTCTAGAATTATTTCCTTTATGTGAAACTATTAATCACTTAGTCTTTCATGTAGAAGTCTGTCAGGAGTCCCTTGATACCATTTCTTCTAGGTCAATTCTTTCAATGCCCTACAATATGAGTGAAAGAAAGCCACGGCACTACATAACATTAACAAGTATAGTTTGAAACAGCCAAAGCTTTTAGAAGACATTTCCTTGGATATGACTATAATCAAATGAGGACCATGGATACGAAAACAAGCTCTTTTTACTCAATAATATTGCATCTGCTACCCAAATGCAGAGAAGCAATAGGAAGAAGATAAGATTTTGGAGTAAGAAACAGTAGAACAAACGCCTTGATATACCTGAAGAACCCAAAGGCTTAGCAGCGTCTCCAAGCAAAACAAGCCGAAGCCAATCAAGTAAAACACCTGCATTTAATTACAAAGCATTAACTTTGCGAGATTAAGGAGCAAATGGAAGTATCCTGTTTGTCTAGAAAAACAAACCTAAATGACTCAAATAACATTTTATAAACTAATCTCTGCATTGCAGAAACAGTTAGATAGAAAGGAAAGATGAGTTTATCCTCAAAGTCACCATTAGAACTGTTCAGTAAAATGTCCAAGTAGCCATAAATCCTGGGCCAGTGCCACTTGATCAGCCAATCTTGGCGAAATGTGCAGGCTTAAGTAAGCATGAGTTTGAACTACTTAAGAGATAGCCCAGCAATATTCTCAAGTTCACAATCCCAGCATTGTTGGATGAGTTATGATGGGCATGGGCCTAGAGTTTCAAACAAAAACAGCACAACTGGAGCCAGATTGGCCTATCTAATATGCAGGTTTAGTAGAATTTGTGAAAGAAAATTTTGAGATGTGCAAGGGTGAAGTACAAAGATCTTGCTTTGACAAGATGAATATATAATTTTGAATGAACCAAGAGCATATGTCATGAACCTTGGTATTTAGATAATTTATGTTTGAGCAACTTATGGATGAAAGTGCAATACATTCAATTAATGAAACAAAGGATCACAATAGTTCGCGTTGGGATGTACTTTAAGGACATAATTGCAATGCATTGAAGGAAATGACTCAAGTTCAGGGTAAACATGTTTTATAGTATTCAAACATGTAAGGTTTGTTTTTTCGTTGCAAGTTAGAGACAAGCGGGACATTCAACTTCGTAGAAAAAAAAAATTAAGAAATTATTTCTTAGAATGTTGTTTGGTTATTGATTAGACATGTATTATTTCCTACAAAATATTTTTTTGGCTATTTAAGGAGGCCAAGAGAAAGTAAGAAAACATGATAACTTTTAAGAGACAATGGAGATAGTGTCCATCACTAATGATTAATGGCACAATGGTAAAGGTGATCAGTGATCAAGTGGCATAGTTGACCGTGGTCACTAATGGCAACCTACATTAGATGGCCAATTGAGCATCGATCAATAGTGATAAACATCGATGATTGGGGGATGTGACAGCCTCAGGGGATGGGTTATCGTGGTGACGAAATCCATCAACATTAGTTAGTCTTTAATGTTGCAGAGGATGGAAGCCCAAACAAACATCGAAAATTTTAAGACAAAAGGGCGAAAAGTGATGAAAAAATAAACATGTGATACAAATTGACTTTCCCCATTTACGTGAATCAATATAAGAAGTAATTTATTGTATCTTCTATTTTACTTCCATTTACAATGAGATGAACAAACCCATAATAGCTATGACTAGCAAAAGAGCTGTTTGCATTGCATTTGGGCATTTCTATGATTTTTTTTCAAGATTATGGTTCTTAAAATAAAAATTACAACATAAGAAAAACTTTTGATTGTTTCAAGTGAATGAAAACTTATCTCTTTCTGAAAAAGTAAACTTATATTTCCATGTTTTAATCTTACTCCTTTTTTTAAGTTGATTAAATTGCCACTTGGATCATCAAAATGTTTTCAAAATCTAAGTTCTTTCTTAGAATAGAAAGTCCTGCAAGATGAATCTTAAGTTAATAAAATTTAGGGTATCTCAAAATTTGTCCTTTGCAATGGAAAATAAGATGGATAAAAGCTGTTATGCATTAGCCATATATACTTATGCCTTTTTTCTGAGCGCTTAAATAATTGTACATGAATAATAAGTCTAAAATGAGAAATATATATAAAACATTACAATACAATTGCTAGCAAATTATGGAACTTCCTTCAAGATTAGTAGACTCAAATAAGCATTAGTTGGACCAAAGCAATTGAGACTATGTAACTTACCCCAACTAAAACATGATCAGAGAAGGTATCAATTGCAGCTAGAACGCCCCTGTAGCAAGAAATTAAAAAACAAGATTAGTTAACAGTTTCCATAAATGCCAGCACACAACTACTCAAAGAAACACAATGCATGGTGGCTGAACTGGATAGATGATTCAACAGCTTGTACAAACGGATAGCTAGCTGCACGTGACAAGAATTGACTTCTAGTGAACATCAAAATAGAGAAGATATTCATTCATTCATGTCAGAGAACTACCTGTAGCAGAAATAAGTTTCTTAGGCCATAAAATAGAACTGATTTTGTTGTAAAATGTGTTGTGAAAACACATAAACACATGCACACACTAACATTCTTAATGCTATTGGCCATCTCCTAGCAACAAAAAGCATCTTTAGGTGCTTGGTGACTCATTAAACCCTTCATCTTTGGGGGGCTATCTGAACTTGATTATAGCACAAGTATCCATCTATGATGCAGACAATTCATCGTTTAACATGGGAGTCTCTTAGTATTTTGATAATGGACAAAAATTATCCTTAGGACAAGTTTGTTAATATTTGGAAGATCTCTATGCAAAGACTTACCTATTTGTCCTAATTTGCAAGCATGACGTTTGCTAAGTACGCAGGTATCAAATTTCGTAGATGAAGTTGGCAACAAATAGTTTTCCAATCTCTATTTCAATTTACAGAAGGAGCTTGAGTTTATAGAGGCATTGTCAGGGTGGCATTGAACTTCACAACCATTTTTGGACACTTCTCATCCCCTCTATTCCCACTTCATGTTTGGGGAGCCCCAACAAGGAAAAGTTAGTTTGAATAGAACCTTCTTTTTTCTTCTCTCTTCCTCCCCTCATCTCTTGAGTTCTCAATAAAATTAGCAGGAGGGTGGGTAGGGTAGATTAAGAGCCCTTAGGTGGTTCGAGGCAATGATCTTTGAGCTTGAAAGGGAACATAACTTAAAAGGTTGGTGGACATCATGTTCTTCTGAGCCAAAGAGATCAGCACAATGTACTAGAATAGATTAAAAAAAATTAGTCACTAAAAGGATTTGAAAATCATAAAATAGAAGGGTCAACTTGTAACAATGTAAAGCAAGATGTCACAAAGAATGTTTAGAAATGATGACTTTGAAATTTTATTTTGAATTCAAGCCCAAAGAAAAAGATGTGCATATACAAAATATGAAATAATTAAGGTTTGAAATGAAGCTCAATGGATGGAAGATATGACCTAGGCAAGTTTTGAAAAGCAAGTTGCTATAACATTGCCTTAAAGAAAAAATCTTGGATTCATTTTTGCCCAAATTCAAACTCAAAAACTCGTAGTATATCAACAGAGAAAGGCTACAATCGAGTAGCAATCAACTTGAAAAAAGAATCAAACCTCTTTGACCTAAACCAATCCTTTGAAAAAAGATTCCAGCTTCACTATTTCCAAAACAAGCATCATAGACTTTCATCTGATGTCCCAATAGCTATAGAGTGGTCAACTTAGCTAGCTAATCAATAAAGAAAGAAGGGAGCTCATTTTCAATTTATCAATCAAGGTAGCCCAATTTGTGTTTAAATTCATATATTTGTCCTTTGAGCTTACATGTGAGGTGAGTTATGCAAAATTACACTTGTATGGTGGATTTTGTACTAGACTTTGAATTGGCTATGTTATAAGAAAGATAGTGTAGTTTAATCGGTAAGAGAAAAACTCCCATGTTGCTTGTTCCTATCATCATATGCCACAATAGAAGTGGCACCCATATTTGCCAATAGAACTAGAGTTGATCCTATCTCTTTTTATGTTTTGGATAGTTTCTCTCCAAGATAAAAAGGAAAGTGGGAGTTAAGTTTCTTCTTCAAATAAATATGTTGTATGTGTGTGTGTGAACATTTGCATATATTGTACTAACTTTATATTAGCAAAAAATAATTTGTTTATAACAACTTGATTATGTTGCTTTATTGCATAAAAGATTATTTCTATTGAATTATACACATTTTCAAATATATTGTTGTTATTTTTATTATAGTTAAGAAAATAAACCAAGTGAGATATGAAAACAACAAAAATAGATTTTATTACAATTTGATGAGATCCATATAATATTGTCCAATTATTTTGAAAATGTGTATAATTCTAGAGATCTATCAAATCTAATTATCAACTAATAACAACAACGTAAATTGTCATTTCTCCATATTGTAAGAATTTTACATTCCTCTTTCAATATGTTTAGTTGTATTTTTCTCTTTTCAAAAATGACTAAATAAAAATAGAATAGAGAAAGAAAATAAAAACATCAAGATATCATTCAAGGCCTTTTTTTAATGTAACATTACAATCATTATGTTTTTCAGAACATATGACCTCCACTAAACAGTACGTTGGCATAATATGTGAAACTTTTCATTTCAACATAATTATCTATAGTATCATATTAAAGCACACGGAATTCAACCAAGAGTTGATTTATTCCTTACTATTGATCTATTACTTGTTTTTTATATTTTTTTTAATTTCCAAACATCTTATTAAAAAAAATATTACAAAATAATTCTGAGCTACATTGACCCATACATGTGCACAATTGAAGTAATTAAAACATTTGCCACACAAAAAAGAACACCAAATATTTCAACCAAGAAACAATTAAACATCAACAACAAAAGCCACTTGACAAAACAACCATGACATGCTGAACACCTGCAAGTATTGCAGCGCTCAGCATAAGCCTTTGCAAAGATAGCAAATTGAATTGAGTAGATTGAATAGATCATTTGTTTCCATTTAGCCAGTAATTAGTCAGTCCAAACCATTGTAAGCAATCTTTTAGTAAACACCAGTTTAAAATAAAAAAAAATTATAACACTTCTCCTCAACAAGTATCAAATTGATTCCAATCAAAACATCTTACAAGACACTTACGTCAATGACTTTCCTTGGAATACAATTGGAGGAGCAATAGCAGCGAGAATGCAAAAGCCAATGTGGATCTGTAACAAAAATGCAGTCGATAAATAAATTATGAAAACATAATGAGCAAACAAGAAATGTTCAAGTGAAAAACGTCTATAGTAGTTACCAGATAAACAAGAAAAAACAAGCCAAACTTCAGGGCACTGTCAGTCCTGTTTGGCAGAGGATTAATTCAGCACCAGCTGATTCATATAAACTATACTGAATTTCACAAAGCAAATGCAAAAGTTAAGAGCCCTATGTGAGCTCTAAACTCCCAAATATTAGTAATTCAGTAATGTAATAAATCCTTGCATTGATTCAACTGCAGAAGGAAAATCTAGTATCATGAAGATATCAACACAAAACAATGAAATAGGTAAATTAATGTGAAAAAGAAAGGAAAAGAAAATAATAAATGACCCAACATCCTGGAGTTTACCTCATTGCACGGTACAGAGGCCTATACCAAAATAAAAATGAAAGTGGAACCCCAAGAAGAGCATATATGCTTGCCAGCAAGAAAATTATAACACCTGCAAGTAATTAATACATATTAAAGCCTTGCTATAATGCATGACTTATCTAGGGAATTACTTAGAGCATAAGATGATCTTTAGAACTGCTCAAAAAATAGATCTGACCTCCTCCTTTGATCCAGCAGACAGTCACAGCAACAACATTGTATACAAGACAAAGGACTATACCTGAAAGTCATAAAATAAACAAAGATTTTTGGCAGGCTTATTTTGGCACAAAATTAGCCCATTTATTGTAATAATTAACATAGTTCATGCATCATCAATGAGAGATCAGCTGCAAACAAAAACTTCAATATTTAATTCAAACTTGCAAACAAAATCCCAGGACAATCACATTTCAAAGTCATCAATAACTTGAGTATTTAAATATCTTAAAAGTGCTATATAGATGATTTATCTATTGCAAACCACATTGTTCGCAAATCCACAATTGATATGTGTAATAAGGTATACTCCACTGAGTATCCATTTAAACATGGCATAACAAAACCGTATTGTGTTTCAGAACAGAAAAAATACAAAAACAAGAATTAGCATAAATAACACATCTAAATAAGTGCATCTTTGCTCATACAACAAGCAATAATATACAGTTTGTTGGCAGTGTGAAATGTGCACGTATATAAGAGCATAAAAAACATCAAAACTGGCTAAAATTTTGGCTGAGCTTGCTAAACATTCAATTATCTGCATAAATAGTATTACTTGATGTTCAACTTACTGAATGTTTTTGGTACCTCATCAGTTTAATCTTACTTCGCCATGTACAAGTTTAAAAAATTCCTTTGGAACAATTAATTGCCATTGAGCATCCAATCATTTATTTTTGAAGTAATATAGCTTCAGAGTAAGAATTTTGCAGTTAAAAGAAAAACCTTGCATGAAATTGAAACTACCTCAGTACCGATAATTTTAAAATGACAGTGGGTCAATTTAATCAATTGAATCATTTTTAATGGAAGCATATTGAAGTAGGTACATTTAAAATATTAAATTTTAAAGTGCCCAATTTAGTATGCAATTTTTTATAATTTTTTTAAAAAAATTATAAAAATATAAAATTTTGAATTACTGAATATTAAAAAATATTCCATGTTTTTAATTTTATACATTTTTGCAAACATGCTTTATTATAATTTATTCAATATGACAATTAATGAATTGATTTATAATTTCAGTTCTTTAATATATAATTTTGTTTTCCATGTTCCTTAACTCCCTTATTTTTTGAATTTAAAAAAATAACTAAACTTGGGAAGTTGAACTAAAACCTAACTCTAGCTCTAACATTCTTTTTTTTTTTTTTTTTTTTTGATGAAAATGAGCGGTCAAGGCCAAAAACAAAATCAGGACCCATGGTAATGAACATAGGTGATGCCCATCTTTAGACATTCATCCAATCCTTCCAGAAGTTCACCATATTTATCAACTGAGAATCTTGAAAATTGAACAAAATTTTAGTCATCCCATGTACTTTCTCATTGGGCTCCTTAGGTACTTTAGACAAAATTTATGAATCAATTTCTCTTCAACAGAAAGGAAAAAAGGTTGCTGATATCAATTAATTAAGAGCGTGTCATGGTCATCCATGAAGCAAAGTGGTCAAAGTGATCAAAATGATCAAACTTCTCAAAACGATTTCTTCCCGGAAGTTTAAGCTAAGTCATAGTCAGTAGATAAAAAGAGGAAAATTTAGTTCATCATTAGCAAGACATGAAGACATTAACCTTTCAATGTGAGTTCAACATTAACATATTAGGAGAAATTAGAGAAATCAAATTTAACCAGCAAGGCAAATTTAATTTGTAAGCCTTACTAAACTATATTATAGTCGTATCCAGATCTACATATTGTACCCATGCATCATTAGCAATGGAGTGATCAAAGGGTGAGGAGAAATATGAGAGCAAAATGGTGATGCAGCAGAGAAGAAAAAGGTTGATGAGGGAAAAGTAGGAGATAAATTAAAGGGATCCCATCTGAGCACATATTGGCTGCAGAATAACGACGAAAATGGAAAGCTCCCTTATAGAGCATACCTTTGATGCCAGTGATGGCAGAAGCCAGGAACACACCTAAGATGGTGGTGTCAACGGGAATGCAGGAAAAATGAGGGTAGTGAAAATGGCAGGCAGCATGTCTGCGGTGCAACTACTACTTAACAGACAAAAGCACTCCAAATGTTTTTGCTCAACAACAAATGGACAAAACATGAATGTATCCATCGATTATCAATAAACTAAGATAAGGAAGCACTGCAAGCAAAGCATAGAAAGCAATTGCAACAAGAGAAAAACTCAACTCAAAATTATAACAACAATATTGAAGAAAGTATGGAAGGCATGCCAAACCTAGCCAGCTTGCAAAGGCTAGATACTGCAACTTCTGAGCATGAACCGGAATTTCTTTAGCAATATCATGATGAATAAGTGGGAAAAATGGAGGCCAGTTTTTCTCTTCGATGGTTACTCCGGCTGCGAATTGCAATAGGCAATTGAAAAAGTCATCACCTTCAAACATTATTTCTGAAAGTTTCCTCAACCACACTGTTACACATGTAACTATGATCGTGCAGTCTTACCTCTTGTATAAGCATCTTCCTTCCGCTTTATGTCCTACAGCAGCATGTTGATAGTCAAGCCAAAACCAATGTTATTATCAGGTAAGAACCATTAAAATAACAATGTCGTATCTCGGGATTTGCAAGACCAACCTGCTCCCTCTTCTTCAAATCTGCTTCCCATTTCGCAAGCTCTTTTTCCCTTTTCCGAGGATCCTGATCACAGGCACATCACTCATCTCTCAACCCGGTCAAATTCCAAACGCTAAAATAACAAGAAGATAGAAAATTCGAGATCACTTGCATTCACTGTGTCCAAAGGTATGTCAACAGTAGCATCAGGCTTATTCCCTGGCCCACGAGTTTCCTTCTTAAAACCCGCACCACTCTGCAAAGAAGCAAAGGCAAACTCAGGAAGTCTTTCTTCCAGCAAATTAATTGAACTAGACATCTGTTTCAAAATGGCAAGCGTCCAAAAACCATTAAGCTCCTATGTAACGACAGAAAAACTGGTCAACCGATAAAACGGATATTCGATCTAAGGCATTGCAAAAGGTTTCTTCCAAAAGCCCGCCATACAGACAGCAGAGATGCAATCCGCCAAGAATCGTCGGCATTGCATTGACTAGTTTAAATAGTTACAAGATAGAGAAACAGGGACGGTTACCGCGAAGGGATTGACATACTCCTCGTCGAAGGAATTGGAATTGCGGTTCATAACGTACGCTATTGAAGCAGAGAAAAGCCAGATGAGTTAGAGGGAGAACAGTGTGGTTCTCTTCTCCTTCGTATCTTTATTACAGAACTGTTGCTTTGTGATGCCGAGGGGTTGGAAGACGAGAGAAGAGGAGGGAAGATGCGCGGCTTGGTGTCGAATGGTGACGGGAAAGGGATGTATTTGTAGGCGTGTTATTGCGGTACACTTCATTAGCTCACGTGTCACCTGGATCCGACGTCCGGCTTTACTTTGAGGCGGATTTGGTTTTTTTTTTTTTTTTTTTTTTTTTTTCTTATTTTAAACCGGAAGGGTTCGACCGTGAAACATGAGCGAGCTCGACCCGACCCGAGTTGCTGGGTTACCCAAGTCATTATTTAAATATATATTAATTCAGACAATATAACTCCTACAATTTAAATTATTAGCAAATTAGGCTTTAAGTTTAAAACAAGAAACATTAACCGTTTATGTCAATTTTAGGATTCAATTGAGAATATATCTTGGTTCAGATTTACATTTAGGCTTTATTTATTTTAAAATTCTGAAATTTAATAAATCTATTTGGAAGATTGAGTGTTGAGATTTTTTAAATAAAACTTGAATTATTATTTAACATTCAAAATATTTTATTTTGTTTTACCATAATTTTAAAAATTATAAGATTTTTTTGTATGTGTATGTGTGTGTGTGTGTATTAAATATCTTTATCATTTTTTTCATGTTATCATTTTATCATCATAATCATCAAAACAAATAAAATATTAATAATATTTTATTTTCTTGTTTAATTAAACCAACTCAATCACTCTATTAATCATAGCATCTTATAAGAGATGAGATTGTAATTTCAAATCGTGTAATAAATATATTTATTATAATAAGCTAAAACTATTATTTGATTCATTATATTTAAGATTCTATTTTTAAAAAACTAAACTTAAGATGTATTAACAATGGCATACTAACAAAAGACGATTCTATAATAATGAGAAAAAAATTAAAGGTCTAAGAAAGGTTATATTAATGAAATATAAATATCTATATTTTTACCTTTTCTTAAATAAATAAAATCCATAATTTTGAATATTTTCATACATTCATAATTTATTGTATTATTTATGCTATTTATCTTATTCAAATTATTGAAATATCAAGTGTGGTGTAATATTTCATTATAAATAAGTTTTTCTCAAAAAAGGAATGCTTAGTTATAATATAATGAATCTACACTTTATATTATGTCAATTAAATTCAATTTATTACAATGCAATAATATAAAATAATAAAGAATGCTAAACTCTATCATAAAATAATAATAATAAAAAATAAAGTCAAAAAGTTATATACATGTAAAGCAAAAAATTTAAAAAAAAAATAAAATTATTGTGATATAAAATATATAAATGATGTTCTGATATCAACTTGATATGATAATATTACATATAATAAATATACCTAAACCGATAGTAAAATAAGGAAAAGATAATAATTAATAACAAAGAAATTCAACATTTTTTTTTTATTTTGGCATTTTTGCATGAGATTAGATTTCAACATAACAAATTAAAAAAAACATGAAATTACAATCTTGATGTCATTAATTGTGATTATAAGTATCATTAATAAAATTTTAATTAATTCATCAATTGTTATTAATAGCCATGAAAAGATGATAGAGAAAAAGAGAAAGCGAGAATACATTTTACAATAGTATTCTATATTCTAAATAAAATGAAAAGAAAAGGTTTTCTTCCTCATCCCAACTATTAACAAAACATGTGCAACAAATCAGTCATCCCTGTTCCCACAAGAACCCTTATAATTTAAGTCTCTGAAGGATTCTAAGCTTCAAATTTACACCACAAACCCTAACAAGCTAAGATAGAAAACCACAAGGATACACAACAATGGGTCAACCCACATTTCAACAACCAAGTATTCTCTTGATACCTTCCCGTTGCTCTTTTGTCAAACTAGATGGAAACTTCACCTCAAATTTGATCACCAGATTTCCCTTCCTTCCCGGCTCGCGGGTTATCGGCATCCCTTCGTTTGGAACTGTCATCTCAAAGCCCGGACTCACAATGTTCGAGACATTGACCTCGAGGTCACGATTGTCAAGAGTTCTAAGCTTAATTGTAGTCCCCCCAAGGGCCTCTACAAGTGACAATGTGTAGCGAACTACAAGATCGTTGCCAATTCTAGTGTATATGTCATGAGGCTTCTCATCGATTACGAAGACCAGGTCGGCTGGGATCGTGTTTGGAGCCTCGTTTCCCATCATTGGAAAGGTGATTTTGGTTCCCTTCTTCCATCCTGGCTTCACCTCGATCGTGAGGATCTCTGGTCGAGAAATAGATCGTCTGAACAAAACAAATAACAAAGAACACATTAGCATAAACAATGATTAATGATTTACTAAAATTAATGTAATTAGTTATAACTAGGATAAAAAAAAGACCCAAGAATGATGTTAATAAAACATTGAAATTAAATTGGGTTCAAACCATCATTAAAGCCTATTGAGATGACAAATCATAGGTAAGCTAGAAGAGGAAAAGATAGAAATTTGTTTCCAAGATTTTCTAGTATAAGCCATAGCTTTCCTCCTCATAGAAACCAACTTTGGTTAGAATAGGAGTTCAAAGGGTAAAACTATGAAGGGCTGGGATCAGGTGAACCAATTAGGCTTCAACTCATTTATATTACAATCAAACCGAAGTATATAATGGTCAAGTCGTTCATGCTTACAAAATCGACTTGGCATACGAAAAAAATGGGGGTGACTTACTTAGGAGAAGCAAAAAATTCCTTGAGTTATCAGGTCATATGAATAGGGTTGTGTTGACCCACTATGTTCAGCCCATTTTATAGTTCTTTTTGGGTAGTTGTGTAAACTAGGACCCAAGGAGGATTAATTGGTTCATGACCCAAACAAAAGGAGGTTGACCTTAAACTCATTCAATTGAGCTATTTCTTGGGCATGCAAGCCCAATGTGATTCTTCATAACATACATTGTACAAGCTGTTTGAAGATACAAGGCCACAAGAATGGATCTTTCAATGCGTATACAACATATTGAAGTATCGAGCAAGAAGCAAGAAACTAAAGTTCCATGTTTTGGAGAAGAAGACGCAAAACAAAAAGAGAGCATCATGAGCCTTCAATGGATAGCTGAAGCATATGATATCCTTTTGCATTTGAACAGTACAGGAGAATATTGCAGTTTGACAAGTACAGTACATTACAGTACAGTTATGTGACTGACAAACTTCACCAGATGCAAAAATGCCAGGTTTTCCTTTAAAATAGTCAAATCATTTTGATCTCAGATACATTTCTTATCATCATCTCTTTATCTCATTGTCTAACTTATCCCTGACTTTGCACTACTATGCAATAAGATCTAAAAACAAGTAGAAGGGCAAGGAGAAGAGGCATACCAAAGTGGAAGAATATGCAATAAGATTTAAATCAAGAAGAAAAGGAGAAATGAAGAAATCATAAGGGAAAAGATGCCCATGTAAAGGTGCAACAAAGCAGACCCATGTCAAGTTGTGGCTGAATCCCAGTTGGTTAACAATTTTGAAGACACCATTGCATGAGGAAATATGAAGCAAACAAGCCAAGGTGAATATTGTGATCAAAATATAATGTATGATTTTTTTGAATTTTTTACAGATATAAATCAATTAATGGGAGTTGAACAACAGGGCAAACGATAATAGAAACAAAAATATTCCTTGTTTCTATTATAAAAGCATATCATGACTATATTTGCAGGTGAACTATATTTCATGGTAAAAATAAACCTATTTCATGGTTTCTTTAAGTATGTGCAACATGGAAGGACGAGGATAAAAGGAGAATTGAAGTACTCACAAGAGTAAAATGCCTTTGTAAATGAGCAAGAATGCATCCTCATGTCAAACTGTCAAACTACGGCAAAATCCCAGTTGGTCAAAAATTTCGACGACACCATTGCATACAAAAATATGAATAGAACAAGAAAAGGTGAGCATTGTGATGTAAATGGAGTGTATGACTTGTTGATGATACAAATTAATTAGTGTAAGTTATAAAATAAAGCAAACAATAATAGACATGAATATATTTCTTGACACTCTACTTGGAAAAGCTTTTCTTCAATTACTACATGTAAACATGTCATGACTTATATTTATAGTTGAAATATATTATAGAAAGTTCGATGATACAAATAAACCTATTTCGTGACTTTTTAAGTATGTCAAATACATGCGTTGAAGATATGTCACCTCTATTAAAGTACAACAAAATACAAGATTAATCTTATTTGGTAGGGGTTGGTTGATTAAAGTTTTGACTCCATTGAGTTCTATAAGACGACCCATTCTTCATAATCTTTGCTTATGTAAAACCCTTCTGAATAATATCCTATAGTTTCTCTGATATATTTTTTCACATTGGGAGAATTTCGACAATTCTGGTCTTGACAATCTACTCTTCCACATTTCACAAGCCCAAACAATCAAATTCTCTTCGAGATTATCCTTAACTATACCCATTCCAATTGTCTCTTTAAAGAACTTAGTTTTAGTCTACTTATTCTTTCATATATGACTATTCACCCACCTTAACATCATCATCTCATCAACACTAATCTTATTCATATGCTTCAACCTATACAGTTTATAACATTGCCAATTAGTTTGGACTATCACATTGGAGATCAACTTGAGAAAAACAGGAGTCGTTCAAACAAGAGATGAAAATGATACCTATAATTTCCAGGCAGCTTTTTAGCAAGTGAACAAAATTTCCGTATCTATCTCAAATTATGCTCCATTTCAGCTCCTCAGATTTGCTTTGGAGAAGCCAAAATTTTCAAGATTTTACTTTTTATATAAAAAAACACTAGAATAAATTCCAATAAAAAATCTTCATGTATACTATACCCCTACAAATTATGACTAATAACACATTAATTAAATAATTTGTATATCATTGATAAAATACCATAGTTTTATTTTGAAGAACGTAAAGAGTAAGCAAGATGCTTCAAAAGTTCATGCATGCGAAAAATACAAAAAAGGGATTGTCAAAGAGGATTTATTGCATGTAATTTCACCCTAGTTTATAGAAGGTTTCTATGATCAGAGACTTTGACCTCCACATCACTAGATTGCAACTTTTAGCATTAGCACTCTTCTTTATTTCAAAAACATAAAAAACACAAAATAGTACTGAATGCAGCCAAAACTTTATAATAACAAATTTGTAATCATTCATCCAAAGAAGACTTTCAAAGAGTTGATGATCCGATGCCACATGATGAGTTCAGGGTAGACAATCAAAGCTAGATACAATCTTCGACTTCTTTCCTCACCAATATTTTTCCTAATCTCAAATTACTTGCAAAGAAAAAACTTCTTGAAAGCTTGTCTATTCAAACTGTATAAAAAACACGCTCATCAACTTCATCTACATTAGGTTAGGTGCACAGAAAATATCTTGTTCAGAAAATGCAATTCTAGATTCTCTACATTCATTTTAGAATCCAATGAGCTTTAAAGATATTTTATTGTGTTTTCAATTATTGTTTGTACTTCATAATCCATCTTCTAACCATCATATTATTGTTACACTAGGATCCCCTAATAATTTGAATACCTGACAATGATATTTTGCTTTTTGTATGGATAACATCACAACAAACCCAATCATTCACATCCATCTTCTACTTTATTGCAAATTATGAGCATACACTTATAGAGAAATTTGTCCTTATTTATAATAGTAGCAATGATTTCATTTTAGGGAGTACAATACAGCACACAAGTAATAAAGAAACTAACAAACGAATCTCAGGTACATACAATTTTTTCCACTACTTCCTTGGCTGTAACAAAGTGACGACTTGGTATTAAAATGAACACTAGTTTCAATCAGTATGCTGCATTAAATTGAAACTTAGAACAATAAGAGAATAAAAGAACAAGAAACCTAATGATAAAGCTTTGCGTTGGCAGATAATGAGAGAATATGAACACCAAAATCAAACTATCAAAGCAAGCAGTTTGCACTTCCTAAGGAAGTCACAGAGGACAACTAGTTTCAATCAGTATGCTGCATTAAATTGAAACTTAAAACGTAAAAGAACAAGAAACCTAATGATAAAGCTTTGACTTGGCAGGTAATGAGAGAATATGAGCACCATAATCAAACTATCAAAGCAAGCAGTTCGCACCTCCTAAGGAAGTCACAAAGGAAAACTAGTTCCAATCAGTATGCTGCATTAAATTGAAACTAAAAACAATAAGAGAATAAAAGAACAAGAAACCTAATGGTAAAGCTTTGAGTCGGCAGATAATGAGAGAATATGAGCACCATAATCAAACTATCAAAGCAAACAGTTTGCACCTCCTAAGGAAGTCTCAAAGGACAATCAATAACAGGAGATAATGCATATGGGATCTACAGCTTCAAGGAAATCATATTAAATATGGGAAAAGGGAGTACCCATTGGATATTATCACATTCCTTGATATCTTTATTTTTCTTGTAGACCCCACATAGAGCTCTTCAAGACTGCATGCCAATTTGTTCTCGATTGCAGGTGCTCTCTGATCCTTGCTTTCAGTTTGAGCATTGAAACTCTGACCATATGAGCCGTGATGGTACTCAGACCTCTGCCTATTGAAAGTTCTATCCGTCTGAAACCGGGTGGACTTTGAGCGATTCATGTACTCCGATTCAAAATCATTTTGAAAGGCCTCGGCAAAAATGTCTTCGGCATTCCTTGGATTAAATTGGAAATTACTGGGAACACTAGAACTGGTGGAGCATTTGGTTGCTCCCCGGGAACCTGAAGGTGCCATCCCCTTCAAGCCCTCTTCCCCAAACTCATCATATATGGCCCTCTTTTGTGGATCACTTAAAATCTAAACAATGAATACAAGGACAAAAATGTAAACATGGCTTGCTCAACAACTTCTAATTTAAGAAAATTCCATTACAACCACTCAAATAGATAATAAACGATGGTTTCAGACATAAATTTAAATAAGATATGCATGTAAAGATAGAGTTCACATCTTACATAATACATAAAACAAATTAGTACTTTTTCAGTAGGTTCTTATAATGGTATCTGCTTGGAATTTACTCGTACATGTGTGTCTGTTTATTTATTATTTTCTGTTTTTCATGTCCAAAGAGAACCGCCATTAGAATTTGACATATCTTGTTCATTTGCCATTTTTATCAACTACCACCCTCTTTTGCAACCATTATTTTGAACATTGCACATGATCTTCATCACGATGCACTCTATTCAATTGTTGTTGTACTTGCTCTCCTAGGATCAACCAACACCATCTAAGGCTTATCTCTAGTGTTGGCTTTGCTGTTGTTGATCCAAACTAATGAAGTATGCAACTTGATATAGATGTGAACATTCAAATGAAATGGTTGATGTAATATTCATATGATAGATATTACGAAGTATAATGTTATGGATGTGTTGATTCAACTTGTATTTATGAATGGGACATTACAAGCACTAAAACAAGGGGACAGTATCTAGGACATTACAAGCAAGCGTAAAAGTTAAGGAACCACTAAAACATATCATATTTATGGGTGAACAACACAAAACACTATGAACGAACCCTTAAGGAGCACAAATTTTAAGTATGTGCGTGCCAAACTTTTATGGATGTGGAAACTTACAAGAGCTATAAGTGACAACAGCATGTAAGCTAGCAATAACGGCAAAGACGTACAATTACACTGATGCCACTTTTCAACAAATCGTGCTTGAGTGTCGATATGTAGTAATCTTTTGGTCATCAAAGAAGATAAATAAAGGAGAAATACTAAGCAAAGAAATACATATTTCATGCAAGCCTAAACTGTAACATTTGGGACAAAAAAAATAGATTATGATTGTCAGGTGATACTTTAGAGTAAAAGAATTATTAATCATAAAGTAACTTTTGGTAGGCTTCTGAGTTTAATATAAGGATAAATAATCCTACATTGACTAAGGAGGAAAGATTTTAAGTTTTATATATGATACCAAAATCTTAATGTTGAGACGTCTTTTGGAGACAAAACTTAATCAGGTTAACATAAGACAAACAAAGGGAAAACATCTTAATACAGTAAAATTAGGTCATCACCTAAAGTCTCTTTTTTCTTCCTCACTTTGATGCTATTAGATATTATTTTGTAAGGATTGTCATCCAACAATCACAGTAAAACTTTAAAAGATGGTTATAAACCCTTTTAAAGTCTACTAAAAATCTTCCAAAATGCATCCATGGCTACTCCAAATTTGGGTTTTTATACGAATCTTCGTCTTTTATTCATTTTGCGATTTTTTCTTTTTTATTTGTGTGGATGTTCTACTTTATCTTTTTTTCAACCTCATACTAGATATTCAACTATTCTAGGTTACAAGTGATTTACTAGTGGACACTTAAATGTGAAAAGTTTGCTTATAACTCAAGTAAAATTTTTGAGGTTGCATCTCCCAACATGACAGTGTTATCACCCTCCTTTTAGTCATCTTTACACTCGACTGCTATTGGCTTTGCCCTTGAGGATAAGGATGTTTGAAAGCAACTGGATTGGTATGTGTTAAGTCATGCACTTGTGGTTTTGATGTAAATAAGTCCCATATAGGAGTAAGTTATGATAAATATATTTGAATAAGCCTTTAGTTGTTTCATCATTTATGGGTTGTTGGAGAGATTGTCCCTAAAGTAATTACGGTAAGGCTAATGGCCATCCATTCATGAAAACAAATCAAGAATAAGCTTTCATAAAACAAGGAGGCCATTGCTGTTTTTTTTTATTTGTTTAGGAGAATGGTCATTCCAAAACCGTTGTAGAGTGGCCTCAAGCCGACGCAATCCCAAATATTGAATTGCAAAGGTACCAAAGTCAACATCGAAGGCATCAAGAAACCAAATCGAGAAAAAACGATAAAAAAAAAATTAGCACCGACGCAGAAGCGACACCAGAGAAGGACCCACATCATACGCCTCAGAGATCTGCTTGAACCTCGTTTCCGCAGCCTGCTTGTCATTCCGGTGCTTATCCGGATGCCAAACCATCGCAAGCCTTCGATACGCCTTCTTCAGGTCTTCATTAGTAGCGTTCCTATTCACCTTCAGGATATTGTAGTAGTCCACACCCATGCCGGCTCCGATCAAACCCTAGACCAAAAACGGATCCGCGACGCAGAAAAGAACTCCGACAACAATGAAACACGTGCGTCAAGCTGATAGACGGATAAAAAACCAGGATCTCATTCGATTTCCTTCCTTTTCTGGATGAATCGTCCGAGTCAGTGCGGGAGCACAGAAATGGCAATCATCGGCGATAAAGGAAGGTGATCTATTCAGATTTGTTGCAGAATTCGGAATACAGGCCTCCCCGTCACGCCGGCGGCGGATGACCGAAGACGGTGAGCAGGCGTCGGGAATTCGACACAGGAAACGAACCCAACGAAATTGCAAATAAATTTTATTTTAAAATTTCAGCCACAAACATATTTATATTATAAAAATAGGAGCAATTTTTTGGTATTATTTTGATTTTTTTTAAAAAAAAAAAAAAACTAAATCCTCATTCGTTAAAATAGATGTGCTGTATGTGTTGGGCGGGCCGCATGGAGGAAGTCGGGCTGCATTATATAAATAAAATAGATGGATTTGTATGATGCTCATTCAACAATAGTTAATTAATTATACTTGATAGATTTGTATCGATAAAGAAGATTTTGTTATATGAGCTGAGTTGAATATTTCAAAAATATTTTTTTTAATTGCCTTGGATTGTTCAAATTTGAACCTTTCTTTTGTCTAATAGATCCACGTCGAACAATTAAGTAGGCTTATGTTATGTTAGATATCACTCCATCTGGGATTTTACTTATAAGGACATATGATTGTTAAAGATTATAGATACCCACTAGAGTTTGTAGCCTTCAAAGCTTCTAAACTAACCATGGTTTACTTATGATATCATTATCTGAGATATTGATATAAAAATATTATCATCTTTAATTTAAATAATCTTTACAATTTTATTTTAAAATCATAATCTTAAATATATAGAACAAAAATATTATTTTTTTTCATATTATTAAATAATTTATTCATGCACCCACTTCACCTAAAGACTTTTAAGAGCTACTTATTTGATAAATCCAACATACAACCTAACTCGTTCTGATTATTATTTATTAACCAACTTCATCTTGAAACTACATAATACCATAAGAGAGAGACCAGTAAAACATAACAAGGGATTCACTATTTTAGCTTAATACTAATTTTAACATCATAATATTATGATATTATATACATAAAGCAAAAACCATTGTCTAACCTTTTATCATAATACTACTAATCCATATATCTTTTCATTTAAAATGATATTAAACCAAATATATTCACAAAATGACAACTCCTTGTAATATTATAACCTAACCTTAGTGCAACTTTGGCTTATATCAACCTTATGATTTTGTCCTCAATAAATGCAAGATAATTAAAATTCATGATACACATATTAAGTCTATTTTTTTTTTTTTTTTTTTGATATAAAATCATTCATCATTGTACTCATCTCCTAAAACTATATAAATAGTCATTTGTCTAATGAATCTAGCAAATAAGAATAAGAAATCACTTGATGATAAATCCTTAAAATCATTCATGAAAATGACTAAACCCATGATTCTTTTCAATCTTAACATCACATCCAAAACTCCTTTAATGCTCTTTTAGAGATTGAAACAAAAAACCAACAAAGGAAATGCTTATGAGGAATCTTCCTATAAGACAAACATCTCATTTGAGTTCTATTTTATCAAATGATGCTTTAAGGTTAGATGACATACGTACGCATTACGTGTTTGAAGTTGCAAATTCCATCAGCAATGTTCTGAAACCATGTATCAATTCTGCTTTCTGAGCTGTAAAGAGAATCCATAATCCAGTGAAAATATCCTACATATTAAGTTTTTTTTTTTTTTAATAGCAAGCAAGAAAGAAAGTTGAAACAAAATTCTGAAGCAACCTCAACATCAACCTTGAGTAACCATTGTAGCCTATTTTGTTTAGATCTCATCGATGTATTCGAGAAGGTCATCGACCTCCTGCTTCAAGACTGCTAGTTTCTGCTGGTAAGGGGCAACTCGATTATCTATTTCTCGCCCACCGTGCTTCTTCTCGAAACAGTCAACAATGGTCGAGTGCTTCTGCATTAGCTTCTCTTGCATCTCTTTCTCCTTGGCAACCAGCTCCTCCACCTGTAAGAAAGGTTAAACCGAGCGATGAACTTGACAAGGTTATGAGCAAAGCTACAATTTATACATTCAATATCATATTTCTACTATAGTTTATCAAACGTATTTGGGTTTCATCGATTGTTTAGTGTAGTTTGTCATTGTAGAGATTGATACAACAAAATTGAAATTTAATAGGGATGATGTTGGAAATTATAAACAAAAACTAATGATAATAAAAATAGAAAGAAGAAATGAATGCAAACAAAATCAAACAGGAATAAGAAAAGCACACATGATTTAAGTTTTTTTGCACACTAAATGTGTGTTGTTTGCCCTTCTACAACTGTTCTCAAGCAAACGGCAAGAAACACTACACTGAAGCTGCTTTGTTGCAATACCAGGCATGAAGGAGGAATGGAGCTCAAATGGAGTAAACAAAAGCAAATAACAGACGGAAAGCAAGACGTTCAAACAGGGAAAGAAGGAGCCAGAGTGGACTGCTGACTACTTGCTTAGTTGGCAAAGACACAACCACGTCAGCAAACTAAATGCATCTTATTTCAATATCCTAATTATGTTGCACCTGGGAGGGAAATAGTATAAATAGCAATAGAGAAATGAAAAATATAGACAAATTGCAGGCAATGTTCTTCCTCGTTTCTGTCTTCCCTCCATCTTAAACTCTTATAAACCCTAATGTTCTTTGCTCTTTAACCTTCCTCCCCAATTTTATAGTTGGAATTACAGCAGATCCCAGGTTTGGATCTTCGAAAATTCACCCAAATCCCAATCTTGGTGCTCTCATTTTCAAACCCACTCTGATCCACGGAAGATGGCACAAGATCAACACAGAAAAGGCGATGGAGTAAATGGTTTGACAATTCAAGATGAAAAATCAAATGCTTGAAATGAGTTGTTCAGGGAAATAAGCATGAAATTTACAAATCTAGAAGCAAAATTGGGCAATGACAATAAGAAGATGCTCTCAGAAAAATTTCTTAGTACTCATTCCACAAATGTTAAAATGCTTCACTCTGGTAAACTCACACTGCCCAAGTTTGATGGATCTGATATAGTTGCATGGTTATTACAAGCCCACAAGTACTTCCAATACTATGAGGCCTCTGACAAACAAAACCTATCCATCTCCTTCCCATTGGAGGGGGCAATGTTCTATCTTGGTTTTAGTTGATGCACCGAAACAGACACTTATACTCATGGTCAGCTTTTGAATATAGAGATATTTGAGATGAATGGCTTGAGCTTATGGAGACCTCATCCATGGATGACTGACTCTTCATAAATTTGAAGAGTTGTTATAACTAGGATGAACAATTCCATAGAGAATTTATGTAACAAATTTTGTTCTTATGCTACATGATGACAAGGATGCTTTTGACGCATGAGATTGCTCTGCTTCTCCAAGCATTGAGGCTAAGGACTATATTGTGCAGAATGATGATTTGAATAAGTCTTCGTGCACTAACAGGTCAAAGTTTATCAAGGAACTTATGATTGCTGGGGCATATCAACACCATTTTGTTTCAATTTTAGTAAATTGCAACTCTACTTCTCTTCTTCTTCTTCTTCTCCTTCTTCTTCTTCTTCTTTTTCTTCTTTCTCTTCTTCTTCCATTTCTCCTTCTTCTCCTCTTCTTCTTCTTCTTCTTCTTCTGCCTTTTAAACTCCATGGAAATAGCAAAATTTCATTCCACTAAACTAATTGTAAACACCTCTTCAAATACTTCGATTCCATTTGTGCTTGTTTCAAGCTTTATTCTTTGTCTGATGTCGAACAAGAACAGTTACTGGAGTAACCAGTTCAGCAGCGAATTCAGAGAATCTTGGACATATTTCAATTGAGTTCCCTCTTAAAACGAAAAGTTAATCACAATATTCACATCCTACCCAATGCTCCTCCAGTCAACATAAACCGTATCAATAACCACATTTTCAAAAGACTCAGATTGAGAAGCTAGTGTAAGAGATGTTGTAAACTGGAGTTATTCCGCCAAGTCACAGTTAATATTCTTCTGTAGTCTTGCTTATTAAAAAGAAAGATGACACTTGCCATTTGTGCATAGCCTCAATCAAATAACACTTCCCAATAAGTTTCCAATTCCCATTGATATGAATTACATGTAGTTATTATTTTTCTATGCTTGATTTGAGCATGGGCTATCATCAATTTCACGTAGCTGAGAAGGATGCTTTCAAAACCGCTTTTCCGACGCATGAAGGTGCTTTGGCTCAACTAATGCTCTGGCTACACTCCAGAAAATGATGAATACTTTGAGACCTTATTTGATTTGAGGCTTTTTGTATTGGTTTCTTCAACAATAATGTTCTTGTCTATAGCGATTCATGGGATGTTCATGTGTAATATCTAAATGTTATTTTACAAATACTAACAGATCACAAGCTGATTGATAAGACAAGTAAACGCATGTTTGCACAGGATCATATTGAGTACCTCGGCCATATCGCAAACAAAAATTATGTTGCCCAAGATCCTACAAAATTACAATGCACTTTGCAATGGCCATCACCAAAGAATATCAAGAAATTAAGGAGCTCCATAGGACTCACAGGCTACTATAGGAAGTTTGTGCAGAACTATGCCTCAATTAAAGCACCATTAACTCATAGGTCATAGAGGTAGTATTTATGCAAGAGAATCACCCAATGGCCTATACGTATTTATTTCAGAAAACAACTTTTGCCGTCTTAAGCAATGCTCTTTTACGTGTGTACGTCTACTATTTTCCCTTGCTAAAGTAGTGAAAAAAATGGCAACAATACCATTTAGAGACAATTTATTTTGAGCACTGATCAACAATGTATTAAAGACTTGCTTCATCAAATCAACCATGTAGCTTATTGCTTGGTGATATTCCTACAACGGTGTCCTTCCCAACATTGTTTTCACTGCATAGAATTACATTTGCTTTAATTCTACGGTTAAGGAGACAATTGTATTTGAGGATATGCAGCAACTTGTCAATGGCCAATTCTTTCAATCCATCCTTACACCATAAGTACCATGATGGGTTGCTACTCTTCAAGGATTTAGGATTTTAAGCGTATGCTTTCTAGAATAGCTTCACAACTTCATTGATCTAGTATGTGCAGCAACATCAAGCATTACATTGCAATATGGCCAGTTTGCCGAATTTCAAGATCAGAGAATAAAGCTCTGAGGCCTATTACAACAGCTGAACACTCATTTGGCCATATGGGATGAAAGTTTTATTGATTTTATTGTAGGTTTACCTCCCTCAAATGGTAAAACTGCAATAATGGCTGTTGTAGATCGTTTGTCCAAATAAAACCATACTTCAACAAAGATTGCTGATTGATTACGTCTTTGTAACAGATGTGGCTAAGCATGGGGTTTTCCTAAAACGATTGTCAATCATAAAGATCCTATTTATCTTATTTTGCTTAGGAAGAAGCTAAGTTGATTGAGTGAGACCAAACTATGTTATAGTACAACCAATCACCCTTAAAGTGATAGCAATTCAAAAGTAACAAATTAAGGATTGGAGCAATATATTCGCTACTTTGCAATGACAACTTCATGTTCATCTTGAATCGGGTAGAATTTTCAAGTAATACTTTGTTGCATTCTTCTACAGGTTTTACGACACTCGAGGTGGTGTATGGTCGATCGGCACCACTTATTCACCCATTCACTTAATTTTCAACATATGCTGAAGCTATTAAGACATCCTTGCAGAGGTAAGATACGTTCCTGTGCAACTCACAAAAAAATCTGCATCACACTCAAAACACGACGAAGCAAATGGTTGACAAGAAGCATCTAAATCCTGCCTTGCCCACAACTGTAACATCAGACTTCCATTAAAACTCAGCATTGTTCGAAGCCTAGTAGAAAGTATTATGGTCCCTTTCCTATGCCTGAGAAGATTGGCAAAGTGGTTTACACATTGGAACTAACTACAGAGGCCAAACTTCATTCTGTTTTTGACGTTTCCTTAAGCCCTTTCATCAAGACTTGGAGCTGCATACCAACATACTTCCTGCCTCTTTCACTGAGGTGAATTCATTGGTTGAGCCACTAGTTATTCTAGAAAATAGAACATCCTTCAACAAGGCTAGCAATCAACTCCGATTTCTTCAACAACGGATTGGCTTGCAACTGGGGGACTTTTCATGAGTATCGTATATAAAGACTTGAAAGCTACATACCGTGGTTCCTCTTAAAGCAAAGGGTAATGTTACAATAGAGGGCATTAAGGAGGATGAAGCTCGAATGGATAAAACACAAGTAGATAACACAGAGGAAATGAGAAACTCCAAAGAGGTAAAGAAGGTACTCAGGTGAACTGCTAATTACTTGACTTGCTTGGCCATTAAAGATCAGACCACATCAGCTAAGTAAATACATGTTAGTTCAATTTTGCAATTCTGTTATACCCATAAGAGCAACCATATAAAAAGCAGTAGAGATGAAAAGGATAAGCAAAATGCAGACACTAATTATCTTCGTCGTTTTTGCCTTCCCTCCCCTCTTAAACTCTTCTAAACCATAAGGTTTTTTGTTCTCTTCTTTAACCTTGTACATTGCTTTTGTAGTTGGAATTACCAGAGATCACAAATCAAGTTTGGACCTTCAAAGATCATCCCAACTCACTAAAATTCTTACAGTGCATTATTTAAGAAATATTAAAACAATTGAGTGATAGAAATCACCTAGAAGTCAAGCCTCCCGCCACAAATCTACCACATCAATAGACTAAACAAATACTTTTACGATGACAACATAGGGATTTGGCTGATATTGGAGACATCTTTGGATCTCTATCCTTTCATTAATTTCTTTCTGACGATTGGAATGAAAACATGAATAAGAAGACATTGATTTATAAAGAACTCTAGGAGCTTAAAAGTCATTAAAAAATATTTATAAGCTATAAACAATAATAGTTCAATGTTGTTATGGGAACAATGGCTTGTTTTTTTCTTAAAGGAGGTTCTCATAAGGACTATGGCTTCTTTGAAATAGAGAAGAAAAAAGGACAAATTTGACATTTAACCAGAGTTATAACACGATGACAACAAAAGAAATTGTATACTACTTCAATACAAGCTGCATTTTTTGAAAACTCAAACCTAAAATGAACATCAAACAGAAGGGACCTATGTACAACTTATCATTCACTATTTTGTACATAAACAATAAGAATACCAATATACAAGAACTTATGACATACAATATTCATGGCAATTAAATTATATTTATCTGTCCACATTATGCAAGTTACAATTGTCATTAAATGATTAATATTTTGTATCAAACAAAGGTTAATTTTAGTTTTTTTTAGTTAATCAAATAAATGGCCAAAATCAGATTAATATTAATGTCGCCAAATCAATGGGGCCAACTTGCCAACCCTATCT
This sequence comes from Vanilla planifolia, assembly GCA_023846275.1. Lineage (NCBI taxonomy): Eukaryota > Viridiplantae > Streptophyta > Magnoliopsida > Asparagales > Orchidaceae > Vanilla > Vanilla planifolia. The sequence goes on from CM043870.1 coordinate 2,384,840, forward strand.
TGCATTATTAATTAGGGTTAAATTTATGCACCAAATTCAAAGACATTTTCTCCTTTTCAATCTCAAAAGTACCAACAACACACAAACAACTCACAACTTCTATTAAACTAAAATACATTTTTAAGAACAATTCTTATTTCTCATTCTTGAAAGGACCATAGGGAAATAAAAGCTCTAGCAAATAGACTCGATGCTTGGTATGAAACAATATGGTTGACCCACTAAATTTCAAGTTTCAACAGTGATGCTCATACCAAATCTTCAATAAACTTTACTTAATGAGCACTGAATATTACAATGACATAAAAATTGAAGTACAGAGAACCAAGAAAGGAAAATGAAACTACAAAGGCATCTACATGGACAAACTCCTAAGAAAATCATGCAAAGAAGTCCAATATCACATGAACTTTCAAAACAAATTCTAATTAGCATTACATAATATCCTAACAGACACTTTATCATCATTTTGTACCAGTGTCAAAAAGATTAAAGGAAACATGTAAACACAACAACCAATTTACTTTTTGCAAACAAACTAATTAATTTGTCATTCTCCATAGTGTCGTTTCTAAATTTTTGTTTAGTACCTATGAATATCACAATCCAATAACGTACTAGGCAATTTAATTAATATTTGACGTTTTTAATTGATCTGAGCTTGAGATGATAATTAAAAGAACACAAATTAACTCCTCCTGTAAGAACAAAGACAATGTGGAATTGCCAGATAGTGAAAAGAAGGCAAACCATAATAGTAGATAAAATAGGCCATGGCATAGAGAATTTATTTCAACGGGTTGAATTTCATTTGGTAGGTTATGGACAAAGCGCCAATGGAATGTGACCATGAATTGATCCCAAGTCGTTCACATGTTATCAAAGAACTTCATCGACTAAAGTAATTGCATGCATAACGAAAGACAAGTTGATTAGCCCTTGGCATCTTTCGTTTGATGCAGATACTGATCTGAAAGCAAGATGTGGTACATGAGATGCTGCAGAAATTGAAGGCATGGTTCCGAGAAAAATCCAGGAAATTTTCTTAGTTTTGAAAGAGAATTGGTATCAAAGATGGTTCATAGCATAAATCAAGGCATCACATGAGCACAAGGTTTGAAACAAGGCACAGAAAGTTTATTTCTTCATCTAAACTAACGAAGAAAAATACATATATAGAAAAAAGCAACAGACCTTGGGCCATATTTGAGCAGCCTGTGGAGATGACTGCAAAAAGACCATCAAGGGTTTTAATTCTTTGGAATATTCTTTCAATAACCCATCAGCTGCCTTCCGGGTTGCTTTACAAGACTGAATATCTCCAGTTCTCGATAGATCATGCAATGATGCTTCCAGCTTTTCATGAACTGAAAAGCACCTGTTGATAACATTACGAACCTGCTGGACAGTTGCTTGCACCTACCATAATATGAAGGTCAGCGCTTCTAAGAAAAGAGCAGGTAAGATTGAGTGAAATTTCATCACAATATTAACAACAAAAATTAGTGATCACAACATAAAGGTTAGTAAGATTAAGCCTTTGTGCTCTTGCTGTTGTATATATCAGCAAAAATGATACAACCAAAAGCAACCAGTATAGAAAGTGTAAACAGTTTGAATTCATAACTTGGGAAAATCATATAATTATTTTAGTAAAAGAAATCACTTAAAACACAATCCATAAATAGCCATTAAAGGTATATCATTTGGTCATTGGAATCATGAAATTGTGATATCTACAATAAAATGCATCATCACTAAAAAAAATAAAGAAAATAAAGCCATTAACATCCATCACCTTTTAAGGTGTGGTTGGTAGGCTCACAGGGGATAGCATGTAAAAGGAAATGAAGATTTTTAAATTCATGTGCTTTTAATGCTAGAATATAACTATACACTGAGAATGAAGTGTCAGTTTAAGGACAAAGAATTTAACAAATTAACCGCAAATCATTTCAGTGAACAAAAGTTCCTAATGACTTCAATCAGTAGCAAAGATATAAATTAAATCACCATGACTTCTAGGCATATATTGGGCCGATTATGCATCATCTTAAGATTACTAGGGAACATCTATCAAATAATGTGAGCAGGCCAAAAAGGTAGCATGAATGGAATAGGTGGCTAATAAGTCCCAACATTGACAACAATCCAATGTATTTTTGGGTGTCCATTTTTTTAAAGTATGTTATGAATAAATTTAATCACATTACGCCCTAATATAAACAAAAAACAAGTCAAATGGCTTGTGAAATAGTTTAAATGCAAAGAACAAGCCATATTACATTTTAGAAAACTTTGATCCTGATGTAGAAGAGTTTCAGCCTGACGTTTAAAATCACAAAAAACAAAGGAGTGCTTCATTTAGTTAAGCAATGCAACCTAACAAAACAGATCTTCAAATAAGGGGAGGAAAAAGAAATTGCAGTAGTAAAAGATCAAATAGTGATGAACAATTACATGTAATAAGTAGAAGAGCACAGTCTTCACTTAAAAATAATTTCTGACAAATTTTGAAATACAACAATTTCAACTTATATTGCCACAAAAAAAGGTATTTCATTCAATGACCATAGTAGCATGGATGAAATAACATACTATATAACCATAACCATTTTGTGACTAATACAATTAAAGTCAACCAGAGTGTGTTAACCGATGAAAACTAGAATAGAAATGATGTGCTACTAACAAGGCTCGAACTGGTTGAAAAAAAAATTGACACAGTTAACCTAAAAGGGAGAAAGAGTTCGTTGGGGAGGGGGGGTGACCAAGGAAGGGTTAAACCTATAGAATCAAATATATGCAGTTCAACAAACCTCCTGTTACAACACTCAAATTGGGAAAAAAATTATTGTTTCATGTAAGTTTGTACAAACAACAACATACATTGAATCTTAGGAAGGAAATTTTCAAGGTTCACAGGTTCAATTAAAGTTCAACCAGCAATCAAACGTGATGAATTTACAGATATTTAATACATAAAATAATTAAATGATGATTTATGTATCATAAACTGGTATTTTTGGACACATAACTCATGCTAAAACACTTTATATTGTTAAATACGAATCTTTAGCATTCCATAAAAGCCAGTTTTATCCTTTGTAAAATAACGGAATACAATGACACTATTTTAAAAGATTGAAAAAAGAAAAAATACAATAAAATCACAAAATTTATGCTATAAAAAAATTTTCCTAGAAAAAAATTGAAGCTAGAGTAAATGTGAAACATAATATGAGTGGAAGAATTTGGCTAGAAGTTAATAGAGAGGATTTTGTAGTTTAAGCAGCTAATCAACTCATTTAAATAAAAATAGTTCACCAATTCACACCACTTCACCAGTTCTATCCTGATATTTTGGATAATCTTGGCCCAATGACCTCTCTCGAATCAATCAGCTGGAGGGTAGATGGCCAAACAAGTTAGAATAGTTGGTCTGATTCAATTCATAGAGCCTAATGTTAAGAGCTTCCCAACAATCCCAAGGTGACATACAATTTAAGTATCCATAAAAATTGGCAGAAAATATAATGATGTTATAACCTTATAAGCAGGTTGGCTGGTATGTTCGTACCTCGTCCCATTGAAGTTTAGCAATATACGAAGCAGAAGACTTGGAGATTGATATGTCAGCATGCATGTATACGATGCACGCAACAAACAGTAAGAAGAAGCCAAAAATTAACATCAGGGGCTCCCAGAAGAGAGAAAGATTGTTGAATGTGTAATACACCTACAATGAACAAAAATAAAAGAAAATATGAGACTAGCTTTTTAATAATGCAAACATTATCCATGCTAATACCAAAGGTATGTCACTTCAGCATTTTAGTTCAATATTTATACTATGCTATAAAAATGAGATAAGCATACTCAAGAACAGAGAAATGGTTTACCTAATATTAGATGACATAGGCTAAGTAACCTTCAACTACAAAGCAGAAAAGAAACCAAAAAAAGCGTCGTAAAAAAAGCAACCAGAAATAGAAAGAATAAAGGTTTATGTCATGTCAATTTAGTGTATATGTCAACTAGTTTAGTTAGTAAAGACCTTCAAAATTGTTACAAAAATCTCAGGTTGGAAACCTACTTGCAATTTATCCTCAACTTCAAAACAATAACTTTAGGTCAATTGCAAGTAATTTAGAAAAGGATCATGCAATGAATCCCTTGCTATTTTATCAAATTCTTCACACACCATTTGCATGTAGATTTAATCATTACGAGATGAGAAATGCATGGCAAACACTTATTTTAGATTTAGGCTCCTTCCTCTATTTGCCTACATAGTGGAGCATAGATTCTATTTCCTCTATTGACCTATGTAGAAGCATATGACTCTAGATCTTCTATTTTCAAAGTCTATCAGCAGTTTTCCTTTTTCTATGAAAGCATATTGGCATTCTGTACAAAAAACATGACAGCAACAAGATAATTTAAATAGGAACTTAAGAGAACCATGCCACAACCAATTTGAATTGGTGAAATGAAATCACACAATCACTACTTTTCTAACAAACATGAATAGAATCATGTGTCATTTGCCTGCGTAGAGCCAAAACGAAAGGTTATCAACATGCTTGAATGCTAAAAAAGCAAAACGGCCAAAAAATAATAACACTGATTAATTAGAAAAGGTTGTCCCAAGTTTTTAGCGATTTTAACATGCAAGTGGTCCATTAAATACAGGGAGAACTCAGAAAAATGAAACAAAAAAATTGTTAACCTATTCGATGATAAACTTTTTTGCATAGCTGGAAGGTCACTAACTAGAAAGGAAGCATAAGCTTCCGCTAATTCGAAAATGATGTGATGGTGGACAACAAACAGTAAATAAAAGCAGAACATTATAATGTTGTGCAACTACATGGACCAACAGAAATGTCCAACTTATTAGATTGAACCACTAGCTCTTGTTATGACATCAGGCCACACAGCACAAATAAAATCTCTCTTTCATCAAAATCATAAATTTCAGCAATGCACAAACCAGCTGATATGACCAAAAAAATTGAACTAATGATTTAATTTATCAATTGAAGAAACTCAATACTGATGACTATTAAACATTTGTTATTAAAATAATAAGATCCCAAAACGGTGTCTCTATCAAATGCATAACAAAGGACTAAAATAATTGGTGTTCCTAGAAAATGGTAGTAAAGAATCGAACATAATAGCATTAATGGAAACTTATTGTCAACCCACTTAGTGGAAATACAACTTGCTGTTGCTTCCATACACTGCATAAGGATACAAATGACCATAGTTGTTGCTCATGTTGATAGTTCATGTCATTGGGACTCCATACAAATTCAACTTCTTAATTATTCAACTGTTCAGAATAAAAAAAATTGGAAATCCTCCAGGAAAAATACTATTATTCTTCACGATTGGAGAAAATGAAGATAAAATATAAAATAACTAAATACACACCTGAAAATAGACATTATGCTCAGGAACAACATTGTCTTTTTCCACGACAACTACAGGTCTTCCAGTCACGTCCAAATGTGTAACTTTTATCTACAAAAGATGGTGAATCATTAGAGAAAAAAAAAACACATTCTGCAGGTACACATACACAGCCATAAAAACAAGCAGCATCAATGTGAAAGATGAATATAAGAAAAAAAACCTCTTGCCATTGCTTGGTCATAAATGGAACAGATACAGAAATTCCTTTAGATCCTTCGGGAAGAACAACCTGAACACATAAACATAAATCTTCATTTCGTAATTACTAATAAATTTAAGGTAATTTTTTAAAAATAGAACTGATTTACTAATTTCATCTCCTAATACTAAAGCAGAAATAGAAACTTTGTCTGACAGAACTAAACTCAGAATTAAAGCCAAGTAAATGGCTTCTAGGATAATTGAGTCAAAATATTACTGAGCAAAGAAACCATGCCCAATGCAAAATGAAAATGCTCTAACCCATTTTCAAAATTTAGCAATTTTAAAGAAAACAACAGCATGTAATCATCATTCACAACAAACTTATAGCCATAGGAAAGAAATGGAAAAGTCTAGAACCAAAAAACTTTAGATTTACGAAGAACAAAACAAAATGTTCTATTTATATCCAAAATGTTAACAAAGCCCCATTTAGTGAGATGAATGCTTGCTGATGCTGCTTGTTGTTGTAACCAAAAATATTGACAGTAAGTTATCTTGTGAGCTGGGAGCTACTTCATAAGTAATGCAATGGAGTTCTTATCAAAGGCTTTATTTGCGTTGCTCTCACTAGATATAGGCACAAAAGAAAACTATTATAGAGAGGAAAACAAGTATGCATACTGTTGGGCTTGGTCAGTAATTTCTTTAATTTCTTAGACTACACATAATATGAAGGGTACTCCTAAATAGTTTTGCCTTGTATAGGATGCATTAACCAATGAACAGCTGTCATGAACTAAGAAAAATAAACAAATCAAACATATTTTTTAAACTCAAATATAAACTTTAAAAAACGTCACTCTCAATTTCTATAACCTAAGGGAACTATCTCATTCTAAATTTCAGAATTGGCTGCTGTGCATCTAGGCCACAGCATATGAATTTACTATTTTACCAATAATAAAATGAGAAACTTAACCTAACAAATATCAGACCATGTCATCATGTAAACAAGGTCCTAGCATATCTATGTTCGAAAGTTGTTTAAGATTAAAATTAACCAGTAACTAAAGTGCATCTTATACCATAGCTTATTAACTGGCAAGGCAAATGCTGCCCAAGAGACAAAGAATGAAACAAAGGAGTTGCATAACATAGGATTACAAAAAAAAAATTTATTTCCATCCTACAGAAATATTCAACTAGATAATTTAGCTATGTTCAATTACTTCGCAAACTTCATCAGTTTTGCATTTAAATACCCACCAGATCAAAACCTGGCATTTTCAAAAAAGAAACATTTGCCGAAGTGCAACGAAGCAAAAACAACCCCTTCTGGGTCCAGGACAACATATATGCTTGTCAAGGACTTCGGATATTGTTTTAGAAGAAACCAACTTTATTTTTATACAGAATTGCAGTTTTGCCACATTACCAAAGGAACATCGAAAAAACAACCTCTATTATCTAGCAAATCAAAAAGGTTACTATCCCAGAGCTAAATTGAATTTCTTTTTAAAAAGGAAAACAGAGCTAGTTTTAAACAGCAGAGCAGTTTTTACCGCATTACCAAAGGACGATAGAAAAAACAACCTCTATTTATCTAGTGAACTCATATGTTACAATGCCAGAGCTAAAATTGCCACAATATAATGAAGAGATTTATAAGCATAAAACACAGTGTCAGAACTTAATATCCATAAAATAACTAAGCAAAAGTACATCTTCCCAGTGGATGAATGTCAAATGCTGTTCCAAGAATGGCTGATGAATACATCCTAACGCTGTTCAAGGATGGTTGATTTTGGATTATAACTACACAACACATAAACTTCTAAAAATTTCAATTCTAAATGTCAGAAAAAAAAATTTAATTGTTAGATTCAGATGCTGAATTAAGGGATGAATTTAAAATTTTCTAAGTTTTACCCAATTGAATTATAAGGAATAGAATAAAAAGTTATCTCAAATATAAATGGATTGCTATTCACATGAATTAATCAATAATGGAAAGTTAACTGCAAAAGAACAACTTGCCACTACAAAGAAGGCATTGTTTTTGCATTTTCTAAACAAAGGGGAAGCACAGCTAGGTTTTGCTTTAGCTATAAAAATGTAGATTTGATATTCTAAAAATAGGAAGTTGGAAATTAAAAACTGCAATTTTAATGTGCAAGCCATAAATAAACTCTCTATTGCTAAGTTAGTTGTTCCATAAAAAACATGGAAGTCATTAAAGGCACAAAAAAATATTTTTCCAAAGAGCTGGTTGGCATTTGCATGTCACGTGTAAACACTAATAAAACCTAAAACCTAAGTCTTATATGCAACTGGGAAGACAGCATCAATGCAATGCTTTTAAATATATTTTAGAAAAAAAATGATATTTGCTTTAAGGTCGTTCATCTTAGAAAAGGAAATAACCTATATGAAGCATCAAATCAACAATGCTGGAGCTGAATTAATATACATAGCAATCAATAAATCCGCAAGGTGAAGAATCCAGTAAAAGAAATAAACAGCTGGCGTGTAGCAAAAATCAAATTTAATGTACATATGTGAGCAAACTTGCCTTGACTATGATATTATCAACCACAACCTCATTCATGGGGCACCCAAACGTAAAATTCAAAAATCTTTTTCCCTCTTCTGCAAATAAAAAGTGATCCAGAGGTAACCCATAGCCAATAGTAAATGATGTCGTCCATCCACCAAATATGGGAAATCTTGGTTCAATTTCCAGTTGTGTCTGCAATCAATTGTTAAAAGATCAAACAGATCCAAACATAGCATCACACAAGAAAGAAAAGTGATGTGCAAGTCTTAAGTAATGTAATCATATGTTACCTTTCTAGAGTCGCCCCAAAGATGAGATGTTGAGATGTTCCCAATCTCATCTCTGTAATAAACAGAATGTGCTCTTGGTGGTAATTGAGCAATGAGATGTCTAAGAGATGATCTCCCTCCCATAAATGATCTTGACTGATAATCCAGCCTATCAAAGGAAGCTTAGCAGGGTCAGATAAACAAGTTTTCAGCCCATTTTTGCATAAAAATGTAGGAAAAGATAGACAAGAAATAAACCTAGAAAATCCACCCTTGTTTTTTGCCCCTCTGTGGACAAGGTCGTAATGTTCAGTTACCTGTATGCTGCCCCAATGAGACACCTCTATCTCCCTTACTAATCGTTCAGCAATCACGAAAGGGCTATTGTTTTCAAAATGGACTACTATAGGAGAATAAGAGAAGGGAGGAAGTTTCCCAAATGGCCCATATTTAATCTCAGATTCTATAAGTTTTCCATTTGGATGCTTAGTATATGATTCCACCCTTCCACCAGGTAAGATAACACTAAGTGACTGAGACTTTACCACATAAGGTGATAAATAGTAAGCACTATCTTGGAAAACAACTAGTTGAGCATCAGATTGAGCGATTTCCTCGGGAAATGGCTGCAGCGAATGAGTAAATATAGCTAGAATATTTAAAGTCATGGTCTTCATTTTATCAAGCCCTTCTGGCAAAGAAATGGAGTAAAAGGTTAACTCTTGAGGCATCCCCTCAGGATGAACCTCTGTAACCAGAAGGCTAACAGCAGATCCTTTTCCTTTTCCTTCAATATACAATGCCTTCAGATTGGCCAGATTTTTTGCCTGCATGTTGGGAAATGCAAGCAAAATCTCTGAGACAACACCACTGCCATCCTTTTCAACCTGGAGAAAAGAAGGACAAAGTAACTATTAGAAGATAAATAACATGAAAAACAAAATTTCTACCAAACAACATCTATAGCATAAACTACTAAATTAAGCATGAAGAAGAGAATAAGCTTGCTTCAAAATATATTAGCATATTAGCATTAGCACGACTGTCTGTGTAGGTCTGCAGAATTTATGGCAGTTAAAGATCATCCAAATTTGGCCAAGACTAGAGCATGAAAACGAATGTATTTTGATTGCAAAATTCAAAGTGAAGCTTCACCGAATTTATCATCAGAAAAAACCAAACAAACAGAGAAACTCAATAAGCAGTCTACTGCTTGAATATCCATCCTAGTTGCTTTATGCTATATGGTACGTTGGTACCTAGTCTTGCAATTTTATTAGCAATTGTGGTAAGTGGATACTCGATAGAGACAGAGTTAGTTCAGGTAGCAATAAGTGAAATGAACCATAACGGGGCATATGTAGTGCTTAACTCTTGGAACTGCAAATTATCTGGTGTATCACATTAAATATGATTGCTTCTTATATTACATTGTGACAAGTGGATAAAGACAATTCAAGTAGCAACACCTGCAATGCAGATTCATTTTCGAAGTTTACAATGGAAAATATACTGAGACAACACATATGCATAAAACTTTAACTTCCGCTTAAATCACTTCATTACAGCACTGAAGTAAGCGCTTAATAAAAAACATAAAAGTTTTAAAGATAAATAATTCTCTATACCAAAAGCAGGTAACTAAGAACAAAAAATATCCTACAATTCCTATTGAACTAAGATATAACTTTTAAGCAATGCATAAATCTAAATACATCACAAGGTTACAGTGCAGTCAGATGATTATTTAGATCAATTATTTCAACAGTACAACAGTTACATTGCATAAATGCCAAATGCAGTGAAAAAACAATGCGCAAAAAAAAATAATGAAATTGTAACATTCTTCAAGCTGGCATGATAACAAACAAGAAACCTTACTAGCATGACTATCATGCAATGATAGTAGTTTCAGGACAATCTAGGGTTTCTAGCACCATACAACTACATCATGACCCTGGTTCATGCATGCCCAAATTTCAGTCTTCTATTAACTTCAGCCACAAACAAACAACATGAAGGAGAAGAGTATCCCAGCCATCATTTTTTCTCCTTCCCAAGCTCTATCCAACAGACCTCACATGCCTCATATCACCTCTTTCCCTAGAATGCCCTCATTGCTATCCTCTTCTTCCTTCCTCGTTTCTCATACTTATTCATTTTCTATTTCTCATGTTTTCACATTTTCTGCTCCCTTCTACAGGATTGGCAAGACCGAACTAGGATTAAGTTGAAGTTGAGTTGATTTCATATGGAAATATAATTTTCTCATCTTTCCCTCTCTCTCTCTTCCAGCCCTATCCCATATGAGGAATTTGATTCATGAATCTAGATAATACGCTCTAAGTAAGATTAACGACAACTTCCTTTCATGGATTACCATATTAATTTCTATATTTAAGTTTAAAAAATAAGCAATTTTTATATTTAGTTCATGTTTTTAGGTAATCATATATTTTGTGTCATACTCATAAAATATCTACTTATATAACTCGCAATTCCCTACTAATAAAAAATGAACCCATAATTTGAAAGATAATACAAAAGTTCTCTCCCTCTTCATTATTACTTCTCTCTTCTCTCCTTCCTCTCTCTTACCTCTCTCTTTTCTCACCATCTCTTTCTTTATCCCCTTTATCTCTACAAACTTCTATTCATTGTCTTTCTACATCAATTGATATATGATCATAAAACTAATTCAAGCTTCTTGGATAATAAGTTGAATCAAGTTCTAACATAATGCATTTTCATCTATTGTTTTATCATATTGCATGTCAAAGACTAGAAAGATAAAATATTATTATTTTATATTCATGACATTTAAGAAATCAAATGTTTGCATGATTAACAAATATCATACAAATTGTGATTGCAATAAGATCTCTATGATGTAAGGAGTCCTTGGCAATGAAAAATAAAGCCAAAATTTGATTAATATTACATTACTTTAACTTATATCTCATCTTTCTCTCTTTTCTCTCCTATCCCACTCTATCTCCATCTCTCTAATTTTTTCTCTTTGCAATCCTATATCAACTACCATCAGAGTAGGATTTTATAGTCTTCAATTGATTGCCAACCAAAACATTGCAAAATGCCCTCTTTTGCAACTTGCTTAAATTATCTCTATTTTTAGGTTATTATTAAGCATCTCTATAGATCTACAAACCATGTCGTAGACCTTGTTGTATGTCATACACAATCTTTTAATTTCTCATGGGATGGGAGAGTGTCTATCTCTCTCCTTTTCTACCATGAGAAAGAATTTCTCTTTCTTGGTTTCAATAGGATCACAATATTTTTTATTAATTTTTAATACGTGATATATGGGTTTCAATCAACTTTTAAATAAAAGAGCACGTGAAAACCACTATTGTTCACAACACTACATACACATGTTTCCTCAATTTGCATCCAAGATGCAGATCGAATTATCTATATTGCCCTTTGCTAACCACCACATTGTTACTATAGTTGACCACCTACACAACCCTTATTGATGCCAAGCACATTGATAATGTTCTTGACAAAGGCCATACATTAGAATTCTCCTTCATTTTTGGTAGACACATTGATACAATAACATCATACATATCAAACAGAGGTTAAGATTGGCTCTACTTCTTATTGATCCCCACTATCACTGTCGCTAACCAACCCTCATTTATCAACATAATTTAGTTTTTATCCTCAATTCATCCAAATATACTTTATTGAGTCGTTTGGAAGCCAACTGGCAACTTTTCAGAATTTTCCCAGCTTAAAATCCAATTCAAGCAATCCTTGTAGTAGTCTGGTAATTTTATCAATACAAACTTCGGGCAAAATTACTTAAATTAAGCTTTGGAGTCGTTTCCACCACCAATTGCCATCTACCATCGTCGCCGCTCTGCCTGCTCAACCAGCATGTCCCGCTCTGCCCACTCGACGTGCAAACCGACACCAATTCAAGACCCAGTTGTCGTGCCTCTCCTCCCGCACTATGCCAATCGCTGTCTTGCCACTCAAAACTCATAAATTATTTAAGAACTACTTAGAGCATTCATTTTACAACTTTTAAAGAAATTTTTTTGCAAAATTCAAAATATATTGTTTGTATTTTGTGGTGAAATTAAGAATTCTTAAAATGTACATTAGAATCTCAAAATATAGCTCTTAATATTCTTAAGTGTCCTTTCATATTCTTATATTTAACAAATTATCATTGTTCCTTTGAAGATCTCTAAAAATAAGGATGCTCACCATGTTATGAGACAAAATTTTTAATTAACGAAGTGATACTACCAAACTTGCTTGATAAGAGAAGTGTCATGAGCAATCATCCGATAATGTGATTTCAGAGGTTCCTTAGGAAAGTGAGCGGCTCAAAAAAAGATATCTTGTCCCATTATACAACATAAATAGTACCGATTATTAGAAAACTAATTAACTCAATTACCATTTTACTTTGTTATTTTACAAGAGGGATTGCTCGTTGCATCCAATTTTTTTGGCTTATGTTTGTGAATATGAGTTAATCTATTTATAATCAAAGAACTCCAATTGTGTACCTTGCTATCCTCGCCACTAGCTTATGTTACATTAGGTGTGGGTAATTTAACAACTCTCCTTATCAGGTTGAAATCTCTCATGTTAAAACAATAATACAAGTCCTTATTTACCTGATAATCCTATAAAATTCTAATTCTAAACCTAAAGCACTTTGGGTTGTATGAATCTATTGCTTGAACCTAAATATTTTCCTATTATTCATAAGCCAAAACTAGGTTTTAATAATTTCATCCTACATCACACTACATGCTTATCAAGTACTTGTTATTGCAGTCATCAATGAGACCTACTCTGTGCATTATTCTTCTAGTGCTATTAGCTGCATCTACTAGTCATTGATTTATAATCATCTCATTTAAGGAAATCCATGTCTCCTCTTTGAAGATTTGCAATTAGCACTACCACCAACCTTGCTCATCACAATTCTCCTCCAACATTGCAACACAAAGAAAGGTTTGAGTCCAAACCTTTCATTGGGACCCAAACCTTTCTTTGGAGACTTTGTCATAGGGCACTTCTAACGCTAGCTTAGCTTGAGGCACATAAAATTGGCCAATCCTTTACATATTCTTGGGTTGTCACATGGCCGAGCTTGCTAACGATACATATCTTCACTATTATTGGGCAAGTTCACTCTTTACTTCACTCTTTATTGATTAGCTATGCTAGACTATATTTCAATCTCTTCACCATCTTTTGCATTGCCTAGAAGGATGAGTTTTCATGGATCATTGCAATGTCGATACCATTCTTATTGCTACTACTCTCTACCACCTTAGGTAGAACCGTAATTGTGTGACCTATGCCCGACCTTACCTTAGCACACTAGTGAAAGTCATTGTTCAAATCTTGCTCCACTATACTTTACTATCACAAAGGCTCCCCCACACTCTAAGCTGAATCAAAATGCATTGTGATGACCTTGTTTCCTTGTGTAAACAAACTAGTATTAAGATCTCCATTCAATATGGTTTTGGGGACTTCATTGTTGCAAAAAGGTGTGAACCTTCCTCAACTATTCCCTTAGTGATTGAGTGCATGCTCTATAAGACTATCTCCTTTGGCATCTCACTCATGCCACACTTCTCCCATGTTTGGTTTGAAAGAAACTCCCTCTTTATTGTCTAATGAATCAACAATTGCTTCTTTAAGACTTATCAGTGTCAAATTTTTTGTCCTCTCTTCGTAGCCATTCAGAGCCTCCACGATTATATATTTACTCGTGTTTTGAGAGAGAGGCATCAAGCAATTGATTGATCACTAACCACACTCCAATGATTGATTGTATGTGGATCAAAGGAATGCCCCTTCCCATTAAATCACCTTGCATCTTGAAGTAGAATACTATATACAATCTATCTTGATTTAATAACAACATAATCTATAACCACATTTTTAAAAAAAAATATATAGATCAAATGGGTTGAACCACATTTTTCAAAAGAAATAATGTATGCCGGTTGATTATTTCTTTCCTTTTTATGTTCCTATGTAACCATAAATATGATTTGCATATATTATGTACAGAAGATATAATTTTGATAAATGGACTTGAAATTTAAGTACTTTGTTTACAAGATTATGTTCATTTCAAAAAGCCAATGATAAAACATTGATATATACTTCAAAAACTACTTTTATATTATTATGTTTAGTTATTTTCTTTCCTTTCTAATCTCTTAGAGATTGGTCCAAATATTTAGTTCTTTAATCTACTCCATTAATATGTATTAGATAGTAAACATGAGTTCATGCTCTTTTATGGTTTAAAATATCAACTTATGGTTACCATTTAATGGAATTGCTCTACTCCTCTTATAAGCATTAGTTCAACTTGCACTATTTGAATATCAACTTATGCATCGATAGTGAACATGAGTTCATGCCCTTTTATGGATTGAAATATCAACTTATGGTAACCATTTAATGGAATTGCCCTAGCTCCTCTTATAAACATCAATTCAACATGTGTTATTTGAATCATTATTAAATCTAAGGGGAAAATTTCATATTCACAAGAATACATAAAACAAAACTTACTATATTATCAAATTTTCAATTAGATTGGCATTATTGAACCGAGTAACTTGAATGTTCCAATCGTAAACTAGAGAATAAAATTGTTTTCTTTACCAATTTATTTTTTACAATACTACAAGACATATTAAAAAATTATTTGTAAAAATGTAGTCAAATTAGGATAAAATTAACATTTTTCATTGTAACATAACCTCATTCAAGACTTCAAAACCAACTTTGGTGCTTTATTTAGAAGGAAATTTCTTAATAGTTCATCTTTTTCAAATTATTACTTTTAACAGCTCAAGATAAACAATTCAAAATTTGAATAAGTTTTCAAACAAATAAGAAATAGACTAACATCTAGAATCAAATTATATAGAAGACTCGAGAATCAAAAACAAGTTATAAGATAATAACAGCATACCTTTAAAGTAGATAACACCCGAACAATGTGTGAAGTCAGATCAATCTGCAAAAATTAACTTATAGAAATCAATAATAGTGAAATAAAACAACCATGCGACAAGCCTTATTGCATGACCCATCATCATTTATCTACTTATCTTCATGTGTTCTACATTGAAATCTGGCCATAAAATATGAAAAGCATACTGTACTACTCCAAAACCCCAAGAAGTACTTTACTGCTGTAAAATAGTATTCAAAGGAACAACTATCTTCCAGTTTGTGAGCATTGGTCGCACAAAAATAAGTTGCTTTGATTGCTTATCTTAATATCAAAAGGTGACACAAAATTTGGTTTACTTTGCATTCTTGGTCATCCATCAACCTTAATGTTGCATTAATTAAAATATATTAATTACAATGAAGAATTTTAATAGCCATAAATACTAAGTGAGAAACTTTAATTGCTATGATATTAATTCAGCTAGACAATTCCAATAGACAAGAAATCTTAGTGATGAGGTGAATTTAATGGTCATGGAACTAAATGACAGAAAAAAACAAAAAAAATTCAATCGTTATGCATTATTGAGTGAGTAGAAATTAATTGCAGCATTAACAAAAAATAAAGAATCTCAACATCAATGATTTTAAGTGATAAGGGGAATTTTAATCGCCACAAAAATTTATTAAAAAAGCAGAGGATATAAATGATCAAAGTATTGAGTAGTAGGCCAAGCTATTAATTAAAACAGAGAATAACAATAACCATAGCTTTAAGTAAGAATTAGAATTTCATAATCAACATGCAATTATATCCATCCATCATTTTAAGGAAAAGAATTTGGTTTACTTTGTGATCCCAATCATCAATCAATCCTGATAGGTTTCAATTAAAATGAAATAAATTAAAACAAAGAATTTCAATAGCCACAACTTATAAGTGAGAAGAGCTTTAACAAAAACTGTATTAATTAGGATAGATAATTTTAATAGCCATGACATTAAGGGAATAAATTTTATTAGCAATGGTATTAAGGGATGAGAATTTCAACAAATATGATAATGTGTTAAAACCGAGAATTTCAATAGTTAGATATCTAGTGATAATGTTAAAACAAAGAATCCCAATAATCATATAATATTGACGAAAAATTTAAATGCCATGGCGTCAAGTAGCATAAAAAATTCCAACCACACTATAAGATAAGATCAAGCTAATAATAAAAACAGCGGATTTTGATAGCCATAGTTTTAAGCAAGAACAAACTTCAAAAAATCATGAGATCTAGTTGGAGTCATCCGCATGATATAGGACGAACACCATAGTGCAATTATGCGCTTCTTAAAACATAAACCCAACAAAAACATTAAATATAAGATAATTTGCATTAAGTATTAGCAAAAAAGCAGCCAATAGATTCATGCCATAATTCATCTGTAACTTTCCCTTGGATGAATTGCACAAAAAAACTCTTTAATGTAGAAACTTTTTAAGCAAAACAAGCACAACCATTTAGTGCTCCATCTTAAGTGTTAAAAGAAAATTGTAAGACCTTAGACACTATCAACTCTACTAAAAACAATTGCTAATAGAAATGATGCTCACACTAGCCTTATAGTGCATTCAATATGGCCCAAAAGAGCAAGCAAAAGGCACCTAAAAAAAAGCACAAACATGAGCACACAAAGGGAAGCTAACATAAATACCATTTTTCACCTGTAACACGAGTAGATCCACATGGACACCACTTTTTCATACCAAACCCCCCCCCCCCCCCCCCCCCCAACAATATGTCGAGGGATCAAACACGGGACCAAAGCTCTGATATCATTGTAAGACCCTTGACACTACCAATTCTCCTAAAAATAAAAGCTAATAAGACAATTATCTTAGTCTTATAATGTATTCATCATTACCAATAAGAGAAAGCACAAAGCACCCATAAGAGAAGCGCACATGCACACACGTCAATGAGAATCGAGCACACAAAAATGGAGCTGAAAGCGAACCCACATGAATGCCATTTTGCACTAGTGACATATACGCAAAATGAACCCACATGAACCCACATGAACCCACATGAATGCCATTCATCATTTATTATTTTTTTATTTTCTTTTAGATCATGAAGTCTCTTAAATATTTGCATCAATTTAAATTAGCATTGTTTTATATTTTCATTAAAAAGAGTTTTTCTATAAAGTTTTGAATGCCCTTGTTTTCAAACTATCCCAAATAAAAAATCACATTTCTCATTTTCAACAAAAGCTAAAATTCGCTTCCAAATAATAATAAAAAGAAAACTAACATTTTCAGAATGCTAAAAGCATAATGATAAACTTACATTCGCTTTCATACAAGGATAAGCACACGTTTCTTATTGTGAGAAAAAAAAAACTTTGATTTCCTTGCAAATTAATAATCACAAAGGGGAGTATTAACCAATGTTAGAGTGTTTAGTGATCATTAAATATTCCTTTTTTAGACTTTTTTAATGTTTTTATAACAAAGCAAGCATAAAATATACATTATACAACAACAAACCTTAATATCCCTAAATAAGATCAACTAAATGAATCCTTTAGCATCAATACTATTAATTTATTAATAATTCTTCATTTATATACAAGTTAAATTTTTTTGTAATAATTCTTATCAAGTATTTTTGTAAGTTTATCTCTTTCTATCCATAAGAAAATTCCAACAACTATCTCTTAATAAGAGCCTCATAACCAAACCACACAAATTGCCTCTCTCTAAACTTATTCTCAATTGATGCTACACAAACTTCCTCCAACATGCACTCATTTATCATCTTATCTTTTGCTAATAAAATCACTCATCCATCTCAATATCATCATCGTATAACACTCATATCTATATATTTGAATATGGGTGAACATTTCACACCATCGTCAATTTCACTTACAAATTTAACATTAATTTACATGGGATGTCTATTAGCACAATACACTAGAAGAAATCCTCAATTTCATCCAACTTATTTAAACCCTCTTATTAACATCCTCATTAATTCTACCATCATTATGGCATATAGACACATGAAAATGAAATCTCTCATTTTTCAATATTTTATGTCTGCCAAAAGCAATTTCTAGATCATTTATGATCTTATAATGACCAAACTTGCATTCTCATGAACTTAGCTTTAGATCTACTAAATTGAAAACCATTGAACTCCAAATTCATCCTCTATAAGTCTACTTTGGCTTGAGGTCTTTCCAAATTGTATGAACAAGAGCAATATTTCTAGCAAAATCATAAATGATGACTCTTTATATTGGATTTAACTAGCAAAAGTGTCCATAACTATTGCAAAAAACGAACTTAAAACGTATTCATGATGACATCCAAATGCTATACTGACATTTAACGAAAAAGAAAGTTTAATTGTAATCACACATAATGCAAAAGAAAACTCCAGTATATTCATATCTAACAACTCCAATATGTAATTTTTGGGGAAAAGGAAATCCTCAACACAATCATACAAGTCATCTAGTGGAAGCAACAAAATACCAAGAGAAAAACACTATAAAGAACATAGGATTTTATGTTGTCTAACACCAACTGACCTTTTCATTCTAACAAAAATATCTTCTATTCTTTTCACAAAAAAACCAAGATCCAATCTCTTTCTTCACTCTCTTATAAGATTTTTTTACAAGAGAAAATATATACAAATTTCAATAAATCATAATCACATAATTATAATAATTTAAATCACAAATGATAAATCCACCTAACCTAAATAGCATTATGAACCTAATTATGTGAACTACAAAACATGAAACATAACCGAAACAAAAGATAGGCAGCATTCGATACTAATAATCTCAAGCAGCAACAATCCAATCAAAACCGTTACCTCTCTAAATAGGTTCTCATTGTTTTGAACAACTTTCAAAAGATAGGCAGCATTCGATCAGCATGTTTGCTGATGGACATCGCAAAATCAAATCAAGAAATCTCAAGCCATTGATTTTTTTATTCCCAAACCTTGGAACAACAAACAAGTGTTTGGTCTTTTTTTTGTACTTGTTCAATATAATCATAGTATACAACCTCTATTGAAGCGCTATTCACCAAAATTTTCCACAAAGTTGATTCCCATAATGTTATCAACCCACCAAATACTCCCTCCCTAGTTGACACTTCTATAGTGAATTCAGCCTAGGACCACCTTTATGCTAACTACAAGCTTCCAAAATGTTATGCACAATGTTGTGCCATCTCCTTCTTAACTCCCAACTCCAACAGGATTGAATCTAAACACCATCTTCGTTGCCATCTCCTACAAATTTTGTTGTAGCCTAATGAAATCACAAGCAAACATGTCCAACATCTTGGCTTTGCAACTTAACCTATGGTCTCATCATATTGAGATCTACAGATTGTAGCTCTAAGAGCACTTCTTGGAGAATACAGACCCCATAAATAATGTTTGCGAGTCCTCTAAAGGAATCATCAAGAGGAAAACTATCATTGACAACATAGTATTTTGCATGATTTGTTCACAATTGGCCTCTCCACCCTCTAACTCTCAAGGGACATCATATATTTTGTTATAAAAGAAACAAGATTTAATCTCTTTCCTGAGTTTTCTAACAAAAAACGACATATATAGGGATCCCAATAAATGCTAACCATATAACTATAATAACCTAAATCATGGACGATAACTAAAGCCAACTAATTCAAATATACATATGAATCTAATTACAACTATATAAACTACATAATACTGACAGTAGTACTAAGTTCACATTCCAGCAATGTGATTTTTTCCGGGATAGAAAAACTAATGCTAGCGCATACGAATAAATCTATATGCCTACATGATTGCTCGCAATGCCCTATCGATCTAAATTCAGTAGGGCGTTTCCATGAATTCCAGGAACAGACTAATGGCCAATCAGATTGAAGAACATTGCTAAGGTCAACTCCATCATTTCAAAACAAGTCTACACATCCGAAATCCAACAGACAACTGCAAGTGATTAGCAGACAAGCGCAAAGAGCAGAATAACTGTACGACGACGCCACTCACCCGGCGATCTGCCTTGGAAATGACCAGATCGGATCTTCCAGTCGGAGACCATATCGCCAGAGAGAGAAAGAAAAGAAAACATCCAAAGCCAACTTCCTTCGGCATTTCCCCGCACCCGAAGGAAGAGCTAGTTAGCGCTTGGCCCTGTGTGAGCAGACGCGAAGACGACGAAGATTACCCTTCCCTCCGCTCCGCTCTGCCGGCCCTCGGGTGTGCTTCACGAATTTGCCCAAACCCGAAACGCCAGTTGACGAGTGAGACTTGTTAAACAACAGTCGGGTCTGGGGATTATCCCGTCGTTAAAGACTTCTCTTCTATAAATTTAAGACAAAAAAACAACATTACCTTGTTTATTATATATTTCACTTAGCTTCAACGTTAACAACATTTTTTCTAAAAGTGAGTCAATAAATTTTTCTAGTTGAATTCTAAATCAAAATATTGGATTAATACTAACAAAAGTGTTGAAACTTTTTTCTATAAAAAAATTATAAATATTAAAAAAATAAATACTAAAAATAGAATGATATGTATTTTCATAGATATGGTATTCATAAACAAGTTTTAATAAGACTTTTTTTTTTAAGATTGTTATTGATGATTACAAAAAATATAATGATCGAAGCTTCGAGATGCTTCTAGTAGTTTCTTAGGTGATTGATTATGAAGTAATCTCAAAAAGTCCCTCGAAAAATACTTGTAGAGATTGTTTCTTAGCTTCAAAAATTACTTAAATAGGGCTCTAAGAATGATCTCAATGTCTGTTAAAAACTTTAGTTAGTTATTTGGAATATCTTTGTTGTGGTTGAAAATTGTATTTAAACATATGTGAACTATCTAATGATGGACAAGATGTGATTTCAAAATTGAGATTGTTGAAAAATGTATCTTCGTTGATCTCTTGGCTTTTTGTCCTTTGATATTTATGCAAAAGCTAAGCCACTTTGGATGACATCATGTATGCAACATGATTTATATTGCTCTATCTATTTATTGGCTAAAAGGAACTTAAAGTCTCCTCCTTCCTTCTTCTTTATGCTCGATTGTACCTTTGAAGATAAGGTCATCAAATTTTCTTAAGGGCTTAGAGAGTTACATCTTGGAAAATCTTTATCAAAGAAGAGGCAAAAGCAATTTGATAAAATAATTTGACTAATCTTGCATATGACAAGCTAACTTATCATTGATCATATCATACTTTATATAAAACCTATAATATCTTGAATTTTTTTTTATGTCATAAGCTTGAATACTTGAGGTTTGATAATGATATTTTAAACATTTCTTGGAGTAGAATTAAATTTTAATATTTTGAAATCAGGTAATCATAAAAATAATATAATATATGTACGTGTGTGTGTGTGTGTGTGATTATTTATTAATATATACATATATATAGCATCTGTAAAAAATCAAAATAAAAAATAAATTTAAAAAATATAATTAAGATCCAGATAAATAAATCTAATAATTATGTTATATGTTATAATTAAGATTTTTACATTTGTTATCTCTTAATTAGTTACTCTAACATAGGTTTTACTAATCTTTAGAAATTAGATAGTATTATACTAGCATGCTATGCTACATTTAAATGATATTTATTATAGTTTATATGACAATTGATATGCATTCATAGAATCAAACTAACACACACACGCTTGTTAGTATCGCACTAATCCCATTTAAACTTAAAGTCATGTTCGAACCGAATTTTATTTTAATTAATCATATTTGTCAATCATAATAATCAACTATAGCATTATTCTTGCTTATTGTTATCCCCACTATTTTTGCTTAGCTCGCCCAAACATATTTTACAATAAAATATATCATTATCAATGTTAGTTCACATGCATCCTTAACTTGTCGTCGTTAGTTATCTGTCATCATCTAGTTGTTCGCTACCCCCAATAGCTATCATTGTCCGTCGTTCACTATTACCAGGTTGGCTAACATCGCATAACACCCATAATCACCAAGGCACCCGTTGCTCCCTAATTGTCCACTATAGCTTGGTCATCCGTCAACCACCCACCCTCTAATTTTGTTGACCGCCATCGTATAACTTGTCCATTACTCATTAATATTCGATCGTCATATTGTATGATTATATAATTTTTTCTATGTTATAATTTTTTAATATATCTTTATATTTTGTATTTAATGTGGTTGATCCATTTTGAGTTAATGTCTTAAAATTATATTTCCTTATATTTATTTCTTATTTTTCTTATGATTATATTTTGTTTCAATATATATTTAATTATTTTTTCTCTTACTTATGATATGTTCTCAAAGTGATTTTAATTCCTCCTTTTCTCATGCATAATTATCAAGCTATCATTCATTTATGAATTGAAGAAGTTCCTTCATTGTAATGTTATTTGTCGATTAAAAAAATCCTCTTTTTTATGTATTTCTACTTTTATGAGTAAAAAGTGTGTGCCCAACTCTTATTAAAGAGATTTTAATTTCATCTCTTTTTATGAAAGATAATGATCAACTATAAAAGACATTTTATTGAGAGAGCTGACAATCAAAGAAATTTTCTCTTCCTCTAATATCCTCAAGTCTTTATTTATGTTTTTACTCTATTAATCAAACCACCAAACTATCAACCTCCTCTTCATCCATATTTTTACTCTATTAATCAAACTACCAAACTGTCACTCTCCTTAACAATGTTTAAAATCTTATTTAACCATATTGTTATTTCTTTAGCCAAACTTTTCCGCCAACTCATACCTTAATCTCATCACCTTTTTATTATCTTTGGTGTTCCACATAATATCTCTAAAGAAAACTACAAACCATTATTATAAAAAATATGTTTTTTAATAACTTTTATTTTATAAATAATAATATGAAGTTAGAGTTGTCATTTCTTTTATTAAAGTATTCTATATAGAATTTGTCTTAAATTTTTTATTTATGTGTGAAATTGGGATGTGACAAAGGTGCTCGATAGGATTTTATGAAAATGTTTGACGTGTTGTCACTCACTCCACGTAATAATTCACATTACAACTTTGAACATTAACCATTGAATAATTCCAAAATATCACACACATCATCTAACTCTAATTAATGTATAATATTTTTTAATAATTTATTAAATATCTATAACATTATAGGTTTTAAATTAGACTATAATAGAAGTCTAATTTATCTTATATCATATTAATATTTTATGCATAATGTATAAGTATAAATTTATGATCATATCTTTACTAGATACTAACATCATATTTATAATATGACATCATTGGATGGTTAATAATACTTACATATCATATAAAAGTCTAATTTTGTAACATTATTTATAGAAACAATCATTAGCATTTATACATGATAGTTAGGTGTGGTAATAGGAACCATACCCTTATGTGATTTTAATATTGACAATATTTATGCTCATGAGTAGAAGTTATTTGAACATTGGATATTATGGATAATAAAAATAATGGCTAAAAGTGAAAACAAGGCTATAATAAATAAACGATAGTATGAAATTATTATCTTAAGGGTCGTATTAAAAATTGAAATAAATAATAAATATTAGAAATATTTTCAATATATAGTTCTCTTTTTATATGTCATGAATATTAGTTATTACATATTTTGTATATATTAATTTTATTCTAATATATCACATTATTTTGCTATTTTATTAATTTATTTATTAAACTATATAATGTCTCACTACTTTTTATATTACAAATCATGCTTGTGCTTCACACAAGGATATTGATCATAGGGAGTTGGATTTACTAAGTAGTCATACGTGAGAATTCTAGGAGATATTTATCTATATGATTATGCATGACATTATGATATGTTTTGGATTTTATGGATTTTACATAATATTTATGATATAAATTTTTATATGAGAATCTTTTATTTGTGATGATAATTTGAGTGTGATTATAAGAATAGGATGTTAGAAAATTCAAAATATTTTAGTTTTTGTCTTGTCATCAAACCCTATATAGGAAATACGAATGTCCTTAGTTTATAATTATTTATGCTTAACCTATCTTATTAATATATTATGTGTGTTAATTAAGAGGATGAATATCACAAAAGATTGGATAATTTAGTTTGAGTAATTTAAATTTATTAGGTTTAAAAAATAAAAAATCTACTAATATTATGATTGATTGGGGAGAAGTTGTAAATAGTACAAAAATAATGTTTCTAATCAATTTGTTTCTTTGAAAATTTTAAATTTTTTTATGAAAATTTAAAATTTTGTAAAGACATTATACAATACTATAAAAACATTATACAATATAATTATAAAAATTATACAGTACGATAAAACGTGTAACTAAACTGAGTAAGATAAACATGATTATATGATATGATTTGAAACATTTTGTGTCGATAATCAAGTGTTCAATAGTGCATCACCATAAAGGGTCAAGTGAATATGAAAGGGCAAGAGAAAATTTGGATCATAAAATACGATATCATGAATCATACCAAATAAGAGAACAAAATTAACAAAATAAGATGGAATGAGTAACAAATAAATAACCCAAAGTTTATCATATAGTATAATTAGAATAATCATACAAATGCAATAACTTTTAAGTGAGAAATGATATGAATTGAACAATTATGCTAAGAGATATTTCATGATATGATAATTGAGCTAAATGAACAAACAGAGATTGTATCGGTATGATTAAGCATACCATATAAGTAGGATTAATCTAGATGTTGAACAGAGAATATCGTAGGTAATGATGTATAAGAATAAGTATCATACAAATGTGATCAAGAAATCATATAAGTAAAATTAGCATGATTAATAATGAACAAAGATAAATATCAGTTATTGTATGTTAAGAAAGTGAATGATTATATAATACGACTATATAACCAACAAGCTTTTAAAACTGAAATAACAAATAACCAAATAAATCATTATGGAGGTTCTAATTAATATAAAACTATCAAAGTTAAGAAGGCTAAAAGGTGAGGAGGCATACATAAGAAAGAAAATAACTATTGAAAAAAATTAAGAGATTAGAGATTCTAGGAAACACAAGATGCTTATAAAAGAGGGGATAGATGTTTAAGACCTAGGAATTTGGAAAATTTTGAGCAACTTAAGTTTTGATCGAGAGCTTCAAAGTGAAGATAAGAAAAAAAGATTGTGCTACCATGAGGTTAAAAAGAATTCATATAAGATAAAGGAAGAAACAAGAAGACAGTTAAAAGAAAGTGAGGGAGAAGAATCAGGTTAACACTATAGCAATACTATAGTACTAAAAGGGAAAAGAAAATCGAGTAATTACAAAATCCATCATATGACCATTACATGGGAAACAAAAGGTAAACAAACTTGTATTGCATATAAATTATTTGATGTATTATTGATTATAAGATAGAGGTCTTAGATGATAATATAAAAATGGTACTTTTTTAAGACGCTTTTATAGTCAAACTTGTACATATGGATTTAAGTTTGATGTATGAAACTTGTTAGAAGTGCAGAATCTTAATGATTTTTAATGAATATATTGAAGATAATTATTTTTCTTTGAATTACAATGATTTGATAAACATATTTGATTTCACTTATTACTTAAGGATGACATATTTTTGTTGATTTCTTTATAAAATTCATTTATATTCATGTTAATATTACAATATTTACATAAAGGAAAAGAAAAAAAAATAAATTAGTACTTGTGATAATAATCATAAAAAAAAAAAATATAATAATATCAAGAGATAAAAAAAATAATACATATAGAGAAAAAAATTTTGGTGAACGGAAGGCAAGATACAAAAGATTAATAAATGAATGATTGTCAAAAGTTACGACTATTAATTGAAATGCTTTCAAAGATGAGAAAAATGAACCTTCATCTAGGCTATTGTTATTAAAATGATATGCTCTTAAACATACTTAATCATTTCTAAAATGATATTGCATAAGTTAATTCTTCAAAAGATAAAAAGTCAAATAAAATAAGCTAACTCATAAATATTATAAAAAGATAAACTAATTAAAATGAATTGACACTAATAATTGGCTTTATTTTTATTGTTCTTTTTTATACTCTTTTCTATTGTATTACTTGAAATTGACCCATGCACATGACAAATTAAAGTTATTTTTTATACATGTTTATACACATATTATTATTGAGCTAATAATAGTTAGTTTAGTCTATTTTGTTGTTTAACATTTTTACGTCAAAATAAGAAAAAGACAAATCGCAGAGCTATGGTGAGGATAATGAGAGATAATGTATGTTGACTTGATAAAAAAAGTGCTTATTTTTTTATTTAATTTTGTATCGACTATGACAACCTATACTTCATCTGAAAAGAAAAACTAGTAATAGAATTTTAAACAATAATATTACCTTAGATTTTATTTGTTTAAACTTGTGTATTAATAATTATATTTTAAAGTTTTGGTTATTCTAATATTAAAAAAGTTTTTTATTTAGTAAATTTTTTTTCAATGCAAAGTAGGTTTAAAAGTTCTTTATTTATAAGCAAGATTTTTATTCACTTTTATAATCTTTTAAAAGGCTTCGTTGAAAAGAATTTTTAAAGTTATTTATATTGCATGCTTTTAGTAGAAATAAATGAAAAAAATACATATTTTTCAAAATAAAAGAGAGCACCATACAAGATCATTAACAAAATGCCATGGAGTAGTTGTAGCTTTAGAAAGAGTGGGAAAAAGAGTGAATTTGAGAAGAAATTGGTGGTGGTTATAGCAAGAAATTTGAGAAGTAAATCGAGCTATGAGCTTTTGCGATTGTTTGAAATTAGTGCAATTTTTATGAAAAAATAAATTTTAGTACTACAAAAGGGTTAAAGTTAGATTTTAATTCATATGATAAGATTTATATATGGTAATATCTTATTCTATTTGTTTTTTTGTTGTATGTTATATTTTTTCTTCTTTCTTACTTTTTGTATGAGTTATCTTTGAGTTCGTTGCATATATTTCGTGATCTCTATAGTCATTTGTATTTTGATTTTATCATCAATAAATTATTTTTAGTGAAACATTGTGTGTTTTTGTTGCAAATCCAACTTTGGAGGATCTCTAAATTGATGCATATCTAATCAAATAAATTTGATAAATTAGTTCCAAAAAAAAAGTAAAGACTCAAAGAAGAAGAAATTTTCATACAATTTTTTATAATCATTTTTTATTTTAATCATTTTCTATCTTAATCATTTTCTTTGTAATTCTCTATTTTAGACTACTAATTTAGCATTGATTGATTTGTTATATGAGATTCAATAGTTTCTCTTTGTGTCTTTTATATTTATGTGAGAGCTCTATTATCATGCATAATAGTTATAATTGAAAATCAAATCTTAAAATATTTTATAATTTTCATCATGAGCTACGTTAGCACCAATCATAATAATGAATCGACTTGTTAATGATCATATTGTTATCGAATCTAATTTAAATTGTATCTATTTTTATTATTGAACAAACCATGTATTAATTGGTTTTTTAGGGAGATTTATAATTGAATTTAATTCTTATTAGATGCACATAAATGAAAATATTTCATTAGTTTATTATGATTAATTTTATATTAATGAAATATTAGATAAGTTACTTAGAGATCAAGTAAAAAAAAAACTAAATTTTCAAAATTTTTAAATAGTTACAAACTCAAAATTGCCTTGCATTATCAAGAGTGTTTTGAGAATTTGAAGTTAAGAGGCTAACAAAAAATCTCTACATATTTTTAACGTATATGAAATATGAAAATTCTTTTATCATGCATAATAGCTATAATAAGAAATCAAATATCCTCATCTTCTATATTTTTTATTGATCTCTTAACTTGCTAGCAATCATATTGTTATTGATTCCACTTCAAATTATATCTCTTTTTATTACCCACCAAGCTATGGATTAAGTATTTTTTTAGAAGATTTTATAATTAAATTTAATTCTTATTAGATGCACACTAATGAGAATATTCTGTAAGTCTAATGGAATTAGTTTTGTACGAGTAAAATCTAAGATAGGTTACTCAAGAAAATAACTAAAAATTCAAATATTTTAAATAATTACAAACTCAAAATAGCCTTACATTGTCAATAATTACGTGAAGCTAATCTTTACAAATTTCAAGGCATTAAAAGCTTTAAAGAACCTAAGCTTATACAAGTATTTCATATTTTTGAAATTTTGAATAATTAGGAAGTTCAAAAGTTTAAAAAATAAATTTATTGTTATTTTTTGTATTATTTTATTATCTAATTTAAATATAAATTAAAAAAATAATTATTAATGAGAATATATCGTATTTAAATAATAATATGTAGTGAATTATGTTACCACACTTAAAAATAATTTGAATGGATCGATGTTACATAAAGTAAAGCTTTTTGAATGGAAATAATATTAATATGATAATATTTATTAAATGTTGGAAAATCAATAATATTTAAATTGTAATAATCTTAATTATATCGAGTGCAAGACTAAAAACCCTCGTTGAAGACGCTGTGCGAAAGAGGAATCTGAAAGAGGAACCGTCATGGCGATGCTCGCAAGTTCTCCGGTTTCGTTCACAGAATCTCTCCATGGTAGTTTCTTCTCAACTAGTATCTTCGAATATTCTTTAGTCCGTTCATATCGGATTCGCCTACCATAAAAGTTGTTTGTGATCTTATGCTCTTGATCTGAATCCAGGCTTTAATTTATTTTCTTCCTTATTTTTGTTTCCTCCCATGAAATGCTTTTCGGTGTTCATCGTGGTTATCGATCAGAGTAACTAATCTTATTTAAATGAGTACCTTATGGGGATGGTGCAATGGCCAATTTATCTGGAGGTGGTTGTTTGGGCTCGATCTTGCGACTAAATTATCAAATTCATGCATCAAAGTATGAAACCTATGCTTCATACATTTTCTCCCAAGATCGAGTTAAAAATTATAATCTAATTGGATTTGCAAGATTCAGTTGTTATTAGTATTGAAACGTGGTCTTCAACATGTGTATGAGTGCAAGGACTGTGGACTTGTGCGGTGCATGGAGGCCGGAGTGATGGAGAACCTTGACATCTGAAGGAGAGAGAGAGAGGAAAAGAAAAATGAGAGACGAGAAACTAGAATGGTCATGTGGAGAGAGAAAGAGAAAGAAAGTGAGCGTAGAAGAGAAACTTGGACTTGTTTACATGGAAAATCCATTGAATCAAGAAGAATCATGGCTTCTTTGATAGTTAAGGAGTTCCGCTAGTTCTTCCTTAGAAGTGTTGCTTTCTTAGATCTTTTGTGAGAGACGAGATCTGCTGTTAATGGAGCTTGCTTGTTGGAATGTAAGCTGATTGTATTGCTTAAGGTAGTTCACTCATGGCAATGAGCTTAGCCAAAATTTTTCTATTAAACATTTTTCTGTCATTGTAAACTGTTTCCTTGTTGCTAGTTGTTGAACTATTGTGAATTCATGGCCTAGCAATTATTCAGTGTTTGATTTGATTGTTTTAGATCTTTTGAGAAAATCTAGGCTTCACAATGCCTTTTAACTATCTGGATAAACAAACCTATGTTTATTTTCCCCCTAGATCACCATCATAAGCTTTGAGTGCATTTGTATTTCCTATTTATTTCGGCATCAAATATCACATCCTATATGTTAAATAGGAAATCGACTATGCTTAATTGTTGCTACACCAATTTCACCTTGGTCCTACCTAATGTGCCTTTCGACATGATTGTATTGCTTCGCATGGAAATTTGAGAAATGCATATATGTATGTGCATTATAATTTACCAATATTATAACCACTTTTGTAATGATTTGCTACTTCTTTATTAATTAACTTGGGAATTGTATTAATAAAGCATATCTTTTATATGTAAGTTGAGTTGAATTGTGATATGTTTATTTCCATATAAGTGGAGGACATTAATGATTGTGGAAGCGACACATTGGCTAATGTTTTTATTTTCCATATGCAAAATTTAAGGATTTGTTTGATGCTGCAATTGCAAATGCTTTTTAATAATGGTTGCTTTATCCATGTTGTACTTCATTATTTCACTTTGTTTTGAAGGTTTACCGTTGAAGCCATCTCTAAAACATGCAAAAGGTCCTCTGAACTTGTCGTTTTGTGCAACTTCTCGTGGGAAAAGTGCCATATCACTTAACAAAAGGAAGCTTTCTGTTCAAGCTGAATATCGGTAAATGACTTGACAATTCTAGTAATCAATTCATCTTTATAAGCACAAACTTCTTGTTTTTTTAAGTCTTGTAGATATTATAGTGTGTTATGTCATGATTAGCTATTGTGTGCCATGTTTTGCATTTGATTGTATTCTAACGTTTGTATGGCTTACTAAATATATTGTAGCTGATAGAGATTGTTTACCTTTTTTTTTATCCAAATTACAAATGTAAATTGTAAGCTGACCTTGTTATGCTACTTCCAAGGAATCCACATTGAAACCTAGCATTTTGCAGCTTATTGGAACTTGAAATTTTTTGTCAGTCACTTTTGTGATTGTTGTTTATCCCAGTTGATTGACAATCTAGTGATGGATGCAGAAATATGTTGCTTAACCACTTTACAACTATGGCGACAATTGAGATTCCTAGTAAATGAATGATCTACATGAGAAATTGTAAGAATATATATTATGGATGATTTCTTCGTGTTATTGTATGTGCAGATGATGTTGGCATAGCTTTAGAAAGTAATTTGAAGTTGAAACTTGTGTATTTAAGAGTGGAAATTATAGAAACATATTTTGTATTTGTGAGAAGCCTAGGAAACCTTGTGATGTAATGCTCAAAAAATTTTATAAATAATAGATAGTTGGTTGATTTGATGCAAGGGTATCTTACAAAGATATAAAAGAGAAATAAATTTTGATAAGAGGCAGCATTATGCCTTAGCAGACAGAGTACTTGTGTCTAATGTGAGACGATGAGTTTGGTATAAAGGGACAAAAAGGGGGAAAATTTATAGCAAGAGACACCCTTATGCCTAAGAGATGAAGTATGTTTGTCAAAGTTGGTGACTTCCAAGGATAATTGGAGTGTTCTATGTATGCATTTCATTTTTTTTTTAAAAGGTTTTCAAGATATCAAAATGCTACTTGATTATGTTCTTTATAAAAGTATGAACATACTTGTTGTCTTGATACTATTCTTGCTAAATTCTAGTTCTAATGAAGACATCAAAACTATCATGATAATTGTATTATCATGTAAGGTATTTTCAACAAATATAGCATTTCATTCAATCTAGAATCTTTTTAGAGCAAGATTCTTAATGATCTATTTCAACCATTCTTAGCATGCCAATTTATTTATTTATTTATTTATTATATATATACCATGAAAAGGAACCAAATGGCAAAATTGTGACCCCCATTGAAGATCACACAAAAACCATGTGGGAATGAATTCTCTCACCCCATTAAGAAAATCAATGGTGGTGAGTTACATTGTTGGGAATGTGGTGGTTTGTAGAATGATAAGGTTGCTGAACCACTAATCCAAAGAATGAAGTCAAAACTCTTAATGGAGGAATATGGACCATGGTCTAGGCAGAGTTAGATGCAATCACAAACCACTTATTCCCAAGGCTTGGATGTCCTATGGGGACAATATAGTTGTCGAAAGAGATGCTCCAATGAGTTTTGTATTGTTGATAGAATTAGTATTTAAGTAGCATTCAATGACAATGAGAAATGCCTTGGAATGATCATGTATGATGGCATCACATCAAACCAAGTGATCGAAATTCATCAACTCGTCAAAGTTCGTGATGATCCACCTTGGGCAAGTGAACCTAAGCCATCAAATCTTATGTTTCACTTATCAACAATGTCTTTTGAATGAACATTGATGTTCTTTGAAAGGGAAGAAAAAAGTTTCAATTTTGCTAATATTGTATTCTTTGGCTAGGAATAATTGTATTAGAAAAGATTATAGTTTTATGTGATCTCAAGCCCAGAATTTTATCGAATTCATGACTTTCAATCTGATGGAATACATATGACATTGCACACATTGAAGCAATGCTATCATATTGTGTAAAGGTGAGCATTTAACTGTGGTGCATTTGCTGAAATAATAAAACTCCATCAAATGTGCAATACTATGCTCTAGTGGTAATTGTTCACTTCTCCTCATGCATGTACAGATGTATGTGGTCATTTAGGCATGCATACATACAAATGAACAAAAGATAGAAAGAACATTTATGCATACTGGATATATGATTAGGTAGAGTTATATATCCAATAAATTGCAAGCATGTATTGAATAAGTAGAGATCCCCTAACAAGAAATATAGATGTTGAGCCTTCCAATAATGATTTTCTAATGTAGTTGATATTGTAGAGGTAATGCTTTGATATCAATTTGATGGAAAGGCACAAACTCAATTGTTTAGATTTAGAGGGTGTTTGGGGAAGGATTTTGAAGGATGAGAAACATTGTAGTGTTGTTGTGAGTGATGTAGGTGGTACTTTGAAACAACTTGCGAATCGCGTGCAAAGATCATTGTGATAAATATGTCACATGTTTGATGACTATCATTTATTAATCAACAAAAGAAACAATAAAATGAAAACCTGAATGATTCGTTAAGTATGTTTTTTTTTACAAATTGAATATCCTTTTATTTAGATAAAAAGTTATAAAACTACATTTGAATTTTGGATTAATTATAATTTAAATAGATTTAATAAGCTAATTAAAATGAAATTGAGATTCTCATGGAATAGGAAATTTTTGTAATAGCAATTCGGAGTGTTTTTTTCTCCAAAATGTACTTTGATCTAGGTTGGGTGATGAATTGAAAAGTTGTAGTTATTGTAGTTCTTTTTACATTGCACCTAAGTTTTCTCTATTTCAACTACAAATGAGTGAGATTTAACTAAAATGCCATAGCCATTTAAATGAAGCTTGTATTTGTTCTGCATGAATCTGATGATGTCCTACATCAAAACTCCCCTTTTTGAAAAAATACTCACCTTCTAGTTTCTTGCAGTAGAGAAGAAAGTTGTATCTCTATAAACTGTGAAAACAATGGCAAACTATGTGTTGGCTGGGCTATATAAAATCTCATTTGTGGTATGGATCTTCATTTGGTATTTTGTCCCGTTAAAACCTCAATAGCTACAATGTAATTGTAAACTTGTCCCATGAGGAACCAGACAACTACCATTTGTGGTGTCCCTATTAATAACAATTATTGTGATATCTAACAATCTTTGAGTTTTCTTGAATGGAATCTCATGAGCATTTATGGTATGCACTTTAAATCCTAAGTTTTGGATAAACAAAGGTGATCTCAATGTGTCTCGTAAGTTAGGTATGGTTTTTAATTTAAAGTTAGATTAAATCCCTTGTGCAATAATAACTTAAAATTATTGAAGGTAATTCCAAATTAAGAAAAATAGATTTTGTTGTTTGTGATATATCCTTAGCAATAACAATTACTATGATCTCTAACACTCTTGAAGTTTCTTGAATACAATCTTATAAGCATTTGTAGTATGCACTTCATATCCTAAGTTTTGAGAATAACAAAGGTAACCTCAATGTGTCCCATAAATTAGGTGTGGTTTTTAATTCAAAAGTTTGATTTACAATCTTATAAGCATTCGTGGTATGCACTTTATATTCTAAGTTTTGAGGATAACAAAGTTAATTTCAATGTCCCATAAATTAGGTGTAATTTTTAATTCGAAAGTTAGATTAAATCTCTTGTGCAATAATAAACTAAAATTGTTGAAGGTAAATCCAAATTTAGAGAAATGGATTCCATTGTTCAATCTTGGAGATTGAATAGTGGCAAAGATGGATTGGAATGTTTCATTGGCATAATAAAGTCAATATGCTCTACTAGATTAGTTAAATTAAGGACAAGTAGTGTTTTAATAGATCCATTTGTTTTAGGTTCGGTAGATTCAAGTTGAGAAGGAACATTTTTGGCGTATGATTTAAAAATGAGTTAGAAATTGTCAAATAAAAGCTTCATTAGGTTCATATGGTAATTGGAAATGTTGCGATAGGTAAAGTAGGCATTGAGTGATCTTCGGTATGTGAGGAAAAATTTTGTTGAGCATTTTTTAACCTTTGAATGATGATCTTTGGTATGTGAGCATTTTTTAACAGAAAGGGTGTCCATTAAAGGATGGTATATTCTATCATAATATTTGTTGTGTTATTTTTAACCAAGTTTTCCTTGAGGTAATAACTACATAGTTTAAGGTTGTGAAATCATACTAAATGGAAGCCTGATTACTCTCATAGTAAATTGGCATTGAAGAAGTTTTTATGATTTTTATGTTGGTATAATCATGGAAAGAAATGGAATATGGATATAGGTTCATGATCTATTTAAACTTAAAAAGTTTACTTAATTAGAAGAAATTATGTTCACTTTATAGTCTTCTTGTATTCCAATTTTTATAGTGACCTAAAGGTCTTTAAATTGTGGTCTTGAAGATACTTTTCAAATTACATGGGGAAAGTTTTTGGAAAGCTTTTTTGAGCTACATGCTTGAAGAAATTGTGAGAGTTGGGCTTTATTGTTGTTTGAAATTATTGTAGCCTTTATGAGCAAATAAATTTAACTTTTGTACTGCACAGGATAGAAGTGAGATTTAGATACATCTGACAAAATGTCACATATTATAATATCTGATTGTATTTGTATTTTGTTGCATGTTGAATTTTCCCTTATGTGTATTGAATAAAATCACCTAATCTATGTGTGACTTATTCATTTGTTGGGAATTTTTAGGTCATTTCATGCATCATGGTTTTTTTGTCAAATTTTACATAAGTTTTTTTTTTTGTGATTATTTTCACTTATATTGGGTGACCTCTATTGACCTTTGTATTTAGATTTCATCATCGATAAGATATTTTTAGTCAAACTTTCTGTGTTTTGTTGCAAATGCAATGTTTGGTGAATCTCCAAATTGATGCATGTCCAATCAAATAAATTTGTCAAATTAGTTCTCGGAAGAAAAGTGAAGACCTGAAGTAGAAGAGTCTTCCACACAATTATCTATAATCTTTTTCTGCCTTAACCATTTTCTTTGTAGTTCTCCATTTTAACTACTAGTTCAATATTGATTGAGTTGTTATTTGAGATCCAATAATTTTCTCTTTATGCCTTTTATATTTATGTGAGTTCTTTTATCACGCATAATAGTTATAATTGAAAATAAAATGTCCTTGTTTTCTATAATTTTTATCATGAGCTATCTCAATACCAATCCTGATGATCTCTTGACTTGTTAGAAATTATATTGTTATTGAATTCAATTGAAATTATGTCTCTTTTTATTACTCCAAATCATGGATTAAGTGGTTCTTTCGAGGGGATTTCATGATTGACTTTAATTTCTACTGGATGCATATTGATGGGAATTTTCATAAGTTTATTAGGATTGATTTTATATCAATGGAATCTTAAGTCATTTAGTGATCAAGTAAGAAAATAGCTAAATTTTCAAAATTTTTAAATAATTATAAATTCAAAATTGTTATGCATTATCAAGAGTGTTTTGAGAATTTAAAGTTAAGAGGCTCAAAGAAGAGTTTTACATATTTTCAATGCATATGAAATATGAGGGTTCTTTATTATGCATAATAGCTATAATAAAAAATTAAATATCCCCAAATTTTGTGATTCTTATCATTAGCTATGTCAATGCTAATCCTAATGATTTCTTGACTTGTTAGCAATCATATTATTATTGAATCCAATTCAATTTATCTCTTTTTATTACCCACCAAGCCATGGATTAAGTGGTTTTTTAGGATAATTTTATAATTTAATTTAATTCCTATTGGGATTAAGTGTCACTCAAAAAAGCTTTCCCTAAACTCTCCATGTAATTTGTTACAATTGTCATTACTTCCTTTGGACATCAATAGTTACAACAATATCATTGTAGCTACCCACCAAGTCATGGATTAAATGTTTTTTTTAAGAGAATTTTATAATTGAATTTAATTCCTACTGGAATTGTCACACAAAAAAAGCTTTCCAAAAGCTTTCTCCATGTAATTTGTTACAAGTGCCACTACTTCCTTTGCACACCAGTAGTCGCAACAATATCCCTGTAGTGATCCCGAGCAGTGGTAGCACTACTAATTGTCCCATGGAAAGTCGTTGAGTCATCAAAATTGATATTCAACCAACCTTGAGTTTGGTGGTGAGGGGCTCATCATAAATGAGATCGGTTATAGCAGCCTGAAGGAACCTTAAGTCTTCAAGCTAAGAAGGGCATTTTGATGGCCAATGAATGCACATATGAAAAATGTAATAGTATATGGCAAGTAAACTGGTCTCCCATGGACACCATCATTTCTATTCCTTTAGATTCAATAAAAACATTGGCATCAATGTTGATTAGTTGACTTGATGTATCTCTCTTAACTTTGGCACTCAAAAAGGTTGGCATAGCAAAAAGCCAAACCAAAGGGGTTTTTGGTTGGGGTACTTCCAAGAATTTTGGCGAATAGACTCCTCGTGAGAAGGGGCAATATCTGCGGTCATAGGAATTTAGGAATAATCTATTTTAGAAATAATTTTGAAAGAGTTTCTTAGTTATATTAATGTCAATGTATAAATTCCATTACCTTAACATTTATTTTTTGGCTT
The DNA here is from genome assembly GCA_023846275.1 of Vanilla planifolia. Lineage (NCBI taxonomy): Eukaryota > Viridiplantae > Streptophyta > Magnoliopsida > Asparagales > Orchidaceae > Vanilla > Vanilla planifolia. The sequence goes on from CM043870.1 coordinate 2,422,002, forward strand.
CAATTTGGTTGAAGACTAAAGGCAACTTAAAGTTAGAAAAATCTCTAACTTCCTTTCTTTGGAGAGCCTTTTTAACTTGTTATCAATATCAAGTCTCTTTAAATTTAGTGATAAATCAATTAGTCACTCAGTTTTCCTCCTTAAATACTATAGTTTGTAGCCAACAAGGGACTGGAGAGTAATGAAGGTTAAAGAAAAGAGCCAAATGAAGGATCAAACAGTGCATGCTATAATATCCTTTATGTACATTATATGTCATGCATTAATGTTGTAAGTTCCAAGACATTTATGTCATCTTTTTCTTTCTTTGCAAACTTCCTCAGGCATGAAGGATCAAACAGTGCAGGCATCTTCATTGGAGGATTTGTTTTGGGAGGGGTGATTGTTGGATCTCTCGGTTGTGTTTTTGCCCCTCAGGTATTTGAGCCTTTCTTTTGTGTTTTAATCGAACATTTTCTAAATTAAATAGATATATCCTATAAATGAGACTGTTCTCATCTCAGATTAGCAAAGTTCTTACTGGAACTGAAAGGAAGGAGTTGCTGAGGAAGTTACCAAAATTTATTTATGATGAGGAGAAGGCATTGGAGGTGGGCTTCTTTATTCTTTAGTTCTGTATGAACTCTAATTTCTTGTCATCTTTTATGATTTCTTTTTTTTTTTTTTTGAAAAAATATAGTATAGTTAAAATAAATCCTTTATAGGAGATTTGATGAGCTTCTATATTTGACTATGGTTCTTGTAGTCTGCCACTAAGGATAATGATATTCTTTTTCTTCCCTTTTTTGGGTTTATTTCCCTTAAGCCACCAAACACATAGAATCGTTTTTGGGTTTAATCACATGATCTATAAAAATACTTAACGAATAAATAAGAAAAGGTTTGAATTGATTTCTGTTTCTTACCCCCGTTTCTGAGAACTTTGCATCCATGTATTGGAATCAATGACAGAAAACCCGCAAGGTCTTGGAGCAGAAGATTGCACAATTGAACGTGGCCATCGACGAGGCCTCTGCTAAGATCCGAGGAGAGGATGGGCGGAATGGAGCGGCCGTGTCACCGGACGAAATAGAAGCTTCGTTCTGAATCATGGATCCGTGCATTTTAGGCATGTCGTGGAACTTATTCCTGTTTTGGTCTCTTGGATTCGTCTGCTAATATCCACATTCCTGACAAGTATGCAAATGTAATGTTAGCGATGCTGTCATCCTTCTACTGTTTGAATAAATTTATGGCTCATCGAATGAAGAGTCGATGCATTGCAAGTGAACAAAATGAATCAGACCTAATATTTGGTTTGTGGTATGTCTTACTGTTCTGGATTGTAGGTTTGATGGAGTTGGTTCTGTTGCTTTGCCTTTGGAAGAGAGATGTGTGTTTGTAGACATTAGTTATGTTCGTGCAGAGACAATTATGCATAAATTATTATTTTAATATCTTAAGTTTAGTGAAGAAAACATTATTTTGTTTTGAATATTGCAAAGATGTGGAAATAAGTAATGTTTGTTTGATCGCTCTTGTAATGAAAAAAAAAAAAAGTAAAATATGTTAGGATATAATAAAATTTGATAAATTGTGATAAAATATACGTTTGAAATAAAAAATCAAAATGATAATATTAAAAGAGTAAAATAAAATCTTATTTTTTAAGAAATAATGTTAAATTACTATTGTTTTCTTTTTTTATTAAAAACTGAAACTGTAAGGACAACCCAAACTGAAACTTAGATGATTGAAAGAAAATGATCATAAAAGGAAAAAGTAAGCACAATTCAATCTATGACGGAACGGCAAAGCTTAACTTACCATTAAGTTCTCATTCAATTTGACAAAACAAAAGAATAAACAAATTTTCTATTAACGTAAATGAAAAAAGTTAATTCAGACACAAATAATTGGACCAGAACAAATAGGTTCCCTTCTGATCAAGCATAAAAAGTTCAAAAGGAAACTTACTTGGAGGCGGTGGCGCCCATCGTTGTCCCAAACCATCATTAAGCTCTAGCACAGCGAGCTTATCAAGAATCTTCCCACTCGCCTCAAGGTCTACAAGGCGAGAACCAGGCTCAAGCAGAACCGATTTCTTAAAAAACAAAGAGTCATTACACAATTCCAAGACATGACAATACCTCCGGAAGGAGCAACCAAAGACTTGTACAGCACTACAATCTCGTCGGTCGGAGTCTGCTTTCTATTCCACTCTACACGTTCGGCTTTTACACTCCAATCGGCGACGAAAAAACCAGCAAATCTCGATTTATATACAGAATCGGAAATCTCGATGAAAGAAAAACGAGTCGAATCCGTCATTTGCTTCAGATAGCGAGAGACAAGTCTGATGAATCCCGATTTCTCATTCGTATTAAATCAACATCAAATGCCGAGAAAACCTAAAATTAGAGCTCCGATCTCGACACAACTAGAACAATCCAAAAAGACGAGTTTCGCAGCATTGCCTCACCTGATCTGATCTGCGCCAGCAACGGCTGAGTGCCGTTTTGTCAGCTTCTCAGCTTCGGAGGCACGACGACCTTTGGAAACTAAACCAAAAGAGAACGAAGAGAGAGCAACCGACAGTTTCGACGTCTGAAAATACACAACTGAGTGTTATATATACATAGGCTGGAGTGTGGTGTTTTCGCGCTTCAGGATAGGGAGGTCAATAATTCTGTTAGTTTGTGACGGAATACTATTCCACAGACACGTGATTGATAGCTAATTTTTTAAAAATATACCATATCCACTTCCAAATTAAAAAAAAAGTCTATCGGCGTGGGGGAGAGGTAGTTTTCGCGCTTCAGGAAAGGAGAGGGTCGAGAAACGGAGGTCGATAATTCCGTTACTATGTAACGGAAAATTCTAAGGATACTTCATAGTGCGTCACGTGGTTGAGAGATAATTTTTTTAAAAAAATACCATTTCCAAGACAAAATTAGAACAAAGTTTTTTAGAGATAATTTCACCGAACAGCCTTCCTCAGCGAACATACGGTCGGCGACGAACGCACACTTCCCGCCTTAGCATCCCTCTCCTCGCCATCTTTCTCCACAGTACAGCTCGAATAAGGCGGATCCGCACCGGAGAGAGCTCGAACTATATCCCGTACCGGAATTTAGCATTCCCCTGCTCACCCGCTGCAGAGGACGAAGTCCAGAGCTCAGCGTCACGTTACGTCAGTACAGCCCCAGAGCTATGCTTCCACGCACAGGCAAATTCCGTTCAGACGAGTTAACATTATCCTTCCCCTTGCTTCCTTGCACTTTGCTCTCAAAGCCTGATGCTCGCCGCCCCTTCCCGAGGATTTACCCTAAGATACATTCACTCTACGTCACAAGGCAGCTCCTCTTCCAGCAGTCGAGGCTACGTCAGACTAATCTATGCGAAAAAGAAAGGCATTTACTGCATGCATCTTTCTTGATTGAAATCGAACAAGGAATACCCAGTCTCAGATGAATGCGTTCCTTTTCCGGCGACTTTTCTTCTCCATCACTCCATATAAATGTGCCTTCTCCTTCTCCCTAGCCTTGTCCTATGCCGGTTATCTACCAGAAGAAAAGAAGCCTGAACTATCTAACCAAAAGACGCCTCCAAATAATGCTGCTACCTGCTATAAAATGTTACCTCCTTTCATGTCCTTGCAGCCCAGACCTTGAACTCAACAAATCCTTTGTTTTGCCCCAAGGCCAAAGCTTCTGGAAATGGCGGCTTCTCTTAGCTTCAAGAGATCGGACAGCATCGCAGAGAGCATGCCAGAGGCTCTCAGGCAGAGCAGATACCAGATGAAGCGCTGCTTTGCACGGTATCTCAACTATTTCCATCTCCGTTAAAGAATCCTTGAGAGACTTTTGTTTGATTCTTTGATGAATTGTTGAATTATTAGGTACGTTTCCCAGGGGAAGAGGTTGATGAAGAACAAGCAGCTGATGGAGGAACTGGAGAAATCCATGGATGATAAGGTTGAAAAGACCAAGTTAATGGAAGGCTTTCTTGGCTACATCATTTGCTCTACTCAGGTTGATCTGTAATCAAGTCATTTGATAATTTTTTTGTCCTCCTTCTCAAAGTGGAAACTGCTGTGCATATAATCTCACAGGAGGCTGTGGTTCTCCCACCATTCGTGGCATTTGCTGTCAGGCCTCATCCCGGCATATGGGAGTTTGTCAAGGTGAATTCAGATGATTTGGCAGTTGATGGAATCACCGCTGCCGATTACTTAAAGTTAAAAGAACTTATCTTTGATGAGATATGGTATCATATCAACACAATAACATTCAAATTCTGCTTGTTATTATTCTTCATCCCGTCAAAGTTACCATCTTTCTGCAGGTCGAAAGACGAGAATGCTCTTGAAGTCGACTTTGGAGTACTTGATCAAGCAACACCTCATCTCACGTTGCCATCTTCTATAGGGCAGGGCATGCAGTTCATGGCAAGGATCCTGTCATCCAGGCTCCACGAGAAATCTGAAAGCATGAAGCAATTCCTGGACTACTTGCTTGCTCTCAATTATAGGGGAGAGGTAAGAAACAAGAGCTGAGTAGCGATTTAGTTGTCGTTCTAGCAAAGCTAATGAAATGCATTTGGTAATGCAACTGCAGAATCTCATGATTAACAGCACACTCAACACGGTAAACAAGCTTCAGACTGCACTTCTTCTTGCTGAGGTTTTTGTTTCTGGTCTTCCTAAGAACACCCCATTTCAGAAGTTTGAAGAAAGGTGAATCATCTGACAGCTGCTTTTGAGTTTGAAATGGCATGGCTGTCACATATATATGACGCTTTTTAACTATTTGGATTGCAGATTTGAAGAATGGGGATTGGAAAAAGGATGGGGCGACACTGCAGAGAGGGTGAAAGAAACACTGAACTGTCTTTCAGAGGTTCTCCAGGCTCCTGATCCTGTGAACTTGTCGAAGTTCTTCAGTAGAGTCCCATCAATATTTAATATTGTTATCTTCTCCATTCACGGCTATTTTGGGCAAACAGATGTTCTTGGCTTGCCTGATACTGGTGGTCAGGTATAAATCTATCTAAAAAGCATCAAAGATATCATTCTTACTTATCCAAGTTTGATTGCTCATTGTTGTTTTTGTCAAAGGTTGTCTACATCCTGGACCAAGTTAGAGCTATAGAGGAAGAGTTACTGCTTAGGATCAAACAGCAGGGATTATCTTTAAAGCCACAGATTCTTATTGTCACAAGACAAATACCAGAATCGCAGGGGACTAAGTGCAATCAGGAGCTTGAGCCAATTCTCGACACCAAGCACTCGCATATCCTCCGCATCCCCTTCAAGACAGACAATGGTGTTCTAAAGAATTGGGTATCAAGATTCGATATATACCCCTACCTGGAGAGATATGCTCAGGTGTGCCATACTGTTTAAGCATTTGGGCTGTCATGTTTCCATGCTTCCACCATAAGTTCAATCCAATGAGTGTAGATATGTTTCTGATCATTAGGATGCAGCTAACAAGATCAGTGATCACCTGGAAGGAAAACCTGATCTTATAATTGGTAACTACACTGATGGTAACTTGGTGGCCTCTCTCATGGCAAGCAAGCTGGGAGTAACTCAGGTAATGAGTGAAAATTTTTGGGTATTCCTTTATTTGCTCCAATCTTCCCTCAGCAGCTTAAGAAACCCTCAAATGACCTGCAACCAGGGAACAATTGCACATGCTCTTGAGAAGACCAAGTATGAGGATTCTGATATGAAATGGAAGGAATTTGATCCTAAGTATCACTTCTCATGTCAATTCACAGCAGACATGATCGCAATGAATTCTGCTGATTTCATCATTACAAGTACTTACCAAGAAATTGCAGGAAGGTTGGCTGAAAAATCTCTTATATGAATCTCTTCATGTAGTTTCTGATGTCAAAAATCTTCTTTTCTTGCAGCAAAGACAGACCTGGTCAGTATGAGAGCCATTATGCATTCACCATGCCCGGCCTGTGTAGATTTGTTTCTGGCATCAATGTGTTTCACCCCAAGTTCAACATAGCTTCTCCAGGAGCAGACCAATCTGTTTACTTCCCCCACACACAGAAGCAGAAGCGCTTGACAAACTTCCATCCAGCCATTGATGAACTGCTCTATAGCCAAGTTGAGAATGATGAGCACATGTAAGTCCTTAAGCTTCTTGTTCTCAAAACTTCAATTTGAGCGCCACAGTTTACATGAACACACTGATACAGTGGTTATCTTGCGGACAAGACCAAACCGATCATTTTCTCGATGGCAAGACTAGACACGGTGAAGAACATAAGTGGGCTGACCGAGTGGTATGGTAAGAACAAGAGGTTGAGGGAATTTGCAAACCTTGTTGTGGTTGCTGGCTTGCTGGATACCTCAAAGTCCAAGGATAGGGAAGAGATTAATGAGATAAAGAAGATGCATTCCTTGATGGAAAAGTACCAACTGAAAGGCCATTTCAGGTGGATAGCAGCACAGACAGATCGGTACAGGAACGGTGAGCTTTATCGCTGTGTTGCAGACACAAAAGGAGTTTTTGTGCAGGTGGGTTTCTTCACCTTTAGTTGTTGCCTTGATAGATTTAATGGATACATAGAAATCATTTCAATACAATTATGTTGGCATCTAAACATTGATTTCAATAAACTACATTGATGAGATGCATGTTTTCAACGTGTCAGCCTGCTCTTTATGAAGCATTTGGGCTTACAGTGATAGAAGCAATGAACTGTGGGCTGCCAACCTTTGCAACCAACCAGGGTGGCCCTGCCGAGATCATCATCGACGGCGTTTCTGGTTTCCACATCGATCCTAACAACGGAGAAGAATCAAGCAATAAGATAGCAGATTTCTTTGAGAAATGCAAAGGGGACGTCAGCTATTGGCACAAGTTCTCCACCGCCGGACTTGTGAGGATTTATGAAAGGTATAAACAAGTAATCCAGGATTTAACCTACCGAGAATGTTGATCTACTTTGGTTCTTATTGGAAAATTTGTTTGCAGCTACACCTGGAAGATTTATGCCAACAAAGCACTGAGTATGGGAGCCATCTATGGCTTTTGGAGACAGCTAAACAAGGATGAGAAGCAAGCTAAACAGAGATACATCCAGATGTTCTATAATCTCCAGTTCAGGAATCTGGTTAGCTCATCCCAGGCCAACATTATAAATCCTGATTCTACATCAGTTCTTTAGTATGATACATGAGTTGTTCGATTAAGTTTAACCCATCACAAACACCCCTGAAAGAATCCCAAACTGCAGGTTACAAAGATGAGAGCTTCAAGCACAGAAGCTACCCAGTATGATAAGGTGCCCAAGAAGGAGATGACTGCTGTGAAGCCCCTTCCTCAGCAGCCGTCGTCGATTCAGAGGCAAGTCTCCATTCTCCCTCAAGCCTTGCAAGCAATCATGTATCTGTTCTTTAGCTTTCTGGAAAAGCTTTACAGATTTGCACTAAGGGTGAGAAGAAAAAGAAGAGACTAACAGTTCCTTATTGCAATGCTTCAGGAAGGCAGATTCAGGACTACTAAGGTGAGATACTCTTCTAAGGGTTTTAACATCAAGAAGCCTCAAGAATGCAGACATGATCCTGACCTCAAACAGTTGTTTATTTCTTGTCATAACTTAGTTTTACTTATAAATGCATCTAATGTGTTGATACTTGTTCAGGTCTCTTACTGACTTCTTCCAAAAAAAGGCTCCTCCAACAAAAGCATCAGGGCACCAATCTTAAAGCAAATGGAGGCAGTAGTGTTACTCGATTGTGAATTTACATCGCATGTATTGTTCAGAATGATTTCTTTGTTTTTATTGTGAATAAAACCTCGACGATAAATACTCATTTTTAATTACCAATATAATAATTATATATAATTTTATAAAAAACAGAAGTACTCTTTTAATAATTAGTCAATATAAAATGACTTGAATGCACAAGGAAAGGAGTACAGGAAACAGCTAAATTAACACAAAAGGTTAAACACGAGTTTCATCTAAAGCAGAAACAAACACAAGGCTGTTTTCCCGCGCAATTCACAGCAAGGTGTCCGCCATGGTCGGCAACCTCCGAAAGAAGCTTACGAACGGCGACGGCAACCGGTCCCGAAACCTCGGCGGTCGCATCGCGTAAACCCAGCCAATGGCGACCACCACCCTCCCTGGCACCACGTAAAACACCGCGGCCGCCGCGAGGCAGAAGACGAGGAACAGAAACGTCGCCCTTGGATCCCTCCAGCTAAGAAGAGCCCGCACCCGCTCTCCCTGCGTCGCCACCTCCCCCACCACCGTCTGAACCCTACCGGCCACGCTCCGCAGCCGGTCGTATCTCATCCTAACCGCCTCCCCTCCCCGGCTAGTCGGGAACCCGTCGAACTCCTCGTCCAGTTCGTCGAAGTAGGCTCCCTCCGCGTGAGACAGCCGCGCGTCCATGTGTGGCGGGTCCCGCGGCCGAGATCGGTACCGCCACGCCCCGATGGCCGAGGCCACGAGGAACCCTAGGGGAGGAATCGACTCAGGAAAGGCGACAAACGTGAGAAAAGCAACGGCCACGACGAAGGATTGCACCGGTCGATGCCAGCTGCGAATCGAATTGACCCAGCGGGCTGCCGCGACGGGGCCTGAGAGTACAGCGACGAGGCGGAAGAAGTTGGCTTTGCTCTTACGCATGCTCCAGAGACGCGAACCGTGGTCGAGCATGTACTCCACGACCTCCCGGCCAAGCGGCGGCTCAGCGCGACCCAGCCTAGCTGAGACCACGTCTGTCGCTCTGTGACGGAGATTCTCAACCTGCCGAACCAGCAGCGGCTCGTCGTAGTGCATCTTGGGGAGCAGGGGGCGAAGGTAAGAGTGGATCATGTTGCCGGCATTGGAGCAGGAGAAGCGGAGGGCGAGGTGGAGTTCCCCTGTCTTTTTCACCCCGTTTGGGTGGAGAACGAGCAGAGGATACGCGTGGGTGTAGACATGATCGGTTTGCAGTGTCGAGAGGCGGATTCGCACCTTCCCGATAGGCGTATCGCCGCCTCCACCAAGGGAATTGTCGAAGACGCCGACGGTAAGGACGGTACAGGGATCGAAGACCTCCCACGTGTACTGTTCGTTCCATTTGGGGTTGGAGGAGTCGACGGCGGTTCGGGTTCGGATCCATTTCTGGCCGTACTTGGCCACACAGTAGGCGTCGGTGGAGCCGCCCTTCCCTTCACGATGCTTCATCGGCATCAGACTGGTCGCGCCAAGGACGCCAAGCTCCAAGACACCGACGTGGGGAAGCCAAAGCTGCTTTGCCGGTGGCCTGAGGTCACTGCTGTACATCGTCGTTTCGTCGAGAACGTGGTAGCCACCTTCGAGGCAGAGGTGGAGGTGGACCCGACTGACGAACCGACCAGCCCCGCCGGGTCGGTCCAGCGCAAGCCAGCGCGAAACCACCTGCTTCGCGTCAAGCCGCCGCTCCACGGTGGAGACCGGTATGACGACCCGGGCGAGAGGCTCCTCTCGGCCGGGGCCTACTCGATCTTCTATGGAAATGATGAGAAGGTCGTCGAAAGGTTCAGCGACGACAAAGAGGAGGTCCTCGTTCCAGAGCGGATTGGACAGGGTTCTGCTTGGGCCGAGTTGGGCGGACCGGGTGCGAAGAAGTTGGTTACCGACTTGCACCTTGGCGAAGAGCTCCGGGAAGCGCCCGACAAAGGTCGCATTTTTCTCCCCGGCGACGACATCCTGCGCCTCGAGGATGGAGACACGGAGGTACCAGAGCTTGGGTGCAACGTAGACCTTTGACTTGATTGAGGCGACTGAGTCGGAGGGAACACCGGCGGCCCTGGGATGCCACGCATCGGAGAAGGCCTCGTCGGCCTGGGTGCCGAACCAGATGGACACCATGGCTTCTGACTTTCCCCTCTCCCCGTTTCGGTCCTCGAGACGATACCACTGCGGGGCAAGTGTGCTGTCCGGCGGAACCCTGCGAGGAACTTCTCCGAGGTCTAATGACAGTCGGCCTATGAAGTTTTCGGCACGATCCTTTACAACGATCTCTAATGTGGATGACTGAACGCTGTCCTTGGTAAAGGCGAAGGCCTGGTCCCAATGGTGGCAGGGGGAAGGGCGAGTGACTCCGCGGAAATTGCCGAGCTTTACTTCGGCATGTGTCTCGGTGCCGCCGGGGATGGGTAGTTCACGGGCACGCACCACGTGCACATAAAGGTATTGCATTTGCTCAACTAAATCGTAAGTTGAGCAGGTTTTATCTCTCTCAGAGCACGAAGCCCCTACGCCAAGCTTCGGCCGTGTCTCCTTTAGTGAGAAGTCTCCAAAATGGTAAGCCTCCGGCGGCGGCGCCGGTGGAGTGGCCGTGAGAACGACTGGCTTTAACATCTCCGGCGGGGGTCGGGGGGCGAGCTCTGGAGGCTTTTGTGTCAAAACAGATGGAGGAATCGCAATAGCTGCGTCTGGCTTCTGCTGCTTCATTTGCGGCTTTTCCCGAGACTGCTGATTCTTCGCCTTAGCAACCTGAAGGTCGCCGGAGGCAGCTATGCGGTAGAGCTTGAGGCTGATTTCGCCGCGGATGTGGGAAAAAATACTGCGCTTTTCAAGGGGGAACAGCTGCGGTATTCCTTCCTCTCCGGGGCCAGGAACACTGGCGACAGGGATCCGGACCTTTCCAAGGAAGTTGCGGCCAGAAGCAGCGGAGATGCGCTCATTGTAGACTGCTACGTCGATAGAGCGGTAAGGTAGGTCGTCGGCATCGGAGACGGAGAAGACGAGGCGCTCGTTCCACACGGGGTTGAGGTCCTTCGACTTGGGACGAGTCCGCCGCTTCTGGTGCCCAAACTCCACCTCGACGAATGGAGAAGACGAGCCCTGCCCGTCTTTGGGCATCAGGTTGTGAGCAGCCACCACCTCGACGACCAGCTTCTCCGTCATCCCCTCTTTCTCTCTCGCACGCGAGCTGCAACGCAGAAAGAGGGCGGCAAAAGAAGGATTTCTTGAAGGAAAGCAAAACTGAAGCGGCTCGAATTCATATTCAGTTAGTTTTATAAAAAGGAGGGATTTTGGGGAGGGGCATTTCGGGAAGTGAGCAGCGTCAGCAGCGTATTGGGCAACGGAAGCAACAGGGACTTAACGAGCCGGGCAGACCACAGTCGGCGAAAGCGAAAAACTGAAAGCAGGTGCGGGCAGACGGGCAGCGGTAGTTTTCTCGTTAATTTATTTTCTAATTTTAATTTTAAAATTAATTCTAAACAAACTTTGTGAGATCCACGTGGCATTCTATTCATTAGCCTATTCACAGAGTCGGCCACCTAGGACAGCGTACGGAAAGATATTAATCTGCTGGAAACGAATTTTTGTTTTGTTTGCGAGAATCGTGAAGCAGATCGTACGACAGGATGCGGATTGTGTTGTGTTTTATGGAAACCTTGAAGTGTAAAAAAAACGGTGTGCTTTGGGAGCATGCGTGATCTGTTGCGTCGAGGGCGAGCAAATGTCGTGATGGGTTTTTTATGAGGATTGATTGAAATGTACGGTGAAGATGGTCCGATGGTCCGAATTGTAGACGTAGAGGAGGGGTAGTTTAGTAAAAACAATCGATTGATTGCTTTCAGATTCGATTGTTGTATTTTGAATTTAATCATGAATTTATTTAACAAATGCATAACAAATTAATCATTCAAATATTATTTAATATTTAAAACATTTATTTACTATTATAGTATCCAAATGATACATAGATTGATTATCTAATCACATGAGAATTTGTATTTCACTCAATCCATAATGTTATGTCAATCATTACAAAAGTCAATGTTTGATCGTCTCTTTCATGGTATTAAGTGTTATCACTCAATGATCACTAGTAAATAAAATTATATAAAAATAATTTATTAAATATATATATAATCATTATTCTAATATTAGGTACATAAGTAAATAATATGATCATATGAAATATAAAATAATTAACATATGCAACATAAAATATAATATAAAAACAAATTATATTTGGTATTTTCTAATATTATTTATTTTATTGTAACAAAATTTGACTTTTTTAATATCTCAAATATTCTATATGTGACCATGATGACAAAAAACTCATTTCAAAGACCATCCCTCAATAGATAACAAACCAATCCTCTAAAGACATGTGCTCTGAGATTATATGATTTAATCAACATTTAGTATGTCTTTATTACAACATTTCAAAAATTCTAATATGTATTTACATCATTTAACAAAATAAGTATATTATATTTGAATTTCTAATTTAAATCAAATATAAACATTTTTGTTAACTACAACAAATATTTAAATTTCTTGAATTGCATACCTTATTTCAAACCTTCAACAAACTAATTTTCTTTAGATTTATGACAAAATAATTAAAAATAAGAATAAAAAAAGAACCATGATGGAGAGGGATGGAATATTTTTGTAACAAGATTTAGAATGACTTATTTCACATATACAATAATTTATTAAATTAATTATTTTTTATATAAATAAAATTAATTTCTTTATTTCACATGTGTGACATGCATTTAACTTTAACTAACTATTGTTGAAAAATCTACACAAAAAATGTTGAATGCAACTACATGTTCTTATGTTGAATGCATTTGAATTAAGTGCTTGCCACACTCACTTAATTTCTATTATATAATTATTTAACTCAATAAGTCTTTTATATTAAATCAATAAGTGTTTATTAAAATGTGCAAGTATAGAACAACGCACATTATAGAAACAATCAGAATAACATAAAGAGAGTTTCTATTATTAGTGAGTATATTAATATATAAATTTATTTAGTAATAATAAGTTAATAATATAATAAGATAAATTAAGAATTATGATAATCATATTTAATCTATGATATCTTATAACTTATTTATGTTATTAATAATTTTTTTATTTTAGCTAGTTATTTTGAAAAAACAAAATAATATTATTTTATTACATGGGCATAAATGTATGAAAATATTACAAATAAAATTTCAATACGTAGTTGTTGAATAATAATGTTGAATTTATGTGATTTTAAAAAAATATATGACAAACATGACTATAATATACAGAGAAAATAATTCTTATTTAAGTTCTATAAAATTTTCAAATTATTTCACTTCATTATCATGTATATCAAAGTGTCAATGTAAGATTTTTTTTTTTTTTGTATCATTTTAACATTTAATCATTAACACATGATTTAGCTATTATAATATTTATTCTATTAAGATTTTCAAGATACATGACTTTTGAAATAATAGGTATGTTATAAACTCAAATAATTCAAATGTCAAAATATAATGATCATATTAAATATAAGTATTTGAAAAATTCAACTAGATTGCAACTTCAATAATCAAGAATATAACAATGATTCATTACAACATACATTACATAAACTAAATTGCAACATAATACGCCTTAATCAATTTTTTTTATAGAATCCTTCCCATTTGTTAAATATCTTTAAAATATTTAATTATAATAGTTATCGTGAACATTATTTTTCTTACAAAATTTTCATTATAACACAAATTTATCTATTTTTTTAATTTATAATTTTTTATTGATCATTTCATAGAATTAGGCAGTTCAATTATTATTTGAACCATGCAATCCAATTAATTGAATTGTATAATCTATTTATATCATTTAATTTCCCTTGATAAACTTTTGCACTAGATAGCTTATTAGATAGTCCAATCATCTAATCCTTAATTTGGCCATCTAATTGTTCAATTCAACTATTCACCTAAATCTACCTTTTTCCTCAGTTCATCTATTCTATTAGATCATACATTATAAAAGAATGGATTATCTAATGCAAAAAGAGTTTGATATTTACTAAAAAAGCTTCAGAATATCATCAATGAAAATTAGACTTTTAAATTTTGTTTTAACCGTGTTTTAGGACCTGATAATAGAACTCATTTCTATGTGATTAATGTATTCAAATAGCAATGATATATAAATCTTACTACATATGATTATTCATTTATATTATTCTTATTGGTTTTAAAGAAAATGAATTTAAATAATAACTATAACATATATTAAATCTTTAGTTTTAGTTAATACTAAAATTGCATCTCGAATGCTCAGAGACAACATGCCTTAAATCAATCAATATATTTATCATTATTTAAAGTTTTATACAAAATATTTGTTAAATTTATTTCTTAAATAATCATAATTGTTAAATTTTACAAGACTTGAGATTATATGTCAAAATAAGACTATCTTAGTTCATAACATTTGTGGAAATATATCATTGAAACATATATTAAAAATAAAATTATAAAATAAATAATAAATTAGTTTTAAATTTTTAGAGATTAAAGCTTTTGGACATACCTATATTTCAGCAAAATGTTAGAAGATTAGAATAAAATAGTTTAACCTTCTCAGCCTTTATTTAGTCTTTAATTATTTAAAATAAATAATATTATTTTTCTTTATCAATTAATATTAATAAAAAGATTTAATGAATATTTAATAATCAGTTAAACCTAAAAGAAATCATGCTGTCGCTGAGCTGACCGCAGGCGGGAAAGCGCGATGGGAACAGCGGCTGCTGGAGAGGAAACCATCGTGACGCCCGGTGAGATCTTGGGAGATTCATCCGAGATGATTGCCGGAAAAGGAGCGTATCTCGCTCCCAATGGCCGGAATATTCACGCCTCACTTACCGGCCGCCTCCTGGTACTGCCTCCGCCGTCCGACTCCGCCGAGAAGGTTCGCCTTCGTTGATTTAGCTTTTCTGTAGGGATAGAATTCCTTCAAACTCGTTGTATTTGCTAACATCCTTTTTCTTTGAACTGTCTTTCTTTGGTGCTCGCCTCTTCAGCGGTCGACCGTGGAAGTAGTTGGGCATAAGGCCCATGGCGCAGTCCCGGAACCTGGAGTTGTGGTCATCGCTCGAGTAAGTAATATATTCTTCTAAAGTCCTTTTTTTAGTTAACTAATTCTGCCTTTTCTTCTTACATCGTTCTACACTTGACTTAAATTGGACGCTGGAAACTTGTAAGTTCTCCAGTTGCACCTTTATAAATTTGTAGAGATTACGTCTTGTCAGCTCGTTCATGTCGGCGGATTATACTCGTTTGGGTAGCAGTCAGTTTCTGTTGATACAAAGTCCTGTTTAGAATGCACTTGTCTATGCGGGAAGGCTGGCCAGCTGTTCATTGTGTTTCCCTGTATGTCTTACCTATAAGTTGAAGGTGGGGGAGGTTGACACTAAGTGCTTGTTTGGCTTGGAACTGAGGGATTCATTTCATATTTGGAAGTGATTAATAGCATGATGATAGTTGTCTTAGTAGTTTCTGATGCAATAAAGCCACGTTAAGTTCTATCCTCTGATGCATTAAAGCAATGGTTAATTTAGAGTTTCCAATGTGGGAAAGGAGTTTTTTTTGTTCTGGTTCAGTAAGCATACGTTCTTAATTGTGTTTTCTGGTATGGTAGCCGCTGTATGTTATAATCTTGACTAAAAAACTTTATTTGGGCTCATTGTACAACAGTTAGATGCTGCGGGAAATTTTGTGGTCAGATTTATTCTTTGAAGTTTTACTACATGAAGGATCTTTTTTAATGAGTTGTTGGATATATACTTTAATCTGAATGCAAATGAGCAGTCCCTTAAGGAGTTTGAAACTTTGGATTTTGATTAGACTTGTATTTTCTGGTGCATTTATGTACATTTTATTGATTTATATGCATAACTTTGATGTAGGGGATCTGCAGGACGCAAATATTTCTTGAAAGGAATTGAAAGATATGGAGCTTCCAAAAACTATACAACTTGGACATGGAACTAGCATATTTTGTAAATATAATATAAAATGATTGATTATACATTCTCAAGGGTGTTTTTAAAGGGTGATATTCTTATATTGTTTTTGATTTTTGACCTTACATAGTGTTTTATTTAGATAATTATGACACTAGGGGTTGTATGAATATCAAAAAATCAGAAAGAAACTCCAAAATTGCTTGATTTTAATGAAGTATAGCAGAATCATGTGTAGCTTGGTTTGTTCAAGCCCAGTTTCATGTCGATATCGAGTTTGTCTTGGTTTGCTTGAAATAGATTTGATTTGACTTGAAATAAGTATAATAAAATAAACTCATATTAGATTAACGAAAGCATATGTCGCGGTGGTGGCAGCTTACACCTTCATTCATATGGTGATTGGTTCAAGGATTGATCCTTACATTGCATCATTTGATCCATTTTTTTTGTATTTTTTGAGCTATTTCAACTTGAAATTGTATGTATAAAAAATGATAGCTATGTGATGCATGGACTTATATTAGGACAATGGGTTGGATCTTCCAACAAGAACCAAGATTCTTCATGGATGCCTTTTTTTAAATTTTTGTGATTGCTTGAAATGATAATAGAGGTGGCTCGAGTTTGGTTGGAGTTTGAGTTGGGCTAAACTAACTTGAATCTTGTTTGAGTTTGAGTCTATTTTGATTGGACCCCAAAATGTTTAATTTTGAATCAAACTTAGATAGCTCAAACCCAAATCAATGTTGTCCTTGGTTTTCATTGCTTAAATTTAAGCATTTCATAAGTTTAAGTTATATAATATGTTTTAATTTTCATTCAAATGAGTATTTTATGAAATAATTGTGTTAGTTATTTTGCAAAAAATTTGTTTTCATAATAAAATATCTTGTTTTATAGTTAGGCATTTGACTATAGACAATAGCACATAATTTTATTAAAACATGTTAGCTTGATATGTTATTCAAAATAATTTGCTTAATGGCATTGTATTCTTATCTAATATCATGATGTTTTTATTATTAATTTTGTTGAATAAATTATGTATTATATCACGTTTGAGATTAGACTTTGTAAAAATTAAATTTAGCAAATTTATCTTGTAATGAAAATAATTCATAATCCAATGATTATATATATATATATATATATTATAAAACAAAAAAAATTCCTAGGAGATGTGTTCTTCATTTTGTCAGGAATGAGATATTAGGAATAGTTTAGTCTTGTTTGTCTGATTCCTAATTTATTGACAATACTGTTAAGGTGAATAATTTGATGTATTGGGGTTGAATGATTATGTTGACTAATTTGTACTAGATTCAATAATTTTCAATTTTAGCTAGTATTTGGTTGAAATGTTTGATACCAATTTTATGTGGTCTTTTTTGACAAGTTTTGAATAAAATTGATAAGACAGTGCCAATGAAAAGTTTTGTTATTATAAATTGGTTTTAGGGCAAAGCATTGAGAAAACTTATTTGAATTATATTGCAATAGTAATGTGATAATGCAAAAAATCCTAGGACATAAAAAACTGTGATTGTAGTGGGTGAAAGAGCTTTGTTATATCTTTTTTAAGTACAAGAGAAGGATTTTGTCATTATGAGAAACTATAGTTTTGGGAAAACCATGAAGCAAAAAAAAGCTTGTTGAAATGTTTGGTATGGGAGACCCATATTGTTAAAATTGAGAGGGAGGGGAGGGAGAAAGAGAGAGAGAGAGAGAAAGTCAAAGAAGAAGTGTTTTGCATGAGTGCATTGGGATCTTTGTAAAGAAAGACAAGTCTTTTTTAGTGACTAATGGCATTGAGTAAAATGATTGTTTTTGGTTAAGGTGCACAATTCAATGAGCTAACAAGAGATTTATAATATTAAATGTGTTTTTAAAGCTCTTATAGGGGAAAAATAAATAGTACCAAGGTAAAGTATGTTAGTATAAAATCTGGTTTGTCTAGCAAGGATTAGGGATTAGGGACATAATTAGGTTTCTTGGTAAGAAAGGAGGAGCTCGACCTCCCTCATCGAGGGACATAATTAGGCTTCTTGGTAAGAAAGGGCCAAGTCTAGATGGTTGCGGTAAGACAATAGGTGTCTTGCTTTATCCTAAGATAGATCTTATAATATGCTTTGGATAGGTTTGACTGCATTAATGCTCTTGGGTAGAGGGCATGTTAGCCTGGTAGATGAGACTAGAAGGTCCAGGGTAGACGATTGTTAGAGTATTTCGGTTGAAAGCTCTTATGGGAAATGCGTAGCGGATAAGATATAGTGGAGCATAATTAAGGCTTGTTTGATGTGGTTTGCCCAATTTTTATGTTGGTATCATTCAACTTATAGGAGAACACATGAGTGTCATGTGATATAGACAGAACTAAGAGACAATAAATGTCAGATAACAAATCAGTTTTGACAAAAAATCCAAACAAGTGTAAGGGCATGAGTGAATATTGTTATAAATTTAATGCTCCCGACAAATAAATGAAAAGTATGATACAGAGATTTGTGATTGAAAGGATTATGCTTAGGGCAAATCGGAGAACGAAATTAATTTTCTATCATAAATTCACTTGTAGTTGGTTTGATCAAATTCATAAGAAAATGTATTCACTTGGGAAATGGACTTGCTTGTAAATTTTCTTCTGAAAGTATACTAGTGATAAAGCCTTCATTGGAGGCTGCTTCACATACCAATATGCTATTTGGAAAGTTTTCATTGGAGGTGACTTCATATGCCATACCTTTTCATTGAGCGTATGTCCTGTCCAACTGATCTGTTGAGCTGTGTAAATTGGTTTTGAATGAAAACTATCTTTAACTCCAAACTAAGTAGGGCCATTGCCTTGAAATAAAGCAATGGAATCAAAATTATGTGGTATAGTAAAGTCAAATTAGATATGATTTTCCCTTAAACCAAAAAAATCAAGGGAATATTACACTTGATTTTTTTCCTTTGCACTCTGTTTAAACCTTTCACCTTTTTGCCATCATTTCACTCAAACCATTTATCGACTTTATTTTTTTAACAGGCCTTTCGATTGACAAATCTAAAATAGCCTCAAAGTTTTAAATCTTGTTGTGGTTCATCTTATTTTCTTGTGATTATGTAGATTTCAGGGCTTGTTTTGAGCTAAATAAGATAATTAGTTCAAAGTTTTCTTGAGAATCGAACCTTTAATGTTGTTTGGAAATTGACATGTCTTAGGCCGCTTTATGCCTTAAAAACTGTGATATTATTGATTTGTTGGGGCATGCTCCAGCTAAGCCCAATACATTGATGATAAAAGGGAAGTTTTTTTTTTACAAGTTGCTCATATGAAGGAAAACAATGAACAATGACACCATGGACATGACATTGAAGGGATCATATTAAACATGGCTAAGCTTAAATATTGAATCTCACAAAACTTGAAAATTTTCTTTTGTAACATAATCTTTCCATATATATGTCATATTTTTTATGTAAACTCATGTTCTTTCCTGTTATTGAGCTTTTCTTGCATCTACCTTGTCCTTTTTTTTTTCATCATTATCAACTTGGAGCATGGAAGTTGAACATGATTTTTATGCATGGACGGTTCTCAATCACAATGAACAATTCTTCACTAAAGATTTGTCTTGATACTCCAAATGTTCCTTATTTGCATATTTAATAGGATTTCTTGCACAGTTGGTATTGGATTTTGAAATTTACTGAACATGAATTGTTATCATTCTGCAGGTGACTAAGGTTATGGCTAGAATGGCTTCAGCAGATATAATGTGTGTTAAATCAAAGGCTGTTAAGGAAAAGTTTACTGGTATTATTAGGTAGAATATTTACCTCTGGATTAGTTAGCTAAGCAATCATTCTCTTTAACTAACATCTTCTTTTCATTTCCACTTTCTGCATGTATGGATTTTCAAATGTTCTCAATTGCTTTTTTAGCAAATGCTCCTTAAGAAGGCCTTTTGAATCTAACGAACTGGCTTCCAAGCAAGTAAGGATCAACAGAAATCTGATCACTTATGTTGGTTTGAATATCGATTAGCCTACAAAAAATCTAGAGCAAGGAACTTTGATATTTTTTGAGGAAAAATTAGTCTCTCTAGAATTAGGAGTAGATGACCATTTATTTTCAATAGAATCTTTTATGTATGGGAAAACTATTTTGATCACTGAAAAAGAGCATGATAAGGTTAGATCTGGAATATGGGGAGATTCTCATGACAAAGGGAAGTTCTAAGAGACAGCTCGTGAGGAAAAGCTTCACTAGAATTTGGAAGAGGACAACCCTCCCATAGATATGATTATTGAAATTGGTCCTTCTATAGTGAAAGTGGGAGCCAATGAATCACTGATCCCTCAAGTTGGAGAATATCATCTTCCTGCTCCTTCAACAATTTATGAAAAAATTGAGTAGAGTCTAACAAAGAAAATTGATTATATTTGTGAAGGTATTGATCATATAAATCTCAGTGATAAAAAAGGAAACTAGAAGAGACTTTTTGAATTCGATAAAATGGAAACTTATTGGTAGATTTTAAGAATGAAGTGATTGAGTATAATGAAAAGGAGAAAGAGGAATTATTTGCAAAAATATATTTGGATGGAAACAAAATTGGATTTTTTGATGGAAAACAAATGGAAGAATATTAGAAGTGATTGGTTGAGATTAAGGATACTGTGGGTAATTTTAAGCAAAATGAGGTCAAATTGGAAAGAAGTAACTTAGAATTGCATAGCAACGAATGGGCTATTGAGAGACAAATGGAGATGAACAATAACCTCATGGAGTTAATTGGAGTCTTTAAAGAATAGAGAAGGGAAGATATTTGTAGAGTGACGAAGGACATGACTAAAAAGGTTGTAAACCATTTGAAGCAAACTAGGTTGATGGATAACTAAGTTTTTTAGAATGGGCTAGAAGAAATAAGGAAGGTTCTCATCGAGAAGAAGGCAATTCATTGTGATTGTTTCAAGGTGCCTGAAATTAGTTGTTTAATTTTTCAAGAGGTGGTAAGAAAGTTGATTTTACACGCTTCTCATACTTATTGCATGCCAAATGGAAGTGGTGGCGGAGGAGGTTGTGGAGGTGGTGGATTCTTTGGTACTCGAGCATATGGAATTCACACAAATTGCTAATATGACTATAGGTTTTGGAGGATATCATAGAAGAAAATGCAAGATAAGTTGAATGTTGTTTGATAGGAGATGGTGGAGGCTATGTAAAGGAAAATAGGAAGGATTGTGAAGTTCATACTAGTATAGGTGATGATTGGTTACTCCATGTCTTCGTTCTTCAATTATTGCATTTGATTTAGAACAATTACAAAAGTCTCTTGATTAATTATTTTTTTTATGAGAATATCTAAGTGGTTATCTACCAACTACCACTATGATATACCATTGATATTGGAGTTGAATTTGAGAATCTTAATAAGGGCACAAAAAATATTAATATAAAATTTGTCAACTGTTCTATAACCATTAGATTGTTTGAATTGGGTTTTCAAATTGATTAAATTGTGCAGTTATATGACTGATTAAATGACACACAACGATTTTTATCAGAGAAACCCTCTGGGTGGGTGAAAACTACTTTCGCGTTGCACCTGCAAGAGGAAGATAGAAGAAAGGACTCTTTTCTCAATTACAAGATGTTTTTACTAAAGTTGGCCTTTCATTGCTCATCATTTTTTATCTTTGCACTCCCAAAGTCCTTTTGTATTTGCTAGAAAATTTCTGTAATGTTTCAGATTAATGATGGATCGACTTCCAAATGATAAAATTGATGATTTCTTTTGTTGCAGATGATTGTTAGGATTTGTAACCATTATTCCTGTACTAAGGAGAAGATGCTTCAAATTTGATTGTTTTAGAATCTGAGGAATCAGATCATTAATTTATAATTAATCCATAATCATCATTTATTGTCCATTGGTTGTTTGCACTATAAGCATAATCAATGGACAATTAGGTTTACAAACTAGTATTCTATGGTAAACGATTATGATTTAAACAATATTTATTTATTGTTATTTGCCTTTAGGAATCCCTTATTTTTCTTTTAGCTATTTATGCCTAAGCTGTTTTACAGAAAAGTTTATTTATGCTCGGATCTTTTATTATGGTTATTCCTTCCATACAAAATAACTTCCATGCGAATGATCAGAATAATGCATGATTTTTGGGATTGATAATTACTCTTTATTCTTTTCTTCAACTTTTCATCCTTCTTTTTTCTAGGGATCAGTCTTATATTGGAATCACTGACTCTCTCATTCATAATTGTAATAATGCTTATGCTATTTAAGGTAAAATTATGTATCTCGCATTGATACTGCTTATTTTTACATCCATAAGCTTGTCTACTTTCATACTGATAACATGATGACATTTACTGTTCATCCACCTTTGAAATGCTTGTTTGGGTAATGTGTAGAAGCCCCAACTTTAGACGAAGATATTTAATTCTTGATTCAAATTTTATGTTCAATATTTTGCAGGTTATTTAATTTGAATACAAAATTCCTGTGCTTTGTATAAGTTTTTTTTTGAATATACAAACTTCAATATACAGGAAACATGCTTTCATCCATACATTTTTCTATGCAATATACCATGGGAATCAAGGAAGCATTCAAACTACTAAAAAATGTTTGATTTGGGGTTCATGTTTTTGTTGCTTGTTAATGCATGCTCAAAATCAATTCAATATAATATAATATGCTTTCATGCATATTTATTTATTTCATGTCTACCTATCTTATTATATCATGATATAAAACTATTCTTGCTTATGCATTCTTTTTATAATCTTTTTGTTCTGCCAAATCGAGCTCATTATCTCATGATGTCAAGGTGTCCTCTAGCTTTATCTTTGTTGTGAATTTCCTGTATTATTTAACACCAGAGTTATTTATTTAGCATTCTGGTTTTTGCAGGCAGCAAGATGTCAGGGCAACTGAAATCGATAAAGTTGATATGTACCAGTCTTTTCGACCTGGAGACATTGTTAGAGCTATAGTAGTATCCTATATTTGATTCCTATGGTATTCCCTTAGCTAATTAAACCTTTACTATGCTCTCATTGACATGCATGAGTACAAGCATATTAAATACATTACATATCCGTATGTTGATATGCATTAAGCAATCACCAAATTCAATTCATGCAATTTTTATTTCCTCCATTTAGTTTTTAGAGGGAGAGACTTAATTTTTTCTCGTAAGGTTTACTATTGTTTATAAAACCTTCATTCTCGAATTTAAGTGAACTGCCTTCTAGATATTGGAAAACCTTCCGACCATTCTAGTGTGTTTACAAGTAGATATTTATGGAATCTATATGAATAAGATCAAATCTTATTCCTTCCTTGTTTGTAAAATGAGTTTAAATTCAGCTTTTCAAAAGTTTTTTTTTCAAACTCAAAGGCATTAAAAACATTATTCACCAAGGTTTGATTTCTTTTGGCATATAACTCATTTTTTTCAATCTTCTTTCTAAGCAAGTCATATACAAAGGAGATCTTCATGATTTTTCTATTAGATGAAGTGCAAATGAAATAAAGTGGCATGTTTCTTAGATGAAACAAAATGATTCGGTGTTTGCACTGAGCAAACTTTTTAGAATGTTAATCCACTCAAGTCGAGCATTGGAGTCTCATTTAACTTCCAACTTCTTATTCATTTGGGATGAAAATCTTAATATTTATTGATCTAAGAGGAATGATGATTTGTGAATCCATAGTGCATATTCATTGTACAATGGCACATCTTGAGGTTTGACAAAAAAATATTTCTTAGGCTCTCTTTGATTGTGTTTTATGAGTTTAGAAGGGAATTTAAAATAGAGATTTTGAAAATGATTTTTTAAAAAAAAGTGACTTACATGAGTTGAAATAAAGTTTTAGTGAAAAATATTTGTTAAAAAATCGAATTTGATAAGAATTTCTTGAAAACCAATTTAGAAAAACAGTCAAATAGGGTGTTCTATGTCTTAAAAAATGTCGAAAAACAATAATATGTTTTCCTTTTAGCTGAACATATTGTGCATTTTACCTTATGATGAGTGACATTTATACTAGAATGCATGGAACAACGTGGTAACGTTTGGTACATTGAAAAAAGCCTGCTTTTGTGCATTATTCATTCGAGTGAATGCATAGTAAGTTGACGGTAACTCGGGGAGAAGCTAAGTTATGTTATGTGACCTGCATTTTGTTTACTCTGGTATTCGAAATCCTGAAGATGCAGGTTGCCAATACAATTAAATGACAATATTTTGAACTATGAGATATGAATGAACAAACTTGATATTATCTTTGTAGAAGCTCAAAGAAGTAAAGTATCTTCATAATAGTTAGTCTTGTGTTTGCCTCACATACACTTCCAGTTTTAAACTATTTGTGAACATGAAAAAAATGTGTTCCTTTCTAGTAAGCAATAAAAAAGCTGTTAAGGCATTGTGAAACTTAATTCTTGTGAAGCTGTCTCTAGGAGATGCCAGGGCTTACTATCTTTCTACTGCAAAGAATGAACTAGGAGTTGTATCTGCTCAGAGCATAGCAGGTAAGCTTCTTTACATGTTATTTGATCATATTGTATGGCATATATGTCCTCTAAACATACATTTTGATGCTGAAACATGCTTGTGAATAATATTCTTCTGCCAATTGTGGCATCTAAATTTTCACCTCATAAAATTCACATCTTTTATGTAAATTTTGCAAAAAAAATCTTTTAAATCTTCCATTTTCCATAGATTGTTAGTTATTCCTTGGTATTGTACAATGTGCTAAAAACCAGGTTTAAGTGCCTAAAAGTGCTCATTTGAGTGTCTAATTGGGGTTGCATGTATGAGGAAATAACTTTTCTTTTTATTGACATATCGACCTTTAATTTATAGTAATAATGCCATTGTCAAAACTAGGAAATGCTCGACAATCATCTAGTCTCTGTCTATTTAAACCTTAATAATCATTCCTATGATGCACAAGTTTGTAGTAGTATGGATGTTTATGTCTTCATAGTGGTTAGAACACAGGAATAGGATGTGGTATTATGGGACATTAACCAAGTTTGAGAGATTTGATTCGACTTGCATGTAATAGTAACGATGATTGATGGTGAGCACAATGTAAAACTTTAGAAACTTCCAATGTCTCTTCCCTCGGGCTTGGCGGAGGGAGAGGAGGAAGAAGAGGCGAGCAGAGTAGAACATGGGTTGGAAATCGACGAGTGAGGAGTTATTGGTTGTGAGGGGCTAAATGGTATTAATGTTAGGGTTTGTTTGACATCATTGTTTTCTACTTTTAAGCTAATCAAAGAATAAATAAAATTGAAAAATATTATTGAATTTTATTAATGAGAAATCAATAAAATAGTTATTATCTTAAGACAAAGCTTTTTAATGTTATTCCAAACAAGTCAAAATTATTTTTTGTTATCAACATTTTTTTATATTTTTTGTATTAAAAAAGCATATTTCAAAAGGGAAGATGTTCCATCCAAACTTTCTTTAGACTCTAGTGAGAATTGTTTAAAAACATTATAAGTTAGTTAATTTTCTAAATAATTTAAACTCTTCATGAATTTATTCTATACCCATATAATCATAAATGAAATCAAGCCAAAAAAAAAAAAAAAAAAAAATCTCATTTCTACAATTTCCATGGAAGATAACCATGTTCTTGATGTACTCTTGAGAAAAATTTTTCCAGCTATTTTAGATCTGTACTTCGAGGTTTCTTCTCATTCAAGGCATGCTTTTTATTGCCGCAGGCGCCACCATGGTACCTATTAGTTGGACAGAAATGCAATGCCCATTGACTGGGCAGATTGAGAACAGAAAAGTAGCAAAGGCTTAACAGAGTTAATGTTTGTAGCTTAGCCTAAGGAATGTGTTTTATATATCTATATATATATATATATATATATATATATATATTTATTTATTTTAGAGTTTTTATCATCATGAATGTTTTCTTAGATGAAATATTAAGTTATTATAATTTTATTTTATCTCTTTCTTTTAATTATCAAGTTTGACATTTAGATCATAATTTATAATCTTGCAAAACTTGTTATGTTCTTATGCAAGATTAATTATTTACAATCTTAGTTGTAATATTATTATGTTATATTTTGATGTTTCTATGTTGTTTGTGATGTGGTTTAGTAGAATTGTATGATTAAATATAGTCAATGTTTATTATGATTTGTATGTTATGTAATATGTGATGGGATAATATCTTAAATACATTGTTGTTGACTATGTCGAAAATGGTAAATATTAGAAATAATGTATTACATCATGAAATGTTTGTGTAATATTGTTTTATTTTTTCAATTAGGAGTATAAAAAAGATTAATCTATAAAGTATGAAAGAATGATGATAAAACAAGTAAATGGTTTATAAAAGAAAAAAAGAATCTTTTTTGTCTCTTAGGACTTGGGATTGTTAGTAGGTATGGAAATTATTTATTTTATTCTTTTAATTATAATGTTTTGACTATAGTTTATTGGGTATTGACATATTTAGATAGTGTTTTTATGCAAGATTAATTATTTATAATTTTAGTTGTAATATTGTTTATGTTACATGTTAAATACATTGTTATTATGTTGGAAAGGATAAATGTTAGATATAATGTTTTACATTATGAAATTTGTCTAATATATTTTTGTTGTTTCAATTGTGAGCATAAAAAGAATTAATCTATAAACTAAAATATATTAGAGAAAAATGATATAATATGTAAAAAATGATTTCTTTTTGGAGATTTTTATTGGGCATATAAGTCATTAATTGAAATGAGACTTATGATTGTCTTTTAGAAAATTTAAGAGTAAATTTTTGGAAGCTTTTGATTGATAAATAATGTATTGTATTATCTATTATAATTAAAAAAAATAAAATTATTTTTCTCATTTGATTTAAAACTTTGGTTAATTTTGACTAACTAGGAGTCATGATCCTTAATTATGTGGATGGAGTAATTCATTGATTTAATGTTATTAATTTAATTAATAAGAAACATGATTAAGCATATTAATAATTGTTAGAATGAGTTTTCAAAGCTTTGGTTGTCACTCTAAGCAACACTTGTTCGAATATTTTCTTCAATCGTCTACATTTTATTTAGTTTGTGTAAATAATGAAGATGATCAAAGAGATTTTTATTTATTTCATTCACTTGTTAGGTTTGAATAAAATTGTGATCAAATTTTTAAAGAATTTTATCAAATTCTAATCAAAATTAATGTAAAATGTGTTTATATTCAAGCAATATAACCGTGATGCTTGTTTGTAAGTTTACCTTAATTTAAATTAAAAATAAATAAATCTTTTCTTTATACATATGAGAATTGTGTTTTTTTGGTAATGTTTTTGGAAACAACTAAGAACAAATGCACTTTGAATAACATTTGTAATAATTTAAAATTAATTATTGAACAACTTAAGCGAAATTTTTGTTTAGAATTCAATGATATAACCGAAGAAACAGTAAATTTTAAAATTTTGTTTTTGGATATTGTAGGGAATAATAATTTTATGGTAACATAAATGATTAAAATGCTACTATAATTCAAATTAGATTTAATAAAATGCATTATTGTGAACAATATGAACAAAATTTAGAAATTGCGGTGAGCGTGGATCGAACACGCGGCCTTCAGATCTTCAGTCTGACGCTCTCCCAACTGAGCTATCCCCGCGATGCTGTTCATCGGTCAGATATATCTTTAATTATAGATATTACATTTTTTTTTATATGTATTACATAACCCTAACCGTTCAGGGGGAGTATGTCTCCTCGGCGAATATGGAGGATGACGGTGGCAAAGCGGGCTCGACCATCACACTCACATACCAATCAAACCCTAACTCCGTTCCCTCAACGCATCGGAAGCCGGTACCAAAGCGTTTCGTGAAGTCGCTGATTCCGGATTCGATCCTTTCGAATCCTGCCCTGAACGCTGCCATCTCCCTCCTCCCTTCCAATTACAA
Source organism: Vanilla planifolia (assembly GCA_023846275.1). Lineage (NCBI taxonomy): Eukaryota > Viridiplantae > Streptophyta > Magnoliopsida > Asparagales > Orchidaceae > Vanilla > Vanilla planifolia. Next base: position 2,449,773 of record CM043870.1, read on the forward strand.
CTTTGAGGTCCATAAGACGCTTCACCGCATCTCCTCCTCTTCCGCCCGCCGGGTAGCTCTCCAGCTCCCCGACGGCCTGCTCATGTACTCACTCCCTCTGGCAGACATTCTCCGTTCCTTCTCCTCCGTTTCCGATGTGTTCATCCTTGCCGACCCTACCTACGGCGCTTGCTGTCTCGACGACTTCGCTGCTTCCGCCCTCTCTGCGGACCTCCTCGTCCACTACGGTCACTCCTGTCTCGTGCCGGTCCCCTCCTCCCGCCTTCCCGTTCTCTACGTCTTCGTCGACATCCGCATTGACGTACCACGCCTGGTTTCCTCCGTCCGCTCTGCCTTCCCCTCCCCAAAACGTCTCGCTCTGGCCGGTACTGTGCAGTTCGTCGGCGCCATCCATGCCGCAAAACCTCTCCTCGTGGCTGATGGATACGACATAGTCGTACCCCAGGCGAAGCCTCTGTCCCCCGGTGAGGTACTTGGCTGCACAGCACCGACCATCCCGAAGGCCAGTAGTATCGACGCTATCATCTTCGTCGCCGATGGAAGGTTCCACCTTGAGGCCTTCATGATCGCAAATCCTAGAATCCCTGCCTTCCGATACGACCCCTACCTGGGCGTACTGGTTCTGGAGGAGTACGACCATGAGGGAATGAAGAAGGCTAGGAAGGACGCCATCTATGCAGCTAGGGAGGCAAGGAATTGGGGAATTATTCTCGGGACTCTCGGTAGGCAGGGGAACACCAAGGTTTTCGACCGGGTGGTTGATAAAATGGAGGAGAAAGGTTTGGAATGGACAGTGGTGTTGATGTCGGAGATATCACCTGCAAGGATTGAGCTTTTTGGGGAATCTGTAGATGCTTGGGTGCAGATTGCATGCCCTCGGCTCTCTATTGATTGGGGTGAAGGATTCTCAAAGCCTTTACTCACCACATTTGAGTTGGAGATTGCCTTGGGTTATATACCTGGTTGGTGGGAGAAGGAAAGAAGAGGAGCTAAGCATTCAACAGCATTTCAGCAAGTTTCAAGTGAGAAGCAAGACTGTTCTGGTGCAGGCTGCTGCCAAAGTGTTGATTCTTGTGGTGTTTGTGGTGAAGAGGTAACAGATTATCCCATGGATTATTATGCACAGGATGGAGGAGCCTGGAATAGCTCTTATGCCAAAAAGAAATCTACTGATAGTGAGGTGAAGCAATGCAAATAAATAGTTATCAGGTATTTGGAAAGAATTCCCTTTACAGTATTTAACTCTTAAAAAAAATTTGATTTTGCCCTTTATTTATATATGAAATGCAAGCAGGTAGCAGGTCTTTGACACTGTTGCTTGAATTATTTCATTTTATATGATGCATTTCTTCTCAACATTTAAACCACTTCAGTCAAATTGATGAGAACTAGTTATTATTGTCAGCATTTACTGTTAAAATGTTTTTAAACCCAGAATGGTTCCATGACATTACCTAGAGAATAGTTAACCATAATTGCAAGCAAACAAGTGTTGAGCAGTTTTGTGTACAGCATCACTTGTTATTCTTTTCCTTTAAGCAATTTATCACTTAACCAAATATAACATGTCCATAATAGATGAATGTTAACCACAAAGAATGCACTTAGTGAACCAATTCAATCCAAGGAAGCAAAATATGCTATCCTGGCGAATCCAACAAATCAAAATAATGTTAAATAATTAACAGATGTCAAGGGAGCTATTTTGTCTATCTTGATATTGCATGAACTCTAAAGCTTTGTGTGTCCACCTTGAATAATTATGTCATCTTGAATCATTTGCATCTTTTTCGATTGATTTTCCCATTTGAAAAAACAAACCCTTGTTTCAACCTTGTTTGGTAATGTTATAGCATTATACGTCTTTGGAAATCGTACAAACCTATCTTAACTGTTTTGTTAGAGGTTTCGGCAAGGGACATTGACTTTGTTGTTATTCTTAACGAGAGAGAAGCTTGCACAAATCTTTTAGTTCACGAGGTGATTGAAGGATAGCTTGAAGAGCATGATTAATTCCCTCAGGGAGGGCATTGCCTTGGGGAATTTGGTAGGTAAATGATCCCTCTGGAGGAAAGCGGGTCTTATGAAGCGCCAAAGGAATAACTAAGCTATGGGAGGGATAGGCATCCTTTAGATTGAAACGTTCACAAGGATAGTAAGTTTTTTAGTTTACTCATCATTTCTTCTTTTTGATCTTGTGTTTGCTATAGAATTTGCATGGTTAAGTCATTCGCTATTCATCTTGATTGTAATTATTATTTTATGCATGATTCTATAATACATATTTTTGTGATCGTGCCAATGTGCTTCCTTAATGGACAATCAATTATGTATTTATTCTTAAAATTTTCGATTTGCCAATACTTGATTTCATTCTCTTTATTTTGTTTTAAAATGTTGATGCAGTTGCTTTTATATCCTTTCCTAGATTATGTTGGATGGGGAAGGCTTTAGTTTGTAGCTATGCATTTTAGAATATCGATTGTTCTTAAATGGGTCGATATTCATTATTAGGATTCATATCTTTCATGGTAAAGGTCTCTAACTTAACCATGAATATAGTGGGGTAAGAATTCAAGGAGCTTTTGAGAGAATTCTGTAGTTTCTATCAACCATGATGATGCATCTTGCAATTTGTCGCATCTTTCATGGAAATATTCTATGTTTAGGTTAAATTATATGTGCACATTTGTAATTGTTAACTATGATATGAAGACAAATAGTTTTAAAGCTTTTTTTAAGTGCAATATAGGATGCATCCTAGGGGCTTGATTTTTGCATGTTAACTTGATTGTTTTATAAGAAATTTGTTTTACTTCAAGAGAACGTTGTAAATGGTTAAGTTTCAAAACTCTAGTTCTTACAAAATTTGGGCTTCACATGGTAAATGTCATCTTCTCTTTGCTTCTATAGAAACATGCTATAAAAATCTTTATATTTTGCATGCCACTTTTATGGCTTAGTGCCATGGAATGATGTTATCGTTAGGCAATTTCTATATATCGATAATAATACCAATGGTTTTATTTGCATTTCTCCAAATCATAAAAAAGGTCAATTATTTGAAAGTTTTTCTACATAATGTAATACCTCTTTCGTAAATCAACTTATGATACATGCATGATAGTTAAGATATTGCAAAAATTCTCTTTATTGTGATTGTCGGATACTTGGAATCATAGATTGATGACATAAAATGATGCATTTGTTTGCCCTCGTTTGTGATTTGTTTTTTTATAAAGACCTAAATAACATAAGTTGAGAAGTTTAAATTTGAAAAAATTAGTAAAAAAAATATAATATGTATTTATAATTATACATAGTTATATTTCATTAATATTTCTTTAAAAGGCTAATGCAAATATATTAACTTTAACTAATAACTTGTTTTTAGTATTGGTAGTATCTCGTGAAATATATAATGATAGATATAATTTTTGTTAAAAAAAACATTGCATTTGTTTACTCTCATTTGTGACTTGCTTTTTTTTATAAAGACCTAAATAGCATAAGTTGAGAAGTTAAAATTTGAAATATTAGTAAAAACATAAATATGTAATCATAATTATACATAGTTATTTTTCATTAACATTTCTTTAAAAGGTTAACACAAATATATTAATGTCAACTAATAACCTCGTGAAATTTATAATGTTACATATAATTTTTGTTAAAAAAACATTGATGTGCTGATTTTATGTGAATTGAACTAATGATGCTTATTTGATGATTGTGATGATTACACATGGCATAAATAACATCAATAATAAATGAGATGAATGAAGGCTATTCAATATAAAATAGTTGATATTAACCTTGTTTTTAAAGTGAAAGTTCAATGTTCAAATCCTTTACAAAATCTTCAAAAAATGATCGTTCATTGTCGTTGTTGTAAAGTTCACCTAAGAAATTACTCATGCCATTGCCCTTGTGTTCATCTATTTCCAGCATTACAGTTATTGGCCCACTGTAGGCATCTCAACTCAAGTTTTAGCATATTTTTTAAACCTTAATCTTTATTTAATTATTATATATTTATTTTAACCTTAATTTATTAGAAAAATTATACAAATTAAAAAAACTTTCAAGAGTTTTTTATTTCTTTTTTATTTTTATTTTTTATTTTTATCTCTGTTGGTTGCAGAACAAAGATCTTCATGGAGGATGGAGAGGTCTCTCTGCTAAGGACTTTTTTTAACTCATGGTGAGTAATTGTTTTTATCAGCTGTACAGAAGAGATGCTGAAGAGAGGAAAGAGTTCAAAAGTATGTGAATCAAGATACTTGTAGCAATTTTGAGTCTTCTCTTTGCCCTAATTTGTCACAAATGTTTTATAATTTATGAACTTGTTTAGATTCCTATTTTTTAATAAAAATGTAAATGATGATTTCATCTTTACATGTCAATTTTTCTTTTTAATATCTTGTTTAACTGTAATTTATTAAGCATTATTACATTCTGATCCTATGTTATAAATGGTGCATGTATGACATGAAGATGTATGATGTTAGCATCATATAAGATTGAATGCCTTCAATGCCATGACTTTGATGTTTGATCTGATTAGTTTAGTGAAGAATCATTTTATCACTGTAAGTTGATATAACTAAAAAAAAAAAAAAGTTGTTTGATTTAGTGGAAATTCAAATGAAGAAACTAAACTAAACATATGGGTAATGATTTTTATTTTATCAATCATGTTCAAAAGCATTGTGTTGTAAAAATGCATTGTTCAAGTCATACCAAAGCAACCCTTCTTGTTTTGTTAATATAATATCAAAATAATAACAACAAAATCATGCATTTTATTAATTTAATTAAATTATAATATTAGTTTATATAACAATATTATTTATCTTTAATGAGCTATTTTTAACACAACAAAGAGGATCCTTTCCTACTCACTATGGTTGAAGAAACTTAAGTATTTCTTAGAATTCACTTGATGTCTTTTCTTCCTTAAGAGGTGGATTAATATAAATATAGCTCAAAGTTTGTATATATTAAATAATTACATACTAAAAATTAGGGCAACAATATATCTTATCTTTTTTTTTGTGTAATTATTTATTTTTCTGTATCTTTTAAGTTTATCATATAGATCAAGATACTTTGGTCTTGTTTAACAGAAAAATATAAAAGAGTATGAGCAAATACATGCTTGGGAAATTCTATAGCTAAAGATACTATTCTATATTTACATATGCATATTTGAATATAAAAATATAATTCTTAAAATAATTAAATTAATTTTGCCAAATCAAAAGCAAAAAACTTTATAAAACATGCAGTGTAAACTCAAATTTTTAGGTGTTATAAATCATCATTAGGATATGGTAAAGATAATTTAGGCATTTTAATATTAATAGTAATCTCAACAAAAAAGTTATTAAATGTATTATTTAACAAGTTTTATATGCTACATGCAAGCCTTTTTGACCAAGTAACATATTAGGGTTTCTTTGTCTTGCAAATAAGTAATCCTTGACCCTCTCCAACTAGCTTCCATAAGAACTTGTGCAAGCTAATCACAATCCTCTATAATAAACTATCGTTTGACAATGACACATTAAGTCAACAATTCATGATAATCTTACTATATTAAGATATTATTCATCTTTAATCATTCAATATCGATAAAAAATAAAAACAAAATTAACTATAAAATATATATCAACATTATAAGACCATGATAAAACATATATAACACAATCTTTCTATAACTTTCTCATGCACGACCATTTACGGTTATATTACTTCAAAAACCTTCTTTGATTCTATACATCAAAAGAACCCTTGATCATATCATTATCTTAAAAACCTCCATATTTGATCATTACAAGGGCATTAATATGTTTCATCGAGAAACAACTTTGGTTAAAAGATGCCCAAATATTTGTTCTATTCCAATAGAAAGAATCACCATTGATCTAGAAAACAGCTATAGAGATAACAAAATTCCATAAGTCAATATTCAAAATATAACTAAAAATGGACCCATGGCCTTCCTGTGCATTATTTGCAAACTATATCAGATCTCTTTTATGCTTTAATCAATTGAAACAAAAGGCAGAAGTCTTTAAATGAAGGCAACATTCTGGAATCATTCAATGTAGTAAACATATAAATCCATGCAAAACAAAGTACTGTAGTAACTAAGTTGTGGCATAAATAACCCATAAGAGCAAATCACAAGAAGAAAGGCAAAGCAGACATCAGATGACAAGCAAGTTTAGGACGAAGCACCTGTAGCAGCAGGAGCCCTCTTCTTTGAAGTTGCTTGGGATCCTACAGAAACACAGAAAGAATGCTTATGACTCTTTTGCTTTTGGATTTGTTAAATAGTAAGTCAACTAATAAGTAATTTTGTAGAAAAATACTTGATAAAATAAGTTGGAAATTTAATGTTAATTACAATAGTTGTCCTTAAAAAGAATGCATTTGCAAAAGCCAAGCCAAAGGGGAATCACCTTCTCTGAAGTTGTTCTTGAACCTCCGAGGTACATGGTGCAGGTATCTCATCCTTCCGGTGCCTGTAGTCTTCCTTCGAATAGCTTTGATGCTCCAGTTGTCTGATGGAAAAGTTTATAAGAAAAAAAATTATAAAACAACATAGATAAACAACATCCTAGGCTTCGGAGAGAAATCTGTAAGAACAAAGAACAAAGAGAGAAACCCGGGAGAGACGCAAAGTCGAATGATCGTAACAAGCCCAGCATGTGAATAATTAGATAACTCAAAGCTGAAAAAGCTACAACCATTGGTCTGCAGCAGAAGTCATTTTGCAAGAACGAAGATGGTGATGCAGATTTTGAGTTCAAGAAAAAAGAACAAAGTTTAGTTAAGTGAAAAGCTTAAAAAAAAGGATTGATGAAAATAATTGAAGAAAATTAAAAAGGGAAAACTAAAAGATTTCTCTCAAGAAAAAAATAAAAGCACTGATCCAAGATATTGAAATTATTCAACACGCGATGGAATTACAACTCTCAACTTGATAACGGTTTAACTACTAAGATAAGCGTATGTGTGAGCTAACATGATAGGATCAATTACAATTGTTACATTAAGCTTGCCTTGGTTGAGTTTGAAAACCAGATCTCAAAGAGTTGGCATTGAGCTGTTGAGCCTTGAGGATTTTGGCCTCAAGCGACCGAGTATCGATCTAGCTAAGAGCAACTTGGTGTCAAGGGTTTGGCCATGAATGACTAGAACTTGAGGGTCTGATCTCGAGCAATTAACTCGTAAGGTTTTGGCCTCAAGCGTCATTAGCTACGAGCCACCAATGTTTGTCAAATTGTTGGGTTTAGAAATAAGCAACGCAGATTTATCTTGCGATGTTTGTATCTCCATTTAGTTCTGAAACTCTTCACACGCTATTTATGTTGTGATAAAAAGTTATCTATAAACTTTTGTAAGAACATTAATCAAAGAAAGATACAATACAAAAGTTTAAAATGTCAAAGTAGGATAACTTATTTGATATGATATTTAACTTATTATCTTCTTTCAATCTAATAGGCTATAGCTTTAATCTTTAGTGGATTGATCACCTTCCAAAGCAAAAACAAAAGTTCCAAAAAGGAGCTATCATTGAAATAGTACCGGTCGAGACACTTGGTTGTGAATCCATTCATGTACATTGCTAGGCTTATGTAATCTCAAGGGACCCCAAATTCATTGGAAGAGAGACTTCGGTTTGCATCCCTTCAAGTCTCAACAATGAGCATTCAAGAATAACAAACATCATTCTTTACTTCAAATGTAGCCTCAAAATAGCACATGTTATGGAACCAATTTTGTACATCGAAATTCAATTATAACAAAAAGTAAATAGAAGTAACATTTTGTTAACATTCTTTCAATTATAACATATAATAATTTTTTATACTTTATTTTTATAACTTGTGCACAAGCAAAGAGGATACTCAAGCAGTATAAAGGGTTAGGCAACAAAAAATTGATATCATCAAGCTCCAAACTAGGCCTTAGGGCTTGAAAGTTAATACTCGAAGAGCTTACTTTTAGGCAAGATAAAGGAAATAAAGAGTGGGTCAAAGTGTTTATGGATTATAGAAAAGAATAAAAAAAAAGGTTGCGTCTCACTATGGACTTGTCTATTCCAAAAAATAGGGGTCCATTACTAGATAGCTTGTCGCAATATGGTCAACCTTCTTTGAAAAAGACTTGCATTATTGGCACAACTTCACCAAATCCTCATGGATAACGAGTTGGCTGCTTTGTCAACCTCAAACATCATATGTATAGCAATCAGCAAATGAGGACATACAAGCAACAATGTTGCTATTTGAGTTATGAATTAGCCAATGCAAGAATGTAAGTAAAAATATCAATATTCAACTTATGAATGCATTGTTGAACAATTTTTAATTATTTTGGGTGCAAACTATTGGTTACATCTATCAACTAAGTGCAAAGCTTTGAATGGCTAAGCATACCATGAACAATGCAAGGTTTGAAATCAAAGAGTTCGTGATTGTCACCTACTAAACCAAGACTGTAAGTGATAAAGGAATTGTAGACTAAGGAAGAAGTGTGCAATTCCACCTATGCAGAATTCAAAACTCAAGCGCCATCACAAAAGCATGTCGTCTTTTGTTCAAGGAAGAAGGGTATTAGCTTAATCATTAGCTTGATGCACAAGTCAAGGCCCACAAAAATAAAATGAAACAACGACCTTTAACTTAATTAATTTCAACATAGTTGCAATTACTTATTCACTTCATAACCTTTTAAAAGAAAAAGATTGATGTTGCATAATACAAAAAATTGATCACAAAGGACCGAACTGACAAGAGCCTTAGGGACATGATGAAACACATGATTCCAAAAATTAAACAAGCTTTGGACAAGTTCAAGAAGTTTGGTGTCCATGACAAATGATGCTCATGTTGGAAGACTTTATGGCTAACAAGACAATGGTTAAAAATATCGAAGAAATGATAGAGAAGGGGCCAAATTTACAATATAAGCTCAACGGTCGAACACTTCCCATAAAAGAAATAATAAACAAACCAAGGCTCAATATGTCTAAAGAAGCCTTAAATTTTTTTACGATTAATTTTTGAATTCTTTTGATTATTTTCATTAGTGTAAGGATATTCTTTAAGTTGATCAATAAATTGACAAGTTTTCTCAACATTATTGTCATGTTCTCACTATCACATTAAAAATTTCAAGCTTCCTTTGTTTTTGTTCTTTAGTTATGAGCTTGTAAAAATATTGGACAAAATAACCAAGTACAAATGGCACACTCAAGAAGGAAAAGCTTTGTTAAAAGCTCAAGAAGTAAAAGAGTTAAAAATTTTAACTTAGTTTAAGTTAAGTAACCTAATTCCAACTTAACGAGGAGAGAAAAAAAAAATCAGTTAAATGAAAAATATTTCAACTTTGATGAAATTGATTGAACCATAATCCCTAAGTACAGACAACACGATTGAGGAAGAGGGATGAAAACTAGTTTAAGTTTGAAAAATGTTAATCTAAGCAAGAAAAAGATGTTAGATCTTAGCTTAGTTGCAAAGTCAAATTTTCCTTAATAAGCAAGGAAGTAAAGACAATATCTCTAAACCTTCATGCAATCAATCCCTAATGAAGGTAAAGGGAAAGGAAGCAAAGTGAATTGCTTTCAAAGCCTTGATACAATGAAACAACGATAAAGGAAAGAACGAGATGAAATAAAGATTATACATCTCAAGACCTTCATAAGATAGAACAATAATAAAGGATAGGAAAGGGATGTACAAAGTATACCTCTCATGATCTTCATGTGATAGAATATAGATGGCAACCAAAAATAAAATGATTTATGAATTGATCGAATCTCAAATGATCAGTTAAGTAAATCAAAATTTGATTGATGGATGTAGATCCAAATAAATTAAAGCAAATGATTCGACTAATAAATGAGTACTTGCATCCCTCTGTCTCGAGTTATGCTCAACAAACTTGGACAGAAATAGATTCAATCAAGGCTTTATGTCAAGAACTATTATTTGATCCATTGTCTATGTCTATTGACATATAAAATGTAGCTCCCTCAATAAAGCAAGAGTTGACCTGCTAGCAAAATATCTTGACATATAAATTTCTTGTTAACCTCTTCATATCTTGAGTTATTGTGATTCACTAAGGAACTACCCAAACACAAATAGTCTTAGTACTAATGCAATATTGGGTTTCAAATAACATGAACTGGTTAAGGCTCACATCAAAAGTTAAAATCCACCAGCATTGATTTGACTTAAACTTTCTAGAGAGAATTTCACATCTCAAGAAATGACTCAGACACAATACAATTAGTTAAAGAATCTTAGTAAGATAAGAATTTGCTTTCATGTGTTCATGTCTCAAAGAGTATAGATGGGTGAGCGATCACCATAATATTTGACATATGAAGATGAATTAGATTCATTATTAAACCAAATAAAGGCAAGTTGGTTTTGCATAGCTAATCTATCAAGGTCAATGAGAAAAATTACATTGATTTCACCTTGGATGAGATAGGATCTCAAGTGATTTAAAATAACACACAGTTAGTTGAATAACTAAAGATATAGTTTCCTTTAGAAAGGAAAACTTTAATTTTTGGACCTAGAGTATATATGTTGCTTATTAAAACATAGTTTCTCAAGTTTGTTTGCACATTTCATTGATAATTGTAAGCCAAGTCAAGCTACAACATTGACAAATGAGAATAAGGTAAAGTATGCACTTATAATAGATAGAATTTTTTTAAGTGATGTCCACTCCATGATTGGGGTAGTTCTCCTTCCTCTATCTAAAGTTGATAGATCTTTGGTCAAACAATGGTTTTGATACGATGTTTTTGTTCCTAGTTTAGAGCAAGTGCCCAAACCCTCGTGATATTGAGAGGCCTCACATTTTTTAAAATTCAAGTCTTTTAATGGGTTTGTTTAAAGTATTTCTCCATAGTTTTCTTTCTATAAAGCTAATTCAAATGAGCTTTGATGCACTTCTCTTCAATGTCTAACTTAAGTCTATTAATTTCATCATTAAACTGATAAGCTTTTGTCATGCTTTGCAACTTCGACACTTCTAAACTCGAAGAGTTGCATGATCTATTTCTAGTGGTACCATACTTTCTAAGTTGATCTATAGAGAACGATGATTCACCCAAATTTGTAGAAGATGTGGTTTGATAAGCCTATGGCACCAAAACTTTCATCAACCCAAACACATTTCTTGTTTTCGAGGCAATGCTTTAGAATATTCAACATATTTTTATCATCTACTTCAACTTGGCCATTTGTGCATAGATGATCGATTAAGAAAAACTTCACATGATAGTCATATTTTTCATAGAAATTCTAAAATTCTCCTCCTTTGAACATTATTGTATTATCAGTAACAACGATGATAAGAACCAAACATGTTGAAGATGTTTGTTCAAAGGAAACTACAAACCTCAACAATTGCCTGCCCAACAATAGTTTTGGCTTGAGATCTAATTGGAGAAATAGCCAATAAAGACACAAGAACTTCTTGCCTTCTTTGGCCAAGGATGCTCGTAACCTAGACTAAGAAGGGTTAGGATATAGTAAAAATTTTTATCTCCAATAATAGCTAGCAAGGAAGAAAGGCATGAATTTAACATCTTTTGCATCTTTTCACAAAAAGAACAATATCCTTTCACATAATCAACATAGTAAAACTCCAAGTATGGTCTACACACTCTACAATAGAAAGATTCAATAGTTCTTGACCTTGAAACGATGAAAACACTTAAGCAAAGGTTCACCAACAAAATTTTGATATAACTACCCCTTGACCAAGACATATTACTTGGCTTGGCACTTAACCCTCCTTACATCATATTTCAAAAGAAGAAAAACTCCTAATCTAAGATGAGCTTACAAAGGTTCTATCCAACAAAAATGTCTCTCAAGTTGAAGAACTGAAAAAGTTAAAGATTCAATACTCAACTTCTCTGAAGACTAAGAAGCCTTAATATAACATATTCATTTTGCTCTTGAGAAATTTGAACTAGATCTACCAAATTAAACTACTGGGAAAGACAATAAGCTAGTACTTTGTAGGCATAGAGTTGAATCTTTAATCTCAAATAACCCATTAAATTGATTGACAACAAATTGGAAACCACTAAGGAGCTTGACTTATAACACAAGGCACACTTCAAACCAACAATTAAGGCTTCAAACTTGACCAAATTGTTGGAGCTAACTAAAATGACTTTGACACATTTAAGCTGAACATAATGATTTTGATAACTCCTTTAAGCCTAAACTATTTTTAGACTTAGAAGAACAAAACCATTGCCACAAGATTCTTCCCCTCAAGCATCATCTACAAAAAGTAACTAGAAATTTGTTGACTCAAGCTCTGATTCACAAGAGCTCCCTTTCATTAAGAAATTAGCAAGAGCATAGGATTTACAAGAGCTAAAAATAAACATTAGCTCAAACTTGTTAAGTTCAATTGCCCATTTTAGTAGTCTTTCAAAGACTTACGTTAACTAAAAAAAGCACTTCAAAATATTACTAATGACAACATTAACAATATAAGATTGAAAATACTACGACAATTGGCACCTATCATTAGATAAAGTTAGCTGTTCAAGAGATGAATATCTTAAGTTTGCATCTATCAAAATATGGGATACATAGTAAATTGGGCATTAAAAACCATTGTATTCTATAATTAAAATAGAGCCTACTTCTATGCTTGAAGAAGCAAGATAAACAAACAAAGACTCCCCTAGGATTAGACAACTTAAGGCAAGCGACTAGGACAATAACCTTTACCCACTTGATAGATTTTCTCAGAATCTTAAATTCACAAAAACCTAAACATGATACATAACATCTTGAAGAAAACTTGAATCTTTAAACCAAACTAGGAGATAAAATGACAAAATGTATCAATTTATCTAGCATTGAATTTCTCAATGAATCATTAAAGAAAGCATATTGTCACACCCTTTACTTTATCTAGGTTAGCTTGAATTCCTTCCTTCAAGACCCACGAAGTAAACGGAATTTACCCGGAGCATTGAAAGACTGTGAAGGATTTAACCTCATGTTAAACTTCCCACAAATCTCAAAAGTTTGTTTTAGATATTGCAGATGAGCATTGAAAGATTTGCTTTTCACCAAAAACTCATCAGCTACATGGGTCTCTAAATTTCTACCTCTTTAACTTTGAAATACAATATCAATTCTCCTTTGAAAAACAACTCCAACTTTCTTAAGACCAAACGACATGATCATATGATAAAAAATTTTAAAATCTTCTATGTGAGTCCCATTTTTGGTATCCTTAGTCATTATAATTTAATGATAACCAACAAAAACACCTAAGTAGAAATAAATAAAGCTAGGGCTCTTGTAGATGAACTTAAAAGAAATTTTCTTTTTACAAAAACATCATCTAAATAAGCATCTAAATTTCTACCTCTTTAACTTCAAAAGAAAATATCAATCCTCTTATGATAAGTGACTCCAACTTTCTCAAGACCAAATCTCTTATGATAAGTGACTACAACTTTCTTAATACCAAAAGGTAAGATCGTATAAAAAAAATTTTCAAAATCACCTATGAAAGAAGTGCTCTTCGGATTCACCTCAGCTATTTTAATTTGACAATAGCCAGGGAAAGCATCCAAGAAGCAAAAACAAGTGAAGCTAAAGTTCTTGTAGATGAACCTAAAAAGATTAGGCTTACACCAAAACGTCATCTACATAAGCCTCTAGATTTCTACCTCTTTAACTTCAAAAGGCAATGCTAATCCCCCTTTAATAAGTGACTCCTCACCTATTTTAGTTAAATAATAACCAAAGAAGGCATCCAAGAAACAAAAACAAGTCAAGCCTATAGCTAAGTTAACAAGATCATCAATTCGAAAAAGAGGCACGAGTCCCCTGGATTGAAGTGATAAAGATTTACATAGTCAATGATCATGTGCTATTTGTCATTATTTTCTTAAAAAGTACATTAGCAAGTCATTTCAGGTAAAACACAACATAAATAAAATTTGCTAGCAACCTATTTCTCAACACCAAACACAACTAGAGACATGAACTAAAAACTCAAAACAAAAAATGCCTAAAATCCTAATACCATTTTCACTAAGCACCTCCCATAATCCATAACCTCAAAACACAAGAAATTAACTCCAAAAAAATGAAAGCCTTTATCATAATCCCAAATCTTTCATCTCTATTTCATATCCATCCCATAATATCTAATAAAAAAATACAAGATTTGAACTCAAAACATAGTCAACTACATAAAAAGTAAAAAAGCTACAAAAAATTTTCAAATCTCTTCTTTAATAAAGGTGTACTTCACAAAACCCCAATCTCTAATTTCTACATCATATACGTAACAAAACATATGATAACAAAATGAAAGATTTGAACTCAAAACATAGTCAAATCCATAAAAGTATTACACCTACTCTAATCACTATTTTAATAACCCTTTCCAATAATATCAATTGTAAAAACGCATCTAATAACTTCGAAATTTCAGCATTAATAAAGGTTTGCTTCTCAAATCCAAAGACACAATTCTTCAACTACACAGTTGGAAACACAACATTTATATAAAAAAAATGTCGTGAAATCAAACAATTAATCCTAGGCATATCAAAAGGTATCTAACAAAGAAGTCAAAATACTCAACTAAAAGACTTAAGATGTATTTCCTTTCTATTTCATTAAGATCTAATGACATATGCATGGCTCTAGCAAGCTTAGAAAAATTAAAGAAAAACAAATAAAAGGAGTGACAAAGTTTATTGAAAATCTATCTAGGAATTCAACAATTAAGGTTCTAAACTCAAGTGTGTTCTTTATCGTGTTCAATTAGCACAACTTCGACTACAAAAGATCTCCTTGCACTTGAACGACACATGTTGAAGACTTATGCTAAGTAAAAATGGTGTGTCAAGTTAACCATTCCAAATCTACCAACATCGGTCAACCAAGAAAAACATTGCAAGAGGAAGTGCTACCAACAAAAGTCTATCATGTGCATGATTCAACCAAAGCTCCACATTATCAATAGCAAGGTTTGTTGTTTCACTTGAGAAACTGACAAGATAGGAAGCTTCAACTAATGCCAATTTTATCAAGGGCATCAACAAAGAGAAGATTGATGGAGGCGCCAGAGTTGACGAGAAATGATATCCTCAATGAACTTTTCAAGGAAAATTGTGGTTGAAGTTCTTTGGATGTGAAGATGGCTTTCACTTTGAACTACCAATAATAGTAGAGGAGAATTTCTCTTCATTGAAGAAGCAAATAACTTGATTAAAAAATCTCTTGGAGTGACTTTGGAGGGTATCAAGTGAAAAACTTTGGAATTCACCAAGTCAAAGTAACTAGATGACAGAATCCCAAGTTAAGCAAAAGTCGTCCTAGTCAACCACTTTAAGAGCATCCTTAGAAAGTTGGATAAAGATCTAAAGAGGCTCTAATTCAAATTGACTAAAATCAAGTAAAGATTATGAGACTTAGTCTTATGCAACTTGCCAACAAAAAACTAAATAATCCCTTAAATTATTCAAAAGGCAAAATGGGAAGGCAATTTCCAAAATCAATCAAAAACTGGATCTTTAAGAAGAGTAGAAAAAACTTTATACCTTATATGTCCAAACAAGACAAGTAAGCCAATAACAATCTTAAACTACCAGAGAAAAATATATTGGACCAAGTTGCTATAAAGAATGAGGATGATGACAACTATAGCTTTGTGGGGTAATGAGAAAAGAGAATTTTATCTATAAATGGAAAAATTTATTCTACAATACACAAGTTGTACCTATATGCCCAAAGGTAATGAGATGTCTCACTAAAGGAAATCCCATAATGGTGATAGAAAGTGGAACATAAGCTGGATGGTTATATGGATTTGGAGGTGAAATTGTGAAACTTCAAATCCTAGCCATGGGTGGAATAAAACAGAAATTGGACTACAACTAAAAGTTTCAGAACTGCACTTCAATGGAGGAGTACAACTCAATAAATTGACAGTAAATTTGTGACAAAAGATTCTTAGAGGTGAAAGCAAGGCAGAGAGACTCTGGTGCAATAGAAGCAACCTCTTGGACCTCTGGTACAAGATTAACGGGAGAAGGGCTTGATGTCGGATCTTCTGTAACTTGGCAATATGTTCAACCACTCGTTGAAAGCTCTACATTAAGTGTTAATCCTTCTCATGTCCCATAGAGCTTTGTTATGGCATATGAAAAAAAAAACTAATGCATTCTGTTAGGTACATAGTTGCCAAACTGCATTCTTCACAAAACATTGAAATATAACTATCGTCTGAAAGCTAAAATGTGCACCTACATGAACTGCAAATACTTTGTATCCGAAAAAATTCAACAAGTGAGCAATTATCAGGCCCTAAAACTCTTGAAAAGGTGAAGGTCTCTAGCCATAAGGCAACTTTGCGCCTCCTCGTTGAGGAAAGCCAATGCCAAATAAACTACAAATCATTGCTTCTTATGACCTCCTTACATTGCAGGAAAAACGGAACCCAACCGTTACATCACTAAGAGATGATACCTCGTTTTCTAAACAACACCACGAATTTGAATCTGTTAATCATTGTTTTTTTTATTCCCTTTCTAGAGTAAAAGCCATATATTTACTACATAAATGCCATGCATTAATAAGTTAAAGATGAGATCCATAAAGACGGCGCTTCACATGGTAATTTAAGCTCCCCATAATAACACACCTTTTTTTTCTCTCAGACAAAGTTTGAATGCACGCAACTTTTATAAATTGTAAAGGAATCGCTTCTCACATTTGCGGATGCGAGCAGCGGGGTAGCCACAGGAGGCGCAGGTGCTCTTCTGAAGGTGAAAGCTCCTCCGGCCACACCTCACGCAGAGCGTGTGTGTCTTGTTCCTCCGCTTACCAAACGAGCCTGTTCCCTTTCCCTGTTAGGACATTAAGAAGCTTATGTAGCTTGGACATCTTTAAGTAAAATGTAGAGTCGTTGTAGAACAGGGCACACTACCATTTTCTATCGTCCGTTCGTCGTTCACGTGTAGCGCTCGATAATCGGAATTCCCCCTAAAAACCCTAGAAGATGCTGGAGGGCCAGTATTTATAGCCAACGAAAAACCGTAATTGCACTTTTACCCTTGTAAAATTAATGCTGGTTTTAATTATTTTATGATATTACAGCATAATTCCCATGCAGAAAGTTATTATGTATAATTAAGTATGATTTTTCAACATCTAAAATTATTATATTTTTACTTTACATTATTTTTTATAAAACCAAAACATAATTATATATATATATATATATATATATATATATATATATATATATATATATATATATATATTTTCATCATAATTTAAAAAATATTACAATATTTTAATCTTCTGTTTTCAAATGAATAATTTCATTATGTTTTAATATCATTGCATTTTTAGTATAACTATTGAAATAAACAAACTAAATATACAAAATCAAAAATTGATATGAATGCTTAAACATAATATTTGATAAATTAAATTAAATTGTATTGTAAAAAAATAAAATAAACACCAACATCAACAAAATTATGTTATGACCTATAACCCATGTTAAATATGTTGAATAAATTAGATTAATATTTTTTTAATAAAAAATATTCATTATAAAAAAAAAATCATAAATTTAAGATGATAATATATTTTTGTTTTACTATATCAATCATAAAATTCTCTAATATTTTATTTTTGAAAAAAGGAATTGTTCAAATGTATTCAATAAAGTTTATTGGTTTTCGAGATTATCATAAAAGAATATAGTTTAATAATGCTAATTAGGTTGCTTAATCAAAACAATCAAATTGGAAAAACAACAGAATAAAAATTGCGATAAATAACATATTTTGAAAATTTTGAAATTTGTTATATTTTGTTTTACTAAAAAAATTTAGAAATAATATATATTAGAATTTAGATAAATTTTATGTAATTTATAAATAAATGTTAATAATAGTTTTGGGCTAATAAAGGTCATTGAAATTACATTATAATTTTTTTTTACTTGTGTGTTGCTAAGCACATAATATATTTTTTAAATTCATACTTAAATTTAATAGAAAAATTCTAGATTAATTATTATGATTGGAGACAATTGAAATTTGTTGTCATGGGTATTGCATTTAGAAGTACATAAAAATATTGTTTTATATTGAAAAGTATGTTTAGATTATTTATAATGTTGAAAAAGCATAATAATAGAATAGATCTTACACATGAAAATGAGAAAATTCAATTTTATACAATATTTGTAAGGTACTATAATTATTGTGGAGTTTTTGGGAAATAATTTTAATATCTTAAATTTATGAATTGAGTATAATTAGATCGGTCTATTTTAGGTACACCTTTGGAAGCATGTCTATAGAAGTGTCTCGTACTTCAAACATGAGTATTTTTTTAAAAGATTTTATCTTAAAGAACCCCATTGGTATACTTTTTGTAGTTTATAAAAGTTAATTAAATTTTTTTTATGAATTATTTGATAAAAAAGAGATTAAAGATATATTATTTTATTATTATCAATTATTGATTTTGTTTTCTCTTTAACTAGAGCAATTTGAGGGGTAATTTAGTCTTTATGTCTTAACATTAGGGCTTTTATTATGGGATTTTAAACTTAAGATAAAGGTGGTTTTAGAGCCTTGTATGGTAAGCTTACTTAAGAGAATCATATGCTTGGAAGGATCAATGTTTTATTTTGTTATCTGAGAAGGTTGTAGATTGTGGGATTTGGGAGTATTATGAGGAGGAAGCAACTTAAGGAAGAAAAAACCACATGCATGGTTGGATTGATGTTTTGTTGCGACTTTTGGAAGCTACTTTTTGCTTGTTTCAACTTGTGCAAAAGAATAAAAAAAAAGCTATTTGAGAACAGGACTTGTTGGAGTCGAAGTGAAACTGTTATGCAATAGCTTTAAGTAGTGATCCATTCACATAAATGCAGATCTGGTACAACAAGATCACGGGGAAAAGTTTTTGAAAAAAATTTTGTGTAACACTCAGGCCTGAAGTGGGTGAGAAATGAATGTTAGGCGATGTCTTCAGAGATGAATCATTGTATAATGTGTGGTTATTTACATGATTCTTAGTGGAGGATTATAGGGATAATTTCTCTCATATTAACTACTAATGTGTTACTCGTAGCAATCAATTCATTTGTTGAGCGATAAAACTCGTCTCCAACTTACATTATAAGTCTGTTCACATACATCTATAATCGACATAGATTTTAGAAAGAGTGTTATATGTGAGTATGATATGTTGTTATCATTCATTGGACTTGTCTATAACTATTTTTAAATGTTAAACTTTCAAATTATAGTTTATACTCATTATCATCTATTAAATTTTTTTTATTTTACAATTTGGTTTTGAAAATTAAAATTAAGGTTTTCCCTCAACATATTACAACAATAAATAATAACACATACAAATTTCACGATTAATCATTCAATAACTAATATGAGATAATTCATTAATATACCTCTCCACTTTAAATCTACTATGAGCCACTCATTGTTTAGTGTTTCGTGTCTTAGGACATCACTCGACAATCACTCTACCATCCTTGATGTCGGGTGTTACGTAATGATTATATCATATGATTTAATAGATCAAACCATGTGATGTGAAGAACTGAACAATATACTACAACATAATTTTAGATTCTTTGTGCCATAATAGTGAATATTTATTGAATAAAAAATGTGCAAACATTGATAAAAAAAAATGAGAATTTATGCAAGAAATGAGAGAAAGAGACAAAGCAAAGGGAAAAATAATGAAAGATGTATCTCACGATGATCTTGGATAAGCAAATCAATTAATTGTGATATAAGTAGAGTAAAATATTAATTACTTTAAAATAATATTATAGAGTGTGACATGATGCAATTGGAGCATTTTGCATGGCATGAATTTATGTTCATATATTCTAATCTATTTTATAGCATTTAATTATCACATGTGTATATTGGTTATAAATATCAAAATATAAATAAGGAATGAAGTGAATGTATGAGAAACAAGCGCATAAGAAAGAAGAAAAATATATTAAGCTAATGATTTATAAGATAATAAGAAGGAAAAAAACAATAATATGAAACATTTGCTCTATGAAAAAACGATATTATAGGGCTCGTAAAGGAATCATAAGTCTAACTTTGTAGAAAAATGAAGATCTAACTACTTTTATTATTTCTTATAACTTAGCTTTTTTTTATTCAACAATATCCCTTATGCATGGAGACTTGGGATGATTAGTTTTATTGACTTAATTAAATTTTCTCATCAAACTTAACTTCACATCCCTCAATAAAATGACTATGAATCACAAATAAATCGATACTAACAAGGGGAATCATGTTATACTCTTTACTTTCGACAAACCCTTTATGAGCAAAACAATTTTCTTCATAAGCGCTTTATCGAGATGCCTTTAAAGTAAGTATTAAAATCTACTATCATTGGTTCATCGTCTATTGAGACTAGAATCAACATAAAATGTGCTTCCCTTTCAACCATTTTGGTGTACTCTAAGATTTTATGTCCAATCATACAACATGAACTAAGAGCCTTAACATAAACCTTTGGATTTTTAGACGAAAAGAATTAATCCTCTCTTCTTGAATATGTTAGGAGTAACCCTTCTTCATTGGACTCCATCCGCTTAATAGCTTTTAATCCCTCGAGATTGACTCGATGAACATGCTCTTGACCATTGACCTTGAGTTGTCATGTCGAGCAATCCATTCGTAGCAACTCCAATATTGATCAAGGAGGTCTAAAAGACGATTACAAAAATATTTCAAAGATCTGTCAAAAATGGCTTTTAGGGTACTCATAGAATTGTCAAAATTAATAAGATTTGGGATAAACACATGTGAATAATTCAATGATTAATGAAAGAAATAATCTACATAAAAAAATTCAAAAAATATATCTTCAATCATCGATAAGAAAATAATAACTTATTAAATATAGTTTTGAAACTTATTGGATAATATTACTCGTGACCAGAGAACTTTTTTGTCAAATTTTGTCTCAATCAATAATATTCCTACAAAAAAACAAAGAAAATATACGTAAAATATTTACAATTTTTTAATTCTTATATAAAAAATAATAAATCTTCTTCGGCAATTTCAGCCTATCCCCCAAGGCGACGACGTCGAGATTCGGGCAGCGATATGCCGTCGATGGTGATGACGTGTATGCTCCTTCTTCTGTGATTCTGACTCCCGAGTTGGTGATTCAAAAACTTCTGAGCATGGCTTGTGATCTGAGATGGAGTCTTCGTCTTCAAGATTGCCGCTATCTCTTTCCATCTCCCCCATCCTTTCTCCGTCATCAACCCCAGAAATAATCTAAAAGAATTAGAATAATTAATTATATATATAATTAAATAATTAATAATGAGGTTCGCATGCTTTAGACTACAGGTGTTCCTCTTTGGTCCAGCGGTCTCTTCTTCTCTTCTTCTCTTCCAACGGTTCGGTTGGCCGGTCCTCCGGCCGGTCGTAGTAGCTGACAACCTCGTCCACGTCGGCGCTCTCGAAGTCAAGCGGAGGAGACGCAACGTCGAACTCGAAGACGTGAGCAGGGCAGCAAATCATGCATTTGTCCTCGTCTTTGCAGCGGCTGAGGAAAGATCCTTCTCTGGCGAAGTCGGTCGCCGGCGATGAGCCAGATGGACATAATGCTTCCATCGTTGGTTTACGGTTTGTTAGAATTCCTATCTAATAAAAAATAGATTTATCGGCAGTAATTTATAAGATATATTTTTTCTTATAGATACATCAAAAGATAATTTGTTAGTTTATTTTTATTCCAGATATTGTTTAGAATAAAATTTTATTAAATGATAATATCTAAATAATATATTAAATAGATATTATAAATATTATTATTTTGGATGCAAAAATCGTCTAATAAAATAAAAGATTTTTTAGCCAATATCAGCGAATCATTCATGTTAAATTGTTTTAATATCTGATGTTAAAAATGCAAGTTGATTTATTTGATATGTAAAATTATGAAATTGTTTTTTTAACTCTTTTTAATGTAAATAAAATAATTTTTAACTAACTATTAGAAAATCGTTCGTGTTAAATTTTATTTTTTTAATGATATTATTAAAATAAATAATTAAAATATTTAATGAATATTGTGTAACTTCAAGAAAAAGGATTTTGTTAATTTAAAAAAAAAGTTAAGCAAAAAAAAAAACTATAATTAAAACAGACGTATAATAATCAACATGTCTGGAATTATCAACTGATTTTACTTATATATATTTAAAAAATGACCACAGAATAAATTATAATAATAATTTTATTATTTAATAAATGTAAATACTGTATAAATTAATATGCATGAATTTATATTTATCATTCAACAATAACCATAATTATCAATAAAAATTACTTTTGTTGATGTATGCAAATTGGATTTTCATTTAAAAACAAGTATTTTTTATTATTTTTTCATTTAGCTTCATAAAGTATAAAATCATTTCTTTTAATATAACTAATTTATTGACTGTCCTTGAAATACTTAAATATTTTAAGCATTAAATGGACATTTTTTAAGGATTTTATAATAAACATGTCAAATTAGCATTTGTTTAGCCTTGTAAAAAAATAAATGTGTATTAATTTGTTTTAACTGTTATAAATAAATTGTATTAAAATATTATATTCAGTTATCTTTATTTTTATTTTTTTTAATTTTTGGCATTTTTTTGCAAGATCAAATTTATTTATTGTTTTTTTTTTCAAATTAATCTTGAATGAAAATAATTTAAAAATATATTAAAAAAATAATATGCATGAAATGCATGGCACCTGTATTTTTACCCCATTAAAAAAACCTCAACTTCGAAAGCTTCTCGTCGTCTTCTTCTTGTAGGGTTGAAAGCTAGTTTTGATCGAGATTCTTAACGATGGGAGTTTCAAATACCGACACGGCGGATTCCGTCTGCATCTCCTGGGAGAGAAATTGTACGTTGGGTCAGGCGTGGGGGACGGCTCTTCTTCCTCCTTCATGGATTCTGTTTCTCTTACTGCGCAATTTGATGACCTTGAAGTGGGCGAGGATCAATCTTCAGAAGACGGCATGGAGGAAGTATCCGATTCCGAGTCCGAAGGATATGAGTTGGAACCGGAGTCCATGACGGGAAAAGTATCTTTCTTTATCGTTTAGCCCTCGACCTGGTAAATGAGTTACTTATGGTCTGATTTTTTATGTATCTAGGGAATAAAACGGTTATGCTCAGAGCTCCTTGAATTGAAAAAAGTGTCGGATGAAGATTTTCAGAGAAATATCTACTCGAATTATTCAGCCTTCCTGAGGTAATTTCATTAATCACCTGACTCTACCTACAAATAGATCAGCTACCAATACTCCCAGACAAGGGCTGAAATACATCCTCTACCCTCAATTCTCACTCCTTCCTATTGTTTTGAGCCTTTTTTCCTTCTGTAAAAAGCTCAAAAAACTTGTCTCCACCATGGTCCAATTTGTACTACGTAAAATTGATTATTTCACTCATAACATCGTTGTCTTTTTTTGTTAGTAGGCTTTTCCACGTAAAAATTTCTTGTTCCATGTTCTGGTTTACAATTCCACGTCCTTTAATACCATTCACCCGTTGAACACTACCTTCCAAGGCTGTTCCAAACTTTCTTAAGGTCAGTCCCTGCTCACTTTACCCTTAACTAAAACTCGTTCAGCATCTTTGGTCTGATCAAAGAACATTAGGGTAAAGTGGACAGTGACCCAAATTGTTGGGTCCTCTACTCCTTTCAAGAGTCAAGTTGTGGGGCTTGAGCTCAGATTTACCATTAGTTAGCTGTTTTATCTTATGCAACAACAAATGGAGTTGCATTCCTAGTTTGATAGCTGAACAGTTCTGTGCTGTGCATTTCACTATTGTTGAGGCTCACCTTATTATTAGTTTACCTTGAATAAGAATTGTAGAAGTCAAGCAAGGAAAAAGACCCCATCTTATTCTCCCAAGGAATGTCATGATCGATAGAGCTCCACATCATTCGCCAAATTGGGTGATCTGATCCCAATCTCAACTCCCACTGAATTCCAAGAAGTAAATTTGTTGCTTCAATTTGCACCCTCTCCACGATGGTTCACTCCGTCACCATTTTGTTGCAATACCATCTTGCTAATAATCCCACCTTGGTCAAACTGACATCAAAGATCCTCTTAAATGACATGGCTGTGCTTATGGTGTTGGAACTTTTTGTTTTTGATTCTTTACCATTTTATTATACGACTCAACTTTGGAATGATTTTGGGGGCTTTGTCTTGCTTCCATCAATGGCTTCGGTGCTCTCAAGAGACCGTTTGCCACAAATTGGCCTAAGTTTGGCTATGCAAGAAACTCACCAAGCACATCGTCACCATATATCAAAGTGATGGTAAGCCTTCCAATTATTCTAGTGGTGTATAGACAATGAGCTGCAGGAATTCATTACCACTAACCCAAAAGTCATCATAATTGCTTTGATAATGTTCTTTTGTCTTGGTAACCTTATAAAGTCCTGCCAAAGATGTTTGAAATAGATTTATGAGGTATATATCTTTTAAGGAAGGCGTCAAGAAGACAGTTTAGGAGAGAAAGCGAACCAATTTCTTGAGGAAACATCATGCCTAATGACAAAATATTCCAACTACAATATATTTAGAAGTTATCTAAATCATATTAAAGTTGTTGAGTGGGTTTTGGATGGGATTCTTCTCATGCATTGCTTCTACAAGTAGAGAGATCTTTATAGTAATAAAGAGAAAATGACTCCATTTAATTCTTGAGGGCTAGCATCGATAATCACGACAAGTTGATACGACAAGTATGATCAATACTTGTGTTTCAAAACCGAGGATTGCAAGCAACTTATGGGTTTGATTGGTAGACTTTTGAGGGAGAGAAAAGTTTAGGAATATAATAAGAAGTAAGATGATATTTCACAACATTGGGCAAGCATCCCGAAAGAGGCTTGCCATTTATCCTCTTTCAACTCTTGCATAGGATGTGCCTTCTACGACAACAGAGAAGGGGAAGTGACCCCTCAACATCATCTATGGGTGGTGGCTGACTTTTTAAGGTGATCAATATTGTAGTAATTGGTGTTCCTCTATATTTATTTGGTATTTGTGAGCCCTACTTGCATGTTATTACTTTTAATGCTACAATTCTCCTTGTTCTCTTGCATATATATGATGGTATTATCATCTTCATGAAAGAATTGTAGATGCAGAGTTGAGAATCTTTGTAAACAGTAAGAAATCAACTGTCATATTGCTCATGCATGTTTTCTGGAGGATGGGCATTGAACAAGATCTTCTCTTATCATTTGTGAGTAAACTAAGTGACCTCTTTATTAAGGTTTCTAAGGTTAATGATAATATCACTCAACCATTGTTGTGGAAAAAGAGGAGCATATGACGAACTTCTAATTCATCAAAGCCAACTTCATGGATAAGTACATTGTTGGTTGAACCCCACCCTAAGCTACTTTAGTGTCATGTTGTCCATTGTTCACTTTGCCTTAAAGTTCTCAACAACGATATGTAGGGTAAATGAAATGATGTAATCTTCTTCAGTGTTGAAAATGTTGTTTTGATGCACTTCAAGAGAAGTTTAAGGAAACTTCTATTCCTCTTGTGTGTGAAAGTGTTTTCAACTTTGCATGAGTTTTTATATCCCTGTGATCCTCTAAATTGTAAACATGTATGTTAGTTTAAATGAAAATGAGAGAGATGAGTATCATGAGCTTTTAGTAGAGCATGTATTTTTTTTGCTTTGACACCATTGGACATGCTAAGTAAGAGATAGGGATTCTCAAAGTTTTGAGTGAGTATTGTTGATATAATTTTTGGATTCACAAGAATAAGTTAAAAAATTAATTTGAGTTAGAAAATAGATGATTATAGGTGAAAATCAAGGAAGCTTGGCATCTTCAAAAGTCAAGGATGAATGAGAAGAAAGAAAGAGAGAAAGAAAACCTCCGTTAAGGAGAATACAAGTAGAGGAAGAAGAAAGAACTATTGATATAGTGGGACTCACATTCCTATTTATGTTCTCCATCTTAGAATCCAAAGATTGAATTGGACCACCAAATTGAACCATTGGGGTTCAATTTATAACTAAAGATATTACTAACATAGGCTGTATTCATTTCTAGATGTTGAGAATTATACCATCGAATTAGTTATAAATCGTCGCCAAATGGTACTTGATAACATCGTTGAATTAGTTATAATCATTGAACCCATTTGAATTTTGTAGTTGAGGTAGTTAATTGAGCTCCTCATATTCAATATTTGATTGATGAAGTTGGATCAACATTGGTCCAAGGAAGATGAACACATGATTTTCTCATGCCTTCTACTTAAAGGGTTGGTCTTGATGGAGTGGCCTTAAAGGGTTGTCCTCAAAGGGAAGGCCTTGAGGGTTTGCCTCGAGAAAGAGTTGTTTTGGAAGGCTTTGTCTTAATTTGTCTCAAGGGTCTAGCTTGGATTATTCTCAAAGGTGTAATGTCTAAGTGTTGTTCTCAATTGTATTTTTTTGATATTGTCATGCAGCTGAAATTGGGATTAATAATTGAAACTTGATAGACAAATTTTGACATGTTCATTTGATCTGCAAACTCTTCATGTTATCATTTATATTGCAAATGAAAGGTTGCTTGTATTTCACATATATACTTGAGAGCATATAAAGTAACAAAAAAATTTAAAATTCATAATTGATACAATAGCTAACTTATTTGATAAGAAAACAAGCTTATTATCCTCCTTTTAAATCTAAATGGTGAGGGCAAGACGAACCCCTCACCAATCTTCTTTTGCTATTCCTTGAGAAAAAATGCCATTGTGAACAGATTTAACATGATGTTTGCAACCTGGGATAATCTTCCTTTGATAGATGAGGGGCCTTTTCAACAAAAAGGAGAGTAGAGTGAAGCTAAAAAAGAGTTATAGGAGTAATGGTTGAGTATAACTCCTAAAGTTTCAACAAAAACTAAATAGGTGCGGGAAGAGACCTTTATTGCTCTCAAAGAGTTAACCATTTTATCTTCAAGATAGGGAGTCATCTTATCACCAATGACAACTATGAAGTCAATGAAGATGCTCAACTTTAAAGATATCTTTGTTAAATCATTCTTTTTACGTTTTCTTTCTTGAACATTTAAGGGAGGAAGAGCACCAATTGATGACATCGCAATTTGACAATGACATATACTTATCACAATGTCCCAAACATGGGTCAATCAAATTAATGTTTTGGGCCTTTATCATGAAACATGACATGAAAGTCAACATAATTTAGTTTTGGACCAACCCATGAAACTCATTTTAAACAAATAATGAAAATTATAATAAAAAATTTGCATAAATATATACAATTTCTAGAGATTTCATTTGGTGGTAAAGTGGTATTAGTGATTAATTACTTTACATAAGTGAGTGTTTGTGTTTTTTTTTATTTTTGTAAATGTGATAGTGGATATCACTAGGTGTTAGTGGTTATTGTAAAGAAGTATATATAAATAGTTATAAAATTTGAAATGAAAGTATGTAATTTAATGTTTTAAGTTACTTCTTTTATGGTTTTGTTTATTAGCTCAATTGTGTGTGAAGTTTGGTGGTTTTCTCCTTCTCTTGTATAGCTTTTTAGTGAGTATTGTAAGCTCATTTAGTTAGTGTATCCCTCGTACTTTAATCCTCTTCAGTTCATTCCTTATCCATAATATTATTAACACTCAATTGCATTACTTCTCTCAACTTCTCTTCAATATTTCCTTTCTCTACTCTTGGGTTCTATAGCAAATACAAAAGACTAGTTTTGCATGCATTCACTATGCCAACACCGTATTGCTACCCATCCTCCATGCGCACTGCACCATGTGCGCATCTAGGAATCTCTTGTACGTCCGTACAGGCCAATGGCCGTGGACATTATACTTGCTTGCACAACATTTGCATGCTCGGGCCAGCTTTAGCTCTGTGATAGACCTCACCTTTTAGAATGAAAATTGCCAATAATTTGCAAAAATAATCAAGTTCACATCTTCCTCCATAAGGAAGGAGACTAGCCATATTTTTATTACTGAAGGGAAGGGGTTCACATCTAAAAAGGTTGTGACTGATATCGCTAAAGAAGTTGAAGGAGAAAGAGAAGAAAAGCAATAGAATGTTGGAAGCTTCCAAGAAGGCTGAACTTTTTGTTGTCTTAATGAGGATTGAAAAGGGAGTTGTGATCAATTTGAATGATAGTTTGCACTAAGTTGGGGACCCAAAAGCTGCTTTGTCGAGCATGATGATTACTCCAACTTTCTATTTTGTTAACAACCCAATTGTAATCCTAGGTGATTTGAAGGATATCTTGAGAAAATTCGGGAGGTGTTGAGAGACCTTTAGTTTGTTAATGCCGATTGATTAATTTCTCATGAGCTTATCAGTAGAATTGGTTTGAGATGAAAAAGATTGTGAATGATCAATGTGATGAAAATACACACTTAGAGCTTTGAAGGAGGGCTTGGTAAATGAATTCATGTCTTATTGAGAGAATTTACCTAAATGGAGGTGAATATTAGATTACTTAAAAACCAATATGGAATTATCCTCTACAATTAGATGGAAAATATTGACAAAAGGGATGTTTTACTTTGGATCTCAAGAAGTTAGTTGATGATATGAGTCTATCCATCATCTCAACTAGACTTTGGGGATCAATGTATATTTATGTGGTCTTAAAAATAAACATTTCATATCTCATTAGAAATGAGATTTTGTCTCAAGAGTATTTGAATTCTTTATCCTTGATAATTTTGGGAGAGGCTTCCACCAAGGATGTCCTTGATAGGTAGGAGCCGCAAGACCAAAGTGAACTCTTCAAGGAGTTGATGATCGAGGGTTCATTTTTTATTTTTTAATGTTAGGCTTGTAATCATAAATAGTTATGATAATGAAAATATGATTATTAATGTAAATTTTACTAACCCTTTTGCCTTTTTTGTGGAATAAATGACATTTTTTATTCTGTGAATGTGATAGTTCATTGAGTTTGATTTGGTAGGCCCACTTTATTGATAATTGAAAAGGTGGATTGACTTATGATCATTCGATTGCCTGATTGATAATAATAGGAATTTCTTATTTGAGAATCTCTTTTGAATCTTTGACCCTAAGCTCCTTTAGCTTTGTCACCATGTTTCTAAAGGCCACCCTCCCTTTCAACTCTTGAATTATCGAGAGCTTGGTGGGCATAAAAATAACATTAAAGCAGAGAGGTCTTGTCGAATTGAAGGTTCCAATAACTTCAAACTATATAGAGAATAAGGATCTTAGAATATCATAGAGGATGATATCTAACCAGCCACCACATCTTTAAATTACTTTGGAAAGTGTCTTTTAAGTTTTCACATCAAACAAGCATCCCTTTATCGAAAAATGCAAGGAAGTTTGCATTTTCACAAATTTTCTTTTGTATAGTTTCTTCATTCATTTCTAGCTATTTTTTTATAAAGTTAATGAATTATTTCATAATTATCCTTGTCCAATTTGTACCCAATGTAATGGCCATTGTCTAAACCTTCAATGAGGTCCTAAGAAAGAACTTTATGTGGTCAATGGGAAGTTCTTGTTTATGTTTGAAATGATGGAAATCTTACCTTAAAAATACCCTCTTCCTTCTGAGATTGTTGAGGCTCTAGAAGGTGAGGAGCTTATAGTTGAAAAGGTCAAGAGAATAAAAGGAGTCCAAACTTTAGTGGAGTAGCACAAAAAGGTGAAAAAGAGGTAAAAGAAAGGGTGGATTTCAATATGTTTTATTGTCCCAAAGAATAGAGGGATTCTTTATAAGATTTTTTATCTAGATAATGCGTGCTTTTATGGAGACGAAGGCCTGAAGAATATTGCACAATTAGCATAGGATTTTCAACGCTGCTCCCCTTTCAATTTCATACTTAACTTGAAAACCTTAAGCCAGTGTGAGAATGTGTTATATTACTCTTAAATGGATATTGACACATTCATTACTAACTTGTATGTTGGTGTTTTATAGACCATTGGTGATATCCTGCAACTATAAGGCTTAAGATGGTGAACTCTATGTAGAGAACGCTCAATTCGAAATTGAGGTGTTGATGAGAGTTGTGATAAACCAGGAGAAAATGTTATATAATGAAGGGGTTGTTTCTATGATGGAGAATCTTGCGTTAATTTTAGTTGAGAAGCAAAAATTGGAATCTGAAATTGAAACTATGTTTATTTTTATTGATGAATAAGAGAAAAGATTGAGGGATGTATGTGATCTTTGAATTGAGCCTCACAAAAAAAAAATGGAGAAGCTATGACATTGATGCTTTTTATAAATCTTTCTTATATGAGTGAAAATCAACAACTATCCCTTTTTCAAACTTTTGGCAGAAAGATATTAAAATTAATAAAATTTGGGAAGAATTGAAAGAAATGAAAATCAACGACTATTTCTTTTTTAAACTTTTGGGAGAAAGATGTTGAAATTAATAGAATTTGGGAAGAATTGAAAGAAATGTACAAGAAAGAGTCACATGGAAAGGATAAAAGTCATTACAATTCCAAATTCAAATAAGTCATGCAACTCCTACCATAGATGAAATATTTGATGGGATCAAGAACTCTCTCTTTTATGACAAATGGCAAATGATGTCCTGGCTTTAGGGGTTCTTGTGTTCGAGGATTATGACAACTCTAAATTTTAAATGAGGGTTGGCCTGTGTTGGGAGGCAATTAAAGAGCCCAAGCTAAACATGTTAAGAGTCATTGGAAAATTCTTTATAGAATGATGATGTAATTTTTTAATGATAATTTTAATAATGATTTTGATTTTCATTTCTACTATTTTACATATCTGTTGTGTGGTAATTTTATTTGAATGAGTTTGTTTGCAATAATTCACTAAGGCCTACTCCCCGAGTTTGAGTTGTACACTCAAGGGAATGGAATGGAGGGTGATTCTTGAATGTAAGTTTTACATTAGAGGGAGAAGAGAATTAGTTCAATCAAGGGAGGTTATGATATTCAAATTGCAATAAAAGGATTGGGGCGACGTTTAATATGGGGACACTAAACCAATGCCTTTCTAAGACCTTTACAGGAAGAAGTAGTGATGGAAGAAGAAAATGATACAAGAGCAAAATCTCTCGAGAATTTCACATGATGGAACAATGATAAAGGCAAGTAAAAGAGTATATAAGTGTAATGCCTTCAGGTTTTCTTCTGATGTAGGGAGAGCCCTGAAAGTTTTAGTTCAAGGAATCTCGAAACAAAATAATGGATTGATCGAATCTCAAGTAAATGAATAAATGAACCAAAGTTTGACTCACAGAATGAAGAAACTAGAGAAATTTAAGGCAAAAGTGTGACAAATCATAAAAAAAAAATACTTACATCATCACTTTTTGAGCATAATTGTTACTTGTGTTTTTTTGGGTTAATGATATATGAAATATAATTTTCTCAAAAAACACATCATAAGCAATTGTTGACTCATTTGTATGAGATTTGACATAAAATTTTTTTCTTAATATTTTCACTTCTTGAGTTATTGTGATTCATTCAAGGCCATTCACGTAAAATAAAATTGTTATCATTCTTTTGGGATTTGTAACATGTGAAATATGATTCTCTCAAGAAACATGTCATATGCAGTTATTGGCTCACTTATATAGGATTTGATATATGAATTTCTTCTTAATCTATTAATTTTTGAAGTTATTGTGACCACTTGAAAGGTTGTCAAAGCAGGTGTGGACTTAGTACAAGTTCAGAACTAAGTTTTGAATGATATATGATCTAGTTAAGAGATAGTACACTTTACAAGTTATAACTTCGCATAGATTTGACTTATGCATTTTTAAGACAATTTAACGTCTCAAGAAATTCTTACACAATAAAGTTAGGTTACGAACATTAATGACATTTGCATTGAAGGATTCATATCTTGAGTGATTCTTGACTAGTATTTACATTTGTGAAGTTCTTGAGAGGCATTGCCTTTGCATCATTTCCTTGATTTCACCATTATTCCATTATGTGAAGATCTTGAGAGGTATTACTTTTGTATCCTCTCTTTACCTTCACCACTACTCTATCATTTGAATGTCCCAAGAAGCATTGTTTGTGTCCTTTTTTTTGTATCTTCACAACTAGTTCATCGTGTGAATGCCTCAAAGAGCACTGCTTATGCATCTTTGTATTCTTTTGACTTCATTGTTTTCTTGTGTGAAGGACTCGAGAGGCATTTTTTTTACATCTTTTCTCAACTCAATCATTGCTCTATTATACAAAGTAATTAAGGAATCTTGTGAATCTATCTTACAGGAGAATTATGCTACATATGAAATGCTTCTACTTGTAATCTCTTTTTACCCTCAATAAAAGTAAGTTTTTACTTAATTATCTTAAATTCATAATTTGCATCAACAGAGACAAATTCATATATTTCTTCTGAGCACTTTGTTAGATTGGAGGGAGGAATTAAAGAAAGCATTTCTCGAGCATAATGAATAGCTTATCACCCCTTTAGCTTTAATCAACTCTTAGCAAGGTGAAGTGCTCATTTTGCACTTAGTAATCACCATGGTGGAAGTCAGCTTTGCTCTTATTTGAGATCATGGTGGTGCTTTATTACCTCTCTTATACATTAGCCATGTGCTAAAAGATGAGATTTATACCCCCTTTGGAGCAGTCGACTAAGCTTTGGTGGTAGGGTCAAGAAAATTAATACTACATTTCCATAGTTCAAAATCAATGTGATCATATACAATCTCTTGTATTCTACACTCAATTAATATGTAGAATAAACCTCTAAAAAGGGGTCATGGAACTTGTTAAGTACAAACAATGTGCTAAGTCTTTTTGTCAAATTTTAGGTAGCCATCTTGATAGTTGTTGGGCTTCTCTTGGAGTCTCTTCAATTAGATTTTTCCCTATCTTCTTGTAACGTACTGGTTGATGTAACATCATGAGAGCAAAGCAACAAGATTGGTATTGTCTTGACCAAGATTTTTTTGCAACAAAACATGTAATCCATATTAGTTTTCACATGACTGATAATCAGACATACTAAGATGCTCTTTTTGCTTGGTTGCAACTAGTCAAGAGTTTACTGATAAAGTGAGTCATGTTTCATTGTGATTGAGTTGACCATGAGCTAGTTAAGAAGGATTGTTCAAAACCGGAGATTCGGTTCTCAAAAAATTGAAGTGGCATAAAATCGCTTTCCACATCTTAAGAAATGTCAAGATGCAATGGATTCCTCAAGACAACATCCGAGCAATTGTTACCTTAGGTAAGTTTGATAATGATGCACTCTAGATGCTCATCTTAGCTTTGCTAAGTCTTGAAGAGAATCACTAAATCATCCCTTCTTTGTGTTGGATTGACCACTTGTTCCACATATTTTAGAGAAAGCATTTTGTAGATTGTGGAGGTAAGGCATATGAAATCTGAAGCTTTTCAATAGTGTCTTGTTGATGACCAATTTTGTGAGTCTTATCGATCATCACTGTTGAGGCATTTTTATCCAAACAAGGTAACTAGAATCCTAGAGGAGTTTTACTTTGGAGACTGTGATAGCTATCCTTAGCGAGACCCTTGTTGTCGAGGGTCATCTAATAAGAGTGGCATTCGCATAAAACGTAAAAAGATGTCATAGTTTTTACCCATAGATGTTATCATGACTAGGATTATAACCTCTCAAAAAAGCTCTGTAAACAGCATGTCAATGCCATGAGATTCATTCACATCTCATAGACTTTATGTTGTGAATGAACTTCTTAGGCCTTATCTTGGCAACTAAAAGGAAGGAAAAGCATTATGTTAGTGCTCAATGATTATTTCACTACGTTGATTGAGGCAAAGTTGGTAGTTGAGTAAACCACTAATGAGGTGTTTCAGTTTGTTTGCCCCTTATTATCCACTCAACTCAACAATGCTAACCTATTAGTACCTTACCTTAGTGATTCTATACCTAGTTCTTTTCTAGAGCTTCTCACTTCACTGGTGCCCATCAAGTACTCATTTAGCTTTCGTAGAAAGCTCGCCTTATGAAGCTATCTCCTCACATTAGTTCCATCACTGGATGATCAAGCATTCCATAGAGAGTTCTACTCACACTATTCACTCAACGCACTAGATGTTTCATTTTTCTTAACTTGCATGAGTGCTAGAATAAAGGTGGCTTGAGCATCTTGCTACTTTGGTACTTGGTGCTTCTCAAAGTTCCCCCCTTTGATTCTTGCTTTAATGCTTGTCAAGAGGCAATCAAGAGTCTTATAACTTATTTAACCTATTATTCCCATGACCTGATACTTATTAGGTGTATTAAAAATCAAACTCTAAATTTTCTCCCGGTATCAAAATGCTCAATTAGTTAACCATGTTGTTATGAACTTCTTGTTAATGTTGAGCACGCATGATAGTACTCAAGATTGTAATTTATAAATAATCGTTACATTTATGCATGAGTTGGGCTACATTCTCATCTTGATCTTGTTAGAGTTGATTTCCCTCTGGTGCTAGGTTAGCACAATGTTGGATTGCTCCAAGAAGTACTATATCTTAAATTTGTAGAATAGATTTTTCTCCTTCAATTGGTAAAAGCATCCTGCTTTGAGATATCTTCAATTGTTTTTCTCTCTCCTAACTGCTTTGGTTGATCACTGTGAGGCCCTTGATGATCACTCAAAGGTCTTGGCTCTTTGCCACCATTGGCATCAAAGACAAGGCCTCCAACTCAACAAACTTCTTCTTTAGCATATAATTCTTCTCAAGATTACCCTCAAGTCTTCATGAGTTGATAAGAAGCTTCTTCTGAAGCTTTCAAAGCTTTGGACTTTTCTTCTTTACCTTCCTTACCATTGCCTGATGATTGATCTATGACTCCATATAGACAATGTCTAGGGACATCCAATTATCCTTAACTAGTATTCCTTAGAGATCATTGATTTTGGCCAAGCCCCAACCAAGGTTGTGAGCAGTTTTTAGACATGCCATCTTGATATCGTCATCTTTTGTTTGCATAGATATGCCATCGAGGGGTCAAGGAGATAATTCATGTCTTAACCTACTCTACTCTCCCAACAATTCTTAAATATCTAGTACCGAGCAGAACAACTAAGACATTCTTCCAAGAGTCACTCCAATCACTTCTCAGCTGGAGGTTGTTCAGCGTCTTGAACTTCTAACAACACCTTAGCGATCTTCCCTGAATGGGTTGTTTCTGGTAAGACGGCCAAAGTAATTTTGATTATCACATTGGCTTAAATATTCAGCCTTTGTATGCTAAACTGTTGTTATTATCAAATTGGCTTAAAGATTCACCCTTGATACTGATGTGGATACATCAGTGATTGTAGCTTTAGAGAATATGTTTGAATGATTAAAAAATATGGCTTGTTTGTCTATATTTTAGGTGTTCTAACTCCTAAATCATGTACAGGATATTTGAAGAAGTTGAAGGCATAGAGAGGGAAATCATGCAAATGAAAAAACATGTTTCAACCCAGAGAATGCTTCTTGAAGAGCTTATGAGCGGTGTCCATGTAGATATTAATTTTGACAATATAGAACATGTAGAGGACGAATCTATTGAAGATCTTGAACTTGATTTTCCAACCTGGTTGGAGAGCCGCACACAGAATATTTTGGAAACCATGGATACTCTTTTGTCAGAGTGCCGAATGGAGGAAGCTCTGTTGGTCTTGGAGAAGGAAACCAAAGTCTTGCAGAAGTTACAGAAGGAAAAGGGTTGTTTGTTAACTATTATTAGTCCATTTGCATCAGCGATTTTAGATTGCAGATCAATGCTTATTGAGCGGTTTACTTCAGTGGCTGAACATAGAAGAGTGACAATGCCAGAACTCCATAATGCATTATTGGGGCTCTGCAGACTTGGTGAGGCACACCAAGCAAGTATCTTACTCTTGAATTTCTTTCGCTTAAAACTTGAAACAAGTGCAAATGAGTTGAAACGCTTTGAACCCTTTGCTCATGGGTCTCATATATTGCAACTCTTTAAGCTTGTATTCTCTACTGTTCATCAAGCAGCCAGGAGTTTTGTGATTTTGTTTGGGGACTGTTCCCCTTATGCCTCTGGCTTGTTGCAGTGGGCGACAGTAGAACTTGAAGTAATTTGTCATAGTTTTCATGCCTATATCCAGTCGAACACAGATACAATTTTTAACTTAGGTTTGACAGTTGAAATTGTGGGCAGTTGTTTCTTTTTCGTTTCATTACTGGAAAAGGAGGGATTTATGTTGCAGCCTGACTTGATGAAACTAATGAAACCTTGTATACTAGAGGTGCTGCAGATTCAAGTAGATCATTTGAGGAAAGTTATCATTTTATCCACGAAGATTGATAATTGGACCTTGTATAAATATTTTATTTCGAGAATATCAGGTGATAAATCATCTTTGCCAGAAAAAAATCAACAATTGGGATACTGCCAACTTACAAGTAGTGGAAAGAAGTTTATCACACTAATGCAGGTATGAGTGATTCTTTGTAACATAGATGATAAAAGTTGCTGACACTCTTCTCTTTTATGAAGCATAAACATGACATGGGGACAAGACATAAGGCTACAATTTTCCATAAAAAATGTTGCATGAACTCATTAATATGAATAAAAAACATATGAATCACATTTACATGTAGCCATCTAAAAGCTTGTTCGTAAAACTTTGCATCAGTTAAATTAAAGCAGGATGTATAGAGAAGAAGTCTTGGCTAAAAAGAGAAGATTTTGGAAAGAAAAATCAAAGTTGGAAAGGAGAAACAGAGGGTACTATTGCAAGTGGCAAAAGAGGCAAGTAGCATTGATGAATGTTGAAGGTGGGAAGTGAAAGGAAGACAAAACAAGAAGGAATGAAGGCATTATCTTTTTATTTGATTTTTAGACATCTTGGTTGTCTTTAATATGGTTGTTATCAAAGCATCTTGACAAATTCAAACGTGTCCCAAAGTGTCCATGGAATGTTTAGTTTTAAATTAACAATATTTAGAACATGCTGCTTGGTGTGTTGGACATCTATCACCCGTGTTAGCTTGTTGAACGCAGACACGGTGGCGCATAGAGATGTCTATGCTACCTAGCTTCTCTTTGTAGATCATGATTGCTTACAAGTCAGTAATTTATTTATTAGCTTTTTCTGAGTTGCTGTAGTGACTCTTTGAACAAGCAAAAGAATTGCTTATATTCATGACCTATGTTTTATAGTAAAATCTTTAACTGCTTGTTCACCATTTTATCTTATGTTCAGATGTTTCTCACTGATGGTTTCCTCTTGCATGCTTTCCACGTGGAGAGCTTCGTACTGAAAGGTCTTGCAGACCTTTTTGATGAATATACAATGGCCCTTGAAACGGCTATGACGGTTAGAGAGCATGTAGAAGAAAGTGAAGTTATACAGATTATTTCAGCTCAGGGATTGCAGCAACAGATCAGTATCTTAGTAAACTTGTCAGCACTGGTGCAGTTGTTGTCAACTGTTGTGAACAATTCATTGAATGCCACCATGGTATCAAGTAGTATGCTGTTACCAGAACAAGCTGAGCTCTCTTCCAAAAAAGAGCCGGATACATGGAAGCTGTCAATTCAACAAGCTTCAGACCGTTTGAGGAATTATTTCTGCATGCAGTTTTTGTCAGGCATCATTAATCATGGAGATTATGAATTGATTAAAAGCCTAGATACCTGTTCTTGTGGTCACTGCATTACTGGCTCCTCAGACGCTTTGATGCCTTCTTTTGCTTTTCAGGTTGGATATTTTCATATTTCAGTTGTACATTTCTTAAAGATTACTGTTTAATGTTGAACCATAAACTAACTTTGTTGCCAAGCATTTCCTTATTCTTCAATGTTGATACTTTAATAGATCACCATTATTAATAAAATTGTCATGGTTAGGAAGGTACAACTTTGTTTCATTCACCTAAGCTTTGATGTTTTAAAATAAATGTACCTAAACAGAGAATGTATTAAGAAAATGGATAACCGTGCATTGAAAAATTAGTGCTATGAATCTTGTTACTATTTTCTTCATCATTTTGGTTAAAATTAAATATTTTCAATCAACTTATTATGGTAAGGTTCATTACTTCAGTTATTGACTTCAGGGGCTGTGGATTGTAAATGACATTTGGCCAAGTTTCCGGCTATTTCCTATAGATGATTTAATGTATGGTTGTAGTTGTGCGGCACTACATTGCAAAATTTCGGTAATAAACTTGCCTTTATTGATTAGTGGTCACTAAGGATTTCGATCTAACTGAAGAACAAATTGCATAGGCTCATAACTCACTCTACCTAGCATAATGCATGGTTGAGAATTCTAACACAAGGTTCTCTTTATGTTTCTACTTGTTTGTTCTATTTATGTTGGCACTACAAATTTAACCTTGAAATAGTTCTTCAGGAACTATTTCTGCGGTTGAGGCAACTAGAAGAACACTGTAAATGTAAATTTCTCATTGAAGATGGGATTTTGAATGGTCTAAATAGTGAGATAATAAAGATGACTATCTTGTGGTTG
Organism: Vanilla planifolia; assembly: GCA_023846275.1. Classification (NCBI taxonomy): domain Eukaryota; kingdom Viridiplantae; phylum Streptophyta; class Magnoliopsida; order Asparagales; family Orchidaceae; genus Vanilla; species Vanilla planifolia. Next base: position 2,488,435 of record CM043870.1, read on the forward strand.
TCAGAAAGTTGGCAATTCTTCAAGAATACCAGAAGCCATATACAGGTACAACATTGTCGCTTTCTGTGACATTCTAATGAATGCTGTATCTGAAGGAAATTCAATTTGTCTGTAGTTTTAGACTTCTGTTTAGGCTTGTTTTGTCCCATATATTTTGAACAACTCTTCCTGAGCATCACTTCTGTTGTTTTACACATCTTCTGTTGCAGCTTCTTCTAGATGTGCACTTCTTAATTGAGATAGCAAGGTTAGAAGTGCAGGATCCAAATGATTTAATGGTAGAAGCATTGGATTTAGCTGCAAATATGAGCTTGGAGCTGTCTAAAAAGCATCCAAAAAGGTGAACAGTTTCAGCCTACTTATACCCATTGTCGAATTCTAGTCATGTATGAAAACAGTCAACATGACTTACTGTAGTATTTAAATATAGTTTTGAACCATGTGTTGGTTGTTAAAGAACCATGGTACAATGATAAAAGTTTTTATCATCTGACTTAAAGATTGTAGGTTTAACTTGTGAAAAGAGTCTCTTATAAAAAAAGAAATTAGGGTAATGTTCTACTCAATAGACGCTTTGAGTTCAAGACTTCACCTGATAATGTGCATATATGCAAGAGATTTTGTTTCATTGTGTTGCTCTTTTTTTAATTTATAGAAAAATATTTTTGTGATCTTAAAATTTATGTGAGGGACAATCCTCTAATAATATTATGTTATGGAACTATGCAAGCTTCATGCAGAGTAAATCCTTCTGCATTGAACTCTGTATGCTTTTTTAGTGCTATTAGTGGCCAATAACCCTTTTTTTTGTTTTTGGAAAATTTGAGTGACTTATACATAAATAGAAGGTATATAAATTAAAGCTGAAGTTTAGAAGTCGTCCTGCATTTAACTTGAAACCGACATAATACTCGAAAGTGTTTAATTCTTATTGGCTTATTTGTCAACAAGGGATTCTTCTATGGAAAATTTCTCTAATGTAATTTTAACTTCAATTCTCAGAAGAAATGGAAAATTTGCATTATTTTTAGCTGTGAACTTAACAATTTTCGTTTTGCCCAACAAGTAATCATCATAAAAAATAATTGTACTTCAACTTAAAAAGCTTGTGTGCCTTAATTTACTCCCAAAAAGTTCTTCTGTGAGGTTTAGATTTGCTTGAATACATTATGTGGCAGCCTAGTTGAATATGATTGTACCATTCAATTGGTGAATCTTTTCGGCTTCAAATTTGATGGCACAAACCCATCAACAAAGTTCTATTAATCCCTTTCTTTGTTTTCTTTGAGAATAAAAAAATCTAAGCATCGACTGTCTCATTGCCTGCAAGTTATCTTCCATTTCTTCATTTTGGTACACGGAATTTATGACAACTTCAAGTTTTGCAGTGAACTTCCAGACGAAGTATTGGCTGCAAATGCTGCCAAAGCAGCAATCAAAACCATTCTTGAAACTGAGGTTGCTGAGCCAGAGGAGGATTGTAGCAACCCAGTCATTTGCACTACTTACATAGAAGATGAACAAGCCGCAGCTGGAGCTAATACAAGTAATGATAGGTTGAATGAGACTATCTTCACGGACAACCTATATGTAGAAGATAGTACAAATATCTTAGCAGAAGAATCTGGTTGGAATTTGGATTTACTCAAAGCAGATTCTGAACTAGAAACTGGTGAATACCTAAAGAACATTGAATCTGTTGGAAGTTTGGAACGACAAGACGGAAATGTTAATGTTGTCAATCTATCCAATTCATATGAAGCGTTTGCTCAGGTAGATTGTTTTTCTTTTGAAACACTTGTCGATGGTCCTTTGCCAGCACCTCGGATCATTGGACTGGTTAGCTGCACAAACGAAACTGATGCCTGCCTATCGGCAACGGATGGCCAGTCTTCTAATGATGATAAAATTTGCATGCTCGATTCCCAGCATTCTAATGAGAACCCTTCTAATGCAGTGGATTTTGAAAATGATGGGTAATGCAAAACACATTTGAAAGCCTTAATTTTGTCTATAGCATATTTTTTTGTCTTATTTTGTTTATGCTAGATTATCACATACTTAGAGGATCACCACAAGACTACTAAAGTGGTACATAGGGCTTTTGATATAGATTATCTCTGGGTCGAGGGAATTGTTAAGGCAAATAGAAGCTCATTCACAAATACCAAAAATTTAACGAATGCCTATCCATACATAATTGGTCCATTTAGGCTCATGAGGTTGGGGAGGCTTCTACCTCTGTTGTCGGGGTAGAATTTACTAAACCTTATTGTTGTTTACCTGTATCATAGTGTTAGATCTTCAGTAGACCTATAATGGTCGACTTTCATTCATTACTTCCCTCCACCTCTGACTCAAGCTACTCCCTCATTTTTACCATCCTCGAGCTTTAACATCACTAACGTTCACCACCAATCAAATTTCAAGCTGGTAAAATATAATTGCTTGTTATGATGCTCTTAGTTTCATCTATAAGATTTGTTAAGGCGCATTGGTGGACCCTACTGAATTGCAAGATCCAAATCCAACTTACCTCAATTGTTGGAGACATAATCACCTGATACTTATCTAGATTATCTCATCACTTATAGAGAAAATCTTCTCCCAAATACTCGATCTTCTCATTTGTGGTATCCTGATTCCAGTGCATCTCACCATTCTTCTTAAACCTCTACGTCTGTTTTGCACACATTGGTTCAAAGCAAGTTCAAGTTGCTTATGATTAATTCATTGCCAATCCAACACATTGAACTGTCATCCCTACATATTTCTAATAGTAAGTCCATCCGTAAGGATGTCCTCTATTCTCCCAATATTACTAAAAATTTAATATCTTTAAGCCGGTTCACAAAGGTCATTAATGTTTTCATTGATTTTCACTCTTTTCTTTGACCGATATCGAATTGCTCCATGAACTTCTTGATCATGGATTGTATTGCATTCCATCTTCATCAAGCCTTCAATATCTACCTAGCTCAATCTATACATCCCTATCCACAGCACTATTGACTTGGTCACTCTTTGCCACAAATCTTAAACATCATCCTCTAAAAACACGAGCTGTCACATTTTTGAAATGAGACTAGATCTATCTCTTGTTTGCTTGATGGATCACAGACATTGACTACCTCTACCACACTCCACTTCAACATATACTAAGCCTCTCAATTAGTCTATTTTGATCTATGGAATCCTACTCTTACTCCTTGTAAGGACTCATGAGTGTTGGACAACCTCTAGCAACTCTTTTTTGCTCTCATTTAGTCTCTACTACTTATTTCTATCTAACCTTAAGCCATGTCTATATCTACATCTACACACACACAAACACACATCGCTGAGTAGCAGCCATTGTTGCGTGGCATCTAATTTACTAAACTTTGTGGTATATTAGATGACCTTTGTTCAATCTTAATGATTTTTATGCCAGAGTTAATCTCAGATCTACTGAATCAAGGTGATACAATACCAATCATAAAGATATAAATAAATATGCCAATGTCTTTTGAACCTTCCTCACCATTATTACATAAACCTCCGTTCGATCTTATAGGCGGACAACACACCAACATATCGCCTGTCACCTAAGGACTTCAGGTGATGTTATATATCACAACATTCATTTAAGATAAGAAAAAACTGCTTACGATTATAATTTGGGAATTCCTAGAATTGTTGATCAACTGTAAGTATAACTCTGTCTTCATTAGGCAATTCTCCAGCAATTCCATATGCTAAGAAACCCAACCGGATCAAAGAGTGACTCTACTCATGTGCCCTTGTGCAAGCCTCTAGATCATTGTAAACGAAAACCCACATGCTCTTTTTTCACAATACCTGTGAACTCTTCTCATCTCCTCTTGAAGCATAGCTTCTTGTACTCATTCAGCTAATAAAATCCATTTTTGGTTATGTTCCTATGATTTTTCCCATATTCTCAGAAATTTTTGATTAAAAAACTACGTTTGTTCATCTCTTTCTTGAATTATTAATTTAACTTGCTTTTGTTCATCCATCGACAGCACTCAGGGAATGGATTCCTCTGGGGAGAAGATTTCAGGGGATCAAGGCAGAGGAGATCACTACTTAAAGTACCCCTCGGAAAGAAAAGAGAGGCCTAAACATGGTGGTTCTACGGAGAGATTTAAGCCTCGCAAAGCTTCAGAAAAGCTTAAGCATGGTCAAGCTGTGGATAGTTCAGGAAAGAACAGGAAGGGGAAGACAACACGGCCTCTGTGGCAATAGCTAAGGATTTCATAGTAACATTCTCTGATCAAGAGCTGATGCTTCATGTTTCTGTGCTGGAGAGATTTCCAATAGAGTTGTTGACTCTTCTTCTTCTTCATTTATCATCTTCTTTTTCTTCTCTCTCTTTTTTGTTGCCGCCTCAACTTTGATTGTCAATTTTATGTTGTTATTGAATTGTATCAACATTGTGTGTTGTAATTGTTATAATCTTAGTTTCATTTGAATAAGCTTGCGTATGTATTTGTCTCATGTTGGTGCCTAAGGGTTTAGTCATGTATCATGTATAGTGAATATGTCAACACTATCATCTATTTGAACTGTATAGATGATATTTGACTATTGAGCTCTTGTATTTTTGTATTTTTTTGGTTATATTTTTGTTGTTATTATATTGTTATTGTCATATATACAAACTTTCATCGGTGCTTAAGGGTTTAGTCATGCACCATATATAGCAAAAATGTTTGAACATGGTTCAAGTGAGATAAGAGTCCAAAGTCAACCTTATGTGGTTCAATTGAATGTCCTACAAGGATATGAGACTATTTTGTGTGGTCAACCTAAGCAATCACTTGGTAGTCATTGGATTTTTTTTTTTTTTTTTTGTAATTTTGTTTTTTCATTTTTTTTTATTTTAAAACCAAATATAATGAAGATATTCCTTTAGAGATATAAAATTTTAGCATGTTCTTGGAATTAGAAAATGAGTGTCATGATGTTTTTTTATAATGGATGGATTCCTATCTCAAATTCTTTTACGGTCATCTTGTATGATTTCATTGATCAAATACAAAATTATATGAATATTACATATATATTCAGTTATAATCTAAATAATTGTGACAAAATTGACTTCAAATGTTATTTTCTTTAGTACTTTGTAAGGTATAAAAAACTTTTCTTTGTATTTTAGATTAATATCCGACAAATCTAATAACCAACTTTCTAGGCTTAAACACCCATAATATTAAGAAAAGAATATTTGAATCAACTTAACAAATACTTATACTTCTATTGAAAGTGTTAGTTTAATTAAATTCTATAATAAAAAAATAATTAGGTTATGAATAAAAAATAAAAAAAATAAAAAATGAACATTTTTTTCAAGAATTTTTCTATGTGATTTAATTATAGCATTTAAAAACAAAAATTGTCAAACAAATATATTTGATGGATTTTGAAACATTTTTGTAATGATCTATTTGAAGTTTTGCAATTCTATTTTAATAAGAAAAAAATAAGACCCATATTTTTTTTATAAAACTTTTAACTCAAAAATAAAATAAAAATTTATTTTAAACAAATATTTATTTCAAATTGACATTCAAATTCTTTAAATAAATATGTAAATTTATTTAGAAAATTAATTATTGTAATTCAAATAGCTTAATCAATATAGTTTTGAACTCAAATGGTAGATTTTAGTATACATTAGAACAACCTTTGTCACATGTAAGATTCAAATAATTATCATATAAAAATCATAAGCATCAATTGGTTACTAATATTAATTATTTAGAAAACCTAAATTATACCTCTCTCCCAACACTCTTCACTTTCTTCTCAGGCTTTAGTCTCGACTAAAATCTTTGACAACCAACAACCTTCTCCTCATTGGTCACTGCTCACGATATATACTACTATACATAATTTGTAATTTTAGTGTAAAAATATAATATTAATGAAAATTATTTGATTGAATTTAGATGTTTATGAGCTAAAAAAATGATACATTTTGATAAGTCCTTAAAAAATGTATTTAATTCTTATGATTCTTACCCTCATCGACAATAAAAGGCTATATAAAACGCCTTTAAGAGGAACAAATCGTGCTCTAACCTATGTGAGTTTTCCTTGTGAATAACTTATTATCTTTGATGTTAACTATGCACATGAATTTACTATTCATATGCTATTATGAGCATAGATTATAGGTTGTTGTTAGTAATAATTATTGGTCCACATGTTATCTCTATACGCTTTACGTGTTGTAGATTCATAGTATTAATCTTATCAATATTCATATTCTATAAATTTGTAATGTTAATCCTATCAATCAAAGATATCTTGTTCCTATTTTCTAAGGTAATTATTTTTCTTGAATTTATTGTGATTGTGTTGCTACATCATACCTTTTATCATTTGCAAGAGGAATACATGGCACTTGTTGAGTATTATATGTTGTGGGTCATTGCTCATTTCCCATTTTCAAATAACCAAAACCTAAATGTAGTCCCTTACAAAACCATAGACCACTTATGGAAATTCTATTTCCAACAAGAAACCTAAAATCACTATTTGTACCACACAAATCACAACCTAAAACCTAGGACTAAGTGTGTACTTTTAATTCAAACTCTATCTAAAATGTTTCACCTAAATAGATCCTTGACTCCATTATTGCAACCACTTCAGACCCCATAATTTACCCGTTTTACCACTATAGTTTAGTCATCTATCCCTAAGCCTATTTGTAAATTGAGTTTTAAACTTTACCTTTAAAAACCTCATCCTCAAATGTTATTTAAGTCAACCATTTCTTACAAAAACTTCAATTTTTTTTAATCATTTCTTTTTAAAACTTCATTTTCAAGCCTTCATTCTAAATATACAAGAAGCATGCAAACATAGCTCTTCTTACAATAGGTGCTTCACCATAGTCCTTGTTAACACATCCCATTTATCATCTACTATGACTAAACAGCTAAGCCTTGTTTAAGTTTCATTCCAAGAATGCCACGAATATTTAAATGGTAAATAATGCTACCATTGAATCCATGTCATCTGACACTATTATTGATGAGCTTCTTGTTGGTATCTCATCGATGGAGAGCATGTAGTTTATGTTTCTATAACCTCTTTGACCTTAGCATCTAATCAGTTTACTCCAAGTTTCTCATTGCATAAGCTTATGCATCCTATACATACAAAAGAGTTTATTGTGTCTCCAAAAGCCAATCATATTCATGCTTTATATCCTAAGTATTTTACTCTATTACTTTATCATAAATAATCACATCTATATCAATAGTCATCAGATTATTGTATAACCTAAAGACTTATCCCAACTACATCTATACTAGAATCCTATAGATTTGTCTTACTTGCCACTCTTTTCGAGCTAGCTTCTTCATGTCCAAAAACACTTGGTCGCCATGAGGCTTTACACATTCTTCTTGCAGATATGCATCTACATGGTTTTCGACATCGATCCGTGATGCCTTCCATGTGGATGATTAGAAGGATCACATTAGCATGATGACATGGAAACCACATGATACAATTCCTATCCCTTTTGACACCAAGTAAAAAGCAAGTTAAGAGGGTTCACCTTTAAAAGTTTCACAGATTACACATAACTACCATAAAAATTCACCTTTTTGTTAAACTCGATTGTCCTTCTACAGGATTTGTTTTAAGTATTTGTACCATGCTCATACAAAGTTGAAAGTTTGAGAAATGGATAAATTGGTTTGGTGTGTTGATCTAAGGAGTAATGAATGTGTTGTTAGTGTGAAGCAATTCTTATTTCTCATGTCTGATTGAAGTGAATCCTCAACACAGTGACATGACATTGCAATATTGCTGGAGTTATCACATAAGTTTCTTTTCACCCATTTTATCATCTAAATTTTTCTTCAAGTTTTCCCTTTTATAAATTTTCCCCATCTGATCTACACCCAAAACACTCCCTTTGCTTATCTGAAATCTATGATATATATTTTCCTGTTTTGTCCAATCAAACTAATCTCAAATCACTTGAAAGTTCACAATAACAGTTAAGCAAGTTCTCTGCAATTTTCAAGTTCTAAGTTTTATGTTATAAGATTTCCACCTTGAAATTAAAAGATCCCTTAGTAAATCTACAAAAAAATTAGTTTGTGTTGCACAAAAATGTTGTTGATCCTTCGATCCCATTAACCATTTCAAAACTCGATGAAAATCCGAGAGTTTTTAGGTCTCCTTTGGTTCTTCAACTTCGATAAGAGTTCTTTAAGATTCTCCTCTTTTGAAAATCTTGCTTTGCTTGCTTTCCTTGTTGCATCAGTATGTTTAATGCATAAATATTAGACCCCATAACCTCATACACTCCCCTCAACTAAGTCGCACCACATCACCTCTCTTTATTCGTGATCCTATGTGCATTTTCATCTTCTCTCTTTAGTCCTTTGTCATCAATACTTTTTTGCAAGTTGGCAATGAAAAAACTATTTGTCGATAGCCAAATGTGAGCATTTTTGCATAATTCTCTTAAAGGTTACCTATGCAATCCCATGGGTTGATGCTTATCCCCAACATTAAGATCATGTAGTTATCATAAAAGAATTGAATTTGAGCCTCACTCGTATACTCTTTTAGATTTTGCCTTCAAATCACTTAAAAAGAATTTTCTTAAGAGATTTTTTTTGTATGATAATAGTTATGTAGTCAATGTTTTCACAATTTAATCAATTATTTATTTTGAACTCAAATAAAGGAATTATTATTCAAGTAAACTAACAAAAAGGGCTTCTCAACACTTAGTATTATGTTATGAAGATATAGAATTTTTTTCATGAATTGGCAAAACAAGAAGGCTTCTATGTTGTCAGGCACTCCACCTTACCAACTACAGTAAATTAAGGATGCTGCATAAGAAATAATCTCGAGTGAGGACAAACCATGCCTAGGTGGGGACCCGACGGTGAGACAATTCTAACCCTCGAACCAATCTGGTATATTTTGAAAACATTTTAACCAAATCCATACTATGGAGCTGAAATGAAAACATGTGTATATTAAACTGCATATATATACAATAAACCACAAAACTGAAGTACCAAAAGGTAATACCAAAATGAAACCAAATCCACTCCCACCATATATCTATCCCCTCTCACATGTCAGGAGTATAGTCCTCTCCTGTACTATTATAATCCCCAGCTCTCGGTGTAGTGGATACATGACCTGTGATGAAGCACTAATGAGACATATATATCTCAGCAGATAAATCCATTATGTAACCAAGTAAAATAAATCTCCAGATATAAAAGACAAGCCGTGAAACATGATAAAACAAAATCCATCTCATAAGCGATGAAAAATAAACCATATGAATACCTTCTTATCAAATGTCATGCAGTATCAAAAGTAAACCAGATAAACATGTATACCAAATTTCCATTTCCATTATTTTATATGTTATATACTTACTGGGCCCGATTCCCTTTTGAATCATTATCCTCTGGATCCAATCATCATATCAAATGACCTTCAGCCGGCATCCATCCAGTACATAACACTAGGCAGATATCTGATCCGAAGACCGATACCCTGCGATCTCATCCGCTAGGCCTAGTGCCACCAGGCAGGTATAGTACTGATACCCTGCGATCACATCCGCTAGGCCTGGTGTCATCAATATATACGAAGGTCATGGTACACATACACACTAGGCAGATATCTGATCCGAAGATCGATACCCTGCGATCTCATCCGCTAGGCCTAGTGGTGAGGATAATGTCTCCAGGAATCCAATTTTCAATTTTTATTTTCCAACCATGTCACACATGTGATAAATATGCCAAAACCATATCAATATGTCCAACCAATTATATTTTATCTCATATTATGCTTTTTGTTTCAATTTCATTTTTGTCATCTTTTATGCTTTCAGTTCAATCAGAAAATAACTCCATAAAACATATATCAAGCCATGAGATAAAAATCATGTAAAGAAAAACTGTAATGCAACCCGTAAGAAACCATGTATCGAAATATAAATAAATAATATTGTGCTATATCACAGGTTACGAATTTATCTACCTGGATCTATTATTGCAGGACCTCTATTCTCAATTTCTGGAGTCCCTACAAGGTCACATGTGCAAAATAATTAAAATAAATAAAAAGGTTTTAAGTCACAAAAACAGCTTTCTAAAAGCTTTCCCAAACACACCCCAAAATAATCCCAAAAATGGGCTTACGCGGCACTGAACCGCCCGCTGGACCGCCCGCGCACGCTCGGCGCTTTCTAAAAGCTTTTCCAAACAGCATTTTTCCCAAAATTTCTTTTCGCGGTGCTGGACCACCCGCTCCCAGCGCGCTGGACCGCGCGCTCGCGGTGCTGGACCGGGCGTGCTCGGCGCACTGGACCGCGCGCGCTCGGCATCCGGTTCAGCGTAACCCGGTCCAAAGCCTGGACCGGTTCACGCCGCCCCTCTCTCTCTCGTCCAGCGAAACCGAAATATTTCGCCGGCGAACTTCGAAATTTCTTGCGTCTCTCGCCGGCCAACTGACCGCCGCTCCCCGAAAATCTTATAAAACAACAAAGAAAATAAAATTCTCAACTTCGTTGGCCGTTGTCGTCGCGTGTCAAAAATCACAAAATTTCCTCGCCGCCGTGCCTCGCCGCAGCGTTCGCAGAAACACGTTCCAAACGCGCAAAGTCGGCTTTTATAGCCGCGGCCGAAACCGACTCAATGGAAGGGTCGTGAACCGCATTTTGCAGAAAACCCCCTCTAAATTTTATATTTGCAAATATATCCTCCGCCAATCGGATTTAAACTAAGCCGACATTTAAAATTTACAGATCTATCCTCTACGTTACAAATTTATCCCAAATCTTCAAAAATTCATAATTTATTCATTAGAGCTCCGAAAATTACAAATTAAACATCGTTGGATTCGTCTCACAGAGCTCTTTCTATAAAAAATATAAAAATACAAATAAGAGAAAACTAGGGCTGTTACATATGTCGTGGTCATTTATTTACAGATGATCTTGTAAAATGGTTCGACATTACACTCTTGCCTGGCTTTTTTTCATCAGAGTTTGTAAATAAGTTCTTTTCAAAAGAAAGGAGTGTTATTTATTTGTAATTCACCTATAGAAGGGCGAAGACACGAATCCAACCTTCACTATTCTGTTCCTCTTTCTCTTCTTATGCATAAAAGATCCTCTTCTCTTCCTTTGCTCTTGTCAAAACCATCTTCTCTTATGTTGGGTCTATAAGACACCAAAAGATAAAGGAAGGTGAATTTGTTATGTAAGTTTCCTTTTTAAAAGATGATTAAGTAAAGCCTTTTCAGCTTTATAAAACTATTTGAAGGTGGAACAAAGTAAGAACATAAATGCAAAGGTAATAAAGGGATAACATAGCGACTTTTATGAGGTTTGGCTCTAACTCTTGAGCCTACGTCCACCTAAGCTAATTAGCCTAAGCCAACACTTCGATGCACTCCTTCAAAACCAGGTGGAGAACCTTATTACAACTAAGCTTTTTCACAAATAAAACACAACTAACACTCCACATTAAACAACCCTGAATTGGGTCATTCTCTATATTAAATAATCCCAAATTGGGCTAAATCCTTCCACATTAAATAGCATGGAGATGGACCAAAGCAAAAACAATATTAACAAATAAATTTATAGAATAATTCTAAATGATCTCAATAAATATACAAATAATAAAATTAATAGAATGAAAAACAATGTTACAAATTAAATCAATAGCTCTTGGTGAGATGGTGTAAGTAGATGATGCAATGATGCCCAAAACCTTTGTGCGTGCACTAAAATGCTTCTTCAATATTACAAACTTGGTTTCCTTTCAACAATCACTCTATTGAATGGATATTGCAAGATAAAACATAGCACTTTCAAAATACTCTCAACATAATCTCCCAAAGAGTATCAATTCTTTATTAATTTTTCATCAACATTTCATTGATCAATTTAAGTTATTTTGAGGAACTTATGTAGCCAATGAATCCTAATAATCTCCATCAAATGGCTTGAAATTCTCCTGTAATGGTTATAATAAACTTATAAGCCTATCAAACTAGTCGTTACACACTTTCACATCCGAATTTATCCTACGTCGTCACCTGTGACCTTTTACTTCTCACACCATAGACAAACTTTCATTCTCCCACACATATGATACTCCATGACATTAGGTTCAAATGACTTCAATTGTTTTATTTACATTACCCTATAAAATGTTCATGGTGCTCCTAACAAGTACCAACGTGACTACAACCAGTTGTTTAGTTTGCTAATCAACTGAGCCGATCGGTTTTTTGCAAATCAAACTTCAACAAACCTTAACCAAAGCATCGATTTGATTCGATTTGCCAAACTGAACTGAATTTTGGCTTTGTATCAAACCTATAACTCAAAAACCAACAAAATGAGGCTCTGGTGGATGCTTTTAAGAATACATGCTTGGATTAAACATCAACAAATTAAGTAAAAGGAGCATATCTTTAAACTTTAGAAGTAAATTGGCAATTTATTTAATAACATCATCAAAAGAAAATATTCATTCTTGTCTTCAATTTCAATAAACAAGATGTTGCTCACAGCATTTCATGAAGAAGATTGATATTCATCTCACGAGCTCATTCAAGCAGCTCAATCCCATAATTACAACAGAAATAAAATGCAAAAGCATATTCATAACCTTACAATTTAGCTTTCCAGCCACGTCAAAGTTCCCACAATCAACAGCTTGCTTGGGAGTTCACCAGGGCAAGGTGCAAGATATGTGATCTTCTTCCTGTCAACAATGGAGTTTTCACTTCTCAGACATCGTTAGCCAAACTAACATATTGCATAGGAAGAAGAACATAGACTTGCCTTTGGATATCAATATCTGTAACATAGATATACCCAGCTACATTGCTGCAGCCATCCAAATTAGGTAACTGTTAGGGTTTTGTCACAAGGAAAATAACAGTTGGAGAAACAGGATAAGATATGTTCCAATTTGATGCTTCATAGCAACTTTGTTTTTCTTCATAGTTGGAAATCATGCAACTGTGTTAAAATAGTGTTAACCAAACGTTCAATGCTCCATGGACAGGATTGGAGAAGACAAGTTATTGTGATTTTGATTAATCTCCTTTATGTCAAATAGTGGGTTTGAAATAATATAGAAAAAAGAAAAAAAAATCCATCCTAGCTTGGTGTGATTTATCGTGTCACTAATGATTGACAACTATCTTGAAGTGGAGAGAGGTTTCCCTCCTATTCTCTTCTTCTCCACCTCAGCTTTCTCTCCTTTCTTCCTCATCTTCCAAATACTTAAGAGCAGCTTCATCTAACTTGTCATTCCTCACATTTCTGTCGCCTCCTACACGACATGCCTCATCATCTTAATTTCCTCTTCATTGTAGGGACTACATCAGTGATTCAAAGCATCATTGGATTCATGCAAAACGGATACATTTATTATCTACACCACATTGTTATCATGTTTCACTCATTTATGGTCAAAATCAGGAGATTTTATCAGTCCATTACAAAGAACGCAGAAAAGGCTACAACTTTGTACTTCATCTCTAAACCTGACGAACTTCGCTGCCCTAATTTTCCTCCTCTTTGCCTTATCTCCAAACCCTAGGGAAATATAGCAATGACAAAACACTATACACCACCCTCTTCCTCTCCTCCTTCAAAGGTGTGTAACCTAGCTCTTACTGTAGCTTTTCTTAACCATTTGTTGCAAATTTGTTAGGGTGAACTCAAACTTGGGATTTTTAGTTGATCTTAAGGAAATTTTGAAAGTAACACTTGTTACATTGAACTGAATGTCCAGTTGAAGTAAACTTTACTCATCAACCTCATGTCAACTTGATAACCATTGTTGCAAAATTCTGACAATAGATCAATGATAATATATAACAGAGAAGAAAAGGAACATTAGTAAGCATCTTGGACCATCTCAAACTCTGGTATCACTTATATATCATAATAAATTTTTGTAACTTACCTGGAGACGATTTGGTCTGGTTCCCTTGCAAATGAAACGGCTAAGATCAAGTGAAGCAAGTCTCTGCTTATGTTGACAGCAACCAGCCTAGTTGGGTCTGCTACGGGTTCAGCTCCAATGGGTAATGCCGATCGTGGTGCTTGTGGACCGCCACCAATTCTGTAGACAGATATATCGCTGAAATTGATGATGTTTGAATGAGGGGATAGATCATTCATTAGGCCATAAAAGTATTCCTATATCAGAAGATGAAAAATTATAACAAGTGTTAGTTCCATTACGTAGTCTCAAGAAAGTAGAAGTAAGGGGGTACAATACATTAGGAGTCAAAAAGAGAACAAATATTAAATTTCAACCCAAAATTATACTCGCAAATCATTATTATATAAATTTAAATATAGACTCTGATTTTATTGACTTCTAAATGATGTTACTTATCACATGTTTAAGTGTTAAATCATACAACTATTATTGCAAAATCAGAGAAAAAAAATATAATTATAATAAACTAAGTATGAATACGATTATGTTCTTAAGACCTTGATATTAAATATGCATCATTTATAATCTAGAAATAATATGAAAATCATGAAGATAAAAACAAATAAAAGAAAGCAAAAAGAACTATCTTGAAAAGAAAAAAAATATCACTCTTTTTAAATTCTTTCTTTTATGAGAGACTAAGGATTTTGTCTTTTTTTATGAGAAAGTTACTATTTTTAATGTTTGCAATATTACATGTATCTGAGTAAGTACATTTTATCCTCATATGAGTTCATAATTAATATTTGTGACTTTAGTTCTAGTGAATCTTTCTTCATCCCCTGTACACATACGTTTAACTGGGGTTGAACAAAGTAAATTTAGTATTTCTATCATTCTTCTATATTTGTCATTACTGTTCTTATTGAACATATTTTCACTACACTTGTATAAATTGTATGTAATTAAATCCTATTAACAAATTTTATATCTTTTTATTTTCAAGAATAGTTGATTTAATTCTAGAGATTAGAATAACAACAAGTCAAGTCAATAAACCACCACAACATAGAATCATGATTGAGGAGATTGAGAGAAAAGTCTACTAGAATGGGAAAAAAAATATGACGAATCAATGCTTCAATGTACTCCTTCCAAGTATAAAGAACAATATTCAGGAAAAAATTCCATTATTAGCAACATCAATGAACACCTTATAGATGCATGGGTGATGACAACATTTGGCATATTGACATTAACTGGATTTGTTGAATGGACCATTGATATGGCCATCTCGAAGATCTAGAATCCTTGAGTGGGTACTTAAGCTCATAATTTGTTGATATTGGGTCCAAAGGTAGTCAAAGAATGCACCAGAACCCCATGCAACCCAAAGGTAGTCAAAGAATGCACCAGAACCCCATGCAACCCAAAGGTAGTCCCAAAGTGATGTTGTGCATGGTCAGGAACTCATATGTTGAGAATCACAAATCAAACTACTTGAAAAATCCGGTATGATGGATTAACAAGCAACCACAATCAATTTGTTTGATTAAGCTAAATGACGATAATTAGGTAAAACTAAAATATGCATCTTTGTTAATCCCTCGACTCAACCATTCCTTACTGTGGAAATTAAGAGGTCACAAATCACAAAGTTCATGTGCCAACATTAAAAATATCAGTATTCTGTTTATAAACTTCAATAGCACATGATACTCACCCATAGCAATGCTTCAAACCATTTACAACAGTAATGATGTACATGGATAATTATAAAATATATCATTAAAAAGAAGTTGGAGGAAAATCTTACATTTGACAAGAAAAGAAGCCATGATTTGATAAAGCATAATAGAGAGCCAACATAAACCAAGAAAAATGCACTAAATAAATGAGATAAATTAAGATGATAGAAGAAAAAAAAAAGACCACCAAAGCTGTGATGGCCAATCACTACTGAAAAAAAAAAGTCAAGACCCTCTATTATGATTCAAGAAAAATGAATGGATAACTACGAAGTTGGCTCAAGACATTAGTGATTGGCTAGTCATAAAGTCAACAAAAGCATTTGACTAGGCCTTAGTGATATGCTTGGTCTAACCACTTCGATAATGACAGACAAGAAGGATCAATGTCACTAAATTGAATCAACTACATGAGTGTTGTAACTAACTCTATTAAATAAAAACTTTCAAGTAAGCTCACTCTAACCTCCTAACAATCATTTGACATGTACTCTCTAGTCATCCTCTTGCTATTTTTATACAAGCAAAATAAAACAACAAATCTATCTATGTAAGGAAGCATCATCTAATATATGAGCAACTTGGAAAGCAAAAAACAAAAACAACATAGAAGACTAAAAAAAACATGAAATAGGAATGTAAGCTTCCTCATGTTGTCTTGATGATAATAACAAGCGAGATTCATGTGAAACAACTACAGCCCATAACATTTTATCAACAATGGTAGTGGTAAATCAGTAAGGTCTTCAAAAACAGCCGATTAACCAACTGACCTACTTCTAACAAAACAGGAGGAGCTATGCAAAAAAAAAAAAAAAAAAAAAAAAATCTGCTTCGGGTCACCTCTCAATATTCAACATAATCTTAGCAGCAAAAGGGACAATATATCAACAATGAAAAGAAATAGCAACAGCAGCAGCAGTAGTATTCTGATAGTAGTGCAACAAGGAAAAAGCTACATAGAAGAAGAAGAAGAAAATATGCCAGCGAATCAAATATGAATTTCAGCATCCATATGTATAAGATTCATTTCAACAATGTTTAGATTGCTTAGCGATGAGAAGGCTGACATTTCAACACCAAACAGCCTGTAATTATTAGCAATTAAAGATGTGATTATCCCTTTATACAAATGAGAGTTTTATAGCATGAAAGCATCTCAGAGTTCACACAGACCCTTTATAACATTGATGCACATAATTTACCACTAGAAAACTTATCACATTATTTCAATATAATGTTTTTATCCACATGAAAACATAGAGGGTTATCCTAAAGCTTATAGTCCTTGAAAAGCTTTACTGAAAGGAAGGAATAGATAGAAATAATAAAAAATAAAAACTATGGATTTAATAAAAAACCCAACCTGTTTAGAACTTAAAAAAATAACTATAAGAGCTAATCCGCATTGTATGAAAAAGAAATGATGCATAATGAAATTAAGATGCCAAGATAATCCTGACTTGTAAAAAATTATAGAAAAAGTTTAAATAAAGTAGATTGATCCACCATTAAAAGAATATATATGCACGGGCATGCATGGATGGTTGTATGGCAATATAAGTTCAAGCACCACATAAAAGTTTATAACAAATTAGACAACTCTGATCTTTCAGATATCACTTACGCTTAAAAGCAAACACCTTTTGAATATGTGGCAATGAAAAACTAAAGGCAAATAACTTCTTTCCTTCAAAAATGCCAGATACAAGAAAAAAGAATATACCCTGATCTTGAGGCTCCTAGACTTCTGACGAAATTTAGGATTCCTTGAAACAACACCTCCAGACTTGTGAAGTTTTACAACATCCACATTAGATTTGCTCTTTGTCACATCTTTCAGTAAACTATAAAGTTTCTCCTATAACATAATCACAAAACGAGATTGAAGGAAAACATTGTTAAAACTCATCCAACCAAGGCTCCCAAAAACATTTTTTGTCTTCAAAGATAGTTCTTTTATATCAAAAATAATTTAAAGTCACATATCCAAAAATTTTTAAATTCACATAAAGCACCACCCATACATGAGCACGAAAAGAACAATTATCACAAGTTCTTTTATGCCACAGATACAAAAGTGATAGAAGAAGACATGCTTAAATTTTCTTGGTAGCAAAATATATGCTTTGAAACTCCATACACAAATGAAAGAGCTTAATTCCAAGCTTGGATGCTGACAGAACAATCAACATAAGAAAGAAATGAAGAAGTACCTGTCCTAAAACTAGAACGACATTAGCGTTGAAAGTATCAATTGCATGAAGAAGCAACTGCAGCAAACCAAAAAAAAAGTCATCTTGAGAAGGTCTCTTGTTGGTACATGAGGGAGTTCATTTATGGAATGGGCAACGATACCTCATAACCCAAGCCTTCAACCCAACCCATGGTGTTGATCACCATTCCCGCAGCCCTAGACTCTGCATTAGCTGAGAAATGTCTCTCTAAGGTTTGAGCTAGCTCCTTAACGAGAACTTTATATAATTCTGCATTAACACTGCAATCAGAAAATCAGTAATGGGTAAATATCTACTCCTTTGACTAAAATATAAACAAACTACAAAAGCCAATAGTATCATAACACTAAAAAGAAAATCAGAAGAAACGGGATTAGCAAACAACTAAAAAAGAATTTCTGCACCTTGGACTAGTGTGTCCATAGTAATAGACAATTGGCATTTCTAGAGGAATTCCTTCCAGAACATCTATAGGCATTTCGATTGGTGTAGAAGCAATGCATCCTGGTATTGTGATAGATCCTTGACCAATATCCAGATCTACAAACATCGGTTTCCAGCCCTGCTTACTGGCCCAACTAAGAAGCATCCTGCATAGGCTACTTTTTCCAGAATCTGCGGGACCAACAACAATTACACGAGGGCCCTGAAATGTTTAGCAGGGTAAGTCTTCATACTATAGCACAAAATACTAAATAGAAACAGAACAGGGATGTTGAAATTTCATAGATATATAAAACCCAATTCTTGTAACAAATATCTTCATTATTCTTTCGATATTTCAGACAAGCAACACGGGTATCAAGCATATCTGACCGAACAAAACAGAAAAATGTAACGGCACAAAACCTGGGAAGCAACCATATCGCTACTAGACGATGCCTTCGCCCTCGCTCTCCTTCCATTCAGTATCGCATGTACGTTCACATAGCTCACCATCGGAGTCTAAAAACACCCAAGCAAGGAAAAAAGGTGCCAAATTTAACCCCTCCCACCAATAAAATCAAGATTTTCAAACTGCTATTTTACCTCGTCGGCAACATACTCAACCTCGCTGGTTCCTTCAACTTCCACCGTTGCCCCATTCCAAGTAAAAACCTTGAAACAAAATCTCCGTAGAACTTAGGATTTTACTGCTTCAGAAGAGAAAAGAGGGGGGTAGGTGCTCACCGCGAACTTCAGACGAGGAGGAACGGAAAGCCAGTTTCCCGGCGGCAGCTCGGTGCCAAATATCTCCGCCGTGCCGGAGAGGAGGCGGACTCGGAAAGAAGAGTCGGCGCCAACCTCCACTCTAAGCTCGCTCTCCTTCGCCAATTTGAACTGACGTACACCTCCCGTATCGGCCATGACGGCAGGCTTCTCCCAGGCCAGTCCAAGCCCGAAGGTTGAACCTACTTGCGACGCGAAAAGATAATTTTTTATTTATTCAAATTTAAAAACATAATTTTTAATATAATATTTTTATTATTTTTTAAACAATTAGTAATTTTAAATTATATTAACTAACAAACTAAATTAATTTTCATGATTTAAAAATAAATATTATAAATAATTGGTTAACTTAGAATAATCTAAATAATTATTTCTGTTTTCACGTATTTTTGTAACGTCACTAACATATTATCATTGTATAAGTTTTGTTATTTTTTATTTTTTTTTTTAATTTCAAATTTAGGTGAAGAATAAATAATTTGTTTAAAAAATTAAAATAAAATATAAAAAGGATAAATTTATTAAGTGATTAAAATAAACAATTATATCACAAAAAAATTCAAAAGAAAAGATAAAAAACATGCCATAGAACATTTGAGTTGTCTATAATATTATAATGATAAAGTACATCTTACTTAATATAACACAATTCGATAATCTTATATTTATTGTTTAGGATTTCAATTGTACTGCACATTTTATAATTATAATATTATTTATGTTAACCATAATATAAGTATATTTGTTACGTAAATAAAATTTTCATATCATATCATAGATTTTTTTCAGATGTTAATGTGCAAGACTAAGTAATGACAAAATGTTAAATGATCTATTCTTTAACTCTTTATTATGAATTCTTAAGTGACATG
This sequence comes from Vanilla planifolia, assembly GCA_023846275.1. NCBI lineage: Eukaryota > Viridiplantae > Streptophyta > Magnoliopsida > Asparagales > Orchidaceae > Vanilla > Vanilla planifolia. The sequence continues at coordinate 2,508,498 of CM043870.1, forward strand.
ACAAGTAAAGTGTAGTATGATATTCTTTCACCTATCACAAACTTAGGATCTAGATTCTTGATCTTAAGATCACTTCTTGTCATTTTTAATTTTTAAATTCTATATTTCAATAAACAAAATATCTCTTGTAAATTAACTATTTTCGATATGCATATATATTAATCTCATATATGTCATTACTAGCATACATCTGACATAATTATTTATAACATTCTACATAATTATTTATTATATTTCATACAATTATGTATTATATTTATGTAATTATCTATTATATCGATGTAGTTATCTGCTATATATGCATGTAATTATAATATATAATATTAAAAAAATAACAAAAACATAAGGTTACGATATCAAATCAATATGACTCAAAATAATACCAAAATAAACTAAAAGATAATATCTCAAAAAACTTAATTCTATTATTATATTTCAATTGCTTAAAGTATAACTTATTTCATAATCTATGTCATAAAATCAATATAATATCATATTTATTTCAAAATTGGTAATCAAATTCCATTATCACGTGCATTATTTTATGTTTATTAATTATCATATAGAATATCATATAACCCTTAATATAATCATGTGCCATATTGAAATAATCAAATAATGAATAGTATATGAGAATACATAAATTATAAAATGCTACGTAAAACATTAAATTGACAAGAAGATTGTTGTAGAATAGATGCATGCTTAATTGGTAGCAGTGGAGGTTCAACATAGTCCATTTGATGGGAACATTTTATGAGATACACAATCAAATTTTTAACAAATTTCTATGGTAATTAAGACAATCTCATATCCATAAAACTTCATGGAGGCAAAAAAAAGTGATGCTGATAACCAAACGATTGAACTTTATAATCTTAATCATTCAATATATTGTTTAACATAAAAAAATATGGATTCCTCAAACGTGAATTTATGAAACTTGTCATTCTTCTACCATGTCGATTAAACACTTGATTTTGTTTGACTAGTCATTTTATGGTTGGATTGATAAGATAAAAACACCTTTTATAATGTTAATTGATCTCATGATGAATAAGTAATCAATCTATAAAGAAATCTACTCTCTCTATTAACTGCAACTGAATGTTGGGCCTTTCAAATTTCATAAAATAAAATTTTTTAAATCATGGCCAGCTCTCCCTTTATATTTTTTATCGTAATTTTTCACATTCTTAACCTTCTAAATGCTTTTAAAAATTGCATCCCTTCAAGTAATTACCTCTTCACCTTTTACTCTCTCATTTACAAGTGTTTCTCATCGAATGAGCTCACTCTTATGTCAGTTTTCTTAGTCATTTATCGTTTGGGATTTGTAAGATCTATTTAGTTTTTATTAATCATCTAATTTGATCTCTTTAATCATATCTTATGACTCTCCACCTTGTTTAAATCTAACTTAATTTCATCATATCGTATGTTACGATCTTTCTACTGTATTGGTATAATATGATTATTATTTTTACACAGTATATGAATGATTTTATTTATAATTTTAGTCTTCACCTTATTGTATTATATTTTTTTTACTCATTATATAATATGTCATCTTTCAATTGACTACTTCATGTAATACATTATTATTAATTTGTGTATCTTTTTACAAAGTCAAATAGATGATGATTCTATATGTTATGCTCTTATGACATGATCACATTCATACGTTCCGCTTATCATATTGCCACTTAATTTAGGATAACTTTGAATGTTTTAACATTACATTTTATTTCTTTTTGTAATCATATAATACGATATATTTCTGTCATATTATATAATCTAATATTTATATAGATCTACATAGAGTACACATTGTCGTACTAATAAATTTTTCTTATCATATTTGCATAATTATACATTGGGTTCTACACTCTATTGGTTGTTACTTTTGTATTGTATGATATTATATTATTTTTATTAATTGATTACTCTTATGTATTAATGACTTAATATGATAAGTTGGTCATCTTATACTATCATTAGCCAATTTTTGTGTTCATAATTGTTCTATGTTCATTCTCTTTTTTGTTTACTCATATTAAATGATACTTTATAGTTGCACTATACAATGAACTCTTTCCTTAACCTATCAAACTACTGTGAACCACTACGACAATGCACTTACTATAATTTATCATATCTGTATATTATTATAATTATACTTGTATGATATAATCCTATTTTATAAATCTATTCACATGATTAATTCTGTTATTCAAACATTATGTATGATTCTATGAGATTGTACTTTATGATATCTTAAAATCATAAACATTTCAAAAAAAAATTATAAATTTTTTTAAAATATATTTATATTAAAATTATTAATTTATAACTTCTTTCTTAAGACCATCAATCGTTATCTAATATTCTTTCTTTCAATATTGAATATTTTGAATTTATTAAAAATTATTACCTCTACTTTTAAGATGTTACATGTTGGATACATTGTAACTCAACCATCTAATCCACAATCACATAATGTCAACAAATAATAAATAAAAATAAAAATAAGTTACTATCAACTAAACTCTTAAAGTTCCTTTTCATTATTAATAATAATAATTACATGTCGTGTCATGTCTTTGTAGTGTTGTTGAGTGAGATGTCATATGAGACACCATATCTAATTAGGAGAATATTAACAACACTATTATCAACCATGCACTGTATCAAAACTCTCTTGAGAAAAATACATCATTGAGTTTGGTACAATAAAAGCAATGGGTGGTGTCACTCTCCCTTTAACATATATAAGAGGAGAGTGATGATAAATCTAGTTGCAATCTCACTTTCTTTATATTTCATTATCAAATCACAATTAAAATGTTATAAATTTAAAAATTAAAAAGATAAAATCTCTCCTATAAATTATTTATTTTTTATATCCAATATTTAAGTTTTCATATATACATTAATAATTTATATCACATAAATAATAAAATTCATAATCCACATAATATTTAAACTAAAACAATATTTAAATCATCATTCACATCATATTAGTACCCAAATTCTACAAAATCTATAATTTCATAGGATACATAGTACAAAAAAAGTCATAATTCCTGAAATAAAAACCATAGTTGATAACATCACTCCATAAATACCACACAATCTACAATACAACCACAAACTAAATATCTCTACCTAAGCCTAAATGTCCAACATATACTCACTATATACTTGAATCCTTAGTCTTGCTCGTATTCTCATCTTATTGTTGTGAATCTAATTGGCCTACAATAAAAATGTACGAAATGAATTTCAAAAAGTTTAATGATTAAATCATAAATGACAACATAGTAGAACAACAATTATATAGAACAATAGCAACATAAATCAAATAATGAATAACATAAGTAAAAATGAATGACTATACTAAATTAAAAACTAGTATTAAAGAAATAATTATATTATTAAATATATTCTTTTTTACTAATGTATTTTATTTGAATACTTCATTAATTTTTTTAAAAACAAATTTTTTTAATTTAAGTTGGGTTATATTTTTCTTTCATTATCATCACTACTCAAATATCATATAATGTTCATATTAATACCCATTAATAATTTTTTAATTGATAGACCTCAATCAATAAGCAAATCAATTAGGTGACATTATATCAATCATTATTAGTATGATTTTATAAATTACCTCAGCTGCCTTACAAACTCGAAGATAAGCAAATGATAATATATTTATCATATCACTTTATTAATCTAAAGACAACTAATGAAAATACTCTAAATGATTAATCATCATATCATATGGAATCAATAACATCTCATAATATGACATATGACCTTACATAGATTACTAACAACAAATGAGCAAGGTATCACACCCATGTCGAGGGATAACATCACAAGAAAAAAAAAATATATATTATTTTATCATGTCAATTAATTGTATTATTCTCATGTTATAAATCAATAAAATAAATATAAATTTCTCTATAACCTGCACACATCTTTTTCTTTAACACGAGATTCATATAAATTATGCTTATTAATCAACATATCTACTTAGTTTGATATCCAAGTAAAATATGATTCTAAATCACAAAAGCATTGTTAAACAAATTCAAGTGTATAAATAGTTCAAGTTTATAATTATAAATAAAAATATTATTCTATTAAAACATGTTTAATAAATATTAAGTAATCAAGCATAGCTATATTATAATTAATTGATATATTCGCCTGACCTATGTGCTAGGGATCTATTTTCTTAGTAGATATATTTTTTTATCATACATAACAAAAATTTAATTCTATTCTTTGTGGCTTACCTAAGATATTTTACAAGTAAATTAATCTTAATTTCAAATTCAATAAGCTTAACATCCAATAATTCTCAATTATCTAGAATATGTATGTATTTAAATATGATTAATTTCAATATAATAATAATAATAACACATTAATTTTTTTTGGCTTCTCCATATTTTTTAATTTATAGTAGAAAATCCATATTTCTTTGTCCTCAATGTTTACTAAGAATCTTATTGAATTTTCTCCTCACATAATAATAATAAATGCTTAAATTCCTTAAAAAGTTATTGATTTTACTCATAAAGACCTTGATTCCCAAGTCAATACAAGCTATTTGACACCTTCACCTTGGGTTTGGTTGTCATGATGAGCATCCAAACAAGGTTAGCATTAAACTTCATAATTAGCTATTTAAACACAAGAAGAGATTTAGATCTACTAAAAATTGAACTCTTATGCTTTCAAGAATAGAGGCCTCTTTACTTGAATCATCGATTCCTCCTCTATGATCCAAAGCTTTTGCACAAAGAGAGAGGGATTTTAGGGTTTTCTTGCATAAGGTATGTGAAAAGGTGAAGGGGGTTTGGGATTTAAATGAGAAATAATAAATTTCATTTCGATTTCAAATGGAATCCAATAGACTTGAAATAAACACCATTCAATTTGTCTAAAAAAATTCATATCCTTTAATGTTCTTGTTTTCACAATATTAAACTAATATAATTATAACATTTAACACACTAAGCATATATTATTGAGTCAAACAAATTTCATAATAAAATTAAAAAATTCAAGCATTATAAATTGATCTCTCAAAATCATAAAAGCACTATTACATATTGATGATTGATCATGAAATAGACATTACAATAGAAATATAGTGCCATCTAAATGTAATCTTAATAAAATATTAACAGCTTCACAAACTACGATAATATCAAATCTAGAGGTTTGTTTAAATGAAACCTTATGAACAACAACTGAATGCAACTCTAAATATTAAAGCATGTGGAATATACTTGAGATTAGCATTATAATATTTCAAAGTTTAGCTTTGTTTAATATTTAATAAGTACTAAAGTTAAGAAAAGATTAATGCAAACTTTAATTTTTTAAGAAATTAAAGTTAATTTTAATTTTTTTTTAAATTGATTAAAATAATAATATTTGATAGTATCTAAAAAAATAAGTCAAGTCTCAAAAGGATGCTAAAAATATTGACCTAAACATATGATTAAGACTCTTTAAGAGAAATCTAATAATATTTAATTTATAATTTTTGATGATTTAGTTATTTTTTTATGAAATTTTAAAATAAAAAGATATTTAAAAATTTGGGGGGGGGGGGGGGGGAGGGGGGTATAAAATGGTAACTTTGTAAATCAAATTATTCATCATCAATGCCTATCTAACAAGCTAAATAAAGGAAACAGAGAAGGTTGGTTTACTGAGCTAAGAAGGAAAATGGAGAAAATAAATGAGAGAAGAGGATAAAAGTGAAGAAATAAGGATGAGAAAAAAAAGAAAAGAAAAGAAAAATATTGCTAGCTATACATGGAAAAATAGAATAATAAGATGGAAAAGATGTCTCATATGCATGATTTAGGGTTAAGATTACTCACCAATGTCTACAAGGATTTAATATACATCATATATGATAAGAACATCTCTTAGGGGTAAGAATACCCTTATAAGAAGGTCTCATGATATGGATTTAAGATAATAATAATATGAAAGAGAAAAATTTAAGCTATACGTTAAGCATGATATTAATCAAAAAAATATGAAACTTATCTTCGAACCTTATAAAATATAATAAAAGATGAACAAGAAAATAAAAAGACATATATACATATTTTATATTTCCTATTAAATTTATTAGTTTTTTCATGATTTTTCTTATTATGGACAAATATATTTATATTATCTTGACACAATTATATTTTTATTGTTATAAAAATATTTTTGTATAATTCATTATTTTATTAATTTATATGTTTAGTTATTTAAAGTCTTATTAATATTTACATCATAAATAATATATTAATTGTATTAAGAGTTTAAAACTTATATGTTAAGAATGAAGATTCTACTTATTAATGACTAATGGTTGATTTTTATGAGTTTTATATTGTATGCATATATGAATCTATATTTTTATAACATGATATTTGTTTATGGATTAGATAATTATATTTATTAATCTTTTATTTAGTCTATGTGGATAAATGATTTCTGGATATTTTTTTTTGTCTCATAATTAAGTCTTCACTTAAGATTTTTTATCGTTATTATTTTATTTATGCATAACCTTTAATTTTTGTTATAATTAAGTAAATGATATTGTGGGACCTTACATTACCTATGAAGCATACATTCTATTTTCACTTAGTTATTTTCTTAATTAGTAGTGTTACTTTCTTAAAAACTTTACGAGCAATTGTTTAATAAGCTTTAATAGTTATATGTAAAATCATTCATGGAATATTAACAAAACCTTTTTATATTTCAAAATTATAATATACTTTTGTACATAATCTTGTTGTAACACTCATAATCGAAAATGATAGGAAGTGAATATTAGGTAATACCTTAAAAGTGGAATAACTAGAGAAGAGCGATACTTTATAGATTTTTATATAAAGAGATATAAATGATGAATTGTCTTACATCAATTATTGAGAGATTAATTCTGATATTTATATAAGATGTCATGATCTTAAGATGTTAAAATATATTTTGAAAACAAAATCCACTTATGTGAAAATAAGGTTACTAGATACGATAATACATCGATATTGTGAGAATAAAATATTATATTCATACATTTAAAAAAAGTTTTGTACCAACATTTCTCAAATTTATGATATCTTTTTTATTTTCTCTTATTTCATGTTAATAATCATATATATATATATATATATATATATATATATATATATATATATATATATATATATATATATATATATATATATATATATATATATATATATATATATATATATATATATATATATATATATATGTTATAAGTAAGTTATATAAAATGATGTTGTATTTAAACATAAAAAACTATTAGAATGTATATATTTTCTTAGTTTGAGATAAAAATAGATTTTATTTAATAGGACTCATATTTTTTTAAATCATATTTGAAGTTCATTTGACACTTTATCGAAAAAACATCTTATAATAATTTTGTATACTAAATAATAAAATGAAACATTTTCTTTTATTTACTTAAATAATATTTTTTTACAAAATATTTATAAAATTTTGAAAAATGTTTTCAGTTTATAAAAATTACTTTTTATATTTTCGTTAATTTTAGGTTTGAATTAATTAAAATAATAAAAACGTTTTTCAAATTCCCTATACGGATATAAACAGTCCAATCCTTGAGCGGCGTCATAAATAATATTCGATATTAATTAATTGTAAGAAATGGTCATCCATCCCGTTGATGGTCATTTAACGCTTCTTGGATTTGGGAGACGCCATCGTGGTTCTGTGGATTCCCATCGGAATTCTTCTGAATTCGTCTCCGGCGACCGCAGGTGATCGGTTCTTGACTGTAGCGGTTGGTCCTCCACCGAGTATGTCGCTGTCGATGTCGTCAGTGGCGGCGTACGCGCTGACCGGCGCGTCGGATTGGTGGGAGGAGGTTAACGAATCACCTTTGTGGCAGCAACGTATCTTTTACTCGCTTGCGGGACTCTTCGGAATTATTTCGACCGTCGCGCTGGTAATTCCCTTTCCTTTTCTCCTGGAGTCCTTCCGTATGCTTCTTGGATTTGTTAAGCTTTTGGTTCTAGGGTTTGCTTTTCTCAAGGGAAATTTGAATTTTTATCTCCTTTATTCTTCTTCACAGATCCAGTTGATTAGAATCGAGTGCAGGGTTCCGGAATATGGTTGGACAACGCAGAAGGTGTTCCATCTCTTGAACTTTCTCGTCAATGGAAGTGCGTGCCTTTTTTTCTTTTCGCCTTGCGTCGTTGTTTTGTTATGTTTGATATATTTGTTGTAACGAGGTTCTTCTTGGCATATGCAGTTAGGTCGGTTGTCTTTGCTTTCCGTTCCAGAGTGCAACAATTTCACCCCGAGGTTTGCATTATTCAGTTTTGTTGTGTTGGATGTGTGGAAAGCGTGGACATTTTCCGTTAATTTTTCTTTTCTTTTACAGATTTTGCAGCATATTGTTCTTGACATGCCCGCTCTTGCATTTTTTACTACATATGCACTCCTGGTGCTCTTCTGGGCTGAGATATATTACCAGGTTTTTAACCTCCCTTTTTATGGTATTGTATTTTTTTTTTCTTTCCATCTTTCTTCTGACATTGAGCATATGGTAGGCACGGGGAGTATCGACAGATGGGCTGAGACCAGCTTTTTATGTGATAAATGCCATTGTGTATGCAATTCAGGTAAGCTCCTAGCAAAAGTCTGATATAGAAATTCTGCAGAAAAGTTTATGGTGAATGTAAGGATATCCAGCATAATCATTCATATGATAGTTTGTTTTTGTTAATTCAGCATATTAAATCTAATATGATTATTTTTGCAAGTTTTTCTTTTTTGTGTTGTATAGTTTATTTTTGTAAAATTGTTCAAACTTAATCAAACAATTGTTCAATATTGTGTATAAATAATAGTTTTAATTAATTGAAGTTTTATTATTTCAACCTAGCGCATCCTACTTTTTCACTTAAATAAATGTGACTTTCATTTGAGCTCTTGACTTGACAATATTGTTAAATGTTAAGGCAGTCAAATCAATTGTAGTGCTCAAGTTGGCCCAACATTATTAGATGGATACCTATGAACCAGCAAACTTAAGCCTATTAGTTAGAGAAATTTTTAATAATATATTAAATCTTCAACACTATTTTCAATTTTCAATGTGGACGAATTCTAATTTTATTTGTGGTCAACAATCCCTTAATCTAGAGTTTCATCTACATTTTCAATTACTCTTATTTGGCCATAGAATCATTATGTGAACTAAGTGTAACCTGATACATCAAGGATGTCAACAAGATTCACTCTGCTTGTCCATTGCATGTATATTATGCTTCAATTGTTGTATCTTGGATCTCAAACCATGTGAGTGACTCAATTATTACTTGAACTATGGCGAATTGGCTCAATAGAAGCTTATCAACATCATTGAACACCTTGCACAATAAGAGCTACAAAATCACTTCAGTTTACCAAACAATTCAAACATTCTCAACCGTGATTTAATGTTGATAGACTCACGAGAGTACTAAGTCACATTGACCATTTAATTCCAACAAAACTTGATTCTTATACAGCTTTTATAGAGAGATGAATCAATGGAGATCTCATGTTGGTATAATACACTATTAGATGAACACTCAATAACTCAAAAGCTAAAATCTATGGGTAGAGATTTTGTTAATTATTAATTATGGCTCAAATACTATGGTCGGTTTCAAGGTGGGATTAATCTTAATCTCATTTGTGTTCTACAAAAATATCCAAATTTTCTTAGACTGAATGTTTAGTGTGAAGTGTAGGTGATCTAGTGAGGGATAACAAGGAAAAAATGGAGTTAGATATGGGGTTAAGAAGGCCTCAAGGTGATTGGTGCCTTGTTGGCCAACTCGTGTGAGAAGAGGAAGTAGAGTAGTTGATTAAACTAGAGCATTAAAACAGGTGGGGAGAAGAGTTGGAGCCATTTTTTGTGCTAGAAACTTGTGTTTTTGTTTTTTGGAGAGCTAGTTATGTATTATTTTAGGGGGTTTAGATATTTCCAAAAGCTAAAAGTATACAAATTTCTTGTTTTTTCTACTTTATACAGATTAGTTTCATCAATTTTGAGTTGATTAATGATTCAATGCTATTCACTTTCAAGATTATGGATGTTTGCAATAAAGTTGGTTCTAGGTGGCTCAAAGACTCGCAGTTTCTTATTTATATGTAAGAGTAATCATGGCGTTATGTAGCCCATTGGCTAAATTTATTATCACTTGCCTAACATGTAACTGAAATGATCATGTGCATATTTAAATGGTCAGTTTCTTGATGCTGGATTATTTATGTTTAGGAATTTTTGTTTTTCAAATCAATTTGAATTCCTTGTTGAGGGAATTGAATTTAAACAGTTCTTAGCTACACATGTATAGCTGTACTCAAACTCAGTTTTGATTTTGGAATCAAGTTCAATGGTCGAAGCTTTTGAGTTTGAGTGAAGGCAAGGTTGCTAGAAGCCAGCCATATATAAACCCTGCTTATGGAATTGTTGTATGGTTTTTGTGTCAATGCTAAATTAATTATGTAGCCTGTTTAAGAAGCAGCAATAAATTGGCGATACTGTATACAAATCAATGAAATTTTGGCAAACACAAATTTGGTAACCTAATTATTTATGGAATAAGCAAATGGTGCAATGTTTTACAAAATTTGTGCGAAAAGTTTAGTGGGCATGGTGGGGTACTTATTTTGGGGAAGGTGAAATTTCAAAACCATGTAGTTCGATAAATGTTAGAGGTAATATTACTTGATTTCTGTACAAAAAAAGATTCATGGAAGTGTTTATATAAGGTGACATATACTTTTACAAGTCCTTTCTCTTTGTAAAAGGATATGCCAGCATATGCTTTAGTTATTATTTTTCTTTTTGTCAAAAAGAAAATAGGAACCTTTCAATGTCCTCCTAGATAAGACATCAAATTAAAATCATGATCATGAATTTCATACTCCCACTATGTAGCTTGCCATGCAGTGATAATCTTTAGTAAATGCAATAATGAGAGGTAAATTAACTTTTGAGTTGCATATTAGTAATCGGAGGCTAGTTCAATGACGCTAACCTGAATCATGAATAATAGATGCCTTAGAGAGTATGCAGAATTAAATGACATTCAAATTGGCAGCATTCTTGTTAAGCAAGACAAACGTCAAAATCACACTTAGACCTACGTTTCTTGTTTTAAAAGCAGAATATTTTCGTCTATTGTGTATTATGGATAAGTTCAAAAGAAAATGTGTTAAGACTTGTCTGCTAAATACTTCTTATACTTAATGTTTTTAAGGTTGCTGTGTATGATCTACATGTTTTGATAACTAGGTCTGAGAATCGAAGTGGTCAAGATTTTAAAAACCAAAATTGATCTAGAGCTTAGTCCAACTAGAGTAATGGTTTGTTTACTTTCAGTGTAACTTGATGGTCAAATGTATGATAATTTTCCTACTCATGATACATGAATGGGGCATTTTGTAACAAGATCATCACAATTTGATGGGTACTTTAGGCAGCTTTTTTTTTTCATCTGGTGTCATTATTGAACTAGCACTTAGTTTGAAGTTCAAATTCTTTGTCGTGGCTTGTTATGTCGGTTCTCTAGATTGGAGTGCATTGTTGATTCTATGGTTTGTAATTAAAAAAATGCAATACTTCTAATAGTGTTCCATATGTTGCATAGTGACACTTGCATTGCATGTCAATCTAATGTCAACCACCTTTTATTCATTTTTTGAAAAAGTCTATTTGCATATGACATTCTTGATCATCTGATTGAGTAATAAATGCATTCTTAAGCATGTATGTTTAACCCAATGGATGGTTATGTGTATGTTGTAATTTAGGTTAATAATTTTTTTTGACTATTGAGAGATGGTTTAAGAGTGCTAGTTTTTGTTGCTTCCATCAAGGGTTGGAGCCTTTAGGTCATTTGTTCGTGTTAGAGGAGTAGACTATCCTTGATATGTTGTTAGCCTTTATGTACTAATCTCTTTTCTTTCAAACGATTGAGAAATCATTGGAGAAGTAAATAATATGGTCCAAGTAGGTCGGTTGAATTAGAGGAACGTTTCTTGTATGCTTTGAGAATGAAGCATCACGTTTTAAATCCAAATTTTATAAGTCTATAATAAGGTTGACTATATTATAAAATTTTGTAAGTGCTTGCTCATTTTATTATATGAAAAATAATATTATTGAAGTAGACATTTGAATGTCATGTTTGTATATACTAAATCATATATAACTGACAAGAAAACTTGACAAAAGGTATTAAATGAGCTTCATTAGATGAGAAGGTAATGCTGGCCGCTCGGAATAGGTTGGTTGGCAACCTTAATTATTCATAACAATGCAAGTTTTAACCAGTTCTTGGCAATTATAAACAAATTTAGAAAACACCCATTTTATCATTGGTCTAGTTAATTTGAATTGGATTTAAAATAGACTTCATTGGAAATTAATATCAAAGGAATGGGTAAGATATGAATTAGGTTGTATTCATTTCTTAGCTTTGATGCTCATTAGTATATATATTTATATATATATATAATTTTGGGTTTTTATAGTGAATAATACATTGAAAACAACATTGTATGTATACACATGCACACATATGTGGAGAGAGAGGGGAGAGGGAGAGAGGGAAGGAGAGAGTTGTGGCCTTGGTAATTGTTACCATTTAAATTGTAAGGCCATGAATTCAAGGTGCAAAAAAGGACGTTCATGCAAGTCTATGCACTTTTCTCTTTGCATCAAACCGCTGTTTTTTAAGGTTTGTTGTAGCCCATATTTCATTAAGTATAAGATTAGCTACAAAAACTATTGTCTTTCAAGATGATGACACATGAATCGAGAAAGATGAACATTCCCCCATCCTATTGAACTTTTTCAAATTTCACAATGTTGGCTACCAAATTTTGTCACACTATTTTCAATCTATTTGCATGAGTTAATTTGAAGGTTTTAAAATAAGATAACACTTGAAGGATATGTGCTCCATGTTTTCTTCTTGGCTAGCTTTAGCTTCTTTAGATGTGATTAATGCAAAGGTTACAGTATCTTTACCTTCTAGCCAAATCTTGTCATCCAAGTTAGTGAGCAACTTGGTTAGCCTAGCCCTTTCCCGAACTCTTTTAAGCTTAGTAGTGCCAATGAATAAGTTATGAATTTTCCTTCCCAAAACATATGTAACCTTAATTGTGCACAACCACTTAGCATTGGCTTGGCCGTTATCCTTCATCAGCTCATTGATGTTAAGCTCAACCAAGCAAAGGTGGAACCAAACAAGCAGACTATTGATTACATGCATTGATTAGGTAATTGGGGTTCCAGTTCTTTGAGATCAATTATGCTTTGAAGCCAAAATTAGGATTCATAATTGTGGTTGCGATGACAACAAAATAGAGAAGGGTTTATTGTGCAACTTTCTATACCTTTCATGCTAGATATAATAGAGCAGAAGCTTGGCAAGACAACTCTCTCTTGATAGAGGTACACATTAGTTTTTTTTTTGAACCAAACCATCTAATTTAAGTAGCCATGTTGGATTTTATTAGTTTGGGAAAAAATTTGATCATTGACACACAACACTATGATGTGAAAATTAGGTTTGCAAAGCCTAATGTGATTGTAATATTGTGATGGTTTTGTATCTAAAACACGTTTGCTAAGTAGATAGAGGTAAGTTGGGTAAGAATTGCTTAGTTAAGAAATGTATTAGTGCAAATTTTGTGATTGAAATTTCTCTCGAGCAAATTTTTGGTTTGGCATCTCACAATGTTTGGTAAGGTTCATCTTTTGTTGTGGTACCTAGAAACTTGTTGAGTTTTACTAGTTGGATAATCTTAAGAGTTATTGTCTTTTTTGGAACATTAATGTTTCTTTGAGGCTTATGTATCCATATTGGATATTTATTTGATAATTTCATGATACTTGCTTGATATTTATTTGATATGCTATGTGGTATATCAAATTTAAAAAGAAATTGAATGAACTGATACTCCTTGATATTTATGTGACACTATTAGGTCATATATTCATATTATGTATGATATATGTTATAGTATGATTAAAAAAATAAAGACAAATATTTATAGGCATGATTAAAAGAGAAATAAAAAAAACTTCGACAATATATATGAGATTCTTTTTCATTATAATAATAAAATTAACAAACCTTTTTATTAGAACATTTATATTAGAATTGCTTTAAAAATTTGAAATGTATGCTTGAATTATAGATGCTATGTTGTTAACTTGATATTATAAATTTTTATTATTATATAAATAAATAACTAGGATGTAATCTTATCAAAATATGATACCTATTTTTCATGTTCCTTTGTTACAAAAAAGTAACCCTTCTTTTATATGTGATAATGTTATTTTATTCGACTTACATTAACTTTCAAGTATTGTTTCTTATTTAATTGCTTTACCTTAACATATCTATATTCTTCTTTTTTGATATTTGTTGTGTTTATTTGTATCCTTGTATCATATCTTATTTGCATCATGGTATCATAATCATGCTTCATGGGTAGTCTTTCTTCTACTTGGCCAAGTACAAGTTCAATAATGTATTGGAAGGTGTTGTATAATAATGGATCAAATAAAAAAATTTGGGTGGTGTGTGTGTAACTAAATGTGATGTTTTTTTTGTAGACGATTGTATTATTTTATTCTATTTATACTTATGTTTAACTATTTTGATCATAAGGAATTGTTGTATCTTTATGTGTCCGTGCTTTTCTTTTTTGACATTTATTATATTATTGTATTTTTATCCATATCCATGTATCGTATTCATGTTTCAGGGCGATCTTTCTAAGTAATTAATTATAAGTTCAAAAAATTGCTTAATAAGGGACCAAATAAAAAATATTGGGCCTCCTTAATACTCTTTTGAGGAGTGTTCAAAACATTTTTACCATGTTGACCCAGCCTTTGTCTAAGATTTTCATCTTAATTTGAAGTTTGAAATAAATATAGATATTGATCTTACTAAAGTGACTCATTATGGTCTCCTAACCATGTTGTGTCTAGCATAATGCATTTAGATATATCACAAAGTTTGAGCAAATTATAGCTAAGCCTTCATCTTTGAGGCATGGTGCACCAGGATCTCTCATCTTCTAGAAATCATTGATTGGTCCACAACCTATAGAATGGTTGCAGCCAGGTCTTTAGTTTTGTAAAAACTGTCAAGTGAAACTGATACTTCATCTGTATGTGAACAAAAAAAAAAAAAAAAAAAAAAAAAAAAAAAAAATGAGGCGGTGTCAAATTCCAGTTGATATTTATGCTACAGAATTGTTAGTAGTGAAGGGATTTAAGGTTAATACTCACCCACTGCTTATCTACACAACTTGGTTGAAGATCTTGCTACGACCATCTTAAAAGTTATGGAGTAAAATGATGATTTATAGGAGATAGAAGACCTAAGTGCACTATTTCTGAAGATGAGGAACCTGAGTGTGATTTACCTTGAAACAAAGATGAAAGATTTTTCCAATTGGTGTCAACTCTAAGCAATGCATGAGATCCAGAGAAAGACACATGCACACTGATTCTATTGCTCTTGTCCAAAATCTCACTTGGCTTATTATGTTGTTCTTAGAAAGAACATCAGGAAGTATAATGGCAATTCATAGTCGTTCAAAAGGTCGACATTTTGCTTATAACTCATCTTTTTTTTTTGAGTTACCTTAAGTTCCGTAGAATTACTTATAGAATGATGCTACCTCCTTCAAAAATTCTATCTTTAGAAGTAATAATTTTTTTTTTAATTTTTTTGGCTGAACATTATATACATAGATATAATAAATTGTATCTATGCAGGTCAACTGAAAGCGTTGACTATGTTGTTTGACTTGATGCCAGCCATTGTCAACTTTGAGGCAGAATTAGTATGGGTCCTTGTTAATGTCAAATTTAACCTTAAGCTTTACAAATCTATAAATATTCAGTAAATAACCTGTTGCCCTATTTAAAATTGGAAAACGTCCTTTGGTCGTTTATGGAGTTTTTCGAGGATTCGATTCTTTAAACCTCTTCAAAACTTTTGCTGTAGTCAGACCAACTGTAGCATTATTCTATGGTGCCTTTTGTTTTCTGGATACTTCGTCTAGCTAAGCCTGGCCAGGCATTTTGATTTTATTTCTAAAATCATTTGTTATTATTAAATATAAACTCTATATAGTTATAAACTTATGTGGCTTTGACTTTTTTTTTCTTCTCGTTTTTGGGTAAAATCAAATTTTCATATCCAAGAAAATTATCTTTATGTAGATGATAAGGCTATGTGACCTAGGTGGTCTTGGTCATTAGAAAACTCTTGATGAGGATCCCCTAATGGCAGAGTGCCATAACGATAACTGTTGACTAATACATGAGGGGGTCTACCCATAACTATAGACATTGGTTTTCAGTTGTTTGCATTGTTTTTATACTGATCATTATCCTGCTATTGTTCGTTTGTTGGCATAGTGTAGGCTGTTTTAATTAGGAAAATCCGTTTGTGAGTTTTGCCTTCGCTAAGATGTTGCACAAAGCCACCTATTTTCTTAATTGTCACCGATCTACTGCCTTTGTAGTTTCTTATGGTTTATAAATTCCAAAAATAACTAATTTATGATTCATATTCTTTTTCAATTCTTATGACTTATTTAGTTGTGGCATCCAAGATGCACAATATTACCAAATTAAGCCAAATGTCATTAAAAATAAGAAATCGCATAAGAATGCATAGAAAATGAGAATCTGATTTAAACTCTAAGGGAAAAGGAAATCAAATTGGCTTGTTGGGACCACTGAAAATGTTACATGGTATAGTTAAAGCTGATTTCTTATATAAAAGGGTCGTGTGTTGCTAATAACTTTGTAAATTCCCTTGAAATCTATATGGGAGCTTGACAAGATAAGGCTGCCTGGTGGCAGGACATGATTGCAGTGCCTGGAACATGCCTCAGTGTAGTGTCATATATTTATGCCATTCACGAGCTCCAGAAACGAAGATTCCTATATTTCATTGTTTATATAATCTTGATGTACAGTTTGAGCATAATGAATGCCTAAGTGAAACATAGCAGTGTTTCTTTTGCAATAAAAAAAAAAAAAAACTTCTTTTATGGACATATGGGTACCTATGTGCAGTAGCATGGACTCATACATGCAAGGGTACCATTCAAATGTTCCACCTGAAGAAATGCATATTGATGCCTCTGCAGGTCACCCAAGAACTTGACGTCAGTGGAACTTATTAAACGTCTGTAGTTTGCTACAAATCTAAAATTGATATCTTCTTTAGTTTTCAACATTTTGAAGTCTGCAAAAATGGATGAGGGACAAAATATAGTAAAGCTTTGATGTTAAAGTTGGGATAACTGTAACGTGCCAAAAGTCGTTTATCCGAGCATCTTCAGAGCCTGGAATGAATTAAAATACAAATATGAATGGAACAAATTTAGAAAGAAATGTTCTCATTGTTAGCTATTCTGTCATTTTTCATCTATTGCAGTTTTTTCTTTGGCTGCTTATGTGGTGGAGGCCCATTCAAGCTATCATAATTCTGTCGAAGCTCTTCTTTGGAGGTTTGGTTTGTTATTTTCATTTAATTATGTATTCTGTATAAATCATAATAATCATATAAACATTTGGGTCCTTCGTTTAGGTGTTTCATTGTTTGCTGCCCTTGGTTTTCTTCTATATGGTGGAAGGTAAGATAGTTTTCATGCTTATTGAGCTAGCGTTTTTGCTGCATTCAAGTTATTAGGTATGTTGAACTTATAGATTGGCATGGACAAAGTTTGATGTTATATAATACTCAAACTAGACAAAATACTAATGGAAAAGGATCTGGAAATTTTGCATTTGTTACTGTTATTGTTATGTTATATTATGCTACTCTGTTACAGGTTAAAACCATATGTAAAGGTTTAATTTGATGTCATATAATATTCAAACTTGACAAACTATTGACGAAAATTGGAAATTTGTTATAGCCAGTTGCACTTAATGGGATGAAGATGATTTTTCTTTTATAGCACATGCAAGTAAACATTGGTTTTTCTTTTTGTTGCATCGGTCAATCTTTTCCTTTGTGTTTCTTTTGTTATTTTTCTTATTGAAAATGGTTATAACCTCTAAAGTAATGGACTATTTATAGGCTCTTCCTGATGTTACAACGCTTTCCTGTCGAATCGAAAGGGAGAAGGAAGAAGTTGCAAGAAGTATTTGCTTATCTTATCACATTTAATCGATCGAGCATTGCCTGAAAAGTTTCTATTTGTTTACTTGCACAGGTTGGTTATGTGACGACCATATGCTTCACATGTTTCTTGGTTAGATGCATTATGGTATGTGGTTGTCTTCTATTTTATTTTTTTGGCTTTTAAAGCTTTGGGAGATGCTCTCATGGCTGAGATGATTCCCTCTTGTTTGCAAGATGTGCTTCAATGCATTTGACAAAGGTGCAGACCTTGACGTGCTGGACCATCCTGTTCTTAACTTCGTATATTACTTGGTGAGTCCTGAACAATCTTATCTTTTCTAAGTTGCAAATACTTTGTCCTATAGTTTGATAAATGTTATAATGATATTATTAATTATTATTTTTTCTTTTTTTGGCTTATTTTTCTTAATAAAATAGTTGTATGGGTTCTTATAGTTTATGTTATTATACAAGTAGGTGGTTGAGATTCTACCTTCATCTCTGGTTCTGTACATACTGAGGAAGCTTCCACCAAAGCGTGGGATCACACAGTACCACCCCATCCGCTAAGCTGCTACGATAGCCACAAACGATAGATAGGTGAGTTGCTTCCTTGAATGATTGTTCATATATGGGAAACAGGAAAGTAAAAGTGAATGAAATTCTTTCAAATCTGTAAAGTCTCCTATCACTTGTTATAACATAACTCAAACATGTAGCTCTTCTTCTTCTTCTTCTTCTTCTTCTTCTTCTTCTTCTTCTTTTGTTGTTGTTATTGTGTGTGTTTTTGGCTTTCGATGGTAGTTTTTTTTGTTTGGTTATTTGTTAAAAGTGTTTTATGAGAATAATGAAGGAAAAAGAGAATGTAGGGTTGAAAAAATAAAGTCTCTCATCACTTGTTATAACATAACTCAAACATGTAGGTCTTCCTTGTTTTCGTGTTCTTTTGTTTGTTGTTCTTCTTTCTTTTTCTTCTTATGTCGTAGTTGTGTTTGTGTTTTTGGCTTTCAATGATATATTTTTTTTGTTTGGTGGTTTGTTGAAGTATTAAAGTATTTTTTTTGAAATAATAAAGGATAATGTATTTTATGAGGGGAATAATGAAAGAAAAAGAGAATGTGGGGTTGGAAAAACAAAGTCTTTTTTATCATTTGTTATAATATAACATAGTTGTTGTTGTTGTTGTGTGTTTTTGGCTTAAAGTGATAGTTATTTTTGTTGTTTGGTTGTTTGTTAGGAGTGCTTGAGTATTTTTTTTTTATTTGAAGTAGGATTGAAAAAAATATAATATCTTATCACTTGTTATAACATAGCTAAGATATGTAGTTCTTCTTCTTTTTTTGTTTTTGTTATTATTATTGTATGTTTTTGAAATGATAATTTTTTTTTGTTTGGTGGCTTTTAGCTTGTCTTATTATTCTTTTTTTTTTTTTCTTGTTTTGAAAGAAAAAGAGAATAATGAAAGAAAAAGAGAATGTGGGATTAGAAAAAGGTTGGGTTTGTTTTACCTTCTTTTTGATATTATTTTTGAATATAACATTTTGTTTCATTGTTTAACAAAATTGTTTTTAGAAATAAATTGTTTTTTTTTATGAAGATAATAGTAAATATTATTTTTTTCTTGTATAAATTATTTTCTAATATTTTTTTTTGTAAAAAGTTTAAAGATTTGATTGTGTATTAGCAAGAAGGGTGATATAGGGTTTTTGTGATTATAGCATTACTATTAGTTTTGTCTCATTATTTTAAAAATTTGTTTTAGGAAAATATTGTTTTTTATGAAAATACTGATAAAAAAATATTTTTTAGTTGAATATATTGTCTTTTAACATTTCTTGTAAAAAGTCTTAAACTTTGTTTATGTATTATGTTTTAAATGAATTTTCTAGATTTTTTAAACAAAAAGAGAATGTATGGTTAGAGAAAAATTGGGTTGTTATTCCTTCTTTTTAATAGAATTTTTTAATTATAACCTTTAGTTTTATTGTTTTAAAAAATGCTTTTTAGAAAAAGTTTGTTGTTTTATCAAAAGAATAATATAAATTATTTTTTTATATAAATTATCTTGTAATATCTTTTTGTAAAATGTTTTAAACTTTGTTTGTCAGCGAAAAAAATAATTTAGGGTTAAAAAATGGGTTTTCTTTCTTTTAATAATTGAGTTTTTTTAATTATAACATTAGTATAGCTTTATTTCATTTTTTCAAAAAGTTCCTTCTAGAAAAATTTTGTTTTTATAAAAATAATAATAATAGTATTTGCTTATATAACTTATCTTTTAATATTTTTTGTAAGAAGTTTTAGCCTTTGTTTATTTATCATGTTTTAATTCAATTTAAATTTTTTAAACTCTATTTTTAATAAATAAGTTTTATGAAAATTTATTTCTTTATTATATAAAATTTTCAAAGATCTTTTTGAAAAAAATATTTTATACAAAAAAAACTTTAACAATCTAGTTTTTTTTTTTTTTTTAAAATCACTTTTCTAAATTCACAATATATTATCAAACGAACCGCTTCCGTTGGCGTTTATACACTCAACTTCTTTGGTCGGCGAAATGTCGCGGGAAAGCGTTCTTTGTCGGAAGAAGACCGATCGAAATCCATACACTTTCTCTGCTCGGTGTGATACACCCGACCTCTTTGATTTTTGATTTCTGGGGCTTCGTAATCCCCTTTTCTTGCTTCCGGCGATGGCTGGCGAGAACGCCGTCGCGGTGGTGGACAATCCGACGTCCTCTTCCTTGGCTGAGAATACGCAGAAGTGGGGCGAGGGAGCTGCGAAGGCGAAGCGGAAGGGGCGTCGGGTGGTGGCCCGGCTATGGAGGGTGATTTTCGGAAGGGGAGGAGACGACTATGAGAAGAGGTTGAAGCATCTGTCCAAGGAGGAGGCTTCCCTTCATTCGAGGATGAGGCGGAGGGCCCTCAGTTCCCGCAGGATGGTCAAGAATGTCATCATCATCTCTCTCGTTCTTGAGGTACTTGTGTTTCACTGCTGTATTTGTACTTTCCGGAGTCTTCGCGCGATCTATTGAGCGATGTGTACTTCAGACTGCGATAAGTTCGTCATATACTTGGCAATTGAGAAAATAAAATAAACCCCTTCTTTTCGTGTCTTGTACACGAGAAAGCGTACTGCAAAAACATTTCCTTGTAACTCATAATTTTAGCATTTCCGGTTTCCTTGTAAGTTGCTGCTACAGTTTTTAGGTGAAATTTGTTTATTTCCATTGCCAATCTGGCTTCCCAACCCCAAAGTCTATCCTTGGGGTAGATGTTGTAATTAATACAAGTCAATGTGCGAGTAACATTTAGATAATACCTTGAGTGTGAATACATATCTGACGCAAGAGAACTGTTGTGTTTGCAGATCATTAGTATTTCTTTTCTTTCTTCAATTCTCATCCCATTCATTCTAAAAAGAATTTGAGGTAGAAAAGGTGAACCTCAACGTAAATTTGTGATAGATAATTGGTGAAAGCTTTAGTGATTTCCGAACTTTAATGATTCTCCACACTTATAATGACCTAAATTCTCTCACATTGTGTATTTCCTACAGCTTATTTGGTAAGGAATTTGAGAGTTAACAAGGATTTGATCTGCAAGCATGCCATCAACATAACTTCAAAAAAATAGACAAAAGTTTTAATGATTTTTCAACATAAAGGAACAGTACTTTTTAACTTGAATTCTTAGAGAGTGATTAAACTGGACATCTCTATGTGAGAACTACTTCCCCACAATCCTGCTAGTAAACCACCATATGGAAAAAATACATGCATGCCTTTTTCCTTTGCATTCCTCTATAGCTCTTGTTATAGGATGTTTGTTGATTGCCATTTATCTCTATGACTTCTTGTTTTCCAATATTCTTTTGATTCGTTACAGTTTGGAAACATATTTAAAAAGGCATTTCAGTCTGTCCTGATGATTGGTTCATGGCAAAGTTATTTGTTTATTATGTTATAAATAGAAATGCGCAAGAAAAAATTATGTGAACATATTTGCTTATGAAAACTGCTTAGTTATAAGCTAGAAATGTACTTTGACTTAAAAGTACATGAGAGCCCAAGCCTTCATGTATGATGCTTGGAGATGACATTACTCATGTTGTTCTGTCAGTAAGCAATTTTCAACCTTAACTATTCTTCATGTGCAACATCAATTATGTCCTGTTTTTGTCCCACATTACACTGTATATTAATGTATTAAGCGCCGGTGTTATAAGTTTTCTGTTAGCTTTAGTACCTGGGCTTCTTTTATTATGTTTACATGGCTTCAGTGATGTTTGAAATGACTAATAACGTTTTTTAAGCAGGTTGCTGCAGTGATTTATGCTATTATGACAACAAGATCCTTGGATCTGAACTGGAGGATGAGAGTAATAAGGATGTTATCAACGTTTGCCTTGCCTGCCTTATCATTTCTTGCATATTCGGCATTAACAAACCTCACAAGATTGTGTAATTATCTTTATCACTCTTATCATTTGGTCAAATTTTCTGATTCATTTATTTCTAACTTACATTAAGTTATGCTGCTCAATTTTTTTTTTCTTGAAAGTGGTTGTATGTTCTCTTCTTTCCTTGATTTCTGATGCTTTCTTCTTGGTTTCGTACATCATCCTTATGAATATCCTTGTGAATTTGGTTAAGTATGAATGAATTTGTTGTTTATATAATTTTTTTTTAAGGAAATACAACATCAAAATATGGTCTTTGAGCTTCCACTTTCTGTAGGATGATGCATCTTATTTAAAAAGATTTTCTAGTTCTAGAGTGGAGCTGATTCTGATTTTATGAAGATAATGATTCATTTTGTTGCTTTCTATGGATGAGTCGTGTGTTGAAAGCTTGGAAAGAAAGAAATGTATATTTCTCTGACAAATTTTGAGTAAATGAAATAGAGGTTCTGTTGTTCTTGTGAACCAGGTAGGTAGATACGAACAATATTCATTCGCAACTTATAAATCAGTTTTTGTTTCATCTATTGGCTCTACTTGCTGATTAATCTTTAGCCCTCTTCATACATTTCTGATCAGCTTGTCTAGTTTCTGCAATCTTCTTATCAATAATTTCCCTCCCCATGCATCCCTAGCACAACCCTAAATTTTTACAAAGGAGAAAATTAATAATAAAATGTTTTTTTAATCTTTGCAAAAAATTTATGTGAATTGAATCGCCTACCAAAACGTAAGCTAATGTTTATGGGGTTCAGCTTCTCAATGGGTTTTGGTTTCCTGATAGCTGAAGTCATTGAGCTGTTATGTGCCTTTGTTTCTCCATGACAACTCTAGTCTTGCAGCTAAAAGGATTGTTTTATAGGAATTTTCATTATGTTCCACTTAGAAGTTGATAAGTTTCTTGTATTAAGGTCTCTTTGGTGAGTAGCCATTAGCATCACTGTTGCCTATTATTGAATGATTTGCAATTCTTGTGATCTTTTGCATTTAGAAGACCTGTTATTTTCTGTACACTTGTAATACAAGAAGGTGATTTACCTTTGATGTCTGTTTAGTTGATAGGAAGGACCAGAAGACACTGGAGAAGCTTCGTGCAGAAAGGCAGGCAAAGATAGATGAGCTTAAAGAGAGAACCAATTATTACACTACACAACAGCTGATTCAGGTCTATTGTTTTATTTTTGGCACATAGGCATCATACCAATTTACTTGCAAGAGTGCAGCAACTAACACTGGATTCTCTGATACAGAGATATGATCTGGATCCCACAGCAAAGGCTGCGGCTGCAACTGTTCTTGCAACAAAGCTGGGAGCTGATTCTGGCTTGAAGGTCTTCTTAGGAGACGAATCTATAGAGACATCACAACTGGCAAAAGCTACGATGTCGAGATGGTACAATCTAAGAGCCTTCGAAACCTTAGACCATCACACACAAGGAGTCACAGCACAGGAACTTTGATCCAATTTGTTTCCAACCCAAATGAACATGATGAAGATGAACAAAGTCACAAGTTTGTTGAGCATTACAAGGGTTTGAACCCTAGCAATGGTGGATGGCTTGCTCGAATTGCTGCCCTACTTGTGGGTGAGGAACCAACCCAGTGCTATGCTCTCATTTGTAGCAATTGTCATATGCACAATGGTAAGTGATTGAACTGATTGAGAATGACTTGTGTATACTTCCTGTAAAACCCTAAACCAATTTGATGAACAGGGTTGGCAAGGAAGGAGGATTTCCCTTATATCACATACTATTGTCCCCGCTGCAATGCTCTAAATGGCCCGCAGCAATAGGATTCAACCTCTTGCAAAGACACACCAAGTGTTCTTAGCAGCCCTTCCTCTTTGTCAGGTGCTCCAATTGCAAGCAAGTTGTCTCCTCTTGAAGAACTGGCTGAAGGAGTTGAGGAGATTTCTGAGTTGTAGTTTAACTTTGATTGTGTTGGATTAGGGTTTCTTGGTTTTTTTGTTTGGTTGGTGAAGAGCTGGGATTGGAGAGCTTCTTTTGTACTCTTTTAAGCTCCATTAGGGTTACTTAGGTAGAGAAGTTTGGATCTACATTGTTATAGCACATGCATTTTTTTGTCCCTTGATAGTTTTGATTCATGTGGATAAATGTTTGAATTTAGTTAGCCTTTTGTATTTTGTGGTCTTGGTCTTCTATTTGAATATTTTTCTTTTATTTCTTATCCTCGTTGGTATTTCTAAGGTTAATTTGATGTATTGTTCACAGTGAAAATGTAACGAAGGCTTGACCCGATTATTCTCTTATTGAAGATAGTATCTTATGAAATGTCATATTATTGATATAACGAGAGATTAGTTGTAAAAAATTTTCAATCATTTCTTTAATAATGAAAATATTATGGCCTCTTGTTTTACTTTATAGTATGGCATTTGGATTCATTTGTCGATTGTATCCTCTTTTTCTCAAATTGTCAAAGACTTGGAAGTCAGTTCTTCTTTTTGTTGATCGCATGTTTACTCATGTTTATAGTGAATAAAACTTTGTTTTTGATTTGGTTATTAAACATGTTTTGTATGAGGATTTATTGTGGGTATAGTTTATGTCTATATCGTGCAAATTAATTTTTATTTTGTTTGTTGATCATTTGTATAAATTATTTTTATTTGTTTATAATTTGGGTGATGGTCACATCTTTAAAAAAATATTTTTTATTGAAAAAATAAAGTTTGTTGTGATTTGAATATGTTTTATTTTATTTGTCATTATGAATTGTGTTGCATAATTTATTGAGCAGCTCATGTAATCTTCAATGCTTCACAATGAGACAAAAGGTTCTTTAATGAATCATCCAAATACCTGATAACCTTGTTATCGTGTCATGTGATCAATGGTTGTTTTTAAATGAGCAGATGCATTGGAACACAAAACGTGAACCGGTACTATCAGGCAAGCGTTTCTATCTCTGTGACGCTGCTCTAAACCCTTGTCGTCCTTCTTCGATCATCGACTGCCTTAACAGGTTCGAAATGTGGAGATGGAAATCACCGATTCGTGTTATCCGTAGCTCGATCCTTCGGAAGTTTTCTCCTTCTCCGGAAGCTCTGAGAGTGTTCCGGAGCTTGCCGCCTGCGCCATCCGAATGGGCTTCCCGGATCTCCACCGGCTTCCTGAACCGTGAGTTTTGCTCCGCTTCCAACGAATTGTCGCTTGCAGATGACAAAGCATCTCGTGGCCTAGAGAAAAATTCAAGCTTACCCTTGCACGAAGCCGATGATTCTCCTGTCGAGCTAGGTGGGTTGGGTTCTTCAGGGGATTCCGTTTCGTTTAATGGTACTGAGAATGAGAAAGGGGTGGGAGTTGGTGATTTTTCATTTGGAGTTGAGAACAATGATGAAGAAGCCGCATCTGAGGTCCCGGAACTTGACATTGACCAAGTTGAGAGCGTTATATCCATTCTTCAGAGCACTTTGCCACAGGATATTGGAGCAAGCTTGGATAGGCTTGAAGACTTGCAGCTGAGCGTGGAGTTTGTTGTGAGAGTGTTTCAGGAAGCTCACGTTTCTGGGAAGAACCTAGTTTCTTTCTTCAGATGGGCCATGAGAAAGGAAGAGACAGTAAAATGTTCAGTGGCGTTGGACCAACTCGTGCGTACAATTAGTGCAACTGATGAGCTCAATAAGATGGAAGCGTACCTGTTGTGGGATTTGATCAAGGAGATTGGCAAGGAGGAGGGGATCGTTAAAACTGAAATGCTCAATCAGCTTATATCTATTTTTGGAAAGTTGCGAAAACCCAAAGCAGGGCTGGAGGTTTTCAACAAGTTTGGTGAGCTTGGCTGTGCTCCAGATGGGAATACATACTATTTCACAATGGAAGCTCTTGAAACGAAATTCATGGTTGATGCTTTTTGGTTGGTTTGTGAACGGATGCTTAATTCTGGAAGCCTACCTGATAGAGAGAAGATTGCTAAGATCATCTTATTCCTATGCAAAAGGAAAAAGGCAAAAGAAGCACATTTAGTTTATTTGCTAGCAAAGGAGAATAATATTTTCCCTGGGCACGATGCTTTAGATGTTTTGATTGCTGGGTTATGTGCAAATGATGATTCTGTTCACTCAGTTTTAGAGCTATTGGATGACTATCCGAAAGAGTCGCTCAGATATGCGAACAGAACCTTCTCATTTGTTTTGAAAGGTTTGAAGAGGGTAAAAGATGTACAAGCTGCAAAGAAGTTGCTTTTGAGAATGGTTGATTCTGGGCCATCGCCAGGAAATTCAGCCTTCAACATTGTCATAACAGCGCTCTGTAAAGAGGCAGAAGTGGAAGATGCAATAGCTCTGACAAAGCTTATGGAAAGCAGAGGCCTCACACCAGGTGTCTATACTTACAGTGTTATCATGAGTGGCTATGCGAAGGCTGGTCTAATGGATGAGGCGTTCAAGATCTTCTGTGATGCAAAGAAGCATCATAAAACATTTACACCTGTCACATACCACATACTTATTCGGGGTTATTGCAAGATTGAGGAATATGAGAAGGCACTTGAATGCTTGAGGGAGATGAAGGAATATGGAGTGAATCCTGGTGCTGACGAGTATAATAAATTGATAAAAACTTTGTGCCTGAAGGCCCTTGACTGGCATTCTGCTGAGAAACTATTGGAACAAGCAAAAGAGAATGGTTTGTGCCTTGATGAGGGAAATGGAAGCCTTATTGCAGCTGTCAAGAGTCTAGAGGAGGAGGAAAAATTGGAAATGGCCAAAATTGATGCTTAGATCTTGGTGAAGTGGACAAGAATGCCAATTTTATAACTCCCTATTATTCTTTGAAAATGTACCTGTGCGAGTAAGTCCTCAAGTCATATTTTGATTTATTTCACCTGAATATGTATGAGGTTGTGCGACCCACTTCAAATTTTGTATTACAAGTTGATCTATATCCCTTTGATGCAATTTTCTTGCAGTGAACCTTTTGTCATTGCATTAGAAATTAGTTGTTGGACAAATGTATTTATATTTCCTTAGGTTTATTGGAGAGTTCGAGGGATTCATAAAGGAAATAAGGTTGCATGTGTCTTTGAGATATAACTTTGTACTTGAAATGCTTTGCATCTTGTGCTGAAAATTATAAAATGATTTTGGGTATATTACCAAGATGATAGGGTGATGTTTTATATATAGGATAGGGTGATGTTTTATATATAGGGTAGAGTTTGTTGCAATAGTTCGGTCTAGAAATAAAGCTCCTTTCAGTTAGACCACCAATTGACAAAAAAGGTTTTAGTTTTATTCACTAAAGTCTTAGCAACCATCTTGTGAATAGTTGTATGTAGATTGATGGGGTGGAACTGTGCCAACTTATTTACCGTTTAGACCTTGGGAATTAGGAGCACTTGATGTTTACTTCCATTTACATGGCATGAAATATCTCTCAGACAGGTGCTGACCACTTTAAATATTCATTAGTGATGCATCAATACCCCCTTCACGAAGGAGCTTGTAATCCCATCAATGCTGAACGCATGATTACTAACACGAGCACACTGCAGGCACCTCCATCTACTACCAATCCCTTGGCTTGCTAAGAATTGATAACAAGTCTAAGGGGTGGCATGGAGACATTCGAACACATGGAAATGTTAAGAGTTCCATTATGTCTCAATGTCTTCCTACGCTTTGGCATCCTGCAGGTTTAATCGTCAGTAGATATGAATTTTTATGTTTTCTACAAGCGATGACTTTAAACTAGTGTTCCAATCTCCATGAGAAAGGCATTTCTAGTACATTACTACTACCAAGTCTCAATTCACCATGTTTGTGTTATAAGCAATCACCAACTATAACAAACATACGTGCTCCTTGGCCAAGTGCCCATTAACTACTTGTTCTCTGCCATGACAAGAGGCAATACTCTGCTCCATATAATTTGCAACAGAAAAAAGACTGCCTACCTAGTATCTACTCTGTTGCATCAGAGTTTGAAGATTTAGGCACATTTGTGATTTGGATTTATAGATGAACTACTCTTTGTGGGGAGGTCTTAAGCACACATTCTCACAGGCAGCATGAAATGATAGTCAATTTCCCCAAACTCGGGCCTACTGCTTAGTGGCTTGATGTTAATCTTCTCTTGCTATAAGAGCAACAGGTAGTTTTCCGATCCAATTTGAGTAAGGTGTTAGACAAGCATGCCAGGGAAGGACATAAGAGCATACTAATTCATAACACTCAATGGGACTAATCCACATCATAGATCTTCCCTCTTTATTATTGCATTATGCAAACTTTGGTTTAACAAAAATAAGACAGATTGTCATGCAACGTAGAATCGACAAATTCTTATTCAATCAGACTTGAAGTAAAAGGGTTACCTCCATCATCTCATAGGAGAGGATACAGTTAAAACCATCACCAACAACTATAAGCTTAGTCACCCAAGCTGGATTGGATGGCCTCCCAATCCTCCATCTACTATCATCAAATCTATTAATAGAAAGTTTGAACTCACACAAGAATCGAATCCATTTGTAACCAAATTACACACAATCTCGAAAACAAGGGAGACAGCTAAAATCTCTTATACAAATAAGGAGGATCCATTATTTCCTCACAAAGGAAATAACTCAAAATGAGTGATACATTCTCTTTTTCTTGAAGGAAATTTTTTCCTCTTGCTCTTTCTTTCTTACCTTTACCGTCTTTATTTTCTTGGTATCTATAGTTTGCAAATAGCACGTGTTAAATTTGAAATGTACTAAGGTTAATGATATGCTCATACTTGGTTGGTCATAGCCATTTATTTTTTCTTTAATTATTCAGTTGGTTTTATAGTTAATTATGTGATAAACACCATTTTCTTAGAATTCAACAAAATTAGGCTAAATTCTTGTCATATGACGAATGATTGCAATTCAGCTGTCACATATTCGTTCTATGTCAATCCTAAATCTTAGAGAAAATATTTTAACAATATCAATTCCTTGCTTATCTCAGTGTTAGCAATTTATTAAACCTTGATAGTAGAAAGATATGCATTTTTGTAGCCCAAGCTATAATGGGATAGCTCTGTACAAAATCGAACAAATTCATGTAGACTTCTTCTCCCAAGATCTCCTATCATATTAGCATGTGTATAAACTTTTGAGATTGATCTTGAGCCTCTAAAACAAAAATACATCTTGATACACTTATATGTAATTAAAAATTCACTTCACAATCATAATGAGCCCTATGATTAAATAAATCTATGCTCATTTTATCAACATTATGTGTTAATTCTTTCTTTGTACATGTCATAACATAAATCATACTCCTAATTAAGGAATAGGGAATTGTTTGCACCTCCTTCTCTACATTTATTATAAATCAAAGTTTTTTAAATTAAACTTTGTGTGACTTATCTATAATCAATATATCATGAATATATAACACAACTATGATGAAGTTATCTCTAGAGATTTTTTGTGTATACACGTAATGATATACAAAGCGTTTTTAAACCCAAGATTCATCATAAATGATTCAAATTTCTTGTACAATCTTCATTATATGCTTTAACCCATATATTTTCTTAAACAAACACTCTTTTTGTCTACTTCAAACCCCTTTAGTTAAACCATGTAAAAATATCTTTGTTGTAATGTGGAGTAGTAGTCTTCACATCAAGCCAATGTATCTCCAAGTCCAAACTAGTTACTAGTCTTATTGCCATGCGGATGGATATTGGTGAAAAGATCTTATCAATTTCTATTACCTTCTGATTAAGGCCCTTCACGAACAAATGAGCTTCGTACTTCATCTTATCGCTTTCTTGTTTATCTTGGGGACCCATTTGTTCTTCAATTTTTCTCTGTTCTTTGGACTATTTTTCAGATTATTTAGTGCTGTTTCTCATATTAGAATGCATGACTTTCATCTGCTTTGCTTTATTGCAGTGAATTATCATTTCTGGGAAATTCCTTCTCATCCATAGAGAGTTGGTGTAATTAAGTGAACTCTTGGTTCATTTACTGCATCTTTTGGAGGGGTATGTTTCCCCTAATTAACAATATGATCATAATGAGTTTTATCTTCACCATCCTCTTAATCTCATTTCTTCATCTTTATTACATGCAATTTGTATTGGTGAAGGAAGTTAAATTTGATATGCACTAGCTTGTAAAAGCTGCTTAGTTTTTTTTTCATTGTGTTCTATTATTTGATTTTCAGAAATATGACATCCCTGTTTTTGTGAAGTTTTATGCATATATATATATTCTATGAATATACAAGTAATGACCTTATTGTTAAGTTTTCTTATTCTTAGCTATGTGCTTGAATGAAGTGCAACTTAATTTTTCATATGAGAATATAAGATGTCATTACCTTCCTTAAACTCACTATTAAACATTGTATGAAAAGGCACTATAGAGACATGCTAATCAAGTAATAGGTTATTTGTATGTCTTCTCCCCAAAACTAACATGTTTTTGTTGTGCTCATCATGCTCCTACCTTTCTCCACTAATGAGATTTATTCTCTTTGTCACATCATCTTGTTCAAGGGCATGTGGAACTGTCTTCTCATGTCAAATAACATGCTTACCCCCAATATTTGTTCTAAAATATTTCAACTTTGCTTTTCTTTCTCTCTTGATCATAACTTATGAAAAATTTGTAAGATGATTTTTGTTTTCTATAGGAACATTCTAACATTTTAGAAAGCAACATCAATGAATGTATCAAAGTAGGATTCAACATCTAAAGAATCATGTTTTGCAAAAAATAAATTATCATTTGCTAATGATTGCAACCCTTCCCTTTGATGTGTTTATGCATAATGAACAACAAATCATGATATATATTAAAAATGTTTGATAAGTTTTTAAACATTTTTGTCAAAAATGACTTTAAAGTTCTTGTTTGTCTTGTCATAAATTTGGGGTATGGTGAATGCTTTGCAATGTTAGATTTTATCTTGTGTGTCTTATGTTGATAGCAATCTTCATATAATAGGAAAGGAAGAGATAAAATGGAAGTCCTTGGTTGGAAGTGAGAAATTTCTTATTTGACATAAGAAGTATATTGTTTATAAATCATTTGATTTGTTTCATTTTGATTGAATTGTAGCAAATGGGGGGCTAAATTGGATACAATATATTTTTAAGTGGTATTTAATAACTTAGAAGCTTAAATTTATGGATATAAATTATATTAATTATACTTAAATTTTGAATGTTATATTTAACTTATAATATGTGCGAAACATAATCTCACCCTTCTTCAATAAGCTTAATATATAGATATTCATTTTGTTTTCCTAAATGAACAATGAAGTAATCACTTGATGTTGTCATTGTGGTTATCTTCTCATTTATGATTTGTTTTTTTATTCTCTATTTTGGAAATATAGCATGCTCTTTTCATATGTTTTTCTTTTTTTGTTGCAACAAAGGTAAATTAGCTTTTGTTGTGGAAAATCATTAAAACCTTTGAATTTTTATGCTTTTTGAATTTGCTTTTACCTTTATTTTCAATGAAGAGAGCCCAATAACAATTATTCTCAACATCATTTCTTTATTTAACAAGTTACAAGTAATTTTTCTTGTGATGGGCACTTCATTTGATGTTAAGTTGATGAGAGTTATGGCTAGTCATAGAACTTAGAATTTGTGCCTAAGGTTTATCCTTCCTCATCATCTTTATAGCAATTGATTGATTTATTGAAATTTGGAATTCATTTAGATGTATTTTTATGAAAATGTTATTCTTGTGCATCAATTGATAAGCTTTTTCAATTAAGGAAGAATTTTTTTAATGTTCTTTGATTAAAAAGTTTTGCTAATTTTTAGTAAAAACGAACAAACTAAACATTTGATAGCATATAATACTATCAAACCACTCTTGCATATTCTCAAGCTAATTTCATGTTTCACTCTATTTTAGATTTTGTTTGACTTGATATCATCTCTCATAATAGGTGTATAGAAATTCAAAGAGTAAGATATCTTCATTTTGGACTTTTATGTTATCCCGTTTGATGTGATCAAAATTGTCATTCTAGATCAGATTATAATTTTAATTTTGACTAATTCTAAAAAGCATTTTAATCTCATATCAACTTTATAATATAAGATTGTACAATAAGATATTTTTTTATCTTTTCAAATAAGAATAACATAGTAAGAATAATAATTATGTCTAAATCTATAATCAAAGAGAAATAAAATAAATAATAAAAGATTTTATCAAATTTATTGAAATAATTAACTTTTTTGAATAAAAGTTTATAATATAAAATCACATTTTTCTATCTCAAACTTAGATAAGTTCAAACAATTTTAACATAAAAATACTATAAAAAATGCCCAAAGAAAAATAAGAAAATTAGAGCATATAAAGGTTAAAGCAAAAATATGCATTAGAAATAAGCATCTTAGAGCAAAGATGTTAAAAAAAAATGCAATCTCCTTTCTTGATGTTGGTATGAAATAGATACAAGGTTAAACGATATTGGAAAAAGGTAACTAATATGGCTAATATAGGGAAACAATTGATGTATGGTCGAAAAAGATGATTAATAAAAGAAGCATAGTTTTTTTTTTTTTTTTTGGTTTAATTCATATCTTTTTTTTGGGTGTAATAGTTTAGTTTATTTTTTGATAAAAACTTTTTTTATGAGAACTCTTGATTTGATTAATGATAGGTTTATGCAAATTAAGTTAGCTCATTTAGCCAAACACCAAATATCTTCTCTTTATCTTTCTTCTTATTGTAGATGATTTGGTTTGATGTCATCTCATATCTTTTAGTTATTGGTGCATTAGGTCTATTGATCACATGCATTTTCTATAGTTTTGTATCTTGTTTGATTTTATTTATAAAATTCTTGACATGCTAAAACATTGGTTGATAATAAAAAACAATAATATAGAAATAATGAAATGTAAAATATTGATAATACTTCTTAATTTCTTTAATGGTTAAATTAGGAGGGCTTGAAAGTTAATATTAGTGTCATAAAACTTTGATTAATAATGTTCTTAATAAAGTTTATTGTTGTCATTAATTTTGTCTACATTTATGCATATTATGGGGATCATAAGATATGAGAAGTGATGATTGGCTTTGTTATTGAAGTTGTGTTTGATACAATTAAATTATTGTTGATTATTTAGTTAATTAATAAAAAATAGGTTTAAAAAGTATTATTTTTAAGTATAATTATGTTTTCATAAATATAATATCAATAAGAATTTCATAAAATGATTAAAATAGTTTTAATTTTTTTATATAAATATAAAGTGATCTTTATTGATATTATTTTGTAAGGTTAAAGTTGACTTTTGTTTTTCTACATCATTCTTACATTTATTTGGATTAAGTAAGAATGTTTTAATATAGGCATTTTGAAAGCATTTTTATGAAAAATTGTATTTGATAACAATGCATAAACAAAGCCTAATGTTTTGTTGGTTAGATTGAATGTCACTTTTGATGTACAATTGATATAAACGATAACATATCATCCTAATTTTGTCTCATATTTTACACATTATTGTTCATTCTAACATATTTCAAGCTCTTCGCATTCCTTGCTCTTTTGATTATAAGTTTAATAACCAAAGTTTATTGAAACTTAATGTTTTATTTATTTATATTTTGTTTTAGTAGAAAAATACTTTTAATAATAAGTTTTTTCTCTTATAACTTGAAGAGATAGTATAACTCTATTTTTATCATAACATGCTTTTAATATAAAGAAATTATTGTGAAGTATTTGAATAATTTTATAAATTATTTTTAAAAAAAATATTTTATATTTAAATAATATATTTTTGTTTCCAAAATTATCATATTTAATGAAAAATTACTCAAAAGATATATAATTTTAGACAAGGAGATCATAATATCATACTTCAAAATCATATTTAACATAGTAATAATTCATTTTTATAAATATTTTTGATAATTATTCAAATATTTATTAATTATTTTAGTGAAGTATCATTAATGACATTACTAACAAATGACAAATAGTACTTATATTGTACACCAGTAATGGTAATTTTTAATTCATTATAATTATAAGACAATTGATTTGTCATACAATTAACTCAAATGATGATTAATAAATAAATTAATTTAAAATTTATTATCATTAGTTATCTTTAAAAGTTTTGCTTACTATTAAGAAATATAGAACACTTAGTATTATAAAATAATTAAAATATCTTATCTTATGCGTAAAAAATAATGTAAAGCGAAAGATTATGTATTTATATATATATATATATATATATATATAGAAATGGCGGCCGAACCCTTGCTTCCACTCCCGCCGGCGGCGCCCCTTGGCCTTTAACCACCTTCATCCCATAGCAATGGCCCCTTTGATCAGTTCACGCGAAGGCTGTCACTAGCCCATGAGTATACAGAAAATCTGATGTCGCGCAGTTCTTGGGAAGCTAGCTTCATGCTCCAAATGATAGGCAAGGCCGGAGGGAACCTCCGGCGAAAACCCACAATCTCATTCGATTTACGGAGCATGTCAAACGAGTCCACTCCGCGTTCGTCCTCTGGTCCCAACGAGAAGAAGGAGAAAGTCATTGTGATTTCCGGTCCTACAGGGGCCGGAAAGAGCCGCCTCGCCTTGGAACTGGCCAAAAAGCTGAACGGGGAAGTCATCAGCGCTGACTCTGTCCAAGTTTACCGTGGCCTGGACGTCGGCTCCTCCAAACCATCCATCGCTGAGCAAAAAGAAGTACCCCACCACCTGATCGACATATTGAGCCCATCGGATGAGTACTCCGCCGGGCAATTCTTCAAGGACGCCCGGAACGCCACCCAAGAAGTCATCAGTAAAGGGAAGGTACCCATTGTTGCTGGAGGTACGGGCCTCTATCTGCGGTGGTACATTTACGGGAAGCCCGACGTTCCAAAGCCATCTTTTGAGATTACTTCCGGAGTGTGTTCGGAGCTCCTGCATTTACAGGAGAAGTGCAAGTGGGATGAAGCCGTAGAGCTTGTAGTGAACTCCGGTGATTCCAAGGCCTTATCTTTGTCACTTAACGACTGGTATCGCCTGCGCCGAAGTCTCGAGATCATCAGGACCTCAGGTTCCCCTCCCTCCGCCTTTGCCGTGCCATATGACTCCTTCAAACAGCAAGAAGCAGTAAAAGATCTCGACTTTGACTTCCTATGCTTCTTCTTTACAAGCCCCAGGGTCGACCTTTATCGTGCCATTGATCTGAGGTGTGAGCGGATGCTTATGGAAACTGAAGGCCTTCTTCGCGAAGCTTCGTGGCTTCTCGACATTGGACTTCAACCCAATGTGAACTCCGTGACTAGAGCTATTGGGTACAGGCAGGCGATGGAGTACTTGTTGGAATGCAGAAAGAATGGTGGGAAAAGTATGGCAAAGTGCTTCCTTGCGTTTTTGTACGAGTTCCAGAAAGCATCTCGGAATTTTGCAAAGAGGCAGACGACTTGGTTCAGAAACGAGCTCATCTATCAATGGATTGATGCTTCAAGGCCAATGGATATTATAGTCGATTTTGTTTACAGAGCTTACAACAATGGTAATGAGCAGCAGATGGTACCCACGCATTTGCAAATTAAGAAGGATGTCTATGACCGGAAGGAGAGCATTGAACTGAAGTCTTATCGAACCAAGAATAGGTTTTTCAGGAATGAAGCAGATTGCCAACATATTCTACAATGGATATGGAGAACCCAACAAAGGTTAGCAGCATAATTTCTATTTTGCTTGAACTTTATTCTGATTATCAAATTGGCAAAGCAATTTAACTTATTTAGCTAAGATCATCATATTTATTGATTACTGTAAGTTCAAATTTTTATGTTATGCATGACTCATCTCCATTTAAAAAATTCTAAGAAATAGTTAGATTATTTATTTTTGACACAATTAGCTTTATTTAAACAAATTAAATCAATTGCTGCATAGTCTAGCATATTCCTAAATCAAATATGTTCTGAAGACTTCATGATGGCAGCATCTATGGTTTATGTGATTATAAAAATGTGATCTGTAATACAAATTAGCAGTTAATGCTCATTAAATGGTTTTATTTAACTATTTGGTTAAGGTCATTATTGATGCTACTGGCTAGTGTCATGTGCTGTATAACCTATATTATTCCCTAGACTAAGCATCCTTACATATCTCAAAGAACACTATGCATTAGGAGAGCTATCCAAAGACTTCATTGCCTCTTTTTGAGAACCAAAATGTTATTATTGTGATTGAAAATTATTTATTGTAAATTTTATGGCCAATTTATTACCTTTTTTAATTTGATTCTCACCATTGTAGGGAACATGTTATAGTTCATTGTGAGATGCTAAGGCTTTGATTTATTTGTAGGAATTATGGTGAGAGTAAGTGAAATGATTAAAATTTGCAGTATTTTTCCTTTTGTAGTTTGGTTTGAACTTTGGATGTGTTTAATTATGGATTATTTTGAAGGGTGATTATTTATTGGACATGGTTACAACATGTGCATCTACATAGGCTGAGTTTTAATCCACTATTTTTATGGAATTTGTTAGCTTTGACTACTACAATATATGCATTCACACATTCTTAAATCTTGAGGATTGTAGATTCTTAATGGTTTCTACTTGTGTCTTATAAAATATCATGTTAAAAGTAGTTTTGTGTTTTGATAGCAACATTGTCCGTACTCAATTCTATATAAGTTATAAATTTTGATTTTGTGTATATGAGTTTTCTTAGGATTTTAAAGGGAAGTGGTTGGATAGTTTCAAAACAATTTGTTTTTAATAAAATAAGGTTAAATACTTTAAATCGAGTGATGGTGAAGATTAAATGAAGTTGTTAACTAAGAGCATACATGAAACATGTTTATGCACAAACTTAGGAGTTCTTACTTGAGATTTTCTTCAACTCAAGTTAGATAATAATTATATGACTAAAAATACACTTGCAAAGAAAAGAAACCACAATATTAATGTTATCATATACAAGATTATAACATACTATAAAAACACTGCAGATTTTTGTATTTACAAATGTGTTGACTTTGTGACATTTGGTATTTTAAAGGATGATGAGTAATTGCTAAATGACATCTTAGAAATGAAATCATCAAACATAAAGTAGCTCTTGCCAAGAGATTCTAAATGGAAAGATGCAATGATGAATAGTTTTACACTAGATAAAGGAAACTATTATGAGGTGTATAGATTATGGTTTTAAGATATATAAGTGCCTTTTGGCATAAAAGATGCATCAATTTGGTATGCCATGAAACTCATATTGATTGGTATGAGACAATCGAGGAGGGGCTTAATAAGATTTGAATTGTAACATTAAGATATTAGTAGTACCTCCCATAATATAATATAGTTTGAAGATGAAACAAAAGAAAATTGGTAAGGTTGTGACACTCACAACCAATAAGATTAGGAATAATTTTGGGGTGACGTCTTTGATATGTAAAATACCTAATAAAGAGTAGTTTTGATAAGTTTTTAGGTACAAGAGTATTGAGATGAATGGTCCCATTTTGGAAAATAGGAAAAAAAAAAGTTTTAGTTTTATATGCAATAATATGATCTCAAGACAAAAAGATATCTTGTGAGGCAAAAATTGCGTTGATTGATATAAGCTGGTCACAGGAGGATGATAAATTAACATAATAAAGACGGGTCATTATTAGCGTTAAAACTTATAAGCACTAGATAAATAGCTAAAATAATTTAGAGGAAACACTCAAAGACAAAGCAAATAGAGAACCATAGCAAATGATGATATCACACATAATGGATGAACACAATAAAAAGATAGTAGAAAACATCTAAGCATCACGTTTTTTTGTGGAGTCTCGCCCTTGGTTGAAAAGTGAATGGCGTCACATTGAATTCAAGATCCAAGTGAGGGATTCAATGGGAGTGTCATAAAGGAATTTTAATACAAAAGCCAAGTAACCTTGCATCCATGTCATCCATTAAACATAAATAAAACAACAAAGGAACCAACTTAACCTCCTCAAATGAGAGGTCAATATACCACCCCAGTTTGATATTGGAGAATACCCAATGTGGTTTCATTAGATTGCCTTAGGTGAGCTTTGGAATTTCCTTCTTACTTGACCTATGAATCATTGGCTCATCCAACACATCCAAACATTTGAAGTTCTCCAATGTGCGTGCACTAGACTATTAACTTTAGATAAATTTCAGATATGCCTAGTCTTAATGCAACAACCACATGTGTAGTCATTCCCATGCCACATTATATATAGTGTTCATGATGAATACATGCAAATACAACATATAAAATATGTGAAACAAATAAATTGAGTAATTGTTATGCTATTTATGAGATGTCTGCCTTGGAAATAATTATTGGAAACCCTTGAGCTGTAGAACTATGTGCTAATCACCATACATAGCAATTTTGCTAGCTTTATATATGCCTATATCTCCAGAGCTCCATGTCACTTCTATTTTCCTTGGAATGATGAATATGTGGTCATTTTATTGCGAGATGCTAAGGCTTTGATTGGTATGTTGGAATCAAGTTTAGAGTAAATAAAATGATTGAAGTTGGTTTGTTTTGTTTTCGTTTCATTGTGTAGATTGAACTTTGAAGGTTTCAATGATAATCATTTTGGATGATGATTATCTATGAATGTTACTATGATATTTGCCTTCACAGTCGTTGAGTATTATCCATATGGTTAACATGGAATTCATTAGCTCTCTTATCAAACAAGAGGCCAATCCAATGTAAAGGTGCACTTTAGTTTGATTCAATACCAATTCACCTCTTGTGAACTATCACTTTGTTGGCCTTAAGATCTTAAAGGTTGGATGTTCGTGAATAAAATTTGGCCACAAATTGTAGGACATATTGTTCCTTATTAGGGTGATTGAGCAACTCATGTCCTTATTGTTTGAATTTGATTCTAGATAATTTTAATTGTCTTTAATAAGAATAAACTATCAAAGAAATCAAGAAGTATCGATTTCAAAGGCAATATTTTTTTTTGCATTCAAGTCACACATTTTTCAATGTTTCTTGACCATTGAATGTGAGACTAAATATGAAAAATCTCTTTATCATTTAACATATTGTTTAAATTAGAGATGTTTGACAAATTATAATTTTTTATTTATAAAAATTTTATTAGAATAGTTTTAAAATTTTGATGTTTATGCTTGCATCATAAGTGAAATGATGACTTAATATTATAGATTTTGATTATTTAATGTATAAATGATTAGAGTGTAATCTTAGTTATCCGATTCTGGTTAAATAAAGGAAAGGGTGGGGCTTTTCAAGTTCTCCATCAAATCTCAGGACAAGTGCCGTTATTCCTAGTCTTGCGACGCCCTTCATATTTTTTTTCACCATAAAATAAATGAAAAAAATTAGCTGTATGAGATGAAAATCTCATGTCTGATTTTAATGCTTTTTGCCACTTTATTCCTACAATTGTGATAAGCTAAAAATAAAGTAACTTGCTTACAAAATAAGATAACTCTTTTGTATACTATAATATGAATTTATTTTATTGTTGTTTTAATTTTTTTATCATATTTAATTTTTTGTATCCTAATTTATTTATCTATTATTTCTTTCACATTTTTCATCTTAACTTATCTGTGTCATACCTTATCCTTATCCCCATATGGGAAGCAAACCAACTAGACAAAACTTAGATAACAATGAGGCGTCATCTCACTATTTCTTATTCCTCACCCCTCATTGTGAGGAATCATGGCTAAGTGCATGTTGTTAATTTAAATTTAGATATTTAATCTTTTAATGTGAACATAGATGCCTCAAATGGTCTAGGTGGTTCCCATTTATATGCTAGGGAGGTGAGATATGGCAGATTAACATAATGGTTTGGTTCCAAAAATTCTGAAGTTTATAATAATCTACCTATCAAACTGCTTGGATGATGTGGACTTTTGTGGTGGCATTCCCATAATAATTAAGAAAGCCTAGTGGATATAAGAAAAAAAAATTGGACAAGCTTTCCTTATTAGGGAGATTCTTATTGAAGGAAGATTTCTTCTTCATTCTTTTTTTATTTGCTACACAACTTTTACTTAGCCCTGAAGATTTTTTCTGTTTAACTTTAAGATCATTGATGTCACGCTCTAAGTATTTGTGTATAAGGTCGTTGAAGATATGGGACATTGCCCTTGGATAGGTAGCCTGGACCTTTTTTCAAGCTGAAGGGCATCACCTTATGCTTATAACAATAGATGTCGATTGGGGTACAAAAAGACTTTTGGTTTTTGTCCTTTGGTGCCATTTTAGTATGAATGAGAACATATCATGAGGAGATGTGTTGTTAATCATTAGCTCATTGATGAGCAATGGGAAGTCATCCTTGAAGTATGCTTTATTATAGTCCTAGAGAGACCTTTCTTTGAAGTCTTGAATTGGGAGTTGAACTTGAAGGAGGTATAGGTGATCAATGCTAACATCATTGATTAACAATCTTATCTTTTTGTCAAAGTTAGAGTAGGTTTTGAAAGTATGAGTGCCCCTTGCATTGAAAAGGAGCATTCATTCTGTCCAAATTGAGTCATCCTTTGCATGTTGGGTAAGATTGGTCATTGTTGGGAGTTGCTTATCCTTATCAGAAATAACTTTTCAGTTGTCATTCCCTTTTTACTTGATTTGAATCCCGTGATTGTGATATCCCATGATTTGAAACAACAATTGCTGCCTTGTAGATGTTTTTTAATTAGATCTGTTTCTCACTTCCTGCATCATTCTTATCCTTCTATTAAGGTTTAAGCTTAGGTCCAAAGGCCATAGCCCTTCTTTCTTCTAGTTGAACTATTCATATTTGAGCTGTATGTATTGTCTTAGCTTCCCTTTACTTTCTCAGGAGAGTGATCTTTTGAGAATTGAAATATGCAAGTAGGGCAAAATGAGGCTTTTGTTACTACATGGAGCATTCATTTGTTTTGCAGAAAACCTTTAGATACATTCCATTTGCATGTTTTTTTGTTTGTTCTAATTTTTAATGAACATCAAATTAAGAATGATAGATCTTATATCGAAGGAGGATGCACATCTATGCACTATAAGTTTTGGTTTCTTGGCTTCAACAAAAGAGTGAACTATGGTGATCTAAAATCCTGATGTCATAGTTATTGTATGAAATTTGTGATTGGAGTAGTATTTGTTCAACAAGTGTTGTTCAAATCTCATAGACGCTGTGGTCAATTTCTGTAAATGGTGATGAACTTAGTTGATATATTTTCTAAAGCAAACCTTAATGGTGCTATGGTAAATTTAGACTATTCAGTTAGGATCTGGTTGGGTGTATTAAAGAAGTGTTTAGGTACACACTGAGAATTGTCTCACATTTTAGAGTTTAATGATATGGAAGTGATGGGTTTTTACTGAATAGCTTATTTTCTTGCTTTTGGGTCAATGAATGCATATTCTGTCGAAGATTGGGCCTAACAAGTGCTCTTAAGTGTCGCTTTTTCAACAATTTGCACAATTAGATGCATACTAAGAGCCAACTTAGTCATGTGGAAGCATTGTGGAGTGTCCAACTTTTAACTTACCCAATCATCTTGCAAGATTTAGTGGATCACAAACTTATGAATCACTTGATCTTAGTTAAATCATCAAATATGATACGACTTGCTTGGGAAGAGATCTCCACCTCAATTCATGCAAATCATCTATAAGAAAATGCTATCACTAGCATACTATGGAGAACACAAGAATTTAACTTGGGCTGACCTCCATGCCATTGAATTCCTTTATTCATTTAGCTAAAAGAATATGACTGTCTTTGGATATGCAAGAGACCTCTCTTCCTCAACTTGAGTTTTTTTGCAAGCAATAATATACAAAGATACTTTAAAACTATAATGACGTAATTACAATAACTCAAATTATGCATCATAAATAAGTTCATCTTCAATAATATGGATCTAATATTATTATTTAAATCACAAAATACAAGACACAACCTAACAAAAGTTGTCAACATGAAGGGGACAAAGCTCTTTGATGGGACCAACCGTCAGTGGGAGGACATCAATGTGTGGATGGTGGCGAGAGCAGCATGAAAACTGAAGCATCTTCAGCAACACTGAGGTGAATTGTGGCTAATAACTTTAGTATGAAGGGACTTAGGATTTGGTGCTGCTTTGCAAATTTTCTAAGGCTGGAGATGGAGGTGACTAAGGCTGGAGATGGAGGTGATTTAATGAATGTTGTTTGGATTAAGATCATGATATCTTGAGCAAATGAAAGCAGAATTTGTTTATCTAATGGTCAATGCCCCAGCTTTTCAACGTTTTTGACACAATTGTGAATCAATGACTAATGTGATCAGATTTAGAACGATCTTAATTATTAGGATCGATGAAAACTACTGATGGAATAGGTTGGGCACGACATATTATGATGAAGTGTTAAGCTTTCTATGAGACCCTTTATTGGATGTGATAACTTCATGTTGTGGCAATGACACTCGAAAACATCAACAAAGGCTCTCTGAATAAAATTAGAAAACCTTGCAGTGATAATGGACTAGAAAATGCAAGATCAGACAATAGAAAGCAATCTTTTCTTGTAGACAAGGTACCATAAAAGAACATTTGGATAAAGGATTTGATAAGATTTGGGAAAAATAGATAGTAGTCTAATTTGCTTATAAATTATTTGTTTTTGTGGCTTGAGGATGACAAATGGGTGAACCTTAGATGTATATTTGGGTGAATTTAATGGGATGTTGATGGAGTTTGAACTTCATGTGAAGATCCATGAGGATAGAACACTTGTTGTCATCTTTGCCATCTTCATTGAGCAACATTGTCAACACATTGTTCTTTGGCAAGTGTGGTGTCTAGTTGGAGGTGATTGTTGTTTTGCTGATGAACGAGTTGTTATAGGGACATAATCGTGAAGGAGCATAGGAGAAGGAAGTGCCGTAGTTGCAGCATCTATTGGTCAGAGTACAAACAAAACAAATGAGAAGCACCACGGGTCATGGAGGAAAAAGGGACGCTCTAAGTCAAAAGATTGCTAAAGAATGCACTTTATTTTTACAAGAAAAGTAATATGATGAAAGATTGTCTATTGCATAAGTGATTAAGATGAAGAAAATGGAGAAACATGATGGATAATTTAAGAATACAGTTGATGGATATCATATTTTGATTTGTTACATCTTTTGATTTGGATGTTCGTATTGGATTCTAGATTGTTGATACTCGCTAAATAGTTTTTCAATACTTACCATCATGTGATAGTGGGGTGCAATCAAACTGACAAATTGCAAATTTGTTAGGCTGAGATCAACATATATATGCATGTTTGGTAGGACATTGATTGATGTTCCACATGTGTCGTATCTTAAGATAAAGATGAAGGCAGAGATCTCAAGGTTTGCATAAGATGAAAGTGAGGACAATTGGAAGCTTTTACATTCTTGTAGGAAATGTGGAAATAATTTGCAGTTTCATTAAATACCTATGAGTGTTACAAGTGTATGATGAATACACAAGAAGGCTCATAGATAGGTTCATGTGGATGAGGGTAG
This sequence comes from Vanilla planifolia, assembly GCA_023846275.1. Classification (NCBI taxonomy): domain Eukaryota; kingdom Viridiplantae; phylum Streptophyta; class Magnoliopsida; order Asparagales; family Orchidaceae; genus Vanilla; species Vanilla planifolia. The sequence goes on from CM043870.1 coordinate 2,552,773, forward strand.
AAATGTATGACGTTTGCTTCACATTTGAAGGTGGTGGAAGCCTCTCTAGTCGCATGAGAGAGGTGGAGTCATGTTGCATTGCATGATGATGAGCAATGTCGAACACCCCATGTGTGTGTACAAGTTGTGCCAACATGACTCGACATTGATGGAGGCAATATGAAGTACACATAATCGATAACAATAGCTTCTTAGCTAGTTTGTGAAGTTCAAGGCAATGTGGAAATTTGTTTGAATGAGTTAGATGGAGTTATCTATTATATATAATTTGAGTTGTTGTAATTATGTGTTTTGTTTGTTTGGATCATTATATATATGTAAAGAGATGCCTTGTGTCTCTTACGATTGGATCTTATTTTTTTGTTGAAAGCAAAGCATCTCTTAGATGAATAAGAAGATAGAGTTAATTGAGGTCTAGTAAGTCTAAATCCTTTTTTCTCTATGGTGTGACGTTATCTCATGATTGTGCATTGTGTAAACAACTTATATGCATTGGAGTAGGCATCTATTTCCCAACAAATTTCAATGTGAAGTTTGAACTTAGATAATTATTGTTTGTTCTTTAATACTCTAATTTTTATTATTTATTTATATTTAATTAATTTATGATATCAAAATTTATCGTTTTGTTAATTATATTTAGTGGGAGGTGAGAGATGAATAAAAATAGAAAACTAGGAGATTGGAGATGGGAGATGGGAGATGGGAGGAGAGAAAGAGATATGAGATGATATTTGAATCTACATATATTTTTGTAGTTCTTGTAAATTTTCTTAATTTTTTTATTATTTTTCATACAATATGATATTCCAAAAAGTTAATTCATTATATAATTATGATTGAGTATTAAATTGATTTAAAAATATTATTATTAAATGATATCAAAAGTTATTAATGTAGAATAATTAAATATTTTTGATTTCATGATAAGATAGTAAGATTTATTCAATATTTGTGTGGAAGGTCTAAAATCAATCATGTTATTCACAAGTTACTTTTTTGTGTCCTTTGTAAGCTCAAATTTCAAAAAATGTTCATCTAATTGTATTTTAAAGCTCTTGTTTGCAAGCTAATACAAGTTTGAAAAGCGATTTCAATAGAAACTTTACTCTAAATATGATATGTACCTTAGCAATTTGGTTATTGTGAGGAAGTTTATGTTGTACTCCTTGCACTCGTATTCACTTAAATCTTCTTTTTCATCTCGTAGATGATTTTTCTAACTGATGTTCATCTTTGACATAAAATGTAAGTATAATAGAAGCTTCTTTAGAGGTATGTTATATTTGTTCATACTTTGATGATTAGGAAGTTCTTTTCAAAATATAGATAAAAAGATGCTTTTGAAAAAGATGTATTGTATGAGCATAAAATGAAAATCTTTGTGAATTGTTCTTTTTGGAGTTTGAAAAGAAGAAAAAAAAAGGAAACTAAAAGTAAATGCCCAACATTTCAATATAGAAGTGCATGTTATTTTATTATTGGAAATGCAAAACACATATGAGATTTCTCATTTCTTTTGCATGTTTGATATGTGGTCGACTTAACCAGAAGTTGGTTGGTTGATTTTGGGTCTATTGTATCATGTTTGTGGGTTTACATTGCTATTGAAGACTTGAGTGTGTTGTTTGATGATCAATTTGTTTGTAGGGCTTTCTCTTTATGCATTGGGCAACAGGGTTATGTTTGTTAGGAGATATGATAGTTTGACGAAGTTACAGGTGGTTATTGATTATATCAAGGTTTGCAAGATCTACAGATGTTTAGGCATTTGTTATGGTGTTCCATTCTATATGGAACAATTACAATGAGAAAACTTACAATGGTTTTCTTTGAATTGTTTATGAGGATTTACTCTCAATTGGTATTAATGAATAATATTATTTTTCTTTTTCAAATTGCCCTCATCTTTGAATTTGATAAAGATAAATTTTGATTAGATTGTCACACACAATAAATTCATTGTCGTAAGTGCTATCATATGAAATCGCTCTGAAGACTCTTATAACATTGTTGATGTGTTACTCTTCTTTTATTATGTGTAGGTGATGGGAATTTAGCGTCACTTGGGAAGCTATTAGATTTGTTGGTAAATGGTTGAGCTCAATTGAAGGTGTTGACTTGAGTTAAACCCATTTTTTATCAATAAAACACCAAATGAGAGTGTTAGTAACATAGTTTATTTTTGATGTCTTTCAATAAATATATTCTTATACATGTTTATTGAAATGTTTACTTTATTATAGATTTGTTATAGATAAGAGTTTTATCAGATCTTAAGATTACTCACTAATATGTTTTGATTTACATTATATAGATAGGTTGTATAAAACAAAAAAACTCTTTTGAAATGAGTACACAAGCAACAAGGATTTTAAAATATTTGATTATATATATATATATATATATTATATAGTAATTATTATTTAATAAATTTTGTTGTGTTCTCATTGAATATTTTAATCTTATTAATTTCACCATTGTTTTCATCCCAACATGTAAGTCATTTTAAGCATGATTTGAATTTTCAAGTAAAATTGACATGTTTTATTTCAGACATTTTTAGTTGATAACAATTTCAATGTATATATCATTTTAAAAATAGTTAAAAACAATACTTTTAGTCTATTTTTCATTAAAATCCAAATAAAATATGCCAATTGCAGTTAAAATTAGAGTTATATTTTATGCAAAGTTTTTTTTATTTTTAAATTTTAAATTTAGTTTTATGTTTTTAATCATTATTAAAATTCACCTGAAAAACTATTGTTATAGTTTAATGCTAATGTGTCTAACTTTTTTGTTTTGTACACTTTTAAATGAATTAAAAAAACTAAAATGCAACTTAAAGAAAAATTCAAGTGAAATTAATAATATTTATTGAGAAGTTAGAAATCTTTTTTGGTAAGTGAAGTAGTGTTTCAATTTTGATTATGTATAAGATAAAGTTTTTGTTATTTATATTACATCATTTGATTTATTTTAAAATAAAAATAGAAGTGATAAAAATAATTTAAAAGATAGAAGCGATGCATAATTAAAAAAGTGATTTAAAAGATTTATCATTAAAAAGATGAAAAAAAATACCATTCAACTTTATTAATATTTAAGTGACATTTTATAAACTAAATATGAACATAAAAAAAACTTATCTTTTTGTTTTATTTTTTATTTTGATATATATCAAAATAAATAAGCACTTAAATGAAATATAAATCAAATTAACTCTTTTCTCATTAATTTTTGTTTTTTATTTCTTATTTTCTGACTTTATGCCGAAAAAACATATATTTGAAATTTAGTTTGTTTTTATTTTATGTTTTTATTTTCTTTAGATAAAAGGTTAGAAGATGATGCGAGGGGAGAGAGAAAGGACGCTTCTCCTGTTGGGTGAGTTGCTTTACTCTGCGGGCAATGGCGAGGGCCGGAGGGATCACGAATGCAGTGAACGTCGGGATTGCGGTGCAAGCCGATTGGGAGAACCGCGAGTTCATCTCCAACATCTCCCTCAACGTCCGCCGTCTCTTCGAGTTCCTACTCCAATTTGGTAACCTCTTTTCTGAGATCTCTTCAAGTTGTGGGGGGTTTGTGCCGTCGATAAGAAACCCATCTTTTCCCAGTGTCTCTGTATTTTGACTCCTGTTTGTTCCCTTTTTTAAAATTTGTTGTTCGCAGGTGCTTTGTAGTGGGCCTGTTCTCCTTTTAGATTGACTATTTTTTTTGCTCGTTCATTTTTCTGTCTCTTCTAGAGATCTCGTGTTGTGGGTAATTGATTTCCTGATTCTGGGACATCACCATCTGAGTTGTGTTTTTGAACTCTTTGGCATGCCACAATCACAAATGTCCATCTCTTGAATAGGGAGTAGATGAGTTGTTCTGTGTCTTTTTGGGTTTTGTACATCGCATGATCAGCTGGCAATATTTCATCGTGAAACAAATTTACGAACATCATGACATGCTATGGTGCACGACCTTAGAGTTTTGACTAGTTCATACTTAATTTTCTGACAAGCTCCATACAGACGGCTCTCGAGTGTCATTTACGAACAATGATCCCATGCTTTAATGGGGGCCGCACTTGAGAAATTTAGACCTAGCCAGCCATGTAGAAGCGGGTAGGTCCTATAATTTTTGAACATCCTGAACTTCTACTGTTGTGCCAGGTGCTAGCACCTTGTTATAAATAACCTCTTCATGGATAGTTTAGGGACTTTCTGAGCTTGACTATTTAGGATCTAAGTAACTTGTGCTTCATTGGCATGTAACATTGTATTGAGAGAGCGAGAAATCAAGAAAGCACCTTATTGTTGCTCGTTTCTTATAATCATTAAGCATTGGGTCAACTTTTCTTTCTCCGTAGTCATTCTTTTTTCTCAGATTTAGTAGATCTTTATTTTTTTTTTTCCAAAATTCATCTGATCATTTCTTGGCATCATCTATAGGAAATAATTGATAAATAGTGGAATTTTTAAAACTAGGATGTGTCAGATGTGACCATTATAAGAAGAACTTGAATTCTTGGATTTTGGAATGAATTTTTTAAGTCATTTTTTTTTGGCTAAAGGCAATTGATGCTACCTCATTTTCTTGTTAATTATTTCACGTTCCAAGGTACTAGCCCAATAGTTAACATGGGAAGTGAAGTTCTTGTGATCAGAAATTTTCAATTGCTTTGGGAATCCAACCACCATTGTTCCCAATAATGGGGCCATGTTTACCATTGAGGAGCTTCAATAGTTTTGTTTGTCCTAGAACTGTTGTATAAAGCATAGCTTGGTTAGCCATTCAGAGCGTAATGGGAAAGCATAAGTAACAAGTTAAAATATTTTGAAGATGGTGAAGCATTGTTTCAATGAGAAGAAGAATAAATTGACAGATTAACTTCCCTAGTTTCTCTGGACGTATCATACTACAATTTTTAGGACAATGGGTGAGATACCATTTTTTTATCAATCATAGAGTGGAGGCAATTCTTTACATGGAACTGGAACAAATGACCCCCCAATGCACAATTTGTTTTCCATTACTCGAGAAAATCTCTACTAGATGCTAAAAAATGATGAAGTATGGCCACTGAACCCATTTCTTTTAAAATAAATAAGTGAGACCTCTTTTTGTCAACCATGGAACTAGAGCAAATGACCTCCCAAGTTCACAATGACTTTGCAATTGCTCAAGAAAATCTCTACTAGATGCTTTGAAATGATTTATTATAGCCATTAAGCCTCATTCGTTTAAAAGAAATTTAACTAAGGACTGGTCCATATTAAAAGCAAAAGAAAGGGTAAATAAGAAATACTTCAACAAGCATGTCTGACCTTGAGCTATCTAGTTTGGCGACTTGGTTGTGTAAAGATGTGTTAAGTCTTGACGAGGCTTGAGATGGTGAAAAGTTATCTCCAAATTGAGAAGGATCTTATTCTATCAAAGAGATTGTTGGGACAACTATTTTGTTGAAGCCAAGAATATAGGGAGATCAAAGGACACATAGCATAAATAACTTAAAGAAATTTTATGCATAATTTCAAACCAAATTATATTTTTTGAGTTTAAAATTTTGAGAGCAGCATTTTTTGATTGATTTGAACAATTGAAGGCCATGTCAAACGAATCAAAAAGAGTATCTTTTTAACGATTTGATAACAAATTGTTTTGGTAAAGAAATTGTATGTTATTAACGGCAATTTGAAAAAACTTGGCACAATGCTTGGATTTTTTTTTTTTTTTTTTGCAAATGAGTATGTGATCTGCAAGAAAGTAGAACTTTATTTGTTGGAAAGATTGAATGCAATTATTTATGAGCCATTTTGTTCACTTAGAACGTGTACTCTTTTAAACATTTTCTTACAATGCATCTTGAGACTTTCTTGACAACCTAGGTATGAAAGGTCTTGAGTGGATGTTAAAGATAACCTCAACTTTCAGTAGAATAATTAATACTTTGACTCCATACTAAAAGGCAAGGGTTTCTAGAAACCCATGAGAAGGCAAAATTTCTATTTCCTCCTTTGTGTCACTTTCTCAACTCCCCTTAGAGTTGGGCCTCAAATATGAGAGCTTCAGGACTAGCTTTTCAGTTTTGTTCTAAGCCTATATTTTGGGCCCATTCACTCGTGGCCTCTCAAACTTTTTGCTGAAGGGCTGCACCTTCCTTCAGAGTTTCTTGCAGTAGCAGCCTTCTCATCCCTTGAAAGCGATTTATAGCTCATCTCAAATCCAAATACCTCTTGGAGCTCTGTTTGTGTTACAAACAACGCCTTTTCCATCTTGTCCATGGTTTCTTTGAAGTCTATCAGGATTCCTTCATAAACAGTGAACCTTTTTGGACATTCAAAATCCATGTCTTCTTTGCCAAATGGCAAGATACGGCTGCCTTATCTGTCAATAATTTCCTGAGACATTTGTTCCTGGGGAGAGTAACCTTTTGAATTCCCCCCCATCCCCAACATTCTGTTAATGGGAAATAATCTCTCCATCTCAGCTAGGGCTTTCCTGATAGCCATCAAGTTCCAAGACATGTTATCAGCCTGCTCTTCAGTCATCTTCTCATCATTAAGTGCCAAACGACCTCGTTCTTTTTTGACATGGGGATGGTGAGAAGCGGCTTTCCATTTTAGGATGCAGTGCCTCCCTATTCCCATCTAACACAACTGTTTCAGGAGACAAAGGCACTCTACACTTCTCCTTTGATTGTGTAAGAAAGAACTTGTTCGGTGAAGGAATAAATTTTGAAGTGTCAAGAAACTCAACATGGATAAGGTCAACACCAAGCTAGTTCTGAGGTTTTTGACTTGCCTTGGTTTGTGACCAACAACCTGGATTTTGACTCATAGCTGAAAAGGTGAAGGAATAAATTTTTAAGTGTCAAGAAGCTCAACATGGATAAGGTCAACACCAAGCTAGTTCTGAGGCTTTTGACATGCCTTGGTTCGTGACCAACAACCTCCGGATTTTGACTCAGCTGGAAACGAAGGTGCCTGTTCTCATTCTTTTCACTATTATGGAAAGTTGCAGAAAATTCTCTCAAAGTTTCAGGGATTGCAAAGGTGAGACAAAGAGGACGGTCACGTTATTTTATCAAGCAAAGGGTTTGTTTTTACACCCCAATGGCATGCTCCATTAATGCCACCAAGTCATTAGATCCAAAATAAGTGAAGAACCGATTAGATAGGTGACCCATGATGATGTAACCTTTTGCATTCCACAATCACAATCATCCTCTCTTAAAAGAGCATTAGAAGGGGGACATTTGTCTTCTTAAATTTCTATATAGCTTGAGACCATGGCCAGAATTTACTGGGAAACAAACTATATTGATATCATGGCATGATTATTATTGCATAACCTCATATGTTTAATGACATCAAATTTACATTTTCAACAATCTCTGGCCTAAGTTCACAATAGGCATCTCTCGAGCTGCATTCTTTTGATGAGAACCCTAGGCTTGTTATATGTTAAGGCCCAATCTCATGGAATTCATCCATAGTCAGTCACATCACTAGAACCCATTACGCCTTTTTAGCTGTCTAACCTCTGCAATTTTCAATAGTTAAGTTAGGTGTCAACAATCTAAGCCATTTTTTTTTTTTTTGACAACTATAAATAGGTCCTTAGTGGGATAGTTTGGGAATTTTTATATCTTTATTTTTTGGGAATCTAAGCAACCTGTACTTCTCTAATATCTAATATTGTATTGAGAGATGTCCCTCAGTGTTACCCACAATCCATTTCATCAAACTTAAATGCTCTCTTTATAGTTTTTCTCTTTCTTATTTTATCTGCTAGAATAAATTGTTATAGTATCGTTGGGTGCTTATTTTGTTCAACTCGTTGAAAGAATTTTTAACTATCTGTTATGTCTATGGATTAATTGAGGTTACTTATGTTAGACTATCTTGCTTCTTTAAATTTGTCATGCATTTGGTAATATTTAAATTCCATTCATTTGTTCTTCCATCATATTAAGGGACGGCATTTTATCTGCATCCTTTAGCAAGGTTGGTGTTTTACTTCTTTGTCATAAGTATTTGTCATTGTTCATGTTAGGTACAGAAGAAAGTAAAAATGACCAACTAGAAGTACTTAAGATGATGTTTTATGCATAGCTTTAGTATTGTTACTAACGATTAGGATTGATGAAACATACGTCAAAATAATTGGGATTAGGTTGATGACATGATGAAAATATAGTCATGTTTTTGGTGAAATTTTGCTTTACTAATCCAAATTTGGTGAGGTTGATTAAGAAGTGTTTGAGGTTTTTTTATTTCACACTTTAAAATTTTCATTGAGCAATCTTTATAATTTCTCTTTTTTTTATCAAAAAAAATCTCTTCTAAGGATTCCTTTCTAAGATATCTTTTCAAATACTCCTTTTTATGCTACTAAACAGAACCTTAGTTGTGGATGGTAAGATGAGGTAGTTGCTATAGCCATTCTAAATAACATTATATGATTAGAAACAAATGTGGCTTAGTGATTGTTAGACTCATATTAAGATGAGTTTAGAAAGAGTTCACTTAGATTGTTTAACTTTTGTTGTGAAAAAAATATTTGAATTTATCAATGGTCAAAAAGGGAGAGACATGTTGCAAATGAATTTAACCTTATTGTAACAAATTCATTATTTGTGACATGATTTTGAGGATGTTATTGAGCCAAAATGAAGGAGGGTTGATTTGACACAAATTGTTTTTTTTTTTGTTTCAAAAGTGCTTATTTTAAGTCATTTCAAACAACTAAATGAAATATATTTTTTTATATAATGGGGTTATCAGTTGCATTTCATTATATTATTTTAATAAAACATTTTATTCTCATGACAAATAACTATCATTTTCAATATTATTTTTAACTAAAAATTTAGATGATAATTTGATTAATTTTTCTCAAAATAAGTACCTCTTCAATTCAAACTTATTTTTTTGTTAATTAGTTTAATATTCAATAATTTTTATGTCAGACCAACACCTTATTAAATGTGACACCTCCATTATCATTGTTTTTTTTATTTGTTTTATCAACACTCTTATCTTCTTCACTCTCATCTCAGAAGCGACGACAAAGAGCAAGCTCGCCTCGTTAAATGAGAAGCTTGATGTCTTGGAACGTCGTCTTGAGGTCCTTGAAGTTCAAGTTGGCACTGCAACAGCCAATCCCTCTATGTTCACTTAGTGATAAGTTAATGAAGAATTGATACCACTTTATCAAGCTTTTTTATGCAGTTTGATGATGAATCATAGCCATTCTGTTGAAAACAAATGAGTGCCCTGTTCTTCTATAGAATGAGTACGATCTGTATACATATTACCCATTGTAAAACTAGAGACAAGGCATTTTAACCATGAAATATAAAAAAAGAGTGCTGTTTTTTTTTATGGTTACATTAGCATGCATATAAATGCTAATATTATTCATATATCAATCTTATCTTTACTTTTTATGCATTTGATTATCTTGATTTAATCAAATTTGATGATTAAATTATAAGTGTGTAATAATAAAAAGATGTTATCCAACTAAATAATTACACCCTTTTAGATAATGTTATTAGAACCATTTCTTTTCTTTTCATTAAACATCAACAAAATGGTAATCTGAGTAGCAGGAAACCATGATCATATCAGAAAAACCATGTCATAAATGCACACATGATGAACAATTTAACAAAGCACACATGGCTGCTTCTAGAGAATCTTATGCTGTTCATCTTGCTTTACCATTCATTCTTCCTGGATGTCGAATCCTTTCTCTTGCAGGTCCTGAATGACCTCATTCTTCATGCGAAACCAAAGCTTCTGAGCCTCCTGCTCGAACTTCTGTGACTGCAGTTGTTTCTCCATATTGTCAAAGTCTTTTTCCGAGTCGACAAGGCCTTTGGGCGCAATTGTCGTCCCGATCATCCCGCCGCTCGCAATGAACTGCTCCATTGCCTCTTTGTCACCAGGATATGGAAATCTTCTGCGTTCATACAGGTGAGCCATCTCCCTTTCTTCCTGGGAAAACAAAATAGACATCAAACATTTTCTCACAATTGGCAAACATGTAGAAAATATGATGAAAAATGCAAAGCATTCTTTTTGTTTCATGTCCATGAAGTTGCAGGAGAAGCTTTACTGTTTCAACATTACTATGCTATTGCTCTTTTGTTTTCTGATGAAATATGGCCTCATTCAGATTGCAACTGGTATTGGTCTTGTTAAGTATATTCACTTAAAGTATAGCAATAAACAGTCCCATAATCAAGTATGAAATGTGCTGGAAACTCTACTAATGAAGATAGACAAACTAATAGAGCTGCATCCTAAGCCATTCTTTAGCACATTCAAAGAACATAGAGCATATAGAAGAAGGGGAACAAATCAAGCTTGAGCTTGGCTTGCCTACAGAATTATTTGTCTTAATTAGAATGAATACATGACTGATACGAACAGCTCTGATATGCCTTGAAGCACTCCTAAATGAGCATTTCTTATTGGGCACAATGATCTGTTATTTGCACCAAACTTTCTATCTAGTATTTAGTTAAACTTAAATGATTAATCATATGTTGTGTTTCTCACTTTGATATTCTCAAACATTACTTCAAATGCATCTTCTTTTAATGTATTTCTTTTGGCCTTTTATCCTCACATTGTTGTCCATCAATCCTAATTCTAAAATTTTTTAGCTAATAAAATCAAGTGTCTCGTTAAATATCAAGAACGCCAATATATTCCAAATGTCTTTTACATAATGAATTCTTTAATCATGAATGATTAAATCATAGTAGCTGTGCACTACCTATTCGAACATAAGTAGCTCTATAAGAGCTAATTAACATCATCAAGTATCATATATTCCAAGAATTAGTCACGTAAAGACGTCATATGAATTTATCGAAACATTACTCAATCATGCTTGAAAGTATCAAAGAAATGTGGGAACCATCAATTGCATGAACTACTTAATCTCAATCAAACTATTGGTTCTACTACCACTAAAAACAAATTTTCACTAAATGAGAGTCCAAGTTGAAACTAATATTCCTAAATGTAGATAACTAATAATCCAAAAGTTTAAACACATAAGTAAAACTCATATTAATTATATATTAAAACTCCAATAATATATTCAACTTATAATATAAAATTACACTTAATATCACATGCAGTTAACACTTGACGATGAATAGATATAATCATACACAAGGTTTAAAAATATACATAAATGAAATGTTGAACAAGGACAAATGCAAGAAAGAATAATAGAGAAAGCTTGACTTTAATGGATGTGAAGGATCATTGCCAAAATGGGAGGTCAGAAAGAGCGAGTCCAAATACATAAAACCAAGCCAATAGGGCAGATGGACGAATTAGATATACACAACTTTAAACCTAAATAAAAATGACTAGCTTTCTGATTAAAACGTGCATTGAACTCTTAACAAAGAAAGAAAGTGAGAAATAACCTATTCCAACAGTATTCCTGAAGATCCTGGTAGCATCAAACAGGATGAGAATACCTCGAGTGTATACCACAATGGTTAAATGAAGCAAAAAATCATGACGATCAACTATGAAGAAGTTATATAAGAATTGGCTAGTTAATGTTCAAACAAAGCTTTCACATATATATATATATATATATATATATATATATGCAGTGATTGAGAAAATTTCAGCTAAAAGCTATTAACATGAACACATTTCTGCTGCTGAAACTATAAAATCTGCACCATCATTGTTAGAACAAGCATCTTCACCTTGGGTCTTCTAATGAAGGTCCACCAACCAAGTGGAGATGTTTCATTCCACAGCCAAGCAAGTCCGAGGACAGCATAAGTACATAGCATTGCCTTCCCCATTTGTTTCCAAAAGTATATGTCCTCTTTTTCAAAGCCCATTTTTCTGAAACAGCATAAGCAAACGAAGTAAGGATCAAACACAAAGTTCATCAACCAAAAAGCCCAATTGGAACTTCATGTCAAATCTAAGATTAAGGATATGAACTTAAGGTTAGATCGACTTCTCCCTGGCTTTAATTAATAAACAAGTGGATCATAGACAAAGTTATCTACAGGAGGAGAGGTTAGAAGCAATACTAAGCAACCATCTTCCTCAACAATCAATATTAAGTTTTAAGGAGCATCCTGGAATTAGAATTCGGAGAAAACATGTGTTTCCATCAAATCCATAAATTTGGATAGGAATTCTCACCTGAGAAACCTTCTCGCCTTAGGAAAGCTCCTCGCGGAGAACCACCACGACTGCGACCGGTCCCGACGGTAACGGTATCGCATTTCGTCAAACATTTGAGCACAAAGATGCCTAAGATGAGCAACTATGAATCCGACACGGCTATCGAAAAACTGGGATTGGCCTTAACGAAGAAGTTTCTCTTATGAAATCACCCGAGATTGCGTAGGAGGTCGAAGTGGAGGCGTCGAAGGATTCCCGGAGAGGAGGCTGCTGTGGATGAAAGCATCCAGAGAGCGGCGGACAGCGGAGTGGTAGGGTTTGAGGAATGGAATCCAGAGAGCGGCGTAAAAAAAGGCATATTAAAAATTATTTAATAAAAAAAAACCTTTAACCTAAAACGTGTCATTTAAGTCTCCCCATCTCTCCTAAAAAATGGCATATTTAAAATGGCAAAAACGTCTCACTCATGCCTTTACCAATTCACTTGGCGTGTGCTCTCCCTCCTCCCGAAGATTTTTCTAACCGAAGTCGGCTCTTTTCCTACCACTCCTTTCCGTCCTCTTCCTTCCATCTTCCAAGCCATAGCCCTATTCTCAGTCAACGATCGCCGGCATCGAATTCGAGGTGGTGTTCCTTGATGGATCCCAATCCGATCCCTGATTGCTGGATTGACTACTCCGGAGACGGATCCGACGGCGAGCTCTGTGGTGCTCTCGGGAACTTCTGCGGCGTGCCTACGCCGGTCGTCGGGTACGTGATCCCCTTATGATTTGCTTTCTTTTTTGCTTGAGGTGGTTGTGAACTGCGAATGCCGTGCCGAAGGAGTCTTCTTCTGTCCTGCGACCCGAATCAAGCTTGTTGGTCTCTTTATGCGTGTGATTTACTTATTTTACAGTTCGGGGTTCCAGGAGATCTATGGAACCGGTTGTCAACTGGATCAGACGAGCTGCAACAAAAGGTTTGTTTTTTTCCCGAACTCCTCTTATGGGTTAGGAATTGTTAGTAGAACTGTATGTTGATCGATTTTGCTATTTTACCTGAATTAGCTTTACCAATTCTTCTGAAGAATTGATAGACTGCTGTTGTAAAGGTGATAGAGAGTATTCGTGGCTCTTCTTTGTTTCTTTATATATGTGAGTAGGGTTTCAATTTGACCAAACTCGTATGAACTAATTTCATATTACTTTAGCTGGAATACAACAGCACTGAACTCGATTAAACAAGATATTTTGTTTTGAGCTAAAAACCCTAATTTTTGCCAAGCTCATTTTGAGAATCTGAACCAAGCTAAAGGTAGCTCTGATACAGTGTTCTTAACATACGGGGTATAGTTCAATTTTGGAAAAGGGCATTTAAGAGAACATTTAGAATTGTGATTTTAAATTCATCTAAGGATTCAATTCTATTTTGTTCTTCAAGACTAACAATGACAGCAATCAACAACCATTGATCTTTTTGGGTGGGGTTAGCTATATAAATCTCTAATATTATTATGTTAATACAACTTTTCCTTAATATTTTCGCATATTAAGTTTTTTAAATAATTATTTGTCATGTCTTTTTGGCTTTATCTGCAATATTTATATGAAAAAATTCAAAAAATTATATTAAGTGGAATCTCCCTAGATTTATCCTTAATAATTGTTATGAAAGCATTCTCTTAATACACCCACTTTTAATCATATTCTTTCTAGTATAGCCAATTAGCATTTCAACATTCTTATTGTTGCAACACATTTCGTTTGTGCATTTGGATTTTACAGACTAATATTCCTTGTGGAATAAAATTTTCAATTCACCATTAATTTCATATTTAATCTTTATAAGATGCTTCAATTACATTATACATAGGAATTATTCATCTACTTATTTTACTAATGTAGTGTAACATCTCAAATGTGGGAGAAAATACTTTGATAAATATTTTGAAAGATTTATATTATCAAATTATTAAATAACTGAAAATAGCGATCTCAAGATTGATCGGTTACTTTCAAGGTAGAGCATTTGAAGCATCTGAAAAGCAAAGAAAATTGAGTTTATAATTATTTTTAATTGTTTAAAATTTTGATAATTTTTAGGAATTTTAAAAAACATTTTATAATCATTTGTATAATCGTACATCGCTAAAAGGAAATGCAACACCTCAAAGGAAAACGATAAATTAGAAAATCAGTTGTACGAATTATTTAGAAGCCAACGACACCAAGTTAATAAAAATCAGAGTTTTCTAAAAATGAAGGATAAAAGGTTAATGGAGATTTATTTACAAGTTTCAAAAAAAATCCGCAATTCATAAAAATACCAATTGGGCTTGAAAAATTAAAAATTTATCATGAAAAATTACAGGTGGGTTCCTCACATTTGGATCTTATTATTAACCTCTTCAACAATTTTATTATTATTTTGGAACAAAGATTAAAGATGATGAAATATCTTATTTTTCAATCTTTTATAATTCCCAACTCTAACCACTTTGTCATTTGTACTCTTCTTGCATTCAAACTCAAATGCGAAATTGGTTTTAAAATGATTTTTTCATGGTTTTATTTATAAAGAAATGGTTTTGAAAACTAAAAAAGCGATGACATGACACCAAACCTAGAAAAGAATGGGTGGGATCATCACTTTCTCTCAAACAATTTTATTATTATTTTGGAATAAAGATTAAAGATGATGAAATATCTTATTTTGCAATCTTTTCTAAGTTCCAACTCTAACCATTGTCATTTGTGCTCTTCTTGCATTCCATATTACTCAGTTTTTGATATATTAAATGATCTCTTAAACTTTAAAGTAATTCCTTATTTATCTAGTTTGATTTTAATTCATTTTTTTTATCAACAAGTAAAATGATTAACCAGAATTATATGGAATGATACTTTATCTTGGATCTTATAATAAGGCATTCATAACAAAAACGAAATTATTATGGATTTAATATGTGTAAATCCTTGAAATGTTGAAAACTAATCAATAATGTTACAATTGTCTTTCAAATAATGAAAATGAGAACTGAATTTTTTTATATGATTTTATGTGTTGTGTATAAGTTGAGCATGCTCAAATTAATTTTAACATAATTCTAAATTGTTTTGATCTCTAGTTGGTTTGATTGAATGCTTGACTAGTACTCTTTGGTATTGAATTATGGAGTGAGTGATATGTGCAGTGAATAGGGGATATGACCTTTTTTTGTTGTAGCACTATATTCTCTATTTTTAATAGCTTGTGAATTATGTATAACAAGTTAAGCTTGGTTAAAGGTATTGACAAGAAAGTGTCTTTCCATTTTTGTATCAGTGAGAATGACCATTAGCCCTTTCCTTCAAGAGTGTTGGGGCAATACACCCTGGTATTTCGCCTCGCTTTGATGGTCTAAGGTTGTATGTAGAACATTAAGGGCATACATAAGCCTTAATATCTTTAGATTGTTAGAAAAAACTCGAGGTTAATGGTGTGCATACAATTTTACAAATTGTAAATAGTCTATGAATAAAGTGCTTCTTAAAGGCAATTACAAAACTCTCATATTTGTTTTTGATAAATGGCATGTTTGTCTTTTTGTTTTTTTTTAAATGGGCCTTTCTAATTTAAAAGTTTTTGAGATGGGTCTTGGCGTTTTGCAAAAGCTATGTAAGTTTTTTTTCATTTTAACACTATCAAATCTCTAGTAAATATATAAAAAATGCCATTTTCTAGGCATTCAACTACAATTTTTAGTGTTGTATAAGCTATAACTAGGGATTCATATTGCTTCTTCAACCCCTTCGTTAATAGGCTCCTTTACAAGTGATTTGAGCTTTGGTAACTAAAATATTGGTTCCCAAAATGCAACACCAATGTTTTCATTCTCAAAGGACAATTTGATACCATCAAGCTCAACCAATTGATTTCTAATAAATATGTCCACCCACAAAAATGTAGGTGGGAAGTTAAGTATCTTTAAAATGATGGTAGTTGTAGCTAGGTGGTGAAGATGAAGACGTTGATGCCATAGAGGCTAGAATTGTAAGGGACATTGGTCATCAAATGTGTAAGTTGGACCAAGGTTTGCCCATGATAAGGTCATTGGTGGGGCAAGTTGTAGAGTACTTTCGATACAATGAATGTTGTTGGAGGTTGATGATGATGATGAAGATGTAGACTCCTAGAAAATCAAACTTACTAATGGGTTAAGAGGGTGAGGGGGCTCTTAAAACATATCTTTGAGGATGAACATGCCAATGATGTCTGAAGGGATGATGAATGAAAGATTATTCAAAAGTAGTGAAAGATTAAAGATGTCCATAATAAACATACTAGTATGTGAACCATCTCACCATAGAGAAGTTAGTGTCAAGAGATTCAAGATTGTGTCATGGCGACATTCATGATGCTAGAGAAACCATAGGTATAGTCATGGCATAAAACATGAACTTCGTATCTTAACGGCCTTTTTAGAGGAGTTGCCCATGACATGACTCAGAGGAGTCACATATGACATGAGGGAAGGGGAGAAGAAAAGTCTGTGACATGTTTGGTGTTATAAGAACAATAGTCTCAAGATGAACATGCTAAGGTGGCCTTGTAGTGAAATGGTATGGTGTCAATTAGACATAATTTGTGCAACATAGGCCTTAGGTCTTTTAAATTGAAATTATGGTTGTATTATCTTGGTTGAGAAGTAAGGACATGGTCTTGTGCATATCCCCATTGACTAGGTTCTTGCAAATTTATACAACATATGCCATAATAGTGTTGGAAATAGGATTCTACCATAAATGCATCTAGAACAATGCATTAAAAGACGATCTAAATCATCAATTTAATAGAATTTCTTAGATGAAAATAGAAGAGATTCTAATTCCTCTTTCATTCTCCATAGTAGAAAAATCTGATGTTTTGCATTTGGCAACTGGATCTGTAGTTGCCAGTGGCACGCAAGAGCTTATCAATAGGGGTTGGTGGAGTAGTCTAAGAACTCGGTGGCGTCTTAAATAAGGCCACCTTTTGCATTTCAGCGAAAATGAGCCACTCATAGTTTTTCTAAATAAGTGCCTATTTGAATAATCTGAAACTAAAAAGAACAATCTGCAAGAATGGAAAAACAACCTGAATTTTATACAAATTAACTTTTTTTATGTGCTTAATGACAATAAACAAGAATAAAATCTCTTCGCTATCAAGATGAGAATACTCCAACATATAAGTAACACAATCTTTGAATTAATTTTATTAGAAAAGAAACTTAATTTTATAATATCATAATTATAAAAGGATACAATAATCCACTGATAAAAAAAGAGGTACCCGCCAAAACATGTTTGACCATTTTTGTGACAATCATGCAAAAGCCAAGTTCTTGGGTAAGTTTCAGACCGGTTCGGATTAAATGGGTCTTAGATTGACTAAATCTTGGGTCCGCGATGTAAACCACAAACCTTGTTTAACAAACTGTTTTTGGTATGGATTAATGGCATTATTCAAATGTGTTTTAGTATTCTGCAGTTTTATTTCATACTGTTGTATTCTGGATTGTAGACTACCTTCATGATGTTGCTCTATTTTTAAATCAGAACAAGAGAAGAGTCATGCTCTGTTCCGAAGTCTAAAGCATGTCGTGAAAAGCTCAGGAGAGACAGGTTAAATGATAGGTACTTACTCATTTAAAACCAATGCTTTATTTCTCTCGGGTTGCCTGTGTTCATTCAATCTGTAGTATGTTTTCTTTGTGATCATCTTTTGATTTCTAGTCATTTATCCATCGCCTCTTGTTTTCCAACAGATTCTTGGAATTGAATTCTGTTCTTGATCCTGGGAGACCTCCAAAGTCTGACAAAGCAAGTATCTTAAGTGATGCTGCTCGTGTATTGGCACAGTTAAGGAGTGAGGCAGAGCAACTTAAAGAAGCAAATAAGAAGCTTAGGAATGCTATCAAAGAACTCAAGGTTTGGGTAACATATGTATTTGTTTTCTTATGTATTGACTAGATCTTCAATAATGAAAGGAGTTGATTCAAAATGGTTTTATGAGAAGGGAGGTCTAAAAGAGTATCTATATTGTGTCGAAAAGGTTGAGCAGTTCTTCGATTACCCAAACCGGAACCATAGATTGAAATTTTCTTTCTTTTCTAGTTCTTTTCTTAACTGCTTTGCCTGACCAATCTGAATAAGTATTAATAGAAACCATCTACTTCATGAATATGCTTCATTGATGTTGCTAATTCGGTTACATCTTTGGCTTCTGCTCATTTTGTTTGCACTGCTTTGGTGTGCTCGAAAAGATTGCTAATCTGCAGTTCTTCTGCAACTACAGGCTGAAAAAGTTGAGCTTCGAGATGAGAAACTGAGGCTGAAGTCTGACAAGGAGAAACTGGAGCAGCAGATGAAGGGGATGAGCATTCCATCGGCCAGATTCATACCTCCCCCAATCGCCTTCCATCCTGCGGCGAACCCAGCTGTCTTGGGTGCACACGACCAAGCCGCTGCGAAAAAGGTTGCTGCTCCCTTCAGTGCCTTCCCAGTAGCAGCCATGTGGCAATGGCTGCCTCCTGCCTTCCTTGACACATCCCAAGACCCCAAGCTTTGGCCTCCACATGCTTGAGTGAAACCGGGATTGCTTTGAATGCTTCACTTTGCATAAGTTAGGAAACCTGTGTTTCTCTCAACTGTCATTTGTTATCTGATACCTTTCTTTTGTTCAAATGGCATCAAGTATGTAACAAGCTGATGTTGAATAGAAATTTATCTCAAATCGATCTGAACCCTGTTCAAGGTTTGATCAAAGTTGCTCGATTTGACTTCAAACTTTTGCATCTAGAGTTGATTAGATGAGCTAAGATTGATCATTGGTTATCAATTTGAGTTCAACTGAAACCAAAATATTTAAATTTTGATTAAATAATCAACAAATTTATGTTGTGTTCAAAATTTACAGGGAGTGGAATGAAAGAAATTGTACTGCCTTCTATTTTCATCTTTTTGGATGCAAATGTTATGTTTTTAAAAAAAACAGTAATGACATATTTGCTAAATTCAACATAAGAGCTGGATTGAATTGCAATAGAACTTACAAAGCCATTTAGGTCATCCAAGAAGTCAATATAAACCTATTTGAAGAGATTAAGCAAGGAGAGACGGATGTTTGAGAGAAAGTTCAAATTGAAAAAGAGCTCAAACAATCACTTTAGGAAGAGATTTGCAAATGATAATCACAAGGAAATGATTATTGGAAATCCTTTTGAAGGAATAAAAATCCTTTCTTCATTCATGCATGAGAGCCATTATAGCAACGAGTGACAGATTCAAGCAATGAATGAAGAATTCAAATAACTTAAAAAGGAATCAAATGTGTCCATGAACTACTCACTACCCAATACCATAGGATTCAAGAAATCATGAGAATAATTCTTGTCTCAGCTTATGAAATAGTTGCTGAAATGAACTCACAACTCTGATGCCACAGAATTGTGTGCAGAAGACAAAAAAATGGGTATTTCGAACTTCCATTACACATTTAAGTGAAAGCTAGTTTGTGCAGAAAGAATAGAAACTGCACAAACAGAGACCCATAAAACAACAGAGACCATCATTCTTTCTCGGCTCCATGTCGGCAATGGACATCTTGTCCTTCCATTAGCTTCTCGAGGGCATCAGATGAGAGGCCAATCATTTCGAGTGTCTTCTCCCACACGGCCTGAGAGGTTTCGATGTTGTGAGCTTCCTCCGACAAATTGGCTGGTCGACATTCATGCGAGATGTAAGCACAAACGGGCCATTCTTCCCCTTTTAACATTTCGCAATAATCAGGGATCTGAGGGTCAGTAGCTGCAAAGAGGGTGCTTCTTGAACCTGCAAAATGGCTAGACAATCCATAAGCTCTTCTTCTCTTAGGAGACTTAAAACATATTTATGAGTTTCCTGAAGAGAATGCATGGTGGTAACTAACCTTCCTTGGCATCAAAAATGAAGTAGGGGATCAAATGGTAAGCGGCGACGACAAATTTAGGAAGATCCCTCGCCTGCATATGTAGAAGCATTAATTATTCGAACAGCACCAAAAGGATAGCAAGGCCTACAAAAATGGTAGACAAACAAAGGAGATCTTTTGATGGTTATTCTTGACTTGATGGTCAAGTTGTGGTTAGATTTTTCATTATGTAGAGTACTTTCATCTCATAGAACTGGCATAAGAGAATTATTACAAAGGACTTGTTTCCTTGAGCTCCTAAAAATACAAATTGAATGAAATCTACGATGAAAAAAAACCATAGAATGAAACATCAGGATCACTTTTGAAAGTGAACCAAGCTTTACATAACAAAGAGTTAAAAGTAGACTTACAACATTTGTGTGGACAATTCCAGGAGAAACACAGACAACGTTGATGCCAGCTTCTGCAGGTATTCTCTTTTGAAGTATGCTACAAAATTTAATCTGTTACCCAAACATAAAAGAACCTTCACTGAGTATTATCTTTTAGATTATAGAGTATGAAAAAATACATTGAAACATCCCATCTAGGCAAGTGATGTGCATGTTCTTTAACGAAACATTAACGAATTGCTTTGCAACATGCTCCCAATTTAAATAACTAGCGAGCGATTTTATGTTATCTTTTTGTTGCAACATCTATGGCCTAACCAACAGTAGAAAGTCACAAGTGTGTAAAGGGTAGTAGTTGAAAAACATCGTTTTATTTAACAAAAAATATTCATATGAATGAAAAATATGCCCCAGCAATCTATACAAATACTTGATGTGATGAAATAAAAGCAGTTGTTAAACTGACCTGTCTTCATTTTGCACATATCCAGATGTCAATGATGCATTCTAGTGTACCTTGTGAAGACCAACAATAGTGAAAAAACCTAGTTTCTATACAACAAGAACTGTGCTAAACAATGTAAAATTACTTGATAAACATATGAAGCAGACTAGCAATTTTTCAATCTTCAAGGCCAACGAGCTTGTTTATTGTTGCATTCTTCTAGACAATTTATGCTTACTAAAATTCTGAAATGCCATCATTATGAGCGAAGTTCAAGCTTTGAAGGACACTGATGGAATCAGGTCAGCAATTTGGATTCATACATAACTGATTGAAGATCCAAAGTTCCAAAAAGTAGACATGTCGCACAATTTGAATTATCTAACAGGGATGAGGTTATTTTCTCTATTGATGTTTACATATCAATTCTCTGAGTTTTTCATCAAGTACAAGTCCTGCATAGATTCATGACAATCTTCACAAATAGTTGTTTTCATGACAGAATATATCCACTCAAATCATGTAACATATAAATCATACCAAAATGCAAAAACATTTGATTTTCCTAGCTTTCCATCATATATTGCATTACATTTGGATTTTGAACAAAAATATTACAAATGAAAACTTGTTCAAGGAATGGTGTGAAGTTAATCCACCAATAAATAATTGGACTTTCATATTAGAAGATGAGACCACCTTTATTGGGTAGGAAGGAGAATAGCAGAATTTGGCCACAGTTTAGTGGGAAATCATCATTCTAGTGGAGTTTTGCAATCTACACAAAACAGATGGAATGAAAAATAAGCATTGTATAACCAGAGCCAATATAACAAAGGAGCAAACTGACTCCAGATGGATCCAATATACCAATGATAAGGAATAAGGGTTCTCATTAGTTACACTTTGTTACAGTCCTTCCTAATAGCTGGGTGAGGGGGGAGAAGAAGATGGTTTGGTGATGGATTAGAGTAACATTATATAAACAGATTGAATGAAAAATAAACAGTGTATAAACAGAGCCAATATAGCAAAGGAGAGAACTGACTCCAGATGGATTCAGTATACCAACGGTAAGGTATAAGGGTTCATATTGGTTACACTTTGTTACACTCCTTCCTAATAGCTGGTGAGGGGGGAGAAGAAGATGGTTTGGTGATGGATTAGAGTAGCATTTTTGGTAGAGAAAACTTGTTAGAACACACTGACATGATCACATACCTGTGCTAGCTTACTGCTTGTATATCCAACCAAGCTTGAATATTTTCTTTTGCCTGAAGTAACATTCATATCTTCAGGGTCCACAAAACCAACAGAGTGCATCTGGTCAAGGAAATGAGATAGAAATTAGTAAATTAAACAAAATACAGGTTCATACTTTAAAAATATCAGCATTAAATATTTAACTTTAAACAAAAAAATTGCTGATTTCAGGTATTGCCATGCACGTTAGGATTATAATACAAATAAAACAACCCTGCGTGCTCAAACACTGAACTCCGGATGGTCCTAGAAATCTCATCAAATTTAAAAAGAATACAATACTGAGTGAACCAAAGCTAGTAGCAGCAACTAGATATCTTTAGAAATCAATGTTAGAGACAAAGGCTTGGATGTTTCAATCGAAAAGGATTAAAATTAGTATCATCATTCAACTTTAACATGACCAATACTCGTAAGATTGGGTCCACGCATCAGTGGACTATATGAATCCCTAATTCATTATTCTTAATCAGTGAAATATGAGGTATTAATTCCAGCTTAAAGATTTTTGCACTAATTATAACTGCAACACCTAGGCAGCTGTCTTGAGTTAATAGACACCTCTTCAACATTGGCTTAAAGTTCAGTGACATTATGTCGATCAAATCAGAACTTTGGGCGTGAAAGGCTTGAACTCTCACGATTCAAGCTAAGGCTAGCAAGTTTAACATTAAGTTTGTCACAGTTGAACTAAGTTTTAATTACCTTTTAGTCTTTTACTTAACCAACCATGCATATAATAACAATGTAAATAAGCTCAAAGTAGACAAGCTAATCAGAAAATCATCTCAAAACCTCTGGAAAGTTGGTGAAAAATGCCCACGACGCTGCTTCAACAGAGGGGCTAACAAACCTAAGTGGCAAACTTGTGACAAGCAATAACTCTCACAACTTAAGGAGAAATGACTCTAAATATAGCAATTAAGGTTGGGTTGCATGCAAGCACAGGCCAAGTATAGACACCATAATTACATCATATGTAGACAATAGGCGCTCTTGATGTATTGAAGACTTTAAATACTGTAGGGTCACCAGGCAAAAGAACAATGTGGAATAAAAGATTTCTCATCTTAAAAGAATATCCTCTTAGAAATAGCCCAATGGCTTGCAAAACTTGCCCATCTCTTCAAAGAGAAATCCTCGACTCAATGAGCATAGGTTCTCCCCAAAGCCAAACACCCCTTTCCCTTCAACAAAAGGTTTATTGGGATCCTTGAGGGTAAAGATAAATCACATTTGGGTAAGAGTTATTTGATCTCATATGGAAAATAACCAAGAAAACAAATGCAACTTTGAACCATTTAAGTCTGCGGGTGCAAAACGGAGAAGTGTTAGAGAAGAAACCACATTGGTACTAAGAAATTCAATCATATATTATACAAGCAAAATGCACAATTGTTGAAGGAAGTTTAGAGACTCATGAGTTGATGATGATCAAGTGTCATTTGAAGTCCTATTGGAGAAGATGCCATGGAAGAGATACCCCCACCAAGCCAAAATTGCACTTGAAAAGAAAGAGGCCATAGTGTCAAACTCTCCCCTACAACATTTGATAATAGGATCAAATTGCCCAAGGTGGAGATAAAGCTAATTTTACCAAAATTTGATGTAGAGATCAATATCACGAAACTTAATGCATGGCTAGAACAATTGGATATGTATTCCTCTCTCTCGAGATAAACAAGAACAGATAATGTATCCTTTGACCATAGAAAGCCATTAGGGTGGATCTGAAATGATACAAAGGTTCATATCAAGAGACAACAGAGGCTTAAATTCACTATCAAAAGAGAGAACACTGACAAGGCTGTATGTGAAGTTGTACACATGGAAATTTGTCACAGAAATAAAAGGGTGCCCTTATCTATCAAATCAAGATATAGTCTATTATTGCAAGATTCAATAATACCAATTCAACAAGGATGGCAAAAACTATCGCGTAAGTCAAGATTAAGAAATCCAAATAATACATCCTGTTGTAAAAGAACATGTAAAATAACATGGGATCATCGATTAAAACTATGTTCTATTATCGACACAGTATGAGAAGCTAGACTGTAAGACCATAAATCTACAATCTAGTTAAACATTATCTGTTCTTGTTTAACTCGAGAGAGAGGAATACATATCCAATTGTTCTAGCCATGCATTAAGTTTTGTGATATTGATCTCTACATCAAATTTTTAGTAAAATTACCTTTATCTCCATCTTGGGCTATTGGATCCTATTATCAAATGTTGTAGGGGAGAGTTTGACACTAAGGCCTCTTTCCTTTCAAGTACAATTTTGGCTTGGTGGGGGTGTCTCTTCCATGGCATCTCCTCCAATATGACTTCAAATGATACAAAGGTTCATATAAAGAGATAACAGAGGCTTAAATTCACCATCAAAGGAGAGAACATTGACAAGGCTGTGAAGTTGTACACATGGAAATTTGTCACGGAAATAAAAGGGTGCCCTTATCTATCAAATCAAGATATAGTCTATTATTGCGAGATTCAATAATACCAATTCAACAAGGATGGCAAAAACTCTCTCTTAAGTCAAGATTAAGGAATCCAAATAATACATCCTATTGCAAAAGAATATGTAAAATAACATGAGATCATTGATTAAAGCTATGTTCTATTATTGACACAATATAAGAATCTAGAATGTAAGGTCATAAATCTAAAACCTAGTTAAACGCAAATTCGTATAACTATTGAACATGTTCTGTACATTTTTCCATAAACTATGAGGTTTCTTGCTTCAATGAGTTGTTGAGCATGAGATCAACACCATGTTAGATGCCTCTAAGCCAAACACTACACGTATCGAAATTCACTAGTGGAATATGAAGAGATCGAGATCAAGTGACAAGCAAAATAGGCTTTGGGAGAAAGAAATCTTGAAGATTTGAGGATTTTCTAATCATGTACCTAGACGACATCCTAATCTAGGGCCAAAGTATGGAGGAGAATTGTGTACATGTAAAGATGTTCACTCTCCTCCAAGAACATCAACTCAAACTAGACCCATTTTGGGCAAAAGGTATTATTATATTTACGTTTTGAGATGCAAAATGACAATATCAAGATTGATCAAAAAAACATTAAAGCTATATGATATTAATAATGGAACGTTATTAACATAAAAAATTTGATGGAAACTTATCAATATCTTCGCAAGTTTCTCAAAGGCTACATCTAAATTGCAATGCCTCTACATCCTTTGATTTGAGCTAGCAAAAAGTTTGTGTGGGGTACATAACAAAAAGGCATGATCTTTCAAATGAAGAAAAGATAAGAAAAGTATAAGTCTTGACCTTGAAAAATTTATAATGTTCATTCTAGATCAAGTGGAGTGCATTGCAATATACTTGGGACCATAACAATGCAAGATGGGAAACCCACAATATATTGGTTGTAAGTTGCTACAAGGCATTCAAAGAAACTATCTACTATATCATTAGGAGCTCCTAACATTGCATTAAGCAAAAAAACACTTGAGAATATGTTTGTTAAGGAGATGTACTTGTTAAGAAAGGAGATGATTGTTTATTCCAATTGCAAGCTTTTACAATATCTTCAGATTTTGTCCAAAATCTACTAAGCATGACATAAGAAATAGATGATATTTGCATAGCAATTCAATGTCATCATCAAATACAAGGGATTCCAGAAAAAAAGCTTGTCAACATTCTTGTGGTCTTTGGAAATGTCATTTGTTTGTCAACTCTTATGCAATTCAGACTAATAAGCACAAGGAATACTCAATAAGAAATGACATTAAACCTAATTTCAAGCAAGTTGTGCAAGAAGTCAAAAAGGGAGGATAATTTAAGTATGATATCTAAGATAAGTAGTTGTATAGAGGTCTACAAATGCGCTTCCTACATGATTGTGATCAATTGAGGTGGATTGGAGAAGACTTGTTGTCAAAGTTGTCAAGTGACTTTGAAGTCAATAAAACGACATAAAATCTATGAAGTACTAATAAATATTGAGAAATTTGATTGGGGAGAAGTATGATTTTGGATACATACTTTATAGAATGACTAAGCAGTCTAAAAAAATTGAAGAATTCAACATGCCATTGTAAATACCTAATAAGTAATCGGAAAGCATATCGATTAACTTTTTGAGAGGCCTACTTATAATGAGGCTACTTTGTGGTGGTTAATAGAATATCAAATTAAATTTGTGGTTGGGAGAGTATGATAGTCTACCTATTTGTAATGCACATTTGCAAACCATTAGAGATATTGTGTTAGAACATATCCCAAACCTTAATAACTATGAAATTAATTTGAGCTTAATGATTTGTAATAGTACCTTTACAAGTTTATCAAAGGCTTCTCACAGACCATCATACTCCTACATACATTAGCATGAGCTAATCAAAAGTTTGTATGGCACACATAACAAGTTATATAGTAAAGGGCTATCAGTTGAAGATCAATTAATACCTATCAATCGAAACTACCACCATAAGTGGAGATTGTCTCGAAAATCAATATCAATAACTTTAAACAACTAAGGCATCCATGTTGCATGGAAAGCACAAGGTAAGTCACTAACAAGGAACCATGTGATGGGTCATGAAAAGCAACTCCAAGAAGACACCATCATACAAAGGAATATCATAATATCTACACGTAGTGCAAAGTTAGCATAATCAATTGACAAGAGATAAATAGCTTTGAACACAAGGTAGAAGTTGAGAACAAGGCATGATCATAACATGATCGCATTCTCTCAACCAATTTTGATGAGCAATGAACCTCTTGAAGAAGGGGTGTTACAAGAAGGGCATCTAATCATAGCAAACCAATGGAGAGAATCACGAAAAACAAATTCTGAGAGACTTAAATCCTAAAAAGGATCCCACGATCAAGCGATCATCATAAGATCTTTGGAGCATCGATGAAATTCTTAATCGACAACAATTCAAGCAGCTAGAGGGAAACTCAATGGTGAGGTTTGACAAGATTCTATATCAACAAAATAACCTAAAGATCTAAGCAACAAACTTGTGACATTAGATCATAAGGAAACTTGACTTTGGGAATTGGAATTACTACTTGGATGTATGGATGGGCCAATTACATGTGCTATAATTACAACAATGCATTGAATGACAACAAGAACTCTTAGAGCTACCAAATAAAAACACAATAAAATAAAATATTCTTTCATTCTCCTCTCAAAGGCCTAAGCCCTAACTAGCACAACAACATTATCCTTTATCTCTTAGGAGAGTCTTCTTCTAGAAATAGCTTGATTGTGACTAACTGTGAACATCTCACCAATAAGAAGCCCTCAAGAAGTGAAGCTTCTCTTGAAAGCCAAAACCTCTTGATCCTTTTTATTCTCTATGTAGGAGCCTTTGGGGAGGAAATTGCTCAAACATACATAGTATGCATGCTTTTAGATGTTTGCACATGTATATAGAGATATATACAAATATGAATACAAGTGTTTATGAGAATGTCATGAATATAGAGACATAAATAAACAAATATACATGTATACATCGGCATTTCAATCAAACGCCTTGAGTTAGCTCAATTTTATTAATGCAACTCAACTTGGCTATAAGCCAATTAGGTGAAACTTATAATTGGTTAATAATAAAAATAATCAAAACCAGTCTGAATTAATATCCAATCAAATTGTTGAGCAATCTTCTATATTCACTACTTAGTTTATAATAACCATCTTTATATTAAGTCTATTTTTAAACACCAAACAATTTTTCCACTATACCCCAAACCCCTTAACCCCAAAATGTACACCCTAAAATCTTTTAACATTCTACTAGCCCAATTCTATCCTATATTACACTTGTATAACAAACCTATACTTTTTTCTAATTTCCACTTCTAACTCAACTAGATTATTTTACAATCTTATGATATCAATAGTACCACATTTCTATGTCAAAATTCTCAACCATCAAGTTAATTAGTAAGAGCTCCTTAAACTTTACAACATGACAAAATACCATATTATATTAAAAATTTTATTAGAATGAATTGGATGCATAAACATGATAGGCACAAATAACTAACCAATTTTAATTAGAATATATGACCATTTATTAACTAGAGACACGCCAAGCGATGTGTACCATATATTTAATGGACAATAAAATGTCGATGAAAGGCAATTACTATGAGACAATATCTACCTAAATGCAATAGATTTTTAGGATATCAAAGAAATAAGACAAAAAATTTAAGTGGCTACATTTAGTTAATACTCAAGATTGGATTTATGTCAACAAACAATTCTTTGATTTCAATTACACCAATGATGCACATCTATCTTTGCTTTCTTTACATGCCCTTGCATCATCATTATTTCAATAGCTATAACAATCTTGAACATCATCTAGGTAGGAATTTATCAAGCTCTTTTGCAAATTTGGCTATTCTCGGTCCCATGATTTCCATAACGAGCTTTCCAAATTATCTCAAACAAAAACAATCAATAATTACCTCCATTCAAATATTATTCAAACCAAGTTATGGAAGCCTCAAAATCATTCTTACAAAATTATTTTCAATTAAGATTGTGACCTAAAATTTGTCATGAAGTACGTGCATTTCAACCATATTCATGGATTCAAGCAACCAATTTAGCCAAATTGGAGGATAAATAAAATAAAACTTTTCATGATCACACCAATGCCAATTAAAAGTCATTACCTATACTTTTACCAACACATACAACTTCAATGTCACTACCACTTGCCATAAATAGAAAGCATTAGAAAGAATGTTGAGAAATTGAAAACTCATTATTTGATGGTAGAGATGGATAAGATTAATATTTCTTATGCCATATCAAGATGCAAGTGAGAACCATTCATCACACAACATACACACACCGGTAATAGAGACAAAAAAACTCAACAAAACATATATGCATGTGCAACCCAAATAGAGATAATCTAACTACTAGAAGAACATAGTACCAAAAGGTGGGAAAAAATTGATCAGAAGTTGTTTCACTTTTCTTCAAGTCATCGATCAAGCTATAAAAAGCCATGTCACTGACTAAGAAGTTACAAATAAGGTGTTATCTCGATTAAAGGTGCTTGTAATCAAGCATATCAAAGGTAACCCAAATGTAACTGTCACTGAGAATCAAACACTTATCAATGGAATACTTAGAAATATCTAATGGATAGATGCTTAAAATAGAATTTAAAGGATTGCACTAAAAACTATGCAGCAAAAACAGTTACAACAATTCTAAACATCCAGCTTATCAAGAGCATTTTAGTATTTGATATCATAAACTAACAAACAGTCATTATTACCAGATAAATTTAGCAAAGCTGAAGTACCACAATAAAGAGATTTTGACAATTCAAAACTTGAACCTCATATAACTTACAATTGAATTTATATTAATTATTCTGCTTGGAGAACCTCGAAGAAGTGATGGTATAAGCAGCATTGACAACAATGCAGGAGCAAGATGGTTCACTTGCATATGTTCTTCATACCCATCCTTTGAAAACCGTTGTGGCTCTAACATAGGAAAAGAACTGAATAATCAGTTCAACTCTCTTAAAATATACACTTAATAATACTTCTAACAAGGAAAACCTAAAACTTGCAGTTCTCTGACAGTATCACGAGCAGAACAAAATATTTTGTAACCTTTGAATGATGTATTCAACCTCAAATGTGTATATGTATATTACTTTATCTACCAAGTACCATTTACTGCAAAATACTTTTCTCAGGTCTGAAAATAAATACATTTTCATGAAATAACTCTTCAGAAGAAACTTAGTCAAGAAAAAGAACTTTCAAATAAAATTCACAATAGATGATGCCATGAAATTATTGAACTAGGAACAGCAAAAGTTCTACCCAGAAGTAGCTGTCACTTCAAAACTTCCAAAACAATTTAAAGTCAAGTGATGTTAAGTTTTTAAAGAAATTTATTAAAAAGATTCTTAAAGAAATCTATTAAAAAGAAATCTATCTGGATGATTATGCATATATTAAAGATTCAAGTAAAATTTCCTTCCAACATTCCAGAAGATATTTCAGCTCCAAGGATGACGATCCATGTTAATGATAGAAAAAAAGGATTGAATGATGAAGGGAACAAACTTAATTAGTTAAAAAGCAGACGTCTTGGACAGTATCGATGTTGACATATAAGATGGAGACCAAGCAGAAGAAAGAAGAACATGCTGCTGAACAAGAGGATCTAGATTATTAACCAAGCAAGAAGTGTAACAGAGAACATCATGCTTCACACAAACCTCCCAAGGAAAAGATGCCGGCATTATTGATCAACGCATGCAACACAGAATGTCGAACATTCCAAGATTTAGAGAATTGCACAACTGAAGCTAGTGAGAGAAGATCAAGCTCCATCACCTTAAAAAAATGTTATTGGAAGAAGAAATTTTCATGTCAATAAACTGAAAAGCAAGTATTTAAGGAAGGCCAAGGAAATACGCAATGCATGATTGCACACCTCAATATTAAGCGGTAAACCCATCCCTTGTTTTTCATCCTGCCACTTCTTGATCAATTCAAAAGCCACATTAGTTCTCCTGACAGCCATTACCACATGTGCACCTGCCTCAGCAAGTTGCCTATTTGAGCCAAAAGGCCATTCACGATTAATGAACAGCAGAAAAAAGTATGCAATGCCAAAGATAAAGCTTCAAGAGATGAACAATGGTGAGATGTACAAAGAAACTAATAGAGCATGCAGTTAATTCTATACCAAGCTATTTGGAGACATTATTTAAATCCACTGAGTGTCCCAAAGAAGAATGATAAATTGTAATTTTGTTGAATTAATCAAAGGAAAAATGCACAAGAATTATATTAAAAAGGTAACAGAAAAAAAATAACATAATGGAAAATAGGTATAGGTAGTCTGAACCTGTGATATAGAGGACAGAATATCTTAGAATAAGCAAGGTAAATCTATGTAAAAGGAATACAGATTAAGTGTTTGTGACTAGAAGTTGTACAAAAAAACCATAATAAACTAGAGTTACCAAGTCATGTTGAATTTACGCTTCATTTAACTAAGCTATAATAGTTTAAAATTGCAAGCACAAGTTGTATTTGAAAAGCTCCTAATACAAATTTATTTTTTAAAAACCATTAATATGCATAGGAATCCTCTGATCCAACTTTTCCTATCAATTAAGACACAAAAGCAAAGTAATTAAATTTGTTCCTATAGTAATTCATTTTACTTAGAAAATGATATAATATAGTTATCACACAATTTAGATCATCTATGAGGATCTTAATTTCCCATGCTTGATCCATGTTGTTTCCTAAACATCAGTTCCACTCGACTTACGTCAAAATTGCGTCAACTTGACTTTTATGAGTACTAGTTGTTCTAAAGTCAATATATGTGAGATTGCCTTGTGGCTTACTCAAAATCAACCATTCATGTCATTAGAAGAACTCGTTTCTTTGATGATCATTCATGTGAACACAACATCATGCTCTGCTTTACATAGATGTGAAAAATTAAAGATTTGATACTGCTTGATCAAAAACAGATTACTTCTAGATGGATAATGGAACAAATGGTATGGAATCGGTCAAGATTCAAGGACACATGTAAATTTACCACAATGTGAAATCCAACCAGATATAACCAAGTAAACTAGATTGAAAATAAGCTAACATGAGCATGAAAAGTGCTGTATCATTCACAATTAAAATTAGAAACATGTGGGCAGTATGAAGATACAATGTATAGCATTAGATTTTGTGTAAAATAGAAAGCAAATCACAAGCAAATTACTAGCTCAAAAAAAATAACATATAAGAATTAAGTAGAAGGTTAGATTTCATGATGATACCGAGAAAGTTCAATAGTATAGCTGATCCGGACATCAAATAATGATGGGAAAGTCTTGGAAAAGCCAAAATAGATCCATTCAAAATGGAAAAGGAAAGTGTGAGTTGGTAAAACTTTTGAAAAACAAGCTTGAATCTAAAACGCCACAAGAACAAATGCATGATGAATGAAGATAGAATCATCAATATCAGGGATCAATCCGTTTGATTGTCAATAAAAGCATGAAGATCAAAGCAATGTTCTTGGACTATAAAAATAATCTAGAAAAAACATGTAAAACAATTTAAACAGTGAGGAATAAATTACTATTGGGTGAAATATTCAGCTGTAAAAGAGAGCTAGAAAATGAGAATCCCCAAGAAGGGTCTAGCTCCTCTTGGCCAATCCTTCAACTATTTCTATCAGGTTTTAGATATAAGCTTAGTCACTATTGTTCCAATAGTTTCCTCAAAGACAAAGTCACAGCCACCATGCCTTCCCCAAGAAGCAATGATAACTGAGAAAAATGTGCAACAATGTTCCAAGTGATAAACTAAGGAGTATAGATATCAACTTCAACTTCATCCAATGGGGGCAAAAGTGAAAGAACACAAGAGGGATCGACCAAGGACGTCATGAGTATCAAGGCACACCTTAACAAAGGTTGGGCATTAGCAAGGAGGAAATCTCTTCTAACAAAAGCAATCATAGATAAACCAGAATACAAAATGAAGTCTTCTAGCCTTGTATACCTATTCCCTCACATAACTCTACTCTAGAAAGCCTACCACCAATATACATATTGTCGAGATCCTCAACAATGAGATTCACAGGTTTCAAGAAGTTCATGCCATCGAGATAGCACGACACGTGTGAGAAGAGAGTGGGAAGGCTGTAAACCAAGTAAAGGAGATTGTGAGAAACAATGGGAAAGAGAGAAAATAGGGGAGTTTAGGCACTATAAGAACCACCTACATGAGAACAACCCAAGTAGTGTGAAACATTGTCTAGTCCCCTAACCTATGAGATAATTATGGTTCATAAGGGGGAACATAAAGCCCTACCCTCACATCTTTAGCTTCCTTGCAGTTTATTAGTGATTTAAAGGTAGTTGAGGAGGCAATATAATACAAGGCTTGCCAAAGACTACGGATCAAGCAGTATCGAGGCATGAATCTACCATTTGATGAACCAAAATTCAAAGAACTTAATTGCCCAAGAGAGGAAGCCACGATCAAACGATTGATCAAAAAATGGGAGTTAATGGTTGAACCAAGAACAAGGGTCAATTATAAGGACCAAAATTCTCTTAGAAAGGTGTGTATAATCAAAAGATCAAGTCATAATCAAACTTCTTTAAAAAACCAAGAGAATTACAGCTGAAAATGAAGAATAAAAGAGGGTATCACTTAACAGTCATAAAAAAAACCTACAATCCCAAAAAAAACACCAAAAGAACAAGTGTAGAATGACTAGAGATCAAATCATCTAATCTCAAGTATCAAAGAATCATCCAAGCCATTGCAAATTCAAATTCTTAAACTAGAGCATGGAAACCAAAGATATTTATGCTACCAAGTTGATATCTATTTAGGCACGAAGACCATTTAATAATTGTGTTTTAAGTCAATATACAAATTTTATATAAAAAACTGATTTAGATCATGTTAGAATATTACATCATTTATTACAAGAATTAATTTAAAGATGAATTTGATTTGAATCTATCTGAATTTAAGGATCATTAAGGATTTGATGGAATTCATAAAGAATCTCCCGCTTCTATCATTAAAGCTATAATTAAGGACTTGAATAGTCAAAAGTCTCTTCATGTAACTTCTTGAGGATAGCCTTTGAAGATGAGCTAGAAGTGACACAAAATAACTCAAAATTTTGAGTAGTAAACTACTCTTTGGTATACACTAATGGAGAAATTGAGTGGTAAAAAACATTAAGAGTTAGTCCCTGCTACTTCTACAAGATTTTAGAAATAGGATTAAGTTAGACTAATCTCCATCATCCTAGGAGAGTTTTCTCAAAGAATATTCATGCGCAATGTCCCCTCTCCAAGATAGCACAACAACAATTTAGAAAAAGATGCAAATGGTAAAACTATAGTAAAAAAAATTAAGCTATCAATAGTCAAGCAATCTGACAACGACGTGAGACAAAGCTAAGGAATTTAAACATTAATTTCTCTTAATGGAGACTACATAATGAGATTAGCATGTGTGAGTTTGACTAAAGGCCATGGGTATAAAGGCATGTCTTGACAAAGGTTGGACATCACCAAGAAGCAAAGCTCCAACAATAAATACAACCTCAAGTAAAACCATAATTCAAGAAGAGATCTCTTAACCTTTAAACAAATTTATTTTTTTAACCTCAATTTTGAAAAAACTATCCATAATGTATATACTTATTGCAAAGATCCTCCACCATAGAGATTCTTGAATTTCAAGAAGTTCATGCCACCTAGTTAGTAAGATATTAGCAAGAGCGAGAGTGAGAAGAATGTGAGCCAAGCAAGCAAGAGTATAAGAAAAGATGGGAAAGAGAGAAAAGGATGCGAATTACCAAGATGGGAAAATCTTGTGCAGTGTGAGAGAACAATAATGTGATTGGTTTGTTACTTGTAACACTAACACCTCTTCAAGTCAACATCACTAAAAAATTCCTTAAGATCAAAGCAAAAAAAATAGACTTCAACCCAAGACAAGGTCCCCAATTGAAAGGTACCTCATAAGTGACCCATTCTAAGTAAAGCCTTCCAAGGGGCCTTATGAGAAGAATGCAGACCAAATCTTTTGTTGATTTTCTAGTTCATAAAATTTAGGATAGGAGAAGAGAATAATAAAAAAAAGAGCTCCAATTTATCAAGTTATACGTAGAAAAGAGATGAGATAGTGAGATGCACCTACATAAGTAGTAAATCAAATGTAGTTAACCCCACCAACATTTAAAAATGAGCAAGCCCTATCAACAAATTTGAGAATCCCCATCACTTGAAAAAAGGATCTTGGGAGTATCAACACAAATAATTTATTCTGAGACAAATATCAATTAAATATGTCACGCAATTAAAACATAAAATTTTTGAATTGGGGACAATTTTGGTTAGAGGTCAGGGTAGCTTGACAAAGCTATCAACAATTTACCACTAATTTCCCTTTTGCTTTTAGGAGGATTCCTTTTATACTATGCTTATCATTTTTATAACAATCTGTATGATTCTATAATCATTCTAATGGCATCTTGCTTGAAAAATTCCTACTTTTTTAAATGACATTTTAAGAAAAGATATTGAACCTTTATCCACCTAGTAAACCACCATAAATTTTCTATTATTAGAAAATGTGACCCACAAAATATGATAGATAAATGAAAGGATAAGAGGAGCTGCACCAACAGTTTTAAATCACTTAGTCACTTTAGCGTTGATTCTACATAATACCTCTTGTCATCAAACCATGTTTCAAACAACTTTCAAGCTAAGACTTTTAAAGATGGCTAAAGGAGACAACACAATTCATTAGCCAAGGACCATAGATCACCAAAGACAATGAATCACAAGCTTTAGAACTAAGGTTCAAGATAAGCCATTGATAATTGTATGAAGCCTTAGTTAAAATCATGATGCACACAAGTATACATGTTAATAGGATCACGAAGAATATGGGCCTTCAAAAGAGAGTTCAGCAAAAAAAGATAATTAAATAGAGAACCAAATATTAACAATGGGATTAGTCACTTTTTCTACTTCTTTTAAGTTTATACCAACATCTTCCATTTGTCTCATTTGACATGTTCACCTTATGAAGGTTCTCTTTCTTGAATTCTTATATACTCTGTATTAGGTCCAAAATATTTATCTTCCAAAACAAATCCAACAATGTAATCTATATCATCCATATAAGTGAATGGCCTCAAAATAAACATGAGCACTCAACCCATACCAAAAGCATGACACAAGAAAATGCATAATATAAAAAATGGCCCATAGTGCTAAATGAGTAGAAGGAAGCACGATGGTTCTATCTTATGTTAGATTATAGATTCTAAATCACCATAAAATACATGTAATACATATAAATGGAAAGGCCCAAGAAGATTAATCTATTCCATGGCATAAGTCATAACATGAGATGCATCTAAGGAGCCTGGGCAATGGAGATAACAACAACTATTTAAAGATGAACACATGGTAATAGTTTATGAACTTCTAGATTCTCGTTAGCAAGAAGGATTATATGAATCAATTGTAGTAGAGCTTTCATGACAGAACTAAAATTAAGATAGAAAGCTTGCTACAATCTTCACCACTCTTCTTGCGCATTTATACAATTATCTGATGGGAGAGCCAATTATATACATAATAGGCCACATTGAAATATTTCTTTCAATGCCAAGCAAACAAGCCATTCCAAATGAGGTCTTATGCATTCCAAAGTAAACTAATCACAATAATAATGACAGTACAATGTATGACCCTGTTAATATATTTCTTGGTTAATTCCTTGTCAAGGATTTGTAAAAGCAGATTTTAATCACATTTGAAGGTATTCATTGCATGAAAATGTCAACTTTTTTCCAAACATCAATTATAATGTTGACCATAACTGTCGCAGCTGACACACCCAAATAAATAGACAATATTGAAAAGAAATCTAGCTTAACTCCCATATAAGTATGCTTCGAATTTGTAAATAGCACAGAATTGTTTTTGCTTCACGTTAAAATAAAGAAAACTGTAGCAGAGATCGATACCAAAGAAATAATATACATGCCACAGAACAAAGGGACAAAGAAAGACAAACCTAGCAATCTCGAGGCCAATGCCACTTGTGGAGCCAGTGACAATGCAAGTGATGCCGTCAAGGTGAGGGAGAGTTAACGGGTTCTCCAGGTGGCTAGCAAAAATCCTTTGGAAAAAGAATTCCCCAACAACATGAAGCCACCCTCTTCCCCACTCCAGCCACCCCAGCGAATCCTTCTTCTTCTTGCCTCTGCCACTATAGCCTGTGTTGGCGGCAGAAGTGGAAGAATCCATCGAACTCATGTAGAGACCCAACCTGATCGGATGGGTTTGGTAAAATATTTTTTTCCAATAAACCCTATTTTTTTAGTTTCCAATCAGACAAATCTCTTCTGTAACTGATCACTTTTTCCTGTACATTTGTACAATATTTATATTATATATTATTTACAATATTGCATGTACAATGTTAATAATATTCAATGCAGTCATTTGTTAAGTAATTCATGTTGTTTGAAATCAACAATTTTCAAAAATAAAAAAAAAATCAAGAAAACAATGACTAATAAATTTCAAATCAATAAATTGATGGATGTAAAATATAAGTGAAAGTAAATCATAACAACTTCAATCAAAAACTGAAAGTCGAAAGATAATATTGATAATGGAAACCAAAACGGAGATAAATTACAAAACCAACTACACGATTCACTTATGTAAAGTGCCAGCTTGCTATCAGAATATTTTCTCCACATTAGACTCCCCATTCTCACTCTTCCATATGCTACAAATCCTGTGCACATAAAAAATGGATAAACAAAATAGGTTTGAACCAAATGCCAGCTCAATAGGCAAAATATAATCTATCGTAAGTTGAAGTAGATAAAAATATCAATAGGAACAATATTCAAGATGCATATGCCATGCAATGTAATGATTGCTTTTTCAATGAATTTTCTTTTCTTTTATTACTCTTCTCTTATAAATCCCAGTACCAAGATTCGTTACACATTTATCTATATAACCCAAAACCATTCCTCCCCTAAACTAATGTGAGATTATCCCTTCTTATGTCCCTTCATCCAAAAATCTTAAAAAGAGTCATTTCTTGTTCAATGATTCCATCTCTAGGACATACCTTACAAACACTTCCCACTCTCTTTTGTCCAAAATGTTACATACCCACTTGGTTTTTCTCAATTCACCATTGAATCATATAATACTACAAGAGGAACAACTCATATCATATTATATCCTCTAGTTTCAAATGTGCATCATTTGTACTTCATGTAACTTTTTGTCATCCTTCCCCTTTTATTTTATAGGGTCCAATTCCAGGCTTGTTACACACTATAATCCCTTCATCACTTCAGGTAAGAGTTCAATTAGTGCAGGAGTCAACCCATTTCTTAGATCTATGAACAATGTATGAGTCAGCCTACACTCTATGTGGGGGTCAACCTACTGCCATGAAGGATCAATAGCTTTATTGAAGAATGCAAAACAAACAAGGAACCCTCGTATTACATCATATAATCCTATTTAATCTAATATGTATGTTATGTCTTTTTACGTTTCTTTTTTATCTTACTCTTTGTATATTAATTATTTTAAGGTATTCTCGATGGTCATGATGTGATAAGCTAAGCATCCCCACACACAAAGAAAGGAGTTATCTTATGCAAAGTAATCTAACATCATATGAAACGACAACATGAATTAAAACATATCAAAAGCACATCAATGTCTAATTAGCACAAAAAATTATATGTAACAAACATATTGAACTTACAAACATATTGGTGGCCTACTTAAAATTCTCATGCACTATTCTATTTTTTTTTTCCTTTATTTTTATCTCTTTAAATGGCACATGTCACATCCATCACTATTTTTCTCAATTTCAAATTTCATATAACACAAATTTTTCACTTAAACCACATTCAAACTTCCCCTGACTACTGTATCCAACCTTCTGATAGAACCACCCAGCAAGGGGACGAACAATCAAATTTCTACTCATCAGTCAGTTCGGTAACGTTTACTAGAGCTTCCAGATACAGCACCAATGAAAGTTCCAAGTCTAAATCCATCTTAAAACTTTTTATGGCAACATAATGTTTTAACAAAATTCATTTAAAACCACCTACAAGCTTAAAAATCTTATAACATTAAATTTTTTAATCTTTTTGTGAAATTAACAACATATGATGTACTATATTTTAGACGTTAAAAACACTTACCTTCCCCTTCCCCTTTTTGTCTCATTCACACACCGGAGACACCGGCGATCTCCTCACTACCGGCGGCGGCGATAACACCTCGTGAACTCCTCGAAAGGCTACTACGAAGACCGAACTTCTCGCACCGACCACATCCCTCCGATCGCTCTTCAAAGACCGCCGGCGGCAGTGGTGCTCCGGTGGACACCTCTCTCGAATGTCCTCTAAAGCTCGCAAGATACACCTCCGCGCAATTCTCTCCCGAGAAGGAATCTCCTCTCCAGTCGACCTCCCGAAAACCCTTCACTCCACTAACGACACATCTTCCCCACCATGCCCTCGATTGATCTTGTCTGAACTTCAAAACCGGATCAGGTTACCATCGGTGTCCCAAAAATGTCATAATCCCTTCTTTTCCTCGATCTTAACTTTACGTTTCTGTCAATGTTAAAGAAAAATTATAATTTTAAAAATTTATTAAATATTTTTAAAAATGTCTTCATAGAAATTGTTTATTATAAAAACTTTATTGCATCTTGAATTCTTTTGATGTACTTCCATAAACTATAAATTTGATACGAATTTTCTAAAATAAGTGAATGAATAAATGATCGATGATATTTTATTTTTTTAAAAAAAAACAATTGAATTTGAAAATAGTTTAAAAAAATTATAATGTAGGACATTTTTGGGATAAGCATTTAAGTTCTAACTTTTTAATAAAATAATCTTATGAAATATAATTGAATATTTGTTTGGACGTATTTAAAAATATGATTTTTTTTAAAAAACAATATAATGTCAAACGAAGAAGGATGGTTGTATCATTTAAAATAAGATTAAAAATCTTATTTTATTCTTTGATAAGAAAAAAAAATTACTTATATTATTAAACTAATCATTTCATTAAGCACTATAAGACGAACATTTATGAAATATATAATTTTTAGCGGTACCTTTTTAAAATATATTTTTTATTATTCAATTCAAAATCTAACAATAATTATGTCAAACTCAACTTCTATATTATTTGATATGATCTCAATAAATACTTAATAAAAAATATTATTATTTTAAAATGGTAAAAATATTTATGACTATTTGGTAATAGAACAACATCAATCATTTAATTTTATTTTAAAATATAAAAACTAATTTTTCTCTTTTATATGAATGAAAACTATATTTCAAAAGACAATCATGAAATTTTGCAAAAGAGAATAAATTTGTAAAAGCAATGCCAAGACAAGGGTTGGCTTACTCATCAAACATATGTTATGTTTTAGCATCTTGATCTCAAATCGAATGGAGGTTAGGTTTAGTTTGATATATTTGTTTTACTATAAATTATTTAAGAAAAGTAGTTTTCAAAACACAAGAAAACATTTGTCTAATAATATTTTAACATATATTGCTTCTATCTAAAAAATAAAAAATAACATTAGAAGAAGAGCAAAAGATATATTCATCTTTTCAAAATAATATTAAAGAGTTATACTAGAAATCTAAAATGTTCATAATAGTAGTAAACTGATAATTCATGATAATAATAGTAAACTGACATTTGTCTATTGATTAAGGTTCCAAACAAGTTATTTTTTACATACACATTTCTTCTTTTTGAGTTTTTGTCACTTTTCTTCATTGTTTAATCTCTTTTCTTCTCTCTTTTTGTTTCCAGTTTCATGATTGATAGTTATATAGTGCATGGTGTCTATATCTTATTGCTTGTACGTTTGTGACATACCATTTTTGAACTTTATTATCTTTATCGTATTATAATACTTCATGCTTATTTTTATCATTTCATTCAAATTTTTGTATTCCTAGTTCAAGTTAATAACTTCTATGCCACTCCAATCCTCTTTGAATTAATGTATGTTTGTTTGGACTTCTCTTAGCATTGTTACAAGCAAATATTTTGTAAATATGTCATGTTATATCACCCTAGCTTCATCCATATGAATGCTTTAGGAAAGAGTGAATGTGATTAGCTATCATGTTATGTCACATTCTCCACACGCACTATGAGACAAACAAATATTATTGGTATTGTAACCATGTCATCCAACCTAATTCTCACCATGTCAAGGCAACTAACTATTATATAACAATGCCTATTCAACACCCAATTAATTACTTTGATACATCATTCATATCTCATACTCAAATCATATACACATCCATCCATATTTACTTTGTTAAATGCAATGAGAGCACCTCACTAATTGTTTAAATGATACCCAAGAGTAGATCATTAAACATGCTCATGTCTCTTTACACATACATAATCATCAACCTACTATAAGGTTATCTAATCATCCCTTTCTTTAATGCAACTCATGACAAGTCAATATCATCTTAAATTAACAAACATGCATTTAGAAGCACGACAATGACCTAAACACATCCACCAACTACGTGATACAAACACACAACACCATTCATCCCTATTACTTCAACAACACTTTACTTATGGTGTGCATGATTTGCATTTACAACAATGATTCAATTAAATCGATCTTCTAAAATATTTTTAATCTAAACTTGGTGCAAAATCACTACATAGCACAAATATTTCACCCATACTTGTTTGGGATGAACAATCATTCTTTCCTAGCAAGTGATACATTTTTCTTAGATCATCCATTTTTCTTGTCAGAACACAAATACAATATAGTACTGCAAACTTACAAAAAATAAAAAAGTATCAACATTTTTAATACAAAATTTGCCACATAAATATTAACAAGAATTACAAATGACTAATCTTCAAGAGCATGATATCACAATAACTTTAAAGCATTGAAATCATGAACACATTAGGCAATTTTACTGTTCTTATCCTCATCTGCTTGCATCTCATCACCATATCAAATAAAAATAAACACAGGACTATACAGCACAAGGCCTGAAAGAGGAAAACTGAAGAAGACGCATTCCTTCATTCACCCAGCAGCCGTGGTGCATAACACACATCGCACGAGAGATGACCGACGAGACGAAGCATCGTCGTCCTCATCGTCTTCTTCGTCTTCCTCATCACGACCCGCATTTGTTTCCAGGGAGACTGAACCACCCGTGAGGCAAGTGACATGGTACGCATGGCAACAGAAGAACACGACGACGGAGACGGTTTGGATGGAGAAAGGATCGAAACAAAGGCAACATCTCCCACTTCCCCTTGTTCTAGACTTCAGCTCGACGGACCGTGGATTCGACGTCTTCCTCCCGTCCCGGTTCGTCGAACTTTCTTCCGTCCTTTCGCGGGCTTCGTCTTCCCCGCTGCTCATGCAAACAGCACGCTGGGCTTCTTTGTAGTATTTGATTAGAAGGTTCACACTATCCGTCTGTAATGGAGTTCAATCAATGAGAAAAAGAGGCTCCACAAAAGCATCATCGAACTCATTGCGTTAACGAAGTAAACGACACCTTGAGGATTTCCATACACCCCTGCCTTAGAGAGGTTTCCGTTCGGTAATCTGTAATGATTTTGACAAGGCGATCCCTCAACCTACAGGGAAGAAGGAGATCAATCGATCAAAGAGAAGCAAAACAAAGCAAAGAAAGCTAAAACGAGTACCTTGGTACTTTTAATCCATTAGGCACCATTGTTACAATATAAAGCGGATCCAGATTTCCAACTGTATGCTCCAATAACATTCCTACCTGTAAAGCTTTAGAAATCAGGAGTATATTACACCGGAATTTGAAGAACAAGCAAAGGAAAACTGGAGCTGTTCATTGATACCATTTCAGGTTTGCGAAGACAAAGTTTTATTAACTCCGGCCATAGTTCATCATCTTGCTGCATGGATACAAACTCCACGGCCTGCAGATAGAAGAGCTTCTTCAACGATTGATTCGAGAAGACGAAGTTCTATAAAAATGTAAGTCAATACCTCCTCTATATCTTCCAATTCATCTATGATGACAGCAAGAGCCTTTTTAGCATTTCCCATTCTTCCTAGAATGAAAACTTGCTCCTTGAGAAGACCCTTTCTGACACATATATCGTATGCCTGGAACAACAATGGCAAATTCTTTATTTGTTAGTTTCCAGAACTCAAAAAGGAATTCAATGGGTAATTCAAGTTCAAACCTTGTCTAACTTGTAATGTTGACTAATACGGAGAAATGTGAGTAGCATTCGTGGTTCGTAATCAGCATAAAGTTCTACCTGTAACATAGCAGGAGATACAAATTCTAGACATTATATAATTAAAACAACAATCCATTAATAAAATTTCGATTCTAAGAGTAATTTGTAATCATAAAATGTGCTTCAATTTACAGGAAAAAAAATAATAAATATTTTTCCTACCCATTGTTCTATAAGCATAGAGCCATGAAAATTATAATCGAAACAATTGATATTGATTTCAGAGCATTAGAAATGACCATAGTGTAATGCACTCAAATGGTTTTTCTCATATCCAGTGATCAGAATGCTTAGAACATTTAAAGACAAAAAAATCATTTAGATC
The DNA here is from genome assembly GCA_023846275.1 of Vanilla planifolia. Lineage (NCBI taxonomy): Eukaryota > Viridiplantae > Streptophyta > Magnoliopsida > Asparagales > Orchidaceae > Vanilla > Vanilla planifolia. The sequence continues at coordinate 2,596,268 of CM043870.1, forward strand.
TCATGAAAAAAGTATTACTGAATTCTCGAAAATAAATTTAATGATTTAGGTTATCTTCAACAACTTGATTAAAAAGGGGTGACACAGCAAAAGGGTGAGCAAAAGTGGAAGCAATTGGATTCCAAACCTTTGAAATCATATTTTTCAAGATACAAAATGAAAATGCAAGTTATTGAATTTTCCCAACATAAAAAGGCATGAAGTACCTGCAAATCATGATACTCTTTCCCAGCATTGACATCAATTTCAAATAGTGAATGAAGGTACAAATGCAATAAGTACTTATGATCGCACTTATCCCGAGCACCTAACAGTTGTTCGACTACTTCAGAAGGAGGTATATGGTCACGATGTTGGATGAGTAATGGCACTGCTTTCTTGCTTTCAACCATCATCAGTTGTACAATCTGCACAATGAAATAAAAAACACAAAAAAGTAGATTCAATGTATGCTAAAGCAGGAATTTAATTACTTTATATGAATGAATAAGTTTGGAAAAGACAGAATTTGGGCTGTTATGTACGGTTAGGCAAACCATACCATGGAAAAATGTTCACCTCCCAAGGGAAGAGGATATACCCTAATGTTTGTACCATGCTATCAATGTAATACGCAAGGATTTGTCTAACAACAGAGAAGAAGCAAGCCAAAGCTTGGGTGGCTAAGCTTATAAAGAACTTAGTTTCAAAGTGAAAGCCAGTCAGGGGGCAATGTGATGCTGCAATTTGAGCTTAGTGAGTGATTAATGGCCAATACTCTAGGACATAGTGTTGGAGAAGCCACATGGCATGTACAACTAAATTTTAGAAAGACCAGTCCATTTAAGTTTTATAATAAGCTAAATTAGGCATATCGATGACAATTAGAGCAAAATGTAATAATTGCTCTAAGATGTTATCAAACCATTTTCAAAAGATAAAAACATAAAAGGTAGCACGTTTAACCAGTAATAAATTATAAAGAAATTTGTGATATAGAACACGCCTAGATTGAGAAAAATGCCAAAAGACGGTGCCAAGCTGAATCGAGATGAATGATAGACTTGTGTTAGATGGTCCGTGAGTAGTGCACCAACATGATATAAATCAATGAATTCCTTCAATGTTCGGGTGTCTCAAGCAAGCATTGTTCCCTATTGAATTTAGAAGAGAGAATTAAATTTTCTCTCTTAAATGAATACAACAAAATTTATAACTACAATAGTTGCCTATTCAACCAAGTTTTAATTTGAACAAAAATTTTCCTAAGTAAAAATACAGAATAAGAGATGATACTTTTAATATATCTTATCAAAAATATCTCTACAATCATAAATGTCAATGTCAAATTTGGTAAAAAAAATTATAACTATTATTATAACTATTATTATAACTATTAATAATAACAAATAATTAAATTTGAGATTTTATACTCTTCCTCAAGTTAAGTTGTATGTATTGAATATACTCAACATGAATATCAAATTTTTGAAGTTCGTCCTTAATACAATTTTGATAATAATATCTATAGTTTGAAGTTTTGTCAAAATATAAACTAACAGGATTATTCTTTTTGTGATCTTTTCTTTTATAAATAATCACAAATTTATATGATGAGCATGCTTTGTCCTGTTATGATAAAAACAAGATTTTAAATCATACCAATTATAACTTAAATATCACACCTTAGTTTTATAAGACTTTCATCTAGGATGTTGAGTTCATCTAACATTCATTTCAATCATATTCACAAATGCCATGAAGCATAAATATGAACTTAACTTCAACAGTACTTTTGGCTATGATAAATTGTTTATTACTCTGTCAAGTAATAAGATTATTCCATGGTTAGATACGCCATCCTAAGGTTGATTTTTAATCAATTACAAAGCCAACCCAATCAACATAAAAAATTCAATAACCCTTTTTGTTGATCTCTAAAAGAAGAGTCTCTTTTTTATATTATTTTAAGATATCCAAAGATGTATACTAAATTCATATGTTCTTTTAAATTATCCATAAACTAGCAAACCATACTGACAAAGAAAAAAATGTCAAGTCTATAAGTGAGAGATACAGGTTTTCCAACAAGTCTTTGACATCTCCTATTCTCCACACAAACACCTTCTTCCCTTAGCTTGTTTGGACAATTCATAATAATGTCAATAGGCTTACATCCTAGTATCCCTATTTCTTGTAAGACATCTAACACATACTCATGTTACGAGATGATCCCTTTCCTAGATCGTACAATTTCTGTCCCAAGTAAATACTTGAGTATACCAAGGTCTTTGGTGAATGCATAATCATTTTTTAAGCTAAATTAAGACAACTCTATTAATAAAAGTGTATGAATGCCTTAACTAACTTAGATGTATGGAAAAATATTTTGAAAAGCTTTTATCTCATAAACTCAATTGTTTGTTTTAATGCCTCAAAAATATTGTCATACATTTTTATAAACTAAGAACAAAGAAATAAACTCAATTATAGCTTCTCTAAGTATGCATAAGTTTGTGTTTTGTACCCATTACATTTTTATCAAAAATCATCAATTTAACCCTTCAAGTCAAAGACCAAACTCACCAAATTATTTACCAATTAACTTTAACCCTTTTAAGTCAAAAAAAAAAAAAAAAAAAAAAAAACAATACAGAACTAAAAAACTTGAAAAAGAATCAGAAGGGGAGGATAGTAAGAAACTTGTTTCCTTGCAAAACAACCAAGAAATTGAGTTCTGCTTTGGGAAATTTCTACAATAGTGAGGAGCTTTTGTTCTACCAACAGAAAGCAGCGAGGAAGAAGTGCTGCTAAACAATATCAATGGCACATCTAGTTAGCAATCATCAATGGTTTTTTGATCTTTTAAGTCCTTTCAGTTGCTCTTTAACTAGTGTTGGAGCTAAGGTAATGCAGTATCTATGAGCATAATTTGCAAAATTAAGTGTCCAAAAGAATAGAAGACTTATTGAATGGCCAAAAGAATACCTTGCCATGAATTGCATCATGCAAATTATATTTCTCAATGAAGTCAAATATCTCTTGCTTCATTAGCTGAAAATAAAAAATGAAGGTTCGCTATTAACCATAAATGCATGTAATTCTCCAGGTTCAAATTTTGGAACCCTAGACACAAAAAATATCCTCACATCAGCATAGAGCGCAAGAGCCTTATCATGTTGACTGTTGATTATGTACAACTCAATTAATGCCTGCAACAATTAGAGGGTTAGTACCACAGAAATATCAGTGAGAAAAAGTTTCCATCATACAGAATCACACCTCTTTCAGTAGGTCAGTCATAGAGGAAGTACTGAGCTGAGGTTCAATAGCAGAAATAACTGGTAATGAAGAATATATTGCTGGTGGCCAAGATCGAATAGTTGACAACAGAACATCGTGGAAAGAAGGATTAGTTGCTAATGCAACGAGTGCGACCTGTGACATGAACATACCTATTGGCTTCAACCATGGAAACGAAAAAGATTAAGATGACCATAGTTTCCTACAGAACATACCTCATAAGCAGTATCACTTAAGCGGGGATTTTCAATAGGCATGTAAGGAACCAAAACATGAAGCTGCCGTAGATGAGCAAAGTGGAAAACCCATCTACATGTAAATAATCTCTTGTCAGAAGTAGTTAATTATAGATACAAACTATAATTACTGGTGAATTCCGAACCTCTCCCATGCTGAAGCTGATCCACGAAGTATCTTGGGACACAAACATGCTGCTTCTGCATATTTTCTTGAAATAATCAAATGGTCCAGATATCTGGATCCCACCTAACATGGAGAAACATAGTTAAGATGGCAAAATTTTGTAAAAATATAAACATGTTACATGTAAAACAAAGAAATCATTAAATTTATTGCCACACACAAAATAAAACCTTATTTAGCACAAATAATTGCCTTCTACATTTATGCTACAGCGGGTTTTCATAATTACATCCTAGTCTTCAATTTAACATACTGACCATTTGATTCCATCAAAGAGAATTGACATACAACAAAGAATAAAGATCATTTGAAAATTAGGATAGATTTCATCTTATAATATGCAAGGATTGAAGTGTTGTCACTTACAAAACAATCATGAGTTAGCCCACTTTCAACCAAGGGGAACTGAACTACAATCCATTGTAACTAGCTCAAAATTGAGTAAATATGCCAATGTATTTATTTATTCATTTATTTCAATATCAATATAGGCATAAGTACACATCCATTCTGAATAGATTTCATCAAATAACATGCAAGTTCAAAATGTAGCAACTAATGAGCTGATTGTGACCCGGCCCATGTTATCAACCCAAAGGGAACTGAATGAGGATTAGATCCCTTCTGATAGAATCAAAATTTGAATAAATATACCAATGTATTTGTTTGTTCATTCATTTGATTGTCAATGCATGCATGTATATACATATGCATATGAAACTTTGCATGTTTAAATGTTTTTGTAAACATAGAAATAAGAATTTGCCTCAAACCTGACAGCATATTAATAGTTTGATGAGTTTTAGCCCACGGGCTAGCTTAAACAGAAAACAAATTAAGCCTTTCACCTTCCAAGTTTGGATTCAACCTTAATCGATTCAAAATGCTTTGATTTAATCTTTAGCTAGAGTCTAGCTCGATTGTCAATAGCCCTAAAATTAATTGTTGCATGTTACAGTATTTAATTTAACTAAAGGGAAAAATATTAGATTTTCATACCATAAAATAACTAAATGGACAAAATGCCAGACAGCTTATATGACAAAAGGATGTCTCCTATACGGGGAGAAAGTTCATAGTAAATTTACCTGTGAAAGAAACCAAATGCCAATCAATTTACTCAAAGGTGCAAGAGACCAAATTTCTAACTCTACCTTATTTAGAGTGCAAGTTTTTGAGAAAAGCATAGAAAAAAAAAACTAAGAAAGAAAAGTAGTTTGAACACACAATAGTTTCATGAATACCAATAAAAAAAAAGAGAAATGAGACATTAAACAAAAAGGCCTGACAACACTTTTATTCAATTTATCACAAATGCATTTAATTTTAACTCAGTAAGCATGGAACATAGTTTATTCTTTTATTCCAATTACATAAAATCTGACTCCATTATCACTAAATTTAAAAGCCAGTTGCATATTTAATTAAAATCCATTTACACAATAATCTAAAGAATAGAGCTAAAGAATACATTGATTCCATGCACCCTTACATGACAACAAATGTTAGCATGTGAAATTCAAGCACAAATACAATGACAGATGTAGAACTTAAAATACCGAGATGTGTAACTCTACTCAATAGAACATGATTAAGAATGTGTATAAAAGGGAGAGACTTGGCATGGTAGCAATACAGAATATGCTTAGATAAGAGCTTACTTAGATGATTAAGACATGATAAACACAGTTTACACCCAATGTTACTATTAGGAGATGTGAATAATTACAACATCTTACCTACAAAAAAGGAAGATGAAGAACAAAAAAAAAGTAAAATGAGACTATTAGGAAGAGGTTAACATGCTTGGCTATCATAAAAGAACTAGCAATGAAATAAAAAATTTATGTAATTAGCGCTACTAAGTGGATTAAGACGTGTTGAGATAACTAGATTGAAATTCGATGTATCATAACACAAGAATTGTGCATTTGTGAATCTTTTGCATGGTGAACAATTAAACCTACTAAAATCCAAAGAAGATATTTAATTAAGCATAACCTTTATGTGAAAAGTTTTGGATTTGGGCTAAATAATGCAAAACTCAAATTTTTTCAAATTTCACAAAAATGCTTAACAATACAAGTTAACAAGCATATATTATCAGCCTTTGCTATCAAAATGACAAATGTATGAACAAAAAATGGAAAATAATATGAGAAATAATAAAGGATAATGCCATTAAGAAACACTTATGCCAAAGAGAGGGTGTGCATACTACGAGAATAACTTCTAACAAAATTGACACCTTACTGCAAAGGAAACACTGAGTACAAATATTGTTGAAACAACATGGCATAGAGACCCTTAATGAATTGCATCCATGCAGGGGTGTCTCTTGGAAACAATGAGTCTCATTGCTTGAATAAGTTCATAGCTTGCAAGGATAGCTAAAGTGACACCAAAACATAGCATTATATGAGCAAATGTTCCCATAACATCATAGAAGGATGTGGCAAAAGAAGTTAACAAAATATATTACAATTAGGGTAAGATCTTGAAATATAAAAGCTTTATAACTATCAATGTAATGGACTTAACAGATATTGTAATTTATAGAAAGATAAATTTTATGTGTACTAAAGAAACCCAATGAATAGATGAGAAGACCAAGGAAATTCACAACTTAAAATTCAAGCTTTGGTACTAAAGTAAAAATGAATGGTGATGTTGATATGATTTTTTATAAAATTTGAAAAATGATGAATCAGATGTTAAGAAGATTGCAACTAGAATAATGATTTTAAAGATTATCATAACCAAACAAACAATCCATGTTGCTAGCATCTTTGTTTGTCAAACAACATAAGATGCCATAGCTAAGAAAGAATTTGGAATAACTTGTAAAAGTTAATAAAAAAGGGGTTTTAAATAAGTATGCATGAAGGAAAAAAAGAATTTAAAGATCATCATGAAGGTTATGGGTGGGGCTACTTTATAGTTTTAGTGACTAATCTTATTATCACTAATATTTCTTTAAGAAAAAAAAATCAATTAGATAAAAAAAAAAAGATCACAGAATACAAATTGATTATTCTCTTATGAAAAAAATGGCATCTTTATTCATCAAACAACATAAGATGCCATAGGAAAAGTTAATATAAAAAAGGGGTTTTAAATAAGCATGCATGAAAGAAAAAAAGAATTTAAAGATCATGAAGGTTGGGGGGGGGGGCTAATTTATAGTTTTAGTGAATAATCTTATCATCACTAATATTTCTTTAAGAAAAAAATATTTATTAATAGTAAGAAAGATACTTTCCAAGAAGTAAAAAGACATGGACAAACGTGTCAAAGCAAAGAAAAGAAAAAACAAATTTTAGATCAAGAGCAGTAATTGATGATTAGCATATTAAATCTAATGGATTGGCAATTTTTGTAGAATTTTTAATAAAAATGTGACAAAATAATTAATTTAGAAGAATTGAGTTGGTAGAAGAAAATATAATTTTTCCTTTCAGCCATGTAATTCTAAAATAAAAAATGGAGCAAGCATTAAAAATGGTAAAGTATACAAACGTAAAAGGACCAAATGCCATCCATTCAAAGACATGAACATGGATAAGAGGATTGAGTATCTATGAACTTACAAAATTATTCAAAGTTATTTTGAAAACAAAAAAATTATACTGGATCAGCAGTAAAAAGTGGAGTGCTTAACATAGATTATGATGTTTAACCAATGTCAGCCAGAACAGATTTGGTTTTATACAAAAAGATGAACTTCGTGAGCAGTTTAATGGGTAGATTCAAGTAAGAATGAAGATCTTTACTGCAAATTTATTGTTCTAGAGAATGGATGTGATGAAATATGAAGAGAAGTACTGACAGAGTTTAATTAAGAAAAAAAGTTATGAATTCATTAAAACATGTACAAAAGGGCAATGACATGTATGCACATGAAGGAGGGTTTACTAAAGTCGAAATTTTATAGTTGGTCTTCATCAAAACTTTCCCTTTAGTTCTTACTTTTGCGTTAGTTAGTACTTCCATTTCAAATATAAGATAAAGTAGCATGATGTATGCTTTTTGTCGATAATATTATATTTATTGATGAACCAAGGAATTTAGCTAAAATCAAACCAAACCTATGAAAATCATCCAAAAGAATACATAAAATAAAAGTTTAGTCAATATAGAAATAAAAAAGATCCAAAGATAACAATTAGAGATAATACTTATTAAAAATTAAGATATTATGTTACATTCAATTTATACTCTAAAATTAAGATAAAATTCATGATATGTGAATAATATAATCTGAGAAATATGAACGAAATAGAAGAATACTTTTAATGATGCTGAAATCATCCCACTTTTAATTAAAGAAAAAATTTATAAAGCTATAATGAAACTAATAATAATATTCTACTAAAAATTCAAAATATGAGTGGAGATACTTGCAAAATGATTAAGGAAAAGATTAGCAAAAGTCAACTCTAATGATTTTAGCATATCAAATAAAGCTCACTTAATTGTCATATAAGGAGATGTGAATTTTTATCATTTTCCTATGAATAAAATAAGAATTATATCCACAAACATATAAAGTGCAATGGTGCCAAAGGATCCATCTTACCTAATGAGATTAAGACTTGTTGAAGATAGAGGCTTTGAGTCAACAAAAAGCAAAGAAAAAAAAATTAAATGTGAAACCAACACAAAAAGCAAATCATATATAAGATAATGGGTGCTAATAAGAAGCATCAATTATTATAGAACAATTGAAGGAGAAAAATTAAAAATAAAAAATGATGCAATAAATAAAAGAAATTTAACCAACATAGTCAAAGCTTATTGCTTGATAAATGCAATGCAAACATTATCTTTCTTATTCATGCATGTCAATAACGAAATATTTTGAAATATTCATGTAGAATCAATCTTTCTTATTCATGCTGAAATACTTTGAACTAACCAATTCTAATTAGAGATTTTCTTGCTTTGCGTATGCATTCGCCAAAGAAAGAACCAAAACAGTACATGGATGATATTAAAAAAATAGGCAATGATAAGGATCAAATCATGTAGATGAGTTATTTAGATGCTATTTTCAATGACCATTGTGAGAAGGAGGATTTAAGAGAGCCTAGCAATATCTTTTTAAGATGAGAAAATGTAGAAACATAACAGGGTCAGATAGCATTCTATACATGTGTGAAAAATATATGGAGAGAAACATAATTGTTGACTTGCCATATTAGTCTAATATTATTCTAAAATCTAAAAATATGACAAATAAGAATAGAAAAAAAAAATTCACATTATTTATAAAACAAAAAAGATGCCCAGAATAGAACCATTTGAAATTAAATTGATAAGTTGCATTTTAAAAATATGTGAGACAGAATGAGCACAGAAATTGATGAAACTAATATATAATGAAATCAATTATGATTTTGCCAAGGTCTATAACAAACACTATACAATTGCTGAGAAGTTTAGGAAAGAATAAAATATAATTACTAAACTTGTATTGATGTAGAAAAAAAAGTATATATAAAGCTTATAGAAAGTTAGTTTCAAAAATCTCAGGAAAAAAATTAATATACCATATTTAAATTATTAAAAAACACATAAAAGAGTAATTACATGTCGTCACCTAGGTTTTACCATCATCTTTTAAAGTAGCTGTGGATATTCTTATTAGTCAAATTCCTAAGAAGGAAAACAAAGAATGGTGCCATTAAAGAAAATAAAGAAGTAAATTTAAAACTAACAAGTAAAGCACATGTTTAGTCAAGTTAAAAGTACTAATTGCAAAAGATAAAAATTGCTAACCATAAAAAATAAAAAAATGAGATTTTTGATTATCTTAATTTTAAACTTCTAAAATAGCAAAGAAATAGATGAGAGTTTACTAGCAGTCCAAACAAATTGAATAAAATGAAAAAACGTTTCAATGCTTTGTGGTTAGGAGATCATGACGTTATACGATGAACATTGTTATATGTAAATGAATGTTGGTTTTGTTTGTGGCAAAAGAACATGAAAATAATTCAAAGTTTTGCAAAGATGAGAATTTGGAAAGAAAGCTTAATTACAAATGAAAAATATGATTAAAAAAGAATGCACAAGAATAAGGATGCTTTAGCATTGATTAAAGATAACTTCAGAAATAATATGTTAAAAGTCTAGACATGTTAAAGTTAGACCATTTAATGCTCCAATAGTAAGAGATGAGTTACGAAAATTTATTAAAAAAAGAGAGACCAATAAAGACCCGAAATTAAAAAAGATTTAAAATGCTTGAATCTTAATGGAAGCAAATAGAGCTACTAGTAAATAGATTGTGATGAACTTAAAGAATCCATATAGTTAACCCATTGACTAAGCATTATTATAATATGGGTAATCAACCATTCAAAATCTATTGTATTTTACCAATGATTAAAATCAGAACAGCGAGTTTTGGGTACCCTCCTATTCCTTAATAATCTTAAAATTTAATAAGGCATTTTACTTTCCTGTTTTAATTCGTTTTCTATTTTACATGCATTTTGCAGAAGAAGAAACCATTGTCATGTTGGTTGAAGAACAAAATGCATGAAAGGGCAGCATATCATTCTTTCCATTTAGTTAGAATTACCAAAAAAAAAAAAAGGTCTAGCTTAACCATATTTCTATAACAACCCTTTTTCAGCATTTAACCCTTAAAAAGCTATCTAATTTATCATCCTTGCACTTCTATGGCGTTATAAAATGAAGCATGCTTTCTAAAGTAGCAAAGCCAATGCAGGAGAAAACAAAGATCCTTTTATAATCCTTTGACTATTACTGCACACATAGATGCTAATTTTAATAAGAAAAAGAAAAACATGCAGCATAGCGTACCTCGTCAAGAAGTTCAACCCTTCCCTGCCCAGCTTCCACTGCAGCTAAAGCCTTTTCATGAAAACCATGTTGAAGTAGCCAAGAAATATGATCTTCGGCATCTCTGACAATCCCATATGCATCAGGTAAGGATAAATGGACAAGTTCATCGTTTTCATTAGATTAATTTGTAGTTTTAGATCAGTGCAAGGCAAGCCAAAATCACTTATTCCCATAACATCTATAGGAAGCAAAAAATAGAAAAGGCATGCTTAACAACAATCTTGTACGATATGTAAATCCTTGTTTTCACAGTTAACCCAACAATAACATGGCAAAAATGGCAAATCGTTGGGCAACCTTCTCAAACTTGCAATTTGACATGGTTAACATATATTCTGTACTTCAGAAAAATGAAAATTCCTTGACAAAAATTTTGCCAAGGAACTTTATGAAATCGTAATTATGGAAATAGGAACAGTGTTTAACTATTCTAGCCATACAAAACTAGTTAACCAGCACCAAATCTGAATTCACATCAGGCATCAAGCCATCGTACTTGTCCAAATCACTGACCATACAAGATAATACAAATGCACCGTAAAGTAGTAAGGAAGGATCAACTAACCCTTCAAGACATATAGCCTGCGCTTCACATTGTCAATATCACAATTCACCCTTTTCATGCTCTTAATCCAATCAACTGTCTAATTGTTTTAAATTCCTAGTTATTTGACTATCCAAAGTTCAATTAGATGATTTCATTGCACAAGTTAATTGTACGTTCATTGGGTTAGGTTCCTTTTTCATGATTTACCAAAAACCTTTTCAAGTAATCAATTAATTTATCTATAAATTGCAAAATACTTCGTTGAAACCAAAGCAGATATTGAAGGTCAAACTAAAAATTGAAGAAGAAAAGGCTTATCCTTTTTCTTATTCATCATAATTGGGAATACAACTCGAATAGGCAAAAGAAGCAACAGAAATTCTTATTCATGAAAAGTAATCACCAATGAAATAGACATTAGAGAATAAAAAAAACATTACAATAAAATACCCATAGCTTATACTCATCAAGAAAACAGAAAAAAAGAATAACTACTGCTCTTAACAGATGGTCTTACAATCAGCCCTACAATCATAAGATTTCTATTTCCATTATGACAGCCCCACGATCAGCCCTATAATTGTGGAATTCTCTTTTGATAACAGCACAGAAATCAACCCCAAAATCACTGGATTCTTGATTCAGTTTCACACACTCCTCAAGCTGATAAATACGTATCAATCATTACCAATTTACAAACACAACGATCAGAACTAGATTTTGGAAGTGCCCAAGTGGGAATGTTAACTTCATGGTAGTTAATAAGGACGTAAGTGAGAACAATACTCCATTTTCTGTCTCAATTTTATGAAATTGTTGTCAATCCTTAACTTTTTCATTGTCACATTGAACCAAGTTCTGCACTACATTAATGGCTGACTTATTCTCACTAAATATAGTCATAGGACCAAGTAGTGGCATGTTCAATTTTTTTTAATAATCTCCTTATTCAATTTAACTCATACACTCCTTGAGTTATAGCTCTATACTAAGATTCTACACTACTAATATCCAACACTCATCAATTTTGGCTTCTACAAATCACTAAATTTTCCCATACTTTTGTACAATACCATATAGTTGACTTGCTATCTTCCATAAACCAACCCAATATGTTCTAAGCACCCAACAACATTTTAATCTTATTTTTCTTGAACTATAAACCCTTTCCAAGATTCTTTCAAATATCTTAGAATCTTATCAACTACTTCCATATGGAAGCATGCAGAATTAGCAAACAATATTTACATTAAAGGCAACATCAAGTCTTGTGAGTGACAAATAAATCAATTTATACACTAAATGCTGGCAACTCTCCCTAATCACAGAGGGCTTCCTCGAATATTAGATGCTTCTAGTGACGTTCTAATGGTGTACTAGTAAGTTTGCATCAACGTTTCCTAATCAAGCAAACCAAGCTTGTACTTCCTTTGAGAAATGAAATTCCTTCTCTATTTATTGAAATAATAAAAAAAATAAACTTGAGAGTCTTTGGATCATGTTTAACTTGGTTAATTTGAATATTGTACAAAATCAAACACATGAGGTTGAAGAGAATTAAGGAACACAAAATATTTCTCCAATATGAATTTGTTATTTGAAGAGTTTGGTTGAAACTTCATTAATAAGGCATGCAAATGTAAGGATGGTTTTCCCACAAAACAAATGTGATACATGACTAATTATAATAGCCCTAGCAACTTCTATTAGCTTCTATTATCAATACCAAGTTATTGAGTGGTATATACACACAAACTTTGATAAACTATCCTATTTTTTTAATATGTTCATTAATTTCATATGAAAAATATTCCCTCACATTATTAGGACAAAGAATGTGAAGAAAAAATTGTTAACACACATAACAATTTTATAATGTTGTTTTAAGACGGAAAATACTATTAATTTTTCACACGATAGATAAAATCAACAAACCCAAGAGTAATCATCAATGAATATAACAAACCAATGTTTCCCAATTAAATTTGACACATAAGATATTCCATAAACATCACATTAAACAAACTAAATATAATGTATAATTTGTAAGTGTGAGGGTAATAGGATGCTTATGTCTACTTTGCAAGAATGCACTAATCATAATGAAACAAAAAAGGATCTATGTTAACAAATAGATGTGGGTACAAGTGCTTACGTATAAAATACTAGAAGATCCATCCTTTTGTAGCAAGTTGGAATAGACACAAAACTAATAAATAGTAGAGCCTATTTCTCCCCTCAAAAATGTAAATCATCCTCTCCAATGACAAATCCATAAATTTACCATAACAAAAAAAATGTTATGACACAACCCAAATCTTTGATAATTTTACTAACTAAAAAAGTTGTACTTCAAGTTTGGAACATTTAAAACTGAATTTGATTTTAACACATTTACTTTCATATCTCTTTTTCCTATCAATTTACACATTGATTGATCTATTACAATGATATCAATATTCCAAGGCTTATAATTTAAAAAACCTATACTAGAACTTGTAGTATTATGGAAAGCCCTTATGTCTACAATCCAAGCATTTAATCCATTACTTGACAAAAATGAAAAAAATACATTTATGAGTTGTGAGGGAAATAATAGTTCATGCAAACTCAACCTTCTTCTTAGTATGAAAACTCAATTTCAATTGAGGAAATTCCATTATTGTCGTTATTGTCAAAGAAATTTTTAGTTTATTTTGTGATTTTATATCTTCTAACCAAGAGGTTTTCATGTCCCAACATGAGTTTAGTGTATGAAAAGATTTTGTATAATATCACATCATAATTTCTTCCTTTTACTATTTTAAGCTTTTGATTGGGTTCATTCACTTCATTTAGCAGCAAGAGCAAATCCTTGTGTTGTAACCTCTATTGCCATGCCCTGAGATAATGAAGACATCACTTTCTTCCAACTTTCCTCATGTCAAACTTAGACAATGCTTCCTTTAACAAAGACAGAGATTTTGTGCTAAGAATGATTCCTCTAACATTGTCAAGTTTTTTACTCCGATCACGCAAAAAATCAAAGATCCGATCTTTCTCCAACATCTTGATATATTAGACTCCAGCTTTAAAGCTCTTTCATGTGATATTATAAAATAAGACTATTTCTAAAAGAATATTAAAATATTATGTAAAAGAAGAGATACCTTGATGGGTGTTTCTAATAGTTGAATGAATTCCAAAACTTTATAAAATATTCTCATAATATGAGTACATTTCCCTAACAATGTCCCAAATCTCTTTTGTCGTTTGACAAAACACGTATATGCTCAAATCTCCTTTGTCATTTGACAAAACACGTATATGCTCCCAATCTTTTGATCAATGGAATTAATCATCGAAACAAACACTATTGCATTTGTTGCTTCCCAAACACCATAGCTAGCTGAACCCTATTCAAGTGCCACAGTAGCTTCTATCGATAACCCATTTTCCCTCCACCCTTGATTACTAGAAGCACAGACTCTTATCACTCTATAAAATTGCTACCATTGAACTTACATGTTATTATTTTGATGAAGGGGCTTTCAAAATAATTGGACATAAGAAATAATAAAGGAGCGGAAACAGTTAGAACTCAAGCAAATTCTAATGTAAAGGAAACTAGATTGGCCATTTAGTTTCCAATGTTATCAATGAGATTACACCAGTAGACCGTCCGTCTCTGATACCATCAAACTAGAAATCAATGAAGAAAGGTTTATCTTTTTTCTTATTCATCAAAGTCAAGTAAACACGTATTTACGAACAAAAGAAACAATAAAAATCCTTATTTATCAGAGCTAATCTTCAATGAAATAGAAAAATCTTTGAGAATTAAAAAAAAATGCTACAACTAAAAAAGCATAACTCTTATTAATCAAGAAAATAAAAAAAGAAAATATAACTAATATTTCTAATCAAAAGTCTTATGATAAACCTTAAAATCATGCGATTATTATTTTGATGACTACTCCACAATTGTCGGATTATTATTTTGCTGATAGTCTCATTAACATGAGATTCTTGATTCAGTTTCCAACGAATAGTTTATGTATTGAAAGAATTTGCACCTTCATGATTTATTCCTTCGAGATGGATTTTGAGTTGATATGTGGTTTTTAACGTTGATAATCATTTTAGTATCTTCTACCTTGCTTTTGACACTATTTGATTCCTCTTTTATTCTTGGTACCCTTTCTGATTTTTCTGCTGGAAAGCATTGATTGAACTAGAGTGTTGATTTGAAGTGCTTCTAGTTTAATTAATAGTGAGACAAGTTGGGAAATTAACTGAATACGCTGATCATTTATTGATCGATTCACAAAGAGATAATGCCATCCTGTTGCTAATTTTATTAGATATTTTTGTTGCATTGCTTTTAAACCAAAGGAAACTGTCTTTTTTTCTTGCATACATTTTGAGGTTGACTAATCTAGCTCATCATTTGTAAATCCTAATCATGAAGCATACGAATGAAACATTTTAATTTCAACGCTCATATGAGAAGCCTATTATCAATAGATGCACATAAAAACTCTATCCTTCCCAGTGAATCGTAGTACCCCGGAAATTTTGGGTGGCCGACTGGCATCATTATAATCCCACATGCACAAAATGCATGCTACAATGAATCACATAAAACTTTAAACAAATAATAACATGAATAAAAATACTTCTCTTCAATCGTTTGGCAAGATTTTTAAAATTGCAGATATATAGCCATTCTCAAGTGAATAAATATATGAATAGAAGCTTAGAGAATACATAAAGGACATGGGAACTAGCTCTTCTCCTTGACAGAAATCAATAAAATAGACTTATATCTGCATTTGATTTACAGGATTGTCAGAAAGAATCCTCTGGCAGAATCAATAGGTACAAAAGTTCAAATATAATATATGAAGGTTTTATTTGTCAGAAAACATTTGCTGGGTGAATTAAAACCTTCTCCTGGATCCAGTTTAACTTATGCATGATATGGTATTATTTTCTAATTAATTTTCTCTACTTCTGCAACCCAGCAAAACAGTGTTACTTTAATAGCTCCGAAACACGTTAGAACTCTTCCATTATTCTCATTAATAACTAAAACTAATAAATTGATGGTAACTTGTTTAGCACCTAAAGATGGTGTGCAAGAACCGGTCTCTGAAGGAAAAAAAAGAGAACCTCCTTTTATTTTAAGAATCCAAAAACAAAACTAAACCTGTTCATCGTATGCCCATGGAGTTAAGCAGAAGACACGGGTTCAAATTATGCAATCCAAGAATGAAATAGTCAAGATATCATCGCATTAAAGCACTCAAATGTTATTAGTTTACAGTGATGAATAAAAATGATGGAAAAAATCAATAAAAGCTACAATGTCCATGCTTGCATCACTGACCTAGGCCTTGCAATGACAACATCCTTCGGAGAAACAATGTAATATAATGGTTCGTCACCAGCAGCCCACTGACCACCCGCATCGCTGCTTCCTAAAGGAAAAATATACAAGATAATCCAAGTAACTCAGAAGTCTTCTATTCAACTAAAACCAGAAATCTAAGTTAAAATTCACTGAAAAAACAGGAAAACCTAGAGAACCTGAAAATGGGGCATGAGCTAATGCATAATCCTTTGCTTTATAATGCTCAAAACCATGCACTGGGAGAGCATCAGTTGTAAGTTCTTCATTTTTCCAGGTTACAATCCGTACTTCTGGTCTTTGAGCAGTTCCCTACATTGGGTTTGCCTCAAGTTAAGAAAAACATGCTAATAATAATATTTCTTGAGACTACATGTATTAAGCATCATGAAAGTCATTGAATTATTCTCTCGGGATCTAAAAGTTGCCACAGAGAACATGGAAGCACAACACATTAGAATATGATTCAACCAATGGCAATCAGGTGCACCTATGCAAGATTTGTAAAGTGCCACATAGTCCATCGTGAATATTAGCTGACATTTTCGAGAGGTTGATACTCAAAACAGTATATCAAAATTTACAAAAAAAAATTCAAGCACATAGGTTAAATACTACGAGCATGGATTAGGAAGTTGGAAAAAAGCTTATATGGAGCATGGATTGCAAATTCTCATTCAATTTTTACTAATGAATGGGCCCAAGAATGTGAAACACATTAGCCAAAATAGTTACTTGCAAACTGCAGTATGCATAGTAAACAACAGTTCAAAGCTTAACTAAAGCTTATGCACCCATAAATCCGTTTTTTAAAAGAGACCTCTGACTGAGGTTGCGAGATCAAAATTATCAAGGCTGCTGGCCGTCCATGAAAATATGATGTTTTCCTCCTTTTTTTTGATCTAGCAAATTGGACATCTACAGACCTATGAAACAAAGTAAAATTAAAAAAAAAATTGAATTTGGACGATGAGTGCCCACAAAACTATATACAAGTGAGACCCTGGTTTTGGAGAAACATTAAGTATTTTTCCTTATTACTTTTATAGTAATTACTTGGAGGCAAAAAAAAAAAAAAAAGAAATGAAGGCCAAAATTTTAATCAAAATTTCCATTTCAAAGTAGCATTGATGCAAAGCTTGCCACAGATTCCAATGCTTGGTGCCTACATTTTAGGAGGAAATGCCAAACAACTGAAATATGTGTTCATTTGTTTTTCAAGTAACATTAGGCCTACTGGAGTGTGGTTGCTACTTCAATGGATATCAAAATTTGTGCCTGGCATCCAAACTAGCAAAGCAAAAGAAAGCACTTCTTTCCTACATAACCTAAACATATTTCTAACAAATTTAAGATGTCTTTGGAGGCAACATTTGCCATATGCACATATAAGACACCAATACTTCTTTAGAATTTAGACATTCATATCAAATACATATTTCATATTGATAATCATTGATACTTCATTAATATGTAATTAACATGCAACTGACATATCAAATTTACAGTAAAAATTCAAATAAACTAATACTCCTCGATACTCATCAAACACTAGTTAATCAAAGATCAGCCCAATTTAAAGAAGAGATCTCTAGTTGTATTAAACCTTAAGAAAGATCTCAGGAAATGAAACGTCAACCACGTGAGAGATAGCAGCCCTTGAGTAGTAAACCCTCGAGGAATACCAACCATGAGGACCACTCGAGGAATGCTAATCCTCTACAACGACATATCATCGAGAAATAGATGCATCGAGGATGGCATACTAAGACAATTCAAGAATTTTTTAACCCTTGTGTAAGGTTCAAAAAAGATAATGAGGTCCACCACAAGGAGTGGTAGGTATCACAAAAGGAGAAATAGTTGAGCATGAGAGTAGGGAAGTGTCGAGAAGCAAGTGATAGCCTCGAGCATCAATTCTATGGCCTCAAAAAACTATTCCAGTTGTCAAAAAGTTATTGCAAAGACGTACTCAAGATTTGAGGGCTAAAGGAAACAAATACTACTTCATCGAGTAAAATAGAGCCTTGAAGAAGCTAAATTAAAAACCAAGCATGATGTCTCAAGTCCAGACAACCTGAACTTAGGGACCCCTTGAGCATGAGAGGAATGTCTCAAAAATTTCTAAGAAAAAACCACTAGCATGGAAGTAGTGGAGCACCACCTTCTAGATTGTGCACCAGTATTTTAGTAGTTACTAAAAATGGCTAAAATTGCAAACAGACAATCAAAATTGTTCAGTTTTGAATTATTCTATTTACACCTAACAAGGGTCATAGTATAAAACTATACTAGGATGACTGAATGATCAAATAACAAAAGAATTGGAATCCATTGTATTGAAGTGTTAGAAAAAGAAGAAAGAAGCATGGTCTTCAACTTCACCAATGTTCTATTGCATTCCCTCTTTTATCAAGTAATTCATTAGTTCAAGCATGAAAATCATGCAAAGCAGCCCCAACATCCCATGACCACAAGTATCAAGGAAACTTGGATGGACCCTCAGGTCTTAAAGCACTTAGTGAATGTGTATGGACAAGACCATTAGGGTCCAAGAAAGGGAGGTATCCACAACCCTCACACCAACATACAAAAAAGAATAAAAGTGGCTATGATGCAAGAAGATTTGAGCCATACACTAGAAGTAGTGACCCAATTGACTAGCATTGTTCAAGCCGTAGTGTTGTTAAGCAATAAAATATCCCTACAACGATGGTCTTAAGGGATAGAACCCAGTAAGAAGTTAATCCTTGAATTTGAGTCAATTTCAAAACTTCTCATCCCAACCTAACAACAGACTAGAAGGAGGGTGAAATCAACAACATCAATTTGGCATTTCCAGAAATTAATGGCAAATAAAGACCATTTAAGGTTTAATCAAAGATTGAACAATTGAGAAATGACAAAGATTAAAGTCAAGAAGTTAAATATATAGACCAATTTTAGATATGTTTTTCTTTGTACCATCATTCCTTGAGCAAGGTCTTATCCACCATGTTGAAGGTCCAAAGCCATGCAATGGCATGGTAAAATGCCCATTTGTGAGGATACAAAGCCCAAGATGTTTCGTGAAGAACCTTCTAATGAATGACTTGCCAAAAATTCTACTTGAATGGGTATAGTGAGAGATAATGAAAATGGACAACTTGTGACACCAACAAGGGAAACTAGTACAGAAGTATACACTTAGAGCACCCATAGATGATGTATCAATGATGTTGATGTATATGACAAACTTGTACAATTACATTGTAATGGAACTGTTTTCATACACAACTCTTAACCAAGCAAACTTTTATACTAAGATGGAAGAGAAGAACAAAAACAGTAGGAAAGAGCCCTAACAATAATTCCAAATAATCAAAGACAGCCGAGAAATAAGAGAAGAAGAAATCCCTTGGATGGCAGAAAAAAACCAACAAGAGCAAACCTTGAGCACCTCTAAGAAAGGCCCAAAGAATCACTATAATCATTACCAAATCAATGGACACAAAGATGAGAAGGTTACACACCTAGAGTTGTAAAGCTGCATCACAAGAACAAGACAAGTGAACAAAGACAGCAAGCAATGACCACCATCAAGGTGGTTGATCTGAGTCTCCCCTTGATGGTGAAGTCATTTAAAACCATCAAGGTGCAAAATGAAGAAAGAGCCCGAGAATGATTATTTGCCCCTTGAACATAGGTCAAGTTAGTATGAGTAACGATAAAAAATGTCAGTCTGAAAAAACTTATCTCAACTAAACTCATACGATGATTGGGAATCACAACTAATCACCTATAACCATATTCCATTGGATGGGTATAGAAAGATTCCTAAACAAAGATTAAGCAATAATATCAAGTGAAATTTGTTATCACCAAGGACTATATCGAAAAGGTTTTATGCGAAAGAATGCCTCTTAATATATGCCAAATGATACTTAAGACGCTATATTTATGGGTACAAATATGGTATATTCTATAATTGATTGCAAAAATACCAATGTTTGGAGGAATGAACCAATATGCAAAGACCAAGAACTTCAACCGTCGACCTTGGTAGCAGTTGAACAAGTAAAAAAACTTGTAAAATTACTTGTAACAAAACTAAAGAAACCCAACGAATTAGGCATTCAGCTATAGGGTACAATAGGTGTCACGTTGAAAGCACTAATCGAGAAATATTCCACTTTGTGCAAAGAACCTTTTGGGCCACACATTGAGAAGAAATATTGAACACAAGATTCCTTTCGTGTTGAACTCACCTTTGTCAAATATTGACATTTATCAACATTTCATATTGAAAGCTTTCAAAAAGCAAAAAGCTAATCGAGAAGAGCCCTAAAGCAGAGCAGTACATCATGTTGATTACTAGTGTTACTATGTTGAAAAAGGATGTGAAAGACCAAGATCAATGATATCTTGAACCAGCTATAATATGCATCTATCATTAAGAAGCTTAATTTGAAGTGAAATACGCAACAAGGGCTATACAAGTGGTTTGTAATACCATTTAGATTCCACAATACACTAGACACCTTTACGAAGTTGACAGTGATATTCTACAAGCCTATATCGATGACTTTGTTATGGCATACGTGGATGACATTTTGATTTATAACAATAGCATCGTCAAACAAAAAAAATGCATCAATAAGTCCTAGTAATACTCAAATATCAGCTCAAGTTAATCCCAAAAAGTGTAAGTTTAGGTTATCCACATTGATCTATCTAGGATTTGTGATAGGTATTAAAGAAATCGTGATCAATGCAACAAAAGAAAAAGCTCAAAGAGATTGACCAAGACAAACTATTATTACCAAGGTTAGGAGTTCTGTGGGGTCCTGCCACCACTTGAGGAAGTTCATTCAAAAATTTTCAGACACTGAGGCACCCTTGCAAGACCTCACAAGCCAATCAGAGGTCCGAGCAAAAGGAAGAACACAAGAAACCTTTTCTCTCATTGAAGAAAATCATTTGTGAACCATCAGCACTAGCACAACTCAGTCTACGACAACCATTCGAGGTTGAGCTAGATACATCAAGACACGCCATCAAAGTAGTGCTCCTACAACAACGAAAACCAGTAATATACAATTCTATGATGATACAAGGTGCACCAAATTGTATGACATGTGACAAGGACTTGCAAGCATTCCAGCAAATTGTGAAGCATTAGAGACATTTCTTTAGGCAAAAAGACATTGTGCACTTTCGCCCCCAATCACTCCAATAATTGCTAACTCAATCCAAGATATAATAAGTACAATACCTCAAATGGATGGTCTACCTTCTGTACTACAAATTAATAATAGAGCACAAGAATAGAGCCAATAATAAACTTGCAACCATATTACCAAGACCCTTGACAAGTAATCTATGCTTGACATCTGTTATGTAGATTCAAACAGAAAAGCATACACTATATATGTAGAAAAATGCAAAAAACCTTGACAACTGAGGCATACTACAAGAGGGTATCACCTGGCGCAAAGGGATACTGCTGCTGAAATCTTTTCCACCATTCATGTCCACTGGTATGTAGGCCAGTACAACTAAAGAATCACCAAATGGGGCAATACCCGAGATGTAATAGCTGGTCTGAAAAGATGCCACAATATCAACATACTTTGCACTTGATGCAGGAATGCTTTTCTGAATCCCATTGGCCTGAAAGTTGGTTCTTATTGCTGCAATTTTCACACTTGTTCCCCAGCCAATTACTAACAGGGTATCATCCTGCACTTAACGTTAATAAAATTTTAACATTAATAAAAGAAACAAAAAATCATGAAATAAAGCAATAACAAAGATGCCAGGGCCTGCACTATAGAAAGTTATACATTATGAGAACTCAGTAATTATTAAAAAAAACAAAGCATATAAAGAAATCCATAAAAAAATAGCACAAATAGCATGATGAAGGCAGACGTATGATAACAAATACATAATTAAATGAGCTTCTGCAGAGTAATATATATGACTGCAGCGGATATAGGAAATACAATATCAACAATTTCTCGCACAAAATGCATGTATAGATTTTTCTTGCTAGTGTTTTATCAGGCATAAAGTTTCTGCCTATAATGAAAAAGCCCAAGTCAACCTATATACTTCCACCTATTTGAAAAAGCCATCACCAAAGTCAATCGAAGGAAAACCTAATCTAATCATCCAATCAGTTGCTGTCGGAGAATAAGGAAGGAGAAAGGCTCAACACACTGCATCAGTAAAAAGAGTAGGCTAGTAGTGGGGTCCATGATGCCAAGTAAGGTGACACTGCAAAATGAAGGTCCTACACCAAATTCACAAAAGGTGGTGACCAGAGGAGACGGTCTCAATTGGAATGACTAGTGAGGAGGCAATCTCAAAGGAAAGGGTTACTAAAGAGGCAATCTTAAAAGGAATGCTGATGAGAACGTGATCTTGAATAAAATGGCTGACAAGGAAGCCCAAGTCGACGCAATGATTGCGGATAAGTGGCCACCCCACAATTTACGTTTCTTAATTCTTGGCTTATTCTATCAATAATGTTTTTCTTATTTCTTTTAGCAATGTGATCACACTTCCGATCTAGAACCATTTGTGTGGCCAATATGGTCGAGGAAGTTGATGTGGATGTGAAGTACGAGCAAAAGATATATTTATGGGGGTTTTAAGGTGACGTGTTGAAAAGCAATCACCAATGTGTTAGTCATTGAATGTTTTGTTCAAATTGGTAGTGCTTTTAGAGATGACTAAGGTTCAATCCACAAAGCTTCCTCTTCATGAACACTAGTTGTTCAACTTAACTACGTTGACTCGTGCAACCACTGTTTGTGTCTTGTTGATACTAATTATTGTTTGGGGCAACCAATTGTCACAAGCCCTCCCACTCACAAGAGAAAGAAACAACTTCAAGACCTTCAATGTGAATTGTCAGCCATCTAAACAAATTGTAGAGTGGCAATGTGATTCTTGATGAGGAATAGTACGATCGGGTTGACAAACTCAATACTACTTATGTGGGACATTTTTGTAGTCGAGTATGTCATGCCACATACTTTTCATGGACTTACTAACATGTTGGGGACACCATGTGGTATTTAAGTTTGTAGATGCTGAAAGTGATTTTGTGCAAATTTAACTACCAAAGACAACAAAGATATCGTCACTTGTGGTTGTGAACTGTTGTCTAACGAGTATTTAAATGAGCTATTTAGATGTAAGATTCCTCTCCCTCCGCCAATGTTTGCACCTCCATTTAAATCAAGGCTCAATTGTCTAACTTACCTCTATAATATTAGGGCATCAACAACCTTGCCCTGATACTTGCTTCCTTTGGAATACATTTGTAAATAAATCGCTACAAAGCCTCCATTGAGCTAATGGCCTCTGTGCAAGTCTATGTTAAGGTTGAATTAAGCAAACCTCTCTTTTCCAAAATTAAGGAAAAGTGCAAAATAGTTATTTCCATGAATGACTTATATATAAGATCCTTTTGGATGTTTGTGTTGCATGTGGAAGAATTGGTCACAACAACAAACATTACACCCTCAAGTCTGGGTGGCTAGTGGCCATAACTTATAGCCCAAAGATACAAGTAAGGGCACAATACCAACACATGAAACCCTAAACAGCCAAAGCACGGTTGGAACCTCACCCTTGTAGCAAGGGACCTCCTCTTCAACCATGCAAAAAGTTTAAGTTAATCCCAAGCACATTACTAAAATTGTCATGCACGTCAATGACACGAACTGTAGCACTCCTCCTAACAATACGACAGTCATAGTCCCTTGCACCTTTGTCACACCAGCCGATAACATGTGCAAAGGCAATACCACAAGTATGGTAGGGCTCGAATCAATATATCCATTTGTACAAGCACCAGAGCCAAACATATGCCATTGTGATACTTGCCTAACCCTTTTCCAACTCTTGCCAAGGCTTAACAACAGCTCACTTCTACAAGCAACTCCTCCCCAATGTTCTTCATAGCCATAAGAATAAAAGAACCTCTCCATACTTTTCTTCAAGAAACAAGACAAAGAACAAATAAGAGAAGCGTTCCTTTGTGAACATTAAGTGATGCAAGAATCTTATGCTTTGAAGCGACACAATGACGGTACCTATGACTCCCGAAGAGGGTGGAGAGAGAACATACGGTAATGTCCTAAAAGAAGAGTCGCTAAACAAAAAGCAACTCCTATACAAGGCTTTTAAGTATGCAAAAATGAATTATCCCACATAAGCTATTAATAAAAAAATCTATCTCTATATGAAATATCATAACGATAAGATATTGAAATGCTTATTAGGGGCAAAACCCAATCGAATCCTAACTTCATATTTAAGCATGTAATAACAGAAGTATTGGGATGAGTGACAAAGAAAGAACCTTTAAGAAAAATAAAACCCAATAGATTGAGATGAAACAACCAAAAAATAACATATCTTGATATAATAAGATTAAAATATTACATTTTGGTATCAGAAAATACTCTACTGATTTTATGTGATTCAAGGACAAATCAAGTGAAAACTGATGAACCTATAACACCTAAAAAACACAAAAGGTAAATATCAAGTGATGTCCGAAGAAAAGAATGATTAGACAAAGAGCAACTCCTGAGTAAGGTTTCTAAGTAGAAATAATTTTTTTCACATCAACTATTATAACGAAGATCTTAATATTTATATGAGATAAAATGATCATAAGATGTACAGGTGTCTTTTATAAACAAGACATGTTTGGATCCCATAAAAACTCTATGGAAGTAAAAATAGTATTAGAATGGATGACCAAAAGGAAAAACACTTTTACGAAAAACAAAATCCACCTTTGTCGAGATAAGGCGACCCAAGGAGACAATATTTCGACAAATAAAATCGGGATGTCACAATTCTCATTGGATTTATTCTTCATCCTTCCGCCACCACCAATACACTGTTGAGCCTTCCCCTCATGCTTAATATTATTTTATGGAGCTATCACGAGGTTTGAAAATCCACCCACGACTACCATGATTGTTGATGTAAATATCATTAGTAATTCAAGATATCTATTAAGGGAATTGGTCTAACCCCTTCACCTTAAGGATTATGGATAGCCATTGTTGAAAGATAGCAAGAGTTTTGTCTTATGCCTTATATAGAAATCTAACAACATCATGTAGTGGATTAATCACTAGTTCAAGCTCTAAGTGGCACGCTCAATTAGACAAGTCATTCATGCAAAAGTGGATGTAAGAAAAAAACTATCATGGTTGTTTTGTGCTATATATATCATTGGTGACTATCACAATTGAAAGGAGGCATGGAGTATTATCATGGGACTCCTTAATGATACAATGCCTACTATGGATGAAAGGGATGTCAATTGCATTACTAGACAATATGAAAAGCAACATGAAAAACCATGCATTTCAGGGAATGCTACTTTTAGGACTTCATGCTATATTAGGATTACACAAGCTCCACTTCTCGAACACTTCCATTATCCTATGCAACAATACATAAGGCAAGGCCTAGACATGCAGAAGGCTAGCCGAGTTCTTAGGACGGGTGCTTTGTCGATGGCATTTCCAAGGTTCCAATTCACCCACCTACCGCGGATTGCCTTTGATCACCTTCTTTTGTTTCTGACAATGAATGGGTGGTTGGATTTCAAATCCCAATGTATATCTCCAAGTTCAAGGACATGTGGTTAAGTATTAAGACTACTAAACAGATAATAGTCAAGATCATCACAAACATGCACACCTCTACATCCAATACTAAATTGATAAGTGTCAAATTAAACATGGAACAAGCCTACAACAAAATAAGCTGAGAGCAATTGGAGATTGTGCTTCATCATTTTGAGTTCCTAAATCATTGGTGTAGATAAGAGTTTGCATGTGTAACTCATTCAAATCATGTTGCACTTGCAGATGACAAGAGGACTATGTGGATTGAGATAGTCTATGGCCTCAAAAAGGGATGTTTCCCATCCTCGTATTTGCTTTCAACAGAGCACCATTCTCTCCTTCTCTAGAGGAAATAATTGAGTGGGGCCACTCTTTGGAGACAAGATCTCCGCCTCAATCCCTTTTCTCTCATATGGCTTGTACTAATGACAATCTATTACTCTTATTCACGTCTTGTGTCACCTTAAAGACCATTACTAACACTTTAGAGGAATATTGCAATTAGTATCAAGCAAAGTCGAGTGTTATCCTAAACAAATGCACACCCCAAAGAAAGCAAATGTTTATTGCAAGACTATGTGTTAGTAGACAGATGGAGGATAGATATATTAGCATTCTTCTCTCTAACACACTTATTGCATTGAACTAACTTCCAACTCTCATCTCTATTACCAAGGGTAATATCTATGGGTATGATAAATTTTGTAAATAGCAAATTCAATCAATATCAAATAAACAAATAGAAATCTTTTATAAGTTCCTAATAGTTCTTGTAATTCAATTTTAAAAACTCTAATTATACTTTTAAATCAAGTGTGCTAGAAGTGCAATAAAAGAAAATACAATAAAAATTTGAATGTGATTTGATCCACAACAGGATCTATGTCCACCTTTAACCAAAAAACTAGGCTTACACTAAGATGTATTTCACAAAAGTGGGTAAAAAAAATCCTAAGCCAACCAATAAGCCCCTACCAACGCCAAGTTAGAGAAATTTACACAGAGAAAAAAGACTTTACAAAATACTAGACTAAAAGATCCTACAATCAACGAACCAAAAGAGCCTACAAATCACCAAAATACAGGACCCTAAAAATAACCAAATCGTAGGACCCTACAAATTACCAAACCAAAAGACCCTACAAAAGTAACAAAAAAACCAACAAAATCTAATATAAAATCCAACAAAGGAGCAAAGAGCCAATATAAAACGTTCAAACTACAAAGTCCTCCAACTCAATACAATTCATTCAAGAGGCATACTAAGGAATGATAAAATAATCTAAGAATGATTATCAACTTATCTCAATAAATGTAGAGTGAAAGAATGATTGAAAAGAATAAGATCTACTCTTCAATCCCATAACATTGCTCTTCCCTTATCATTGCAATGTAGATCTTCGAGTAATATTTCTTTTTATTGATGTGCAAATTAACACTAAAACTTACATTATATTTGGAACCTTTTAAATAAGCATTACCAAGCTCTCTAACAACTCCAAACAACTCCTAATAATTATAATAAAATTTCTTGAAATTATGTCAAACTAACTGTTGCTCAAATTTCCTATATTGATTGTACTGTACAATATTCACAAATAAACTAATTGCTGGATTCATCAGATGATCCAACTAGACCATCTTGCTCATTAACACATGATCGTACTTGTACATCAAGAAACATTGTACAATACAAAGCACACAGCTTCAATACATGCCTCAGTATCATCCTACATGTCTCTAGATTGAAATAGATCATATAAGCATTAATAAAGAACATTGTACTACACAAAGATCTTGAGTATTACGATCCAGACAACACCCCTCAGTAAAACTATGATGGTATTTGTACGATCAGGATATCATATTACACAAATATATAACAAATAAACTCATAACTAAATCACGAAGTCCAACTTAATATCTAATAACCCAAATGAACTAGCCAAACTATATGATAAGAATATTATACTGTACAATTAATATAATTTTGCCAATTTATAATCCTTTTAATTCCTAATTAATTAATCTTTGATAAGTGACATAACTTATCACCTTTGTTCTATTAGAAGACATCTGTAAGTTAAGAGATTTAAATAAATTGCATATCTTTACAATCCTAAATGAGTGAAAAAATTTCAAAAACCTTTATCCCTCACATTCTAAACCTTATCAAATTCTAATACTTCAAAAAAATTATTATAGATTTTATATTTTAAAATAAAGATAAATCACAAATGAACTTCTCCTTGTTACTCAAGCTTTGTGTTTCTCATAACACTAGATACAGTTTATATTAAAACATCACTATAAGCTTTTAAGTCAAGACCTAACTTTCCAAATGATTCAACCATTTAATCTTGAGAATGTATGATTTTAAATACTTAAAGAAAAATATAAACAAAATAATAAAATGATTTTGAGTCATCAAACAAGTGATATAAAGATCAAAAGTTCAATAGTACCCATGCTTAGTCTCTTGAAATAAGGGCTATTTGAATGAACATCTTGATCTTGATCCTAATTTATGCAAACTTACTCGTGTTAGTGGGAGTTACCCAATTCATCAAGCGAATGATCCAAACAATCTTGTGGATTGGAGACTTGACTTTCCAGACAATTCATTAAGTGATCTACAAACCTAAGAGCATTTAAGCCTTGAGGCCAAGTTCACCAAGAAGTTCATGATTAGGGATTCTTATCTATGGGTGCAATGTCTTAAGGCAAGGTCTATGGAGAAACTATTGACTCTTGAAGTTCACTAAGGGGACTTCTATGTGCAGAGGCTCATCACTATAAGAGTAAATACGATAGAGGTTGACCATGACTAGCTTGTGGGGAATAAATAACGAATAGATGTGGTCAATAATCCTCACATCTTTAACATTCCTCTATTTAAGTGGCCTATTTTTTGCAACATGGAGCTAGACCTTTCAAGCAGGACGTCTAATTAGCTAAGTAAGATGGGAAGTTTGATGACGATTGTATGGATAGCCCCTCATCATGCAAACCGTATATATAAAACAAGTCAAAGCCGATAAAGGAGGTCATACTTGTTTTGGCTTTCACAACAAAGAAGGCCCCCATTGTGGAGATCTACCAATTCTTTGAGAGCACTGAGGGAATCATAATGTTGGAGATTTAGAGAGAAATCTAGATTCACTATTGTTGTTCCCAAAGAGGGTTTATTGATGGGTACCCACTCAAATTGGTTGTCTCACAAGGGCTTGATCACCTCTACCGAGTGTTCATGAGGCTATCACTATAATGAGGATTTGAAACATCCCTTAGTGACTTATCAATTTGCAAATCCATCTTCCACCACCTTTGTTTCTTTGGAGTTTTGATCTTCATCCCCAAATCCTTCTAGGAATCTTTAAATTTATTACTACCATAGCCAGGAGAGAACCTCGAGATAATGAGATTGACTCTATCATCACAATACAATTCATTTGATGGACCCACAATATAATAGTCTATAGGAAATCCTAATTTTCCTCTTTGTCAATGTGACATCTATCATGAGTTTCACCTCCTTGCCTTTTAAAGATCCACTCCAAGATAAGGAACTAGGACCCTGATTGCCACTCTAATTCATGTTAGCTTTCCTTTGATCATTGGGGTTTCCCCACCCAAACGTTCAATCATAATCAATTGTGATAATTTGGTCAACATGGATAACTCGCTAGATGTGGAGTTATGCCACTAACCATTATAGGCATCTCTTGACAACTACAACTAACGCATATCCAAGACAATGATCGACATTATTGAGCTTGAACACGCCTCTTTGCTTGTAAACACTATCATTTGGTGGACTAGTTGAGCTTTTAATATTATCATAAAGGTCAACTCTTGCCAAAAAAAGGATTGCACAGTTATGGAGCTTCACACTGTCACCATCTATGATAAGTTCATTATTGCGACTTCTTCACACTTTAACTTCTTACACTAATGTTTGTGTCCATCATATATATTGCCATGAAAAACATGACCATGTGGCCCAACAAGGCAGATCTTTTAACTTTGTTTGTGAAAGCAACCTATCCATCCCAATCAACCTTTTGTGAGATCTTAAATTGAGGCAGCTCTTTTGTTACTTAACTTTTAGTATATGATACATAGGAAAAGCCATATTTCAAGTCAAACCCCAAGTGGGCAACTAAAATCTCTCGACCGTGTAAACAACAATTCAAAAGAAATGCATTATCACTCTAACAAAGTTCTACACAAATGTAAAATAATATGCCAATTTATAGCAAGATCTTTCCTTGCCACAAAAGGGGTCATGATAACTAAGCACCATTCATTACAACTCAATCAATACTACATTTAATGCACAGCATAAGAGTGTGTCCATAACATACCCATCAACAAAACTCGAGCACAATTCACAAACAACCTTAAGCAGAAAATATCAACTATCATTATTTAAATAGGATGAATTTGCTTATAAATGACCATCTAGAGTGGGCAATAACCATAGGGCAAACCTGCCAAAACAAATGAGGGAGCAAAAGCTCAGGGCGTGGACTTCCTCTTGGCCTCTCAATAAAAGTAACACGTGCACTATTGGCCATGTCATAAACTTTTACCCCTGAATCATTTGCCCAGGCAATAAGGCAAGTTCTCCACTTTACTGCATGTATAGGACCTTCACCATCATGCAAAACCTGATAGAGACAGCATGATTCTCCTATCAATAATTACTTCCATGTACACCTTTTAAGGAAAATATTTTTGTTCAAGTGTTTTGAACATGGCTACTAGAATTACCTGCTTATTGTAGCCCAGCCAGGTTTTTGAGTTCAAAAAAAGCTGCCCAGCTAAACCTCCTGCAACAAATCTACGAGAAGATTTTCGTGAATAATCTGGATCAAGAGCCATACTTTTCATTGGACGGTGATACTCGAATTTCAATCTTTCATCAGTGAACAGACTGCTTATGACAACTGATCCATCATCTGAGCAGCTACCGACATATTCACCTTCTACATCAAAGCAAAGGTCGTTGACAGTAGCAGTATGAGCAGCAAATTCTTTAACCTGTACAGTCACCAATGAAAAAGAAATCCACAGCAGTCAAGAGGAATTCAGCAATACAAGTAAAAAGAAGTAAAAACTACACTGCAATCCTTTGACAACACAGCATTGAGCACAAAAATACCAAATACATCTTAATAAATACAACTCAAGCAGCAAGTCTACTTAAGGCCAAGCACATTGTCATTAGGCTTTCTAGCAAGCTTCAGCGCCTGAAGCAAAAGTAAAAAGGTTCCAGCGATTGACCATACAGGATAAAATAATGTGAGGAACATAAGCTCGACCAAAACTGAATATTTGGCAAGTTAATAAGCAGCAGAACTGAAGGGTGCAAAGCCAAAACAACACACCACTGAACTGTTGAAAATTAAATTGCAGAGCATTTAATGAGTGCTTAACCCGTCAACTAATCAAAACAATAAGCCTAACCACTCGTAAAAAACGATCGGATTGACCCTCCTGGATGGTCCTTCAGACACCAGACAAATAAGAAACAAACATAAGCTACAACAAAAGTTAACTTAAACTGCACCATTGTTACTCCACAGAACCCATGCAACGAATATACCAACACTAAAGAGATCAATAGAAACAACAAGGGGAGGATAGCAGGCCACCTGATTGCCCTGAAAATCAAGTATGTGCACTGTGCCATCGTGCGTGCCGAGCGCGATCATCCTCTCCGCAATCGCGATGGACGCCGTCGCATCATTCGAAAGAAGGGACGGCAAGCTCCCTCCCATCCTCTGGTACTTGAGCCTCGGCTCCTCCTCATCCTCCTCTTCCTCCTCCTCCTCTTCCTCCCCCTCCTCCCTCTCGTCGTCTCCGTCCACGCCGTTCTCCGATGGTTGTTCCGACGTCATGATCGTCGCCGACGAGTTCCCTATCATCCTATCGACCTCCGCCCCTACCTCCTCCAATACTCCCCTTCATGGATGCTCCCGAACTGCGATCCTTTTTGTCGTTTCAAACGTTCTTCTTGTACCCTTTCGCAAGGTTGATTCCGATCGTTTCCGCCCTAGCACGCGATTCACGACCCTTGGCCCATTTCACCTCCCTTTTCCTATGTAGTCTCCGTTTAAAGAGATCGAACGGTCCACATTGAACCAGCTGCGCATCAGAGTTAGATCGCAGGATTTGGGCGGCGGATTAGATATCTTAATAAAATCCGAATTGCCTACCGGAGGAGAAATTCTTGATTCAATTGAATAACAATTTTTTAATTCAATTTTTCATTGAATCATTAATTAAAATTAAGAATACAAATTAATTTAATTGATAGTTATTAAAATAAAACCTATGATGGCATAAATGACAATAAAAGATAATGATTAACAATAGTCAATAATGTATAAATAACCAGAGTATTTGAGTTATATAAAATTTGTTAAGTGAATAAAATCTAGATATTATACTAAAGATTGAACACAAATCACAAACAAATCAACGTTTTAGAACGAGTGAAAGCGATAATTTGTTTAGGGAATCTTTTATAAGAAGTTTGATATATTGTTTTATATATTATGTTATTGGTCATTAAGATAAGAATTACTCAAAAACTTTAAATACAATGAAAGAGAAATATGTATTGAGACTTTAACAATTCACAAGTAACTTTTGGTGATAGTCAGATTAATGATTTCAAATATGATTAATACTTACAGTTGGATGATTAACTAATATCATATTAATTTTCTTGAAAATATCTAATTAAATTATTATTTAAAATAATGTATAAGCACTTATATTAAGACATTATAGATAGGGAATGGATAAGTCATATAGAAAATGTGAAAAAAAAAATTAAAAATATATACATTAAAGAATAAGTAGTTAATTTAAAGAATTGAAATTAGATTGAAGAAATGTAACAAAAAAAAAACAAATTAAGACATCAAGAGATTTTCAAAATATCAAATCGAAAAAGAGTTGCAAAATATTCTTACTTTAGTAGAATTTAGAGGATGAAATTCAAATAAAAAAGAAGAATTTGTATTATCCCAAGTGAGATTTATTTAAATAATTATTTTATTAAAATTTTAAAATAATTATCACTTATTTTGATAATCGAGTGAATTCAAGTCTATAATGAGAGAGAATAATCTATTATCATCTTAAGAAGTATATGAGTTTATCAGTTTGAAATTTAAATAAGTGTTATAAATTTGTTTTGATTTACAAATTTAATATCAATTGTTGAGCTTTGAGTTAAAAAATGAGAAAATAAAATTTAACACCCAACCCACAACCCAAGAATGATGAAAGGATTAAAAAAATATTCTAAGTATAGAGATCGAGCGAACAAAGTATGAGAACCACGTGAGTGAATAAATTTCACATCAACTAAAGGATAGAGGATAATAAGTAATATAAATAAAGTCACAGGCCTTGAAATGATGAAATGATTTTTAAGGCCAACTTAAACATGGATCTCATTAGAACTCCATAATAAATTATGCTAAAGTTGAAGAATCTTTGGGATGGATGAATTCATAAGGGACTCCAAAGAGAATAATAAAAACCTAATTACATCACACCTCACCAAATAAAAGCAAGATTGTTATAATATGGTATCAAAATTGACATTCTTTAGTCCAATGAGGTCTAAGGATAATCTAAGTTAAAACTCATAGATATGTGACTCTCACTAGTTATTTGAGAATGATGGAAGGACTATTATAACATTTTAAACATAGGTTATAAAATAATAAATAAATTTACATCCAAAGGATGGATGTTACATAAAACAATAAATAATAAAATATAGATCAGTACAAATTCTTGACATAAATTTTTATGAAATTTAAATAAGAATTGATTATACAATAAAGGGTCAAAATTATGACAAAAAAATTATATTTAATTTATATGATTTTTCAGAACAAAAAATTATTAAAAAAATATACATTATCATAAAAAAATATTAAAATATTATACAACTTGTGCATCTTACTATAGCAATGTTATAAATTTTGAAGGAATTAGACAGATCTTGGTTGAAAATATTGCCAAACTTATTTAAAAAATAATATTAAATTAATATCTATGTGTTTTTTTATAAAAACAATTATTAAAAATATCATAAGTTGTTGAAATATTATAAAATTTGTATAACAAATAGAGGTTATGAATTAGAAAAATTTTAAAAGATAATCAATGATTTTTTTTTTTTTTGAAGATTGTTTGGATAAAAAAATTAAAGAAATTTAATTATGACTACTTTTTTAAATTAAAACTCAAAACTAATAAATTAATTTTCCTAAATACCTAATAGGTTACACAGACCATGACAAATGACAGGCTAAAGAGATTAAATGTTTGAATTGTATAACTAAGGCATATAACTATACTCTTTAATTCATTACAAGATTGATCTTGTGATATGTCTAGAATGATAAAACCATAAATCATAAATTACTCAATGAATGTCTATTCCATCGTCTTCATAGAAGGGAAACCTATAATTTATGATGTCTCTCTCACCTTTGAAGAAAACCTAAGCCTTAAATGACTAAATTCATGAATCTGTCAAACATGTCATGTTTGGGTAACATTTAACCCATACAAATAAGAACATGTAAAGTAGATGAATACTTAGAGCACCAAATGTATGGACTACTTATCTTAATAAAATTTCAATTTGATATGAATAAGTACAATTATTCTATCATAAATTTTAGAATATTGTATACTAAAAATACTCAATTATTAATATCATTATATGTATTCCTTGAAGAAAAACCAATCCAAGATGTTTTTATAATGATAAATAAATTTTGGATAAATATTTATGATTTACTAAATACATATTTTTTTTCATTTCAAGTTTTTGTGATAATTTTTCATTATATTTAAAACACTTCCCAAATAAAACTTCGAATAATAGTTATCCATTATTATGACTTTTCCTTCCCATGCTTCACAACACATTACAATCTAAAGAAAGGGAAGCAATCTCTAACTCTTTCCTTGATTACATCAAGTTGGTGTATTTTCTTTGAGCTTTTCTTTACTTTATTAATTTATAAAAAAAATCATTGGGCATGTCCAATGCTAACCAATCAATTAATTGATTTTTGACAACTAATCATAATGTATGTAATAAGAAATTAAAAAAAAAAACAAAAATAGAATGATTTTTAATGATATTGAGTTTTAGAAGTTGAATGATGAAGCTTGTTATACCATATGCTCAAAAGTTTTATACATGCTAAAGTTAGCAAAAAAAAAATTGACTAAATTATTTATCGTTGATAATTGGCCAACTAGTACTGTTACACCCCATTTTTCCTAGGCTGATTTTTGGCATACAATTTTTTTTTTTTTTATATAGACAGCTCAGATCGTCCCATACCAACCTGAGTAGCCTACGAAAACATAGGATATAACACATCATTACACACCTACTTCCCTTAACAATGTGGATCCCATCTCCCGGGTACACCGTCAAATCAGGTTCATGACTCCTGAATTAACAGATGGACTCGCGCAATGTTACTCCTACTAGACCCAATACTCCTAACCCCTACGGGTAGGAGAACCGGTCTATTAGAAGTCTGAACCCCCATGGTTAAGTTCCATAGTCATGTAATGACCTCACCATCAAACAAAAAGATATATAACATCCTCAGATAAAATATGACACTCCACACACCATACTCCAAGACAATAAGATAGGGTAGTAAATGGAAACTACATTACAAGAATAAGACCAAGTCCAACAAGTGTAATATTATCCAACCAGAAACATAAGTCAGAATTTCCCTCACATATTACATGACATATGAGAATAATAACCTCATTAAATACATCCAACAGCAACAATCAACTAACCAGAATATCTCAGACAATCACAATCAGATATCCTCCACAAGCCTGCTGACCACGATCCCACCTAATGAGGTAGCGTCAAGTCTGCCGAGCCACTGAAATATACAATACAGGAATGAGCTACGCCCAGTAGGAAAGACAGCTAGTAAAACTCACATGCAAGAGAAGGATAATAGCAAAAATATAGGAATACAGCATAACAATGTATGGTGGATAGGCACTCTCAGTCCCAGACTCCGACCAACCACAGTCACCCCTAGTCACACCAGAGTAGCTCTCCTCTGGGCTTCCAGGTAGCGTGCCAGTGGGAACGCCCATCTCGAAACACGCATGGCGCCTAAGCACCCGACACCGCAGCGTCTCTCGTCAATCAATCTCCTGGAGACTATAGACAGATCCAGTCACAAAATCTCTAGCCAACGTGAGACACCCCTGCCACCCTAAGGCGCGCAGGCCTACACACTTGGCTAGCCACTGCGAGACACCCCTGCCACCCTCAGGCGCGCAGGCCTACACACATGGACCAGGAGAGATCGACTCAGCCACCGTCCCAAAGAGTCCTCTACCAACAACTTTCATAGAAGCTCACGCCCCTACAGTCATTGCCAATCTCTAACTCCAAGATCCGGCAACATGTATCCAGGTACAACAAGGCGCATACCAGTCACATGTATACTGTGGAAGCTAAGTCTGAACCGCACAGTTACCTACCACAACTACCCTAAAACATCATATAGGGTCTATAGTAGTCCGGTCCAGTATGCCAATCCATAAAATATGCCAACACTGAATAAACTGACTCAATCCATGCCGTTGCCATCAAGGCAACACAACTGTCAATTACTGACTGTTCTGGTAGCATCCATGTACCATACTTCTGTCTGACTGTTTCCAGCTGTACTGTCATCACTGATAACATTTTTCCCAACTTCAGGAAATTTTTAAATTCTGTCATCAATTTCCGTCTTTATCCATTTTTTCGAAATTCGGAATAGTTTCCGAGTTTAATTCTTCATATATCTTATTTCCAAAATTCGAATTAATTTCCGAATTAAATATTCTGCATTTTCTTTTTCCCAAAAATTCGGGATAAATTTCCGAATTTAATTCCTCCCGTCTTTCCTCTTCCGCGCCGCATTAAAATTAAATAAATTATTTCCGAAAATTCGGAATTAATTTCCGAATTATAAATCCTTCCGCTTCTCTCTCATCCGCACCAATTTAAGTTAATAATTGTTAATTAATTAATTTACGATTAATTATTAACTAATTAACTAAATCCTAATCCATCTCCTTCCTCCGCCCGGCGCCCGCGAAACCCTAGCCGCCACCATCGCCGACCAATACGATCCTTCCGTCGATTTCCGGCGACTGCGAACAAGGAGAACAATTTCCTAACATGCTCCTAAGCATTAATAAATTTTTTTCGGCGAAATGGGAATTTTTCCAGGAATTTCGAAATTTGCAAAAGACACAAATTAGCATTCAATTAAATCCGATTTTCATCCACATGCTTGTTTTCATTAAGCAAAGTATTTCATGCTTTTAATTTTCTACTAAATCACTAATTTAAACTGAATTTCCTACCTCAACGACGTCGGCGACGGTGAACTTCGTCCGCAGCTCCTCGCCGAACGAATCCGGTACGAATTGACTCTCCTCGTTCCCGTGAATCTCCAGGCACAAAAAGCCCCTTGCCAGGCCGCCGGAATCACGCGCCGTACGCCGGAAAAACTCTCTCTATCGGTCGGCCGAACGAACCCTAATCGTTTCGCGAGGGTTTTATATTTCTGGCCGACACGGTGAAACCCATTACGCGTCGTTGACACGCTTTCGACACGGTAAGCACCCGATCAGCCGGTTCAATCCCAACCGTCGATCACGACCGTCCGATCCGCTTATCAGAACGCACGCGCAAACTCACTCGGCGAACCGTCTCCGCCTCCGCTGAACCGTTCCGGTCCGGTTCACGCGCGGTAAAAACCAATTTCCGGTTTAATTTAAATGGATTTTCGAATTTCTAAAAATCCAATAAATCTAATTAAACAGGGAAAATTTCTTAAAATTCACCTCGGTGCTCCGAAAAATCCCTAGAAATTTCAGAAATTCCATTAGCCTCTGATTGAGCTCCTGGCTCATCCTACTGTCGATCTGAAATCATCCAAGCCAAAAATTAATTCATTAAAGATTAACATAAAACTTTTTACTGGGTATAACAAACTAGTACTAACCATAAATAGATTGAACAATTCGATCACATAGTTGAATTTATTGAAGACTAATTTAGAATAACTTGGGTTTTTTTATAGCTATATAATTAATAAATGAGGTTGTCTCATAAGGATTAATAGCAAAAGCTGATCACTTAGATCAAATAAAAAAACAAATTGATGACTTATTACAAGAAATGTTCCTAAAGTATATATAAACATATTTATGTTATAAAATTGTAATTAAAGAATGTTATAATATTAGATTTAAATCGATCATTTTTCACCTATTTTTTGTAGATCTCTTTTGATTGAGATTAGTATTTATTAAACTTTGAAAATAATAATCACATATTTTGATAATCGATTGGATTCAAGTCTATAACGAGAGAGAAGAATTTATTATCATCTTAAGAAGTATATGTGTTTATAAGTTTGAAATTTAAATAAGTGTTGTTAAATTTTGGTAATTTATAGATTTAGCATCAATTGTTGAGCTTTGAGTTAAAAAATGGGAAAATAAAATGTAACATCGAACTCGTTACCCAAGAATGATGGAAGGATTAGAAAAATATTTGAAGTATAGAGATCAAGTGAACATTCAAAATATGAGAACAATGAAAATAAATAAATTCTATATCAACTACAAAAGAGAGGATACTAAAGAAATATAGTAAAATCATAAGTTCTGAAATGATAAAACGACTTTTAAGGCCAACTTAAGTATGGATCTCATTAGGACTCCATAAGAAACTATGCTAAAGTTGAAGAATCTTTTGGGATGGATGAATAAGTCATAAGGTACCCCAAAGAGAATAACGAAAACCTAATTATTTCATACCTCACAAAATAAAAGCTAAGGTGTTATAATATGATATCAAAATTGACATTCGCTAATCCAATGAGGTATCAGTAAGATCTAAGTGGAAGCTAATGGACATGGGACCCTGACTAATTATCTAAGAATGATGGAAAGACTATTATAACATTTTAAATATGAGTTCTAAGAGAATAAATAAATTTACATCCAAATGTGGGATGTTACATAAAACATTACATAATAAAATATAAATAAGTACAAATTATTCACAAAACATTTTATGAAATTTAAATAAAAATTGATTATAAAATGAAGGGTTAAAATTATGACAAAAATATTAAATTTAATTTATATAATTTTTTAAAACAAAAAATTATTAAAAAATATACATTATCATAAAAAAATTGTAAAATTTTTATACAACTTGTGCATATTATTATAACAATGTTATAAACTTTGAAGGAATTAAACAGATCTTGCTAAAAAAATTGCCAAACTTATAAAAAAATAAATATTAAATTAATATTTATGTGTTTTTTTTTATAAAAACAATTATTAAAAATATCATAGGATGTTGAAATATTATAAAACTTGTATAACAAATAGAGCTTATGAATTAGAAAATTTTTAAAAGATAATCAATGATTTTTTTGTTAGGATAAAAAAAATTAAAGAAATTTAATTATGACTAATTTTTTAAATTAAAACTCAAAACTAATAAATTAATTTTCCTAAATATCTAATAGGTTACACAGACCATGACAAATGACAGGCTAAGGAGATTAAATGTTTGAATTTGATAACTAAGACATATAACTATATTCTTTAATTCATTATAAGATTGATCTTGTGATATGTCTAGAATGATAAAATCATAAATCACAAATTACTCAATTAACGTTTATTCCATCGTATTCATAGAAGGGAAACCTAGAATCTATGATGCCTCTCCCATCTTTTAAGAAAACCTAAGCCTTAAAAGGCTAAATTCATGGATGTGTCAAACGTGCCATATTTGGATAACATTTAACCAATACAGATAAGAACACGAAAAGTAGATGAATACTTAGAGCACCAAATTTATGGACTACTATCTTAATAGAACTTCAATTTGATATGAATAAGTGTACTACAAATACTCAATTATTAATATCATAAATGTTAGAATATTGTATACTTCAAATACTAAATTACTTTATCATAAATGATAGAAT
This sequence comes from Vanilla planifolia, assembly GCA_023846275.1. Classification (NCBI taxonomy): domain Eukaryota; kingdom Viridiplantae; phylum Streptophyta; class Magnoliopsida; order Asparagales; family Orchidaceae; genus Vanilla; species Vanilla planifolia. The sequence goes on from CM043870.1 coordinate 2,636,555, forward strand.
ATTGTATACTAAAAATAGTTAATTATTAATATCATTATATATATTCCTTGAAGAAAAACCAATCCAAGATGTTTTTATAATGATAAACAACTTTTGGATAAATATTTTTTATTTACTAAATACATATTTTTTTTTTCATTTGAAGTTTTTTTGATAATTCTTCATTCTATTTAAAGCACTTCCTAAATAAAACTTCAAATAAAAACTATCCATTATTATGGCTTTTCCTTCCCAAGCTTCACAACACATTACAATCTAAAGAAAGGGGAGTAATCTTTAACTCTTTCTTTGATTCCATCAAGTTGGTTTATTTTCTTTGATCTTTTCTTTACTTTATTAATTTATAAAGAAATTCATTGGGCATGTCCAATGCTAACCAATCAATTAATTGATTTTTGACAACTAATCATAATGTACGTAATAAGAAATAAAAAAAATAAACTAAAATAATTGAGAACAATTTTTAGTGATCTTGAGTTTTAGAAGTTGAATGATGAAGCTTGTTGTACCATATGCTCAAAAGTTTTATGTATGCTAAAGTTAGCAAAAAAAATTGACTAAATTATTTATTGTCGATAATTTGCCAACTATTACTAACCATATATAGATTGAACAATTCGATCACATAGTTGAATTTATTGGAGACTAATTTAGAATAACTTGGGTTTTTTGTAGCTATATAATCAATAAATGAGTTTGTCTCATAAGGATTAACAGCAAAAGCCGATCACTTAGATCAACTAAAAAAACAAATTGATGACTTGTTACAAGAAATGTTCCTAAAATATATATAAACATATTTATGTTGTAAAATTGTAATTAAAGAATGTTATAATATTAGATTTGAATTGATCATTTTTCACCTACTTTTTTGTAGATCTCTTTTGATTGAGATTAGTATTTAGTGTGTCTCAGATTAATACATACTTACCAAGAAGCTTTTATGCAATTATAATCATGCACACTAATCTACATGCTTGAGTTTGTTATTTGTTTGATATATTCCCTAAGTTATAAGGTCAAAATTTATATGTTTCAACATGACAAGTTATGTCTTTTAGAGTTCATTGCATCCAATAAAGACAACACCTATTATCAATTACATTTTAAAATTAAGTGTAACATCTCATTAAAGATTCAATGGCCAAGATACACTTCACTAAGAGAGGATGGCTGACTTTTGGTGAAATAATATGATATTCCTTTATTACAAGACCAATCAATTTGAATTATTAGAAATTGATATTGATTATACATTAATGTAAAAATTAAAAGAGATTAAATGATCTTAACCTCCAACATTTATGATTATTAATATTGTTAATCATGGTCAGCACTATATGCTCACCAAAGGAACCATATAAAAAAAGTTTATGATAAATAAAATTTTAAATTATTTTCAAGTTTTAAATTTTTTAGAATATTGTATGATAAAAATACTCAATAATTAATATCATTATATGTATTCTTTGAAGAAAAAGCAATCCACTATGCTTTTATAATGACAAATAAATATTTGGAAAAGTATTTTGAAGTTACTAAATAATTTTTTTCATTTGAAGTATTTGGATAATTCTTTATTCTTTTTAAAGTACTTCCCAAATAATATTTTCAACAATCCATGATTATGACTTTCCTCCCCAAGCTACACAACATACTACAATCCAAAGAAGGGGGAATAATTTCTAACACTTTCCTTGATTCCATCAAGTTGGTGTCTTTTTCTTGAATTTTTCTTTACTTTCTTAATTTATAAAAACTCATGTGTCTATCCAATGCTAACCAACCAATTAATTGATATTTGACAACTAATAATAGTGTATGTGATAAGAAATAAAAGAAATAAAATAATTGAAAATAATTTTTAATGAACTTGAGTTGTAAAAGTTGAATGATAAAACTTGTTATAACATCGTGCTCAAAAGTTATCTACATAGTTAGGTTAGCAAAAAAAATGTGGCTAAATTATTTCTCATGGATAATTTGCAATCTACTACTAACCATATATAGATTAAACCATTTAATCACATAGTCAAATGTATTGAAGTCTAATTTGGAAGAATCTAAGTTTTGTTGTCATGATATGATCAACCAATTAGATTATCCATTAAGTATAGCATTAATCTAATCAATTAGATCAACTCAACAATCAATTGATAACTCATTAGAACAACAAATGATCTTGAAGTATACATAAGCATATTTATGTCATAAAATTATAATAATAAAATTCTATCATAATATATTTAAATTGATCATTTTTTACCTATTATTGTGATTTCTTTTGATTGAGATTAGTGTATAGTGTGTCTTATATTAGTATATGCTTACTAGGTAGCCTTTATATAGTTATAATCATACACATTGATCTACATGCATGATGTTGTTCTTTTGTTTGATATATTTCCTTGATGTTATAAGGCCAAAAAATTTGTATATGAGCATGGACATGACAAGTTAGGTTTTTTGGAGTTCATCACATCAAAAAAGCACGACACCTATTGTTAATTAGTTTTCAAAATTAAGAGAAATTCCTTATCAAAGGTTTGATAACTAAAATACAACTTAATAAGAAAGAATTGGTGAATTTTGGAGAAATAACATGAACAAGACCAAATTCCATTATTATAAGACCAATCAATTTGAATTATTAATAGTTAATATTGATTATACATTAAAAACATTATAAACCTTAGTTTGTTCATGATTGAAGTGGCATGATAAGGATTTTGAGATTCTTGGTTTTAGTAAAACTCAAGTATAAGTTCAGAATTTAGCTCACACAAAGATATAATTTGATTTAAAAATTTGATTCAAACCAATGTTTGATTTTCAATATACTCACAGTATATCAGATACCTCAAAGGTTTGCAAAATATTACAAATTTGCTATTAAAAATCCTCTCTCGTGAAAATAGTCAGATCCTTCAAAACAATATCCAAAAGTTTCATAATGCCAAAATTATTCATTTATTATTATACTACACCCAAAAAAGGACAAATGAAATAAATAAACCAATCCTTATTACAAGCGTGATCCTTCACCTAAAAAATACTAACAAATAAATATTTGCCCTTTTTATATACACATTGAAACTGATACTTAACCCCTGACAAAAGAGTACCCTAAACTAACTCCAATGCATTGTCGACAAGTTCTCCTATTATTGTTCCAAAAACAAGTAGCACCTATTGCCCACAATTCAAGATGTGACCAGAAAGGTTAATTAATAATTCATTTCTCTCGTTAAAGACGATATACCCATACATCGTGATTGTCATCCATGGCCATCGAGTCAACCATGAAATCACATGAATTTCACAATGATCTCATCCCTTAAAATAAATTTTCTATCAAGATTTGGGAATCAAAAGTACAACATCATTTCATTGATATTATAAAACAATATTTAAAAAATTACATTTTCATTAATCAATAACTTAAAAAGACATTATTTGATATATGTTTTTATTTAGAAAGATTTTCTATGATAAATTCCACCATCATTTTTCTTATTCTTCATCCGAATTAATCACAAATATCAAACATAGACTAAATTATTTTATTCTCTACCAAATGATATCATATGTAAAAAAAAATGAAGCTCTCCCACATGTCTTAATCGCAAAACGCCAACGCTATCGAAACAAAGACGTGGTTGGCCACAAAACTAAAGATGCCAGTGGCGTACGAATATCAACCCAAATCATGGTCGGCCGCATCATATTTCTCAATAAACGAAAAAAAAAATCCAATTTTAAATAAAATAAATTATTAATAATAATAAATTACTTATTTTTAATTATTATTATATTTAAAATACCTGAGAATTTTTGGCTCTCTTTTTCTTGCTATCTCTCTTTCTCTCTCCTCGCTTTTTCTTGCTGTCATCCTTGCCGAAGTTGTCATCGAGGAATGAAGGAGCTCTGCGATCTCAAGATTCACCTGAATGGGCATCACGTCTTCTTCGTCAGTCAGGTAAAACCCCGAACAGCTTGATTCCACCTATAGACTGATTTCTTGGTTTTCCATCCGAGCCCTGAATCACATCTCTGCTACAGAGCATTCTCTGTTCCTTCTCCGGGAGGTTGAAGAAGCTGGCGAAGCATGGAAAGAAGAGAGGCCAAGGAAAGGGGTCGGTGATCAGACTGGTGGAGTTCCCCGGGGGTGCCGAGGGATTCGAGCTGGTGTCGAGGTTCTGCTACAGAAATGGCAGAATTCACATGAGCCCAGCGAATATCTGCCTTCTCCACTGCGCAGCCGTTTCCCTTGAGATGGACGAAGAGATTACTCCCTGCAATCTCCTGACCCAGACAGAGACCTTCTTGGAAGGTCTCTTCTATTGGACTCTGGACGACATCCTCACTTCGCTCAAGACCTGCGAGCGCTTCTTCACCATCGCGGATTCCTCCGGTCTCCTCCGGAAGCTGATATCCTGCCTTCTCGCCAAGATCTCGGCCAACTCCGACATCTCCCTAGCCACGCCCACGCCTTCTCCTTCTCCCTCTTCGTCGTCGTCGACGGACAATTCCGGGTTCCGCTGCTCCTCGTCGATCAAGACGGCCGAGATAATGAAACCCTGCTTTGGCCGAGAGTGGTGGTTTGAGGACCTCGCGGTCCTTGCACCGAGCATCATCGAGAAGATGCTGAAGGAGCTGGGATCGTACGGCAGCGACAACAAGAGCTTCGTCCTCACCAGATTTCTTCTCTTCTATCTGAAATCAGCCGCGCAGAGAACCCGTGGGCGCGGGTGGGACTACGTTGGGATTGCAGACACGTCGGTCCATGGAGTGGTGCAGATGGGCAGAAACGTGTTCAGCTGCAGGGGCTTGTTTTGGGTTCTCAGAGTGGTTTCCAGGATGGGAGTAGGAAGAGAATGCAGGGAGAAGCTGGAGTGGCTGATTGGCTCGACTCTGGAAATGGCCACATTAGATGATTTGCTTGTTTCTGGGCGCGATGAAGGGGCTTATGATGTGAATCTGGTGATGAGATTGGTGAGGGTTTTTGTGATTGGGGAAGATGGGTTGTCTTCTCAGAGGATGAAGAAGGTAGGGAGATTGGTGGACAAGTACCTGAGGGAGATCTCCCCTGACCAGAGCTTGAAGGTCTCCAAGTTTCTAGCCATGGCTGAGAGCTTGCCGGATTCAGCCAGGGACTGCTATGATGGAGTCTACAGGGCTTTGGACATCTTCCTTGAGGTCAGCATCTGTTACCTCTGTAATCAATTTATTGTTGGAATCATGAATTCAGTACAATGGTTTCAGAGTATAAAAAAAAGACCACTACTTGTGAGCACTGATTCATATTTGAACAGAAAAGGATCATCTTTTTGAACAGAAAACTGCTTTCTGATGAACTTGATTCCAGCTATAGCAAATAACTCTAGGTTTTATGTATAATTTTATTTCAGACACATCAAGACTTACCCTTTGAGGAGCGCACAAGGTTGTGTAGATGTTTGAACTATGAGAAGCTCACACTGGTGACCTGCAAAGACCTTGCAAAGAACCCAAGGATCCCCCCAGTGGTGGCTGTTCAAGCATTGGTTTCTCAGCAATCGAAGCTTGGGACGGACACAGGTGACGACCTCGAAGCCGAGAGCCCAACAGCCGTTGCCTACTCATGGGCAGCCATGCCTGAGCAGCTTTCGCCCGATTCCTCAAACGACGGGGAACCGCTCGGGTTCAACATGCAGAAGATGCAGAGCAGGCTTGTAGATAGCTGGAGAAGGCTTTCAGAAATGAGAGGTCATGTGTCTAAGATGGCAAGTGGGAAGTACATAACCAGTTCACCTTACTACGGCAGCAGAAGACTGCCCAGGCTTTGTTGAGTTCTCTTCTCATCTCGTTTCCATTGCCAGTTTTACAAGCTCTTACACATTTATCATTGGCTGCAATGTGGAAAGAATAGTTCCATGTGAAGGTTTGCATGTTCTTGGTGTAGCCATCTTGGCTGCAGTTCCTCTTCATTTGTAAAATGGATCATAATAAGTGAGATTGGATATGGTGATGTTGTGTAATTTGATTGTGTTCTAAGTTTCCATAAAATAGAATGTAGGAAGAAGAAGGAAAAGTATCACTGAAGAAGAATGACACTGACTTAAGAGAGAAAACAACCAAATGGAAATATTTAAATGCTGAGGTACGGCTGAACTAAGTCATCCAGATTCTGAAGAAAACTGTCTTCAATCTTGTGTGAGGAGCATGGTTATGGTGAGATGTGGATAGCGCTTTGATGGTCCATGAAGCTGTAGGTATTGGCCAGCCATGGCAGAAAATAATTGCTCATAAGCTACAGATCACAGCTTTTGTAGTCTTTCTATTAAGTGTGCAAGCAATTGAAAGTGATTCAATGAACCATGCCAAAATAGCTGCATAAGCCCAAAATCTTGATGAAGACATGTGTTGAATGAGCTTTTATAAAATACAAAAGCTCTAGCGTACGAGGTCATTTGCTCGAACATGTAATTTGTAATTTGCATGATGATGACCTTTACCATTGTGGAGCCCTTCGTCGAAGAAGAGTGTTATCATAAGAAACATGGAATCCAAGGCTCAGATCCAAAGTGTCTATTGTAAGCAAATTTCTTTCTAACTTTTTTTCAAGATTGTTTTCAAGCCACAACATGACCTTTACCATTGTGCATACGATATAAGTGGTATCTGAGACTCGTATACAAAGTACGTGTTATGATACAAGGATCTTTGACGGTTTTTACAAATCAAACCTACAATTTCTTGTCCGTGTGACGACTTCTATTATGGTGTCAGAGGCTCCTCTCAATCAAAAAAGAGTATTTATCATAAACAATAAGAGTTTTGAGATCAAATACCACTTATATCGTAAAAAACAAGAGGTTTGTACAATTGTTTTCATGACTTAAACCCACAATTTATAAGTCACCTGATCACAACCTTCATCATCGTGTTATGGTGCTTCTTCGACAAAGAAGAATATTCATCGTCAAAAAAATCATGGTCTGAGGCTTAGATCCATCCATTAAAGAAGAGCATTTATCATCCAAAAGTATTAATCGTATGTAGTCTTCTAACTTCTATAAGATTGTTTCCACAACTCGAACCTACAATTTATAAATCAAGTGACGATGGCCTTTATTGTTGTGTCAAAGCTCATGTATGTCGAATAAACACATTCATGATAAAAAGTGCATGGTAAGAGACCCGTGTCGAAAGCATAGAAGACCGTTTCCAAGATTCAAGCATGAACTACAAATTTCATCATGGCAATCTTTACCATTATATCAAGTCTCCCTCTTGAGATGCTTCATCACCAAGAAGAATAATTCAAGTAAAAAATAAAAAAAACGGAAGTGATGAAGCTTGGCTTCAATATGAACACCCAAAAAGCACCCTAGTAGGCCATTGGAGGGTCCCCTAAGCTCACTACCTATTGACCAAAGGACTATTTTAGTTGTTTTTTGTTCTCCTCACGGGTTACTTGGTATTTCAAAAAAATAAAATAAAATAAACTTCCATCAGTAGAGATGGTATGACCCGTGACAGTGTAGCCCACCCACCACATTGAAAGAATAATGGCAGAAACATTTCACTGTTCATAAATGAAGTGTTTGTTTAACTGTAGCATTTGGGTTTAAAACAGCTCATTTGAGTAAAATACTCCTTTTTTTAATGTTTTTGCAATGAAGTTGAAGCAAAGGAAGTAATTTAAAAGCAATTAACAAACAAAATGTAACACAAACTGCATGTTTAATTAGCAAACAAAGCATGATGTCAGGTGTTTGAAGTATTAGGAACAGGTTACACATACCAAGAAGGTTTGAGCTAACTGCACCAGGTTTTGCACAAGCTTCCATCTTCTGCTGAACTCAGAAGAATCTGCTCCCATTATAAAATACATTTCAGAACACCAGAACAAGTCAAGTTCTGCCAATCCAGGGCAGAAACTATATCTCTCGGGAGTTAACTTTTGAGTTAGAAAAATACACAAAACTATAATGTATTCAACAAGAAAAACTTGTAAAAACATTGAATTAAAATTGAACAAACAAAACATAATTGTTCAAAAATTGTTTCTGAAAAGAAGGTTGGATGGGAGATGCATAAATTGTTCATCACTGAGATTAAAACATAATTGTTGAAAAATTCCATAGAGCAGCTTTAATTACAAAGAAGATTTACATAAAGAAATTTCATAAATGGTACCAAAACCAGAGACATGAAATGCTGGCTTATTGAAGACTTACAAAACCCATCAATGTTTAGAAAGCACCAAGTCATTAACATATTCAAGAAGCATAGGCTTCAAGGCCACATGCTTCTTTTGATCAGCAACAAGGAGTTAGAGAGCAAGACAGCTTAACAAGAAATTGCATCGAAATGAAGATGATTGAAATCAATGCATTATAGGTTAACCATCTAAAGGTGGATTGGGTCGAGTTATTCATGTAGCATACAAATGAGTACAAATTTTCCAATAAAAACTTGCTCATGAAACAAGCAAATGGTCATTACGATATAATAATTACAAGACACAACAAATCTTGAAAAAGAAACTATGATCTCTGATGGACTACCTATTGATCTGGCAATACACTGAGACTTGTCAACACATTCAGTTTCGAAATGGAGAAGCTCTATCAAAAAGTTTTCCCATGTGAGACAAAAGGTACTTTTGATTTATCTGTCGACCATTGCAAACAAAGACAAGCTATATCTCATCTTACAAAACCAAAGCGAGTCATCCTTCTCTTAAATTTCTTACAACAAACTATGCTTCAGGCTATTTCAGTCTAGAAAATTCGAAGCTATGGCATTAGGTAGAATACAGTAGCCACAAAAATTCATTAGGTAATGATGTGGATTCTTAAAAGTGAGCAACTACAAGATTTATTGACATTGGGGCAGGTGAAGAATGCTTGTAGAGATGCCAAGAAAGATGACAATGGGACTTGAAGTGAAAACCCCTCGAAATAGGAAGAATCATGGTTTTTTGGAGAAGAAAGCTTCTCATACTGAACACAAACACATAGGGAAGATGGCCTTTATGAGATCAACATGGGCTTGGAGACTTTTAATGAAGGAGGAAATGGAAGCGCAGTGTGACAGCACAATAGATGTTGCAATATGGAGGGCTTTGGATGATGGAATATAATGGTTTATTCTTCTCAAGGGTACTACTACTGTACTCTTTCTTATCTAATGGCAACACCCCTTCACTGGGATGCACAGCCTCAAGAAGGTGCGTATAATAGTAACTGCAAGCCATCATAGCCATAAAAAATGTCCCTAGTGGCACAAGCGCACATGTTAGAGAAATGATAGACCTAAAGATGGTGGTCACTAATGGCGACACGGAACCTTCATAATGGCCATGGATCTAATCCTGATAGGCATGACCTTGCAAAGGGAGGTGATGCCAAGCACACCCTTGACAATGGAAGTGAGTATTATTTAATTTAAACAAAAAAACCATCTTGATCCAACAATATTTGGTATTTCAGTTTTCAACTCGGTTTTTCTATCTAAGAAATTGAGATGACTGAAAATCAAACTATCATGTATATATTATATTTTTGGCTCAATTTTGCAGCTTGATTGTTCAGTTTTATGGATTTTAGATTTAATTCGGCCAAAAAATGGTTTTTAGATCCTAAATTTGATCCATTAACCAAGTTCAAACAAGACATTTAGTTTTTATTTTGGTTTAGTTTGATTTTTTAACAATATTCAAATTTTTTGTTTGATTCAGTTTTTAACCATATTCAGTTTGATTCATCTTCCAACTTGACTTGGCAAAAATCAATCAAACCAATAAATTACTCGAGTTCAAGCCATGGAGGTAGACAATTTAAGAGGATATCCATACAATTGCTTTTGAGCTCGTTTGAAACATGCATCACTCACGACAATGGGATCTATTAACATACCAAAAAGAGAATAAAGATCTTATTTGACGATGGCATAGGCAGGGTGATTTAGGTCAAGTTATGGATAAATCCCAACCAAATTGGAGTCGATTGTTGTTGCGATGATCTTTTGCTTTGTTAAGATGTAGTAATTGAGCAGCTACAATTTCAACTTCATTGAATTCTAGAAAGCCCAAAACCCATCAGAGGTGAGAATCAGCCAAGCAGCTTCGACACTGTGTGCCTGATGGAGCTGAATAGCATCTGGGATACCTCACGTAAGAAATGAAGGAGATCCACTAGATCAAGTTGTCTATTTCTCCAATTTCATAGTGGGAAGAAACGTTTTAATTGAACATACAAAAATTCACTAACCAATTTGAAATGCAGCCATATGACAACATGTATGACAAACTGTTCAAGGTTAGACCCTCAAGAACAAGTCTCGCAAGACCAGGCACTCAGGACTAAGTTGATAGACAATAGACCCTCGAAATCTAGTCACGCTAGGCTAGGCTTTCGAGACCCAACCACCAAGTCAATGCCCTTGATAGTTTGCTATTCAAATTAAGACCCTTGAGACCAAGACATTCAAGGTGAGAGCTGCAAGACTTAATCTTCAAGCTGAACCTCGTATTTCCAACTTCTCAACCTCATGAGAAACTTTATAAGAAATCTCCCAAATAAAAAGACTTTCCTGTAAAGAACTTTTCTAATGAAGCATCAAAGGTATACTCTTTGAGTGGTTGAACCACATCTTGTTCCTCCTGAATATTTCCAAGGTCACAAGGATCTGCTTTTGAACAGGGAGTCATCCACATATGCATAGAGGTTTTTCTCGAGCTAGTTGTTAAACATTGTTAATGATCTTCTAGTAAATCTTATCCACATTTTTTTAGCCTAAAGAGCATTACCTTGTAGTAAAAGGTGTCCATGCCTACCATGGAAATAGCCTCCTAAATATTCCGCCATCTTGATATAGTGAAAGCCTGAGAATGCACTAGGAAGCTAAGATAATCGAATTTAGCGATAGAGTAGAACAATTCATCAAACTTTGGTACTAATAATAGTTCACTAGACAAGCACTAACTAAAGTCAACATAAGCTCTTCAATTATCATTATTCTTCATTACTAAAACAAGACTAGCTGGTAAACCAAGGTACCAAACTAGGAAGACGAACCTAACATTCAACAGCTTCTTCATCCTTGACCTAATGACATTGTTTTATTGACTATAGATTCTCTTTTCAATTTTTTAAGGCCATGAAACCCAATTTAACATTAGGCCATGTTTGACTATTTACCCCTTATCCTTACCATATAAGCATGCATCCAAGAGAATAAATCAAAACATTATGCCAAAAAAGTTCAAGAGTAACATCCCTTTAGCATTCATTCAAACTCATAGAAAGGCTCACAACTTTGTAAGGATTAGAGGGTGCAATGGTATAGAAACAGTGTAGTGGTATCTCCTTCAAGAACTTAAGGTGTAGCCTCTTTTTATCTTGCTTTTGAGTGAATTAACTAGGCAATTTCTGAATTGTAAAATGTCACACTAGATTGTCACGATATTCATTGGAGCTAAGAAGTTCAGTGCAAGATGAACTCAATTAAAATCGGTTGATGGATGTTTGACCCAAAATACAGTTGTATGATAACGATGCTCAAACAAAACACAATTCCAACTTTCAATCTACCTCACCAAAGAACCACATGTGAGTCCAAATATGGCAATAATAAATCTGAGTGCAAGCCCATCTTTTCAAAGCCATGGTGAAAAAGAATTTTAGTTGAGTGCCACCCAATGAATAGAATGCATTACACATCACGATTGCGGATCCAGCTAGTAATGACAATCACATTGCTATTTGGATTTCCTGATGAGAGGAGTTGCAAAGCCAAGATTTAATGACACATGGCTAGAAAGGTTGGGTGATATCTATCATATGTTGGACTTCTTTACATGATGTGGAGTAGATGTTCTGTATAGCGTGTGAAGACCTCTCAATGCCATGTGGATTATGCTGAGGGGAACTTTCCGTGTGCATATCTAGAAAAAACAAAAGCATTTGTTGCTAAGATATTAAACGATAGGCATACCTTTTTGCAAAATGATTCCATTTTGAGAGCTCTATTCCCTTTTGTAGAGAAATTCATGTCGCTTTCATTCCTCTAGTAACTTATTGATGGAAGCATTTAGTGCTTCACACTCCTTAGTGTATTGATTGGGGTCTTAGTAGTACTTGTAATATTTCCTAAAACCAAAAGTATCAGGGCCAACTTTCCTTAGTAGCAACAAAGACTTCACCAAGGGATGATTCAATGAAGCATTCTTGACCTTGAAGGTATTAGGGACCTAGAAATCGTTTCCTCCATGATCATTATATAGCAAACCTCCAATGCAACATATTATCAAAATTTGGTCATCTTTGACAGGAGAAGTGATCCTTTTCTGATGGAGGATCCACACTCCATATTCTTAATTTACTGCAATTTGTATATATGATCCCTTTTGAAAACTCTTTCAAGAATTTCGGCACAAAAACTTCAAAAAAATTCGTCAAATACCATTGTCCAAAGGCTTGTATGAGTGTCATCTAAACCAAATTTGGTTGGTTGGCTAGACCCAATATATCATTGAACCTAAAAAAGAAAAATGTGGAGAGGCTCTCCTTTTCACAAGTATGTTGAGTTATTTTCAACAAATTGGGCTTTCTTTATTAAGATAAATTTGTCGAACCATTGGTCATTGTGTGATTGATTTGATGATAGTAAAATCATTCATTTGTGATCTAATATTTTCCAGTTAAACATTTGCAGATTGTCTTTAAGCTTTCTTGATAAAATGTTTTGAGGTGACATCACGATTACCCAAATAAAAGAAATTGGAGCACAGGCAGCAACTCGATGAGCTCATTGACAAAATGATACACATAATTCCCCTAATCTTACAAATCCGCATGGAAGATGAATGCAAATGGTGGTACTTAACATAGGCTTTCCAAAATAATGCCATAAGATGATGATATACATCCTTCATAGTAGCCCAAGATCTAATCCCAATAAGCATATCATTGCAAATTGGGGTGATTGCAACCACATCCTTGGTAATAGAGATGAGTATTATTTGATTTAAACCAAAAAAAGCTAACCCAAACCAACAATAATTGGTCAATTGGGCTCAATTTGAAAAAATCAGGTTCAACTTTTCCTCAAAGATTTAATACTTTTTTATTTTCAATTTTTAGCTTGGATTGTAGATCCAACAAATCAAACAAACCAAGAAAACCAAACTATAATGTATATTAGTTGGTTCAATTTTACAGTTTTATTCATTTGATTTTATGGTTCTTGGATTTAATCCAACAAAAAACTGGTTTTTAGCTCCCAGATTTGATTCAAGAACTAAGTTCAAACAAGAAGTTTAATTTTTAAATTTGGTTTAATTTTCAAATAATATTCAATTTTTCGATTCAATTCGATTTTTAATGCTATTCAATTTAGCTTAGTTTCCAACTTAATCAAAAATCGATTGGTTTGGCTAACCTATCAACTAAACCAACTGAATGGACATCCCCTTTGTAACACCTGACTAACTATTTGAGAATGATGGAAGACCAAAAGAATATCCAAACTATGGGGGTGCCAAGGCTATCTAAGAAGGATGGAAAGATCAGAAAAAAAATTCAAAGGATGGGAATAAAGAAGATGAATAAGTTCTAAATTGACTATAGAGAGTAAGATACTGAGTGATATAAGTAAAATCATAAATATTGAAATAGTAAGGCATTTTTTGCAGACAATCTAAGCTTGAATCTTATAAGAACTCCATAGTTAAGCATGTTAAAGTTAAAAAAATTATAGAATGGATGACTAAACAAGAAGCAACCCTCTAGAGAAAGACAAAACCCAATTAATTCGAGACAATACCTCACTAAAGAATGTCGGAATGTTACAATATAATATCAAACCCAGCCTTCTCTAATCTCATGTTGTTCGAGGATGAATTAAGCGAAAGTTGGTGGACATGTAACGCTCGATTGACAGTCAAAGAAAGATGAAAGGACTAAGAGAAAATGCTGAGTATAGGGGACAGAAGAGTGAATAAGTTTTTTATCGACTATAAAAACAAAAATCCTGAACATTATAAGTCATAAGCTTTGAAATGATGTAATACCTTTTGAGGGCAACCTAAGCTTACATCCATTAGAATTATATAGTTAAGCATTCTGGAGTTGAAGAAATTTTAGAATATGCGACAAACGAGGGGGACACCTGAAGAAGAATATAGGTCAATTTGTTCAGGATAATATCTCAACAAGAAAAGTTGGATGTTATACCCATGATGGTTGGTGTCCCTTTAGTCTAAAAAAACTAGTGATATGCTAATGGCAGATCATGAAGGGCCCCTTTGACAAATAGGTTAATAGGATGTTTTATCACGCCATATTGAGAATTGGATATTCATTCTTCCCCAATACTAAGATCCCTCATTTATGTTGGTCGAAAATGTAAAATTGACTAAATAAGAAAAATATTTTTGAATGATTAATACTATAATGACCACCCAAACTTTCCAAAATTCAAAATAACATCATCTCCAAGGTTTTTGGCAACAAACATTCACACAACTACTCCAAAATTTCAATGCTCATCCAATGAAAATGAACAAGTGGAAGACGTTAGATGCCTTTAATTGGTTGACAAGGAATATGTGTCCAGAGGGAGTAGCCAAAGAAAATGCCATCGAGAAAATAGCTTTGATCCTAGAACGATTGAATCATGAGACTCGTGTTGTTGAGTATATTTTCAAAGCTATGACAAAGGATTCAATCGAGCAAGTAGACTTTTTAACTGTTGCTACAATCGAGAAAAGCCTTACACTGACTCAAAACCAAGGAATACCAAGATGCTAAGCAAATAAAGCAAAATTAGGTGACTAAGGCCCCTAAGGGCTAGCAAGGAACTTAAAGAATTTGGCAAGCTAATAACCCCTCCAAATGAACACACTCGAGGAGTCCAAGTTAAAGAAATAGAAAAGTCAATAGAATATTCAAACAATTTGTTTTAAGCTCGCTTGAAACATCCATCATTTAAGACAATGGGATCTACTACCATACAAATAAGAGGATAAAGATATATTATTCTAATTTGATAATGACATCTTAGGTGTTATTTAGGTCATGTTATGAAATGGTATGTTGTCAATCAACAACAATAATTTCAACTCGATTGAAATTGCTTTATGCAAGAAATGGAGAAAAACTAGATCAAGTAGTTTATTTTGTCCAAGTTCATAGCGAGAGGATGAACCTTTTCAACCTTCCAACAATACTTCTAACAGAACAAGGTTTGTCTTCATTGATGGCAAGATAACAAGCTCAAGAGGCTAAAGAACTTCATCCCCAAAAGATTTAGTACCCCCAAGCTTTCTTCCAAGGACATTTAAAAATCATATGGAAAAAGCTCGATGATGTGTTTGACCTACCATATTTATCAACCTCCATGATGCACCAAATAATAACTATGCTACTTGAAAACTCAGTTAAACCAGTGCTTGATATCCACATGTACAAAAGATTAATGCTGCATTATAAGATAAGTGGATGAGAAGTCCCACAAGAGGCAATTGAGGCACCATTTGGACGTCCCTGATGACATAGTTCTCAAGTGATGAAAAAAAAAAGCCAAGGGAGAAGCTAAGCACCTTAGCGTCCTTATGAATGACTCATTGATGTAGGACAATAATAAGCAATTAAGCATAAACATAAAGACTATGAAATGTATAAAAAAAAATATAATTTGGGTTTAAATTACATAAAAAGTATTTATCATAGACCCATCACATGAATCATGACTAAGAGATTCAGTCATGACCCAAAAAAACTAGTCATTGACTAATTAAAGGGAGAATAAAAAAACAATTATAAGATATATTTATTTTCTCATTCTAAAATTAAGCTTTTAGAATAGTTAGGTAGCTTGAGGTATGAAGTTAAAACGATGATAGGTGACTCATAATAGATGACTAATGATAAGTGACATATGTTAGGTGATACATTGATGAAAGTGTCAAAAATATTCAAAGATGTAAATAAACATTTTCAAAAAATAGATAAGAAACATACTTTTATATTAAAGAATTATATAAGCATGAAGGTCTTCAAGAAGTAAATTAAAAGTTTTCTTTTGTATTAAACAATTGCTTGTAATCTCCTAATTAAAGAACCTCTCATAAATAGATGAATAATAAATTAATTGTAATTAAAAATATATATTATTTAGTAGCTTGAGTGTTTAAGTTGGTTTGGTGACCTCTTATGTTTACTTTGATAAGTGAATCCTTTCTATTATCTTTATTCTCTCAACTCTATTTTCTCTTTATTTAAATTTTTTTACTTATTTTCTATTTTATTTAACCCAAACAATTACTTCATTCTATTCCACAACTCAATCCACTCTCTTGCTACATCACTCATGCCTCAACTCAAAGTTGAAGTCACCAATATGCTCATAGAGATGGCTCAATATCTTATCGTATCCTAAAGAAATCCTATGCACCAAGCAAAAGACAAAGCAACACGAAGAGGATGTTCAGAAGGTTATTGAGTCGAGCTATCTATAGAGAATCATGCATCCATATTGAAGGTATTTGTAAGCCAATCAAAGCTATGATGATTCTGAGTTCAACTGGAGAGAAAGAAGTGCATCTATAGGTTTTGTGCACTGTTGAAGACAGGGGGCAAGCAAAAATCTCCGTTGATGGAGGGTCCCAGAGGACTCACTAAACTCAGCCTAAATTGCTTTGAGAGGGTGTTGCAAGTGGTGTAGTTATTAGATAATAGGTCTCCAAGAATGTCCAACATCCTTTGCACCATTGGGTCCGTGTATCGACATCATAACTACAGATTTTGAAACGCCTTCTTGAAGTGATGTGAGTCCTTCCAAAGAACATCAACAATGAAGTAATGTCAAACCAATCTTAAGATGACCTAAAAAGTGTGGAATGAATTTAAGAAAGATGCCCTTGACTAACAAAGGAGTTCGCTGAACACCAAGAGGCATTTGCAGCTCAAGAGGCTAAGCTAGTTAAGAAAAATTCAATTACAGAAAAGCTAAACAAGATGAACATAAATGAAACTTTCAATCTTTTCAAATCAATAGCTTTCTTGATGAGGTGAAGACAAGTAAAGTCCATAATAAGATTTTAATGATTTCATCTCAAGCAAATCTAACCCTAGCTTAATATCGGATTAAAGATGCTTGATTCAATGTTAATCTAATCCAAGATTTGGACATGTAAGATGTGATATGATCGTGATTTGAACAAGACCCATCTCTTTGGTTATCAATTTGAACAAAATGACAATACGGCTTTCGATTTTTTCAACTTTAAATTTACCAATATATGCTACTATGGTTTTATAAATTCATTCACACAAATGTATGCGTGATAAATACAAGCATGAATTCAAACATATGCATATTCATGAATTTGTGCATGGATGCATAAATACATAAATACACATGTGCATATATTCATATATACATATATGCAATAACATGATTTTGAGCCATAATAAATTGATCCAACCATGGCTTAAAATTGAATCGCAATATGGTCAAGGAAGATTTTTTCACTCATATCTCAACTTGTCATTGATTTTACCTAAAATCCTATTTGAATTTCAAGCAAACCATAAAATTTTAGGCTAAGCTCTCACCTCCAATTGATTATAATTTACAATTGGCCCTTCACTTATAAAAAAGAGGTACAAGGGTATTCAAAAGAGATTGTCAGAGGATATGGAGGCCTTACAAAGCTTTTGAAAGAGGTAACCCATGGCAAATTCAAGAACAAACACATCATTTATGTGCTAAATATACTTTAGTTTGAAAAAAGGCATTGTGAAACCACCTGTCCAGGATCATCAAGAGAAGGCTATCATCGACCATTAAGCGATGAACTTTAATGGATAGAAACAAACAAGATTTCATGATAAGTACATTCCTAGTTATCATCTAAATGCAAGCAGAAATATACTAAGAATACACTGATTAATGAAATGGGAGCTATCTATATGAACTTTTTCCTTTGGTTCTTATGCTTCATTGTGGACAGGATTCATTGATAAGGATACCGTAAAGTTCTAATAAGCCCATGTGCTACCAAAAACAAAGCCAAGAACAAGTCCAAGAACACCCGAGAATTTAAGAAAGTAAAGGTTATAGTTAGTAGCTAAGATCTAGCCAAAGGCCACCTGAGAGGTCATGAACCTCTAAGTTGATGATAAGGAACACAAACCAAACCCCAATCTCCAATAAAATACGGTTCAATGATCTCCTGAGAAGTTGAAGTGTTTATTACCATATTGATTTTGTGGGCTTGGAAATAAAGCCCACGTTTTCAAGAAGACACCACTAATGCTACACAAGTCAAAAAGAGAGCATCAAGATTTTATATTTTTGATGGTCCAAGTGGTGTAAGAATTGGAAACCTGCTTCTTGTCTTGCTCCATGATAAGAGTAGAATTGACTACCTCATCAGTCCTTGCTAGGCATAGGATTAATGGCATCCCTAACATGAACAAATGCACATAAGAGTAACAAGGTACACCTTCAACTCATAGAAAGTTGATCAATTTTTTCAATCCAATACATCACACCTAGTTCATAAGAGCTTGGAAGATGAAAATGATTCTATCGTCTAACCTCAACTAGAATCAAAGTAATTCAATGAGCCTACCAACTTCTAGACCTCATGAAAAGAATTAGAAGACATCTCCAGATCAAAAAAAAAAAAAAATTGGGTTAGCTTTGATACTAGAAAACTAAAGAACTTCCCTTATGAAGTATTGAATATGCACTCTGAGTGGTTGAGCTACATGTTCCTCCTAAATGTTTTCAATGTCCCTTGGTTATTGCTTAAATGGCTCTCAAAGGATCTACTTTTGAAAAGGTATCCGCATATGCAATAAGGCTTTTCTTAAGTTGGTTGAACATTGCCAACTTGTTACCAACCTTTTGGTATGTTTCATCCACATTTTTTTTTAGCCTAAAGAGCATTTCCTTGTAACAAAAGATGTCCTTCCTACAAAGGAAGTAGTATTCTCCATATTCCATGTAGACCTCATTAAAACCTTAGAATGCATTTAGGAAGCAATGATAGTTGAACTCAGCAACAAAGTTGATTGATTCATCAATCATCGATACAGATTGTAGTCCATCAACTAGGCACTAACTAAATTAATGAAATCAACATAAGCTCACCTCTTCCTCTTATTCTACATTGATAAAATAGTAGTCGGTAAACCTAGGTATCATATTAGGGTGATGGACCTAACCTGAAATAACCTCTTTATCTTTGACTTAATGGTATCTTTCTTTATTGAACATAAGTTCTATTTTTAATTTTCAAGGCTATAAAACCTGCTTTAAAACTAATTCATGTTCAACCAACCATTTCCCCATAATCCTCATCAAATTAGCAAGTACCCAAGCGAACAAATCATAATAACATACCAAAAGTTCAAGAGTGGCATCCTTCTAGCATTCATTCAAATTCATAGAGAGGCTCATGGCTTTATAAAGATTAAAAGGTGAGATGATGCAAAATAATTTAGCAACATCTCCTTCAAGAGCTGATAATGACTACTAACTAAAAGCATGCAAAAATAACTAAAGAATCAAGAACTGACTAAAAACCAAAAAAAATCAACAAAATTAGATTAAACCACTTGGGTTAGGTGGGCTTCAACTTTCAAAAACCGTTTACCTGAAACTAACCCGGCCCAACAAGATTAAATATTTTAAAAAATAAAAATAAAAAAAATGCTTAATGGGGGCTGCTTGTTAAAACTCATTACTTAAATAACCAATTATTATAGTTCCTTATAATAGGAAGCCACACTATAATAAATTGATTTTAATAATCACACAGTAACGACACCATGAAACCAAAGAATCTCAAGCCTTCAAGAACCAATTGGAGATCACGCTCCAAACTTGACGTGAAATCCACATTTTAAAACTACCACATTTTCTTATCAGATTAGAAGACTAAGGATAAACATAAATGCCATAATACAATAGCAATTAAACTCTATAACGCATGACTTTAATAATATTTTACTAGAACTAGACACAAAATGAAATTAAACCAACATTTTTAGGCCAAGTCTAGGTCGAAGACTTTAAAGCTTGGGTCAAGTCCAAGTCTAGTACATGTGAGAACCAACTAGGCTGGTTCAATTTTACATTTAGCTTGAAACCAACTCAACTCAACCCAAATTGCATTCCTATCATTGACGTGAGCTTTCCTAATGAACCCATGAGATGGCAACATGCAACCTTCTTAAATGCTTTGGATCAATTCTGAAAGACTTCTCTTTCCACAATGGGATGTTAATGAGAAGCACAGCCTTAAAAGGTAACCCCTTTAGCTATATAGAGTGATTAGTGGTCCGGAAGTGATTCATGGTGGATTCGGGTCAAAAAGGCTAATTGGATTTGTTATAGTATTAGGCCAAAAAAGCACATGTTCAATTGCTGAATTATAAATCCTAAGATCCTAAACTAGGAAGAGAGGAGCAAACTTGAAGAGATAGAGCCCAAAAAAAAGAGGATTGACCATTCATATTATAATGCCAACTCAATCCCTAAACCCTAAATAATGCTGTTCGCAAATGGCTATTGAGACTCATAGAAACCAACCATCATCCACCCATCTCTTCCTACTAGCATTGAGGTAATGGTTTGTAACTAAATCCTTCTAAGAAAACCTCAAACGTAACACACAAATTGAATCTAAGTCAATAAAATGCATATAGCCTTATTCAAGTTCCCATAATTAAGCTGAACATTGTATGATTTTTGGCTAAAAACATGTCATAATTTGACCTTTTTTTTAAAGTATGCACTGTTTTATGAAAAAAAAGCTCCATAACATTGCAGCTATAGCCATTTAAGGACTAGGCCAAAGTTTCCAGCCATCAAATTGATTCAACTGATGATAGAAAAAAATTTGCGAAACACATTCAAGTAACATGAGCCCATTTGAGTTGAGATCACTATAGCTTAAGAATGACAAATAGAGCGGAAAAGCTTTCCTTGTTAAGTCTATCAACCCAAGTCATTCTAAACTTGAGTCATCACCAAATCTAAAGTTGCATGAACCATCGAGATAATAGCAAAAATTACTTAAAGTTGGTCTATATTTTTTTAGTTCAAGCTTGGTAAATAAGTAAAGCCTTAAACTAATCTTGCTCACGGATCAAAAGGTCGAAGAGGACTAGACCTTCACCAGAAAGTTCATCAATCAATCCCTTTACGTCACTCTATTTTCACTCTCATTGAATAGTAACCTAATTGTAGAGCATTGAGAATATCATTACTATGAGAATATTATAACTTTGTCTAAAACAAAGCTAAATAATTTTCTTGGGAGATAAATACTTCAGTTCGAAGCTATTGTCCATTATCAAGCATCTAAATCACGGTAGAACACTTACCCTCCGCTAGCAAAAGAAGACACTTGTGCAATGATGACAATTTTCAAATTTAAAACAAGATTCACACTCAAACTTGTTAGCTGAACATTGATTTATCGAAAAAACCAACAAGTATTAATGGAGTATGATATGAAAATCAACATTAGACACGAAACAAATCAAACAAAAGGAGCAAATTTTCAACAAACAGCATAATCTAACACCTAAATTTGACAACCAAAAGGGTTATTCTAACATCTGCTCAGAAATGCATAAAACCATAGAATATTGCTGAAGTTACAGAAACAAATTCATTTTTTTTACAACCTACATAACAATTACAAGCTAATGCACGATGACTCTACCAAACCCGTGCAAATCCTTTTGATGGAATCTATTATTTCAAAGAATATTAAAAAAGCCAGGAGATGAAAGAGATTAGTATATCACAATTTCATATTTACAAATAAAAAATAAGCATTCATTAAAAAAAGGTAAGAGTATGGAAACAGAAGTTCCATGCAAACATGCATATGATGACATCAAATCCACAAGTTCTTCCCCAAAAAGAGAAAAACAAGATTGGCAAACTTTATTACATAACTTCCAAATGATGCCTATATTGACCAGAAGTATCTAGGAAATCTAATAACAACAGGTTTAGTATCAATGCCACATTAAACTCAACTACAAGAAAAGAAATGCAATTCCTTTCAAAAACTGCAGCTTCCATTAAATAAATAGATAAAAGCTAAACACTGAACCAAGAGTACACACAAATTTCTTGTACCTCGACTTTAACAAGCCAAATAGAACCATTTGCCACCAAATCATACTTCAGCTACATTATCCAATAATGGCTGAAGTAACATTGCTTCACAAAAAAGAAAGCATGATCTAAAAATTCTCAAAAATGCTAAGAATTCCAAGACTAGTTCTTAAACTCTGCTAACTATTCATCAATATGCAACCCTACTATCTTCTCCAAATCCTTCCAACTTCCAGTAAAAAGTTCAGGGAACTTCTTTGACAATCCAATAACCACCCTCGTGGCCACCTTGACTTTGGAGGCCTTCATCAACAACTCTACCAGCATTTTCACGGAACTAAGATCCGGCAGCTTCCTGTGCTTCACACTATCATTGAAAACTTCAAGCCCACCATCAAAGTCATCATTTTTGCACAGAGCATAAAGCAGATTCTTAAAAGTAGCAGAATTTGGCTCGCAACCCTTTTCCCCAAGCTCCCTGTAGACCCTCTTTGCGTCCTCGAAACGCCCATATTTGCAATAACAACTCATCAAATAATTATAGGTAATGGTGTCAGGGTCGAGACCAGCATCCTTCATCTCTTCCATCAGCCTGAGCACATCCTCCGATTTACCACTCTTAGACCAGTACATGCACTTCACATTATAAGCGACAACGTCCGGAGCGACACCCTTGGAGCACATCTCCCTCCAGATACGCTCCGCCTCCTCCGGCTTGCCTTCCTTGTAAAGGGAATCGAGTATTGTCGTGTAGGAAACTTTGGTGATCTCGATCTTCTTTTCCTCCATCTCTCTGAGAACGGGGAGGGCCTTGGAGGCGTCACGGGCAAGGCAAAGAGATTTGATGAGGATGCCGTAGGAGATCTTGTCAGGTGAGAGGGAGTGGCGGCGGGAGAGCTCGGAAAGCAAGTCAGGAACGCGACGGAAGAGGGCCTTGGAGTGGTTGCAAGCGGAGACGAGGGCGTTGAGTGAGGTAACAGTACGAGGGGAGCCGAGGCGGGGGAGCTCGTCCAGCGTGCGGAGGGCGTGATCAAGCATGCCGGCAGACGCATAGGAGGTAATGAGGGAGGAGAGGTACGCCTCGCGGGCGGAGGCCTCGGAGGGGAGATCGGTTTTGCGGGCCTCGAGCAGGGATTCGATGTCGTCAAAGCGGCGAGATTTGGCTAGACGGCGGATTGCAGGGTCAAAAGCATGGCCATCGGACCAGGAGGCGGAGGAAGAAGACGGCGAGGAGGAAAGACGGCGGCGGACGTTGAGGAGAAGGGACTGTGAACATCGAGCGTATACGATCGCCATTCCCTTGACCCAGTTACTCCGCCGGGGTGGGAAAACAGAAAGAGTTTTTTTGTTTTATATATATATATATATATATATATATATATATATATATATATATATATATATATATATATATATATATTCGACTTAGTTTGGTTGTAAATAACATCTAAAATATAGTTCACATGAAAAAAAGAGAGCAATTAAGATAAGAAAATATTTGACTAAATTAAGATAAATTTGAAATAATTATTAATGTTACATTCAAATATTTATACAAAAAAAAATCTTATTTTTCTTGTATAATCTTTCCCTAATTTTTATCTCTTTAATTTTTTGTTTTATATTCTTTTTTTTTTAACTTATAGGACTTAATAACATTTTTTTATATTTTTTACAAGTTTATCAATTCAATGTAAATTTTTATAATGTTTTTAGGGTAAGCGTTATTCTGATTTTTTTCATTTTAAGGAAAAAAATCAAAAGTTTTCTAAGTTTGTTGTCCAAGAATTAAAAATATTTTGTAAAATTATTTTAAATTTGACTTTTCTTAACCTAAACCTAGATAAAAACATATTAAAATACCTTTGTTTTGTTGTCATCTAACTATCTTTATGATTCAATCTATCATCATTATCTTGTTTAGCATCAATTTTTTAAAGCATTTAAACATATATTTAATTGATTGATTAAATAAAAAAATTACAACCCAAACAAAATCTTTTAAATAATTTTTTTGATTGATTAAAATGGTGATTCCTAAGCTTATTTAAATAACTACATTCAAGCACATATTATGAAAATAGTTTTAAATAATTTTTTTGGTAATTTTTCTTATGCATATCTTGGATTCAAAAGTTATAATAATAATGAAACATTTTTAAACTTATCTTATTTTTTTAATTTTTCACTAATAATGTAATTTGCCTTAAGTTGCCATATATGAAACAAAAAAAAGTTAGAACATAGCAAGATTAATAATAAAATTAGATATAAGATTTGATAAATGCATTGATTTTTTATAACCTTAAGTTGAAGTATGCATTAAACATTTTAGAAGAGAATTACATAAAGATCTTATATTTAAAAGAAAGTACAATATTTATAATCTCTAGTGAAATCATTATTTAAAAAAAAATTAATAACTACAAAATTTATACTAGAATCTTATTAGCCAAATTGATGCAAAAATCATGCTTTATTATGATTTTTAAATTTAATATTTTTATATTTTATTTAAATTGTAATAAATATTACATAAAATTCTTATAATATATTTTTGACATATTTCCTATATTTACAATTTTTTTCAAATACCATAATTTTTATCATTTTTCTTTTAATATAAAAATTCACATTATAATTTTTATAAATATGCTTTTATAAAATAAAAAATATATAATATTTTGATTCTGAATCTAAAATTATAAAAAAAAAATTAGTGTTAATGTGTTCACTTGTAACAGCAGAGGAAGGCATAGACAGAAAGTCCACCTTCTTTCCATGTTCTTCTTTCACCATCTTTGTTTCCTTCTCCATCAAGTTTTCGTATCAAAGCATCTCCCTCAGAGGTGGATGAAGAAGATTGCATGCAAATGATCGACTTCCCCAATCCAAAGAGGATCCTATAGTTTTTCTTCAATATTAAAACATTCCTTCACCCAAATAAAAAAGAAAAGAAATTCTCCCTTCCAGATCAGGAAAGCCCAAAAGGCAAAACAGATGGTCCAATTCTTAAAACTCAAATGAAAGCTCACCCTCTATCTTCTTCCACGCATCAATGGCATCACCTTTGACAGCTTGCCTCATCTTATTAACGATCACCTTGGCTTTCTTCTCCATTGAGTTCTTGATCAGACCCTGAAGCAAATCTTTGACAACAACAAACGGTGGTGCCCATTTGATGTTCAAACACAGTTTACAGATCTCAAATGCAGAATCAAACTCTCCTTTCTCAACCAAACAGCAGAGCAATACTACGTAGGTTCTAAAATTTGCTGAAGCTGCACTGTTATCCTCGTTCTTCATCAGCTGCAGCCTCCTGTAAACTCTCATGGCCGAGCTGGCATCGCCTTCCTTGCAGAACCCATCAATCAAGGTGTTAAAGCTGACACGATTCGGTCGAATCTTCCTCGACAGCATCACATCCAAGAGATCCTCTGCCTGAAAGCTCTTTCTTCTTCTACAAAGCGAGGCCATCCTGCAGTTGTAGGTAGTAACGTTGGGTTCCAGCTTTCTTCTTGATAACTCCTTCAGAAGCGAGTCGAAGCCGTCCTGATTACCTTCTTTCAGATAACCATGCAATACCATGTTGTATGAGATGATATCCGGGGTCAATCCTCTCTTCGGCATTTCGTCGAACAGGGCGCTGGCGTCCGCAACCTTTCCGTCCTCGCACATGGATCTGAGGAGGACGTTGCAAGAGGCAATGCCAGGAGAGACGCCGAGCAGCTCCTCCGCTTTGTCGAAGGTATCCCGGAGGCGGGCATGCTGGCCGCTCTTGAGCAAGGCGTTCAGGAGGGCACAGAGGGAGCGATCGGAGCGGGGGGAGGAGATGCGGTCAAACGCCGAAGCGGCGTGATCCGGCATGGAGGCGTTTCCGTAGAGGGAGATGATGCGCATGAGAAAGCCCTCGGACTTGGGGGTGGAGGGATCGGTGAGCTGATGTTCGAGGAGGCGCTCGATGAGGTCTGGGCGGCGAGCAAGTATGAGCTTCCGGATGGCGAGGTTGAAGATGATGCGGTCCCCGTAGAAGAGCGGGGTGGTGGCAGCTGAATGGAAGAGCTCGGCGAGCCGGTCTGGGTTGGGTTCATCACGGATGAAGGTTTTGATTCGGGAGATTGAGGCGTCATCGAGTGTAGCGGAGGGAGGAGCGAGCTCGTGAGCCGTGCCGGCGGTCCCTGCGCAGAAGAAGCGCAGAGTCGAGGGTATTCTAGGGTTTCGATGGATTGTGGCGGCCATTTGTGTTGTGCAGGAGCGAGTTTTGGCTTGCCTTTTCACTCATGCTCAGTGTGATCAATTCTATAAAATCATTAAAAAGCCAACAAATATATAATTTTTAAAAAATAATTTTTCATCATTTTTAAAGAAATTACTTTAGTTATTACTGTTGATACAATAAATACAAATTTCATCAACATCCTCAATCTCAAAATAATAATAATAATAATAAATATAACACAAACAAAACCTCATGCTCAAATAAACATGTTTATGATCAAGATCTATAAACAAAATTAAAAAACACAATCATCCAAGAACAATAGAATAAAAAAGAAAGATAATACATTTTGATTAGTTTACTTAAAAAGCTCGTAACAATGAAAACTAAAGTTCTTTAATAAATCCTAACTAAATAGAATTCATGCATCTCGAGTTGAAATTCACTCGTAAGAAATATTACAATACCTTTTTTTAATATAAGAGCATATTTTATAAAAAGAAATCAAAATTGTTCTTTAATCTTTGTGATCATTTTGTCTCGAAAGTGTTTTAATTATTGTGTTCATTGGAAGATTAAGACGACCG
This sequence comes from Vanilla planifolia, assembly GCA_023846275.1. Lineage (NCBI taxonomy): Eukaryota > Viridiplantae > Streptophyta > Magnoliopsida > Asparagales > Orchidaceae > Vanilla > Vanilla planifolia. Next base: position 2,663,507 of record CM043870.1, read on the forward strand.
AGTTATCTTCCAAACAACATTTAGATCTTACCAAGAGTTGGACTACTGGGCTCTAGATGTAGAGCTTTGAATGTTAAACGAGGGATTTGGTCGACCCGACAAAAAGCCATGAGTTCGAGTTGGAAGCCCACGATGTAGAACTCCTTAGTTGTGTCAATAGATTTTAGGGACAAAGGGTTTTATCCCATGGGAGAACACAGCTAAAAGATGATCTCTATCAAATAGCACAATTTGACCAAAGTTTGGCTATTGAGGCCTTCTCTAGGAATAAAGAGAAGAGAACTTTTGATCAAACAATCAAAACAATTAGAACAATTCTGTTTCCTTTGGATGTTACTAGTAATTGATTTTCTAATTATGTCATGTTATTCTCATCATGTTTGAATTGAATGATAAAAATTTCCATTTAATAAATTTTATTGGATAATATAAGTCATTGATATATTATCCAATAAAATTTGAGAGTAGTATAAAAAATGTGCTTAAGGAGGTAAAATGTAATATAGAGGAAACAAGTAGAAGGAATCATTAGAGATGAAAAAGAACTAGTTAGCCACAGGTTTACCCTAGAAGATGACGTCCAACTGTGGTCTTTGCGGCTCACTAAGTTGGTTTTGTTGCTTCAGACTGTAGAAGATCTGCAGGAAGGTATAAATATTAGAACCCAAGAACATCACAAGTCATGCCTCTGATATGGATTTAATGCAGTAAAGAATAGATCAATTCTGAGAGCTCAATTACTGAGAATTCCCAGTTGCTGAAAATTAAAATCTCAGAATTGATTGAATCTTACTGCATTTAACCCAGATCAGAGCGCAATTTACCCCAAAAAAAAAAAAAAAAATGAAAGTGACATTCAATTAAGAGTGAGCTACTCAGTTTTCACCATTTGGAACCTGTCAAAAGAAACGAAAAATGAATATATAATCTTATGTTATGGAAACAAAACAGAGAAATAATTATCTAATTATATTCTAGCCAGATAATTTGGTGACTCATTTGATCATATTTACTTAGTCCTTGGCATTTCCAGCTACTAATAAGGCGATGATGGTATGAAGGAATGACACCAAAAACAGGAAACACATCCAGAGAAGTAGAGCATAATGTAAAGAAAGACAGAGGCTTCCCCATGAAGGAAATAACTGGAATGTGGAAGAACAAAGGCCTCTAGGAGAATGGAAATGGGTGGAATGAAGCAAGAGATCAAAATAATTGCTGAAGAATAAACACAGCTGCAATACTGAATGACTCTGTGATATAAATCTTTAATGAATAATTTTATTCGAGCTGAAGTTCAACCATCACCTAATTCCACAACTAAGGAGATGAAGGCATGTTGGTAGTAATACAAGGATAATAAAACTACTGAACTTTGTTTAGCTGGTTTACCAGAATCAACAAACAGCATTTCTTAGAACAATAACAAGCTCGATTCCATTTGATGGGGCCGGGAAAAATTACATAAACCCATTGATGCAGTTGTGCTCTGTGTGCTAATAATTCTTCATTTATGTCGGAACAAACTAAGCCCTTCTATATTCTTTTTCTCTCTTTCTAGGTTCAACTTCACCTTTAGTCATAGAGACAATCCTAACAATTAACATTTCTTAGAAGAGGTATCATATGACCTTCATTTAAGATGCCTAAATCATCTATGTAAAGTCATTCTAAATTAGGTATTGTGTAAATTTGTCTTGAATGCACAAATTGTTAACAATATTATTATAGTGATAACCACTCATACCATACAATATTGTAACATCATTGTAGTATGATAAAACTTACCTTAAATTCAAAAAAAAATGCATTTTGATCACACAATACATCAAAACAATTCATTTTATCCAAAATACTTGGGTTGTATTATTAATGTAAGGTTCCAAGATTTGCTTATGCCAACCTTCCTAAAATTATATTTCTAATACACATTTTTCAATTATTAAGACATCAATGGATTCATTTTAACTAGAAGGATGGCTAACATATTAAAAATTTGTTACTTAAATTGGCTAAGAAACATCAATGGTGTGCAAAATATTCAAGAGGACATGAAAAGGCATGGTTCTAAAAAATTCATGCAGCATTCTTATGTGCAGGAAGAGATGAGTACAAAACTAGTGTTTTCATTGGCATTAGCTGTCATTGGATTGCCTAAAATCTTAGCCAAACATATATATATCATAAATGGCTATTATTATTATTATATGAAGAAAAAGAGTAGGTAATTTTGTGTGCTTTAGTTATATTTCAGTTTAGAAATGGCACAAGAGTGAAGCTTGTCATCACATACCTCAGCTTAATTGGGTTGGGGCATAATAGGATAGTATCAAGATAGATTAAAAATGCTACTTGATATCATAGAGTGAGTGTGCACAGCACTAACATGCATTACATTATACATCGCAAATTTTAATTTAGTGCTAACTGCATCAATATTGTATTGTAACCAGGACATAATGAAGGATACAGCAAACCATTTGAGTGAAAAGAATTAATAAAAACTTGTGCCAAACGAAGTGTAGCAAAGTACACAAGAGAGTTTAACAAGAAAGTGAGTCGCCATTCACAGGTAAAGATTTACAAGTAAAAGAAGTGTTTGATGTTCAAGTATACTTTATAAGAAAATGATAAAGCCTAAGAAATACGAGAACCTTTGCAGTCTCAAGCGGTAAAAAAGTATAGCAGAATCTAATCATGATAGCTCTTCTTATGTAGTAACATGGGAAAAAGATGAGGGAATATTGCACAAGGATAATTCAACCTTGCCTGACTTGTTAAGCTGCACTTTTTATGTAAAATAACTGGTGTAATACTTGAAGCTTTTATATACGATGCTTTTGTTATAGTTGAATGAAAACCTATTTCTCTCCTAGCAAAATTTATTTGAGATAAAAATGTATGCACATTGTATACTTCAGGAAATGCCTAGAAGGATGATCCCAAAAAAAATACATGGAGGGTACTCAAAATAATGCCAGGGAAGGTGATCATCAGGAGAATAAACAAGAGCAATTGTTGCAGACATTTGCCTCCATGCAAGTTATCTCCTATCGATCAGTGTATGGATTCATGATTGAACAAGATTGGAGCTTTTATTAAAATGCACCCACAACTTTTCTCTGGCACAATTGACCTAATGGAGGAAGATTGGTTAGAGTATATCAGGAGAGCATCTGACAGTATGAATTTTTTAGAAGATAGGAGAGCTGGTTATGGTTTTGGAAGGAGTGCTGACCACCTGTGGAGCAGTCAGTCCAGTATTCTATTCGAGTGCTCGAAACAGTGATATTACATGGAGGGAGTTTGTCGAGACTTTCAAAGACTGGTTCAAAAGGGTTAGCCAAGGATATGAGGTAAAAGCTTAGCAATCTGATTCAGCAGAAGAAGATAACTGGGCATAAGACAATTTTCAACGTTGGCACACTGTCTCCTAAGATGGTGCCAAATGAGAAACAAAATTTTTTCATGTTTCATCAGGGATTAAGACTGTCCATTAGGAATGCCAGAATGCAGTGATTCCATTCCAGCATAAGGTACTGTAAAGACTTTGTGGAGGTCACCAGGTTGGTCGAGTAAAAGCGGCAACCCAATCTAGAAAAGAAGCCAACAAAAAGAAAGGGTTGATGTCACAAAAAAGGTTTGATCCTTCCCGATAAGCTCAACATCAAACAACAGCTTTCAAGGTTACAGCAATGAAGTAAATGACACAAGGGCATGTGTTCGTGAAAATAAAGAACTCATTGCTTTGTCTGTAAAGAGTTACAGCAGAACACCTAAAGTCCTCACACCACAGCTTAAACATCTGTCGATTCTGCTCCAGAAGGACTAAGTGGAGTTTCTTTAGCTGTTTTGGGAGGCAACCTTAAGGGAAATGTCAATCGATGCAAACTGGGAGCCATGGAGCACAGTCTCAGGTGTAAGCCTTTACTCATAAGGTGTCTCACACTAGAGCATCATCATACTCTTTTGTCACGAAGGTCAAGCTTGGAAAATTGTCGATAAGCTTAAGTTTCCAAGAAAACCCATTATCTGTTTTGCTATCAATGGGTATTAAAGAAGAGAAAAAATTCATCAAGGAAAAAATTAACAGGCGAGATTTTTATTGTTAGGTTGATAGCCATTCTTCAAATGAAATTTGGTATCACTTCAAGAATGGGTTAGCTTCTGAATGAATGAGTTATTAAAGATTATTGGGAAAAAAAATGCAAAACAAAAGGTATAAACAAACAGATAAAGTATATCTCAAAGAAGGGAAAAAAATACCTTAGTTTCTACTACCAGGGCTCAAATGTTGATAATGGGATATTAAACTTATTTGGTCTCATAGTTAATTCTAATGGGAAACTGTTAAGCTTCGAGATGTATTTGTAGTCTACAAGTACAAAGATGTGCTCCGTGAAGATTTTTCAAGAGTTTCACCAAACAGAGAGATTGATATTGTCACTAATGTAATCCCAAGAGTTGATGCCATTTATAAAGTGCCAGAATGACTACCATTGAGTTGCAAGAGCTGAAAACTCAATTGCAATAGTTCTTTGGCAAGGGATTCCTCTGAGTTAACATACCATTGGGCAGAGCATCGTTTCACTCAGTAAATAAGAACAACAATTTGAGGAAGTGCAGCAACTAAAATGAGTTGAATATATTCATGGTCAGCAAGAGGTACTCTTTATCCCAAATTAATAGCCTTTTGTATCAACTCTAAAAGTATGTTTTTTTTTCTAAAAAACTTGTTTAGGGTACCATTAGTTGATGATTCAAAAGGTTGACATCCAAAAAATTGTCCTTATGAACTAGGCATAAATATTATGAATTTGTGGTTATGTCTTTTCCATTGACAGATTCTACTAGGGTGTTCATGGACCTAATGAACAGAATGTTTCAATCCTATTTTGATCAATTTATCGTTGGAAGAAGAAATCAAAGCAACAGTAATTAGGATTTTTTTCTACTCCAATTCCCTTAAAATCATATTATACTTTTATAAAATAGCCACTACAAACCTCAAAAATAGATAATAGAAATTTTAGAAAATTTTCCAATCACTTAGCCAAAAATACCATATTCCCCCTTTTTATATTTTCAACTAAAATGCTTGTTTCACATTTTAATTACAACGAAAAAGCCAAAAATCCTCAAACTAACAAATTTCAGTAGATCAAATGGATTGTTGAATGGCATTGAATCATCCAATCCCTGTCCATACATTATGTCTACATAAACAAGCAATCAAACTATTGACACTAAGCATGCATAACCCATATGAGAATCACGCCATTCAATGATAATTATACTAGAATTAAATGAGCTAAATGAACCGCCAAATCTCACAATGAGACCATCTGCTTATTGTACAACAGATCAGACAAAAAACAAACAATATTCACTCACCTCACTTTCTCTCAATAAAACAAAACCAAATCGCAGATGAAGCTTGTAAAAAATGCTTAAGACATTGTTGATTTCAGAGGATAGCAAGCAAGATTTTGCACCCTTGCATTATCTCTCTAATCCCTCTTTTCCTCTATTTCCCCTCATTCTTTCCTCTCTAGTTCACTTTTCCATCTCCTTCCTCATTATCTTTCACCATTAAAATTTTGATTAAATTTTCCCCATCAAATCTTCTAACATCCTCAAAAAGTGCCCAAGCCTCCACAAGAAGCTACATGATTGTCAACATTTTTCAATATTACAATAATATAGTAAAAATTATTTAAAATATGAATAAATTTTATTAAGATTTTGAACAACCAAATGCCATCTAACTCTGAAGATAACACAAACTTGGATTCACTTGACTAGCGTTTCCACATGTTATTTCCAAATCAAGCACTTTCATTTTCACTTGAAATGCTGCAAACCACCAATTTAACATGCCAAATTTAAATATCAAAAGTTTAATATATTATTCATGCAGGCAAACCAAATTGGCTTACATTGATGTCATTATGGGAAAAAAATATACTTTAAAAATACAATTATAGGAAGGTTGTCTTAAGTAAATCTCAATGCATTATAACTAACATACTCATTAATTCCATCTTTTTAAAATATAAATACAGAATAATAAAATTTCTCGATCTTCAATATCTTATATTCCCAATTGTAATCTCTAAATCAATTCTACTGCTACACTAACTAAACAAACATTCTTTATACTTAGTTTTAGATTATATTAAAATGAAATCCATTTTACTCCAAAATTATTCTCAATAAATCTACCTTGGCTTTAACACCCTCCCTAATTTTATCAAATAGTACAACATCATCATCAAAAGGCAAGCACGACGACACTTCATCCTGAATTTGACCAGTTAAAGCAACCTTACCCATCAAAAAGGTAAGGGCTTAAAACAAAGTCTTGATGGGGACCAACAAAAATCAATAATCGTTTGGTCAATCATCCTTAAAAGCGTACAAAAATTATTTTTCAATCATATATATCCTTAATAATTTCAACATAAGCAATGCTAATTCTTTTCTTAACTAAAATCTTTCCAAACAATTTCTTAATACTCTATCATATGTCATCTCCTAATTAATATAAGAAAGATATTCTTTCTTGTCTTAAACCTATTCCATTTAACCTCTCAATAAATATATACTGTCACGCTCAGCTAATCATAACACTAATATTACCTCCTAACTGAAGACAGATTAGAACTTATGCAGAGGATGACACAAGAATAATACAGCAATTTTACTTTAACAACAATTCTAGTGACTCATCACAACAAATAAAATACATACATACATATTTTGTTCTGTAAAAATCTTCAACAACATGATGATAGATAAAATCAACATATATAAGAGTATTTCCACAACTCACATGCCACTTTATGCACTTTCTCTGTGTAAATTTGTGACAAGTTCTGTAATGTAAGCAGAGGTGACTATAAAATGCCCATTAAGAGAATCAACAAGAATAAATAGCAATATATGATAAATATAATGTAGCATGATGTCACATGGTATATCATCAATGCTCAATATATAAAACATGAATAACATGTTATACACATATCATATATGCACACACATCTTTGTTCTTTTATTTCATGTTGTTTTTTTGTCATAAATTTATCATAAATTTTCCCTGTTATTTTTTTTCTTATTTTTCATTTCTTTCATCTTTATATCTAGGGCCCAGATAGTTCTGATAGGATTGTACACCAATATCTCAATCACGTATCATCTCATCTGTGAAAACGACATCGCATGCTTGCCAACGGGAACCCTGCACCACGCAAAATATTGCAAGCAACAGGGAAAATTTAGAAAACTAACAAAAATTTATCTTTTTTATTTTTTCCCTTCCATGCTTTGAATCGAGGCCACAGCATTCCTTTTCCCAATTTCCAATGATGGGAGACCGTGCGGTCCATTTGATTAGGGTTCCGATCAAGCAACTCTGTCGGATTTCTTTTTCCTCGCGTTCACTCTCTCGATCGTTGCCTCTTTCCTTTGTGTCGGCCATCTGGTGACTGGATCTCGCTGATTCGCCCTTCGAAATTGCCACTCTCGCAAACCCTAGTTATTTCGGGGAAGCCACAAGAAATACCACACGCAGAAAATTTCAGGAGTTAACAAGTGCGTAAGAATTTCAAGGTGTTCAAATCCCGATTTATTTTATTTTAAATATTTTATTTATTTATTTAATATTATTTTAATATTAATAACTTCGAAACTTAATTACAAATCATCCATGACTCCAATAATTACATGACAAAGACCAAAATTAGTCTAAAAAATCGCCCTATTCAATTTTATATTCACATTCTAATTCCAATTGTTGGAAATTATTCCACAAAATACGCAAAAACTCATACCTTTAGGTGATTACGACGCCGAGTCTTTACATATACCCTCGATGGTCAACCTTCTCGACATCCCCAGAAATCTTTTCCCACAGGGTGGCCAAGTCCATTATGGGTAACTACTTCAAAGGGAGCCCAAGCCCCTTTTCCTCTTTTTCTTAACAAAGAAGATAAGAAAGTTACACATCTTTTCTTGCTAGGTCGAGAGTGAAACAAATGGTACCCCCTCGACAGATTTGCTTTGTGGAAAACATGAAATGAATTGGAATAACTTAGTACAACAATTTGGAAAAGGGATGCATCATAAACTTTCCAGCAACAAAGTGAAAGGCACATTTCAACAAAAAAATACAAAACAAGTGCATTATGATTGATGACTAGTTGGACCACTAGAACCAACACCCAAGTCTTCTCTAGTTTGATACTTGCTCAACTTAAGAGTTCAATGTTAAGATGGAGGAATTGATTGGAAACCAAATCAAAAGAATCAAAAAGTCATCAATCAAAAATAAGAGGTGGACCTTCCTTTACTTTAGTTGCCAGAGTAAATTCTAGTCCCACTTTACCAACAATAGAACTAAACAACTTAGTTGTCTCGAAGGGAGAAATGCCTACTTCAACTTTATCATCAAATCCTTCAACTGCAACATATCTACCTCCAAAGTGGCCACCATGCCATCAAGTAGAGAGCATTTTGGATGATGAGATTCATAAAGGTATTAATGATGGCATACATAACTACTTAGATGATAGAGCTAACCCAATTCAAAGGATTCATGGGTACCATTACACCACTAATTCTCAAGCCGCATTATCATCAAAGTAGAAAACTTAAATGAGGATGAGCCATTTGAAATTCAAATAAACCCATAAGAAGATAAGTGCAAAACATCAAATATAAACTATGGATAAATCCTTCGTTAGACCACCTAGTACCTCTTTGCAAATTCAAACAACCACTATGTTATATCAAGGACTTTTTTGTTGACATGGTATATAGTCACTTTCCACTTTATGGGAAGTCAAAATTGCTTCTAAGAGAGAAAAAAAAGCTTGCACAATGTATAACAGATCTGATTTCCACATTACTCCTAATATTCAATACTCAAAAGAACAATCATTCATAATTCCAAAAACAATGTCCCATTTTTGCAACAAAAGTTTCCTTTCCAAGTAATTGACATACACAAGCTCCCAAACACTTCAATTGGTTTTCCAATATTTCATGCTAAACTAACCTAAAGGCATCTTCCCTTTTCCTGATGTGATACTTAAAAGGAGTCACATATTTTTGCATAATTATTGGTTTTAAATATACGTCCAAGCATGTATTCTCTAGGTTCTAATCCACTCAAAATGGCTATAATTGGGACTGCATAAACATTGCCACACTAACACATTTACGACCCAATTCATTATCTGATACTTTATAAAAGAGAGAATTGATACTTCTTTTGGAATAAGCTATATGAATGGAGCAAGGTCAAGCATTAAGGATTTTGCAAGGATGAAGTATGACTTATTTACATTAATATTATGAGTAAATAAATAAGTTCAAGATACTATGGTCCAAGAAGGAAAGTGAAACAAATGAACTATGCTAATGTGTTCATAGAATTACTACAATTTATTATCTATAAAAAGTTTAAAAATCACCTATCTTTAGGAAATAAGTGAAGAGAGGGAGGCATAAGATTTGGAATATAATTTTGGATTCATTACAAAAGGATGATTGAAAATTAATAAGAATAGAATCATAATCATTACAATTATGTTTGGTATCAACAATACTTTGACATTTTTAAAGAACTAAAACCAGAAAGTTCAGAAGGAGAATGGAGATTTTATAGAAATAAAGGAGCATGCTTAAAAACATCTATGAGATTCAACAAAATTTAAAATTGTGATTTTGGAGAAGCCACTAAAGCAGACAAAATCTTATATTGTTATAGGTTTTAAACTTAAATAAGGATGATAAGATTTGTTTTATAGTCAATGAATTTAGAAAGTCTTTTGAAAAGAATTTTTTAAAAAAAGAACTTTTCAAAAGGTGTTTTATGCCAAAATAAACTTTTTGTGAAAAACTTTTATCAAGATTTTGATATCTCCAGTTTGAAAAGAAAAAAAAATTTCAAAAATACTACAAATATATGATAAGAAACAGAAGATGATGTTATATTGATGACAAATGGAAAGATCTTTCTTAGAGAAAGCTAAATTGTAAACAATAATTAATAATCCAGAAACTTGTATCATAAATTATAAGAGAAAATTATAGACATGTCATATTTTGAATTTACTGGTGGGACCTTAAATGATGAAATAGAATTATCTTCAAGTTCATAGTCCACAATCAACAGCAATGACACATATAGAGGCATTTTTTTTGTATAATTTTAATGGAAATAGTCTCCTAAAGAAGCTAAGTAGTTGCTCTGAATTTCAAAAACTCTTTGCAGTAGAAATTAAAAGAATTAGATAACATCCTATCCTAAAAGTATGCAACAAAAACAATTTTTTTTAAAACAGGAAAAAAATACAAACAAGTATATAGTCAAGCCAAATAACAAACAAACTAGGGAGGCAATGTCTATAATTTTTGAAAATTAATTGAAAGAATTAAATAGTAAAAGAGAAAGAAAAATACAAATATATAGGCTAAATAAAACACGAGGAATAATATGAAGTATACTCAATAACATAAGAATGACAATTTTCAGATAATGTGGACCCTAAAAGATTTTGATGCTTGCACAACTTAGGTTTTAGCTATGTTTATACCAATATATCTTAACTTAGCAATTACAAATAAAGAAAAACTTTTATAATCATCAAAGTATTCAAAACAATGGATTTAGGATGCAAACTTCTAAAACTATATGTATGGTATTAGCACAAATGTTTGAAGATTATGGAATAATAAGTTGGCAGTTGGCTTACCAAGTAATTGGAGAATGTGCACGCCATATTTATGCATAACAGCAGCTATATGCAAAACAGTTTCAGTCAGAGTAAGACTAAATTTAAGATAGGATAATCAAACACAAATTTCAACAAGAAACTAGCATATCAAAGGAAAACTTTGATTTATATTAGGAGGGCTAAAATTGAAGTTACAATTTTTTTTTTTTGGGGAGTAATCATTAGGGGCTAGGTGTAATGAACTCCTAACAAGATGTACTTTTAGGGCAACCATAGAATTTGCTTGAACCAAAACAAAAGGTATGTTGATACTTTAGGCCAGTCATGACAAGATTCTATCTGATCAAAACCAAAACGTTTTCAAGAGAAACTAAGTGTAAATCGGTTGACCAATCATTCTAACGTTCAATAAGAGGAGTGAGTTCCATGATACAACTGGATTACATCAAGGCTAAGTCTTGAATCTTATCTTCGATGATTACTTGTGGATGCTCTTATTGATCAAATTGAGATAGTGTTATGTCTACATATCTGATGTTAATACTCTACATGTAGATAAAATAAACATTTAAGGAAAATGCTCAAATAACAGAGAAATACTCTACAGTCAAAAGAATGTTGCACTAGATAAACAAACAAAATGGACACGTTTAGATATGTTGAGAGTATCATTGTTATGGATATCACAAGTAAAGACAAGGAAATCAAGATATAACAATTTAGGAACCTTGTACGAAACTGAAAAAATGATGCAAAAACATTTGCTGGAATCACCAATAATATCCATGTTAGATAAGTGAAAGATGCAGTTGGCATCTTATGCAACTGAATAACCACTGCCTTGCAGATAAGGTTAATTGAGACATCACAAGGCCAGTAAAAAAACATTCCAAAAATGAGTATTATATAGATGTGAATAATACAGTGAATTAGTAGTTTTCATATAATAATGATATAATGAATCTATTCCACTTAAACAATATTATAGAATGAAGATTAGAGAGAATCACTTAAAAGAATTTGAACATGTTAAACATAAAAAGATAGATGCTCAAAAAATATGGGATGAAGTTTAACAATGTTAATAATAATGAAGATTTCAAAAGAATTTACACTTACAGCTTAGCAAGGAATAGCCACTTGATAAAGTAATCTAGCTAGAAAAGATTCATGTAGGAAACCAAGCTTAATAGGATTGAGATTTCTCAGTGCAATCGTACCGTGGCCCATTAGCAATGAACGCAACTTATAATTATAAACATGTACTAATAACCATATTTGATTTAAAATAACTTTTATATGATTAGAGCGAGTTTTTCCAATTTGAATTTAAAAACTAAGGGGTTGTATCCGACAATTTCATTCATACAAGAAGCAGCAGTTTTAGCAGTTGATCGGATATTGCTCCAACAAAAGTCAGAAAAAAACTTTTCTTCAAGTGGTAGAACTTTGGCATGAAAACATTCCAAGCCAACTAAAGTTGCATCCAATCAATAGCTTCTAGTATCTGTTATGTTGGGTGCAACCTCTACCATCCTTGGGTTCCAACAAATGCACAACAGGTTTTCACTTCCTAGCCTTCATCCAAAGGTTCATGGTTGATAACCCATCTATAGCTGGCTCACTAAAGGTCTAGGAAGAATTATAACATGTTAATAAATAATATATTAGCACTTTAGGATGAAGACAACAACAATAAGTCTTAATTTCCCAAAGTGGGGCAAACTACAAGAATTCTTCAATATTTTGCACGCTATCCACTAATAAATTTTCCTTTATATCCAAGCACATTAAATCATTCCTAACAATATCATGTCATTTTTTTGTCTAACTCTGTCTTTATTTATAGAGAAAAATTTATAACTAACTACTAACAAGGGCATAACATGACTACTTAATGTTATAAAAACTTTCAGTAGGATACAATCAGTGCTAATCGCATCCTGTTGAATACAACCACTCACCCATCTCAAAATCTTCATTTCTATAACAACCATTTTATTTGTGTGAATTTTATTGGCCAACATTTTATAGCATACAACATTATCGATCTACTTGCAATATTTCTATTACAAAATATATGCAAAGTAATCCTCCAATTCATCTAACCTATCTAGATCAAATTATTAACATCCATGTAAATTTCATCATCATTTTGAAATATACAATCAAGATGACATCCTTCATTTTTTTAATATTTTATAATCTAAACAATAATCTCGATGCACTTTGCACTCCAACAATTAAACTTCTAACATTTTTAGTTGTAAATTTACTAAAATAAAATAAACATGTCAAATTCCATTACTATATTTAGCCAACTATGGTAGAGCTTGCCCAACAAAAATTTGAGCTCCATAAGGGGCAAGATATTTGTAGAAAAGAGGAAAAAAAGTATATGAAAAGCAATACACCATACAGAATTATTTTATAACAAAAAGTTACTTGATTCATGAGAACAACTAAGAAGGTTTAATATGATAGTTAACCGAATTACCACTACATACGTAATACCTCAAGTATTGTTGGTTAACTAAGACAACAAACACATACAAATCTATTCAGGAATCATTAACATTACAGTCAAGTAAGCTAACAAAATAAAATAGCATCCTACACAAGTAATAATAGGCATGAATTCACTATCCTCCATGAACGGGCCCAACATCCGACTCTCTTGTCGATGGCATTACTTTTGAAGAACAACATGTAGCATTCTAGCACTTATGTTATGCATTTATCATGCACATAAGTCCACATTATATACACATTTTCAAACACCATATCTCCCTTATGCACATCAAGCTATATACAAAATGTTGCATGATTAACACAAAGGACATATAAGAAATTAAATCTATTATAACAAATAATAGGAGCTGCAGGCTCATGAATAACCCAACAACCATATGAATGAAACAACTGAAATCCTTACAGAAAATCCATTTCTATGGAAATAAATCAACCAGAGATAATAATTAGGGGAAATATGTCAATAAATATCTGGAAAACACCTTATTTTGTACTAGGAATATACACAGGTCATTACTCTTTTTGAACCAAAAAATACAGCCGAAGGTACAAGAAAACAAAAAATACAAGTATGTTCTGCAAAAGGTAGAGCAGACCATCCATCGAATAAAAATTCAAAAAGCTGCACTAAAATTATACATTGCAGCGAAAACTAGTAAACTGTCCCCCACACAAACCTATTTTACCAAGGATTCTAGGTATTCATCAATATAAGCAAGACATGGCCAATGATCAGTTCTGATTCGAACTAATGAAAAATCACCTACTTCCATTTGGAGAAGCAAATGAAACCTTGGTGGTAAGAATATCAGAATAAGAAAAGTACCAAGTTTCCTTTTACCAGCTTCTCGAGATTTGATTAAAGAACCTTCATCTTGAAAGTATTCAAGTTGAAGAGGAACTTTTTCAGAATATGGTACCAATGCATTACTTGTCTCAGTTCCAGAAAAAATAGTAGAGTCATATTCATAAACAATGTCCCTGATAACTCCATTACTCCTTATTATGTTTACTAGTTGTTCGCCAACAACACTAACAACATAAGGTGCCAAGTATTGCTCAACAGAGGTTATAACCAAACGTGGAGAAACATCAAGAAGTTTCACTGATCGTGTTCCATATATTGCAGCAGCTCCTTTACCTCCATCCAATAAAAATGTTTCACGACCGATATTTGCAGAACTTCCACAAGCCTCCCATAAAGCATGAAATAAGTCTAGGTAATATTGAGGAACATGATCATCAGCAACATGTGGAGGCAAAATAGCCTTTAAAAACATGTCTTCAATTCCCACAGTGATGCTTTGAAGGGAACCAGAAATAATTCGTCCCTTTTCTATATTAGCCTTCAGTTCAGTATCAATAATTCCAGGCATTGGTTCTCTTGGCTCTAATTCAATGACAAGTGAGGCACGAAAACTCGAATCCTCTTGAATATCACATCCGACAGGGACAATATCAAGACCAGTATTTGAAGGTTCACCGAGTAGAAAGGGAATGTGACAAGCAGGAATGGATCCATACTTTGCTGTAGACTTGAAGTTAATTGTTGTTGCATATAGAGCTGGCAGATTGTCCACAACATCTGAGTCCAACGTAGGTGAATCAGATTCCCAAACCCGACTAAATGACTCTGCCTTAAACCACAATACACAGGGTATTCTGATTTTAGTTCCGGGCATGTTCTTATAATCAGGTATGTAAGCAAAATGCATCCGCAAGATTCTTAGAGTTTCAGCAACCTTTGAATCCATTACACGCAGAGGCTCCTCTTGTAGACCGATCCTATCTGTAGTAACTCCAGCTTCTTTCTCTATCTTCGTGGAGGAAATGGCAACGTCTCTGTTCCCCTCAAAGTAAGTTGTTTTATTTTCATTGATTTCAAAGTTAGGAAGGACCAATGACCAGGACTGCTTGACAAGAGGTGGAATTGCCCTTTCAAGATGGATGTACGAAGATATGCTACTCAATTTCTTAGGATCCTGAAACTGCATTGGTGAAAGAACTTGGAACAGTGAAGCTGGATGAGGAGAAGGTGACATCCCTGTAAGCTGCCCATCAAAGTCCATAATTGTCTTAAGCTTCTTCCCGGGGATACACAACAGCATCCTCAGGTAGATCCTAAAAGAATTCAATATGTAATAAGCACCTCATCTCCAGAAAACTAAACCATGTAACAGTAGTTAGAAAGTACCTTGCTGTGTCCCGTACCTCCAAATCAGGAAAGAATTGGCAGGTGAACCCAAGGAGTTGTGACAGAGTAAGGAAAATCCTGGAGCTGTGATGATGCATTAACATTGTCCTACATATTCCCAAAACTTTGCTTCCCTGGGACCACGACCTTAAGCTAGTCTCTGGACCATGTTTCTCGGTTAGATAAACCACATGCTTTAGGAGTAATTCTACTAACCCACGCGGAGGTATGCTGTCATTGCTCGCAATCCTCTCAAATAGTGGGAAGTATGAAACAAGCAAATAACCAATTTCTAGCTTTGGAAGAAGCTGCTCATTTAGCGTCTGAAATAGATGCTCTCCAACTAGCTGATGGGTCTTACACTCAAATAGCCGATCAATAAAGGAAACAATCATAGGAACCAATTTACAGTGCGCTAATGCCAGTTCTACAAGCACTCTCTACCCATAAAAAATCCAATACCAAAAAATGAGCAAATTACGCCATAGCAAAACATATGGGTAAAAAAGAAACTAAATTAACATGTGCATACCTGCAACATTTTGAAGGTAGAAGAATAAAAAACCACATGAGAATCGACTGCATGTTCAGTACTATCATGGTGAGGGGAAACTCCAATCAAAAATTTATGAAGTGTCCGAAAAAACAAAGTAGTCTCCGAACTGGATGGAGAAAGCCATTTGAATGCTGAAAGGCAGACTAATCCCTCTTCAAAAAACTTTGCCACTGTGTCATCGCCATCTTTCTTCTGCCCCTCCTGGCTACTTAAATCTCTTTCAATTGGAGTGTCATCAAGATAGGCAGCAAAAGAAGACAGGACGTCAAGTTTTGAAGCTTTCAGAGAGAGGGGGTCAAATACAGTAGGGTAGAAGCAGTGCATCAACGAAGGAAAAAAACCCTGTTTGCCCGAAAGCTGGGATGATCCCAGAAGCCAGTGGATGGCTAGCAACCTGATGAACATCGGTTGGTGGGCTTCCTTGGGGATAAGGGCTAGGCGGCGGGCAATGCCCAGCTCGTCATCCCCTGTAAACGCATCTGAGAAGCGGGAATACAGCATAAGAACTACATGGCAGAGGATGGGGTCGTAGCAGTAAAGCAGGCCAGAGAACTGCACCTTCAGGAGCGCGGCCACAGCAGGCATGCGGAGCTCGAGTGCACCAACAATGCTGGCCAGGAGCGAGACCAGCTCCATGGTTGCGCTTGGGGTCAGAGCATGGAGCCGTTCAAGGAGGAAGGCGATGACCCTTCGGACCTCGCGAAGGTTGAGATCGGATAGTTCAGATGAACTGCGGGGGGAAAAACAGGTGCGGGGGGCATTGAAAGGGACAAGAGGAATGGCCGTAGAGAAAACGGAAGTAACGGAGGAGAGAAAGCCGTGGCGAGCAACCGAGCAAACGATGGTGGCAATGAGGAGGAGGTACGATTGTGCAGCATGAGTGCGCTCCGCTTGGGCGAGCGCCCAGATATGGCCTGCGGTCTCGGAGAGGAGAAGTGGATAAGCGAGCTCGAGCTCCCGGAGGCACTCACAAGCTACTGCACGCGTGTGCCGATCCACGCCATGGTTCGGGCGGTTGACGACCGAGAGAAGAAGCTCCGTCAGTGGGTCAAGAAATTCGGGAGCTACAGAGTCGACAACGGAGATGGCGATAGAGGTGGTAGAGATCATGACCTGCTCTTTGAGGGCGGGGTCCGTCGAAGAAAGCAAGAGTGACCGTAGGGAGTCGATCATAGGAGAAAGGGAGGAGGACAGGGAGGCGCGGAAAAGGAGGTCGGAGGACTCCTCAAGGAAGAGGAGGAGTGAGATCTTTGCATTAAGTGGAAAGTCCTTGCGAAGGAGATATTGGAGTGCGATATCAACGATAGGTAGGTGAATCCATCGGGCACGGCGTGAGGAAACGCCGGACTGGAAATCATCGATTAGGGTTTCCCAGTCCTGAGGCGAAAGCTGATTCGCCGGCGAAGGTCCCGGCGGGGTAGGGCTCTTTATAGATGCCTGCTTCTCCATCGCAACGTCTCTTATTTTAATTTACCGGCGGAGACCACCGGAAAGCTAACTTACGGTGGAATTCGGAAATGGAATCGGTGCAGCGATCCGCCATTTCCCGGAATATCCGGAAGCGTAGGGGAGGAACAAGGACGGTTCGGGAAACACACTAATCACGTGACATAAACCATACCAAGTGTACCTATTTTTTTTAATTAAGATATTAATCAAACAAATATGAATCAATATGTGTTAAATTAAATAAATAAAAATTATTTGAATTATTATTTGATGAAACCTAGTTTAGAATTTATTTTAGATGTAGCTTCAATCAATCATAATGCGATGCACTCAATTATAAATTATCATTTTCCATATCCCTATTATAGAAATTAATAATAAAAATATCTAAACAATAATCATCATCAACTTATATGATTTCTCTTTAATTTTTATGAATAAATTAATAATAATAAAAGGTAAAATAATATAAAAAAATGATTTGATAAGAAATCTATCAATTTGGCTCATAGATAGCATTTATGAGAGACGCTCAATTAAATAAATATTCTTATTCAAAATATATTTTTTGTGAGATCTACATACTTGAGATATTAAAAATTATCAATGAATATCATAAAATAATAACAATCACAGTCATAATGAGGTTTAATATGAAATGTACTAATGCCTTATCAGAAAGCAACTTTTTCTTTACACAAGTCTTCCAAAAATAGAAAATATAATTAAAGCAAATTAATAAAAATAATAATCCTTTAAAAATGATTATCAATCATCACAAAGTTGTTGGTAATAACATTCTCTTATAGAAAATAATTATAATGACTAGCCAAATTATTATATCAAGTAATTGATAAGAATATTATCTTGCTAGAAAAAAGATTGTTATTTGTATAAGAAATACTTTATCTATTATATTCTTCACAATTAAACACAAGGCAATGACAAGGAGAGTTAAAATTAAAAAGTTACGAGCACATTGCAAAAAATCATTACTTATTTAACATGACATGATGCAAAGGCTGCCTATAATACTGTCCTCCAAACTTTAAGGCATTAAAAAGACACAATAAAGCGATCAAACTAATGCATGTTGATGGTCATCATGTTATAAAAAGATAATACGATTGAATCTAAAACGATCATCTTACAAGATCATGTTACAAATGTAATAATAAAAAATTTTGCTATGTATAATATATTATAAATAATGATATTATATTGATAAGGTTGTATTTTGATATATTTTTATATAACAAGATTATTTTTTTGAGATATATTATATACCGACTAAAATATTATAAAAATAATACAAATTTAAGAAACATATCATTATTTTAAATAAAATGAAATATTTTATTTTAACATATTATTAGAATTTAAAAAAAAATCCAATAACATTGATTTTTTTAATTTTTAAAAATATAAAAAAATAATTATAAAATATTACAAAATTAAAGTATAAGAAATTTTTTAATTAATAAAGGACAAAATGGTAAAATTTTCAACCGACTTCTACCACCTTGAATAGGATAGAAATGAGACTGTTAATTAGGATAAGTAAATTGGTAAAGAGAAATAAGAAGAAGTCAGCAAGAGAATGAGAGAGAAAAAAGGGAGGGAAGTAGATATAGGAAGGTTCGAGTAAAGAGAGAAAATAAGGGAAATGAGAAGGAGAAGTTGCAAGAGAGCTTATAACTCATTGTTGTAGATCAAAGAGAGACATTGAAAGTGAGATATGAGGATGAGAAGAGTGTAGAGACATAGCTAAAGGAAAGAAAATAGAGGGAACAACGCCTGATCAAGAAGAGGTAAGGATTGATAATATTTTCTTTGGGTTTAATTATAGTTTATGTGTTTTGAGTGAAGTTTGAATTATTTGAAGTATTAGAAGTGAGATTCTAAGATTTTAAAATTAGATTGGATGGATTTGAGTTGGAATCATGTTGAATTTGAAAGAATCCATCATTATCGATATTGGAACATATTGTATATTTGGTTGAATGTGTGGTTTATTGAAACAAAGGTAGAGTAGTAAGTCAATGTAATATATGAGAATGTATGATACAATTGTTATTTAGAACCTTGGGAAGCTAAGAATGGTCCATGGGGTTGGTGGATCATTAATTATAAAATAGCATACCATATAGTGAGGTTAAAAAATAAATGATTGTCAACAAAAACAAGCTATAAGAGATGAAATGATACGTTAAAGTCACCGAGCCTTTTGTTGGCTAAGTAATGAGAGAATATTAAAGCGAATGTTTTTAGGAGCTTTTATAGATTATAAGATAAAAATTGTTCATATACTTATATGAACATTTAGTAATTTATTTGTACATATGACATTGTAGGCAATGAGATTTCATCTTAGATTTAGGTAGAATAATAATATCATATAATTACAATGAAGGAATCATATAACTATTAGGTAAGGAGAATGCCTAAACTAACTAAATAGAAATAGATTATATATATACGACTATTATATCTTATCAAAACAATAAATGTGATTAAGCACAAATGATGGAAGATCAAACTAATCATGCAAGACATAGTTAGGAATTGTATAAGCACGAGACAAAAAAACTAAGGAGTCTTAAGGTCCAAAATGGTGAAGTCACATGAACCAATCGTGAAAATAGTTTAATAAAAAAAGCTATTAGAGTGAAGCAAAAATGAAGTTAAAAAGATGTAAATATGAAGAAATACAATTGTTGGAGGAAGATGAACAAATGAAATTTTCAAAGAGACATTTTATTGTATAAAAATATTCGAGGTCTTAGGAAGAGTTATTTTAAAAAAAAATATGTGATTTTAACTTTGTTCAGCTATAATTGAGTGAATAAAAGAAAAAAATACAGTTATCACAAGTGATGAAAAGAATATAAGATGAGTTAGATACACAAAAAAAACTCATAGGTACTATAACAACTAAGACTTACATATCTAAACCTTGGTAAGAGCATTATTGTGACATTCTATTCTCAATATATTGAAATATTGTCCAATTAGATTATCCAATACAAACTCAAAAATATTTTTCTCTAAAAAAACGTCTCAATATTTTAAGACTATAAAATCTCATATAAAAAACAAAATTATTTCCTCTATAGCTAATATGAGATAATTTATCCCTACATTCTTTCGCTTAAAAGACTACTAAGAGTTGTTCTTAGCTTTAGTAATTCCTCTGTTAAGACATCACGTGGTGCTCAACCCTCACCCTTTTTCATCCTTGGTGTCACAAGGCAATGAGGTTCCACTTGTTTTATTCTCAAACCATATCGAACTAATGAAGATCAACTTTAATACTAAATGTCACATCTTAGTTTCATTATATTGAAATATTGTCCCCTTGATCATCCCATATTAATCTGAGTAGGTTTTGTCTTAAATAAATGCCTTAACATTTAAAGATCATGATATTTCATATAAATATCAGAATCTCTCTTAATAATCAATATAAGACTACTCATTTCTATACCCTTTCACTTAAAGGAAAGTCACTCCATGTTTAATGATTCTTCTCTCGAGACATCATTCGGTGTTCACTATTCACCCTCTTTAATCTTAGATGTCACACTAAGTATGTTGTTATGTGAAGTCTTTAGCTTTGTAACTCGTATGTATATGCTTACTTTATAGTTAATATTACATGTTTTGCATCTATTCTTGAGATCTTTTAGTTTATACTTTATATTATAATAGTTTATTTCATGATTCTTATGAATCAATCTTAATATTTAGATGAATGTTGAGTTTTGGTCTCATCTTTGAGTTATTACTTAAGTTTATGTCATTATTTATTATTTTATTTACATTTAATATTGATAATCCTTAGTTCTTACATTGTTGTTCAATAGGCCTTGACAAGCCATAGGTCAGGGGACCGGTTGAAATCGAATAAGGCTGACTTCAGGCTCAATCAAGATACAAATCTTATATTTGCTTTTATTAAATCGGGTTAGAGCATCACTCCTGAATCTAACTTATGCTTCATTAGTTGAGTCAGATATGTGAATTTTAAGCAACTAGATTGGGCCGTGTCAAACCCATTTAAATATGCACATAGGTGTTTTAGGTAATAACCTCATAAAAGCACCAAGGAGTAATCAACACCATTAAGCTAACTTATACAGGCAAAGAAAATAACTTGAAAATTTCAAAAACACTTAAGAAAATTTCAAAACTTAGAGCATTAATTTCAACTTGCTTGTGAGACTTGCGAGTTCTTGCCTTTTTTGTTTTTATGACTCTTTTTTACAATCTTTTTGCATCATCTTGGTAATATCTATATTAATAGTTTGTTGCATTGTTATTACTTGAAAGATTTAAATACGTAAGAATTTTTTTGTAAGCTAATTTTTGTAAATCTTTTAATTTTTTCTTATAGCTAATTTTTGCAGGCTTTTGTGTCTCGTTGGAGCACTGTTTGTAGTTAGTTTACTTCTACAGGCTTCGATAAATATAAGTAATTAATAGAACTTTGATCAAAGATCGAGGATCGATGTAAGGAAAAGTTTTGGTTAAACCATCTAAAAAATTTTGATATATTAATTTTATTATTATGTAATTTCATTTTATTGACAGTCTTCCTAAAAATAAATTTTTATTTTTAACCATAAAAATATTTTTAATTAAAAAATTCTTGAAATAAAAAAATTTTGTCAAAAAATTAATTCACTACTTTCCTATTGTACATTGTGCCTTATACGTTGACATCAGTTTTATGAGCAATAGTTTAGATGCCATTTATATATTTCAAAGAAATCTTTTACAATTCATGTGCATGTATTATATCGTAGGAAATTAAGAGGAGAGATTGGATAAAAAAAACTTTATATCATATTTAAATAGATAAATCAAATAACAAATGATATAATATAATATTATAATTCATAACCATGAAGCTAGTTTCTTTTGGATTGTTTGTTATAATCTCACGTTGCAATAATTATGATAATATTTTTATGATCATTTTAATAACTGGCTTTACAAAATCTCTACATACATGTCATGGTATTTGTTATAGTTTTTATAGTTGACATGTTATCATAAATGTAATAAATTAATAAAAGAGAAATGTATAATAATTTGAAAACTATTATTTTTATAGCATGATGATTAGTTTAACATAAATGAGATAATAATTATTTCTCTAAAACTTTATACTCTGATATTTAGAGTGAAGATACCTTTACATGACCTCGTATGATTTGGTGAGGTTGCTTTCAATTAGAGGATAATTTTATACATATTATGGTACTTGTGCTCTGTGTAAGCTAGCCACGATTAAGATATCCTTTTTTTGGTTAGATGTTAATCAACACCATATAATATTAATTATATAATACAAAAATAAATTGTTTAAAGGAAAATCAGATCGTATGAAATATAATGCATGAAAAATTAAAAATTTGATAACATTTATCAAAACCATTTTATTATATTTGATATTGCTGGTTTACTCATTATTTATTCTCTAACTTTTGGTTCTTTTATTGAATATTTTGATAATAGCATTATTTTATGATGTTTGTTATTATTTATATTATTACATTTACTATCAAACTCTTTAAAGTCTTATTGGCATTTACATTAGAGGATATGCATTCACAACACTTGAAGATAAGGACTTTGAGGTTATGGGAGAGGACCACACTTCTAAGATGTGAGAGTGGGTAGTGATTTATGTGATTTAGGTTTTTAGCATTTTGATGAAATATTAGTTTTAATTTTTTATTTGTTTCTAGTTTGGATGATTAGCTTTTGTATCCATAGACATTTAGTTATACTAATATTTTATTTTGTTTCTATAACTTTATTTGAATAGATTTAAGGAATATAGCTCATTATTGAATCATTTCTTAGATTTAGTGTTCTCACTTGTCACATTATTTGTGTTTAATCTTTTATTTAGCTATATTATTAAGAAGATTATTAAGTGAGGTAATGGAGTCCTCAAATAGAGTTTAAATGCTCATCAAATGAACCCATTCTTAAAGTTGAATAAACCATGATTAAAGCTTAAATAACAAATAATTCACGCTTGATTCTGTCTGACTTCAATTAAGATGTCCTCCCAAACCTCACATGCTAAGGTCAATATTATATTATCTATGAAGTTCAATGGCCTTGTGCTTACATAAGTTCTTGATGAATTATATTACATGATTAGCATAGTCCCACAACATAGTAGTTCCCTCATCATACTTGAAATGTCACATAGTTTTAAAAAAAAACTATGTGCATGGTTAAGTTGGGAAGCAACAAAGGCAAACTTCTTAAGCGAGCTAAACAATTGAAGATAGTAAAATTTAAATATAAGTAGTGCCTCCTCCTAACACCAAAAGGTTATAAAGAAATCAATAAATCTAATGGTGGCACTCAAAAAAAGTAAAATACTAATAAAAAAACCTTAAACAAAGCAAATATTGTGACTAGGTTCTTTCTAACTCATATATGTTTTGTATTTCACTATCTTCTATCATACTATTTTTTAATTTTTTTTTTCTAGATTTTAGTTATATTTTTGATGTAATTCTCTATTATGCTTTTAGCATACTGCAATTATCACCTTGCCTTGGAATCATAAGGACTTGGTTAATTTCATACTTGGTTTTATAATGCTAATGTATTGTTTCCTTTTGGCTAGTTCATATCTAGTAAAGAGAGAACTTTCTTGAAAGGCTTCTAAAAATCTTAAGATTATAATCTTACATATATATAACATAATTTTTTTTATCATTTTATAATTTGAGACTATTTATCTACATTTTTATCTTGTTGTAAAAAAACTTTTCTTTATCGATGCAATTGTCTTTGAATGATTTATTTTATGGTTTGGAATGACATGAAATGACAACAAACTTTTAACAAACACTGATATAATGTCAAGATCCCACCTAGCCATCTTCTTGATTAATTAAAAAATCAATGATTTTGCATAGATAAATATCATGTAGGAATATTAAATCTTAAGTAGAGTCTTGATAGTCAAACAAAATTCTAAATACTAACCAAATTAAAATAATATAAACCAAATTAATAGCATAATATAATCAAAAGATAAGCTATATAAAAACATCTCTAAAATTTTAAAATAAAGATACATTATGCTCTTAGTTATTCAACTGACATCAAATATGACCCACTCTTAAAATCAAGAGTGTAGTCCACTCTTGTGGCATAAAAATATGTCTTTTAGTATAGTTATATATGAATTATGATGTAAGCATAATGAAATTATTAAATTTTAATAAATAAATCTAATAAGATAACTAATATAAAAAATCAAAATAAATAATTAAACAAAATAAATAAAATGAAATTCATACCATAAACTATGATAATAAACTACATGTATCAGCTTGAAATTATACCAAATGACATGTGTATCAAAGTAACTCTCATAAATGTAGGTTTTTCTATTCATTTTAGTTTAAAATTTTTTTGCCTAATTATTTTTGAATCAATATCAATCTTAGATCTAATAATCATATTACTAAGTAACCTCAAATTAACATCCATTCCAATTATCTAAATAACACTAGATAGATATTTGATATAAGATTGATGCCCTATGATTCTATGAACTAAGTATAATGTCATTAATAATATATGATACCTATACCATATGATCTAAAATATTTGGTTTTATGTAAGCCAATACATATATTAAGGATATAATATATATTATTTAGATATTTAATATGAAGATTAATACTCTATGATCCAACACACTAGGCACAATAATGAGCATAATATCTCAAGGAACTTTATTTCTATTTTAATTTGTCATATGTCAAATTATTATATCAAGTTATATAAATGTAGTAGATAAGTTAGTTTAGATATTATGTTCAAATTTAGTAAATATTTTTATCTAATTCAAGAATTATTTATGTTATATTTTTTATTTAAATAGTTTTTATGATGTCATATAATAAATAAAACCTTAAAACCAAATGAAACATATAATCATTAAAGAAATATGATAAACAGTGCAAAAAATTAGATAAGTCATGCTAAGTTATAGAACATAAGTGTTTTTCTTTAGAATAAAATATAATAAAAAATAAACTAAATAAAATAATAATATCATGCTATATCATAGGTTATTGAATTTATTTATCTATTTTCACCAAATTGCTCTTTTGTTTAATTTTTTTTGTTAAAATTTCTTAAATAAAATTTTGATGAAATGATCAATATATATTCTACAAATAGTATAATTTCTACAAATAGTATAATTTCTAAGTTATTTTATTCTCATAAATTACTTACGTTATTTTAGTATTTTGATTTGGTTCATACTTGTGCGATTAACCAATCGTGTTGTAGAATCCTTCAAATTTCTCATATGAAATAAGCTCATATGAGTAATTGAGCTCACTAATTTTTTTTACATCATTCAGAAAATAACACAGAAGTGATATATATATAATAATTTAAGTCTGTAATAATTTAATTTAAGTATTAAACCATAGCAAAATATTATATTATTATATATATATTTCGTCGTCATTGTTGGAAATCCAAAATTTTGTTCCTATAGTTTTTGGCACAACATTTTCACAAAAACTCTTGATATTTCATTATTTACAA
Organism: Vanilla planifolia; assembly: GCA_023846275.1. NCBI lineage: Eukaryota > Viridiplantae > Streptophyta > Magnoliopsida > Asparagales > Orchidaceae > Vanilla > Vanilla planifolia. The sequence goes on from CM043870.1 coordinate 2,689,593, forward strand.
ATATATTCTTTGTATTTTTTATTTTCTCATGTGACGACATATATGAAGTACAAATATGCCTTTATGTAATCGTCATTCATATATTTGTAAATTAATCTTCTACTAAAATAGATTTGTTCTATGCCAAACTTTAAGAATTATAAATTTACCTTTGATACAATCCAAAAAATTATAATTATATTCATGTCATCAAAAAATATAAAAAATTTTCTAGGTATTCAAAAATTACAAATTTGATATTATTGAATTTATCTTGAAAAGTTCCCTTTGTTAATATGCTTAAAAATTTTTTTTGGCTAAATTTTATTGTATGATGCATTCCTATTATTGTGTTATTATTTTAATATTTTACTATATAAATAACTTATTTTAAGAAATGAACTTGTTATATTTAAATCATATATTTTTATAATTCTTTTAGCTTGACTTCTGGATTTATTTGGTTTAAAATTTGAGGTTTTTACGTATAATAATCATAAATATGACTTTAATTTTACCATGTGAAGATGTTATTATATTAAGTGTTCTTAATCTTGTCCAAGTGAGTTTTATCATTTATAAATGATTTTCTTTTTTAGTTAGGTATCTAATACTACTTATATTATAATATGCTTAACTATAAAGTTTTCATTAGAAACACGTGGTTTTGTCCACAAAAGATATCTCATTATTTTAAAGCATATAATATAAATATAAAATATTTATTTCAATAGTCAATGTTGGATCTATTATTTTTCATATTTTTATAATAGTAGCATAAGAGTCATTTTTTATTTAATGATTCATCTCTTGTGACATCACTTGGTGGTTATTTCTTAACATTTTTAGGGTTTTATTATAATTCAAATGGGTCAAATTTCAACTAATTTGGTAATCAAATTTGACTTAGTTGGTTGTCACATGTAATGGATTTTACTCAGTACAAGCCCCAAAAGACTTAGCTCAAATTTTTTTGATTGTGTATGTATCATAACTATAAAAAAAAACTATTTGAAATAAAAAACTATTTTATTAAAGGAAATTGTTTTCATTAGTAATTGAAATTATTCTTAATTACTTTAAGTGATATCATCTTTAGCACATAATTTATTATGGGAAAAGATATCTTGACAACTAGTTGAGGGATGCTATTGATCCCTAAATTAAATATGATTCACAAAGTTAATTTTTTTAGCATTCTTTATTTTAAATTGAGAAATTAACTAATTAAATAATTCTTGCATTTTTCAAAATTAGATTTGACTAGAACCATCCAAATCGATATGGATTATTCAATTCAAATTGATTTATTTCAATCAATTCTCAACCATTCAAATATAGTTTTTGCATTTTATCTGATAAAATAAACTAGCATCTTTTTTTATTTTATATGATTACATGCATATATAATTATTTTAGTAATTTTTAATGCCAATATAATATTATTTAAAAATTTTATGTTTATCTTATAATATATTTAAATAATAAATAAAATATTTTATTATTTAAAATTGATATTCACATATCCTTCAAATTTAAGCAAAATTTTTTAAATGATTTTCAGTAAAATAAAAAAAGATATAAAATTTAAATAACAATGGACATATAGATAATTGATTTCATTTCCATTCATATTTCAATTTATTATTGCACCAAGTCATATGTTGTATGACTATGCGTACGCTAATTCTCACCTCAATTGGCATCTTTCAGCTGTTCAAAAGGAATCCATTTCTGCTGTGGCTGTCCTCTGATTGCCCGCTCATCCCCATCTCGCCTCCGCTCTCTCATCCACCCTTCTCTTTTCTGCTGTCGTGCACCTTCAAGGTTTGAAAGCCTCTTCGCTCCTCTGCGGCGGCCTTTCCTTCTTATAGTGGAGCTCCTCCTGCTTCCTTTCATCGATCTCCGTCTATCGCTGGTAGGGTTCGGGCTTCAGAAAACGCTAATGGATCTCAGCCCTTGGAGAGCTTTCTGAGGGAGTAGCAGGAGTTTCGCTTGTGGCTTTTGTGATCCAGGCTGTTTCGGTTCTCGCAGCTTCTATCTAGGGTTCATAGACCGCGGTTTCGTTTCTTGGGAGGGAATTATCCATGAAGGACGGGGTTTTCATTGTATGAAGTGATCGGAATTGATTTCTTTTTGTCTCTGATATATGAAATTGCTAAGTTGTCATCGATTCCTTTGCTCCTGGTTTATGTGTAGATCTCGTTCTGTCGAGTTGCGGGGGATATTTAGTGTTCAATTTGTTTGGTTCCGTACAGTATTTATGTTATTTCATGAGATATAGATATATCGATAATGGTGATGGATGTTGAGGTTGTTAGGGATGTTGCCTCTTTTGATCCGGAACTGTTGCAGCTGCCGGAGGTTTCTTTGTCTGCTCTAAAAGAAAATCCGCAGATTGCAGACCAGCTATATGCACATTGGCTCACGCTTCCGGATAGTGTCAAATTGGTATTCTTTATTTCTTTTGACCTTCTAGGCTCCTTTTTGTTGTTTTAATTTTTTGTTCTTTGTTACAATGATAATCTGAGTAGGTTATTAGAGGGGTTTCATACATATTATAGTGCTTTCATGCTGTATTAAATACCTTATCACTATCTTATTGTTAGAATTCAGTAGGAAAGTCAAATAATAACTAGAAAATGTACTTTTTAATTGGTTTATTTGTCCATAATTGACTTATCTCAGCCAATGATTGAAATAAATTTTCAAATTTAAAATGTTGAATGATTATTTCTGCTAAACATTTCTATTTACTGATAGATTTCTGTTAAATCCTATGGACAGTGGATGACTTTTCTAAGCCAATTATTGTTCATCAATATGGCTTGAATAGCTTTGTTATTCCTTGCAAAGTGATTTAAGTTGTTCTTGTAGAGGTGGTTTTAAGTTCTCACCTTCAAGATAATCTAGTCGTAGACTATTCATTCTGAAGTGATCCTTTCATCCCAGACATCTTTGGATTATTTTACTTAATATTTCATGTATAAATGTCTAATAGTTTAAAAATGGAAGAATACCATGAATTGAATCATTCAAGCTAAACGTTTATGTAGTCTCCACTGCAAAGTCTAAACGTTTTTCTTGAATAAAGAGTGGCTTTGGTCCGGAGAACAAATTTTTTTTATAGTTATTTTCTTAATCTGGACTCTGGAATGGGCCTTAATAACTGTGCTAGTTCACCTATGGTATCTGTAGGCATTAATTGGCTTGCACATTACCGAAATGCATTTTCTTTTTTGATATTAGTGACCTTTGAAAGTTTGATTTCGTTCTAAAAGAATGAAGCTTACTTGATAACTTTATTCAATTACTTTAGAAGAGTGTTTCTGATAATATCCATTAATGTTTCATGATTTACAATGTGATTTTATTCCTCTTTGTAGTGATTGATTACACTAACTAATCATTTAAAAGCAAAACTATTGATTTAGTCTAAATTTGTTTGGCATGGTGTGTAAGATGCAATTTAAGTCAATGAAATATTTTGTATACACTCATGTTAATGACATTAGTTCACTGACAAAGGTGCTGTTCTTGTGTTCGTATGTTTTAAAAGTCATGACTTTGATCTGGTTATGCTGCATTACAGGGAAAGAGCAACATGAGCTTGATGTTTTAATAATATATTTGGTTTCTTCTAAAGGTCTGCAACAATGATTTACAATGTTCATCTGCATAAATGCCGATTACTGTAGATTTATCTTGACATACTTCTGTACTTTTTATAGGCTGATCCTTTCTTATGCCAATGTGATCTGTCCTCGTAGCTCTTATAGCATTCATATTGTAGGGTTTAATTTGTTATGTTCCAATGGCTGGCTAGTTCTTTCTTTGCTTTGTGGTTTATCAACTGGTGCTTTTTTAGCCATTGGACATATTGCTTTCTAGGTTGATCATATGCAAAATGCTAGCCTCCATTTATGTGTGAACTATAATACAATATTTAAGTTATAAACAGTGAGTGATTGTTTTACTGAATTATTTGGTTTGCTTAAGATGGAAGCTTTCCATTAGGATTGCATCTCAAATCACTTTGTGGGAACCTCACATGAGACTGACCTTGGGAAATGTTTGGGTAATTTTTGTTTGTTCTTTATTTCTTCTGTATTACCTGTTAATTCATGCTAAGATTTCTTCAACCCATGCTGTTATGCTACATGATAGTCTTTCAACTTTTCTGAAAAAAGCTATACTGAATTGGCATTGGATTGTTTGTAGAAGATTTAGCTGAAAATTTGTAGTTCTCGAATTGGATTGTTAGTTGATGTGAACTTTCTAGCATTCAGGTCTAGAGTCATAAATTTATAAAGAGAGAATTAAACATGTTTATCCGCTAATATGGTTTGATGTTAATGCAATCTAATGAACCTGAGAATAAATTTGAACTGACTTGTATATTTTGTGAAACTCTCATGTCAATTAATTCCATTTTTTCCCTATGCGGAGAGTTCTGCATAAAATTGTTGTAATCTAGTGTGGGAGCTGGACTGTTTTTTAGCCCCAACGCCTACAATAACTGTGTGTTTTATCTAGAGTCATTAATTTATCAAGAGAGAATTAAACATGTTTATCCACTAATATGGATTGATGTTTAATGGAATCTAGTGAACTTGAGGATAAATTCGAACTGATTCTGTATTTTGTGAAACTCTCATGTCAATTAATTCCATTTTATTCCAAACCCTATGCATAGAGATCTTTATAACACTTTCTAATCTAGTGTGGGAACTGAGCTGTTTTTAGCCCAACACCTACAATGACTTTGTGTGAGTTATCTTAACTGGTCTAGAGTCATAAAATTTTCAAGAGAGAATTAAACATGTTTATCCACTACTATGGATTGATGTTTAATGCAATATAATGAACTTGAGAATAAATTTGAACTGATTTCTATATTTTGTGAAAGTCTCGTGTCAATTAATTCCATTTTATTCCAAACCCTATGCATAAAGTTCTGCATAAAATTGTTGTAATCTAGTGTGGGAGCTGGACTGCTTTTAGTCCCAACACCTACAATAACTGTGTGTTTTATCTAACTGGTCATGTCAGTTTTTTAGCATTTAATATGTTCTATGTTGCCTTTGCTTTCTGAATTCAACTCTGTAACAATAAGGTGACTCTAATTTTTTGTTTGTATGCAGGTTAAATCATTTATTGAGGATGCAAAGGCAGGTTTGCCTTTCATTATTTCTGGTAGTAGTAATAATGCAGGATCTGCTGTTAATTCATTGCCTTCCACATTTCCTGCTGGTGGCACACCTCCACTTTCGCCAAGGAGCATGTCTGGATCTCCACGTACTATGAGACGTGGTTTTGGCATTGGGCCTTCGAATTTAGGTTCTTCGTTGAAGCTAGTTAGTGAGCCAGTCAGGGAAGTTATACCTCAGGTATTATGTCCTTACTTGCATTGAGGTGAGAAATCTAAGTTCGGACCTTGGTGACTTTGTGTTAATGTTCTTTCAGTTCTATTTCCTGAATGGACGTCCACCACCGAGTGATCTAAAAGATCAATGCTTGTCTAGAATTGATCAGCTTTTCTTTGGTCATGAGGATGGTCTTCGCATTCAAGGTAAAATGTGCTTTCAATCTTTTAGTTTGTTATATTGATTTTACCAAAAATAATTTCCTCTGCCACTACCATCAGAATTCAAAGCTGTTACCAAGGAGATCTGCAAGCTGCCATCATTTTTTTCTAATGTGCTCTTCAAAAAGATTGATGTTAACTTTACTGGGATTGTTGATAGGTATTTTACTTTGATGATCTCCATTTCTTTGTAATTTCCTTTCTTCTGTGAGTCTATCTTCTCCTTAAGGCAAGTTACATTAGCTCTATGATTTTTCAAATGATTTTGTACTTGCATTAAACAGATTGTTGTTGTCATTGCATGAGCTTTTTTTCTACTTGTATTTTCCTTAAATCAAAGAGACCATATCATTAGATTCTTGAAGTATCTTTGCATTAAGTTCAGCATTTTTCTATGTATTATGGATGCATTTATGATAAACATTCACAATGAGGAATGCTAGTTGTTTATAATGTGCTGAAATCATAGTTTGTGTATGTGAGACATCTTTGGAAGCAAGTGAATGTTATTGAATAATTTCTGATCCAAAGGGGTTGGAATTGAAGCTTTATGTATGGCAATTTGTGCTTTAGATTGAGATACAACAGTTCCCTAGTTAAATTGTGGTGAGTATTCATCCAAAAAAACGCTGCAGTAAATTAGAAAACTGTTTTCAGTTCCTAAACAGTCATTTATTATCATAGGCTTAAATTTAGTGTGACTACTAGTGAAGGTGTGCATTTGTGATCTCTGTGTTTCAAGTTCACTAACCTTTACTGGCATTGAAGTTCAGTGTTACAAAATAGGAGACTAAGATCAATGCATTGTGAATACTACTAATAGTGAAAAAAAAAACTAATTTATCAGAGAAAAATTGGGGTGTGGCACCTATTTAACAGTCTCTTATGGGAAATAAACCATGGCAGGTTTGGCTCGTGCAAGAAAGGCTACATTATGTACCATTGCAATGGGTACAAGTGTTCCATTGTTGGTAATTATATTAGAAGTAGTAGGTACACAGGATTTGCACAAATTAGATTTACCATGCAACATTGAATAGAGAAGAATTATAAGGACTCTTAGATTCCAGTCAAAATAGTTGGGATAAGGCAATGATGTTTATATTGAGTATAAGCACGATCATTTTGATGGAACTTAGTCACCATGAGGTATAGATTGTTTAAACGTAGAACATATTTGTTGAATGACACCAAAAGTCATATATTCAAAGCACAATTCAAATCATTGATTCCTTTTTTTGTTGGTGAAATTTCTTTGAACTTGTAGTTTTGAGGTTATTTATTATTCCTCTCATTTATGAGATGGTTGCTTGTTCTTGTGGTTCTGCCTTATTATTGGTGCCATTATTGCCATAAATAATATTCTCATTATTACTTTCATTCCTACAACAATTATAAAATTTTGCCTGTTATTATTGTTCCTATACAATATTGTTATTGTTTTAATTATTTTCAATTGTTTTTTTAGAATTGAAAGTTTATTCATGAGCCACCTGTATGAAAATTGGCAAATATTTTTCGTGATTTTTGTATGTTAATTATATGTGAAGCTTAGCTTTAATTTAGCCAAGTCATTTTTGGTTACATCCATGTTGAGGTCATGCATTGATTGCTTTTTTTCCATGTCTTACTATTGCTAGAGTTGAAGCATATTTGGTATTATGTACAGTTTGTGAACTAGCAAATGGCATGGAAGTGGAAATTTTTGTTTTGATATATGTTTGGAAGAAGTGGAATGTTCATCATTAATTGGTGTATTGACACTGCATTCAAAAAGTTGAGTAAATCTTTAAATTTTGTTCAAGATATCCCTAATAATAAATAGTTATGGTGTTTTTGATATACTTGCAGGAATTCTTTTATTGACTATTGGATTACTAGGAACACCATGACTATGGACATAGCTAGTCACATATTTAATATCCTGAAGCAACCTGACAACAAATACCTTTCTCAGGTCTTACATCTGTGCACATCACTGCTAATGCTTCTAATATTCTTTCCTTTAGGGTATTTTTTTTATTAATATCAATTTAATTGGTTAAATTTTTTTTTGAAACAGGAAGATTTTAAGCCTGTTTTACGGGAACTTTTATCAAGTCATCCAGGGTTGGAGTTCTTACAAAATACCCCAGAGTTTCAAGATAGATATGGTGAGCCACCATCACTTTAATAATTTTATAGTGATTATAATTGTTCTATTTATGTACTTACTAATTGATCTTTATTCTTTATTGATCTTATTGATTGTTACTGCGCTTTCTCTATAAATTCTAATTCTATCTTTTATCCATAGGGTCTAGTATATAGGCCATACCTATTTCTTCTTATTTTTTTTTGGAGTACTGGCTAGTCAAGAAAATTAGGTGCTTAGGCATCCATTGAATTTACTTTCTATTATGCATCTCAGCTGTTAGTAGTCTTGTTGACCTGAAAGGTTGCCTCTTTATATGATGGCATGCGATTGTTTTGATACCTTTCTGTTCTATGTGACGTTTAAACCTGTAAAGCTTGTGTTATAAACATAGGAACAAAACAATCTTGCGTGATCTTCCTTGAGTTTGATTATTTTTAATAAATTACCATAAGATTTATTAGCAGTTGAAAAGACTACCACTTTTATGTGAAAATTGAATTAATTCAATTAAAATAGATGTATATATGGAAATAGTTATTTACGACACTGGAAGATTGAGTACAATAATGGTAGACTTGTGAAAACATGTAAGACCTTATGAAATTAATTCAGCGTCCATTTTGGAAGTAGATTTAATGTTTTCTTTGAAGCCATGACTTCTTGTTATCATTTCAAAGAAATGGGTTTCCCTTGATCAAAGACTTGTTTACTTGTTTAGGTCCTGTACTATTGGGATCCTCTGCTTTATTTTCCGTGTTCTTGTTTTACAACCCTGTTAATATTGTAAACTTCTGTTAGGGGAACACTCAGTTTTTTGTTGTGTTGCACTTAGGCCTGGCATGGTCATCCAGCTTAAAATCTTTTAGCTGTTCTCTATATGTAAATACACAAAAAAAATCGGCAGAAACCCAAAACAGCCTGCATTATTTCACTGAACTAAGATTATTAAAAATTTCATGCTTCTATTTCCTGTCATTAATATCTATGTATATCTTCTGTTTATTTGCCCATTTTCAATAGTTTTAGCTATTCATTTTAAAAATCATCTAAAAATGTCGTCAATGGCCAATAATTCTCACCTATATTTCATGTTGTCAGTTATGAGATGCATCTCTTCTGACAAACTTTGTATCATTACTAATTGACGCTGATATACACAGGATTCATAAGTCCAACTAATTCATTTCCTTCTATTGGGGTTCTTTTAAAGTTCTCAGCTAAGAGGCTTTTTCTTGAGTAGGTACTATTCTTAAAATTAACAGCGGCACATGATGTGATCTTTTTTTAGCTTGGACACTTATCATAGAAATGAAACATGCACATGGTAGTTACCTGAGGGTAAGATGAAGTTGCAAGTTTGAATAATTTATATTTTTTGAATTTAAAGCTTTCACAACAAGAAACATGACAACAACCAGTAAAGTCGAATCCACTCTTCCAATTGTAAGATTTGTTTAATTATGAATACTGTTTGATTTGGGTCGAATATAGTGTTCCATTTGTGTGTGGTTTGGGTGAGCTCGAGATGTAACAATTTTACTTGTCCAAGACATTGGAATTCTTCAGAATCCAAGAGCTGTTTGTCATTTAGAGTCATCTTTTGAGTGAGTGTGCTTAATGTTCTGTAAATTTCATAGCAGATAACAAATGTTTCCATTAAGAGGATTGTTAATATAGACAAGCTATTACCCTAACATGCTGCCCGGAAAATGGAAATGATTGAATAGATAAAAATGGGGACTAATGTATTCTGTGAGATAAGATAAGCAGATCTTATATTAGGATTGTGTTGACCGGGCTTTAGAGAACATTTTCCTCTTAGAATATTATATTTCAATAAACAGAATATTTAGAGAATATATTATGAATTTGTTAGTTGAAATGGTTTGAGATTCCTGGGATTTGTATACAGTCACAAGTTTAGGTAGATCCAATAAGGGAGGCTAAATTGTAAAGGGGGTTTCAAAGCAGACATTGATAGATATCATTGAATAGTCATTAAATACTGCTAAATAAGTGATAAAGTCAATTACAGCTTTAAACATGAGTTTACGAGGTAGGTGGTGAGTACATTCCAAGTAGTTGACACAAGGTACATGTTTGCTATCCTAATTGTGTGATTCAATCGGTTATATTGCAAGAGAACATTTAGGGTTGTCAAAACAACTCTTAGAACTAACTTAACAACAATTATGTTGGTGATTAACAAGTTGTTGTATCTAAGCATTTGCTCAATGTTTTTGTTATTAGGAACTTCACGTTCTGCTCTTTGATCAATTGTTCTTACCTTTTTTATTGGGCCTTAGCTTATCTTATAGCACACTTCTCTATTTTTTACCCATAATTGTTTGAAATAGTTGCTTTACTTAATCATTGATTCCCCTTGTAATTTAACATAAAGATTTCTCTGTTATATGACATCTGTGATAATCAAGGTCAGGAGTCAATTTAAAATATCTTCTCTGCTTGTTGACAGGGATCCCATGTATCCTCTAGGGTGTAGAACTAATTTGGAATTTATCTTTTTCCAAAAAATATCCCTTGGAATACTTTAATAATTTGAAAAGTTTGATATCATATTTGCATTTTAGTTGTCTTTTGCATCATGCACGCACTAAAATGGTCTCAAAGTATCACAATCTGACAATTCATTCCCATTTGATCGCATTAAATTTATAAAACAGCAAGAATTTATACTTGATGGAGCACATGGAAGAGATTTCATTTGACTACTGATCACAAGGAACAATGTGGTGATTTGGCATCTAATTGAGTTGTTACTTGATAGAGCTTGTGTAAGATGTATAGTTGATCTTGAATAGAGCTCATGGAAGATAATTCATTTGACTGCCCGGCTTGGTGTATTAAGGTTTATCAGAAGTAGAAGAATAGCAAATTCCCTTTCCTATAAGTAATGATGAGGAACAATAAGTTTATTTTGCTGGATCTTGTGTACTTAGAGCTTCAAAATGAGTAGGTAATAGATAGAGCAAGGGTAAGAAGGTGAGTTGATATTATATAGAACGGATGGAGTATCCATTTGATTGAGCGTATGTAATAGGACTCAAAAAAAAAAAAAATTTGCTGTTGAAACTGTCATATATATTATTTATGGTTCCAAAATATTTTTGCAGCTGAAACTGTCATATACAGAATATTCTACTATGTCAATAGATCTGGAAATGGCCATCTGACACTGCGGGAGCTTAAGCGTGGTGATTTAATTTCTGTGATGCAGCATGCTGATGAGGAGGAGGATATCAACAAAGTTTTAAGGTATTTGTTTTTATTGCAAATAGTTGAATAGGCAGCATGGTTCCATTTGTAATGCTGTCGCTTTGTTTTGATTTACAAAGTTGCCAACTCAACTCTTATGTTTGTTTTGTGCTTGCCCTTAAGTTAGGCCTCATAGATACATTATCACATTTAAATTACTTGTGGATTGACTTGCCTACCTAGAATATGATTATCATTACATATAGTATAATCATGGTTATCTTTTTTTCATATATATTTTTTCATGGTTTTTGTGCATGCTACTGATATGACTTTCTTTATTGGTTTTTCTTTTACTGCGGGACTCATTTTGTTCGTATTCGTGGAACGTGAGTATTGTAGTTCATGGCCAATTGCCTTTGGCTTTCATATATAGTACAACTAGTTTCCACGTCTGTTTATTGGTGATTCATAAAATTCCCTCTGAATTAGTTTGTTTGTGCTGTTCGTTGTGGTAGATACTATAGGTGATGGTTTAGTGTTCTTATCATAGCATTTCCTATGCATAAACCATAGTCTCTAGACTTGTATGATACCAATTTTAACCACTTTTTCAGCATTCCACAAAAATGTGGTATATACAGAGTAAAAGTACAGCTAAAAGTTTCTGTGTATAAAGGGATTCTTTTCATCTCCTTCCTAGTCTTGAATTGTTTTATTATCTTTTAAGTGATTGGAGCTCCAAGGGTGTTTAGTCCTAAATGGTTTTGTGATACAATAATAAGTGTCATGGAGACTATTTTTTCCTTAGGCATTTGATTGCTAGGTGCAAGTCTACGTAAGAATCTATCTTAATATTTTATGGCAAGGTTGTTAGCCATTTAAAGAAAGACTACATGTTTGTGTTAAATTACTACCATTTGGAAGTTCTTGTACTTCATTGAAGTGTATTTGATTCTCATCTTTTTTTTATCTTCATTTATCTTTGACTTCTTTTTGTGTCTTCTAGAAAAAATATATTACATTATTCTTCATTATTATAGTATCTCTTCAAGTAGTTATATTATCTAAAATGTGTGATATTATTCAAGAGCATAAAATTGTAGTAGAAATGTTGTTTGTAGTGACTTTGGCTTAGTTTGAATATGGACGATTGACATGAGGAAGCGAGTGGAACGTTGCATTAGAATTGTGCAACAATTTTAACATTCTTCTTGGCATATGATTCTTGCATTGTAAATAAACACCTACTGATTTTTTTTTTTTAACATTTTGTCGATGCGAGAAAGGGATTCAAGGGTTTAAACAAAAGCTTAAATTTATTGGAGAGGTAGGATGAGTTTTTGATCTTGCTAGCAAGGGGCACCTTTGAATCGTTTGTAAAAGCCTCTGGACTTATTGTTGACACTTATTCAAAAAAGAGAGTTTTAATTAACTTGTGATGTATTCAGCTTGTAAGGCATCAGGGTAACCTAAGCATAATGGAGCTTTTGATGCTTGAAGGTCAAGTAGGGGATAGGTTTTACGTTGCCTAAACATAGAGGAGAAAGTTTTTAGGTATTCTGGGCAAAAAGGAAAAAGCTTTTGGACAACCTGTGTAGAGAAAAGATTTTTTTGGTTGCTTGGGTAATGGAATGGACCTTTGGGTAAGACAACTCGAAAGGCCTTTGAGTGGTAACAAGGGTTTTGGGCTGAGAAAGGTGAGGCATGGGTGGCTTACATAAGATGCGGACAAAAAGGGTGCTTTGGTTGCTTCGAGCAACAAAGACAAAGTGCTGTGGGCAACAAGAATGTCTAAGCGAATTAGGGTTTTTGAGTGACTGTTATGAGAAAGGAGGAGGCATCATTTCATCATTGGTCGAATCCCGATCAAGCTAGGTTTTCAAGCAAACTTTTTGAGAAAGAAGAAGATTTTGCATTAGCGATGATCGAATGCCCTTAGATCATGCCCGGGGGGTCTTCTTATAGCCATTACCGGCTAAACGCATAAAGTCCTATTTGGATGCTTCTCCTTTATCCCCATGTGACTGTGGTGCCGTGGACAAGACTTGATACTCAAGAATGATGCAGTTGTGTTTAATGACTCTCATTTTTGGTATTTTTCTCTTCATCATACTTATTTTATAATATGTAGTATTCATTTATCTATTTGTATGTATGTGTGTATGTGTATATATATATAAAGACATGGAAAGAAAGAGAAGTATGCATCAATTGTCTTGATCTCCACGTCTTTGTAATATGCATCCACGGATAGGAAAGATGATATTTTAGCTTTTTAGGACAAAATCTTTGTCCTGAAAGTCTGTCCCTTCCTCTTTTGTGGTACACTGTTTTTATTTACATCTTTATTTTTGTTCTGCCATCATCCAATTTTTTTAGACACAAGATTGGAACTTTCATTTTGACCTCATCTTTCTCTTGAAAGTAAAAAAAACAGGAAAATAAAGAAGTTATGGTTTCCATCCATCATGAATATGTTGGTAGTGAATATTGAGTTGTTTTAAATACCGTATGATAATGACTTGTATTTGCCGCTATTTCTAATTAGCAAATTTGATGAAGATGATGGAGAATTGATCAAACATTTTGTAGTCGATTTGATGGTTACCAAACTTGAGAAATTTACAAATCTATTGATGGTTCATTTGGTAAGATTGTTACAGTTAGAACATAGTGAGATTAGAACTTGTTGATGGAAATGTTCGACATACTATGGCTGGAATTTATAGTTGAGAATAATGTAGATATGCATATGGTTAAAATTGTCTTTTGATATTTCAAGAAGAGTATTAAGTGTATAATTCTAGGTGATGATGATAGTTTAAATTGTGTTTTTTTTAAATAAATTTGGGGGTTTGACGTGGCCCACATTGAGCTCGACACTTGTTATATTCCAACCACTGGTCCTAATCGAGCCCGAGGCAATAGAAAGATCCAAACAGAGCCCAAGGTAATTGAATGATCCAAACAGAGCTTGAGATTATTGAAATTATGGTTCTGATTGTTGCATGTGATGATTGGCTTAATCGTCCAAAATTGTTTAGAAGTGTTGTGTGATTATTATGCAGGAGAGAACGATTGTTCATGTTATTCACAGAAGCATGATTATTCATGTTTCTGCAATGCAAAGAAATAGAAAATTGTAAAGTATCACTACTAAAGTATTCTTCTATGCATTTGAGCGTGTTTGGGTAGTCCTTTTTCTTCTTGAGGTTGATTATGAATTAAAACATTGAAATGCACTTTAAGGTCCCATAATTTATGTGATTCTTAGTTCTTCTGCTCAGATACTTTTCCTACGAGCACTTCTACGTGATATACTGCAAATTCTGGGAGCTGGACACAGATCATGATTTCCTTATTGACAAGGAGAACCTTATAAGATATGGTAATCATGCTCTCACTTACAGGATCGTGGACAGAATTTTTGCGCAGGTTAGCATTATGTTTCTGATGCTTTTGTTTCTATTAACCATTAATATCAGATAGAATCATTAACTATTATGTCATTCAGCTTATTTTGTGGTTTCTTTGACTTCCATTTAAATTATCCAGGTTCCACGGAAATTCACAAGCAAGGTTGAAGGGAAGATGAGTTATGAAGATTTTGTTTATTTTATTCTAGCTGAAGAAGATAAATCCTCGGAGCTTAGCCTTGAATATTGGTAATTTGGTTTAGTCTTTTCTACTTTTTGTTGTGATGCCTTAGATTTGCTTAATTTTCTCATTTTGAAGCTTTACAGAGATATAATAACATCCTTAAATTTTCATTAAATGCAATTCATTTTTTACTGTGTAGTTATTTTTTGTTAGCAATAGGCTTCATTGTCCAGTTTTCCAGGTGGCTAGCTGATCAGTTTGGTTTATTTATTACTAATTAGATAGCAAATAACACAAAAATAAATATATGAAATGCTTGTTGATTTATGAATAATATCTTTTCCATGATGCACCGTTCATTAGATTTGTAAACTCTTGTAAAATGCATTTAGTAACCTGCGTTCAGACTGTTAAGGGGCTAAGTGTAGAATAAGATGAGAGTATTTTTGTTTTTCTGAATTTTTTTAGCAATAGAGAGAAACTAATCCTCTAGAATATGAAATTGTAGAAAATTATTAAATGTTTTATATGAGGAGACTAACGTGTAATATAAACCTGGTTCATAGGGTCAAAGGAGAGTTGGTTGAATCTTCTAATTAAGAAAAGAATAAATACAATAAATGAGGTATTCTGTAAAGTTATCATGGCAATGGGACATTTGTTTTTGCAAACTAGTTATACACAGTTTATCTAGCTGAGCTAAATATGTTGTTTATGCTAGGCAAGTAACCTAGATCTTTGAATCCATTGCATGTTGTTGTATTGGTTAGGATGTTTGCTATTTGAAGGCATTTGGTAATTTTCACTTTTTTGGTCATATTATGATGAACAAGATTTGTTTTGATGCTAATGATTGATTGTCATCCAGCATCTTGACGCTCTAGCTTGAATTCCTGTTCTTCTAATGGTTTTGTTATCCCAATTTCCTCACAAATGCTGCGAAATAGCTTTTGCACTATTCCTAAAAATAGTTACTTGTTCTTTTCTTCTTTGTTTGACAAGGTATCCTTATACATAGATTGTATATCCTAATATTGTTCATTAATCAGTAATTTCAATGATATTCAAAATCAACGTGATTGGTTTGCCGAGAATAGCTGTATGATTGTATTGTTGTTGTGAATCTTTTTAGTCATCTTGAGGGATATTGTTTAAAATCATTTAGTGATATCTTCAATCCGTAAACTTTACTGCTGTTGCTTCGATCTAAAAATAGTTAATTTTTCTTTTCTTCTTTGTTTGACAAGGTATCCTTATACATAGATTGTATATCCTAATATTGTTCATTAATCAGTAATTGAATCTGTCCAATCTGTATCACTTTATGTTTCTAAATCCTTCTTAAACCTTCCTTGAAGAATTTATCATTCTCAACTGTTGAATTTAAGTGTCTCAAAGCACTGCCATATGCTCTTGTCTGAGATCATTCGTTTAGTGGCTTACCACACAAAAAAATCAATGTCTAGTCTAGAAAAGTTTGTTTAATCATTGTGCAAGCCAATATTTGGTACCTGCTTTATCAGCTAGAGCATAATGTTCTAAGCCTAGTGATGGAATTCACTGGAGTGTTCACAGATTCCCAGCACACTCGTTTAGAGGTCTAAGTTATAATTGAATCAAGAAGTTGAGATTTCACTCTTTGGTCTAGCAACTATCTTACATAGAAAGTATTAAAGATTTTCTTGGCCATTGCTTTCAAAATTCTTGCTATGCATTCTTCTAGATTTATCTTTTTTAAAATGCCTTGTGAAATTAATTTCAATGATGTTCAAAATCAACGTGATTGGTTTGCTGTGAATAGCTGTATAATTGTATTGTTGTTGTGAATCTTTTTAGTCATCTTGAGGGATATTGTTTAAAACCATTTAGTGATAACTTCAATCCGTAAACTTTACTGCTGTTGCTTGGATCTGAAAGCAGTGGGGGATCTTCATATGCACCTCTTCTATGTTCCCTGATTAAAAATGAATTCTTCACATGTAACTAGAATTGAGTCCAATCTAAGTTTGTTGCTAAAGATAAGAAAACTTGAATGATGTTGAGCTTTGGTGGTCAATAGTAGAAGAGTGTGTAAACCATTTTGCTAAATGCAGGGCTTTGTATTTCTCAACACCTCCGTCCTATACATATTTTATTGTAAAAATCCATTTGTTTCTATCAGGGTTCTTTCCATTTCTTTTATTCTTGAATTTAGCGTATTCCTCCATTCTTTCATCTTTCCCATCAAGGACATTAAGAGCTTATTAAATGCTAACCTTGATTTTATCTACAATTAGATTAGAAACAAAAGCTCAAAAGTTAGATGCAATCTTGTATAAGGTTTAATTTTGAACAAATTGTGTGAATGATCTCATGCTCTTTCTCAATGCAAATGGGCAAATATAAATCATCCTCAAGTATATTGTATTTTTAAATTGAGTGTTACCGTTGTTGAGTCTGGATTAGTCTCTTGGCATGGCTTGGTGAGTTCTTATTGTTTTACATCCTTTTGAGGTTGGTGTATCCATCCTTGATTGGAGATGTCATTCACTAGCATTTGGTGGGAATTCATTTTGATTTTTAATTGACGAATGATTTTTTGGGATTGTAGTTTAAGGTGTTTTGAGTAATTTATGGTTACATGAGAGATGAGTTTACAAAGAATTTCAATTTCTCAAAACCGATTTTCATTTATGAATTTGTTAGAATGATTTTGCCTTCTTATATTTGCACATTTTTTTTATTTGGTGAATATCCTAAAAAAGGTATAACCTGGGAATGAGGATAAGATTTAAGTAGAATTTTTAAATGTGTTTCTAGATTGTGAAGCTATATAATTTATAAAGCAAGCAGATATGAGAACTTCATCTCTGAAAATGCCTAGGTATATTGGTTGAAAGCATGAGATAGCAACCAAATTCAAGAAGAAATAATTGATAATCATATGTATTGATGTAGTCTTCGGTGTTTTCTATTCATAAGATTCAAGATTTTGTTTGAAATTATTATAATTTTGAAGTTTTTGAAGATTTGGGCTTCCTTGTAATTTTCTTCCAAAGGAGTGCTCATGTTTGTCTAGTTTGATCATCTATAAATGAATATTACATAGGATCCTTACAGATCATTATGAAACATTACAAAGAACATAATACTTTTATTGTTTAGGAAAAGAACTTCTGTTATGTTTGAAAAGTAGTCATCAGATCTCCTCAGGTGGATTGCTGACAAAGGCCACAAAGAAGATGTGAACTAACCCAACAAAGGAGGAGATCAACACTAGGGTAAGATGATAAAATCACTCAAGGGGTGACTTCCTGAGATAAGTAGAGAAAACGTGAAGTTGGAATGCATCCTACATGGTATACAATGCCATAGCTGTATCAAATTCTTGAAAGTGGAAGTTAGGACCTTCGTTCATGTGGAACACTTTCATAGAATATAATTTCACCTTGAACACTTTTGTGAAAAGTATTTCGGGAGTAAATGGATTGGAATACCCTTGTTCTCATTCTTGATTGAGTGATCATACTTGGTGATCTGTCAGATTTGGCTCAACCTCCTGATCTTGGAGTTGGGCCAGTGTTGAAGCTCATGGGATACAAGGAATAGTGGATTTAGGTGGCATAAGAGCAAGTTGGGGGAATTCACCCACATCAAGCTTCCTATGCTGTGCAGCGGAACTGATTAGGATTCTATTGTGTGGCTGTTGGAACATGCCCCCCGGGTGGTGCTACTGGTGGATCAGGTGGAACAACAGGAGTAGGTTCAACCACATGGATCGTGTGTTCTATAACAGGAGGGAAGGCTAGATGGTATGGAGCATCTTTTCCTGCTGTTTCTTGAGCTGCAGCATTATCTCTTTAAGGGATAGTTCCTGATACTTGGCTGTTGATTAGGTGAGCAAAAGGCTTTGGTGAGCGAGGTGGTTCTATTTCCATGAGTGCTTTTCAATTTGCTCGTCATTTTGTCATAAGTTATGTCAAAATGAACTTGATGCAGGATCGGATCTTTGAGAATTTGTTGTTGTGTATTCAATAGCAGTCAGCGAGTTACTTAGTACTTGTGGTTAGAGAGCTTGAAAGACGGAGAAATAGAAGAAAAGAAAGAAGTTCATACCAAATTGTTATATGAAAAACTCATTGAAAAAAATCATGTTCATAGAGCAAAGGGGATCAGTAATTGATTCGAGTACAAAGAAGCTTTGAATATTTACAAAGGTTCTTTGGCCGCTTGACATGATGGACCAAGAAATTACCTTGGGTGGATGTTGAGGAGAAGTTCAAAGATAGACACGAAGCCTGAAATCTAAGACCTTGATGTCACGTAGAGGTTGTTCATCAAAAGCCATCAACCAATAGGATCCATTGGAAAGAGGCGTTGGGAATATTATATAAAGAATAAGCACTGATGTATGTTGTAGTTAGAATGATAAAGACAGCCATTGTCTAGCATTGGAAGTAGATGTTTTAATGACTCTTTGGACTGAACATGCAATTAAGGAACTAGTTGGTCATATCACTGAGTCGTGTTCATGTCTAGGGTTTTGAGATTAGGATTTAGGGAGAAGGATAAGTGCACTAATTATTAAGGATTAGGGTCTTTAATAATAAGGGGTTATGCTTGTCCCAATATGCTAATTTTCGTCTTGGAAATTAGACTTTCTTCCTCAACCTTGAACCATGCCAGAAGTTTTATTTTTATCCCACAACCTTCTTCTAGGAAGATTCCCCCATAGTAATTCATCAATATTGAATATCACAATTGATGTATAATATATCCCATGAGCATGACTGTTCATATTCCAATCCTAAGTCTTTGGCAGACATCATTAATCATTCTGTCTAGCTTAGGCTTAGCTTTCCAAACTGTCAAAAAGTTGTGAGCCAAGCAGAAAGAGCTTACAAGCTAGATGCTATTGGATTGTTGAGAAATTAGTTGGGCATGCCAAGCAGCCAACAATTCAAAACGAAATGTGGTTCAAAATTTGGCATGTAAGTTTGGTCCTTCTTAATTGGAATACTGAATTGTTTGTCTTGCTGTAGAAATGACCTTTAAACACCATTTCTTTAACACATTTGGCTTCCCAACAAATTAGGATATTGGAAACAAAATGCTGCCTCAAACTTCTGAAGGCAGCAAATTTGCTAGCTGGGGATGTTTTCTAAGAATTTACTGAAGTTTAGTCTCTTGGTTGCAAATCTATAGGCAAGACCATCCCTTAAATGACCGGAACGTGAGATGTGCATATTATGCATGCTGATGAATGGTTACTGAATTCTAAAAGCTTCTATTCCTTTTTTATGTTGACGCTCTACTTGAAAATTATGTTCATACTCATTTAACTTTTCTTTATTCATATTTTTTATTAATTTTTTGTTCTTTTACCAGGTTTAGGTGCGTAGACTTGGATGGTAATGGCATTCTTACACCCAACGAGATGCAATTCTTCTATGAGGAACAGTTGCATCGCATGGAATGTATAGCACAGGAACCTGTGCTATTTGAGGATATTTTATGTCAGATGGTTGACATGATTTCCCCAGAGGTTATTTTCTCTCCAAATATAATTTGGCTGTGTTGAACTTACTTTCAGGAGCAAGTTACTTCTTCATTGTCATATAATACCATCTAAGAACAATTTGGAGCTCTCTGATAAGGTGTTTTTGTACGCAGAATGAGGGTTATTTAACCCTGCGAGACTTGAAGGGTTGCAAACTCTCAGGAAACGTTTTTAACATCCTCTTCAATCTTAACAAGTTCATGGCGTTCGAAACCCGGGATCCTTTTCTTATCCGGCAGGTAAATCTGTAGATAATTTTCATCGGCAACTCGGTTTGTATTAGTGATCTAAAGTGCATTAAATGAGGTTTTGCATTCTTTGATGTATTTGTGTAGGAGCGCGAAAATCCAACGTTGACGGAATGGGATCGGTTTGCCCACAGGGAGTATATCAGGTTGTCCATGGAAGAAGATGGAGAAGATGCATCCATAGGAAGTGCAGATGTGTGGGATGAATCTGTTGAGGGTTCCTTCTGATTTTGATTGGAGGTACAATTCTACTTTTTGTTCAATTTACCTATGTTTATCTGCAATTTTTGATGCCTTCCTTCAGAAATCCACTGCATTGCTTCTCCATTAAGTTGTTTGATTGCATGTAAAATTATATGAAATTAATAATTGATTATGTCACTATATTGTTTAACCCAAAGCCACTGCATTGCAAGTCTAATGATGCTTGTTTTATTTTGATGAAATTCTTTTTAAAATAATTATAAATTATTAAAGTTTAAAAATAAATATATATATATAGTAATAACCTTAATCCTAAAATTTTGCATTTAGCTTTCCCTTCCATAATAATGGTTTTCCCTTATGGTGCATCAGTCGACTGTTCTCATGTACCTCAAATAGCAGTAATTCCTATATCGTTCTGTCATCAGAGCACTGTTTGGGAGAAGGCGATGCTGTGTGGCTGAGGAGATGGTACTGGAGTTTCTTGAAACCCTAACTTCTCTTTCTCTCATTGTCGATCATTGTAGCCTTGTCATTGATTGGAGCTAAGCCATGAAGAGTAGGGAAGAAGACGAGAAAAGCATAAAAAAGCTTAGTAAAAGAGAAAGCGAAGAGAAGCCGAGTGAGGTTAACAAAGAAAGAAAAGAGAGACTTGAGAGAGACAAAATAGGGGTCCAAGGAGATAGAAAGTGGAGAGGGATTAAAAAGGAAAAGAAGAGAAAAAATGAAGGGGGAGAATCAAGAAGTTGCTTTCACAGTGAAAATTTGCGAGTTTTGCGAACTCTAAATTTGAATGTGTTTATTACTATTTTGATTCCTCGTTTGGTCATAGGATTCATGGCTCCTTAGCATAGCAAAGTTAACAACTTCCTATTAAGCTAATCTGAGGAGAAAGTCAATTGACATTGGTTACGAAGATCAAGGAATGTGCATAAAACCTTGAGATAGGTATTTTATAACCTTCTTGTATGGATGAGTGAGAGCATGGTCTTGCAAAAACATTTTGGCTAGTTGTTAGTACGTATGATCTATTGTATTGATAATATGTTAATAATAGGCCGATTGAAGCGTGAGAATGACAAAAGAATTAAAGACAAAAAGAGAGTTTGTCAACTGTTTGGTATTATCTTCATCCACTATTCTTTCTCTTTTATATAGTGATTTTGATATAATATTTTATGCAAATACGTGTAAATACAAAGTAAATGCGTTGTATTCTTTTGAACATTTCTCTTACCATCTTCTTCCATCTTTTGACAATGGTCCAGTGTGCAGGTTTACTATTACTGTGTTACAAGTAAATGCTGAAGGTCCTCTATTCCAACTGGATACTTTAAGGAGTTTCTTCTCCACAAGGAGCTGACTGCATACTAAATATTTGATGCATTAGTTCATTTACATGAAAGCCAATTTAAAGCAAGTGGCTTTCTACAGTTCTTAGACCAGATATTTGCAACTGCTGTTGAATGGAGGGTAATGCCATCTCATCTCTTCTTCCAGAAACTTAGCTCATGGTATCTGAAATGCTCTTTACCTAATTTACTGAACTATAGGGATTAGCTTTGCTTGGTTCTCAATGAAACTTAAGTGTTTTGTGTTCCACATTGTGAGTATATCTTTGTTGTTGTTATATAGATGTTTTGTTTCAACTCAATTTTTTTTTATTTATTGTATTTAATTGAAAAATACATCTCAAGGTTTTTGTTCTTTATTGAATCTGTGGTAAAAGATCCCTCCTTTATATGGATCAGTTGATTTTGTATAATTAATGCATGTATCGTGTTATTTTTATCATTATTTTAAAAAGATAAATTCTTTTGTAGCATTTTAGATTTTTAAAAATAAGTATTTTTTTTTTATAACAAAACAGAATATGAAGCCGTATACCAACTAAAGCTGCAATCATGAAAGACAGAAACCACAGGTTTTGTCCTAAAAACTGCATCTGTTTCTTGCCGTATTCTCCATCTTCTATAAACAGTCTTCAGCTTCGCTAAAGGAACAAAAGAAAACAATCGCCGACCTATATGCCTATACATGCATCAGCCACAAAACTAGCAAAAATAGGACAGAGGAGGTTGAGGCAGCTTTTACGACAGAAGAGCAAGAGAGGGAGAAGGGGACGTGAAGGGGAATGTGGGTTTTTTTGCATACAGGGAGATAGATCAGAATGCCCTTACCCCTCAGGTGAATGGCGACGTCGCCGGAGACGCAGAGGTTAGGATTCCCGGCCAACTTAAGCTTACCGCCGATGGCCTCAACAAAGCCCGCGGAGAACGGAATACGTCCACGAAGCACGTTGTTCTCCATGTTAATCTCTTTCGCGCTCTGCTCCAGCAGCGTCAGCTGCTCTGGGATTTCCCCGACGAGGGAATTGCCTTCCAGCGATAGATAACAAACGTTTTGCAAATGCAAACCCATCGAAGGAGGAATGCTACCAGTCAGTCCCATGCCGGATAGTCCCAACCCCAAAATGCCACCGAGGTTTTCCCATATTTCCGGTATTCGACCTCCGAGAGGGTTGCCGCTGAGGTAAACCTCCTTCAGGTTTCGCATCTCCGCCAGCGCCGTTGGTATACCGCCAGTTAAGCGGTTCAGACTAAGGTCCAGGAACTCGAGCCGGTTGAGACGGGCGATGTCAGATGGAACCGGACCGGCGAACCGGTTCGAACTGAGGTCTAGTTTGATTAGTCCAGTCAGGCGGCCAATCTCCCGCGGGAGGAAACCGACGAGGCGGTTTCCGCTGAGATCTAGAATCCTCAGCCTCGCCAGATCACCAGCGCCGGAAGGAATGGATCCGCGCAAGCGATTTCTCGACAAGACAAGCAACTCTAGATTCCGGAGGCGACCGATCTCCGGAGGGACGTCGCCGCAGATTCCAGTGTTGGATATGACGAATCGTCGGAGCCGTGGCAATCCAGCGATGCGGTGGCTGAGACGGCCGACAAGGGAGGGATTATCATGGAAGACGAGTTCCTCCAGGGAAGGAGAAATGTTCCAGAAACCCGTAGAGAGAGGTGTTTGGGCGAATCGGAAGCAACGGTAGAAGAAGAGGCGCCTAAGGAAGGGGAAAGCTGAGGAGGATAGGATCGGGGGGAGGGTAGCGTTGACACCGCAATCGGGGTTGGCGTTATAGTCAGCAACATACCCGAAGTTAAGCTCAGTGATGTGTGGGGTCAATCCGCCTCCGGCGTCCATAAAGAAGTCGCACACGACACCGTGAGGACCCGAAAAGCAAATATCGTCCGGGTAGACAGCCCGCCAATCAACGTCCGGATTGATGGAGTTCAGTGCGAGGTAGGCCGCCTCTTGCTCGGCCACCGGGACGCCGCTTCCGCCGACGGCGGCGACGTAGGCGACCAGAAGACAGACGGCAAAGCGTAAAGCCTCCATTAATGCCGCCATGGAAATGGCAAGGGTGGAGTAAAACAGTGGTTATTATAGAGCAGGCCGAAGGGTAATTTTATTTACCGAAGTGCCTTCATAACAAGACGGATTTGCCCTTGTGGCTTTAGGATGAGGCTTGGGAATATATAGAAGCTGCGGCTGGAAGCTCTACAACCGTAGAGCAGTTGTCTATATAGTATTTGATTACTATTATGCCCTCAATCCTGTGGGCAAAATCGTCCACTGTAAAGTATACTTCGTCTGCGGCACTGAACCATGATCAAGCTTTATTTAATTTTTCCTTATTTTTCTTTTTCAGATGGCAGATTGCCTGGCTCTATTTTGGTGAAAATAAAAAATAAATAAAAGAAAAAAGAAACGCGGCGTCGCCACGTGATCGAGTACTCACGCAATCGCAGACGTTGATTCAATGCATAGTGGGGACCCCGCCAGATCGGACGGTAGTACAGCGCGGGCGAGCCGGTGAGGACGAGGCGGTTACATGGTGTCGGAGGCGTGACCGGCCGAGTAGCCGGGCCGGCATTCCGTATGGCGGTCTGGACCAGCCGCCGACAGAGTCGGGACAGATCCTGACAAACGTGGGGCCCATCTTGGGGCTAGCCCCGCCGTAGCCCGCCTTTCCTGATTGCTCCCTGCCGTCTGATCGTGCCGATCGCCAATGCCGTGGGTTTCCACTGATGGACGGCTGTGATGCGACTAGCGGGCGAGTAACATTGAGAACGGCATTGGAATGAAGCCCGTCTCATGACATGGGAAGCTCTTTTCTTTTGTTGGTTAATAATGGATCAAAGCAAGAACTTTTAAGAGAAAATCATAACTAAGTCTACTAAAATGCTTCAAATCTCAAAATTATGGGTATTATTTGAAAGATTTTATTGAGAAAATTATAGTGATTATATGGTTTTATTGAAATTAGACATCATTAAATTGAGTAGGGCTATCTTCCTTTGAGGTATTTTGTGGGTGTTTGAGTTCAACCATTTAAACTAAAAATATTTTTCAAGTATTTAAAATTAAAATCCTTGAGTGAGTTGGATGGTCAACCCTAGTAGATTCGAAGACTTGACATAATTCAAGGCCTAGAGGATTAATTTCAAGACCTTATAGGTAACGCTTTGACTATCCTTGGTTTTCAAAAATCAAGTCAAATTGGTCAAACATAATAAAAATAATTTGGATTTATAAATTTATATTATAAGAGGTCTTATTATAATCATATATGTTTTGTATTTTTTTTATTATGTTATTAAAAGGTTTTCAAACTTTGAGCATGAAATAGAGTTTTGACATAATTTCATGATAATTTTATTTGTACAACAAAATTTTTAAAATGAAAACAATTGATAAGCAATAGACAACTTGACATTGAATCTATAAAAGATTGAATTTATGCATGATGTAATATATGCTGAACTAATGCACAAGAAGAGGGTGTATTGTATTTTTAATTTTTTTTTTGCTATTTTGAAGACCTTTTTCTTAACTTGAAATTTAGTGATTATAAAATTATTGATTTAATAACTTTGCTGAATAAAAATATAAAAAATAAAAAATATAAGGTTATAAAATATTTTTCTATAAAATGCTTTATTCTTGATAAAAATAAATTTAATTTCTTATATATATATATATATATATATACAATATCAAAGAAAATAAAAGATGCAAGAAATATTTTGGTGATATTGGCCTGACTCGTGCCTACAACCACCCATAGTCGACCCGACCAGGATTTTACTATCAAAATCACTTTATTTCGTCGTAACAATGGGAGGTAATCTTTACAAATCACACCTTTTGTCAGAGTAAGGGTTCATCGTCACAGTTTTAATTATAAAAACTTATAATATTAAAGCATAATACAAAACAATAATTAACCACTGTGATTTACTATTCACTTGTAAAAGTATACATGACACAAGTTTATAAATTATGTTGTAATATGAGTGCATATATTAATATGGTTGAAACAACCCAAAGAACTTAGTTTTTGAATATTAAATCTAAAATAAGTATCAATATGCACTAACGTTATTAAGAAAAAGATGGAATCAACATAGATCTTATATTAATATGAACTTTTTTGAAAACAAAATTAAAAAAAGAATTAGTAAATAATAAATCAATTTTAAAAAAGTTACCAATAAAATGTGCAATCGAGAGCATGCTGAATCAAGAAAGAGAAAAAATAAGTCGCAAACATGGTAACAACAAAGGCGGAGATGATCTTCACCGTTCGACTGAGCTTTACGGATGAACGACTAGATAAAATATATTGTTCATAAATGTGGAGAAGATCTCAATCGTTTGATCTAGTTTTAAGGATAGATAGTAAGAAGAAAATTACTATGTAAAATGGTGGAATTAATCTCATCTATTAAATCATGCTTGTTAGATAAATGGTTAAATGGAATCTGCTATTCATATAAGCGAGTGTGATCCAAACCAATCAATTGCAAAAATGCACAATCGAACAACACTAATTTTCCTTAGCCTTGAAGTGAATATGGCCGATTTTTAGTCCCACATTATAAGGTGTAGATGGTGCTTAGCATTTATGAAACTTCCTCTCAACTTATAGGTCATGCTAATAGGGTTGGCTGCTCCATGATACTTCTAGAAAGTCATAATCAATGTTACCTATGCACACACACACACATACACACACACACACACACACAAGTTTGGCTTCACATAATCCTTTACTTAACATTGCATGAGTCTGTTTTGACTCATTATGCTTAAGCAGATTCAAGAATTATTTCTTGACCCAATTTAACTCAAGCCACAAAGAGAATTGTGCCCTAACTAAGAGTCAGGCCTGACCCAACTTGGTTCGGTTCATTGGGTCCCCTTACCTGCAACTCCCTTAGGCCCATTGCTTAGCATTCTAGGTGACATTCTTTGAGCCGGCTTGGTCGTATGTTGTGTTCTTAAGCCAAATTTTTTGTTTTCTTTTTTAAAATTATCCATTATATTTAATTTATTTTTTATTTTTAAATTTATTTTTTTATAGTTATTAAAATAACAAAATATTTTTCAACTACTAAAATAATAATACATAAACAATCAATAATAATGAATGTGAATGAATGATGTTATATGGCATAATTATACCATATGTAAATAAGTGATATAATAAGTAATCAAAATAGTAGATATTTTGGAGATAGACTCTTGATTATTAGCTACTACATAAAGAGTTATCAAGGAGTTATTGATATATCATTGAAGTCAAGCCAAAATAGTCATAAACACGTCTTGACATTGCTTCATTTTTTTTATTGTTCAATGAGATATTTAGTTCAAAATTTTATAATTGATTGATCGTGTAAAAACTTAAGATTTATGATATGAAAGACACTCGAGAATAATATTAGAGAAAGTAATATAATGATTTTGTTATCATCAAATAAGTGATGCCATTACCAAGTAGTATACGATAATATGTCAAAAATTTATTTTAGCTCATAGATAATTAAAAAAGACTTAGGTTCAAAAAATATATCCATATAAGGGCATACTCAAAGGTGTTATAAGTTTAAAATTAAAAATCTTAGGATCATCGAGTAAATAAAAACTTTCTTTCAAACTAAAATCTTGTATTAATTTAAGCAAAAGAGAACTCAACCCAAAGGAAATTTAGTTTAAAATAATACATTTCTGATCACTCATATTGGTAATGAAGTGGTAAAGTACATACATAAGTGGAGTTTATAAAATATCAAACAAGGAATCACACGATTACATGCACTAACAAGATAATTAGATGTCATGAATATAATTTTTTAAATATGAAATAACGCATCTAAGTTATTTTTTGATAATTTCATACTTTTATAGATATTAGATAATGTGTCAAGATCTCCTCTTTTTAGCCTCTTGCTCGCCTTCTCAAGGCACCTCCAGAATCACATCATTAGATTTCGCACACACAACACGCTTGTATCACACAAGTTTGGTGACAGCTCTTCATTATTTCATTCAAAAATTTATTACTTACAATATGGTGAGCATCCTTATATATAGAGACCTCAAGAGTATAAAAAAATTTGTTAAGCTAAGAATATAAAATGATATTTTAGAATTCTAAGACAAATTTTTGAACTTTTAAAAGATATTTCAACTCTAGAACTGGTAGATGGTTTATCCGAGAGTTGGATTCAACAAGTTTGTGGTATAGGTGGAGAGGCATGGGTTGATTGTAAAGTAGAAGTATTAGGAATAGTGGAACGAATGGTACAAGTTTGAGAGCAAAAAGTAGATGAAGGAATCTCACGCTTATAAGTATTAATCTTCTAAGTTTTTTTTACATCACAAGTCATTTGATATGTCTTTTCTAAACTAGTAATATTTCTTAATTATAACTTGGCTTGAATGGACTCCCTGAGCTTAGCTCGAAATCAAGACAATACTACTCGATTTGACTCTTGTACACCACATCTAAGCACATAATCCTTAACTTTAGCAACATACTCATTAACAATCTTTAAACCTTAAGATAGGCATTGCCAATTTTCTAAAAGTTCACTTGAATATGAAGTTGGAACATATTTAGCTATTAGGTGAATCTTGAGGTATTCGTACGACTGAGGTAAAGCTTAATCTTAATCAAGATATCCTTTTTCTAATGAATGAATAAATAATTTAGCTATGATGTGAGCACATTTTTTACAAATTGAGAATTTTGATGCTCACTAAGATCATATCAATCAAAATAATGCTTCATTCTTATTTCTCAACCTTATTATGCTTTAGGGTCTAAACTACCATTGAGCTTCTATTTTAACCATGCTAATCTGACAATCATCATCCCTATCATTATTCTATTATGGGTTTATGGAGTAGCTCAACACCTAGGTCAATATTTCAATATGTTAGATTCATTTTCAGATGACATTTTTATGACTTCGAAGTCACTTGTCATAGGCTTACTTAATCTACTTATTCCCCTCAATCTATTATCTCTTATATTATTAGAATTGGTTTAGTCGTGTTTCTATGGTTACTCTTAGATCTTGCATCAAATGAGTTAGTTCTAAAATTACATGTTGTATTACTAAGTCCATGGCTGATTGTGATGGTCGAGAATCAGATATCTAAATTATTTTCTAAATTAGTGGTCATAAATTATTAGGTTAAAAACAAAGTTCTTAATTTGAGATTATAAAGAAAAAAATAAAACAAATAAATCCTGAAATATAAAATAAGAGATCATATAATTAAAGAGATGTGATATTTTTATATTTTAGTTTTGAAATATTTTTATATTTTTTATTTATATTAAATGTTATTATATCTTAAATGATCATCATTTTATATTAATCCCAATATATTTTCTCAAGCAATATGTTAATAAACTTAACAATGTGATCTTTTTATTATTAAGATCCCATACAATTATCTAGGGTTAATAATTATATATTATAAAAAATAAAAGAATAAGATTTTAAATAGATAATTTATTATTATTATTGATGATTTATTTAGATTATCGTTAGTAATAATTATTTCATTAATTAAGGAATGAAAAGAATGATATTCTCTTCATTTAAGATGAATGAGTTCAATAAGAGTTAATAATTATGAAAAAGAACTAGAATAGAAGTAATAATATAATTCTTTCTCTTTCTTTGAACTTGAAAACTTTAAAACAAAAAAATAAATAATTAATTAAACAAATATTATTAATTTATGCAAGATATGTTGAACGAATTTGATGATTAAGCTGATACAATATTTCATATTTAGTTTTGCTTTAATTTAATATATTTTTAGATTATTATAGATTATAATGGATCATACCAAATTTTATAATATTTTTATACATGCATATTTTATTATTTTGTTTTTCTTTTTATGAAGGATAATTTGATCATATTTTTAATATATGTTTTGATTTATATATATTTTTTATAAATATGCTTCATAAAATAAAAAAAATGAGAAAGTTTATTTAATAAAAAAATTTTGAAAAGGTTTGGTGTCTCAAAAAACACATTTTCATTTTTATCTCCTTTATTTATTATTCTCACCATTATCTTGTTACAAAGTATCTATCATACTCTTATCCTTAATCACTAACTCGTATTTAATAGATTAATATAACAAAACTTATTAGATCGACAAATTATTAATAATATGTCTAAAATTAAGAACATCTCCAAATTATTAAACACTAGAACAAAGCATCCTAATGATTGATTGGTTTGGTTAAAGTGGCTTGAGGCATTTTTGTAAATTGTTTATTTCTTCAAATTTCTATTAATGCTTTGTTAATAAGTGATGATGACCTTTCTCTTGACCAAGTAAAGATTATATGATATTTTATTCTTCAAAATGTTCATGATACGTCACAAGGTATTCATAATATATTATTTTATGGTGACAAAAAATAATAATTATATTTCTATCTTAGTAGCATAAAAAATCCTTTTGGATATTGAAAACAAATGAATTAAAATTCGATATGTTTTAAAAAAAAAATTATAATATAAATATTTATTTTAATTTGTATAAGCCATCCCGACCCGACCCGACCCGAAAATGTAGTTAACTGTGACCCAATTACCAGCCTGTCACCTATCTAACAGTTCATTTACACCTGAAGCCAATACGGAGTTGCCGACTGCCGTCGCGTCGTTGTCGTCATCATATTCCCGATTCTGCTCGAGGAATTTGTTCGTCTCATTGATTGTCGTTCTGATATTAATCTCTTAGATCTGCACTACACTCGCGCTCCACTCTCGATTGGCTTTCTCGTCGATTCCTTCGCTACGAGCTTCTGCTTTGGTGGATTACCTGTCGGGGAGCTGATCTGTAGGGTGAGTTGCACCGCGATTGGATTTGCTATTTTCTCCATGCTTTCTCTTTCTTGATTATGGATCAGATTCTTTTTCTCTGTTTACCGGATCTTGCTTGTCGTACTGTTGTATGGCATTGTGGATTCGAAATATAGTAAGTAGTTAATTGCCCAGGCTTACGTCGTTATTCTATTTTTTTTTAGAATGAAATGGAAAGCTAAATTAGAAAGGGATCCATGAGATTTGTGGATGTTTGCTTCGTACGACCGTGATATAATTGGAATGTGCTGTTGAAATTATTTAGCAAAGTATAGTTCAGGAGACGAGCAAGCTTTTTCTTGGCCAGATGATTTGGAGATTACTTTGCTTAAAGTGTTTTTTTAAGTGATGTTAGGTGATTTGTTGTCTCTGAAATTTGATGATTGTTAGTCAATAATTCATTTCCATGTGATCCGAGTTTTTAAATCTCATGAAAATTGAGTGGTTCGATATGACTTTTTTACCTTTCACCATATTTTTGGTACCCGTCTTCCTTTTTTATGCCATTCTGCTAATTTAGTACTAAAATACCTTCGTATATTGTGCATTTTTTGAGCCAGAAATGATGCTACTCCTTATGTTAGGCCAGCTAGCTTTAATGGACAAATTATTAAGCTTTGTGGGAAAACCAAATAAAGATCCTAAAATTATCGAATTATTTGTTTTTCAAATTAGTTCTAGCTTTCTTTTTTTATTTTTTTGTTTCCTTGGATTGGTTTCCTTATGTTTAAGGATTTAATTAGTTTCCTTTTTCTTGAGTTTCTTTATGCTTGAGATTTTTATAAGTTTTCTTTTCGTTTTTCTTCATTTTTCTTATTTTGTGAAGGGATAGTTTTCAAATGTAGAAAAATTGGTTATTGTAATTTGTTATAAGAGATTGTAAGTTGATTAAGATTAATAAAAGAGAAAATCATTATTTTCCCATTCATTCTTTTAGATTTGTGATATTAGAGTTGGTCCTTCCACAAGTGTGAATATCAATGGCTACCAATGTTGATCGGATGGCAAACTGCACATTGTCGACAACAAAATATTTTGGGATTTTGATTGTTTACAACCCTCAATTATTTGTTGTGAGTAGTCTTCCCAAAAACCCCTAAATCTAAATCACCTCTCATAAATTAAATGTGACTAATTTTATATAGTGGTATCAATATGTTTTGTTTGTAATCAAGGACAATGGAAAAATCATTTAACAAGAGCAATGGCAACACCTCCATCAACATCAACCAATTATAGTGTATTTGAAGTACAAAATTCTGTTGTGATGGCATGGTTAATAACCTTAATGAATCAAAGGATTGGGTACTTTTACGAATTCTACCAAACAACAAAAGAAGTGTGGAATGTAGTGAAAGTGTATTCAAATCCTGAGAATATATTACAAATTTTTCAAGTTTGCTTCAAGATTTGAAACACTCTAAAGATTATGTTATCCATCACCAATTATATTAATATGCTCTCAAAACTATGATAGGAAATTAATTTGTTTTGTAATGTCAATTGGAAATGCCCTGATAATAGTGTCCTATTGACTTGTGGCTTTGGAGATCTTGGTGTACACGAAGATAGTCGAATTACTTTATTTAGCAAAAGTCTTTAGGCCCATTATCCATATCACAACTTTTTCCCAACTAGATTTTTGTAGTAACTAAAGTTGTTTTGAGAATAATTCAGTTACTTAAGAAAAAAAATGCTTTCTTTGGTTATCTTAGAGTTTCATATGTAATCTTCAACTTTAATGTGCTTCCCTCTTCAAATTTTCTTTTGGTTTTGTGATATTTTTCAAAGGACAAGTCTCTTCTATGTCTTCAACCTTTCTATTAATGGTTTGTTCCCTCTATTGTTCGTGTTGAACATTCTTCTCTTTTACTTAGCTTTGATAATATAATAGCCATGTTAAATCTTTTATGATATACATGCAAAACCAATTCTATAGGATCCTTCCAAATTCGAATTAACTTTAAATAAGAATTTTAATTTGTATTGTAGTGTTCTTTTTAACTATTTTAATGTAAGGTTTCTAAGTCTAGTCTAAATTGGAAAGGCTTTTAAAGTAAGGTTTCTCGTTTGTACTTTAGTATTTTATAGGCTTTCCACTATGCGGGTGATTAATCATTTACTACAATCATTCTTTGGAATTTTTTTGCAGTATATTTTGACGATATACTAATACATAGTCTAAATAAGGAGAACGCTTGGATTGTTTGATGTAAGTGTTAGAGGTTCTTAGAAGAGACATGTACTATGTCAACTTAAAAATACATGTTTTTTTTACCTTTTTTATATAGTTCTTGTATATAATATTTTCAAAAAAAGAATATCAATACATATGAAGAAGGTCAAAGCTATTATAGAATATCTATGAAATTTGAAGTTTTCATGGATTAGGTTCATTTTATAGTCAATTCATTAAAGGCTTCATTATGATTATAGTAATAATGATTGAATGTCTGAAAAAGAGTGAGTTATAATGAGGGAAGTTGTAGAAAAGGCTTTTGGATAGATCAAATATGCTTTGATCACGTAATAGCATTACGCTTACTAGACAAAGTATTTGAGGTGGTGTGCAATGCTTCTGATATGGAATAGGGGTATTGTTGAGCAAGGATGGACATCCTTTGGCATACTTTAGTGAAAAACTAAGTAAACCAAAAGAAAAGCATTCAAATTGTGACAAGGAGTTCTATGTGGTGGTGCAGGCTTTAAATCATTGACATCATTATTTGCTATCAAAAGAATTTATATTATATCATGATCACCAAGCCCCTTCACAAAAGAAACATAATGTCATACATGCCAAGTGTATACAACTTATTTAGGATTATACCTTTGTTCTAATGCATGGGGGTAAGAACTTTGAACAAGTTGATGGATGGACGTTATTGTATTTATCTATTATTATTATGAAGGTGATAGTGTTTGATAAGTTGAGGGTTTAATATAAGTAATACCATGATTTCAAAGAAGTATATATGTACATAAATATGAGCCAAAATCTTCATAAGCATGATTTTCAAATCGGAGGTGTTCGTCTTTTAAAAGACTCTAATTTATGCATTCTTGACTCATCTTTGAAGAATTCTCTAATGAAGAAGTACATGATGATGGTATTGTTGAACCTTTAAGTAGGAACAACTTTTTATTCTTGCAAGAGGATCAATTTTATTGGCCCAATACGAAGATGGATGTTGTCAAGTTTACCAAATGGTCAAATGAACTAGATAGAATACTATATTTTGTAATTATTTGCAATAACAAATGGACCATGAAGACTTAAGCATGAAATTTTTATTCTACATGAGGAAATGGCTCGATATTAATGGTATTAGGCAAATGTTTGAACATGATACATTTTATAGCATGCATTTGGGATGTCTCAAATGTTTTTAAATTCTTAACAGGATAATAGGTTTCATAGACCTCCAAAAACAATATTTTAAACATTTTTGCTTGAAATATTTTTTTTCGAACAAGACCTTATGGACCAATATAGGAATTTGATTATTGTTTTTCTTAAGTAGTCATCCATAACCGCGTGGATAGACATAGCTAATAAATCGGAGTCTAAGGAATCTATTAGGGTGTTTAATTTCAAGAAAGCATTAAGCATATGGTACCTTACTACTTGTTTTTGAATTTACTTATAATGTTAGCATCAGTAAGTCCATTGGTCACAACCCATTTAATATACTTATTAGATATGAACCTAGAAAACCTATTGATCTTATGGAATAAATTGTCATATATAAAACCAGTGAATTTTGCATTATCATGTATATAATAATGCATGACTTGCATACAAAAATTTAATGAAAGCTTACAATGAATAATGAAAAATATAAAGCACATGCAGACTCACCCAAGGTTGAATTAGTTAAGAGATGGCAATAGAGTAATGATAAGGGTAAACCCAAAGAGGTTTCTATCTGGACACTATAAGAAACCAAATGTTAGGAAGATGGGTCAATAAATTTCTTATGAGAATTCGAGAGAATGTTTATGAACTTGAATTGCCTACAGACATAGGCCTTACTCTTATGTTCAATGAATTAAATTTAACATTGTATTAGAAACAAGGTCATAATATTTCTTTTCCTTGATTTATGTCATTTACACCTCTTTTACTTTCCATGTGAAGCCATCTTTTGCTAGATCCTAACATATGTCACACCATCTCCTCAAGCCTTTCTACAAATAATAGACCAAGTTCTTTTGCATGGAACAATGGATCATATCTTCCACTAACATTCTTGGATGTTGGTTCACAAATGGGGGCAATTAATGATAGTTGATAGTGCCACCATTTGTATCTCAAAGATGTTGAATTGAAGCCATTCTTGATGGTCAGATAGTGATTCATTTAGATGGAGTTTAGTTGTATTTCATATGATAAAAGGATTTTCCAATTTTTAAGGATTCATGAGTTACACTTTAGGAGATGGAAAGGTTTTCTTTAGATTTGTTAGAGTTTTAGTGTGAGAAATAATTAAGAGTGATTCCTTCCTAGCGGATGTGACTCAGAGCTCAAGAGATATAGGCATGTATGAAGATTATCGAATTGCTGTGTTTAGCGGACATCTCTCAGCTTAACATCTAGAATATCTAGATTACAATCTTTCCTTAACTAGATCATGTACTAGTTAAAGCAGTTATTGTAGCCAATTTTGATTGTGTTTATTTGTCATTGTGTGTGAGAGTCACAAAATTACTTTTGTGTGAGGTTTTCTGTGTCATATACATACTATGTGATGATCTGTGGTAAAATTTGTTGGGTTGTGATCTCGTGAGTCATGGGGCTGTTTTGATAAAACTACCTTAAGTCATCCATGTATTGCATGAGATAGTCCTCTAGTGTTTTATGTGAAATCTCTAGGTTTGTTGTGATACTTCAAATTTTGGTTGATATTATGAGATTGCAAAAAAGATGACTCGCTTCGATGTCTTCTACTCTATCAATTTTTTTTAGTTAATGTTTCTCTATGTTATTCATGTTGATTGTATCTCCATTATTTTTAGTTTTAATGATGTTATAATTATGTTACATTTGTTATATTGTGTATATAACTAAATTTATAAGATTTTTTTTTTGAATTAATGTTATATAAAGGCCTTAATTTTTACTTCGGTATTTTTTGTAAGTGTTCTCTAAGTATGATTTTTGACTTTAATCTAAATTGAAAAGGCTTTAATTGTAATTTAGCTTATTGTTTATATGTTTCATGAATTGCAATTTTTCATAAGATATTCATTTACATCTGACATTGGAATGCATTGTAGCACATTTTAATTAAAAAACTTGGAAAAACTAAGTGTTCAAAAGACTTTTAAGTGTTCATTTTAAAAAGCTTATCTAACCTTGAGTCATACATCTAGGAAAATAATAATCCTTCATTTTTAGATGTCGCATTAACATGTGTTTACTTTCATGCATACTGCACAATATTTAAAACATTACAATTTTAAAAAACTCATATTTAGGAAGTTGATTTGAAATTAGGCAGCATCACCTATACAACGGGATGTTAGAGAGTGATCGAACACTTGATTTTTACAAGGCCTACATTTGCATCTTGATAATGTTCAAGAATATGTACTTGGCACAAAGCCTTTACTTATGCTAAAGGAATTATTTGTTGAAGTTCAGCATGAAGAGAGAAGGCAAAGTTGATTTCTTTGTCATTACATAACATAGAAACCAAGATAGTAGTACAAGGATTTACATTCCTTACAAGCCACAACATGGGCCCCAAAAGGAATTTGTAAAAATGATTACAATTGTGGTGTGAGCATTGTACCAAGGACATGAAAATATTCATGGCAAACCACAGATTGGGAACCACAAAGTTAGAAGAGAAAGAATGCTTATATGGCTAAGTTAGCAATTGGTGTTATGTTCCAAACATTTATAGAAAAGTAGGATGGAGGTTATTTAAAAATTTATAACTTCCTCATTGGTTATAGATGAATCCAAAACTATCTCATCAACCTCTAATGGTTTTATAGCTCTTACAATACATAAGGTTATTTTTTTCTTTTCTGTCATATAAAAGACCATATGATACTTGGATGATAGACATAAGTTCTTCAAATCATATAACAAGTTCCAATATAGGATTCAATAACTATAAAACATATGTAAATAAATTGTTAGGATTATAATAATAGATGGATCTGCATATATGACAATTGGGTGAGAAGATATGGAACATAATGGGTAGAAGATTGGGATTGTAATAATCAATTAGCAATGTAGAAGAGCAAAATGATCTCTATTTCTTGTTAAATGTTGGTTGTACTTCGAGTGTGAAGTTATCTATTGATTTTTTTCTTTGTTTTATAAATCTAATGTTCAATTGTTATATAATAGATTAGACCACCAACGTTTTTCTAATTGAAGTGTATGTATCCTAGTTTTTTATTAACAAAGATTTTTTATCATTTTATTATATGATCATTTTACTCTTACAAAATAAACTCATGAATTTTATTCACCTCACAAATACAAATCATTTAATCCATTCCAGTTAATTCATGGTTGTGCAACGTTCATTATGAGTATTAATTTAACTAGAGAACGATAGTTTGTTATATTTATTAATGATTATATTTAGGTATGTTTGGTCTATTTGATGAGAGAAAAATCAAGAGTGACAATAATCTTTAAATAATTCCATAAGGTTGTTAATAATGCTTTTCAGTCATTCATATATATTCTTTGAACAAGTGATGATAAAAGAGTATTTTTCTCATGAACTAAATAAATATCCCCAAAAATATGAAATACTCTGTCAAAGTACATATGCATATATATTTGAACAAAATGAGATTGTTCAAAAAAATTATTAGTTATAAAAGTTGTTTGATTTATCATGTTAGTTATTTTTTTAAACTCATTTTGGGGTACAACCATTTTTACATTAGTATTTCTTGTAAACAATATTTTCTTCAAAATCTTAAAATACTAAATGTCAATTAGTGAATTGTTGTTTATCATCTTTCCTCTAGGGTTTACAATTCTCTTAAACCTCATGTGTTTAGGTTTATTATGTTTGTCCATGATGCTTAAGTCAACAAGAGAACATTGATCTTAAAGCATTGAATTGTGTCTTTATTTATTACTCCACACAAAAGGGTTATAATTGTAATTATCCTCTAACAAAATAGTTCTTAACCGCATGAGATGTTGTCTGTGTAGAAGATCAAATATTTTATCTTTTAGTCTCTCGTCAAGAGAAAATGATATATAAGGAGACAAATATTGGGATCCCAATTTTTTTGAGTGTTTGCCTTTAATCATCTAGTCTTTTTCTTCTTAATCTGATTTTGAGTTCAAGAATAGTAGTGAACTAAGTTAAGAGTGAGACTTCATCACTCCAAACCCAAACTCAATTTTGTTTACTTTAGGAGACTACAAGCTCCAATGCAAACTCAAGAGTATAAATCAATGATAGGACCCACTACTATGGACAATCATGAGGGAAAGGAAAATGAGGCATGTCATGAGGAAGAAAGTCCAAATAGTGATTTTGATCTTTCAATTTCCATATGGAAGAGGGTAAGGTGTCATACTAGGAATTCTAGATATCTTATATTGGATTATGTTACATATTCTATGTTATCAAAACATTTCAAAGCCTTTGTTGCCAAATTTGATGAGATTCAACTTCCTACAATTGTTAATGAGGGACTTCAAGATTTGAATTGGAAGAATGATGTGTTGGAAAAGATGAAGGCATTTTAATGATGATGATACTTGAGAGATGGTAAAGTTATTATACTGAAGAAAACAATTGGCAGTAAGTATTTTTACTAAAATGTAGATTGTATGGAGTTGTGGAATGGTGTATGCAAAGATTAATGGCATAAGGTTTTACTCAAACCTATGTAGTTGATTAAGAAAAGACCTGTATCGGTTTCGAAGCTTAAATCAATTAGAATTCTATTATCTATTGTTGCTAACTCTGAATGAAGACTACATCAACTAGATATTAAAAGTGTTTTCCTCGGTGGTATTTTAGAGGAGGTGTATATGAGGGCTTATCTTGAATTTGAGACAAAAGAAGATTCTGACAAAGTATGTAAGCTAAAAGAAGGCTCATTATGATTTGAAACAATCTTTTCTCTTGATTCATGCAGTTTAGCATTATAATGAAAATCTTAGATGTAACTAAGTGCAAGTTAATCATACCTTGTTTGTAAAGAAGAATGAACCAAGTGAACAAGTGGTACACATTGAAATGTAGATGATATGGTGATTGAAGGTGGTGAGGAAGTGGAGATTGGAAATCTTAAGGACTTTGAGACGAATTTATTGTGCAAGATGTTGAAGAATTTAAATGCTTTCATGGAATGGAGATCTTAAGAAGTCATAAAGGAATTTTTATTTCACAAAGAAAGCTTATGCTTGACTAAGGAAACAAGAAAACTTGGACATAAATTTTCCAGTAGTCCTTAGGATGTCACTAAAAGCATAAGATGTCAACTAGTGATCCTCAGTTAATAAAGAGAACTATCAGTGTTTGGTATGGGTCATGATATCATATATTGCCTTTAGTATGAGTGTACTAGGTTAGCTTATGCTTGTAGTTTAAGAAAATTGGAGTTAGGGATGTCATTGTTTTTTTTTTTGATATGTAACTTGGTCAGGAGCTACTGATGATAACAAGTCAATAATTGAGTGTTACATGAAAATCTGTGGTCATCTAGTGACTTGGAGAAACAAAAAGCAATCTATGGTTGTCCTAAGCAGTGGAAAAGCTGAGTATAAAACTGTAGTTCAAGGAAAATGGAACTTATTTATATATAAATGTTGATTGACAGATTTAAACATGTCAGCAGCAGGGCTATGAAGTTGTTTAGCAACAACAAATGAGTTATCAGAGTTGCTCATAATCTAATCTGATATGATCGAATGAAACATGTGAAGATTAACAAAAATTTCGTCAAGACTAAGATTGAGAATAAGAATGTATGTCCATTCCAAGTCCTAAGAAGCTAGTGCTCTAACCAAAGCTCTTCAGAAGTCACTTTTCGATACGTGTTAGTAAGATAGGAATGCTTGGTATCGATTCATCAGCTTGAGGGAGAGCACATGAGAACTAAATAAAGATTTTACAATTATGGGATTATCTTTTAGTTAAATTAGTTATAGTTTTCCTTTTTGAGTTTTCCTTGTGTCTTGTAATTGGTGTGCCTATTTCTTGAGGATTTTGTAGTTGGTTTTCTTCTTCCTTAGCTTTCATTATTTTGTGAGGTTTAGTTTCCAAATATAAGAGGATTGATTATTATATTTTGTTAGAAGAGATTGTGAGTTCATTATGATTAATGATAGTGAATATCATTATTTTCTTCTTCTTTTGTTTAGTTTTATCGACTAGTATTTAATGGAGAAAATTCAATCAAACCTTAAATAGTTATATTCTTTAAGAATTATCAGTTAAATATTTGGTATTTTTCCCATTGGTATAACTGGCTAGATTGCATCTTGAGTCTGTTGAAATGTGCTGTAACAAAGTATAATTTCTGAAATCCCCTGCCTTAGGTTATACATGTGATTTTTACTTTTGAAGGGTGTTGCTTCGACTTGCATGGTTTCTTTTTGTTAGATCTAAACTTTGAAAACAGAAAGGTACGTCGTTGTTGTCAGCATTGTATTGTAACCATTTCCATTTTTTTATAATTTATAGCACTTTATTATTTTTCAGTTTTTTTTTGTCCTGTTGATTAGTCTGGGTTTGTCATATTTGATTTGTAAATTTTTGCATGGTAGGATTCAGTTAGTAATAGTATACCACAACAATGAGGGGGAGAGCTGATGGATGGCAAAAGAAGCATGTGGTGCCTTTGGCTTGTGCCATTCTTTTGCTTTTAGGCTTTCTTTTCATCTATTATGGTGGTTCTGGACGGCAACAAGCTAGCTCTGCTTTAGATTATGGTAACAAATTCTCAAGATCACTTGTTTGGATTGGTGATGATGATGGAGAAATTGGCAAAGCCGAAGTTTCTTTTGATGGCCAAGAAGAAGATGGCATTGTTGCTCCTAATAGCTTCCCAGTAAGTCATTATTAAACCTACCATGTTGTTTGTGAATTGATGCTGGATTCCACCTATTTGATACGTATCCGTTTTACTTGCGAAGGTGTGTGATGATCGGCATATAGAATTGATTCCTTGCCTTGACAGACATTTAATATACCAAACAAGGCTGAAGTTGGACTTATCTTTAATGGAGCACTACGAGAGACATTGCCCTCGGCCTGAAAAGCGCTACAACTGCTTAATCCCTCCTCCACATGGTTACAAGGCATATTTGATCATCTCTTCTTGAAATCTGTCATTCTCATTTGAGAGCATGTTATATTTTAATGATCCTAACATCGTGCTATATTTTTATTTTTCTTTTGATTTTTGCATTATAGATTCCAATAAAATGGCCAAAAAGCCGAGATGAAGTTTGGAAAGCAAACATACCACATACTCACCTTGCACATGAAAAATCTGATCAAAATTGGATGGTTGTTAAAGGTGACAAGATACTTTTTCCTGGTGGTGGAACCCATTTTCACTATGGAGCTGACAAATATATACAATCAATAGCAAATGTAAGTTGATTTGGTGATAACTTTAATTCGATAATGAGCAAAAATTCCAGAAGAAGTAGAGCCAATGGCTTCAAATATGAAATTAAAGATAAATTCATTGCTATTTTAGATGTTGAAATTACTGCTATTAATTTATAAATTTGTTTTTGTATATTCTTTTCAGTTGCATCTATTGTGAACTGAAATATTTAAAAGCATTGTTCTATGTTTACAGATGTTGAACTTTTCAGACGATATGATCAATAATCAAGGAAAGTTGCGAACTGTACTGGATGTAGGCTGTGGTGTTGCAAGCTTTGGAGGATATCTTCTGTCTTCTGATGTTATAGCAATGTCTTTGGCTCCAAATGATGTTCATCAAAACCAGATTCAGTTTGCTTTAGAGAGAGGAATACCTGCCTACCTTGGTGTTTTGGGAACTAAGAGACTTCCTTATCCTAGTAGGTCATTTGAGCTTGCCCATTGTTCACGTTGTAGGATTGATTGGCTTCAAAGAGATGGGATCCTTCTACTTGAGGTAGATAGACTTCTCAGACCAGGAGGTTATTTTGCCTACTCCTCTCCTGAAGCTTATGCTCAAGATGAAGAAGATCTCAAAATCTGGAGGGAGATGAGTGCTCTTGTTGAACGAATGTGTTGGAAAATTGCAGCTAAAAGAGACCAAACTGTTATTTGGGTTAAGCCTCTTACGAATGATTGTTACATGGAAAGAGCTCCAGGTACTAAACCCCCTCTATGCCAACATGATACTGATCCTGATGCTATTTGGGGTGTTCCAATGGAGGTTTGCATTACTCCTTACTCTGAACGTGAGTTCTCTGTTGGTGAAATTACCTTAAATTTCATAATGTCAAATTTATGTAGATTTGTTTCCTTTTTTGATATCAAAATGTATCAAATCCTTTATAATAATTTCTTCTTTTCCTCCAGAGAACCACAGAGATGAAGGCAGCGGCTTGGCTCCATGGCCTGCGAGGCTTACTTCACCTCCTCCAAGACTCGCTGATCTTGGCTATTCAGCAGAGCTGTTCGAAAAGGATACGGTAAGTTGTTTTTAGTAACATTTTTACATTCATATACGCCTTTTATATCACACTCCCAACCTCCCATCTTCTTCAGGAAATTTGGCAGAGAAGGGTCGAAGCCTATTGGAATCTACTGAGCCCAAAGATAAAACCAAACACACTGAGGAACCTCATGGACATGAAAGCCAACATGGGATCATTCGCAGCAGCTCTACGGGAAAAAGATGTTTGGGTTATGAACGTTGTGCCTGAGGATGGACCCAACACTCTAAAGCTCATCTTTGACAGAGGCCTCATAGGCTCCGTGCACAACTGGTACTTGTGCTAAATTTCTCACTTCGTGCAGTACGTTATCTTATTCGTATTTTGTCAGGTGCGAATCGTACTCGACCTACCCTCGAACGTACGACCTCCTCCACGCATGGAACCTTCTCTCGAGCATCGAGAAGAAGGGATGCAGCGTGGAGGATCTGCTCCTGGAGATGGACCGCATCCTTCGTCCGACCGGGTTTGTTCTCCTCCGTGACTCGCGTGGGATGCTGGATCTCGTCAAGAAGTACCTAAATGGGCTGCATTGGGAATCCTTTGCCGAAGGGGGGGACCCTGAGGACGGAGAGCAGGTTCTTTTGATTCAGAAGAAGACGTGGCTGGTGGATGAGGACTCGC
Organism: Vanilla planifolia; assembly: GCA_023846275.1. Lineage (NCBI taxonomy): Eukaryota > Viridiplantae > Streptophyta > Magnoliopsida > Asparagales > Orchidaceae > Vanilla > Vanilla planifolia. Next base: position 2,732,651 of record CM043870.1, read on the forward strand.
AGGATTCGAGATGAAGAAGACGACTTCGTCTGAGGTTTGCACTCGTTCATGCCATTTTAAATTTTTTAGCATTTAAAACATAGAATTCATTGTGGGCTGCGATTTTTATTAACTTGATGCTTGTTTTACTTAAAACATGTAAAGATGAATAGCACTGCCCGTTAGATTTGAAAATGAAGTCCAAAAGATCAATTTTGATGTAAATTAAATCCATATAGTTTTAGTGAACTGAGCACATTGATACATAACTTATATTATGAAATTGTAAGAGAAATTTCAAATTATTGATAAATATTTCCTATAAAAAATGTTCAGCGTAACTGTTTTAGAACAAAAGGAAGTTGAAATCAATATATAAATAGTAATAAAACTAAGAAAATTTGATTTATATTTTCAAACAATTAAGCAAAAGGCACATCAAGACCTGTCATACAACTATTTAGGAGAACAAAAATCAAGAATATTTACTAAAAAATCATAAAAATCAAGATTACGTTGACAAAAAATAATAAAATATCTCAAACAAATACCTCCGTATCAAAACAATCCACAAGACCCACAATGCAACTGCAGCGAAACGCTGGATCTGAACCAAACATTTAGCATAAGCACAAATCTAATAGTGTCTAAATAAACATGGAAAGATTACATGTCTGCATGGCACATCTATTGAACTAAAAGCTCGAAACTGCACCTAAAGTATCCTCACCAAACACATGAAACCATCATCAGCCACAAAGTTAAAAGTCACATTTTCCTTGTAATTTTCTTTCAAGGAAGAAGATGAGCAGAAACAATTAAGCTCAAAACTTGGCAATCCAACCAGATCAGGCTTTGTCAATAATCAACAATTCCAGTAACTCGTTCTTCTTTAGCTTGGAATAGCGCCTGATGCCTCTTGTCTTTGCAAGTGCTCTCAATTCTGACACCTTCCAGGAGCTCAAATCTGTACTCTGCATCACAACAGATGCCTCAGAACTTCCCACCTTAGCTTCATCACAATCTGAAGCATTCCTTGAACTCTCATCATCCAAAGGTTCAAGCTTGGTCTCGGACGACTCTTCCACGGGCTCAAGCTCAAGCTCAAGCTCCTGCAGTTGCTCAGGCTCCAGTTTGGCGTTCGCTTCGGAATTAACACCGTCTATCTTCTTTTGTGTCTTGAGGGAAGACCCGATCGCTTCATCGGAAGAGAAGATGGGCTGAAATTTCACCCTGGGTATAGGTGACCTTCGTTTGAAACTCGAGACTGGCCTAGACAAAGGAACAACTGTTGGTTCGGGTTCGACGAAGATTGCATCGCCTTCCTCTTCGAATCGGTCGACCATCTGTGGTTCAGCGAGTGAATTGGGAGTCTCAGGATGGTTCGGATGGTTTGGATGTAATCCATTGCCGGTGGTAGTCTTCTTTCCTTGAGCTAAAGAGTGTTTCCTTAGTAATTGCAGAAGAGAGTCGACAGTTGGCTGTTCTACCGAACCTTCACGTGCAACATCAACTCTCTTCTCTTCTTTGGGTCCTGCTCGCACTCTTAGCTGTGCCTGCACTCTTTTGAAAAGCTCGACGATCTCCTTCTCCCTTTGCCCAGGAGATGATGTGACAGAATACCTCCGGTCATCATTGGTAGAAGGAGATGTAGGGCCATTTTTGTGAGGAGGATTACCCTCTAGGTTCTCAGGGTTCCCTATTTCATGGTTTTCTCTAGTTTTACTTGGGGAAACTTTGGACTGTCTTGAAAAATACACATTACGTTTGTTTGTAGTCGCTCTACATATCGACAAGCTCCTTGGATAACAAGAAATGGGATGTTTAGTCGAAAAATTAGCACCCAAGAAGAGTTTTTGACTATTGATGGAAGAGGTAGATGATATCATAGTCCCTCCATGTGCTCCTTGACAAGGAAGCAACTTCCAATCAAGAATCATGTCACCTAAAACAAAAGGAAGAACTTTTGAATTGGTCGAGATAAACTAAATTCAAGTTTTAATTGACACACCTCAGGTTTTGCATGAAGAATTTTCGATGCATAATAATGCTTTCAGAAGAAAATAGAGATGGAACAGATAAGGGATGTGAGGTAAATTTATGAATGAAAAATGCAATTTTAATGTCGTGAAAAGAAGACAAAACCATCATTCATGTTAATTATTTAAAAAAAAAGTGAATAAATGAAACGATTTTTTTGTGTTAATAAAAAAAATGTTAGAAGAAGAGGTGAAGACGCTTTCAATAAAACATGGTAGCTGAAAAGATAGTTTACAAAATACCATGTAGCCAACGTAACAGTTAAGGCACACAGAACAATTGGGATTGGAAAATTCTTAAGGGGTTGTTTTGTTTGGGGTAAGGAAAGCTAGGGTAAATCTTACCTTACCTCCCATTTGAATAAGAATTAGTAAGATAAATGAGGTTAATGGATGATAAGAAGTAGAAAAGTTTTGGGTAAGGCTGGGGTAAAGTTGCCTCAGGATGGGACAAGAAAATGTTGTAGTTGGTGTGATAAAGTTAGATAGCTTACCTCGGGTCTACCCCCAAATTAGATGGATGTTAAATATTCCACAACTTAACATAATTTCAGATTTCCCACCAAAGTTTAATTGTCAAAAAACTTCACAATCTATCACAAGTTTAACCTACAAGGAAACTGGTTCAATATCATATCAATTCAAAAAGATTTTTTGAGGGCATTATTGGAAAAATGGACTGGATTTACTTGAATCCCAAGAAAGTAGCCAAGGGGTGTCATGACTTGATGACCAAGAATCATAGAAGTGATTGGAGATATCAAATTGAGATGAATGTTTCAACTTGATAAACCTCTAGAACGGGCATAAACAACAATGTAGGGAGTCAAAGACGTGCACTCTGGTTGTCAAAGTTCACAAGAGACATCACGAAGAGACTTGTCTATCTCGCTTACAATAAGGATAGGATATCAAGAATAGAAAATGGTTACCTAGAAAGATTACAATTGTGGGAGGAGGTTTCTTGATAGTCTCTCAACATATTTAGCAATCTTTTACAAAACAAACAAAACCTAGATTATCAATGATCACCTCTTTTGTAAGGGGAAGACCTTACTTTATATGGTCCATCCCATCCCTTGGCATGAACATCTAATTATTAAATGTTAGGATACAATGATGTTCACATGATAAGTGAATCCAAGCAAACATGAGCCAAGATGCCATTAATGCACCAAGGACCCTCAACAACTAAAGGGAAGATTACCCAACATTGATGGATACCAAGGCCTTGATACCTCGAGGCGTGTGCTAAACTGGAACAAAGTAGACCTTTAGATGTGTTTACGATAGAGACATACCAGATGCTGCACAAGGCAATCATGGAGCACATGCCAACACTTCTGATTTTTCTTTATTGGCACAAGTCATTACGATTAGGTGATACATGTGTCGTGAGCCTATTGAAACCTTAATTATTGCACTACTAGTTTAATAATAACAAAATCATTATATTGTCTTATTAATACTTTTCTTCAAGTATTTCAGATCATGTATCTCAACATTCAATATGTAAATCGAGCTGAAATGAGTAGCTAGAGCCTATATTAAAAACAATTACGATGACTCATACAAGTACTCTGGTACGATGATAAAATAAAACTTAGGTGGAAGGGGCATACCCTATACTTAACGAATATCACTCAATACAACATTCTTAACAACCCAATCAATAACAGAGTTGGACCCCTCAATGCATTTGTAATCTTGATCCCTCTAAAGCAACTAATATTTATCCTAGCTAATTGAAATGGATCATCCTAATCAGTGTAAGCGGTCCTCACCTCTTCAAGAGAATAGATCGCCTAAGAAGGTCAAACTCTATCCAGATCCCTAACGAGTGTGGGAACTGAAGAATCACACAAGAAATTGCCTGAGATCATCCTAATCAATGAAAGAGGCCCCCACCTCTTCAAGGGAATAGATCGCCGGAGAAGAGTCAAACTCTATCCAAATCCCTAGTGAGTGTGGGAATTTAAGAATCACACAAGAGATAGTATCAAAAAAGTGAATAAATTGGGGAGCTTGGTCTTTAATTCAATGAGCTAATTAGTGATGTTTTGGTATTAACCATAATAAGTACTAAAATAAATATAAAGCATAAACAAACAAGAAAAAGATCATTTCTAAGTTATTTTTAACTTATCTTAGAATATAAGACCTACAACAATTTTCTTGTTCATTAGAATTCGATAAGGTTGAGTATGAGTATTAAATGCTTTTGAAATCATCATTCCACTCATATAAATTTAAGCTTAAGTCATACATTTCATCTAAATTATTTTATATACAAAATGTCTCAGAATAGAGCAAACTTGATAAATGATATCACTTGTTAAAACTTAATCAAGTTAAAAAAAATACAAATTAATTATGAATTAAGTGAAACTATATTATATGACTAATTCATATGTATAATAGGACAAAGTCAGACTTGGCAATCTAGTATTTGGGTTGATTTCTTAGGAAATTCGTATAATATAATATCTAGATTGTACTTGTATGATCTTAGTTTAACTAAGGTGTTAACTATGTTATGAAGTCTAAAGTTTTATATTTGGCTAATTTCGCCCATTAGATATAGTACGATCATATTTTTGTTTATAAGTGCATAAGAAATAACATATTTATACAAATGATAACTGATTGGTAGAATTTCGAAAATTTTATTATGGCTGAGTGCAAAATGCTTAAAGCTTTTGGAAAACTTTCTAATACTTATATAAAGGCGTCCAAATATAAGTAAAAAGGTTAATGTTAACTTAAGCAAATCATTAAAAATTAATCTACATAAAAATCATCATTGCAAAGAAAAGGGAGGAGCAAAGCCAAAGGATTAAAGCATATAGTCATTATATTCGAGCTCTTTGACATTTCACATTCCTACTAAGTTTCATATCATTTGCAGGTTATTCTATAGTATTCTTCCCAATGGGAACATTAAACTATATTGTATATCTCTTCCATATTGCTTTCACATCTATTTATTGTGCCTCATGAATTAAATTATATTAGTTTATAGGACTGAATTTTGAGTTTTGTTTTACTTTGATTCTTTGTCGTGTTGTTTAGAATTTTATATTTAATCTTGTATCAATCTTTTCACTACTATTAGAAAGTCTTTTGATCCAATGATTTGTAGAGTTTTCTAGTCCGATATCATAGGGTCTTCTAGCCTAGTGTTTTAAACTCTTCTAGGCCAATGTTTGCAAGGTTATTTAGCCCAATGTAACATTTTATCTACTCAAACAAAAGACATTTTTAGCATAAATCAAACCTTTGGTTGGGGTAAATATACATTTAAGTTTAGACAAAATCGCCTAAAACTCTTATTGTGTAATTTCTTATTTGTACTCCAACACAAAGAGTTTTCAAAATTAACAAATATTTCTAAAACAAATTTTATAAGAACCATAAAGAATATTAAAAGTCTTTCATTACAATATTTGTAGTTGTTTAAATTTTCAATTTTCACAATTCACCCATTTATTGTGTGGATATTACACTCACCAATTCTCAACATGACTAAATCATTTCTAGGCCAACCTCTCATATTATGTCTCCTACTATTGTGTATGGTTGAGGTTTAATTGTTTTGAACTAGATTTTGGATCTTCATTTATGTGTATTGGAAAGAACTACAAATTATCCTTGAAAGAACCCAAATCCTTCAAAAAAAGATCCATAATCTTTCTCGTCTTTTGTGTACCATGATCGAAAATAGCTCTTTAAAAGACCATTTTGGCCTATTTATAATCAAACTTTAGCAAGCACAACTTTTGCAAGTGCAACAACCTTTGGAATTCCTCTTCCTCTATTTAAGAGCAACTTGATTTCAAGCTACCTTAGTTTCCCACCCTATGGTTGCTTTTTCTAACCAAGCAACCCTATGTCACTACCACCATCTCTCTTTCAATGTACAACTTATGTTAGATCACAAGAGAAATAAATATGCACAAATAGTTTTCAAGTATGGTCAAAGATTAATCAAGTCAACTCAAAATAAGGCAAAGAAGCTATTGTTTTTATTGTTATTGCGATATAGGCTATGACAAGAGTGGTGCAGACTAAGGTCCCATCAAAATCATTAAAGCACAAGAGAGAGGTGGAAGAGGTTGTCAAGGTTTTGATTGGCATGTCTTCTTTAAAGGTCACAATGGAGTTGTAGTGGGGGTATGCCAAAGAGGATGCAACAATGTTTGGCATATTGGGATTTCATGTTGAAAAAGTTGAAACTATTGATGATGGTTGATGGAGAAACAACTAGCTAAACTCTTTGAAATGAATTTACATCTCTTTGGCCGCCTATTGACATCCTTTTTCAAAATATAATTGGGCATGGATTTTTCTCTTTTATGGATGGAAGGGGAGGGCTTGAACTCTAGTAGCAACTAAGTCACAATGATCTTTCACATGATGGAATGCTTGGATTCATATGAGATACCTAAGAATATGAAAGAAGCACAAATGGATATTGAAGCAACTAAATAAGATGGCAATAATTGATGTGGAATGATAGAAAATGCCAAGGTTTGTTGTGAACATCATTACAAGATATGTAAACTTTTTGAAGATGCTATTACGAATTAGACCAAACTAGAGAGGTTGTGACGAGAAATAATACCTTAATAACCAAATTGTGTGAGAATTCGAACCATCTCTTCAAAGATAACAATATAAATTGTTATGTGAAAAGCAACTTAGATGAGGTACGATAGTGGGTTAGATATGACAATTTAAATTAATATCACTTAAATAAACTTAAATCTAGTTTAGCTTGCATTCCCAAGAGCATCGAGAAGGAAACCATGCCTCAACATGCATGAAATACCATAAACCTAAAAAAGAACAAAGCATACGACCAAAATAGATTAACATTAACCAAAAGTAAAACCCCATGCTAGAAATTCATGAAAATGAACTTCTATGTAAGATTTTGACTAGCATTTAATGAACAATTAACAAAAAAACGAAATTGCAAATGGATGCATGAACTCAACTCGTCTCACCATAATTTAAAATCATTGTTATCATAATGAGAGTCTAATCCACATTGTTCATCACTTTCTTTTTAACTTCGAGACTTTCAACAAAATACATGTCGAACATCAATGATGTGAAGACAACAAATGTGAGACTTGTGACAACCATTCAAACAATGCCTAAGTGGTCCACAAGGTCCTATCATAAACAAGCATGAACACAAACCAATAGTTACTTTATCATATTAAGCATCACATGAATCACTAAATAAAACTCTGCTCAAACATGATAGAAAACAACAAGACAACATCTATGGGAGCCACAAATTGCATGAAACATATGATTCTGACTCATAAACCACTTGTTAATGGGGTTACATCAATTGGAAACCCAGGTTAACCTCAGCACACTATTAAGTAGACACTTATAAACACAAATGTTATAGCAATCAATAAAGGCCAACTATTTGTATAATAAAGATCCAACACTGTGTTCAACTTCTAATGTTAGCTCGTACTCAGTACTTTCTCTTGCAAGACCACCGAAACTGCCCATGCACTACCGCAAAGCTCTCTAATTGCAGTAAACCGCCAAGCTCTCTTTCTCTATGTGCTTGCTTTGTCCAGTCAAAATGATAGCAATTTTGGAGTTGTTAGAGCGCATAAACAATCTAACAAAAGAAAAAATTCTATTGGCCTTAACTAATCCAAGAGATTTAAACCAACCATCTCATCACACGCGGAAACCTAAAGATCTGACATCTAAGTCCTAAAAACATTAAAACTTAACGAAAATCAAAAACTAAGAAGGAAACCTAAAGGACTGTACGAAACAAGCGGCACATTAACAACTGCTGCAGGATAAGAGCGAAAACATACCGCAGAACTGAGAAAACCGGCTTCGACGCCGATTCTCCTCATCGACAAACCAATGTTAATAAATTAAGAAAAACGAGACCATAAGTGAGATCGGCCAAAGGCATACCTCCACGAAGAAGGAGAAAACAGAGCCCTTAACGCCGTTCTGATGGGGGTTGTCGGGGACGATGGGGAGCTTTCGGATCACTTCTTATATAGCAGCGCCTCGCTAGTACTGAAATCACAATAAATAAATAAATAAATATTTCTTTTTTATTTTTATTTATTTTACCATTTAAATAATTGTTTTAAAACAAATGACATGTCCAAAAAAGAAATTAATCAACATAGCATGTTTAAGGAATCATTAATGAGAGTGTCATTATGGGAGAAAACATATTAGGAGATTATTCGATATAAAAAATAGATTAATTTCATACAAAGTTAGATCACCCTTGCTTATGCATACCAATCCTAATAAACATAACAATATTCATAATACAATATAAAGTTTAATTATCGAAGTATATTATAGTTAGTTGTTTTCATCATTTTTCAATTCTAATTATCTTTTGTGCACCTCATCTCAATAATTACTCATCATTTCATAGGTTTTTTTTTCTCCTCATTGTAGGTTGTTTTTAGAACTTCAACAATTTTTTTTCTTTTTCAAGCCTTGTCACTCTTTTTTGCCGAGAGAGATTCATCAACTTAAGGATAATTTGGTTAAAATATATTATTAAATCAAAAGCTTAAACATATGTCTGGAGTCACGCGATTGTATTTTTCAAGCTCTTATGCTATATTTAATTTTCAAGAATGGACTAATACATATCTCACTTTTATGAATCAATCTATTGCTAAAATGTTATCTAATTCACATAGAACATTGCTTCCTTTTTAACTTTAAAACTTTAAAATAAATGTCGATTGAACCCACGTGACAATTTTGATAATCATTTAAACATTGCATAAGTGGTTCACATGAGCTTATAAGAAATAAAAAGCACATATACATACCAAGAATTACTCTATTGCATGGAGCATTATATGAATCACCAAAACTCTACTCAAATATGATAAATGACAACAATACCCATTCATGGGAACCACAAATGTAATATCCCAAAATTTTTCTCAACATAATATATTATAAATATTGAATTTAAGTTAATGTACTTATAATTACAAGTATTTGATGAAATAAAGTTATTTTTTAAAATATTTTTATTTTAAATTAAAATATTATTATATTATTTCTAGTTTGAGAAAAGAGTTGTGATTTCAAATAAAATAAAAAAAATTGTTTCAATATATTATTGAAAAAAATCTCTCTATAAGAAACTTAAATATTACAAACATCTTTTTGTAAATTATTGATTTACAAAATGGTAATTTTGTAAAGGAAAAGTTAAGGAAACAAAGAATATAAGAAAATGATAGAGAGAGAAGAGAAAGGAAAGGAGAAGTTGATGATTGGTTTAGGAGATTGTAAAAACTAATAGAGGATCTAATGTAGGTACTATTGGAATTAAAAAATATAGAGAAGAAATGTTCTAACAAAAACGATTTAAGAAAGAGTTATTATAAAGAGAGAAAGTAGAAGAGAAAAGACCAAATTTGGAAAGTTATGAAATGATTTGATTCTTTTTGTTGAATTACTCTTTTTTAGACACAAATTGGATGGAGTTCTAGCTTTGTATATATTAGAATTGTTATTTGAGAGTTTGAGTGAACATAGAGCTGATTTGGAGGGAATTTGAGCTAATTTTAAGTTTCTTGTCTTAATCTTGAAGGCATCGATTAAAAGTATATTATTATTAGAGTTAAGTTGGTTAAAAAAAAGGAGAGAATGTAAGTCCCAATGGGTTGAATATATAATAGATATAAAAACCTAATAATCTGATATAAATAGTTTGATAAAAATCATGAAATTAAGTTGGTAAGAATATAATTATGCATACTTTGATAGAATAAAGTTATTTTTTCTAGAGACATGATATTTATAGATTAAAATATCAATAAGTTAAGATGATCTTGAAAAGTATGTCTTAAATTTTTATTTAAACGTATCATTAGAATGATTTCTTCAAGGGAAATCTAATTGTATTGAATTTGTCTCACTATCATCTACTTCAATGGTCATATATGCATTATACATAAAATTAAGGTTTTAAGGACATCGATAAATATTATACTCATTACATAGTTTAATTGGTAAAGTATTATGTAGAGTTTATTTGGATTAAAGACAAGCAATAAACACAAGCAAATCAAGTTAAGCTAGATTACAATAAATTTTTAAATTATTTGATTCAATTAGTGCCTATGTCCATGCTAGTCAACTTAAATAGTTTTCATTAATAATCTATTATATTGTATCATAGCTTATAAGGGTAAATCTTATGATATCAATCCCTTTTTGACTAAGCTGGTAACAATACACTTTAAAAAGAAAAAAAATAAAGTAACTCACAATTATTACAACATGTTTTAACACAATAGATGTAACAGCCCTAGTTTTCTCTTATTTGTATTTTTATATTTTTTTTTATAGAAAGAGCTCTGTGAGACGAATCCAACGATATTTAATTTGTAATTTTCGGAGCTCTAATGAATAAATTATGAATTTTTGAAGATTTGGGATAAATTTGTAACGTAGAGGATAGATCTGTAATTTTTAAATGTAGGCTTAGTTCAAATCCGATTGGCGGAGGATATATTTGCAAATATAAAATTTAGAAGGGGTTTTCTGCAAAAACGTGGTTCACGAACCAAGGGCTTATCGGTTTCGACCGCGTTTATAAAAGGCCGACCCAGGTGCGTTTGGAAAAGCGTTTCTGCGAAAAACGACGACGAAGAGTTTGCTGGAGTGCGACGGCGAGATTTCGGAGAACATCTTAAAGAAGTTTCTGCACGCTACATTAACATCCAACGAGGATTCCGTGAGCATTGGACGCGACAGTAACGGCCGGCGAGGATTTCCGGCACGCGACAGTGACGGCCGGCGAAGGTTTCCGTAAGGTAAGAAATAATTTTTTTATTCGTCGTTAGGGTTACGTAATTTTTTCGGTGAGCGGGGGAGACCGAGAGGCGGAAGCCGAGCCGGATTCGATCGATTCAGCACATGAAACGGCCGATCCAGCGCCGGCGAAAGATTTCGGTTTCGCCGGACGCGAGAGAGAGAGGGGGGACGGCGTGAACAGGTCCAGGCTTTGGACCGGGTTACGCTGTTGAACCGGATGTCGAGGCGCGCGGTCCAGCACGCCGAGCGTCTGGTACAGCGCCAAGCACGCGCGGTCCAGTGTCGGGCGCGGGCGGTCCAGCGCCCGCGTAAGCCAGATTTATTTTTAGAAAAAAAGCCGTTTGGAAAAGCTTTTAGAAAGCTTTTTCTGCGCGGGCGGTCCAGCGCCGAACGTGCGCGCGCGGTCCAGCGGGCGGTTCAGTGCCGCGTAAGCCCATCTTTTGGGATTATTTTGGGGTGTGTTTGGGAAAGTTTTTAGAAAGCAATTTTGACTAATAAGCATATTTAAATTAATTATTTTTGTAGTTTACGGGCTTATAGGACATCAAGAAGAAACAGAAGTGAGTAAGACAGTTGGTACAGCAAATTCAGGTAGATAGATTTCTAACCCTGTGATGTAGCGCATTACTATGTATTTGCTTTACATGATTTTCTTTCAGTTACATAGTGTTTGGCTGTTCTATATGTTGATGTTTCTTTCATTTGCATGACAACTAAAAAGTGAAGAAATAATATGGTACAATATGCTAAAGAAAGGGATGAAACAATATAGCATGAAAGGACTTTTGATATGGTATGGGTTGATGTTTGGGAAATGACAAATATATAAAAATGGATTCCCAGAGAACATTATCCTCACCACTAGGCTCAGCGTGTGGGATCGCAGGGTATCGATCTTCGGATCAGATATCTGCCTAGTGTTATGTGCTATGACTCCATGATGATTACACCAGGCTCAGCGTGTTGGATCGCAGGGTATGGTACCATACCTGCCTGGTGGCACTAGGCTCAGCGTGTTGGATCGCAGGGTATCGATCTTCGGATCAGATATCTGCCTAGTGTTATGTGCTTGGTTGGATGCCGGCTATAGGACAGTCATTGATGATTGGATCCAAAGGATAATGCGTCAAAGGGAATTGGGCCCGGTAATAAGCACAATATAAGGAACTTGTATTTCTTTATGGCTTTCATTTGGCATTATCTTATATGTATGTATGACATTCATCTTTACTGTTAATGGTATTTGTTATGCCTTTTATTTTCTTGGTTAAATATGTGGATTTATCTACTGAGATTTATAAAATCTCATTTAGTGCTTACATCACAGGTCATGAAACCACTACACCGAGAATTGGGAATGATGCTGTTACAGGAGAGCCCTTTCCAAGAGATGTGTGAGAGGGAAAATTTTAGTGTGATTAAATGTTTAAAAACATGTCTTTATATATATACTTTGGATTTTGAGTTAGTGTTTGTCTTACCGTCGGGTCCCCACCTTTGGTTTGTTTATTTGTCCTCACTTAAATGCTGTATTTGGCGACTCTGATGATAACTTTGTGACATAATGGTATTAGATGTCGGTGGGGGCTTGACAATAGAGGTGATGAATACATATCATACAATTGTAGAATCTATATTGCATAATAATTAAATGATATAAACAATATTTGCCAAAATAAAATGATGCTTGATGTAATGTTGAAAATGAGCAATCCAACAATGACGTGATTGAATTACTATAATAAATAGTTCTCTAGGTTTAGTAAGACCTGTATTCAAATGTTTTGTATAATATGATCATTCAATTGATTTAGCAATCTGCACATCGTCGATCCATTCTTCATGTTTTATATCTTTATTTATATGAGTAAGTTAGATACAAATAAAGAAGTTCCAATGGCTTTAATGATATTTTTGAGACACTTTTACTAATCATTATATGTTTTGACATTGTATTGTACTAGTACATTGAAACCATTATATTAAGACAAACGAATACAACACTCAAATTGACACATATGATGCTACTATATGATAAGCACAAAATGACTCTAAATGACTTATTATATAAGTACGAGAAGCATCCTTGTATTGTACAATGCCGATTCTTAGTAATGTACTTATGTTTTGTAGATATTGTATCAAATGATCATAAAGATTGTATAAATACAATGAAGTTAAAGTCTGCTATTGAAATATATTTTATAAGTTCAACAATGATCATTACTATATGATAATTATTTTTTTAAGAGCAAATTTTTCGAAAAAATGCTATATAATATGATTATATTAACATAAATTATTATATGATCATATAATAATTAACTTAATTAAACTTAATAAGATAATGATACACATATGATAAACTTATCAAAGTAGTATGACAGCTTTGTAGCAGACTTTGTTCGAAAGCCCTACATAGAATTGAAATGTACGAATGTGATACATGTAATGCCATCATACATGAATATAGATTAACAATATTAAGATATCATATGATGGTCATACTCATACAATACAAATATTATAGTTGTACAATATACAAATACATTCATTTCTTAAGTAAAATAAGTTATACGTGATAAAGAATGTATAGTAAAAATACAATACTTTTCTTTTATTATATGATGTAGTCATTATAAATATAAAACAAAATCAATGATCTTATAAAGACTATTAAGTGTTCAACTAAGTTATAATATCATAAGAAGTTATACAAGTAAGATATATTAATCACACATGTTCGACCAAAATTAAGAATATATATATATGACTAATTTTGAAAGAAAACAAGCTATGTATTTCATACATAGAAACTTCTTGCTCATGCTCACAAAGAACTAATAACACACTTACAATGCATATACTTTATACGACCAAGTTTACACATTAATTCTAAATCTAATTGGCAATCACATCTATATGATAGACCCATCATATCTATACGATATCATGACAAACTTAAACTTTGGTTGTAACTGTAAGCAATAATACAAATCATATAAGTATGACATTAATTAACGCATCATATGATCATGAGATAATGAAGAACATGACATTTTAAATTTAATTTTATTAACTTAAACCTTGAACTTAATTTGAAATAATTTAAATTAATACTCTTAACGTTGTGGTTCTAATAGACTTAATAACTCACGACATGGTTTTGCAAAATAATGCATATATGTTTGAATGATTCTTAGATGCCATATAAATCAAGTGATGTTTTAACAAATCAAACCATGTAAGTTGACAAACTTTTAATGAACTACCACTCCACTAAGAGTTGAGAAGCCATGATATGCAAGTTAAATCAAGCTTACATACAAATCTTCAAACTTCTTTCAATTTTATGTGCTTGAACCTTGTTTTTTTCAACAATTACTACACTTAATAATTAAGACTATATACACAAGTACTTCAAATATCTATTAGTAATCGAGAGATTGGTTTTGTAATCATCATACTCAAGGGTGTTATAAGCTTTTTATATGATTATTTTGATAATTATATGATATACATATCTGTATTAGTTTTAGTACTTTTTACTTTATAGGTTGATATGAACTTTTATTGTATAGTTTATATAATTGGAGTTTTTGTTAAAAATTTTATTTATGAGTAATTTATTCTAAATTATTATAGATAATAATATTGATAATGAGTATGGTTTGGATTTTGTTTGATCGTCAAGTCCCCATTTAAAATTTTATGTCTTTATATATTTATTCGTTAATATTTAATCTCTTATTATAAGTTATTATGAATCAAGTTGGTGTGACCCTAATAACAAAATTTATGAAACATCTTATTATAACAAAACTTGGCTCATTTTATCATATTTGAGTCAAATATCATATGTTTAATGGGTTATATCAAACAAAAAGTCAAGTTGGCCCTAATATACTATTAAGGAAAATTTAATTGTGTAATGAGGATCCAACATTGTGTTCAACTTGTCATGTAAGCTTATACTCGATGCTTTATATTGCAAGACCAAGATGATAGCTGAGGCACCATTAATAAGTATTATAATTGTAGCACATTACCAAGCTCTCCTTCTTAATGTGTTTGCTTCTGCACTTTAGATGATGATGATTTTGGAGTTGATATAGCATTCCAATAATTTAAGAAAAAAAAAATCTTGCTTTTAACTAACTTGAGATGTTTGAAACAACTTATTAATGGAGCCTATAAACTAAGATAATATTTTGCTCTTTAAAGAAAGCAACAAAAATATAAGAATAAACACAATAAATTTAACTATTAAAAATATGAAATCCTAAACATAACAAGAATAATTATGTTTTAAAAATTTTAAGTGAATGTATATTTATCTCACAAAAGTCAAATTTCAAGAATGAACATAATTTATTTATTTTCTATTATCCTGTAGACCTCTCAGGATGCTTGCATTATGAGCACTTTCTTTTGCTGAGGAGAATAACTAGCTTGAGTCTTTAAATTTATTGATGTAGCGACCAACTGTGACAAGCGAGAAGGGGAAAAATGAAGCATGTCTGAGGAAGCTACTGTGTTACCAAAGTTGTTAGTTGTAATATAAGAGGTGTAGAATAAGGCATATGTGTGAGAAGCCCTTAATAACTCTCCGGGATAAGAGTCCTCTCAAGCACTTCAAATAGACTCATAGAAGATTTGCATTATCGATTACATGTCATATGGAATTTATGAGGGCAAGGAAATTGCTCAAACTAATTGAGTTCAAGGTTTGTTATTTTTTTAATAATAGATTTTAAATCGATAGAATTGATAACTTAAAGTGCTCATCTTAAAAAAATATTTTATAGAACATATATAAAAGTGAGAACTAAGACATGAAAAATATTTCATAAAAGTCTTAAATGGAGTGCATTCAACATTGAACCAAGAGAAGCCACATTTTGCCAAGAAGGAATACAAGTCGTCATACATCCCTTTAGTGGAAATCCATGACATCTTCTAGCTTCTTATTTGGTTGTCATTTTTTCTAGGATTAAGTGCTCAACAACGCTTTTATATCAAAAAGTACTTCTTTTAACTTGAAATACAAGATACAATATTCTTTAAAAAATGTAATTTTTAAATTAATTATTGATGATCATTAAAAAAAATCAAACATGTCTATCAACTTGTATTATAATACCAAACTTATTATATATATGTAATAAAATTTTAATAAATTTGATTAAAATTCTATAACATAATCTTAAGTGAATAAAATTTTTATATGCTCGTTTTATAATATGTTTGTTATCAACCTTGATAGCTATGTAATTAAATTTTTATGTCATAATTATAACTGTTCTAACAAATCCCAATGTTTTTTTTTGTGATAAAAATACTTAAAACATATTAATAATTCAACAAAGTAAAATTATAAGCAATTATTTTTTTATAAAATAGAATTGATTAAATTATATTTATTTGAAATATTTTAGATAAGAAATACAATATGCTTTATATATATATATATATATATATATATATATATATATATATATATATATATATATATATATATATATATATATATATATATATATATATATACGTTTTTTGAGAAGAAACGATATTGAGGGAAATCGCGAACTTCGCTTAGGAAAAGCCCTAACGATGGTTTGCATCCGGCAAGCGACGATGGACGATCTCCTTGAGATGCAGGCGTGTAACCTGATGTGTCTCCCGGAGAACTACCAGATGAAGTACTACTTCTACCACATCCTTTCGTGGCCACAGCTGCTTTACGTCGCGGAGGACTATGGCGGCAAGATCGTCGGCTACGTCCTCGCCAAGATGGAGGAGGAGTCTTCCGAACCGTGTCACGGCCACATCACATCTCTCGCCGTCCTCCGCACCCACCGCAAGCTCGGTATAGCGACCAAGCTCATGAACGCGGCGCAGAACGCCATGGAGGGAGTCTTCGGTGCCGAGTATGTGTCGCTGCACGTACGTCGAAGCAACCGTGCCGCGTTTAACCTTTACGCATCGACTCTGGGTTACAAGATCCATGATGTGGAGGCCAAGTACTACGCTGATGGGGAGGATGCTTATGATATGAGGAAGCAGCTAAAGGGGAGACAGCAACAGCAGCAAATTTCTCGTGGACACCATCACCATCATCATCATGGAGGAGGGTGCTGCTCTGGGGAGGCTAAGCTGGTTGGTACTGGTTCTGGAGCCGCTGCTTCCTCAGAAGGAAAAGATTCCTCCATGGAGAACAAAGGTTCATGATTAATATATGATCTTGCACTGTTATCCCTTGGAGAACTATTGGTCTGCTCTATTTTATGACTATAAACCGCGCCATGGAGAAATCTTTTCTCCTCTTAAGGGTCGACTTCGTTGAGTTCGGATATCGTTTTTTGTCTTCAGCTTGTGATGGTTGTAATGGAAAAACTGTTGTTTCGGTTGATTTGGCATGTAGTGGCAACAGTTGGGGGAAACTCAGTGCTTTGTTCAAAGAGTTATGGAAACATTGGTGCAAGGAAATGGAAAACAATCTCATATTTTCAGATGATTGCTGCAGATTTAATTAATTGTCAGGCCATGAATTTATTTGATTTCGTTTTTTCTCACTTCCACTAAATGCACTGCATCTTGTGTTTTAGGATTAAATAAGTTCCCTATTCTAATTGTGAACCTTTAACATGTTTTTACTGGAATTATTCTTGCTGTGTGTTTGGCGAGGTTCAATTTCTTGTAGGATCAAACAGTTCTTTGTTTCTTCTATTAGGTACCTGATTATCTCCATAACTATCATCTTTATTTTATTGGTTGATTCTATGTTTGGCAATCTTGAATTTTTCAACTCCTTAACTAGTTCTAGTGGTCATTCCTGATAAAATACAGGAGACATTTGTACAGAATTCTTGGTTGTTTTGTTCCTTGTAGAGCAACGTTCATGATCATGTTTGCCTTGGTAGATAATATCAATGCTTACTTCTTATGATGGCTTGTTTTTTGTGTATCCTTTGGTGGGAGATAAGATAATTTAATGTGTAATGAATTTTAAAGCAATTCCATGCCCTCATTTTGTTATGTTTCGTTGCTGGGAGTTTTGATGTGTTGTATGAAATATAATCATTGTAAATCTTGAGGTGTACAAGTTGTTGTTTTGTAGATTGGTTATTGTTTTGTTAAATGACTATGGAAATATAGCATGAGAAAAGTAGTTGTGTATGAATCATCTCAAGGCAATAATGATTAGTAGCTATTGCACGCTCAGTTTATATTCTTAAAATTGGCTTACAAGGATTGATGACAAAATCAAGTTTGTTGCCAAAAAAATTGCTACTTTTTTTAATATATTGCCCATATTGTTGGCAATGGGTTGTTTCAGTCAAAACCAATGCATATCTCAAATCATATAACATTATATTTAAATTAGAATTATACTGAATACATCTTGAATTTACTAAACTTATGTCATACCCTATTTGTCTCAGGTCCAACATACCATGCAAAACTTGAATAGTGATGGTTATGCGGTGTGGTTTTGAGTTCATTTAGGCTTATCCTTGCACTACTTTATGCTCATTTATTCTTGAGCTAGGCATGCTTGATCCAGCCTCTAGACCATTTTCTTGACCTTGTACTTGACTTATCCTGACCCAAACTGAAGTTGAAATTGGGATGGATTGAGAGGGTTGAGCTGTTGAACTATCTTACACACCTTTTTATTGTTTGGCTTTGAAATTTCATGTGTTTTTTTGATGTAGAGGGCAAGGAGAGGACTTATGTTCAAAGATGTATAGATGGAGTGGTTATCAAGGTGTTTGTAATTTTTTTTGTTTATTCATATTGAGAGTTGCTGAAACTAGCATATTGGAAGATCAATTGGCCAAAATAACCATGAATAGCTATAATATTATAGTTTTATTATTTTTGACAAAAATCTATAACATTCATTAGTGGACTCATTTTTAGTGGTTTTCTTGTCAAAATTCTTTTTGAGCAATTATGAATTTACGAAATTTAAATAATAAATTAAATATTATTTGTATTATATACTTGAATAACCCTAATACATCTTTCCTTGAAATCTTGATTTTGTCATTGCATTTGGTAGTTCCTATTTTGTTCTTCTTTTGCTTGGGCCATCCAAAGCCCCAACCCTAATCTCTTCATTGCTGTGCCATTCATTGTTGTGCGACCATTGAAGCATCTCAAGGGGGACTCAACACTGTTTGTCTAGTGATCTTCATGTCATGTGGGTTTTACCTGAAACTCTTATCCCTACAAGTTCTAGCTCCATCATTGTTGATTCCTTGGTGGGATTGTTGCGAGGGGGGAGAGAGAGAGAGAGAGAAGAATCGTTGAGGATCTGACAGGTTGATTTGAAGGGAAGATGTTGTGGGAGATTTTTGGCAAGGGGTTGGAGCCATGCTGTGAGGTGGGAAAAATGTGATAGAAATATAAAGTGCCAGGAGGTGAGAAAGAGGAGAACCAAGGAGAGAGAAAGTATAGCATGGATATCAAGGAGAGAGAAAAGCAAGAAAAGAAGAAGTTTACGTGTGAAATGCAAAGTGAACATGGAGTTATCCAATACTGCATTAAGCCTAGTAGATCCAATACATTTAAATTATAATAGTGTTATGATACATGCTCCATGTATGAGTGCAGCGCAGGAAAGAGGAAGAAGAGAGCTGAATTTTGAACTCTTTTGACTTCAAGATGGGCATTTGACACTTACACATATGTCTATTTGATATATTGAGTTAATTATAGAATAGTCATGTGTAGTCATGATGGTTAATGTATTATTGTGTGTTACCATGATTTGAGATTTATATGATGCTTCAGCCTTATGTAGACATTCTAACACTTTTGTAGTATGTATGCATATATTGGTGATTGCATGACTTAGTCTTGTTTCAAAATCTTGGCACAGTTGTTATACGATATGCTAATGTTTATATTGCTGTGCATGCTGTACTTATATCGTTATATTTTATGATAAACATAATCTGTTGTACTAACTGTGGTGTGGGACACAAGGTTACACAAATGGCTAAAGACTTGTATTAAGATCAACATTTTTATACTCATGAGGCATGCAAGTCAAACAATAAGAAAAGTGGCCTTGTTCATGTGAGGGAATGTGTGACACCCTATGGAACAATTAGGCTTGTTTATGCAAGGGAGTTTATGAAACTCTATGGAAAAAATAGTAGTTTGGTACATTGAAGGTTGAGAATCTCGTGGGATGGAAAGTGACTTTGTTTATTTGAGGAGTTGTGGATTCCTATGGGACAAAAAGGTGGCTTGTCTAGGTGAGGAGTTGGGGTACATTCTATGGGGTGAAAAAAGTGGCTTGTTAACATGAAATAAAATAAGAAAGATTTTCAGAATTGTTCATTAAATAAGAAAGAAAGATGAAAATACCCTAAGTATATAATGTTCATATAGTATGAACCCAATATTTTTTTTGTTTTTACGTATTATTATTGTATTATTTTGCCCATCAGGCTTGTGATGATGGCTCAGCCTATGTTTTGGCACTTATTAGTTGCAGGTGTATTAGATTGATTTTTGGATGCTCAAAGGTTGGGGTGAGATGCTTATTAGTTAGATGTAGTAATGAGCATACTCCTGTAGAGTTTAATTTGTATGTATATGAAAAATGGATCAAATACAATGGAGATTTTGTTTCTTTAAAATTTAGAATATAGAGAAAAAAATATTAAAAGATCGTGAGATTGTGGAAAATAGCTCTTATGTATGTGTTTTGTGGTAGAGAATATCACAGATTGAGATGGAACTCTAAACACATACTCATACAGTGAGCTTAATTTTTTCTGTCAATCATACCCTCCCCATTATGGGTGGGTCATGTTTGGTGGGATATTGTAGAATTTTTGTCTAGATTTTCATCAATTGAAGTTTGTTGGAGAGTGTAGAAATAAATTTACTTAAAGGTAGGTGGTGATTTTATTGGGAGAAATGAAGTTTATCAAAAGAATTGTCTTTTTTTTAATTAAAGTAACCAAGTATTAAGACATACAACACTTAAGTTTATCAAAAGAATTGATTCTTTAATCAAAGTAACCAAGTATTAAGACATACAACATTTAAATTACTTGATTCAAATAGCATATTTCTTGTCGATGACTTGGATGAGGAGATATTAATAGTATAACTTTGAAACTTCTAGGTTATGGGTACAAGAAATATGGTGTGTAAACTCAATAGTTATTAAGAGTTTCAATAATTAGTATGTAATTCTTTTACTTTTGACATGTTTACAAGATCAAGCATTGAGAAGATCCATGCATTTGATGAAACCATAGTCGAAGGATTTGAAATAAAGGATTAAATGGTTGCATGGCAAATATTTCCTATGTATTATTTGTAATAAGCTAGACATGGTTTGTACACCATGGTCTGTACTAAGCTAGACATCATTTGTGCAACAGGACTTGTCATCTAATACGTGGCTAGTGTAGGATGAAAGCATTGAGAAACAGTTAAATGATTTCTTAGGTCTTTGATAGAAATGTTGATGCAGATTTATGCAATTTTAAAACAATGTAATTTCTTAGTTCATTTTCGTTTAGAAGCTAGCAAGATAATGAGATGGCTTAAAAATCCTTTAAAAGAAGCTGGAAAAGAGCAATATAAGTGTTTTGTCCTATAAAGAATCCCTTGTTTTATTCTAGGATGAAGATCATCTAAGTCAAGTATTGTTAGGACAGATTCCAAGCTGCAAAGTTCCTTCTATTATTGTAAGAGTGAAATTGTAGGAGAAATTTGTTCTCTTTAAAGTTCTAATTAAGATCTTTCAAAACTAGGTTATAGTTTTTCACTCCTATTTGAACTCTACCAACTTGTTGAATAGAAATCAATTCTGAGAAAAACCTTTGTTTTAGGTTCATCTTTGGCTATGTTGATTATTGCAATCTTGGAAATGTAGCTAGTGAGGAATCTAATTCCAAATGCAGTTGTCATTGAATTGGACTCAACTACAGCCATTGCAACAGTTCAACAGCTAATTATGTCTATAGCCTAAGCTTGGGGTATGAATTCTTGTAGAGTATCTCATATAAGATACAAAAGAAACATTACAGTTGATTAGGTAGTTTACTAAGCTCTTCTTATATGGTTTTGTTTAGGATTAGAGAAATATCGCTTATCAATCTGTTACAATGACATCTTTTTGTGAAATTTTTATACGAACCTTCGTAAAGGAGTGTGTGATGTAGGTTTTGGTCATTACTTTTATCAAGGATGTCGGGTTTTTCATATAAATTGTCTTCTTCTTTTGCACTAATCTGTCCTTTCTTTCTTCTATGTGATGTCAACTTTGTACTTGTGGATAACCAAGCTCAAAAGATTCATCTCTCCGACCATCTCGAGTTCGCATGCAACTCGATCGTCGACGTCTCAAGCATGGTGCTCCTTTCCCCCCAGCATGTATAATATCCAAATTGCATGTGAGCTGGAGTTGCTTAACAATTCCCAAAATCTTTACCAAGCTGATAGTCTTCACCAAAGATTGTGTGGAAGTTTGCAGTCAATTGAAACCCTAAGCAGATTGATGGATTCAGATTAGTTTACATGTGTTAATTAGCATCAGGTCTGAAAATTGCTTGTGCTTTGCTTGACATTTCTTGATCAAATGAAAGGGAATTGGGTTTTGTTTGAATGATTTCTTGAAGTTTTCTTTCTTTTTGTTTATCCAAGAGAAATCGGAAATTGGCATCAAGCAGCTGTTGAAATCTAGGGTTTTTGTTAGGGTTTTTGGTGTGTCATGAGTAACAATGGATCAGTTTGTGAGCTGAACAAGATTGAATAATGCACAGTTATATTTGTTTGGGAAGGTTGCCATGGATTGTTGGAAAGTTTTTAGAATTTTTTTTTTAATTTTGGTTTGTTTGACAATACTTAAAAAATAATTTTTAATTTTTTTAATTAATTAATTTAATATTTAGTAACAATTATTTTAAACATAAGTTATTGATTCCTCAAAAAATAAGTTAAAAATGTAGGAAGTTTCTTAAATATGAAAATAATGTAACCAATTTTCTAGTCTTTAAATAAATTTTTTATAATAAATAATTGAAAGAGAAATATCTCTAATTGTAAAAAGATAAATTAAAAGTAAATTTTATTTTATTATTGGTTTATAACTACTTAAAAAATGTCGCTCATCTACCGCTTTAGTAGGCAAACTTCACGTGTGCTACACCGCTTTAGTAGGCAAGTTTTATTTTAATTTAAGTATTAGGATTTATTTAACTAAATATTATTAAAAAATAACATATATAAATATATACATATTTATTTATTTATTTATTTGTATACTATATTAAATAAATAATTTCGACGTCCCAATCATCTCTATCGGTGCCCTAAAGGCCCTACAGAATTCTGAACCGATAAATAAAGGTCTACGCGGCAAAGGTGGCATATTTGTTTTTTTTTTTCCCAGCGCCAAGTCTTCTGCTTGCGTCTCAGGTGGTCTCTACGCTTTCTCAACCTCTTCCCCATCTTACATGAGATGGAGATTGGGGAGAAAAGGAGTAGCTCTTCGTGGACCTGGGAGCAGGAGAAGATGTTTGAGAATGCTGTGGCTGATTGCATTGAGAAACTTGATGAAAACTGGGAGAAATTTGTAGAAAGCGTGCCGGGAAAGAGTTTGGAGGAGCTTTCGTCGCACTTTCGGCTTTTGGTGGAAGATGTAGAGGCCATTGAATCGGGCCGGGTTCCCTTACCCGACTACCCTTCTTCAGGAGATATGGGTGGGTCTGACGACAGCCTTGGTGATGGGAACAGTGGTGGACATGAGTCTGGTCGGAGGAGCGGCAAGACGTCAAATTTGAAGCAGAAGCGGCGGAAGGGCAAAGCTTGGACCGAGGAGGAGCACAGGTGAAGAACACTTCCATTGTTTTTTTTTTTTTTTTTTTTTTTTTTTTCTAATTGGAATTCTTGGGTGTTATGACTGAATTCATGCAATGGGAAAGGAGTTAATGATTACTACAACTAGCAAGTGCCGAGTTGTATATAGTTTAATGCTAAAACTATCTAATTATTCAATGATAAATGGTCGTCTCAAAATATGCACGTGTAGTTTAAACCATCCATAGATCATGATTTGATGACTGCAATATTAATTTTTGGAAGAAGTATGCATTTACTTGATATCTTATGAGAGGATGAGCCATGAATAGTCTTCACGTACTATGGGATTAATTATTCATACAAAGTCATCAACATAGGGCTAGGACACTTTCATGGATGGAACATAGATGTCTGAGAAACATGATACTTGATTTGATAGAATATAGGTGTCTTAATTGTAGGAATTCGAAGTATTGAGGATTATGATTTGGTAGACTAACGAAGGAATCTTAATTGTAGACACAACAATGTTGAAAAGCTATAGTTTTTGAGTTTATAGAATCATGATTTGTCTATTATCATCGATGAATGGTCTTATCCCAAAATTTTGCACGGAATCTATATATCAAGAAACCATGTGACTTGTCAACTTAAGCAAATCTACAATGTTGACTTGGGATTTGATTAGTATTAGGTTTTACTTTAAAAAGGCTATGTTATTGAAATAAATATGCTACATTTTCTACAAAGAAAAATAGCTTACAAAAGCTCTTAAGCTTTCAACTTCTTACCCGTGTTTTAAGAAGAAGACTTTGTGAGGTATGTTGCCAATATAACATTTCCCTTGTATAAAGAGGTTTTCATAATAAATCTCTTGCATTACCCTTTTTCGTTAGGATTTTTCTTCTTTTGAATGACTATCTTTTCTCATCTTTTTTGTGCATCGACAAGTCTTAATGTGATTATACTTCTTGCTATTTGTTACTATGGGAAAAAAATAAAGTGCTTTTGTTTTGATGATCATAAAGTCTACAACGGTCTATTTTTCGTGTGTTATCTATTATTAAAGATGCAAACCAAAATGCAATGTCTCATTTGCAACTTTCTTATGATACGATGGTAAATATTTTCTTTTTGAAACTTCTAATGGTGTATTGCTGCTATAGGTTAGACAACCTTGCAAAATTTTACTTGCACTTTGCTTGATAAGCCGACGACAAATTTTATGTGATTATGAGATTTTTATCTAGAAGTTTTCTTATAAACCTAGATGGTTGATTCCTTAATCTACTACATGAGGTGCAGTTGTAAGTGGGCATAAAATAATGTGCATTTGCTATCCTGAATGTGGTACATTTGGATTTTGTTCTCTGATGTGTGTAGTTCCTTCTGAAGTTTCTTGGAACTTAGTTGCTTGACTCCTGTATCTATGATCTGGCATGCATTTGGTCCTTGTCACATGTGCATAGTATATGATAGCATTATAGGGAGTATGTTATATGCATAACCCATGAAATTTCAGCATCTTAATTAATGAATAGTGCCATCACTGATAATCTGTTCACTTCAAATATTTTTTTAGAGCTAATTGGGACAAAATCATTTTTTGATGGAACAGGATGTTCCTTTTGGGACTCAAAAAACATGGGAAAGGAGATTGGAGGAGCATATCAAGAAATTATGTGGTGACAAGGACTCCGACCCAAGTGGCAAGCCATGCCCAGAAATACTTCCTTCGTATAAATTCAGACAAAAAAGACAAGATGCGGCCCAGTATTCATGACATAACCTCTGCCAATGCTGGAGATGCATCGGAATGTATCCCCATAAATGCTCAAATGAACCCTCCAATTCCGATCGGTGGTAGCTCCATCATTGAAGCAGCACAAAAACAAGTTGAACCTCCTGGACATGACTCAAATGATGTTGCCATTGGACCTTTGGTTGATGAAAGCGTTGTTTCAGCTACAGCTGCAATTCCTATCAGATTTTCCTTTCCAAACATGCTACAAAAGTTTTATGCAACTGAAGCCTCGTGCAGAACTATGGTTCTTGGAGAACCAGATAACCTCTCTCCCAAGTGTCACTCATCGAGGTCTCAGAAACCTTAAATGAATGAGCCTTGTTTTCTCATGTTAATATATAGGCGTCTTTAGTAGCTTAGTTCTTCACTTTGATTGTTTCCTCAATTCCTTCATCTTCGCATAACTCTTATCTTTTATTGCAAATTTTTTTATTCCATTGAAGTCCAACCTCACTTTGTTTATACTCTATCTTAACTTCTAAAACCCATGGAAATTGGTTTATGGATGCCATTTTTTCTTGCTGTCTCTATGTTGTTTGCACCTGCTAGCTCCTCTCTTTTTTGCATTCCACATGTGGTTGCTATTTATTTTAATGATGGATCTTTGTTTTTGTGGCTTTTCTGTGGTAATATACAATCAACCGCAGGTTTCTTTGTCTTTGTGCTTGACAGCATGATGGTTTACACTACAGAAATGACATTGCACTATTAAGGTGAGTCTAAGCCATGTTGGCAGCGCACAGGAATTCTATTACGGTTGCTTACGGTTGCTTATTTGTATGCCTATTTCGTGAATTTTTTTTTTCTTTATATGCTGGTGAAGATCTTTTTCTTTATAAAGATATTATCTTGGTTATGTTCATTATATATGTTCATTAATCTGCAGCATACCATGAGTGTTCTTATTCTTCATTATTTTTTATTTGATTATGCATTTCCCAACTTATTTAGGTGTTTAATTTGCATTAACCTGCTACATTCAACATCAGTTGGGGCTGTGTTGTCAAACTGAATCGATCAAATTACAAGTTCACTGATTGATTCAACTATTCTGATGTTGGCTATTTCAATTGTAGAGGGTGAACAGGTGTAGTTTGTATGGAACCAAACATTACAAGTGATCAAATTGCAGCAAACCTATATAAGAACAGCTGTCAAGTAACCTGACTATGGTTATGGAAAGCTTTCATGGGTTATGTACTCAAATGATCATCCCGTAATTCTCTATGGTGATTTACTTTTATTATCTCGACCTTAGCTTGCTATGATTTCTGATGTCCAACTTCGACATCTCTAATATTCATTGGTGGCATTTTCATGTCCACCGTCATCCTTTAACAGTGTTGTTAGTCCTAGTAAATGTTACGAAATCTATTCATCCAATTCTATTTATCTCGGTCGAATACTTGAATTTTTGTATTTATCTTTAGTTTTTATATTTTTTTAGAAAAAATACACTAATAAGTATAGATAGTTTGCCAACAAGTGGTCTAGAGGTCACTCAAAGCTTTGGGATTATATGTTAATGTTAAAATCGGATTCCAAAGATGTTATAATAACACTATGCAATCAAAACTTTGGTCTATTTTGTAGTGCAGCTCATTTTTAGAAGTATGTTAAGTCTTTGCATGTCTTCAAACAGGCGGATAGGAAGCCATATTTGAAAAAATATGAAATGTATGAAGGAGAATTTTGCATACTTTAACAAGGCCTGTGATGGAATAATATGCATGTCCCACAACTTTTCATGTTATTCAATAATATGAAAGCTAAGTGAAAGCATGTCCAGCTTCCTTAGATTTGAGCCACAAACCTCAAAAAAAAAAAAAAGGTTCAGCACAAACAGGAGTGTCAATTTGTCTGTTGTTGATATGAGGTGAGCCAATTTCAAATTCTTTTCAAACCTCTGGTAAAGACTATTGAGAGAAGCCAAAACCATAGGTGTAACCCTCTGCTGTGTCCTTGCTTCCTGGGTAAGAAATGCATTTAGCCAAGTACAGGTTCAGAATATATGTGATTCGTTTCCGGTCACAAAAGAGTATAGGTTGTTTCCTTTCCAGGCAGACATAAACATGGATCTTACCAAATCCATCTCAAAGACACCATGCATTTGGTTGAGCAGCCTTTTGGTACATGCAAAAGTTGTGCCAAGGTGTGTTCTGGACTAAAATGCAGAAGAGGCAACAATTGTTTGCATGCCCACATCAAAAGAAAAAAATCAGAAGAACTTAAGACTTGGGGATGAAATTTCTTTATGCGTGCACAATAGAAGCTAGTCATTTGCCTGAACCTTCTTCTTTAGCCTCTTATTGTTTTCCTTATTGCTTACATGCCTAAGCCCGTATCTATGATTCCCCGTAAAGTTTATTCCCACAACTAAGGACTCTTCCTTGTTTTTCCTGCCCCTTTCAAGATGGCCTCTGCCTTGACTTCTTTAAGCAACCTTCTCCTCTTCTCCTGACCCTCCTACCCATAGTTAAGGCTAATAACGAACAAGATCAATTGCTCGTCGTTGTGGCATGGCAAAATGACTTGCCCCATCCCCTATCCATGCTACTCACTTGCTTAAGATCTCGAGCTTTCATGGTCACTTTACCTTCACTTTTGTGTTGCAACTCAATGATCTTCTCTAGTTCAAAAGTCATCCACTCAACTAGTTCACCTTCGTAGTGTCTTTCCATGAAGCACCATCTTCGCTTCTCTTGCTCACATTCTTTGTGCATCCTTCCTAGTTCATTTGGGCAGTTTGCTAGCTTTATTAATGTCACCAACCACTTTTTCAACACCACTATTTAAGGCTCCAATATATTTGAGCTATCCATTATATCATCTATTATATAAAATATTAATTTGGATCTCTTTATTTTGCCTATAAAAAAAATATTTCTCTGAACATGTCTTTTGGTTCATAAATACCTTGTATCCATTCATCTTCTTCAAATCCTTCCTTATTTCATAAATAAGTTATTCAATTTGTTTGATAGAGAATTTAATTTTAAACACTATTTGAAAAGTTGCATTGTTATTTGAGGCACTTTGAGGCCATCATGACTAACATTCAAATGGCCTAAAAACAAGAGATTATACTTGATTGTTGCAGCATCATGCTTTAACAAATTGCATTATTGGATATTCCTTGTTAGTTCTGGTGATAGCACATCTTAATTGGCATATTGAGTTATTGATACTATTAACATATTTTTTATACCATCCACCATATTATGGGTTGTTTGCTTCTAAGTTTACATTTTGATCGACCTCCAAATAGTACCTTCTTTCCATTTTAACAAACTAGAGGACAATTTTTCGAAGTGGGGGAGAATGATGCAAAAAAGGATGAGATAAAGCAAGATTAGTTTCAATGATATGCGGTATGATTCACTAATCTTAGTTTATTTTTTGTTCATGATTCAAGTGATTTTGTTTATTCTTTGTGATAATTCAAGCCAAATGTTTTGATACCAAATGATAGAGAAGAAAGTGCATAATGGAATTCCATTTTGGTTTGAGCTTGACACTATTCACTTTGTTGGTTCTGTCATTTTTTTCTTCATCACTTACCTTTGATGGCAAACTATGGTCAATAGTTCTACTACTACCCCCTTGGACCACCCCTCCCTTAGATAATCATGTTCTTGGCAACAAAGACTTCTAAACAGTTGAACATAGAGGAAGAAAGGGAGCACGTGTGCTAATGTCAATTGATGTTTCCACCCCTCGCCTCCACTGTAGGCTACTTTCTCTTACGTGAGCTGTCCTTAATCTAAATGTCTTGTGCAAGACCTCATCGTATCCCATACCCAGAACTACATTATAATACAATCGCTAATGGTGTTGCTGTTGACCATGGAGAGCCTTGCTCTATAGCTTTAGCAAACAAAATTAAGAGTTTCTTCTATGATAACACAAGTTACCTTCATAATACTATCTTCTTTAGTCGTGAGCCTTTTTAGGAATACGAAGAAGGACAAGACACCCATCTCCAACACTCTTCATATGTCATTTAGGCCTTTTAGGTTGTCCAATATTATTAGTATTGTTATAATCAAACTATCCAACATTTAATTGAGCTCCCCCTCTCATTTTCTTGATTATCTGCTCTATTATTATTTTTAGGATCTAGACTTATAAAATTGATGCCCCATATCTATCCTTGTTAAGGGTCCTTTATAACATCTCAAAATTGGACACATAATTAAATAATATTTTAAAAACTTATATTATTGAATACTTAAATTAAATAAAAAAATCATGATTTCAAGGTTGATTAGAGATCATAAAAAAAATTTAATTTCTCAAATACAATAAAAATTAAAGTTTATAATTATTTTGAATTATTTATATTTTTAGAAATTTTTTTAGATTTTAGAAATTAAAATATTTTATCCATAAAAATCGTGCATTGCAAAAATGAGGTATGAAATCTCAAAAGAGAAAGGTGAGTTGAGAAATCTAGTAAACAAATTTTCTAAAAGTTTATGAAATTTATGATATTTTTAGTTCTAAATTTGTAAGAAGCTTATAATGGGCAAGCATTTCGAGATATTATTGAAATTGAAAAAGATTTTGAAATAATTTTGCACACGACAAATACCAGGATCACTTAGTTATATATATTTATTATTTTTAAAATTTCAAATCATTATAATTTCGATCAATATTTCATTCAATAAAGATAATTAGATTGTTGTAAGAGTTTTTTCATTTATGTCCTCATTTTCTTGTTTGAAATAATGTTAAATATTTTTTTATTGGAGTATTTTTATAAGTCCTTGTTGAATTAGTATCTCTCTTATCTTGGATGGTTATAATCCAATCGATATTATATTTTGTCACCATAAGATCCAATTAATACTTTGATAGCATATTTTTTGAATTTAAACTTTCAAGATTGATATTAGTGCAATAGAAAAAGGATTGATAAAAACAAAAATAATTAAATAAAAAAAAGTTAAATATAACAAATTTACATAGTTTAACATAAAGAAGGCTTGTTTCTACAATAAGAACAAAAGATCAATTATATCCTAGGTCAAAAAATATAAAATGTGAACTTATTATATAAGGGAAATAGTTCACCTAAATACTCCCAATATTACAAGTATGAAAAAATATTAATTCCATCATAAAAAAGACAAGACCGCTTAATCTCTCACGTAAAAAGAATACAAATAGAACAACTTTTCTTCTCTTTAAGACAGCCTTTTTGTTCTCCATCTTGCTTCACCTCATCAAAACTAAGGCATTCATAAACATTTTTAATACCTAAACTCTTGTGTTCATACTTAGCCTATTACAATCATAATTTTCTTCAAATATGGTTCTAGAAGTTGATGAGAAGCCATATTTAAAAGAATATGAAATGTATACGAGAGAATTATACATACTTCAAAAAGGCATGTGATGTTATAATACGAAAGTCACTCATCTATTTTATATTCATAAATATGCATCTTTTTTAAAAGAGAACTTTCATACATCATTACTCAATAATATGAAAGCTATATGAGAGCATATACAGCTTCTTTAGTTTTGAACTACAAAAGAAATCAACATCAAAAAGATGCTGACTCACAAGGCTGTCAGCTAACCAGGCTTTCACATGGAACAGTGAAAAAAAGTAGCAATGCAGGATCCCAGATGGGGTATTGCAAAGATCACTGGGGTAACCATGGTCCAAAGTCCAGTCATCCGTTCATGTGTCATCAGCTTCATGACTTTCCAGGTAGACATAAACTTTGATGGCACCAAATCCTTCTCAAAGAC
The DNA here is from genome assembly GCA_023846275.1 of Vanilla planifolia. NCBI lineage: Eukaryota > Viridiplantae > Streptophyta > Magnoliopsida > Asparagales > Orchidaceae > Vanilla > Vanilla planifolia. The sequence continues at coordinate 2,763,944 of CM043870.1, forward strand.
ACCTTGCATTTGGTGAGCAACCTTTTGGTGCACCCAAAAGTTACTCCCAAGTTTTGTTCTTGATCAAATGCAGAAGAAGAAACAAAGGTTTGCACATCCACCTCAAAAGAAGAAATCCAAAGAACCACTAAGAGTGGGGAATCAAGGTTTGGCTACCCATATGCAAGATGTTAGCTAGTCATTTGCCTTAAAGGAAAGTATAAGAACCATCTGCTTTAGCCTCATATTGATTTCATTAATTATGCCTTTATCCCCGCTTAGCAGATGATGACTATAAAGTAAAAAGCAGAATTCAACCACTCCTTTCAGCTAGTTGCTTATGGCCTATAAAAGACCTTTTTCTTACAAGGCTGGAAATAGCAGAAAGAATTCCTTTCCTAGAGACAAGCTTGAGGTACAGAACTGCTGTTCTCCATCTCCAATGGACAACCAAAGACCGGAAAATGTCATAGGCATTCCTATAAGCTGCATGACATGCCCAGCTGGGAAGTTGGTGGGAACTGATTCTTCTGTGTCAAAGAGCTTCTATATCCATTCTATCTGTGATGCTTCTGAAGTGCAGAAGAGTAAAGACTCTTTGCCAACTTTTTTTGTTCTACTCACTCATATACCCATGTGTTATTTACTGAATCCAGTGCATTGGAATTTCAGATAGGAAACATTCTGTTGTTCATTGGTTGAACAAGTTCAGCAAGAAGGCAGATTGTTACGCAAGAGGAATCAAGGGTCACGGTAATTGCTTTTGGGATCACATTATTGGAATCATTATAGTCAAATTCTTGTTTCATTATTGGTTTACTGTTCTATGGACTATACAGTGAGCTTGGGAACCAACCTTTCTCAAACCTTGAAGGGGAAGCTCAACCTGGGAGCAAGGATACTTCGGGCAGGAGGGATTGAAAAGTTTTTTGTACAAAATTTCTCTGTTGAAGAAGGAGAGAAGTTTCTCAATGCCTTCCAATGCTACTTGTCAACCACAGCTGGTCCAATTGCTGGTGTGCTCTTCATCTCGACCGAAAAGATTGCATTCCACAGCAACAGATCCATCAAACTCACTTCTGCAAGGGAAGAAATTGCCAGAATTCCTTATAAGGTTGTTAAACTTAGAGATATTACAGAAAACACAACTTTTGTTTTTTATGGATGAAGTGACAGCGACCTGTTTAACATGACATCTGATCTTCACAGGTTGTGATACCTTTGAGAAGGATGAAGAGAGTCAGTCCATGTGCAAATGAAACCAAGCCAACACAGAAATACATACAAGTGGTCACTGAGGATGGATTTGAGTTCTGGTTCATGGATTTTTATCTTTATGAGAGATGCTTTAAGTCTTTGCAACAAGTAATCAATAAACTACATTGAACATGCCCTCCATGAATGTGAAGGCAAAGATAGGGAAACAAGAATTTGTTCCTGCTTTGAGTTTTTGAGTGTAAATATTTCAATGGTGAACTGTGAAGACATTTCAGTATATCTCAACTTTTATAAATGAGATAACTGGTAATGTGGTAATATTGATTGTGATCTATTATAATTTTCTTCCAATTTTAAGATTAATTTAGTTATATGGTTGAATTTTGTACGCCTGCAGCATTTTGTTTATTTTGAAAACAATGAAGGAAATCTATGGAGCCTAGGGTTAGAACAAAGAAAAAGTCTCTAACAAAAATTTTATGATGTAAAATCATGCGTATTAGATCTTTTTCATTCTTACATTTCTCCAGCTGCTATAAACCGAAGACTAATGGAGCTTAGAAAATGGAGCAACTGGTGATTTTGGGTTGATTCTTTCATTGTTTTCCCCTTTTTCTTTCCCCATCATTGCTTGCACAAGGTATCGTTTTATCGTTATATTTCAATTCTTCAATTTTCTTAATTCCTAATCCCTAATCTCTAATCCCTATTTCTTATCAAAACATACCTAAGCAATGTAACTTAGTCCCTAGCATTCCTTTAGAACTTTACTACTTTTTCTTCTTGATGTGCCATCCATCTACTCTAACTTATCGTATGTCGGTTGCAAATCACAATTTGCATTACATTTCTCTGGAATGGGGCACTAAGTGGTTGCTACTCTTTCCTTACCTCCACTTATCTTTAGAGAGTCCTCATGTATTGATGCATGATAAAATTGTTAAAACCTAGTTTTGGCACATAGAAAATAAGAAAATATTTATGTTCATCAAATAGATCCATACAATGGCTTACTGAAGGTGCTTTAACATTAGAATCAGAATATCCTAAGATCATTGGATAAATAAAAGCTTTTTTATAAGCTAAAGATTTGTACTATTGTTTTTTAACATAAAGGGATCTTAATTAAAGAGAATAGTTTAGTTATTTACAACTAATGTAACTCAAATCGGTGGTAAAAGTGACAAGATACACTTAAGTAGGGTTCTTAGATTATAAACAAATTAACGCATGTTCACGATCACAAGCCTAAGAAATTAGACATGACGAGTAATCCTTCCAGTAAAATAACGAAGTAAAATGGTAGCCGAGTTAAGAAATTTGTTAGTAATCAACGATATTGATGTTGCTGGATAATGAGACAGGATCTTTTCTTTCAAGTCTCTCACTTGCCTTCCCAAGACACCATTGGAATCTCACTGTTGAATAATCACTCATGACACTTATCGTCTCAACCAAACTTTATAGTAACACTTCGTTACTTTATCAAAAATTTTATGACTCTCCTGTTTATAGAGATCTCAAATAATACGATAATATTTTATTAGCCTAAGAATATCAAATAACATTTAGGAATACTAAGGTTCACATTTTGAAATTCTAAATATCATCTTAAATATCTCAAAAGTAGTCACAAATTTTTTTTTAAAATATAAACTTTGAATTATACTACAAACTCCTTGAAAAAAAAATGCAAAATTTAATACGATAAGCACTTCTTAAATGCTTGCGCTGATTTGCAGTTTTTGGGTGGCATGAACGGCTTAATTAGGGCGGTACCTTTTCGATGACCAGTTCGCAAGTTGGTGCAGATCATGGGTCGACACGAGTCAACACGAATTCATGGGTTGGCAAGGGTTGGAGCGTCAGCACTGCTTAAAAAGGTGGAGGGGGCAACTGGTGGCTGGCAACAAAAGCATCACAAAAGCTTTAATTCAAGTCATTTTGACCAAATTTTATATTAACAAAACTACAAGACTGTCAAAGGGATTGTCTAAACTAAATCTTAAGTTGGAAATATCCAAAAACTATTAACTTATCTCAAAATTACTCAATTTAAAGTATATATGCAAATAATTGGATGAATTAAAGATAAAAAATGAAATATGTAGATAAATAAGGGTCGGTTGTAATCGAATCCCTCATGGTAGTGAAAATAAAGACTAATAAGAAATAGATAAGCTAATTATGACATGACTTTGAATCTAAAAATGACTGATATAAATGTGAAGAGGAACCTCTGCAAGATGTACAAGACACTACTGCACAACATATGATACGTTGGTATAGTGGACAGTATGTTCATTTTATTCATGTATTGTTTGCAATCTTCAGGAAATGAACGTTCTATAGTTGCTTCCTTTAAATACCATTGGTTAGTATCCTACGTAACGTACGTGGGGCCTAATATATAGTATGTTGGCCTCCTCGTATAATACACGAGCAATGGATCGAAAGTTAAAGTAGTTCCACTTCTACAACATAACTCCGCAAATACAAAAATTAACTTTGAGCAACCCAAGCAAAACTGAAGAACAAGTTAAGGAAACAACACAAGCAAATCATACCTTAGCAAAACCTCTACAAGCAAAACAAGTTCCAAGACCATGGTCCTTTTCTCTTCACTAGATCTCTAGAATTTCTTTATTGCAGCTTCTTTCAAACATTGTCTCTTGCTATTGCAACCCTTTTCAAGGATTCCTTAGCTCAACTTATTTCACCTCTCCCTCTCTCTCTTAAGTTCCTACTCCTAGAGTCTTCTCAAGCACTCGTCCAAACAATCAATGATAACTCAAGAACGATTGAATAATCTTTTATCCTTCCAATAATATAAAGGGATTTAACAAATTCCATATTAATTTTATTCTTTATATACTCCTAAAAACCTTATATAGCCTCAAAAAATTATGTACCATATATCAATAAATTCTTTAAATAGAGATCTTTCTAGTGGTATAGTCAATTTTAAATTTTGAGATGTTTGTAATTAACTTGTACTTCAAGTTATATAAAAAATGACATTTCTAAAAAATTTTTGTACACAACAAATATCAAGATCACCAACTCAATTACATGTATTTATCATATTTAAATATTCATATTGTTATAATCTCGATACAATACATTGTCTGATAAAGATAGTTTGTTGTAAGAGTTTTTTTTTCATTCATATACTCATTTTCTTGTTTTTAAATTATCTTAGGCATTTTTTATAGACCCATGAGTGTCTTTTACAAGGCATCGTTGAGCTAGTATTCCTCTTTTCTTAGACTATCATAGTCCATAAGTCTTATATTCATCACAATTTTCAATTTTATATTTTGTCACCATGAGAATCAATTAAGGCACTGATAAGGATTTAAAGCTATAAGATTGATGTTAGCAAACCACAAATAAGATTCGATAAAACTAATAGTGACAAAACTGAAAATAAAGATAAATACAACAAATTTATGTTATTTAATCCAGGTTAGGTTGATCCATAGAGAAGACAGACAGATCAAATAACTCTATTAATAAACTCAAAACTCAAAACCTTGGGAATATCTATTAAGGCTAAAATGAGATTCCAAATATACTATCATAACACAATGCAATCAAAGCTTTGGTCTATTGTGTAAATCAAGCTTTTTAACATCTTAAGTCTTCTTGTCTCCAACAAGGAAGAAATGAAATGTATCATAATATGCATGTCACTCAAATATGTTATATTCATAAATATGCAACTTTAAAAAAATATATTTTTTATATCAATTATTTGAGTGAACTTCTTACAAGACAAACTTAGATAAAGATTCTAAAAGAGAACTCTCACACATCATTATTCCATAATACGAATCCTAAATGAGTGCAAATCCAGCATCCTTAGTTTTGAACTCAAAATAACTCAACGTGAAAAAGATGCTTACACACAAGACTGTCAGCTAACGAACCTTTCACTTGGACCTGTCAAAAACAGGAGGAATGCAAAATCCCAGGTGGGTTTTTCCAAAGTACAGTCATCTGTTCATGTGTCATCAGCTTCCTGCCTTTCCATTTGGTGAGCAACCTTTTGGTGCACCCAAAAGTAATTCAAAGAGGAAAAAAAGGTTTGCATATCCACCTCAAAAGCAAAAATCCAAGGAACCACTGACTAAGGACGGGGAATCCAGTTTTGGCTACACATGCAAGATGGAAGCTAGCCATTTGCCTAAACGAAAGTATAAGAACCATCTCCGTTAGCCTCATATTGATTTCATTATTTCTGTCTTTATCCCTGCTGAGCAGATGATGACTCTAAAGCAAAAAGTAGAATTCAACCACTCATATCAACTAGTTGCTTATGCCTATAAAAGGCCACTTTCTTACAAGGCTGGCAAAAAGAATTCCCTTCCTAGAGATAAGCTTGAGGTACAGAACTGCAGCTCTTCTTCTAATGGAAAGCCAACGTTCGGTAAATGTCATAGGAGTTCCTGTCAGCTCGGTGACATATGCAGCTGGGAAGTTGGAGGGATCTGCTTCCTTTGTGTCAAGGAGCTTCTATATCCATTCTACATGTGATTCTTCAGAAGTGCAGAAGTGTAAAGACTCTTTGCTAACTTTCGTTGATCTACTCACTGATATACATGTGTTATTTACTGAATGCAATGCATTGGAATTGCAGATAGGAAACGTTCTGTTGTTCATTGGATGAACAAGTTCAGCAAGAAAGCAGACTGTTATGCAAGAGGAATCAAGAGTCATGGTAATTGCTTTTGGGATCATACTATTTGCACTGTTGCTGTAATCATTTATGTTGAATCATTGCTGATTATCGGTTTACTGTTCTATGGACCATGCAGTGTGCTTGGGAACCAATCTTCCTCAAACTGTCAAGGGGAAGGTGTGCCTGGGAGCAAGGATTCTTCAGGCAGGAGGGATTAAAAAGGATTTTTTACAGAATTTCTCTTTTGAAGAAGGAGAGAAGTTGCTTAATGCCTTCCAATGCTACTTGTCAACCACAGCTGGTCCAATTGCTGGTGTGCTCTTCATCTCGACCGAAAAGATTGCGTTCCACAGCGACAGATCCATCAAACTCACTTCTGCAAGGGAAGAAATTGCCAGAATTCCTTATAAGGTTGATAAACTTAGAAATAGTTCTGAAAACAATATTTTTTTTTATGGATGATATCTGTTTAACATGATATCTGATCTTCACAGGTTGTGATACCTCTGAGAAGGATGAAGAGAGTCAGTCCGTGTGAAAATGAAGCCAAGCCAACACAGAAATACATACAAGTGGTCACTGAGGATGGATTTGAGTTCTGGTTCATGGGTTTTGTTCTTTTCGAAAGATCCTTTCAGTCTTTGCAACAAGCAATCAATGCACAACAAGGAACATGCTCTCCGTTATTGTGAAGGCAAAGAAAGGGAGACATGAATTTGTTCATGCTTAGAGTTTTTAAGTGCAAATATTTCAATGGTGAGCTGTGAAGACACTTCAGTATATCTCAACTTTTATAAATGAGATGACTGGTAGTGTGTTAATATTGATTGTAATCTATTATAATTTTCTTCAAACTTTGAGGTTAATTTTGTTATACAGTTTAATATTGTAGGCCAGTAGAATATTAAATTTGCTCTTTATATCCATTCCCCTTCTCCAAATCTTTTATTTATTTCACAAATATTTTATTTGTATTTATCTGATAGAGAATTTAAACAAAAAAATAGATACAAATACTAAAACAGTATTAACTGTAGGAAGTAGCATGTAAACTAAGAGTAGGAGTAATGTCAAATATGTAAGATATGAGAGAAGTATTTAAAATTTTTTGAAATAATCACATGCATTCTCATATGCAATGTTACATGACTATATCCATATCATATGGTACTTATAGCATACATTGCTCATATCATAAAATTTTTTGTCATATTTTGTTTTTTTCTTGTTTTTTATATATCATAATTTTTCTCATATTTTCTATTTTAATAAGCATTAATTTTTTTAATGGCAAATATCTCTGTTCTATGAGATCTCATATCATATGATATTTCTATGGCATCATCATATCTCTAAACCTCCTTTACTAGCTTACCAAGCCACCGATCATATCACCACCTTAAACAAATTACTAAGAATAATGGGTCTTTTCTTATCTTTCCCTTAGATAGAGTACTAGCAGTAAAAAAAAAAGATATCATATGCCATCTCAATCATATCTCCTCCATTTATTAATGTTTTATACGAAGTACTAATGATACTAAGTCTCTGCCTATCATCACGCTGCATGGAATGCTACTGATTATACCATCATATCAGGCAATATAAGATGAAGTCATAAGAAAAAATCTTAACATTTCTTATCTTCATAATTCTAATAATCATATAGATCATCTAACTCACATAGCAAGTTTTTTTATATTCATTCTTTTTTTAATTTTATTTTATTATCATATTTTATTTATCTTTTTTATTTCATGTTCTGATTCTCTTAATAATATGTGTATATATATATATATATATATACTCATGATATAATACACTAATATGTCATATCTACAATTAGAATGCATGTACAATAATTAGTTGATGTCAACCAATTATTCTCAAATCACATCACATCACATAGCTATATTTTAAATATAAAAAATAATCTATTTATATCATAATCACCTTAGTTTACTTACTTGATAGCTTTAAGATGATTTTTCATTACTTTTTCTTTCACTTTTTCTTTTTCTTTTTTTCCCTTTCATTGTCTACACGAAGTATTCCTTTATCATTATAATAACACACAAGATTTCCAAATACAATACTTTCACAAATCACCTTTTCACCTAAACTTCATTTCTTTCTCAATTATTCAATTTCTACTTACCATTGCTATCAAAATATTCCCGGACAATGTAGCACAAAGCCCCAACTTTTCTTTAGAACCTTGCTACTTTTCCTTCTTTGCATATCGTCCATCCACCCTAATGTACAATACGTTGGTTGTAGTACATAGTACGAAGCTAAAAAGAACTGACTGCCCACTTTTCTTTGGAATGGAGAGCTAGACATTTGATGCTCTCTCTCTCTCTATCTCTCTCTACATACACATATTGTCTAAGGCTCCTCACATACAATATGTTTGCCTGATGTATGATATATCTATTTTATGGCATACTGTTTGCAATTTTCAAGCAAGGAATTCTCCATAGTTGCTTCCTAAAGTACTGTCTATTGACACATACAATATGTGAGGACTAACATATAGCATGTCAGCCTCTACGCACAATATGTGAGTGATGGGTCAAAATCTATAACACTCCAGTTCCATACTGAACTACACTAGATTGAAATATTAACTTCAACTAGCTGAAGACAAATAAAAAATAAGCTAAAGAAATAACACAAACAAACAAAACCTTAGCAAAACCTCCACAAAAAAAACAAACTTCAAGACTAGTTTTTTTTTTATTAGATCTCCCACATTTCTCTATTTTAGATTCTCCAAACATAAGTTTCTTGGTGTTGTAGTATGTTTTCAAGTATTTTTTATCTCAATTGATTTCACCTTTTCTCCTCTCTCTCTCTCTCTTTCTCTTTCTCTCTCTCTCCCTCACTCACTCCTACTTCTTCCATAGTCTTCTCAAGCAATCCTCAAGGCAACAAATAATTGCTCAAGGAATGATTAAATAATCTTTTATATTTTTTATAATATGTAAGGATTTAATAAGTTTAATATTAGTTTTATTTTTATAAATTCCTAAAAATTTCAATTAATCTGAAAAAATTACAAATGCGTCCCAATAAATTCTTCTAGTAAAACTCTTCTCGATAGCTTGTTCGATACTAAATTTTGAGATATTTGTAATTTACACATACTTTAAGAGGCATAAAAAAATTTTGTAAAATAGATCTATAAATAACTGTTAATATCATATATTTAGTTTCATATATTTATCACATCTAAAAATTTTGATTTATTGAAAAATCGGTCTGCATTTCATCTAATAGATAAATTATTATAAAAGCTTTTTCATTCTATCAATACCATGTAATATTATGTTAATTTATGAAAATATTGTATGATATATTGTTACATTTGATATAAATGCATTTATAAAGTTAGTTTTGACCAATAATTTGAATTGAACGTGAACCAATAATCAAAGAGGCAGACCTAAAAAATCTCATATGATCAAATAATATTAGGTTTATACTTTGTAAATTCCTAAAAATCTCAAAGAACATCAAAAAATTATAAATGCATATCAATAAATTCTTTAAATATAACTCGTTTCAATAGTATGCTCAATACTAAATTCTAAGATACTTGTAACTTACACATAATTTGAGATACACTAAAAATAGATTTTTAAAATAATCATACAAACAACAAATGTTAATATCACATATTCAATTACATGTATTTATCACATCTAAAAATTAAAACAGTTGCAATATTACTCGATAATTCATCTAATAAAGATAGTTATATTTTTATAAGAGCTTTTTCATTAATCTCACCATTTTCTTGTTATTATATTCATGGGCATTTTTTATCAACCCAAGAGTTTCTTCGCAAGGCTTGTTGTGCTAGTATCCTTCTCATCTTGGATTGTGATAGTTGAAAACCCTTTGATCTATCAAATTTCATGATATTGTATTTTGTTTCCATGAGATCCAATTAAAACTATGATTTCAATTATTTTGGATTTAAAATTATAAGATTGATATAACCGCAACAAAAATAGTATTGATAAGAACAATAATAACTAAATTAACAAGACAGATGGAGAAAACAAATTTGTGTGGTATGAATAAGTTTAGGTCTAAGGTCATAGAGAAGGAAGAAAAATTAATTATAGTCTAAACCACAAAATACAAAGTATGAATTTACAAAAAAAAAGAAATAAGCTCACACAAATACATCTAATATTAACAGTATGAAATAATATAAAATCTCTTATTAAAAGAACAAGATTTTCTAAGTATCTCACACAAAAAGAACACAAAGAGAGTAACTTCTGTTCTCATTTTGTTCTCTCTCATTTTCTTCACCTTTATGGACTTCACCACATTTATAAGTTACAAATGACGCATATTTAATACAAAAAATCTTATGCTCATATTTAGCTCACCTAATCATAATTTTCTTCAATCATGATTTTATGGTGTCAACTTAGACATGTAATAAATATCATCTTTTAGAAGTCAACAAATTCAAATATCATGTTTGAATTCATATAGAAGTGGCAAGTAGACACAATTTAGGTTGAAAACTTAATGAATGCCATGTATTTGCTTCCAATAAAATCCCTAAATTTTGTACATCTTGATTACCTCTACTAACTCAGTTTCTCTATTAATAAACTCAAAGACTTAAGATTATATGTTAATGCTAGTATAAGATCCTAAAAAAGTTATAATAACACAATGTAATCAAAGCTTTGGTCTATGTATTGTATAAAGTTAGGCTTACTATTAGTTTGAATTACAAAAAAAATCAATTGAAAAAGATGCTGACTCACCAAGGCTGCAGCTAACCAGGCATTCACATGGACCTGTAAAACAAGTAGAATACAAGATCCCTGGTGGGTTCTTTGCAAAGATCACTAGGGTAACCATGTGATGTAGGACAAAAAGGGGTAGGGTGACACGAAAAGGTACAGGTTTGTGTGTGTAGATAGAAAAGGAAAGGGAAATGGTAAAACTTTAGATTTTGGGATAGGAAGATGGATAGTAGAACAAGTGTCGGGGATAACTTACTGGTGTGGCATCTCACCACTTGGGCCTCGCACCCCTCCTCCCAATACCAGAGCTTTATAGACTGGAGTGGCGTCTCACCACTTGGACCTCGCGTCCCTCCTCCCAGTATCAGAGCTTTGACGAGTCAGCACGCCAAAGACACTCAGAGCACTCACGAACTCAGAATGGAAGCAAAGAACACTCAAAAGTTTTCATTAACTGTATCTGCCTCACAACAGAAGAGGACTTCCCCCTTATATAGGAATCCATAAGGGTACAAAGGACATTTGACTCATAATATGGGAATACTAAAGGACACATGGGTAAATTAAAAGGCACCTAAAAATAGACTCTTAAAATTCTGAGAAAATTAATGAAAATTCATGTATTTATTCCTAATTTCGGATGGTTGGAAGCGCGGCGACGTTTCAGCGGCGGCGGCGGCGGTGCGGTCGGCGCGGGCTGGCGTTACTCGGCGCGAGCTGGCGTGGGTCGGCGCGGCTAGCGTTACTCGGCGCGGGCTGTCGTGGGTCGGCGCGGGTCACAGTTCGTGAGTCTGGCGTGGGTCGGCGCGGGCTGGCGTGGGTCAGCGCGGGTCACAGTTCGTGAGTCTGGCGTGGGTCGGCGCGGGCTGGCGTGGGTCGGCGCGGGTCACAGTTCGCGGTCTGGTGTGGGTCGGCGCGGGCTGGCGTGGGTCGGCGCGGGTCTGGCTCGCCGGTCGAACCCGGGACAGGTTCGGCGGCGGCTCCGGTGGCGGACGGCACGGCAGGCGGCGGAGGGAGCCGGCGGCAGGAAAAGTGTTTTTCGCGCTGTTTTGGCTCCTGGGAGTCCGTTTGAACTCCGAATTTGATTCCGAAAGATGTTCCGGAATCCATATTTCGGCGCGTACGTCACTGCATCATTTATTACCTCATAATATTTCAAAAAATATTTTGAAAATAAAAATTGTTCCCCTGTTGTTCGTGCAACGCCAAGCTTTGATGTCCGCATCACCATGATCGAAAGTCCAGTCATCTGCTCATGTGTCATCAGCTTCCTGCCTTTCCAGGTAGATATAAACTTGGATGTCACCAAATCCTCCTCATAGATACCTTGCATATGGTGAGGAACCTTTTGGTGAATCCAAAAGTTATTCCAAGGTTTTTTTCTTGACCAAAATGCAGAAGAAGAAACAAAAGGTTGGCCTTAAAAGCAAAAATCCAAAGAAACACTGATTAAGGAATGGGAATCCAGGTTTGGCTACGTATATGCAAGATGGAAGGTAGCCATTTGCCTTAAAAAGGAAAGTACAAGAGCCATCTGCTTTAGACTTATATTGATTTCATTAATCATGCCTTTATCCCCGCTGAGCAGATGATGACTATAAAGCAAAAAGTAGAATTCAACCACTCTTATCAACTAGTTGCTCATGGCCTATAAAAGACCATTTTCTTTTCTTACAAGGCTGGCAATAGCAAAAAGAATTCCCTTCCCCCTTCCCAGTGACAAGCTTGAGGTACAGAACTGCAGTTCTTCATCTAATGGAAAGCCAATGTTCAACAAATGTCATAGGAATTCCTGTCTGCACTGTGACACATGCAGCTGGGAAGTTGGGGGCACACGCTTTCTGTGTGTCAAGGAGCTTCTATGTCCATTCTACTTGTGGTTCTTCTGAAGTGCAGAAGAGTAAAGACTCTTTGCCAACTTTGTTTGTTCTTCTCACTGATATACTCATGTGTTATTTACTGAATGCAAAGCAATGGGATTACAGATAGGAAACATTCTTTTGTTCATTGGATGAACAAGTTCAGCAAGAAAGCAGACTGTTATGTAAGAGGAATCAAGAGTCATGGTAATTGCTTTTGGGATCATACTATTTGCACTTTTGCTGGAATCGTTTATGTTAAATCATTGTTTCATTATTAGTTTACTGTTCTACGGACCATGCAGTGAGCTTGGGAACCAATCTTTCTCAAACTGTGAAAGGGAAGCTCAACCTGGGAGCAAGGATACTTCAGGCTGGAGGGATTGAAAAGCTTTATGTACAGAATTTCTCTGTTGAAGAAGGAGAGAAGTTGCTTGATGCCTTCCAGTGCTACTTGTCAACCACAGCTGGTCTAATTGCTGGTGTGCTCTTCATCTCGACCGAAAAGATTGCGTTCCACAGCGACAGATCCATCAAGCTCACTTCTGCAAGGGAAGAAATTGCCAGAATTCCTTATAAGGTTGTTAAACTTAGAGATATTACAGAAAACACAACTTTTGTTTTTTATGGATGAAGTGACGGTGAGCTGTTTAACATGATATCTGATCTTCACAGGTTGTGATACCTCTGAGAAGGATGAAGAGAGTCAGTCCATGTGAAAATGAAACCAAGCCAACACAGAAATACATACAAGTGGTCACTGAGGATGGATTTGAGTTCTGGTTCATGGGTTTTGTTCTGTATGAGAGATCCTTTAAGTCTTTGCAACAAGCCATCAATGAACTAAAAGAAGCATGCTTTCCAAAAATGTGAAGGCTAAGATAGGGAAACAAGAGTTTGTTCCTACTATGAGTTTTTCAGTGCAAATATTTCAATGTTGGTCAATGAAAATACTTCAGTATATCTCAACTTTTTATAAATGAGATGACTGGTAGTATACTGATACTAATTGTAATCTATTACAGTTTTCTTCTAAAATTAAGGTTAATTTAGTTATACCGTTGAAGTTTTTTGGCCTAAGGAATAGTTTTTGTTCTTAAAACTAGTAAGAAAAGTCATGGAGCTTCACTGTTCGAATAACGGAATAGCCACTAACAAAAATATTATGATGTAAAATTATGTGCATTAGATCTTTTGTGTTCTTACACTTCTCCAGCTTATCTAAATCTGAGGCTAATGGAGCTCAGAAAAATGAGACATCTGGTGATTTTGGAATGATTCTTTCATTACTTTCCCTTTCCTTTTCTCTTCCCTGTTCATTGCTTGCATAACGTATTACTTTATCATTATACTAGTATGTTAGCATTCCATATCCAATACTCCCACAAATTACCTTTTTAAATAAATTTCTTTTCATTTTACAATTTTGCAATTTCTTTATAGCATTCCTTATCAAAACATCCTAAGTAATGTAGCCTAATCTCTAGCATTCCTTTAAAACTCTACTACCTTTTTTTCCTATTGTATCGTCCATCTGGTCTAACTTATTGTATGCCGGCTGCCACGCACAATATGCATTGTGTTTCTCTAGAGTGGGGCACTAAGTGGCTGCTGCTCTTTCTCTGCCTCCACTTATTGCCAAATGGTCCTCACGTATGATACGTCGAGACATTGTATGGTATGTCCATTTATTGGCATATTCTTTGGGTAATGAACTTTCCATACCTTTGTTCTTTTAAGTGTCATTCATTATTACCGTACGTAAGATAGATAGGGCCTAACATATAATATGTTGGCATTTCCATATGGTACTTGAGTGATGGATTGAAAGTTAAAGTTGTTCCAATTTCATGACATAACTCTATAAATACAAAAAATTACTCGAAGCAGCTCGAGCACAAACCAGAAACAAGCTATATGATTTGCTTCTAGAGGTTTTCAATAAAAGGTAACAATCACTATAAAAAATAAAATCATATGTATGTTATTTCAATGCCCTTAGTTATAAAGCTTCTCCTAGGTTCTCATCCTAGGGTTTTGATTCCATCATTTCACGCCTTGTTGAATCGTTGAAAAAATATACCCAATAATAAAATCAATATCTTCAAAATTTTGGGTTACAAGAATGTACATAATAAAAATCTTGAGAACAAAAACCAATATGGGTGAGAATAATGGAAAAATATTACAAAAGTTCACATTCCACAAAATATAGAGGAAAAAAGTTAATAAATAGCCATGCATATTATACCTCAATATTGCCAAACATCTAACAAAAGTTATAACAATATTTCTTGTATAATATACAGATACAAAAATTATCACATACAAAATCTCTCATAAATGTTCTCTCAAGGCCCTATGCCCACATTACTAAAAACCTAGCTTTGTGTAAGTCGATATCCTCACTTGTAATGTAAATAGGTAATTTAAATAAACAAACAAATAGCTATAAGCCCTAAAACAGTATGAAATATAAGGAGCATATAAACAAAGAGTAGGAGTAATATCAAATATAAACAACACTTGAGAATTATTTAAAATTTGTTAAAATAATCACATGTATGCTCATATACAATATTGCATGACTTACCCA
Source organism: Vanilla planifolia (assembly GCA_023846275.1). Taxonomy (NCBI): domain Eukaryota; kingdom Viridiplantae; phylum Streptophyta; class Magnoliopsida; order Asparagales; family Orchidaceae; genus Vanilla; species Vanilla planifolia. The sequence goes on from CM043870.1 coordinate 2,779,061, forward strand.
TGTCATATGATACTCATAGCATATATTACTCATATCATAATACTTTTTTTGTTGTTTTTAATACATCACAATTTTTCTCATCTTTTTATTTTAGCAGGGTTTAATTTTTCTTAATGACCATTATCTCTACTCTAGGAGATCTAATATCATATGATTTCTTTGTGACATCATCATATCTTTGGACTTCAATCAACAGTTGGCTAAGCCACCGAATCATATCACCTCATTTATCACCACCTTGTACAAAGTACTAAACATAATGGGTCTTTGCATAACTTTGCCCTAGATAGAGTACTAACCGTAACAAAAAAGATATTTGATACGATCTCAATCATAGCACTTCCATTTATTGTTTCCTTATACAAAATATTAACGAAAACTAGATCACTGCCTATCATCGCCCTACATGGAGTGCTACTAATAGTGCCATGATATTGGGCAACATCGGATAATATCATAAGAAAAAATCTTAATATTTCGTATCTTCATAATTCTCATGATCATATATATCATATAGCTCACATAACATACTTTTCTTTGTTCATTAACTTTTCTAAATTCATTTTGTGATCATATTTTATTTGTCTTTTTTATTTCATGTTTTGATGCTTCTTATAATATATATATATATATTTATACTCATGCAACCCATACTAGTATGTTATATCTTTTATCAAAATATATGTATAATAATTAGTTGATTTCATGCAGTTATGCTCAAATCACATCATAACACATCATATCACATTTCCACTTTTTAAGATATAATAAATAATTCATTTATATCGTGGTTGCCTCAATTCACTTATTTGATAACTTTGGGATGATTTTTTCACTACTTTTCCTTTCACTTTCTTTTTCTTTTCCCTTTCATTTCCTACACAAGAAAACCCTTTATCATTATAATAGCATGCAAGATTTCCATCTACAATACTTTCACAAATCATCTTTTAACATAAACAATATTTCTTTTCACAATTTTTTAATTTCTACATACCATTCCTTGTCAAAACATTCCCAAACAATACAACACAAAGCCCTAACTTTTCTTTAGAACTTCGCTATTTTTCCTTCTTGACATATCGTTTGTCTACCCTGATGTACAATACGTTGGTCATGGCACATAGTATGATGCCAAAAACAAATGACTGTCCACATTTCTTTGGAATTGGGAGCTACCCCATTAATGCTCTCTCTCTCTCTCTCTTTGTGTAAACATACAATCTCAGGCTCCTCACATATGATTTGCCTGCTCAATATATGATATGGCTATTCATTAGAGCACTATCCGCAATCATCGAGCAAGGAACTCTCTACAGTTGCATCCTTATGTGCTATCTATTAGCATCCTACATATAGCACGTGGAGCTTAATATATGGTACGTTGGCCTCCTCGTGCAATATGTAGGCAATGGTTTGAAATCAATAGTTGTTCTACTTCTACACTGAAACTCCATCAAATCCAAAAATTAACTTAGAATAGTCCAAGCATAACCCAAAAACAAGCTAAGAAAAGAACACAAAAAACATAGCTTAACAAAATCTCCACAAACAAAACAAACTCTAATATCACACTTTTTTTCACTTTTTTGGATCACTCGAATTTCTTTGTAGTAGCTTCTCCTAACATTAGTTTCTTGCTGTGGCAACCTTTTCTCAGGGATTTCTTAGCTCAACTAATTTCACCTCTCTCCTCTCTCTCTCTCACTCTCTCTCTCTTGCTCTTACTCCTTCCATGATCTTCTCAAGCAGTCTTCTAGGAAACAGATAATTGTTCAAGAAGGATTAAGTAATATTTCATCTATTTTATAAAATAAAAGGACTTAATAAGTCTAATATTAGCTTATTCTTTGTAAATTCCTAAAAATCTTAAATAACCTCAACAAATTATAAATGCATAATGATAAATTTTTCAAGTAAAGCTCTTCTCAATAGTATATCTATACTAAATTTTGAGATATTTGCTACTTGCATGTACTTTGAGATTTAGTGTAAACAGATTTCTAAAATAGCTCTATAAATTTGCGACTTGCATGTACTTTAGACTATAGGCAACACTTCATCTAGGAAAGATAGTTAGATTGTTGCGATTTTCTCTACTAACTTATCTTCTCTATTAATAAACTGAAAGCCATAAGATTACATGTTAATGCAGGTATACAATTCCAAAAACATTATAATAACATAAAGTAATCAAAGCTAGGTTTACAGTTAGTTTGAATTATAAAGAAAATCAACACGAAAAAGATGCTGACTCACCAGGCTGCAGCTAACCAGGCATTCACATGGACCTGTGAAAAAAAGTAGAATACAAGATCCCTGGTGGGGTTTTTGCAAAGATCACTGGCGTAACCATGATCCAAAGTTGAGTCATCTGTTCATGTGTCAACAGCTTTCTGCCTTTCCAGGTAGATATAAACTTGGATGTCACCAAATCCTTCACAGAGACACCTTACATATGGTGAGCAACCTTTTGGTGCACCCAAAAGTTATTCCAAAGTTTTTTTCTTGACCAAAATGCTGAAGAAGAAACAAAGGTTTGCATATCCACCTCAAAAGTACAAATCCAAAGAATCACTGATAAAGGACGGGGAATCCAGCTTTGGCTACGCATTTGCAAGATGGAAGGTAACCATTTCCCTTAAAAAGGAAAGTACAAGAGCCATCTGCTTTAGCCTCATATTGATTTCATTAATTATGACTTTATCCAAGCTGACCAGATGATGACTATAAAGCAAAAAGTAGAATTCAACTACTCCTGTCAACTAGTTGCTTATGGCCTATAAAAGACCATTTTCTTACAAGGATGGCAATAGCAAAAGAATTCCCTTCACAGAGACAAGCTTGAGGTACAGAACGGAAGTTCTCCATCTCTAATGGACAACCATAGTTCGGAAAATGTCATCGGAATTCCTATCAGCTGTATGAAATCCGCAGCTGGGAAGTTAGTGGGACCTGCTTCTTCTATGTCAAAGAGCTTCTATATCCATTCTACCTGTCATTCTTCGGAAGTGCAGAAGAGTAAAGACTCTTTGCCAAGTTTGTTCGTTCTGCCCACTGATATATTCATGTGTTATTTACTGAATGCAATGCATTGGAATTACAGATAGGAAACATTCTGTCGTTCATTGGATGAACAAGTTCAGCAAGAAAGCAGACTGTTGTGCAAGAGGAATCAAGAATCATGGTAATTGCTTTTGGGATCATATTATTTGCACTATTGCAGTAATCATTTATGTTGAATCATTGTTTCATTATCGGTTTACTTTTCTATGGACCATGCAGTGAGCTTGGGAACCAATCTTTCCCAAACTGTGAAGGGGAAGGTGAGCCTGGGAGCAAGGATTCTTCAGGCAGGAGGCATTAAAAAAGTCTTTGTACAGAATTTCTCTGTTGAAGAAGGAGAGAAGTTGCTCAATGCTTTCCAATGCTACTTGTCCACCACAGCTGGTGCAATTGCTGGTGTACTCTTCATCTCAACCAAAAAAATTGCGTTCCACAGCGACAGATCGATCAAGCTCACTTCTGCAAGGAAAGAAATTGCCAGAATTCCTTATAAGGTTGTTAAAGTTCTTAGAGAAGGTTAAAAAATACAACTTTTTTTGTTATGGATAAGTTGACGGTGAGTTGTTTAACGTGTTATCTGAACTTCACAGGTTGTGATACCTCTTAGAAGGATGAAAAGAGTCAGTCCATGTGAAAATGAAGCCAAGCCAACCCAGAAATACATACGAGTGGTCACTGAGGATGGATTTGAGTTCTGGTTCATGGGTTTTTTTCTTTATGAGAGATCCCTTAAGTCTTTGCAACAAGCAATCAATGAACTACAAGAAACATGCTCTCCATAAATGTGAAGGCAAAGAAAGGGAAACAAGAATTTGTTCCTGCTACGAGTTTTTAAGTGCAAATATTTCAGTGGTGAACTATGAAGATACTTCAGTATATCTCAATTTTTTTAAATGAGATGACTGGTAGTGTGCTAATACTGATTGTAATCTATTACAGTTTTCTTCTAAAGTTAAGTTTAATTTAGTTATACAGTTGAACTTTGTTGTCCCACAGAATAGTTTTTATTCTGAAAACTAGGAATAAAAGCCATGGAGCTTTGGTGTTCGAACAACAAAATAGCTACTAACAAAAATATTATGATGTAAAATTATGTGCATTAGATCTTTTGTGTTCTTACACTTCTCCAGCTTCTCTAAACCTAAGACTAATGAGCTTAGAAAAATGAGGCAGCTTGTGATTTTGGGACGATTCTTTCATTGTTTCTCCTTTTCTTTTCTCTTTCCACTTCATTGCTAGCACTAAATATTGCTTTATCATTATATTAGCATGTTAACTTTCCATATACTATGTTTCACAAATCACCTTTTTACATGAACTTTCTTTTATTTTACAATTCTTCATTATCCTTATATCATTCCTTATCAAAACATTCGTAAGCAATGTGGCTTAATCCCCAACATTCCTTTAGAATTCTACTATTTTTTCTTCTTTCACTATCTCCACTTACCATCAGAGGGTCATCATGTATGGTATGCCTGCATAGTATATGATAAGTCCATTTGTTGGCACATTGTTTGTAATCTTTGGGTAATGAACTTTCCACAACTTTTTCCTTTTAGTGCCATTCATTATTACCTTATGTAAGATAGATAGGGCTTAACACATAATATGTTGGCCTCTCTCTTGGGTACACAAGTGATGGATTGAAAGTTAAAATTGTTCCAATTCCATGACAAAACTCTGTGAATACAAAAATTTACTTCAAACAACTCAAGCACAATCCAAAAACATGCTATATGATTTACTTGTGGAGGTTGTTAACAAAAGGTAGCAATCAATATAAGAAATGAGATTATATGTGTGCTATTTCAATACCCTTACTCATAAAGCTCCTCTTAGGTTCTCATCCTTGGACTCTAATTCCATCATTTCACGTGTCAATAAATCATAAACCCAATAATATAATCAAAGTCTTTAAAATATGTGGTCACAACAAAAGTACACAACAAAAATCTTGAGGACAAAAACTAATATGGGTGACAATGATGGAAAAGCATCACAAAAATCCACATTCCATGTGATATAGAGAAAAGCAAGTGAATAAATGGCCATTCATATCATACCTCAACATTATTAAATATCTAACAAAAGTATAACAATATTTGTTATATAATATATAGATACAAAAATTATTACCTACAAAATCTCTGATAGAGCATAACATAAGCGCTCTCTCAAGTTCTTGTGCCCACATTACTAGATAACTTAGTTTTGTTTAAACCAATATTCTGACTTGTAATATAAGTAGGTAATTTACATAAAAAAACAAAGTAACTATAAACACCAAAACAATATGAAATATAATAAGTAGTATGTAAACTAAGAGTAAGAGTAATATCACATATGCATGACATAAGAGAATTATTTAAAATTTGTTAAAAAAATCACATGTATGCTCATATGCAATATTATATGACTACATCCATATCATACAATATTTATAGCATATATTGCTCATTTCATAATATTTACTAAGCCACAGATTCATATCACCCATTGTATCACTACTTTGTACATAGTTCTAAAGATAATAGGCCTCTCTCTATTTGCCTTAAATAGAATGTTACCATTAACAAAAAAGATATCAAATGTTATTCAATTATATCATCTCCATCTATCAAAACCTTATACAAAGTACTAATAACAACTAACTCTCTGTTTATCATCACAATACATGGAGTGCTACTAATAATAGAATCATATCATGCAACATAAGATAAAGTCATAAGAATAATCTTAACATTTCTCCTCTTCAGAATGCTAATGACCATATAGATCATCTGACTCACATAGCATGGTTTTTTATGTTTATTATTTTTTTTCAATTCATTTTATTATAATATTTTATTTATCTTTCTTATTTTATGTTTTAATTCTTATAATATATATATATATATATATACTCATAATATAATATACTAGTATGTTATATCTATCATTAAAATGGATGTACAATAATTAGTTGATGTTATGCAATTATGTTTAAATCACATCACATCACATAGTTGTATTTTAAGGCATAACAAATAATCTATTTATATCATAATTATTTCAGTTAACATATCTAATAGTTTTGAAATGATTTTTTCATTACTTTTCTTTCTCTTTTCCTTTCTTTTTCCCTTCATTATCTACACAATATATTCCTTTATCATTATAAGAGAACGCAAGATATCCATATACATACTTTCACAAATCACTTTTTTACATAAACTTCATTTCTTTTCATAATTCTTCAGTTTCTGCATACCATTCCTTATCAAAACATTCTCAAGATATGCTACTTTTCCTTCTTTACGTATCGTCCATCCGCCCTAATGTACAATACTTTGATCGTGGCACATAATAAGAAGCAAAAAAACAACTGACTGTCCATGTTTATTTGGAATGGGGAGCTACACGGTTGCTGCTCTCTCTCTCTCTAGACATACACATACCGTCTAAGGCTCCTCACATACGATATGTTTGTACGATACATCCATTTGTTTGTATACTGTCTACAATTTTCGAGCATGGAATTCTCTATAGTTGCTTCTTTAATTGCTGTCCATTGGCACCCTGCATATAGTATGTGGGGACTAATATATGGCATGTTAGTCTCCATATACAATATGTGAATGATGGATCAAAATCTGTAACTATTCCAATTCCACACTAAACTCCACCAAATACAAATATTAAATTCAAGTAGCTCAAGCACAACACAAAACCAAGCTAAGGAAAGAACACAAACAAACAAAACCTTAGTGAAACCTCCACAAACACGAAAACTCCAAGACTCCCGGCGTTCCGTACGGGTCGAAGCATATGGTTATCTCCTAAACTTCTCTGTTGTAGATTCTGTTAACATTGGTCTCTTGCTGTTGTAGCAGTTCCTCAAGGATTTCTTAGCTCAACTGATTTCACCTTTCTTCTCTCTCGTTCGCTCGCTCCTACTCCTTTCATGGTCTTCTCAAGCAATCCTCTAGGCAAGAGAAATTGCTCAAGGAAGGATTAAATAATATTCTATATTTTTTATAATATATAAATATTTAATAAGTTAAATATTAGTTTTAATTTTTGAAAACTCCTTAAAATTGCAAATAGTATAAAAAAATTACAAATGCATGACAATAAATTCTTCAAGTAGAGTTCTTTCTCAATAGCATGCTCGATACTCAATTTTGAGATACTTGTGATTTATACATAGCTTGAGATGCATCAAAAATAGAATTGTAAAATAGGTCTACAAATAATAAATGTTAATATCACAAATTTAGTTACATATATTTATCATATATAAAAATTTAAACTATTATAATATTAATGAATATTTCATCTAATAAAGATAAAATATTATAAAAGTTTTTTCATTAGATCAATATCATGCAAATATTCTATTAATTTATGAAAATATTGTATGACATATTATTACATTTGATATGAATGCATTTATAAAGTTAGTTTTGACCAATAATTTGTATTAAAGTTAGGGAAAGTTAACCAAAATTTAATTCCAATTTCACTTGAATTGAACTCGAAATAATAAGTAAAGAGTTATATCTAAAAATTATCGTATGATCAAATAATATTAGTTTTATTCATTGTAAACTCCTAAAAATCTTAAATAATTGCAAAGAATTATAAATACATACTAATAAATTCTTTTAATGGAACTCTTCTCAATAGTATGTTCAATACTGAATTCTGAAATACCTGTAACTTACATGTAATTTGAGATGTATTAAAAATAGATTTTTAAAATAACTATACAAACAACAAATGTTAATATCACATAATTAGTTACATGCATTATCATATCTAAAATTTTAGTTAATTGCAATATTGCTCAACACTTCATCTAATAAAGATAACTATATTGTTATAAGAGCTTTTTCATTCATCTCGCCCTTTTCTTGTTATTATATTCTTGGACATTTTTTATCGAGCCTAGAGTTTCTTTGCTAGGCTTATTGTGCTGATATCCTTCTCATCTTGGATTGTGATAGTCGAAAGCTCTTAGATCTATCAAATTTCTTAATCTTGTATTTTGTCTTTATGCCATCCAATTGAGACTATGATTCCAAATTTTTTGGGTTTAAACCTATAATGTTAATATAAGCGTAACAAAAATAGGATCGATAAAAACAATAATGGCAAAATAAAGAAGTAAAATAGAGAAAACAAAGTTGCGTGGTTCAAACAATTTAGAGCCAAGTTCACAAAGGAGAAAGAAAATTAATTATAGGCTGAGTCACAAAATAAACTCATCTAAATTCAACTAATATTACAAGTATGAAATAATATTAAAACTTTTACAAAATAGAACAAGATTTTCTAAGTCTTCCACAAAAGGGAACACAAATAAACTAACACATGTTCCTCCTTAAAAAACTCATTTTGCTCTCTCTTGTTTTCTTCATCTTCATAAACTTCATGACATTCATAAATTGCAAACTATATATATTTAATACAAAAAAAACTTGTCTTCATACTATCCCGCATAGTTATAATTTTCTTCAACTATGTTTATATGGTGTCAACTTATACATGTAATAAACAACATATTTTAGAAGTAAATAAAATTAAATGTCATTTTTGAATTCATATGAAATGGTAAGTAGACATAATTTTTGTTGAAAATTTCATAAATGTGATGTACTTGCTTCCTATAAAATCCCTAAATTTTGTCCAACTTGATCACCTCTACTAACTTATCTTTTCTATTAGTAAACTCAAAGCCTTAAGATTATATGTTAATGCTGTTATCAGATTCCAAAACCATTACAAGAACATAATGTAATCAAATCTTTGGTCTATCTATTGTATAGCTAGGTTTACAATTAATTTTGAACTACAGAAACAATCAAAATGAGAAAGATGCTGACTCACAAGACTGCAGCTAACCAGGCACTCACATGGACCAGTGAAAAAAGGTAGAATGCAAGATCCCTGGTGGTTTTTCAAAGATCACTGGGTCTTGTCATTTGCTCATGTGTCATCAGCTTACTGCCTTTCCAGGTCCTTGCATTTGGTGGGCAACCTTTGGTCCATCCAAAAGTTATTCCAAGTTTTGTTCTTGACCAAAAACAGAAGAAGATACAAAGGTTTGCATATCCACCTCAAAAGTACAAATCCAAAGAACCACCAAGGGAAGGGAATTAAGTTTTGGCTACACATGCAAGATGGAAGCTAGCCATTTGCCTAAACGAAAGTATAAGAACCATCTGCTTTAGTTTCATATTGATTTCATTAATTATGTCTTTATCCCCGCTGAGCAGATGATGACTATACAGCAAAAAGTAGAATTCAACTACTCCTGTCAACTAGTTAGTTGCTTTTGGCCTATAAAAGACCATTTTCTTACAAGGATGGCAATAGCAAAAAGAATTCCCTTCACAGAGACAAGCTAGAGGTACAGAACGGCAGTTCTCCATCTCTAATGGACAACCCAAGTTCGGAAAATGTCATCGGAATTCCTATCAGCTGTATGACATGTGCAGCTGGGAAGTTGATGGGACCTGCTTCTTCTGTGTCAAAGAGCTTCTATGTCCATTCTACCTGTGATTCTTCTGAAGTGCAGAAGAGTAAAGACTTTTTGACAACTTTCTTTGTTCTACTCACTGATATATTCATGTGTTATTTACTGAATGCAACGCAACGGATTTACAGATAGGAAATATTCTGTTGTTCATTGGATGAATAAGTTTAGCAAGAAAGCAGACTGTTATGCAAGAGGAATCAAGAGTCATGGTAACTGCTTTGGGATCTTATACTTGCACTTTTGCAGTAATCATTTATGTTGAAGCATTGTTTCATTATCGGTTTACTGTTCTATTGACGATGCAGTGAGCTTGGGAACAAATCTTTCTCGAGCTGTGAAGGGGAAGCTCAGCCTGGGTGCAAGGATACTTCAGGCTGGAGGGATTGAAAAGTTTTTTGTACAGAATTTCTCTGTTGAAGAAGGAGAGAAGTTGTTTAATGCCTTCCAATGCTACTTGTCAACCACAGCTGGTCCAATTGCTGGTGTTCTCCTCGTCTCGACTGAAAAGATTGCATTCCATAGCGACAGATCCATCAAGCTCACTTCTGCAAGGGAAGAAATTGCCAGAATTCCTTATAAGGTCATTAAACGTAGAGATAGTTAAAAAAATGTAACCTTTTTTTTATGGATGAAACGGCAGTGAGTTGTTTAACATTATATCTAAACTTTACAGGTTGTGATACCTCTGAGAAGGATAAAGAGAGTCAGTCCATGTGAAAATGAAGCCAAGCCAACCCAGAAATACATACAAGTGGTCACTGAGGATGGATTTGAGTTCTGGTTCATGGGTTTTGTTCTGTATGAGAGATCCTTTAAGTCTTTGCAACAAGCAATCAATGAACTACAGGCGACATGCTCTCCATGAATGTGAACTGTGTAGATACTTCAGTACATCGCAACGTTTTTTAAATGAGATACAGATTGTAATCCTTTAAGCTTATTCAAAAGAACTCATTTGATAAAATTTTGCTTTGGAACAATGTAGCATCTCCAATCTTTCTACAGAGATTATCTTGGTTAATTAGGTTTTTTCCTTTTTCTCAAAGGGCATTTGTAATATCCCAAAAGTGGAGGACAAATAATTAAATAACATTTTAAAGATTTTAAATGATTGGATGTTTAAATTAATAAAAAATATCATGATCTCAGAGCTGATTGAAGATTCGATAAGGAGAGAGGAAAATTAGCATCTCAAATATAATAAAAATTTTGGTTTATAATTATTTTAAATTATTTTGATTTTTTAAAGAATTTTTAAAAAAATTTAAAAATTATAATATTTTATCCAAAAAAATCATACATCATTAAAGGAATGTATGAATCTCAAAAAAGTAAAGTGAGAAGTACGAATTATTTAGAATCTAACAATATCAGGTTAATGAAAATAAAAATTTTTTTAAGAGAATAAAAAATCAAAAATCTATGAAGAATTATTTATGAATTTAGAAAATTTAAAAAATTAATAAAATTATTAAATGATCTCAAAAAATTATGAATGCTTTCCCTGAGTTATAGAAGAATAACTTTATTAAAATATTCTTGACACAAAAAAAAAAATGTGTTGACCTTATTATTAAAATCCAAAGTTGAATTGAAGAAAATAATTACATACTTTCATAAGGATTTTAGATTTGAAAAATTTGTTAAAAATATCAATTGATATCAAAAAAATGTAAAAATTTATTGATGGATTGACTCTTCCACTAGAATCATGTGATTGGTGAATTTTTTGAAGTCATTTGGATCAAAACATTTTAGAAATTAAATTAGTTTTAAGTTTTAAGCAAATTCAAAAATACCAATTGTATCTTTAAACCCTAATCTCCTAAATTGGCGATCCCAAACAATGGAAACCTCCAAAATCAAAGGAAACACAACCATTGAAGATAAAGGAAGGATCAGGTAGCTGAGGAGGTGCATTTGTTAATGGATTTAAAGCATCAAGGGTTAATTCGATATGGAATCATGTATAAAAGAGGAAGAGCACAAGACATAGGGTATTTAAAAAAAATTTAAGAAATTGCTGCTTCAAACAAGAGCTTAAAGAAAAGAGGAGAGAGAAAAGAGGTGCTTTCAATTTTTTGGAACAAATCAAGGAGAAGCCGATAAAGATTTGAAGAGAATTTGGGGAAAGTACAATAACTAGTATAGTAACAAGTACTTTAGCACTTGTGAGGAGAAAAGAAAAAGGTCATGGAAAGGCTTGCTTTCACAAATATGTTTCAAGGAAAATCCATTACAATCAAGAATAAAGATGGGCAAACTTGTACTTATGCATCTGTTTGATATAAATTTTGTTTGTAGCTTAGTGACCACAAAAGGAAATGATATGAATTTATCAAGCTTGAGGATGTTTATTATCCATTTTTTATTGATATTTTTCCTATGTTTAGAAATTTATGATATATGCTTATGTCAATTCCTCATGTTATATTATTTATTTCTTTAAAATGTAGTGTACAACATGTTTATAAAATATGAATTGTGATAATGGTCACCCAAATAATATAAAGTTAATGATTGTTTTTAAAGTCTTTCAAAAAGAGAAAAGAATGAAAAAGAAAAATGAGTAAGAATAAGAGTTGATTGAAAATAATAGGATATTATCTTAAATAACTTGAAACCTACTTTTAGAATGAGATATTTTGAAAGTGAAGCCATTATACTCGAGGGCATGTTTCACAGATAGTACTCTAAAGAATTAAAAACCTTATTTTGAGTGACTTGGTTTGAAATTAGGTTCATCATCAAGAATGACTTGTTTCTTGTTTCGAAGGTAAAAACCAAAAGAATTTAAAATACTAAAGATTCTTAACTTAGAGCCAACTAAAAGAGAAAAATGAAATGTGAAATAAATAAATAAAAATGAAAAGAAATTCACATGATTTTTTTTAAATGAAGATTGAATATTTTTAAAAAAAATAAAGAAGATAGCATTTAATTTATTTGTCTTCACATGTTATTTACATGTTATATTTTTTGTTATTAACCTAGTATGTGACATCACCCATATATACTTATTCTACATATATGTTATATCATTTTTGGCACTGAGCCAATACAATTGGCTTAGCTTGTTTTATGACTTAACATTTTAGGTAAAAATGAGAATACTATGAGATTTTAGAAGAGCATTAAGAGGATAATACATGATCTGATGTTTGATATTTTTTCTTTTATTATAATATTATATAAGCTGCCATGGTAGCTGGTTTTATTTCACTAGAATTGGACTAGTGGAATTATAATATGTTACAATGTTTGAGTAAAGTTCGTACATAATTTTGAAAGTTTTATATTACTTTAGATTTGTTTTACAAATTTATGAGCTTGATATTGTATTTGTATATACTCATTGATTTATTTAAAAAAAAAGAGTTTTCAAAATCAAAACAAAAGCAAAGAAGAAAAAGATGACATTACGCTGAATCCAAGAAAGGCTGAGTGAGATTGCCATAGCCTTCACCTTTAGTCATCTATCCCAATACTACTAGCCAAACATTCTTAATTATAGAGTTCTTATGATATCTAATATGTTTTTTAAAATTTTAAAGATCTTACTAATCAATAGTTCTTTAATATCTTGTTTGCTTTGGAATTAAGTTGTGATAAATCTTTTCCTTTGAGGAGTCCACATTTTATGAGATAAGTGGGGTTTTTATTGTGGATAGTAACAAGAAACAGTAGGGACATAAAGCTAGGATGATTTGAGGTAAAGTTGGGATAAGAGATACCTCATGAGATAAATTGAGATAACTTAAACTTATTTCATGTTTACCCTCTAAATTTTGGCCATATAGAACTAATTGATTTCATCTTAAATCTACTTTTTACAATATATGAAAGAGTTGGATTAATCCTTTTTTTTTTACTTTAATTATCCAATTTGTACTTTCAAATATATTATATAACTAGCAACATAAATGAATAGCAATAACTATGTGAGTATAATGATACTCATAATTTATATAAAATATACTTCAGTATCTAATATTTGGAGTGATCTTTTAGAAATTCAAACATAATTGTGTTGACCTTGATTAAGTAAGAAGCTTTAAAAAGGAAACAAACTTATATATTTGCTAAAAAAATAAGAAAGAATATTTTTTTAAATACTATGAAACATGGGGACATACAAAAGGAAAGAGAGAGATAAGGTTTGCAATTTCTCTCGCTTTTGGCTTAGTAGGCGAGGCCCACATGATGGGTTATTACCTCAACGATAGAGAGTGCCCTTTATAATTGTGTCATTATGTCTAAGTTATGAGGGTTCTCAGCTATATGGATAGTTCAATGTGCTTATGAATGCCTCGCCCGAAAAAAAAGTTCTTTAGTGACAGTAAAGGATTTCTTTTAGCTAAATATGTTTATGTTGGACAATCAAAAGTTTTTTGTGTGACAACAAAGTCTTAGAAAAATAAAAAATATTTATCAAAATATGAAATACTAATTGAAATATCTTAGTGAACTTCCAATTTTCCATTTTTGTACTAAATTTATATTTTTGGTGTCTTTGATAGGTCCATACAAAAATCTTCTAACATGACATTATTAAGAATCGTTAGTTTTAATGTAAGACAACAAGATGTTATCTTATTGAATGATGATATACAACAATTCTTCTTTTGTTAACAGCAATGTATTATCATATTGTTTTAAGACCAAAACCCTGGGACCTTAACTTTTAATTCCTCTCTCTTTATTAAAGCCTCACTCATGCAGGAATCCTCACCACCTCATCTTTTGTATATGATCCTAACTTTATTTCTCTTCTTCCTTAAGGTGCTGAATATATGAGGAAAGCGCATGCTGGACCTGTTCGTTTCAGTGTTGCCACCCTTGCTTTATTTTCCCCTTATTTATAGTTTTTTATATAAATCTTCCTATCTATTTTGCTGATTTTTCATTATTTTTATCTTGTTTTTCTTTTCATTTTCATTGTTTTTGGGTTATTATAATCTCGATGTTAGCTTAAAACTGTGTAATCCCAATTTTCAATCAATTCAAGCATTTTTTTATGTCAACAATTACCTTTTCTTTTAACTGACCTTTTAGCAATCTTGACATATCACAAGTTTCTTCAATAAATATCTTAGAAGTTTGTTTGTTACATCTATTGTAATATATTTATATAAGAACATGATAAGAATTAACACAAAAGTGTTCCTTAAAAGAAGTCAATAGAATTTCAATGAATAAGTCATGAAAGCTGTTAATTATTATTATTATTTGGTTCAACTTCAATATATCTAACGATTGTAACAAGCATTGGCAATCAAAGCTTGCTTTGACGATTGTGACATGCACAGAAGATAAAGAGAAGAGAGTTTAGAACAAGAAAACCATTACTTTAGTGAGTGCAACATTGGAGTGACATCTAAATATCAACCAAATTGAATGAAAATTTTACTCTAAGTTTTCAAGTTATATATTATGTTATTTAAACATGTAATTTAGATAACATATGATCAATATTAACCAAACAATTTCTTGATTGAATCTCAAAAAAATTAAAATAAGTGTTTAGTTCAAAAGACTCTAGATTCCATGATTTAGCAACCTATTAGAAAGATTTGTTTCCAAAACGAATATTTACTCAGAATTAACCATAGAAGAAGTCTATATTATATATATTCATATCATTGAAAAAAGTTGAGGCATATTAATAAGTGTTTAGTTCAAAAGACTCTAGATTCCATGATTTAGCAACCTATTAGAAAGATTTGTTTCCAAAACGAATATTTACTCAGAATTGACCATAGAAGAAGTCTATATTATATATATTCATATCATTTACAAAAGTTGAGGCATATTGACAAGACTTCAGAGTTTACAACAAATATTTCCCCTGAATAACTGGTGAGAAGAAGACATTGTGGTATCACTTCCATTGCTCCAAATTCATGGAGAGATATAAATTGCTTGTTGTAAGAACCTGAATGATCTCTCATAAAGAACAAAACCCATGAACCAGAACTCAAATCCATCCTCAGTGACCACTTGTATGTATTTCTGGGCTGGCTTGGCTTCATTCTCACTTGGGGTGACTCTCTTCATCCTTTTCAAAGGTATCACAACCTGCTGAGTTCAGATAATATGACAAACAGCTTAATTTATGTCTTGTCCTGCAAAAAAAAACTGCATTTTTTTGAACTTTCTCTAAGTTTAACAACCTTATATGGAATTCTGGCAGTTTCTTTGTTTGTAGAAGTGAGCTTGATCGATCTGTCACTATGGAACGCAATCCTTCTGGTTGAGATGAAGAGCAAACCAGCAATTGGACCAGCTGTGGTTGACAAGAAGCACTGGAATGCATTCAGCAACTTCTCTCCTTCTTCAACATAGAAATTATGTACAAAAACCTTTTCAATCCCTCCTGCATGAAGAATCCTTGCTCCTAGGCTTAGCTTCCCTTTCACTGTTTGAGAAAGATTGGTTCCCAAGCTCACTGCATTATTCATAGAATAGTAAACAGATAATTAAACATCCAGCAAAAGTACAAATAATATGACCCCAACAGCAATTATCATGTATCTTCAAAGCAAGCAATTACCATGATTCTTGATTCCTCTCGCATAGCTATCTGCTTTCTTGCTTAATTTGTTCATCCAATGAACAACAGACTCCTTCGTCCTAACTGCAATTACAAGACATTGAATTCTTTAAAGCACATGAGCTTTGAATGAATAGAATAAAACAAGTTTGCTAAGAGTATTTACTCTTCTGCACTTGAGAAGAATCACAGGTAGAAGCAGCTCCTCCCAGCTTCCAAGTTTCATATGTCACAGAGCTGGCAGGAATACCTATGACATTTTCTGAACTTTGGCTGTCCATTAGATTTAGAATTGCTGCTCTGTAGCTCAAGCTTGTCTCTGGGAAAGGACTTCTGTTTACTATTTCCAGCCTTGTAAGAAAATGGTCTTTATAGGCCAAAAACAAGTAGTTGACAGGAGTGGTTTAATTCTACTTTATGCTTTAGAGTCATCATCTGCTCAGCTGGTACAAAGGCATACTAATGAAATCAGTATGAGTCTAAAGCAGAAGCGAAAACTGGATTCCCTATCTTCACTCATAAGGGTTCTCTGGATTTTTTCTTTTGAGGTGGGCATACAAACCTTTTTTGAATCTTCTGCATTTAGTCAATAACACACCTTGGCATAACCTTTTCTTGCACCAAAAGGTTGCACACGAAATGCAAGGTATCTTTGAGATGTATTTGGTGATATTCCAGTTTATGTCTACCTGGAATGAGAACAACTGATAGTCCTCCATGACATAAAGCTGATCATACATCAGCAGATGCTGGATTCTGGATCATGGTTTCCACAGTAACACACCTTGGCATAACCTTTTCTTGCACCAAAAGGTTGCACACAAAATGCAAGGTATCTTTGAGATGTATTTGGTGATATCCCAGTTTATGTCTACCTGGAATGAGAACAACTGATAGTCCTCCATGACATAAAGCTGATCATACATCAGCAGATGCTGGATTCTGGATCATGGTTTCCACAGTCATGAAATGTTCCTTCAAAATTATAATTATAAAAGATGTTGTTTAAAACGATATATATTTGTGAATGAAAGAAAGTTGTGGGACACATACTATGATGTCGCTTGCCTATTAAAAGCATGCCCACTTCTTACCATGACATTTCATACCTTATATTACAGACATGCAAGACATCATATTTCTTAATGAGAGGAAAATTACCACTGACTAAAATCCTTGAAACTGCTTTACAATATTACACCAAATCAGGTATAGCATTTTGTAAAGCAACATGGAGTATGAATTGTTTTTTTTGCATTGAGCCCAAATTAAAATGCCAATGGTGAAGCATCACAATTAGAGTAAGCTGACAAGACTTGTAACATTTGTAGTGCTGTTATCATGTCATTGGAATCAGATTCCAAACTTATTTTATAATTCCTAAGCTTAGAGTGACTTCTACACCACTTATTTGCAAAAGAACTTTGCTCAATATCATTATCTGTTCCTAAAAAACATAAAAACAAAAGGTAAGTACAAAATTCAAGTATTCAACCAAGATACATAGAACTAGATGCACACAATGATATGGGTAGAATTTACTTGGTCGTAATAAATTGTGAAAGCAACACTAGGCCCATGGAAGGATGGCAGTGGGCATGGAAAAACCACCAATAGAGATGTCGAAGATGGAGATCGAAGAAGCTGGTGTTATCAAGGGTGGCATCTCCTAAGGCAAACTACTAGACAATCATATGATTACATAGCCCATGAAATTGTCATAACTTCACACATCGCTTCATTAAACTCTTTAAAGTCTTTTTATAGCATTATTGAGTTAAATTGTGCATAAGAACAAGGTTTGAATTATGAATAAGCGATTTTACAAAAAAAAATCCAAAATGTTATTACCTTTAGATATAATATTTAAGATCTATTTTGTTTAAAGATATTCATAGCAATATTAGTGTTATCTAGATATAAATAATGTGTGTGTGTATTCTTTTTTCTAATGTTTTTTGAAGAAAAGTGAGGGTTTAACTTATTTTAGTAATAGAGAAGATGAGTCACTAGTGGTAGTCTAATATGACAAAATTAGGGAAGTTCATGGAAAGCAAGTACGTCACAATAATAGAGCACATAATCAAGAGAATGGATGGTGGGCAGTTTTGCTTGATAGAGGCAATACCAAATAAATAGAAAATGAGAGAGAATAGAGAGAGTATAACGAGAAATAATATTTTTTATGATTCACAATGTTGGATTTACATGGTTATATAAGACCTAAAGATAGACTTAATTAAAACTAATATGCATTACATAGAAATTAAATCTCCTTATTTAGATAATATACATAACATAATTATTTATAAGATTCTTAATTATTTCATAAATTTTAAAACTTTAAATTTTTTTCCAATAATCCCTCAAGTTATGAAATATGTCTATTATTCTCAGTTTGTTGATACACAAATCAAATCTTAGTTTAGATAAGATTTTTGTATAATATATATTTCTTGTGACTTGGTAAGAATATAAGATAAGACAGTAGTCTCATTTTCTATTTCAGTATTGTTTAAATTCTTATCGAATCTGATATGCTTTATCCTATCATATTGAACAAAATTATAAACCAAACCAATTGCTTATATAGAAGAGAATTATTCTACTTTTCATTTAATCATGACATAATTTATGAGATTCTAATTTTTGATTAATTATGCCATAAAGTTTGGGATTTGAAATTTGTTTCCAACCCTCCTTGTCAAGCAATCAAATTGATTTCCATTATTTTCAACTTGTTGCACAAATTAAATCTTGGTTTAGATAAGGTTTTTGTAAAAATATCTATTTCTTGAGACTTAATAAGAATATACGATAAGATAATACTCTCATTTTCTATTTCAGTATTGTTAAAATTGTTATCAATTCTCACATGCTTCATTTTGTCATACTGAATAAGGTTATAAATCACACTAATTGCTCATTGATCATCACTAAATAACTTTATGTGACAAGATAAAGGCATATTCAAATCAATCATCAGTCTTTGAATCTAGATAAGCTCACATGTTCCTTGTGTTATGACTCTAAATTCAGCTTAAGCATTGTTATAAGTTACTACATATTATTTTTTACTTTTCCAACCAAAATTTTCCATACCTTCATGTAGTATTCAATTGTAAACTTGATATCATCAATAGATGCAACCTAGTTTGCATCCGAATATCCAATGATACCTCTTTTTTTAGAATTATTAAAAGTAGTCCTTTACCATGACTTCCCTTTAAATATCTTAAGATTATTACATCTAAGTGTGTTTTTTGTGGGACATGCATGAATTGACTAACAATACACACACTAAAAGTATTTTCTAGTTTTGTAAGAGATATATGTTAGTTTGCCTACAAAATGCTAGCAACTATCTCAATTTAGTGGTGGATTTTTCTCAGGATTTCTTTGCTTCCAATTTCATTCTTAAGGTGTTCTTGCTGGTTTATACATAATATAAAGAGATAAATTATTTATTTTAATTTTAACCCTATTTTTTAAGATCCATTATTGTATTCCTTATTCCTATACATTATTGCTCTTATCTTCGCTCGCTTAGCTCAGAGGTTAGAGCATCATATTTGTAATGTGATGTTCATTAGTTTGATTTCAATGGTCGGCTTTTTTTTTTCCTCGATTGAAAATCTCTCATCAGTAAATTCAAGGTGTTCTTTCTTTACAAATTGAAAATTTTTTTTCCAATCTTTCTTTAATATTTTGTTATACATAACTTTTTCATCAAGAGAATAAAGACTTGTTAAATTTTCTTTCAGATAATATTATCTTTTGTGAGCATAAGTGGATCATTGTCAATACATCCTTGAGTATTATTGGTTGGGTAAATGTAAAAAAACACTTTTGAAGAGAATAAAGCATCTAGACCTTAATAATTTTAAGCTATAAAGCATGTGAAAGTGTGAAGCCCCTTTTTTAATTGATACTAACATATTAGTCACTTATCAAATCATTGGCTCATTTCTTCTTATGAGCATCTTTCTGAATATTTTAGCTATAAAAGAGAGCATATATAACAAAGAAGAGTTATAGGATCTAACTTGAATTGTTGCATTTATATAGGAGATACGAGACTTAAAAAAAATTAAGAATAAGTTGAATATGAGCATTTTGTTTCGTACATATATACTAGAATGATAAGAAGTCTAAGATTTACTAAGTTAATACTCATAACTCATTGATTCTTATCACATACAAGCTCATCTTTAAAGATTTAGAATAATTCAATTTTTACATTGATATTGACCTTTTGGTGTATTATAGATGTTTTAGCAAGAAATTTTAATGGAATTTTTGTTGTGGCTTTATGAGAAATGATAATATGCAATTGTGAATGTTGTCATGAGTTTTATGAATGAGTGGAGGTTCATGACAAAGGCTTCATCATTCAATAGTCCTTCATTAATTTTATAATTTTTGCCAAAAGCTAAATAAATAAAATTGATTTTATTATTGAATATGGTATGCATTGTAAGAGTTCTTCATGTATGAAGTGGTGCCTCCTTTTAAGGAACTTGTTTTTCAAAATATAAATTTTATTACATTATGAAAGGTTACAAAATGCAAGGTTTGTTACATATATGGCAAAGGAAGTTGTTCCAGCATTCACTATAGTATGATTTAACGTTCATGGAAAAATTTACCAACTATCCCAATTCTTGAGGTAGAGGTTGTACCAAACATTAGTCTCTTGCAAGCCAAGTGATGCATCCGATGGTCCTATTAGGAAGGAAGACTAAAGATAAATGTACGAAACACAAGGAGGTGCATCGTACACAATGGAAGCAAGGTGGGGGCAAACAAACGAGTTCGTGTGATAATAAGCAACAAATGATGCATTACATACCCTCCAAATTACTAGGGAGGGGGTATAGATAGTTGCAAGTGTGAAGGGTGAGGTGTTCAGGTGATAACAACCACGTGCAACCATATAATTGTACAATATAAAGAGTGTCTTTGAATTATACAATCAACATATAAAGAGTTCTGATGTACAATCTAACCTAATGTGAGAATCAAACAAAGCCAATGAGCAAGAAAGTAAGAATCAAATAAGGTATCCTTTGAGGAACTTTAAAATGTGAAACCCATTTCCAATTATGGAAACAATGACTGAGATTGTCAAAAGAGGCATGTCCATTGGTTTCACTATTTAAGAACCTATAAGCTTTCCTTTTATGGAATTTTGATAAAAGAGAAAAAAGAATACATGAGATTAGGAATAATCTTTCTTTTTATTCTAGCTTATATTTTTTCAACAATGCTAAAACTCAAAGAGAGATTGAAATATGTTCTTCTGTAAAGTGTTGTACATTCTTTGTGATCATTATGGACTACTTGTTTTCAATCACGGGGATGTTGAGGAGGATGATTTGTATATTTATGATTTCTTTGAGGATGGTGTGTGTTTTTCCTACCAAATTTTCTCTTTGTACTCTACTTGGCAACGAGTGTATCTGGGTGAGGGGATTAATGTACTAACGTTTGCTAGTTTGCTTTAGTTTATTATATATTTTTTATATATGCACATTGAATGTATCTAGCCATGTATCAAGATCATTAGGGTTTATCATAACCGTTGTGTTAAGATGCAAAGCTCAATTACTATTCAAGGTGCTGTAGTTTATCAGTTTAAGGTTGATAAAGCTTTTATAGATATTTTCATAGTATTTCGTGATCAATACTAGTTTTTGAAAAAGATTCTAATAGCTTCCAATTTAGATCATCATTTTTAGAAAAAAAATATCAATAGTACATTGGTATTCTATAATTGTTATTTGTGTTTTTTATATCTTGGTATTGATGCACTTTTATTTTTGGATGTGTCACGATATATTTTGAGTTGTGGACAAGTATCTTGATATTGTACGTGGGTTGGAGTTCTTAATGTGCAACTTGAGTATTATTCTCTATGTTTATATCTTGACAACTTTTTAAGATTTATTATAATCCAAATATTTATTTGGATTATCTTGTGTATTTTTAAACCACTCCAAGAAGTCATATACTGACAAGTCGCATTCAGTTCTTTTACCTATACTATTCTTATAACTAGGCCAAACAAATTATCTGGATTGTTCCTACTAAATTATACTAGAAAGTTTGCAATCTTACAAAGAGGTTGGCCTTATTTTATATTTGTTGCCATTCTTTGATGATGTTTTCGAGTATTCATTAAGAAGGAACTCATATGTTCTTATATGTAAAACTTTAAGTAATTATACTAAATAGTTTGCCAACCTTTTTTTTTTTTTTTTTTTTTTTTTAAACGAGCATTTTATTAGGAAGGAAAAGGTACATGACGATCCTACTACCAAGAGCGGGAGTTACATGAGACCTAGTTTGCTAAGAGTAAGGACTTCTGCCGCCAGCAGGTGTCCAGTTGACCTATGGTAGTAAAGTTGAACCAGAAATCTCTGTGTGTCCCAAAGGAATTTATCCGAGGTTGTGATGATACCGTCATACAAAGCCAAGTTCCAGCATTTCCAAGCCATCCAACAGATCGAGGCCGGGATTGAAAATGCGAGGGAGCTGAGGGATTTTTTGTATGTCCACCAGTTGAAAGTCCGAACGAGGTGAGGAGTCTGACTGCAGATATTCAGGCGACGTTCAAACCAAATCCAGGTGGGATATGTGACCGAACATTGCCAGAAGATATGCTCAGCAGTGTCAATACAATGGCAAAAGGGGCATTTTGGTGCAAGGGAAATGCCAATAGATTGGATCTTAGGTGGCAGAGGAAGAGCATCGTTAAGTAGTCTCCACAGCAGTATAGATACTCTCTCCGGAATTCTTTTATGCCAAATCAGATTGTTGTTGTCATATCGCTTGGTGATAGGGGGAAGGGATGTACCGCAGAAGAAGCCGTATGCCTTGGCGAAAGAGAAGTGTCCCAAGTTGTCCGTACAGCTGCTGAGCCATAGTCCAATCCAGTTGAGGTGGCTGACCAGGTCCCGCTGGGTGGACCGAACCCGCCTGTTGGATTGAGAGGAGGATGCTGAGCCGGTCGAACAGGGAGAGCAACCGTAGACCGAATCGGATTTTTTTAGACCGTCGTCTTCCTTCGCACGAACGAAGGGCAGCCGATCGCAAAAGGCGACCAAGCGACGCCAGCCAGGAGAGTCCCCGCGAGTCGACCAGACTTCATCGCCGCGCCGCAGGTAGACCTGGATGAGGAAGCGTGACCAGGGAGTGACTGTGTGAAGTAAACGCCACCAAAGATTGGCCGATTGGGCCAGGATCTGAGCGCTGAGGTTGATTATTCCAATTCCGTGTCCGTTAATTGGCCGCGCCAGCTTATGCCACGCCGCCCAGTGGTGCTTTTGCGCATTGTTTTTTTTTTTTCCCCAGAAGAAGTTGGCAAGGACACCGTTGATGGAAGAGACCACCTTTTGTGGAGGGGACCGGGATGCCGAGATATATGCTGACATGGAGGAGAGCACAGAGTTGATCAACACCTTCTTACCACCCATTGAGAGAAGCTTGTTCTGCCAGGCAGAGATACGAGATTTGATTTTGTCCAGCAGCGGTTGAAAATGGCAGGCGCGAGGTCTTCCAACATCCAACCAGCAGCCAAGATGAAGGAAAGGAAGTTTCGCATGATGGAATCCTAAGATGTTCTGTGTTCTTCTTCTTGCACCTGCGGAAGGGGAATGGGCATGTATTACCGACGATTTACTCCGGTTAAGTTCCAGGGAGGAAGCGTTGAGGAAGGTTTGGAGCAAGGTTGATAGCTGTTTAAGGGAGGCTCGGTTCGCGGTAGTGAATATAATCACATCGTCCGCGAACGCCAGGTGAGTGATCGGACGACTAAGTTTTGGAGTCACGTACGCTTGGATGCTACGGGAAGCAACCGCTGCAGTGAGACACCGGCTAAGTGCATCAAGAGCGATGATGAACAGTGCCGGTGAGAGGGGATCTCCCTGACGGACACCGCGACTGGGCTTGAAAAAGCCTTTGGGAAATCCGTTGATTAAAACTGATAACCATGTGGCGTCAAGAACGTTCAGCACCAAATCACAGAATTTTTCGCTGAAGCCTCTTGCCCGGAGAGCCGCCAGAAGAAAAGACCATCCCAACTTGTCGAATGCGGCCTTGAAGTCCAGTTTTATGATCACATTACTGAATTTCCTTCTTTTGTTGAGGCGAGAGAGCATTTCCTCCACCATCAAGATATTGTCTGTGATGTTGCGTCCTTTGATAAATGCGGATTGCTCGACCGAGATGATAGAAGGCAGTAAAGTTGAAAGCCGTGAAGAGAGGAGCTTGGTGAGGATTTTGCAGTTTACATTGCAAAGGGTTATTGGCCTGTAGTCGGCAGGGGCAGTGGCTGCCGTCGTCTTCGGTATCAGGCAGATCCACGCCGCCCCGAGTGCCTTAGGAATTGTGGTGCCAATGAGGAAATCATTTGCGGCGTCTACCATGTCTTGTGCAAGCAGGGTCCAAAACTTTTTGAAGAACTTGACGGAGCATCCATCCGGTCCTAGGGCACTTGATTCATGCATAGTGGATAGCACCCTGCGCAATTCCAGTTCGTCAGCGGGGCGCAATAGATCATCGTTTTGATTTTCCGAAACAGAGATCGGGGAATGGCAAAGGATACCTTCTGCGTCTGAGCTGCAGTAGCCATTGTCCCGGAATAGGTTTTGAAAATGGTTTGTGAGAAGGCCAGCTAACTCCTCATCACCTACCGACCAAGAGCCGTCTGGATTTTTGAGTTTTTGAATGCCAAGCGAATGCCTTTTCATTTTTACAGAGGCGTGAAAGAAGCTTGTATTTGCATCGCCTTCTTTAATCCACCGCAAACCGGCCTTTTGCTTCCAGAAATCCTCCTCTGTTTCCAGACGATTAAGAAGCAAAGAATTGGCTGAGGCAAGCCTGTCGACATTTTCCTGGCAGGCGTTTGCCGCCAAGGCAGCTTCGGCATCGCGAACGTTCTGCTCTGCCAAATCCTTGTTTCTGAACAGGTCCCCGAATGAGTCCTTGTTCCATCTTTTAAGCAATACCTTAAGCCTCGCTAGTTTACCAATAAGCCTGTAGATCCCAGTCGCTGCTATTGGGACGTTCCACGACCGCTGGACCAGATCGTCGATGTCCGGGTGCTTGAGCCAGGCATCAATGAAGCGGAAAGGTTTTGCACCTAGCCGACGACGGGGCGCGACTCGGAAGAGAATGGGTGCATGGTCAGACGCAGTACGTGGCATAATTTCCACGGTGCCGTCCGGGAAGGTTTCCAACCATCCAGCATTGCAAAGGAAATAATCTAACCTTTTCAGGATCGATCCACCGCGCCGCGTGCCCTGCCAAGTGAAAGGTCCGCCGATAGTCGTCGGGATATGAAGATTAGCGTCCATCACAGCCGAATGGAAATCGCTGGCTTCGTTGTTGTGGAATCTTGCAGCTCCCCTTTGGTCCTGCTCCATCATTGTGACATTGAAGTCCCCACAGACGCACCAGGGAGAATCACCCACCGCCTGATTTGAGTCCGCGAGGAACTGCCAGAGAGGCCGGCGCCTGCTCCTGTTGTGTTTTCCATAGACCGCAGTGATGAATTTTGTGGAATGGGAACCAGTCAAGACGGCCTGGACTGTAACGACCTGGTCGGACGAACTGACAGGGGCCACCAGACATCTGGAGGACCAAAGCAGCCAAATCTTACCCGAGGGGGAACTGAGGCCGTCATGTAGGTCCAGATTGCGACAGAGGAGGGGGAGGCGATCTATCCCAGAGAAGAGTTCGATCAGGATGACAAGGTCGACGTGATTGGAGCGGATGAGGTGGCGAAGGCGTCCGAGGGTGGGATGGTTGGCGACCCCCCGGACGTTCCAGGAAAGGATGTTAACCATTAGGAGATAAAGGCGGCTTAGAGCCCGCCGCGCTCCTAGTACGGGGAGGAGAAGTCACAGACGATGAAGCTCTGTTTTTTGCCCCTCTTTTTTTTGTTTTGATGAGGGTAAGCGGCGGGAATTCCAGGGCATGAGGATCTTCTGTAGTGGGAGCAGAGTTCCGTTCAACGATTGAAGGGAGGGGTGAGTCTATTAAGGCCGCAGAAGGCGGGGAATTTGGCTGAGAGACGGCTCCCGTGGGACTGGGAAGGAGAGTTGGCTTAAAAAAGGATGCCGAGTCTTCAACAAATGAATCTTCCGCCGACGGAGAAGGAGTCAGGATGGGGTCAGGACTCCGAAGCAAGGCAAGTTCAGCTTGTGCTGCCTTTAGGGCGAGTTGATACACCTGATCACAGGGGCCGTCTGCGACAGCACTGTCACCAGCCGCCTGCAAAGGCCGGGAAGGAACCGTCAGAGGGGATTTAGGGGAGCTGCATTGCCCGTTTTCAAAGAAACGTTGTTTAGGAGACGAGTCCGTGGAAGGCAAGGTGCCCACCGCCACCTGTTTGCCTTTGTCTGCCTTCGAGACCTTAGCTTTCGCTGCACGGCTTCTGCAATCCTCTTTAGAGTGGCCGATGGTCCTGCAGTGGAAGCAGTACGGAGGGAGGTTTTCGTAAACAATGGGAAGCCAGAAGCCTCCATCTTTCACACCGGTGACAGAGGAGATACGCATTCTCTTCGGGAGCTCCTTAGTGATGTCTAATTCAACACACACTTTGGCTACGTGCGGTCTGGAAACCGCCGCCGTGGCCGAGTCCAGCTTGAGAGGGGTGCCGATGGCCGCCGCCATAAAATAGTTTGCCAACCTTGCCAGGGTTTTGTCATCATCTTATAAGTCAATTTTTGTTAGAAGAACTAGTTTCCAAATCTAGTGAAAATATGTAAGGTAATATGTAAAAGGTTTTTAATAAATTTATTGTTTAATAATTATCTTTATGAAACTATTATTTGAGAACTATCTTATGAGAATTTATAGTTAGAAAGCAGATTTTTTTTTTTTATAAAATCCATTATAAAAAACAAAAATAGAAATTGAAGCACTGCGGTGAGCGTGGATCGAACACGCGGCCTTCAGATCTTCAGTCTGACGCTCTCCCAACTGAGCTATCCCCGCTGTTTGAGATTAAATGAGGAAATAAACACTTTCTCTATTATTACTTCAAAATTTGGTTTTAAGAATCATTTTTGTCGAAATTAACGGTTCGGAAAAATGCGACTTCCGTCGTTGCTTTCTACTTCCCGGTTCCAATTACCGACGACGATCTCTCCTCTTCTCCGCTGCCTGTTCTCTTATGTTTTCTACTTACATCCAGAAGAGGAGGTCGACCACTTCTCCCGTTTCCTCCAGAGGTGCGCTCGCAACTCCAACCTCCGCCTCGGCGCCGCCCTCCACTCTCTCCTTTCCAAACGTCCTCTCCTCTCCTCCTCCCTTTTCCTCCAGAACCATCTCCTAAACATGTACTTCAAGTGTGGCGCCGATCCTTCCGCCCCCCTCCAACTGTTCGACGAAATGTCCCACCGGAACCTCGTCTCGTGGTCAGCAGCCATTGCCGGCCTCGTCCAAAGCGGCCGTCCTTGTCAAGCCCTCTCCTTTTTCAGCCAAATGATAGGTTGCGGCACTCGACCGAACGAGTTTGCGCTCGTGAGCGCTCTCCACGCTAGCTCCCTTTGGGGCGGGCCATCTCAAGCTCCACAGGTATTCGCGCAAGTTGTTCGCCTTGGCTTCGAGTCGAATGTGTTCCTAATAAATGCCTTTCTTATGGCTTTAATTAGAAGCGAAGAATTTCAAGAAGCGGTGGAGTTGTTCGAGAAATGTTTGACCAGGGATGTGGTCACATGGAACTCCATGTTTGCTGGGTACCAGCAATTTGACTCTTTTAAGATTTGGACCTTTTGGCTTCGGATGAATCGGGAGGCAGAAGTGAGCCCTGATCAGTTCACATTCAGCAGTGTTTTCTCTGGACTTGCAACAGGCTCGAGCTTGAAGAATGGATTACAAGCTCATGCGCAAGTAGTTAAACACGGATTCTGTCATGATATCTGTGTTGGGAACTCACTGGTTGAAATGTACCTCAAAAACCGAAACTTGCATGGTGGCTTCAAGGCGTTTGATGAAATGCCGGAAAGGGATGTGGCTTCATGGACCCAGATGGCTGCTGGCTTCCTAAATTGTGGTGAGCCCTCTGAAGCACTTGTGCTCATCAAGAAAATGAAGAAAGCTGGGATCTGCCCCAATAAATTCACATTAGCAACAGAACTAAATGCTTGTGCTAATTTGGCTTCTCTGGAGGAAGGTAAGAAAGCTCATGGCTTTAGGGTTAAGCTAGGCGACGAGGTGGACTTATGTGTGGACAACGCTCTGTTAGACATGTATTCTAAATGTGGTTCTATGAAAGATGCATGGTCTGTTTTTTGCTCTATGAGAGAGAGGTCCATCATTTCATGGACCACAATTATCATGGGTTTTGCTCATAATGGACTTGCCCGGGAAGCTTTAGAAGCCTATGAGAAGATGATCTCAGCCAATGTATCACCAAATTACATCACATTTATATGCCTCTTGTATGCTTGCAGCAAAGGTGGGTTTGTTGATGAAGGATTGAACTACTTCAAAGCCATGGTAGATGATTATGGAATTGACCCAGGAGAGGATCACTATTGTTGTATGGTTGATCTGCTTGGGAAAGCTGGAAGGCTCACCGAGGCTGAAGGTTTGATCCTTGGCATGCCTTTCAAACCCAATGCTCTTGTTTGGCAAACATTGCTTGCTTCTTGTCGGTTTCATGGCGAGATGGAAATCGGGAGGAGGGCTGCTGAGCAAGTCCTTGCTCTTGACAAGAGAGATCCATCCACTTATGTTTTGATATCGAACATTTTAGCTAAGTCAAGTAACTGGGATGGAGCAGAGAGAGTGAGAGAACTCATGGAACAAAGTGAAGTTAAGAGAGTTCCTGGGTCAAGCTGGATGTAAATAACTGCTGTTGGTAGTAATCCAAGGGTCGGAAAGAACCTTCATAGAGATGTCGAATTCATTGTAGACATGGTTGGCTCTGGCCTTCTCTTCGAAGGTCGGGGGGAATTGAAGAGAAGAATGGAACTTTTGATGCTTGTATTCTAGAATTCAAAGACAGAAGACTTGGGTGTGTTACCTTGGAGCAAAGCTATGTTACCAAAGCTTCTTCTTCTACTTGATTATGAGTCTCCATAGTGTAATTTGTGTTTACTGTAGTTCCTTTGCTTTGTGCTGCAATTTCTTGGTTGTTTATTTACATCTTGTTCCTACTTCTTGGTGTTATGGCTCAAGTTTCCATTGGATACATGTTCCCAAGTTGGCTTGTTTAACATTTCATAAGAAACTTAGCACTCTCAAAATATCACCTTATTCGTTGCATTTTCCTTGGATGTTGAAGACAAGCACACCTGTGGGCACTCGGCTGCTGCGATGCCGACATGTCGTGGTGGAAGACGACGACAAAGAGAGGCCATGGAGGAAGCTATGGGAGAAGGTAGCACAAGCTTCATGAAAAGAATAATTGAAAGATGTTCAA
Organism: Vanilla planifolia; assembly: GCA_023846275.1. Lineage (NCBI taxonomy): Eukaryota > Viridiplantae > Streptophyta > Magnoliopsida > Asparagales > Orchidaceae > Vanilla > Vanilla planifolia. The sequence goes on from CM043870.1 coordinate 2,808,644, forward strand.
ACAGAATAGTTAATATCAAAGTTGAAGTTCATTTTCTTTAATCTTTAAAATAATTGAGCTCATTTAATTGCGTTTTCTACTCAAGAATGAGTTCTATAGAGAGATCTAATAAATAACAATTGAAGAATTAAAAAATTTATTTAGAGTTGAGCATAAAAAAAGAGTTAATATCAAAGTAATGAGAATTATTTGATATCTTAAATTCTTTGATAATATCTCAAAAATTTATTTTGGTTGATGTCAACATTTTATAGTATGTTTCACTAATTATATAATGTTATCATCATAAATATATAATGATCAAATAAAAGGAACATATTGAGTTTATTATGAAGATAAATTATGATTAGAAGGTTGATAGATTGTGGGTTGATAATTACAAAAAAATGTTACTACTTTATGAGTTGATTAAATTGTTATTATCACAATAATTATCATTTAAATTGAAAAAAATATTAAATCATATATCTCAATACTCATTGTTGGCGTTCACTTGTCGATCTTACTTGTCGATCTTAGAAGGTTAGGAGGTCGCACTATCATCATTGAAATAAACTTGAAATAAGTAAGCATTTAAAATAACACTAGTTTTTAGATTCATCCATATGCTTGCCATTTATTATAAATTACTTCATAAATATTAAGTAAAATTTAAAAGTAATTTTGATTTTTATTTTCCTTAATTCAGTATTATCTATATGGTTTTATTTTACCTTTAAAACTCATTATAATATATTTTAGTAATAAAACTTGAGCTTTAGTAATATTATATAAAATATTTACCAAACCTGAAAGTTATATATGCAAAGTAGTCCACGTAATGCTCTGAACAATGTCCAAGTTATTAATTAATTAATTAATTAAAATTAAGTGATTTGTGATTTTTTTTTCTTTTTTAAAATCGAGATTAATGTAATGCCCTAAACAACATATAAGTTAATCGATTGAAACCAAGAGCACGCATATCACCGGGCGACCTCGCCATGTTCAGCCGAGCGGCAGCGTCCTCACGGCGTATCCTCTCCACCGCCGCTTCCTACCGCTGGAAGACAACCTCTGCCCAGTACGTGGCGGCCCGCCACCGGGACCACACCTTCGAGAAGCTGATGGAGGGCTACAAGCACCTTCTCCCCGTCCTCTCCGTGCAGGATTTGATCCTCGCCTCACCCGAGCTCTCCATTCCTCTTCCTCTACTCTCCTCCCCGTCCGCGACCCGCCTCCTCCGTCTCCGCCGTGGCCCTGCCCACTTCCTCCGCTCTTTCCCCGCCGTCTTCTCCCTCCAACCCCACGCCACCAAGTTCCTTCCGGTCGTTGTCCGCCTGACCCCAGCGGCCTCCCGCATCGCCCTACTCGAATCCTCCGCCGCTGCATCGGCTGCCCCTCTCGCCGTTGACCGCCTTTCCCGTCTACTGTCCCTCTCCATCTCTCGTTCCCTTCCCCTCCGCGCAATCTTCCGAGTCTGGCGCGAGCTGGGCCTCCCGGATGACTTCGAGGATTCCGTCATCGCCCGCAACCCTTCTCTCTTCTCCCTGTCCGACAACCCCCGGGAGCCCAATACCCATATCCTCTCCCTAGCCGGCCGCGCCCCTTCGGTAGCCCCAGCCATCGACGCCTGGCGGCGCCTCCGCCTCTCCGATCTCCCGGAAACCGAGGACCAAACAGAGATCCGCTTCGGATTCAAGCAGAGCTTCCCGTCGGGAATGCGTCTGACGAAGGGCTTTCGTGCCCAGCTTAAGGAGTGGCAGCGCCTATCCTACCCCGGCCCATATGATCCTCCACCTGCCGGTAAGAGGGCGATGGAGAAGCGGGCGGTAGCCATAGCCCACGAATTCCTGAGCCTGACGGTGGAGAAGATGGTGGAGGTGGAAAAGATCAGCCATTTTCGGAAACCTTTCGGCATCGAGCTAAACATCCGCGATCTCTTCCTCGATCATCCGGGCATTTTCTATCTCTCCACCAAGGGAAGGAGGCACACCGTCTTCCTCCGCGAGGCGTATGACCGTGGATGTCTCATCGAACCCAATCCCATCTACAAGGCAAGGAGGGAGCTTCTTCATCTCGTGTTGATGCGAAAGAAAGGAGCAGCTTTTGCAGGTGAAAAAGAAGAAATGCCAACACCTGCGCTGACGGAGAGAGATTATAATTGAGAGATTCGTCACGTCGCATCCACGGAGCTGCTTCCGGTGGGTTTCGCCGCCCGTCGCTCCTTTAAGAGATGTCTTACCATGGCCATATCTTCCCACCGTCTTGCATCCCCGTATATGTTCGACAGATGCACGTATCTTCCGCCGTGGTCAGGTTCAAGCTCGATCAGGCGTTTACTGATTGCTTCTCCGAGCTCAATCTCTCCGTGAATCCTGCATGCATTGGAGAGGGCGCCCCAAACCCCAGGGTGCGGATTGACCGGCATCTGGCCGATGAACTCCAAAGCTTCTTGGATCAAACCTGCGCGGCCCAGCAAATCCACCATGCAGCCGTAGTGCTCCTCCTCCGGGACTATTCTGTATACCCGTGTCATTTCGTCGAACAGCTTTTGGCCCTCTTCGACGAGCCCGTTGTGGCTGCAGGCGGTGAGCAGGTCGATGAATGTTATCGCGTTTGGCTCGACGCCAGCGAGCCTCATCTTGCAAAAGAGGGTCAGCGCCTGGCTTCCGGCGCCGCTCATGGCGAGACCGGTGATCATCGAGTTCCAGGTGAAGATGTTCCTCTCCGGCATGGCGTTGAATACCTGGATGGCCTCCTTGATGCCGCCGCACTTGCCGTACATGTGCACGAGAGCTGTGCTGATGATCAAACCCATTTCAATGCCAAGACTGTCGATGTAGCGATGCACCCATCGGCCATGATCCAATTCCCGCAGCTGAGCACAGGCCGACACAGCACTAACGAGCAGAGATTCATTCGCGTCGATACCGCTCCGCGCCATCTTCCGAAACACAGCAAGCGCCTTTTTGAATAGGCCGGCCTGCACGAAGCCGGAGACCAACGAGCTCCACGAAGCGGCATTTCGCTCCGGCATTCTGTTGAACAGGCGACGGGCATCTAGTACTCGCCTCACCCTCGCATAGCCTGCGAGCATCGCGTTCCACGTCACAGGATTACGGCTAGGCGCGGCATCAAAAAGCTGCTGTGCAGCGTTCAGATCGCCGATGTTGGAGTATCCGGTGATGAGAGCCGTCCACGATACGACGTCGGTGGCCTCGCGGTGCTCTTCGAATACCAGACGGGCGGAAACCATGTCGGCACATGTGGAGTACATGGTGATCGCATTGTTGATGACGTAGACGTCGGTATCGAGGCCGATCTTTCTGGCATGGCAGTGAATGGATCGGCCTGGATCGACGAGGCGGAGGTTGGAGCAGGAGCGGAGGAGAAAGGGGAAGGTAAGGCGATTGGGGAAGAGGCCGGAACGGAGCATGCGGAGGTAGAGATGAATGGAGTGAAGGGGGTTGATGCTGCTGGAGAAGGCGCGGATCATGGTGTTGTAAGAGAAAACTGTAGGGGAAGGGATGGAGAAGAAGATGGAATGCGCGTGGTACAGGTCGCCGGAGGAGGTGATGTTGGTGGCTACGGCTAGGAGACGGGACGCGGCGAAGGTGCCTATGGCAGAGCCGGAGACAATGAGGTGGGCGTGAGCGGCCCTGAGCTCGGAGGAGGAGAGGAAGGTGTTCAGCGAGACGGAGAGGTTGGGATGCAGGAGGAGACCAATCTTTTTGACCAGTGTTCCTCCAGTGGCGGTGGCTGCCATAAACGGAGGATAGGTAGTTCTTTCCCTTCGCACAAATCTTAAGGCACGGTTTCCCTAGTTTCCATTAGAGTCTTAACGTTATGATACACGAACGTTGGTTGACCTTAAGTTGTGTTTTAAATGTAAATTTGTTTGTATTATTTTTTAATATAATTATTATATCTCTTTTATCTAAAAAACGTTGAAAGATAATTTTGTTTTCACTATTATGTTTGAATTGTTAGAAAATGGATGTGAACATATATGACTAAAAGCAGAGACCAACACTCACTCCTAGCTACCTATGCAAAAATTTGAATAAATTAAAAAACTAAAAATTGATTTGTTTAATTTAATTTCAAAAGAAAAATGTATTTATAATTAATTGCCATTGGAGATGCGGGGTATCGATCCCCGTACCTCTCGCATGCTAAGCGAGCGCTCTACCATCTGAGCTACATCCCCTCATGAATGCTGTTGTTACTTATATCTAATATTATCTATATAATTTTCTTTAGGATAAGACAGAGATGTGGACGATCGCGGGAGCAGGAAGTTTTCAGATAGAGCGGGAGCAGGAGGTTTGAGCAATGGCGTGTCTGTCACTCACGCATTCGAACTACACCAAGCCCGCCAATCAGTACCATGGTTCTACGTTCTGCTCCTCTTCTTGCTTTAGAAGACATTGTTGGAAGCGGCAGAGGTTTTTCATCAAGGCTTGCTCCTCCGACGCCGACCGTGTTGCGTCCAAGGCGCGCCGACGTTTCCTGACCTATATTGCTGCCGCACCACTCCCCATCTCCCTCATTTCTGTTTTCCATCAACCTGCTGGGGCAGAAGAGCTGTCCTTCTCGGAGTGGGAGCGGGTCTACCTTCCCGTCGACTCAGGCATCGTACTCCTCGATATCGCCTTCGTTCCCGACGATCTCAGCCACGGTATCTGTCGGAGCACCCTTTCCCATTCAAACAGTTGTTTGTACTCGACTAAGTTTGCCATACGAAAAGATTTGTGTAAATTGTGGACAGCTCTACGGCCTTGTGTCTCGTAATTCAGCATTCTTATTGATTTTTTACATTTGTGCATCATCTGGCTTGCTAATGGGCTTTTTTTTGTAAGAATTATTCTCAATTCTTGTATATTGACGCGGATGTTGAGTATAACGCTTGTGCAGTCTCCACTGGTTTCTTTGGTGAGGAACCAAATAATGTAAGCTTATGTGAAAAGCATGTTGGAAACTGTGGCACCATCTTCGTCATGTATGGAAGGATGCCATTCTTTGGCATCTTTAAAAGTTGTTGTGCCGTCAATTATCCAAAATCTATTGATCGACAAGATGTTTCTGTAGTGACCCCATTGGCTCTACACGTTCCAAGTTTAACTATGAAATTGGCAGAGTAGAACTTGCAAATTTCTTCTTTCCTTTTCCCTAAATTGAGATGCTTGTATAACCCAATTGCTGATGCGCATGAATTTTTAGCATTATTGTGCCGTGGAAAATAATAAGGCTCCTAGCCTTTGGCGTTGTTAACACAGCTTGCTTCTTTTGTATCTGTGGATTTTACAGTTCTTGACAGTCAAATTTGTTACATAAAGCATGGAGTGGAACAAAAGAATAGTGAATCACAGTGTGAATTTAATAGCTATGGCTTTTGATTCTATCCTGCACCTGACGTACACAAATGTTAGTTTATACAAAGTTCCTGATGCTTTTGATATTGCTGTGACAGTAATCGTGAAAAAAAAAAAATTCATCTCATTTCTATTGCTGTTATAGATTTTTAATTGATGCGTTAAGAATTGAGGCTTAGAGCTTAACAACATAAACACCTTTCTGGAATACTTAATGAGCACATCCATGGAAGTCTGATCAGTAGATGACATTTATTTGTTAAGGTTTTCTATTGGGTACGAGGCAAACTATATTAGAAACAAAAGATGGAGGTATCACATGGTTCCCACGTGCAATACCTGCAGCTGAAGAGGAAGATTTCAATTACAGATTCAATTCTATAAGCTTCAAGGGGAAGGAAGGATGGATCGTGGGAAAGCCTGCAATTTTACTTTACACTTCAAATGCTGGAGAAAGCTGGGAAAGGATCCCTCTAAGCTCTGAACTTCCTGGAGATATGGTGGGACTTCCGCTTGATATCATCTCTTATTTGTATTTCTTTGTGCTATAATTTATCATATTGTCCTAGTGCTTATGTTACTTTATTCCCAATAAACTTATGTTTACATAAATTCTAGTATCATAATCTTCAAGTTTCTATTTTATTGTAAAACCTAATCTTGGGTTCTAGTGTTCCCCATGTTAACCCTTTGCTTCTTTTTTGTTTTGAGCATATTTCTAAGCATGCTTGTATTTTTGCCTAAGGTTTTGTTTACAAATAAATTATGAATAGATATGAAAAATGAGCTTTTAAAAAAGAATTTTTATATAATTGAACATAGAGTTTTTGTGATTATTAGTTTGATTTAAATGAGTTTAAAAAGAAGAAATATTTAAAAATGATTTTAAACACTATAAACAAACAAGGCCTAAAAGTTTCGAACAATCTGTTAACAAGGAATTAGCAAAACATGCTTTCAAGATGATACAAGAATACATAACCAATCGACTTTAGACATTTCCTAGAGACAAAAAAATTAAACATTTATATTTAAACTTCAAGTTTTGGAATTAATAATCCATATGAATTTTGAGTTAAATTTAAGTTACAAAATCAATTAATTTAAATTTAGTGTATATCTTAAGTTTGAATGTAATAGATGGAACTAGATTTTATAAATATGTGAATCCATAGGACTAGTAATCTTTGAAAAGTTGATGTTGGTGATATTCTTTTTTCTATAATCAAACAAGTGGTATTTAATATGCTTCTAAGAATATTATAAGCAATTAGTGCTTCAATTGTTGGCTCCAAATTTGGTTGTTTGGCTATAGGATTGTTCTTGATTTTTTTTTATTTCGAATTTAGATCCTTCAGAAAGGCTACAATATAGAAGCCTAAGTGATTTTGCCAACATCATTTAATGATGATGTTGTCTTAGGTAGACTCTAGGGAGAAGTCTTTGGAATATATATTTCTATGATAGTTAGATGGAAATTCCCTTGGGTACAAAATGCCATTACATTAGATAAGCAGATTACTTATTAGTTTTTGTTTTGCACATGTTAATAGCTTGATTTTTCTCAAGGGAAGTCAAAGTGTTTCATAGTGGTAAGTCGGAGTTGAATTTGTTAGGCCCTCTCAACTAGAGCTATCTCCTTTTCTTGTCAACTGCCTTCTTCTCTTGGATCACCCATTTATTATTTAAGAAGATTAGGATTTTCTTGTTGAATGACTAAATTTAGCTTGAATGAGTTATTGGAGAAAAGGAAATTGGTCACTATTAATTATTCTTTTTGTTACCTTTCAGGATATTGTTAGAGGTAGGAATCAATGAAATTTGCTTGAATTGTCATGGTTGTAGCTCTAGGCATGACATGTTAGTCTATTAACAACTTGCAATGGACGTTTTGAATAATAATTATCTTTTTCTCTACATTGTTGATTCATTAACTAGTGTTAGAGTTTCTTGTACTTTGTAGTCTTTTAATGTAAATCAACTTTGAGTAGGAAAGCAGCTTGTAATTCTGGTATTAGGAAAAATTTGGAGAAAATCTCATTTTTAGACACTTGTAGGGAGTTTGTGTTACTTGAATTTCCTGGTTTATAATCCAAAATGGATCTACAAGAAAAGTTTACATTATGTTGGTGACATGCTACATCATAAAATATGGCTATATGTGGTAGATTCACACATCTTAGATTTACAAGAATTATTTATTTGAATATTAAGATCCATAAAATTGTCGATTTTAGTTGGACTTAATTTGAACTGTAGTTAGACTCGATTCAAGTTGGTTTTGTATTTGAAGAAGTCATAGAGTGTTTATGATCTTTCTTTTGTTTATCTTTGGCTGTAAACAACATTTTAGATTTTTTTGGATGCCCTTGAAGTCTTTTTAGTATTAAAAAACTATTTTGTGTTTAATAATTCAATTGATAATGACTCTAAGAGTTGTTTCTAAAGTCCTATGATATGTTTTTACTCATATATTAGTTTTTATCTTCAATTTGTTTCAAAACTTGGTTTGCTTTTATTAGTGATTAATACCTTTATTTTTGTGAAAGACAATCATAGCCTTATAAGAAATGCATGTGATAAAATTGTTGTTCTCATCAATGATCGTACAAAAATTGACTAGAAGAGATATTTCTTCTATGTAGAAGTAAAAATATGACTTTGATATGCTACAAAGTCTACATCTTAGTTCACTGATCTATATACATTTAGACATGTATATTAGAATTTAAAGAAAAAACTCTAACCATATGCAAAAGAGAACTAGTCATAAGGTTTGGTTAGTGTGGAGGGCAACTTAATGCATTCAAGGGTCTATATCTTGTCATTAACTATAATAATGCCAAAAACACTAGACCAATTAAGGAGAAAGGTTTACGTGAGTGAAGAATTGGCCAACATAGTGACATCAATGAATTCATCTTTTAGCCTTAATGATGAGGTAATCAAAATGGATTTAAAGAGCAACACCTCACCAAGCATGGCCACTAAAGTTTATCGAACTATAATGGTTCTTTGTGAGATAGCATGGATAAGGGTGATCCCATTAGTGGGAGGAAGGGAATCCTATGCTAGGAGGGAAATAATGCCCCATTTTCCTATGTCGAGGCAAAACTATAGAAGGGTTGAAGGGAGAACTCAAAACTTATAATGGACTCTCATGAAGTCTTGAGGGTCCCTCTTAGATTTAGCAAAGAGAAGGTTCAATGGATACCATAGGTAAGTGGGAGTGAAGCTAACCACTTGGGAACCACGAAGGTAAAGGCCAAAGAAGCATGCTAAAAAGTGATGAGGGGATGGTTTAGATCCTCATTTGCTTGATAGCACCATCATTATTGGAGGATGAAGATAAGCACTTGCATGGAAGTCACTGATCGAGATAATGCCTCAGTCGAATCTTCATAGAAACATAGAAAATTCTTGACTAAACTTCAAACCTCCATCACCAAGTGAACCCAACTTTCCCATCATATGATAATTGAGAATTGATCTCGTTGTGAGGGCCCTTTCCTCCTTGATTAGGGGCTAGACCAACCTGTTCTCACCAAAAGCATTTTGCATATACTAGGGGGCTTAAAGTATCTCTCTAAATGCTCCATATTTCACCCCACATCCACATAAAGAAGATTCAAGATAGCCTATAAGAGATTTAATATTACAAAAGGTCAGCAATTAACATAGGAAACTTATCCACAAGTGATTGAAAAAATCATCCTACATTTCACTCTCAACAAGTCATGAACTCCTTCATGACTTGCCCCCTAGTGATAATTCTCTAGATCCTGTAATCTCTTTTGTGGATCTCAAATGTGGAGCTACTCCTAGCATAGCTGGTCCGTATACATCAAAGTGAAAGGTGGGCAACTCTAGCAACAAATCTCTTAGTGAACTTGGTTATTAGGTCCTCTTTTCATCTCCTGAGATTGTGGACACCAATCCCTCACACTCCTTGGCTCACAAACATCCTCCTAGGCCACATAATGTGGGGAATGAGAAGATATATCATCACTCTAGAGATAGGTGCACATAAGATGCTTAATCATTTGAATGACATTGTTCAGCACATACGAATGAATTCGTGCATATATAGGCAGAGATGTTAGAATGGAGTTAACCAGGATTATACACCACAAGAACTACATCTAGAGATCTCGTCAAGAACTGCAGAAATATGGTGTTGAAGATTTGAGGAGATAAGCTATCTACCAAAGAGAAGAATACAAATTTATAGCCTCTATTGCCTTCTATTAAGAAAGATTCTGTTTTTTTTAAGGGATCTGAATCCCTAGCTTCTCTATTTAAAAGAAGGGCAAATAACTCTTTGGTGGTTTGATAAGAAGATGTTTTCTTTTGTCTTTTTAAAGCTTATAATAGTTTTCAAATGCATTTTGAAGCCTTGGTTAATGATGAATGAAAAAAAAATGGTTTGCTTCCATTGGTGATTAGCCTCTTGAGGACAAACTCCAAATGCTGGTCCTTGGGATATAGTCCAAGAATCAAGGCAACTTGGAATACACTCTTAACAATCTTTTGGCTGTTTCTACCATCCATGATAGTGTTTTTTCATTTATTTTTTTCTTGTTTGCAATCTGGCTTGATTTGTTATTCTAGAAATATTGCATTCTCAAGTTAGTTGTGGATTTATGGAAATTTGATATGTTTTGATTTCAGTTTTCAATCATAATATTGCACTTTTTTGCTTTACCCGATTAGTTTTCTCAAACCACAGGATCTCACCTTTCAGTCCACATAAAATTAAGGGAAAGATTCCTCAATTATAACCTTCATCAAAGTGTTAATACTGCCACTACCACGTGTTATATAATCCAACGAAAAATTTAATTATTTTTTGCATCCTTTCATATGTTTCAAGTTCAATTCTGATCATATTGTCTGTACTTTTAGTCCATATAAAATGATCTTTCAGGCAGGACACTTGGATTCCAATGTATATCTAAATGTTATCCGAGCAAGTTGTTTGGCTGAATACTGTTTATACAAAGCTTTGATGCCAGTTTCTTACATTTTGTTTTGCATTCTTTCTGGTACTTTATTACTCTGATGTATTAAAATTTCCAATTTATAAATATACCAATTCTTTTGATGCAGATTCTTTTTCTGATTGACCTATAGCTAATGTGCTATCGAATATTTGATCCAAATAAGAGGTTTGAATTGCATCTATAGGTTTATATTAAAGCAACAGGAGATAAAAGTGCAGAGATGGTTACTGATCAAGGTGCAATCTATACTACATCAAACGGAGGATACAACTGGAGGGCTGCTGTCCAGGAGACTGTGTCAGCTACGCTCAACAGGCATTTTCTGCTCTTATAGTTGCAAAGTCTTATATGATTCATCCATTGAAAACTTTTTTAAGGAACTTTTATGTGAACTGGTTTAGTTATACTTGGTTTTAAACTGATTAGCATTTGTCAATGTTTATGACTAAGATTTTGTTTTTGGCAACACCAGTTCATTATCAACCAAATTGGTTTATGGTCTATATCGTGTAGCATAATTCCTTTAGTGTATTTAGGTTGTTATTTTATCTCATGGTTCAGTTTTTGGAAACAGGTTTGCTTTTGCAATTCTATGGTTGTGATGATACATTTTTAAGCTAAAGCCATAACAAATGAGAGATCAAATGTTAAGATCTGATTGGAAAAGTGTGGTGCTTTTGATTTAGAGGGCTTCTTGATTCCTCAATCAAAGGAATGGGCTAGTCCAATGCAACAATGATGGTTCTTGCATAGAAAGAAGGAACATGAACGTAATGGTGGGTCATGTTCCAAGATTTGCACGTTTCATGCCAATGTTTCCATGTCTTGCCAAGCTGCTATGGAACTTTTCACTAAAAGGACCACATGGCAAGATGTCTCAATGTATGAGATCTCTAATCTTAATGGATATTGGCCTGATCACACCTCTTTTTGAGGATTGTCCCTGCTACAAGCCTACATGCTTCTCTTAGAGGAGAAAAGATGGTCATTCTTTTTGAACTTATCTTTTTTTTTGCTCTCTCTTGTATGTAATTTTAGTTGCCTTGTAAAAGACTTGAGCGTGCCTCCCTAGTGGTCATCCTTGTGGTATTCTGAGGTGGTGAATTTCTCAAAATTGGACCATTGTTTTCCCACTGTTTTCCAGGTTTATCATGTGAAGATTCTTTCTCTTGCTTTGTATTGTATATATTCTTTTTCTCATAGACCTTATTTCTTAAATCCTGTGTCCTGAGGCCTACTTAAACTCCTTTAGTACAAATCCCTGATCATCCCACATGTTACCAAAAAATACATCATCTTTCTGGTGTTGTCTATGAGAAGGGCAGGGGAATCCAAGAATACCAGAGGAAAGTGGATTGTGGACCTTATGGCAGAGTTCTCCAAACCATCATATGCTCAACTTATAGGGCCCAAGCCCATCTAAGCCATCAAACAGCTTTTTTCTTTTTCATGCAGTAGTAGATGGATTTCTTCTTGGACATCCCCAGAATGATTGCAGAACAATTTCTAGCGTTGGAAGCTATCACCATGCAATTCCACTAGTTAGCACTCTCCCCACACAGGGCCGTTGCAGAGTGTAGTCCAATGGCTTAGCTGGGCCAAGCCAATGCATCTTGTCCGCTAGGAGAGGAATTCCTGCTCTCAGCTCTAAGGAAATGCTGCAACTACCAGAATTCCTCATCCTTTGTTCCTTGCAGGCAGGTGCTGTCACGGCTGCGTTGGCCAGGCTCATTCCTTTAGTTGACCTGCTAAGTCGTTGGTACCTCTTAGGTTCTATCAGGTCTTATCCTTTCACCTTTGGGCAGTTATGACTTGACTAAAAGATGGATCTTCATGGTGTTTTTTTTTTCTTTATATTTTTGTTCGGTTTACTGGTGATTCCTTGTTTGCAGGATTCAGATTGGTAATGATATGCTTGCACGTTTGGTCGTAGTTTCCCAGCAATCTTTTTTCTTATGTTGTAGTTCCTGCCAGAAGGCATGCACCTTTAATTTTCAACCTGAGAAGGGTCCTGTATTTGATTGAATTAAGTTATTGTTATTCATGATGCAGGACAGTTTCTAGTGGGATTAGCGGTGCTAGCTATTACACTGGTACGTTTAACACTGTGAACCGCTCACCTGATGGTCGATATGTTGCAGTGTCAAGCAGAGGAAACTTCTATTTAACATGGGAGCCTGGGCAGGTTAGTTTGTTTAATTTACTAAGCCAAGTACTTGCATATGTGATTATGATAATGCAGAAGTTATGCTTACTTGCTCTTCACAATACTAAGGACGTCAGACGCTAGTTGAGTTTGAATGCCTGGAATTCTTGCTGGGTATATTCAAATGATATTTTTACCAGTTTGTGGTACAGATCTACACTAAGGTCAAATGAAATAAGATCAAACTTGCCAACTGTAAACCTTTTTTTTTTTTTCAGAATGAATTGAATTTCTGTGTTACTACTATTTGTTTCTGGCACTCTGTCACACCTAATGTTATCCCAAGTTTGAAAAATTTTTAGTGTGATTGCTATTAGGTATGTTTCTATATTTAATTCCCTGATGCCGTTCTATAGAATTTTCATTCATTGCATGCTTTCAATCAATTGAACTGCTGTAACCTCAACATTTTTCAAGCACCTTTTACTTATTGTGAGGATGCTTCCTATACTATATTTGTGCTCGGTTTTCACCTCATGTTGCTTGTTATTTTGTGAAGTCACAGCCATATTGGCAACCACACAATAGGGCAGTTGCAAGGCGGATCCAGAATATGGGTTGGAGGACTGATGGTGGTCTTTGGCTTCTTGTGCGGGGTGGAGGACTTTTTCTTGGCAAAGGCACAGGGGTAAGTTGAGTTCACACTTAGAACTATCCTTAACATTGGGAGAGAATTTCATTCTCCTTTTTCTCCATGTGTTAAACTTGCTTTATTCTTAGGCACAATTTGTATCATGTGTCCATATTTTTATTTTGATGTTAAAAATGACAGGCAGCTATTTGTTTCCATTGAAGTTAAATTGGTTTTCTGTATTATGTGCCTATAGTGTAGACAAGTTATTTTAAAGATATGTTCATTGTATGGTACACATGTATAGGATATTTACCTCTGATGGGATACTGGCAATGTGTTCTATGATTTTGTTAAATTTTGCTAGTGTTAGGCTTTAGGTAGGTAGTCATTTGAATTATGTTGGAAGAGGTTATTGCATGTTTTGAGAATTTTTTTATTATCTTTTGTTTATTGAAGTCCATGGATCTTTTGTAAGCTTTAGGTTTTTCCTTAAGTTATAAAACAGTCATGTCATTAGCTATTTATAAAATGACTTGTCCATGTTCTTGTGTAAGATGGATTGAAAGATAAACTTCTTACTATAAAATTGATGCTTTGAAAGTTTACATCTTTATTAGAGCAGCAAAATATAACATTCCAAGGGCTATGAAAATATTTAACCAATTATTAATTAGAAATTTAAAATAATTATAGCATAAATTAATAATTGGGTGGATTTGGCTCTATAAGGGGAACAAAAATTATAAAAAAACCTTAAAGGAAAGTAAATTTATTAATTTGAAATTCTATTGTGTTATCAAATTTTAGTGATTTATTTAAATTAGTAAAATTAGACACAATTTTCAAAAAAGAGTTATGAGTTTTAAAAAAAGAAATATGAATTCAAATAATAATATAAAAATAATTAAGAATCTAATGATATAAATTTTATGAAAATTTGAAACGAATTAATCATAAAATGAAGGATCAAAATTAAAAGAAAAATATTATTAATTTAATTTATATGATGTTTTTAAAAAAATATTAAACTATCTAATGAAGTTTAAAAATTATAAAAAATTTATGACAAATAGTTCATTTTGTTAAAAGTTTAATGATATTAATTTTGTAAAAATTGGATGTATCTTGGTCATAAAATAAGAGACAAAATTTATAAGGAATTAATATAATTTTAATAGATCTATAACTTTTTGAAAAATGATGATTATTAAAAATAGTAAATGACTTTAAGAAATTATGAATTTTTTTGATAAGTAGAATTTGTAAAATAGTAAGTTTAATAGTTGTCTAATGAATTTTGGGAAGTTATTTAGATTGAAAAATTTAAGAAATATGTATAGTCCTAAAAAGTTAACGGGAGTGTGAGGAGGCATTGCTAATGAGGCTTTCCTTTGAGTGGAATGGTTGTTTGAGTGAGAGAAAATGTTGGGAAGTGAAGGGTTTTATAAAAAGGGGACAGTTCAACTGCTTGAAAAGTTTTTTTGGGAGAAAAATCTTGTTGAGAGAGGGAAGATGTGGAGGCACTGCTGTTGTGTGGGAATAAAGGGAAAAGAAGGTTTGGAAATTTACTTGTGTTGTTGTGAGAAAGGGAAAGGAAGTGGTGTAGCTATGGGAAGGAAATTAGAAACTGAAATATCTTAAAGAAGTTGGAAGAAACAAATAAACAATAATTTTGTTTTAGCTTGACCATTAAAAAATAAATATAGATAATCCATGTAGCTCTATAGTACATCTGATTGATGCTTGACACATGCACTATTTGGCATTTGAATAAATAAATTTAGAACTTGTGATTACTGGACAAGTTATAAAATATGTATTACATTTGAGATAATGCATGATATGATGAAAAACAGTGTTTTCCCAATCTATGGTTAAACTGGTAAAGGGTTGGATACATTTAGCACTCTCTAATATTGTTATTATATGCAACGTGAAGGTAAATCAAAGTGATGTGTAATAAATGCAAATATTAATGTTTGTATACTTGAATGTAGAAATAATAACATTGGGTATAACTTGATTTGAAAGACAGCTTATAAGGACATGCCTTGAGATGTTAACTGTTGTATTATTTAGTTTAGTATTGATAACTTAGCTTTTGGTCTATTAGTAAACAAGAAAATTATTGGATGACGAAGGATCTCTAGAAAGTTTGGGACAATAGGAACAAATTTTGAAAGGATAAAATAAAAAAATTAAATAATTTTAATTTAAAAGGATGGTTGCATTTGTATTGACCTGTGATCATTTGTTTTTTTAAATTATATCAATACACTTCAAAGTTTTTATATGTTTTTATTTTGTATTTGCAACTCAGTATGTAATTTGGTTCAAATATATATTACTTTGTATAAATGATTATATGGGTTTTACCTCCTAAGCTTATGAGTGTTGACTTAATCTATTTTTGTTTTAATAATTACAAATAATACAGAAACATTTTAAAAGACTTTAAAAAACATTTAAGTATATTTGACCCCTTCATGGATTTATTTATTTTCTTAATGTTGTATTAGAAAGAGAATATGTAGTTATGCTTAATACTATTACACCAATAATTTGTCATGTTTAACATTTTGAGAATGTCTTAGTTTATTTCTATTGCAAGTAATGTAACTAATGTGAAGTGAAATGTGTGTTTTTTTACATTCCCCTGCGATTAAAAAGGATTGTCTATGTTACAATTGTATACTTTTAAAAAAGTTTTTTTTTTTAAATAAAGGAGATTTTCAAGCACAAGATTTTCTTATAAAAATAGAACTATCAAAAATCAAGTGACGTCCTATGTTAAAAAAGAGGACGTCACACACAATTCCTTTCTTTCCTCCAGAAGTACAGAACAGAAGTCATTGTTGTCAGCTTGTGGCATAATTCGGGCTGGTTGAAATAAAAGAATTATTCTGTTGGTAACAGCTAGTACCCTAGCTTTTTCTTTTTAATTTACTAGCTGGAGCATCTGGTGGTTATATTGGCATGCTTCTATAAAGAAAGATGAGTTGGTTGATAACATTAGTTCCTATTCATGTGACAGGTGTTGGATGTTATGTAGTTATGCATTTGTATGCCGCCTACCATTTTATCCATTCCGAAGTACAGGCAGTTTTTTGGTGGTGATTGATGTCTTTATCTTTCTTTATGTAAAATAAATGCTATAAACGCTTTAGGATTCTTTGATGTATTAAAAGAAGCAAATTCATATAAAGAAGCCTCCAATTGCTAGCTTTTCAAATCTATACATTTCTTCTTGCAATGCTTGAGCGAAATAATTAATCCATATTTTCTGTTGAATTTGTGCTTGCATTCATCCATCTGATCGATTTGTGAGATGTCATGTTTTTTTTAGGAAGTTAACTCGTAATTTGATGGTCGAAAACAGATCAACTTGGAAATGATGCACTTCATTTATCCATGATGCCAATGATAGGTATTGTGTGTGGCTTAAAACTGATTTCAAATTTCTGATGTCAAATTTCTTTTTCTTTTTTCAGATAACTGAAGATTTTGAAGAAGTCCCTGTGCAAAGCCGTGGTTTTGGGATTCTTGATGTGGGCTATCGATCTAAGGTGAAGTGTTCTATACAAGATAGCTTGATGCTAAGTCTTTAGGGCTTAATTTTTCTCATCTATAAGTTGTTGAATATAATTTGATTTTGTATGATGTATTACCTGTTTTTTTTTTATTTTGAAATCCATGTCTATGTTGATTTAAACTTGTCTTAAAATTTACTTGCTTTACTTTTTTAGAAATGTTTGACAAAAAATGTCCTTTACTCCTGTATATTCTTCTCTAGGATTTCTTGCCTTGATGGTCTATGTTTTATCTTGCACAGTTGTGTTTTTTTAAATTGTTTAGTAGCATTGCCCAATTTTTACTCATAACAAAATGTTTACAAAGTTAGTACAAGTATACGAAAAGCAGGAATGGGAAGCACTTAGGGAGCTAATACAAAGGATGGCATGTTTAAAGTGTTCAGTTGAATTCAAATCAACTGCCAACAAACACCTAGCAGATCCATAACTGAAGAAGCAACATTGACTCAAGAAAGCTCAACTACTATTGATGCAATATCTCAAATGTTAAATGCAAATGACCAAGGAGGAGAAGCACAAATAGATTCTCAGAATCAATAAAAAAGCCAACAGATTACCCATAGACAAAAAATAAGTGGTAAAATTGAGCTGCAAGTAATTCCATGGAAACACCAAGAATGTAGAATACAGCAAAACTGAATGTAGCAAACTCTAACCTTTGATGTGATTTAACTCAAACATCAACACAGATTTGCAAATTTTGCACTAGACTAATATGACAGCGATAGATGCATCATAAAAGCAGCTTGAGTATCTTGGAACAAGCATCAACCTTGACAATGGTGTTGGTTGTGATGGGGATGAAAATCTTGTTAGAAATGGTGGCATGAGCTTAAAAGCAAAGTGCATTAGTGCAAAGGGATCATTGCATGGGTGAGGAATGCCAAAGGTTAATTGGTATATAAGTCATGGGCGAGAAAAGGTAGTTTCTTCTTGAAGAATTGTGGAAATTTGGCTATGGATGTTGGGGGTTTACTAAAAGTGGAGAATGTGCTATTTCTAGAGGTGTGGTATGTAGGCGCAAAACATGAATGGTTTTTTTCCTTGTATTGTATGAGTGGGATTGATTGTGATGTTAAGGTTTTATGTTATTTGATTAGTAAAAGCTTTGGTTGTCTCCTGGTATATTGGTGATGGCTACCTTAAAACACTAATGCCAAGGAGGTGGTCAAGTCTTTGAGAGTTGATTGATTGCCGAGGAACCTAAAGGGAGAGTCTTCTAACCAACGTATTTTTTGTTTTTACCACCTCCATCTTCTTAACTCGTAATCACACCGTTGCAAATTACCCCACCAATGCAGGTTAATTTTACTAATTTTATTTACTTTATTTTGCTCTCCAATACAACCTCATCCTATGGGATGCATCATTGCTTCTGATGATTTTGTCCAAGTTTCTTCTTGGTTCATCAACAGTGATGTCCATTAGGGGCATTTCATTTCATTATTGCATCTTGACGAGCTCTTTTGTTGTTTAGCCCAAAGATTGACTTGACTGCCCTCATGATGGCTTTTCCCTCCAACACTTAGGTTTGCATTTGAGAGTTATTTTTAATGGGAAATAAGTACGTTGGATGGAGTTTGGTCTGAAGCAAATTTAGGCTCATTTAGGACTCAAATAGGGTTTGAATGTGATTTTTGCACCGTTAGGCTTGTTTTTTAATTTTTTATTTTTTATTTTTGGTGAGTTGTGAAACAAAATAAGCTGCTCGGACAGGGGTAAGGTATTGATACTTTTAACAGGACTATAATAATATATCGGAGCATCGAGAAAAAGAGAGGAACAGTTGAAAGATGAAATGATTGACTTTTGAGTCAACAAAAGCGGAGGTAGAAGTGAATGAGAAAACTATTTGTCTTACCAGTGAATTGGAGATCAGGGTGCTTAATAAGGGAACCATTTATTCTAGAATAAATGGTATTATATATAGGCTTTTAGATTGGATCCCTCATGTAAGTATTATGCAGGCAATATTTCAAAATAATTTGTTAAGCTATCTCATCGTTTGAAATGGTCCAAAGAATAAAGTTCATTTAACATGTGATTGCCTCATTATGCACTTTTACTTGTATCTCTTCGAGCTTTGTTTGTTTTGTTGATAAACATCAGAACATAGTAAGATGGTTGGAGCATTGTATTAAAAATAAAATATATGAAGATAAAATTATTTTTTGACTTTTGAGATAAAATAAAAGTATAATATTTGTAGGAATTGAATTTTAGTTTAGGTTTTTTTTATTATAAAATACTTGGTGGGAGGCACATTTGGGTTCACTAGTGTTGGAATGTAGTTTGTCAAAAGAACTAAATCCAAACATAGTTTAGTAAATTTCAATTGTAATCATTAGAACTCTAAACCAAGTAAAGACTTAATCTTTGGTATAAAAATTCTTCAGATATTGACAGTGTGTGTAAATGAGCCTTTTGGTGTCTTCCCACATTTCAATGATAATGGTTAAAAATCTCATTTCAGGATGAGGCATGGGCTGCAGGTGGAAGTGGCATATTGTTGAGGACAACCAATGGTGGGAAGACTTGGACACGTGACAAAGCAGCTGATAGCATTGCAGCAAATCTCTATTCAGTAAAGTAATGATCTCTTATCCTGATCTGAAATTTTCCATATTCATTACTATCTTTCTACTGGTCTTTGACTGTATCTTTTAAGAGTCTTCCCTTTCCTTTTGGCATGGTTAAATTTCATAATTCTCCTCAAATTGGTTTAGCATTTTCATGATCTACACTTAGCAAGCAATCTTGAGCAACTCCCCTTTAGTCGATCTTTCTCTCTAATGTGATCTTAAATGCACTTGTAGAAAACTTCCTTAGTCTGTGGTCTTCAAGTTCAAACCTTTGTGATCAAACTCTTTCTAAATTTATCTTGAATTGGGTTTACTTTAAATGATGTTGCGTTTTAGATAAAAACTTGTCCAACTTAGAAGAGAGTCTCGCATCGATACGTAATCAGAATTGTGGTGAGATAATGAGCTATAGTAATCAGTATATGTATTTCAACATCCAGAGAAAGAACTTACAGCACAAATTTACCAAAATAATCTGAGTTGCTTGACGTTTGTTATCTTCCTGTGCAGGTTTATAGACGATAACAAGGGTTTTGTGTTGGGAAATGATGGTGTATTGCTTAGGTACCTGGGATGAAGAAACATTCTGCAGTCTCCAACAGCAAATATTGATGCTTCATGAACATGCACGTTTATCTTCCACTCTTTCCTAAATAGATGAAATTTTTGTTTGCTATTAAATTATATCATAAATGGAATTATGGATTTCACTTACAAGATTTTCTGTATTCAGCTACATTGTACAACTCTGTACAACAAATTTATGAACAAATCTTCAGGCTATGCTCACATAAATTGGCTTTCACTTCAATAATATTTTTTCATTTCTCCTGTCCCTCAGAAAATTAACTACAACAAACAAAGACTTCAGTTTCAAGAATGGCTTCTACCCAAAAAAAGGGTAGAGAAGGCAACTAATATTGCAGCTTACACATCATGATGGGAGAATTACATCTTCAATCACCATCTTCTGCATGTTAGCTCATGGTCGGAAAATCTTCATCTTTGAGGAGACTTGGGAGCGACAGAAGGGGCAACGGGAGACTGCAGAGCAGCATCTATGGCACATGACATGCCCACAAGGAACCATGGTGGTGTCGACTTCGGAGCCAAGACAAACGCGGCACGACCATGCTGCCTTTGCTGCATCAGCCTCTCGGCCAGCTTTATCAGCCTTTTCCTGCAGGATCAGGGTAAACAACATGAAACCCAAAATCTAATTGGTAATTCTTCATGTTTGTCATTTTGCATAATTTGATCTATTAAGTTTCAATAGTAGTTAGATAAGTCTTAATTAGGTCTTTAGTTATTATTTTTTGTACAAGGATCTTGTGAAAATAATTTAGAAATAAAAATAGTCAAACATAAATTTTGTATTTACCAAACTATAAAATCTTTCTTAAATATTGTTAAAACTTGAGAAGCCTATTTGGACTACTAGATGAAACTAAGAAACCTAGGCACAAGCTTGTGCAGGCTTAGTTGGTTTGGGTTGGGTTGATTTGATTTAATAATTTGGATAATAAGAGAGCTTTGTCAAAACATGACTGCCATTGGCCAGGCTAGTTAGAGTTTGGGTCAGGTATGTTTGATGGCTTGGGAAAGAGATATTTGCTCAAAACCAATCATTCCATCATCGATAAACACACAATATCAAGATTTTGGATTTGCAACTTTAGTTAGCTGTATTTTTTAAAGCTTGTAGGATATTAGTTCATAGATTTTTTATTCTTTTGGCAAGTTTCATATTTTATAGGAGTCAATTAGGCATTGCTTTGACCGGATGATATCAGAAATGAAGATGCTAACAAGCATGGATGGGAATTCTTAATCTTGATTGGTAGTACCTAACCCAGGAAAACAAACCCTTGATTGAAGCTTGGACAGTTAAAAACAATTCAGACCTTAAGTGCAAGAGGCAAAACTATTTATTCAGAGGGATGCAACTTTCTGTCCCCGATGATTTCAATCCTCTGGGGACGATCAACCACCCTCATGTTAAGATGGGTCTATTGTATGATGTGATGGACCTCAACTCAGAAATATGTGCCCATCTGCACAATAAGATGATGTTCAAAATTATAGGCAACATATTAGTTCCCCTGCAGTATGAATCTTACAAATCTAACTCTCAAATACCTGAGGCATCTCATCTCTGCAAATAAAATAAAATCCTGAAAGGCAACTGAGAATCCTAGGTTCAAAACAAACTTGAACCAATACACAAAACATTGCCTTAAAAGGTTCCTTCTGCAGAGTGTCTAGACTATGTCTTGAGCTTTAGATTCACAAAACTTGATAACTAAATAGCCTAAGAAGTCTTGTTTTCCCAGTAGAATTTAAGTTATAGTCTATAAGTTGATCAATAGGTTTTTGAACTTGGATTTGGGGGCTTTGGAAACCCAAGTTTCAGAACCAAGAGCTGACCTATTTTGGTTTTGCAAATTCAGGAGTCAAGTTCAAACCGACTGAATTGGTCAGGTCAGTTTAGTTCTAAGTCGATTTGCAGCTCTGAGTATTTTTAATTCCCCTACTAGTGACGTAGAGAGTCTTCCTCTAATTATTTCTCCATTTCTTCTCCTACTTTCCTCTGAATGAACTTGCAGGAATCTGAGAAAGAAATCTACAATATGTATGGGTTCCAAAGTAGTGATTTTCTAGGTCTACCTTCAATAATTAAGGTTCACTTTTCCGTTTGTTTAACCTCAATGTTGAGCTACTCTTCTATACAGGTTTCCACTAACTGTTTAGTTTCATCAACAAACTAGCAGTAGTATACTTGCATGAAATCTATCTTTATACTAGCCCTTCACTTATTCATTTAACACCTATTCATGGCACATGAAAGAGAGCACTCTTCATCTATTTTTCTTTATTGGAAAATAAAAATGGGGGAAATTTTCAAGGTTTGCCAACACTGATCTTAGTAAATATAACCAGAGTAACGAGAAGTCATGAAAGCTCACAGGCATCAAACTCCAATTTAAATATTATTTTATAATTCCCATTTCTGATTATAACAGCAAAACATAGTCCTAAGAATTGCAGAAAGATGTGTGCTAACGTGTGCATAGAAGTTTTCATATATTTCTAAAGCTAGATTTCAATAGCATACCTGCTCAACCAGAAGGGCCACCTGAAATTCCTTGACCTGTTCTTGAAGGGAAAGAGTTGTTTGGAGCAGCTTCTGTTGCTCGACATCCATATTGATTCCAGCAGCCAAGAGCATCTCATTGACAGCTCGAACTGTTTCTTCAGCAGAAACTCTACCATACTGCAATTCTTTTACCATCTGCCAAAGCAGTAGCCCTTTTAGATCATACAAATTTAGCTAAATGCAAATAAGATGCTCGTTTAGTGACTAATCTAACCTGCTGTTTTGCTTTACCATTACCACCTTCTTCAACAAGCCGACTTTCTGATGTTGTTTCACTGCTGCTTGAAAATGGTAAAAGTGAAACAACATTTCCCATAGATACACTTCTAAAAGAGAAAACCTGAGTTGAAAGTAGAGTCTGGTACTCTCCAGGAGCAATTTCTACAGAAAACTTGTACATTGCTTGACTAGAATATGGTCTCACATCCTGTGGAACTATGCCATATCTTAGCTTGGTACCCTCATTTCCCGGCTTCCATGCAACTATTTCCCCTCTGTAAAATGGTCTCATGGGAAGGAACTGCACTTGTAGAGCATCTTGAGGTAGTACTTCTTTCCCAACCAAACTTTTGCATTCACCTTCTGTCATGGTTCCTGTTTCAAACCCTAGTTTCATAGCAATAAGAGCAGCCTTCTCAGATCCATCCGGGCAAGCAAGGAGTGGTCCAAATGGTATTATGTTTGGTAGCTCCAGTACCTGGCTTACCACAATGGCAACTAGGTCATGAACAGATATGTAGCTTGGTGGCTCAGCAACATAAATTATACTCCTTGTTTTGTTCACAAAGTGCATGGTACGATGCTTATGATTCCAATCCCATTCAGGAATAACAACATCTTTTGTGACCCGTGTTATATCTATATTCTTTGGAAGTAGAAGAAATCGAGTGAGTAATAGTTTAACAAACTGCAACCGGGATGCAACTTCACTTAGTGACCTTTCCACCTGCACCAAATTTAACCCTTTAATTGAGGGGCAGTGAATCCTCATGCCATCAATTAAAGTCCACAGTGCATGCTGAAGTGGTTTGCTTAGGAGCTTATCCTTTATCTTGTCCAATGGAACAGATCCAATCTGATCAACAACTTGCAAATGTGGTTCATCTAATTCCTGAAGACAAAAAAATGGCTCTGCAAGTTAATCAAATAAAATACAAGTGAAGTAAAAAAGGTCTTCACATAATCTTTATTAACCTGTAGCACATACATGATGAAGTATCAAGATAAACATTTTTAAAGATCTTAATAAAGAAAACATATAGCATCACATATATTGAAGTCGTTAAGTGTATAATAATAGAGGGTTAAAGAAATCCTTATTATAATAACCTTATTAAAGCTATATATCAAAAGTCCTAATCTCTTGTGTTATGGATGCTTTATCTAACATGAAGTATGTTTGTTTATGCTATTTACAAATGATATTGTGCATGCTGAAAACACTATAGAACGAGGAAAAACCAAACTAAAACTATGGAAAAGATCTTTGGAATCCAATGAATTTCTTCTTAGTAGATTTAAAATTATGTATATAAGATGCATGTTTAACTTATGTAAAAATACAAATGACATAGAGATTACTATTACTACAGGGATATAAATTTGAAAGATATGAGACTTCATTATCATAGATCTATAATTCAAAATAATAGGATCCAAGGACGTTGAATAAAATAGAGGCTACTTTTGGTGCATTAAGATTAGGTGTAAATTTTCTTAGATTTCAATAAGAATGGTAACATCATATGATATGAAATATTAGCCCTATGAAATTTAAACAAACAAGAAATTGAGTGTTGCTAAGATAAAAAAAAAAACTTGAGACCAATGAATAACTACATTGGAAAGGTTGTGATTACAAATAAGTAAAAGTTTGCATGGTATTAGATTAAGCATAAAATTAAGGAGCCTTAATAAAGATGATTTGAGCAAATCAAACGAATGCAACCTAATGTGCTACTATCTGAGATGAACTGTTAGAATTTTTAAGTATAAAAAGAGTAAACACTAAAGAAATGGTAAAATAAAATACCCAATTTTTTCATACCTCGATGACAACTTCAGAAATCTTTTTGATGCCCAAAAAGATGCATATATTTTCAGGTAGCTCAGGGTGAGAAAATCTTAACCTAGAAGTGTCTATTTTACCAAGAAACTGGGAACCATAAGAGTCAACAAATACACATGAATTTGCAGAGACCAGCCTACAGCCATCATCTGGAACTATTGCATCAAACTGCCAACCTGATTTATCAGCACTTGATTTCATATATTCATCACATATAAATTTGAGGATCTCCATGATAGCCCTAAGTTCATTTGGATTTAGACGCTGATATCCACATGATTTTTGAATATTGAAGATAATTTCTCTAGCATATTCGACAGTAAGAACCTCCTGTAACTCCATTTCCTTCAGAATCTTTACAAATGGTAGATAAATACTTGGGAGCTCAAATGCAAATGGCGCAAGGTTAATTGATAGACGAACAAAAAGGGATTTGACTGAAACCAAGCGAGTACCATTTGCAACTGGGATGAATGCCACTTTATGCAATTCTTTGATATCTGCAAACAAATATTGCTAAAACAATTAAATATGAACAAAGAAAAAAAAACAAACATAACTCTTTTATTGAAGCTGTTAGTTATGGAACTTTGGTAGGAGAAAAATTAACTTCAGAGTGGCAAAAATATGATGATAGGCACTTTGCAGCATCATGATGCGAGGATCAAACATAATACTAATTGATAAAATAGCTACAACAAGGAATGAATATTAAAAGATGGTCAGATTTTGGAACTGAGCCCATGGCTTCATCATGCCATGCAAGAGGTGCCATTCTTCAAGGCCTAACTTTGGTGCTAAATTAGCAATTTCTCGTATTATTCTGGAATAAAAGGCATACAAGCATAAAAGCAAGAAAGTTTTGTTACGCATTTTCCATGATAAAACAAAAAACACAGTTTTTAAGATTAAAAGCAGTAACAGCACTTCAAAACATTATAAAAACACCTCTTTAGTCATATTGAAAATATAGATTTCACTAAAAATTGTCAAAAAATACATAGTTTGGCCATATTAATTTTAGAAGACAAATATTAAGCATATAAAGATAAATTTTGCATGCTGTTCGTATTTTACAAAGAGAGCCTTGGTGTTGCATTGAGGATGGATAAAGAGGGATGGATAAAGAGGGATGGATATATAGAGAGAGAGAGAGAGAGAGAAATGAAAAAATTCTTTCATATTAGATTAATAATTATCTGAGAAGATAACTTCGAAAATTTTGGAGTAATATCAAAACAATAAATTTTGAAGTATCTAGTTATACATTGATTAGGAGATTGATCTTTGAAGATAAATAGGATGTAGTTTCAAGAGGTCCCAATTGCCCCCATTTATGCATAGGATGACTAAAGGAGATTTTAAAAACCTCTTTATGTGGTATTAACCATCGAGGAAGGTATAAAAAAATCCCTTGAAATTGGTATAACAAGATCCATCGAAAAATATGAATTATCAAGGAAGGCGTATGGAGTATGAAGACCTTTCGAGAAACACTAAAGGAATGCTCAAACCTTAATACTAAGCTCAAGAGTTGAATTACTTGAAACATGAGCTTTAGGGCAAGATATGTTAGTAGATGTGTGGAGAATAAAATAGCTGGACCCAAATCTACCTATAGGCCTTGAGAATCACTCCTTAGGGCTCAAGGAGATGCCATGAGAAGTCGTGAGATCTTAAGTAACTTGACATGATGGAGCTCAAGCGGAGTTGATAAATTGTCTCAAAGAGGACACAATCTTACAGAAATCTAACCAAATCTCACGAACTATCTAGAGATGTTCTATCACTCTATGAGTCAATTTGAAGAAGATTAGCAAAATCTTCATAAAGGAGAAGAAGGTATCAAGGAGTCATTGAGAAGATTAGGAATCTTCCTTGGAGGATATTCTCCCAGTCATCAGCACAAAAACTAGCTGAATGAGAGTAACAATAATTTGAACTTGAAAGAATCACATCGTTTAAAGGATATTTCAAAAGTTCAAAGGAATATTAGATCATCTTATTTTAAATTTTTTTTCCTTACATAGCTAAGAAGTTTTGTACCATAAAACCCTTTAAGATTCATTGCATTTGATTATCATTGTTGATTCATCTACTTATATTATAAAAATAAACAATAGAAATAAAAAGCATAGCATTTTACTTTTAACCTTTGTTTCATTTTCTATCTTTTAGTAGTATTTCTCCATATGTTCAAGATAGATCCTACAAAATCTCCAGCTACTAACTGAGATCATTAACAATATGGGTTGTAGTTGGATCACACATACTTTGTAATACACCTCCCTTTAAAAAAAGGGAAAGGTTTGCCAAAGAATAAATAAGATGATAAAACAACTCGTAAGGAGAATAAAATAAATATAAAAAAAGATTCTTTTGAACAAAAAAAAAAACATTAAGATGAGCTAAAAATGATAGTAAGTTAGAGGCCAAATCTTGACTGTTAAAAGGGATCTTACATGATTTGACTCACAAAACCAGCCCACTAGGTTTATGCATTTTGCCAACCACCAAGTCTAATATGCATTGATATAAACATCTACACACCTAGCAGATCTACCTGTGTGGCCCGATTGACATATCTCTACTCAATAAGTAGGAAAAGGTAAGAGTTGGAAGAGAGGGAAATTAAAAAAAGTTGGAAAGCAAAGGCTCATCACCAAGGTGGCCCTTCAACAAGCCTGAAGTTGATGACAATTGAAATGGAGACCAACAGTTGTAATATACATTAACAATTATGGTTGATTTTCACACAAATCTAATCCAAATCTATTACTTTTTTTTTTATCAAAAATTAGCTTGGGTTGTTAACCTAGATTGGAGTTATGTCCCATTCTAGTTAGGGTTAAGGTCTCAACTTGAACAAAAACCTCACCTAAGTGGCACTTAGGAGCTCTAGTCATGTTATATGCCATCTTGATATAAATGAGTTACTTTATTGTTTGAGTTACAAAGCTACATTAGTAATATTATAGATTAATTAGAGATATAGTTTTGTACCTTAGTCATTACAAGCATATATTTGTGCTATTTTGTATTATATTATATTATATTGGACAATACACCATATATCACATGTTAGGTTGGTTGTTTGATGCTATGGACACTACTACCTAAAGGATGCCTAATGTGAGTTTATTTAAATACAATGAATATTACTAATTAACTTATGCAACATAGAATAGTCAACAAATTTGAAAACCTTAGAATGCTTAGTTTCACATAGACATATGTTGGAAAATTTGATAAAATGATACTCGATAGCAGGTTATACAGCCACTAACAATTTTATGTTCACACATATGGAAGTGGAAATCAAATGCTATTGGTTTCACACTTCTGCGAAAATTAAACAAAATATCATAAGTCAAGTAGAGTTATCCGTTACCATACACTAACCATAGAAAAGGAAGTCAAAGAGTGTTTTTAACATTGTAATGAAGGTGTACATGACTGTTTGGTTTGAAGAAGTGGTGTCTATTGTAAGGGAAGAAGGCATTGCAGTTTGCTATTAGTGGTAGTAGGGCGTACATTGGTAGCCACAAGACAATTGAACGAGTCCTTAGAGGTGTGATGGTGTCTACGATTGGCTGTTGACGATGAGCTAGAAGAACAAAGCTGAAGAACTAAGGTCAAAGGAGGAGCTCAATTGGGGCAAGAAGTGCTTGGACGCTATAGTATTTGGGAATCCTAATGAGGGAGACAACAGTAGGAGTAGAAAGAGATGAGGGAGACAACAGTAGGAGTAGAAAGAGATGAGGGAGAACTTAGGAAAGAGGGTTGAGGCCCTCAAATCAGGAGAATGGCTATATGAAGAGAGAATAAGATAGGTATAGTATGGTGGGGTGCTTACAAACTGAGCAGGATACATTGATGAGTAGTGGAATGAAAGGGAGAGGGAGAGATAACGATGGCTTAAGGTTTTAGATTAGAATGACAACTGGTAATAGAGGATATAGGAAAATGAGATAAGGCTGGCATGAACAGTTGGGAGAAGTTAGGATCTAAGCTAATAGAGCAGCCTATGAGCTTAAGGATATTATTTAAGGGCTTTTTTTTTCTTGTTTAAGAATTAGAGTTAAGTTTTGGATTATTTAAGATTTTGAGAAAATTAGGAAAAGTGAAGAAATTTAGATAAATTACCAAAATAGGCAAAGATAAAATTGATAATGGAAAAAAACACTCCTCTTTTTGTGCATAAGTACTCACCCTTTCTAAAACCAAGCAAAATCAGCATGGATTTGGTTTTGACTCAATCAATTACATCCTCCCTAAATGACTTAAACTGAACTTAGATCAATCATATCAAGGTAATATGACTCAAAGGTTCTAAAAGTCTCTCCATTTATATAGCCTCATAAAACTCATGAGTGACCACTAAAAGATGCAGAGTTAAAGCATACAAAACCATAACACAAGAACAAGCTATATCCTTTTGTAGAGTTCAATTATAAGTTGGGTGCTCCTATAAGGCATGTGAGACTTGAAAAACAAAATCCTAAGTTAAAAAAAAATTATGACTCAAATGACATAGACAAACCCAAATGAGAAAAACACATAGAATATGACCCAAAGTGACTAAAAAAGTTGTCACTGCCTTGGATGAGCAACTATATAAGGATTTATGCATGCTCTAGTCAACCCAAATTGATTAAATTAATCCAAATGTAACTTATGTTGTCTAAAGGGAAAACTACTAGCTCCTAGGTATGGGTATCACTATCATGTTGCTATTTTGAACCAAAGGAGCCTGGATCCACAGAAATATGTGTATCAATTGATCTCGACCTTTGTATCTGCTAAAGGCTACTAGGTGCTCTTGCATCATCTCTTAGATGGTGGGGAGGAACTTGTCTTTGATGGAAGTGGGAGGAGGCTCTAGTATATCTCTTTGATGTTGAACAAGTGTTTCAGTTCCTCAACTCATCTTAATGCTAGAGTAGAGAAGTCAATATGCATCACAGTACCTCTAAGAAAGTCATGGCTCTAAGTAACCAATCTTGGTCTATTAATATTTGCGCAATACTTAGTCATCTCACATACGATCTGGTGGAATAGATAAGGTTTCTCAACATGAATGAAAAAAGAGGCTTAAGATATATTGTTAAGCATTGCTAATGTGCCATATATGTAATAAAATCAAGCCATTTTCTCCTTGAGTGAGGTTAGCCTTGCTTCTTTGAATGAAAACCCAATTAGTATTGATTTTGATGATGCCTCGAGGAGGTGTTGAGGCCCAGAGGCACATTATCTCTTTACTATTTGAAGTAATTTCTTCTATAAACACCATGTTTACAATAATTTTGTTTTTTTCTTATCTTTTTACTTTTAAGACAAAACCTGATAATCCTATCTTGATTGCCCCAAAATGATCCTGAATTACTCAATGATTTGCATTTATGACATTTTGTGGTTTATACCACATGAGACGATCCACTCGAATCGTTCTATTTGATCCCCTAACTGCATTAGGCAATCTCTCTCATTTAGCCCATCCAAGAGCCATTTATTCTTTTGGATTCACGTTTTCGAAAGAACTTTTTCTTCTCTGCGCTAATCTTAGTTTACTATATTCTCTTATGTAGTTTGACTCATCAAAAGTTCACACAAATTTCTAACATCATGTGAGCTGGACTTCATTATTCCCCACTTTTGTTTATGTGTGCATCATTAGTGGTTGGTTACAACCCTTGTCCACATTGGTTTTAATTCTCTCTCTTAAAGTATAGGCACTTGTAGCTCCAATTTTTCTTAACTATACCAACATCCTATGCTTTCTATGGTTTTAAACAATCTAGCTTCTCAATGTGCCCTACTGGGTTTATTGTGCCAATCTATAGAGCATATATATTGTGCATCTGCATTTTTCCTTACACGACCTAACTTTGACCCAAGCATAACATATGCTTGGTGGTTATCATACACTCAAAAAGTTGCCAAAGCTAACAACCCACAAGTTATTAAACACATTATAACCTTCAACCAAGGACGTTTAAGCTTGTCAAGCATATGATGCACTTTACTAACACATGATATGATTTTGGACATGGTTTTTTTTAATGCTTCATGCATTTTTGCTACATAAGCTTAATGGCTTATATATATTTTTTTGAATTGCATTTCATAGCATATAAATACCATGCATCTATAATTTATTCATCACCATCTAATCGTGACCTAAGCATATGCACACTCAAAACTTATCAGAGCTAGCCATTCACCTACTTTGTAGTCGTTAAACAATTTACAACCTTACCCAAGCACATCTAAGCATGCCTAGTGTATAATATGCTTTACCAACACATGGTGTTGTTTCAAACATTTTTCTTAAATGTTTTATGGTTTCTTGCTATGACACCCTTGAAAGGAGATTCTAAAGGGATTTTATTATTATTAAGAAGAAATAATTCATTGAATTATTAGCTAAAATGGTTACCTATAAATAGACTAATAAAACAAATAAAAAAAATAAGAAATGAAAATGTTTTCTTGTACATTGCTGGACTGGGAGAAGGTTGTAGTATGCACACATTGTCGTTGCCACCAACAAACTTTGGAAGCCCAAAGGAAATATAAAAACCTTCGCCTTGCATCAGCAGTTCTTATTCAAGTTCTCTGATGAAGAAGAGCTTCTAAATGTCCTTCACTCCAATGCATAAACAACAGAAAGTGTTACTCATTCTTTGATGGTGACATGACAAGATATTCCACCAAAAGGATTCATTCAACAAAATTATCTTTTGGAACAAATTCCTACATTTTCCATTCCATTCAAAAATAAGAGATGCCTATCTAAACTAGCAAGGTACATTTGGTACTATGATTATGATAAATCAATTCATGACGTCCAACACTCATCTCACCCTTGCAAGGGCTATGTGTTGAGATGGATTCTAGCTCCACGTTTCTTATTGCAATCTCTATCAAATAATGAGGATACTTTACAAATTTTAATTGAGTATGACTGGAAGCCCCTGCATGGATTAATTTGGGACACAACCTTGCTACTTGCACCAAAGACCCCCTTATCGCTAGGAATTCTACTGCATGTGTCCACTTGAATCATCCCCTCCCCTCTTAGATGATCTTGATATTGGCACCATGATCTCCAAACAGTTAGTAAAAGAAGAAATGGATTGCATGGGTGAACAATGACAATTAATTCTAGACTCTAAGCTGTGCCCTTCTTCGTGAACTTAACCAATCTGTGAGGGCAAAGCCCCAACATCCACTACGCCCACTATTGTGTTACTTTAGTACAATTCTAACAGTGTTACAGTTGAGCATAGATAGCCAGATCACTTTATCCCAAGGCATTTGTAAATAGATTTACTAGTTTATAATTTGATGAAGAAGCAAACAACTTAATAATATTATTCTCTTTAGACACACAACATCCTCAATTTTCTAGAATAAAAAGAAGAATAAGGTACAACTAGTTTGCCATCCAACCTAGCTATTTGCACCACCACCCCGACCCCACACCTCCCCCTCACCCCATTAAACGGTTATCTTTCCTTATTATGTACTCTCATATTATGCTTGCACATCCTCATGAACCTCTCCTAATCTAAACTTATTGGATTACCTCTGATGTACTCATATTCTTTACTGATAAAGTAGGCTAAGTCATAAATATGTTTCAAAAAATAAAACCAAATTCATCATATATATATATACATACACATAAACACAACACGTATGTGTGCGAATGTATGTATGTTATGTGTGTGTATGTGAAGTTTTCAGCTATAAGAATATGCATATAGGATTCAGCTGGATGTCTAGCTATGAGAATCCACATTCAATTTTTTGCCACATATCCAGCTGTAATCACCTACAGATGTAATCATTGATTCATCAATCAAGGAAGAAATCCAATATAAGTATGATGAAATGTCTATTTTCTGAGAATAATGCATTAACTTTAGGATCATGACCTTGAGTTGAGTGTTGAAAGAAATCAAATGCTAAGTGGGTAGACACAAACTCGAGGTAAAATGGATAAATACTATTGGCAAACCGGTGTCATGGGAGTGAAACAGGAACCCTGGTGTAACAAATGTGAAATGTATTTTAATAATTTCGAAGTTCCAACACTTTGTGGACTTCACCATCACATGTAAAGCTTTATCACATAAAGCTAAAAAAAAGTAAGAATATACCTATAGCAGAAAAATAGAGCATGTATTCACATATAAGAAATTCAGCTTTATGGCTTTTTTGGACAAATTAAATTATGTTTAACAAGATTTTGAATGGCAGAGGTGGAAAATAATCATTATAGAGCAGAGACAGAGACTTCCAACACAACACAGTAATAGAAATACAAGCCAGCGGTGGAACACTCTGCCCCCTGTCCAAAGTTTTGATTTGCCTCATTTTGAGCAATATGCACATGAGAACTTCCCTTCATCAGTATGCATTTTCCAACATTAAATTGGTTTTGATCCAATTAATCCATAAGATGCAAAAAACCTTACAGACTAGGGCTTATACAAGATTTCATTAAGGCAATTATAAAACATGCTCAGTAGAAGGTAAACAATAAAGCTGATAGAACAAAGAACCCAAAAAATTCAACTGACCTGTGGAGGATAATGTACCCCAAATCTTATCCAAGTACTTGAAAATTTCAGAAGTAGCATCTACCACTGTCATCATTCCTGGTGAAGTTGGCCAGCATGCAAGTACATCTTCTCCATTATTTCTTCCAACAACCTAGTAGATTTTAATGCATCTGTAAGACTAAAAAAGTATTAAAAGAACAATCTCTACATGTATACAGTTCTTACCAACAAATGTTTCAAAACATCAGTGAAGGGTGGAGGACTCCTTAGGTGAAAAGCTCCCCAAGAAAATTCAGGAGGAACAACATTTTGTTTGACAAGGATCGGAGAAGTACTCCAAGCCAAAGGCCAATCTTTAAACAAGATTGCATCCCTATATGAGGAGAGGACGCGTTTACCACCTTTCTTACCACCTATAGTAGGAAGACCTTTTTCAGCAGGTACAAAAGAAATTTTACTTATCTTTTCACAGAAATCATTGTCAAAAAGACTAGGAAAATTTGTGAATATTGCATCCACAACAGACTCAGCTAATGAGATAATCTCCGGCGACACTTCGTTTTGAACAAGTGACAAATTAGCTTCAAAATTTTGAGGATCTTGGGCATTGGACACTACTTCACTTCCAAATAACTCTACTTTTCTTGCACATTCTAACAAAATATCAGCTTGTGAGGATGTGCGAAGACCTGCCTTCCTTAAAATGCGCAGCCATTTTTCTGTAGTAAACCTCTCACCAGGGAATCTGTTCCTCTCCCCACAGAATATTGATGATAGCAAAGAATCATGAGGATCAAGTAAGTCCCTTGGTTTAAATAACTCTGTACAGCTTTCACTTGCATTACGTATGAAATTAGTCTCTTTTAATCTATTCACTATTGACGAATCTGATTGCAGAACATCCCAATTCATATGTAAATACAATAATAAGTTCTCCTTTTCTTCTAATGATTTGCCTTCAAAACCAGGCAAACCAAATCTTACAAATACTTCCTGATCAGTCAACTCATTAACCCCAAGAGCATGCAGAAATAGGTATGAGTCAGCTGAGTGAGTAAGGCACCTTTCATCTTTTGGATGAAAGAAAGCTGTTGAAGAAACTATGCATTGATCATTGCCAACTATCATTGTGTATGAACCTGTCACTGTCTTGTATATAGGTAGTTCCTTTAATAAATTCAATTCTTCTCTGTTGTACACACATCCACTGTGTGGACTAAAATCAGATGCAAAAAGGGCGAACAACCTGTCACGGTCTTCATTAAATAAGTGAAGTGGAATTGAATAACTACCTGCACATTTTGCAGCATGTAGCTTGGAAATAATAACTTGTCCAAGGGATTGATTGGGTGTAGGGAACAAGTTACACGACATTCCAATATCCAGAAATGACATATCATAAACTGGTATACTTAACTGATATAGCAGAGCTAGCAGCCATGGATATCGATTAGAGATTGATTCGAATTCAGTGAGATATAATTCTCTTAGTTCTTCCACAGTTCTTTTTGATGAGTTTAAAAGGCCATCCTCATATATGTTCGAAACTCCAGCGAAGGAAGCTGGATCAGGAAGGGGTGGAACAAATACTAGATTGCTATCTTTCACTCGACATAAAATTGGTCCATTTAAAATTGCTGGAATGAATGGCCATTCAGCAACAAGTGATAGATCCCCATTAACGTCCTTAAATATTTTCCAGAAGAGTCGTAACCACTCAGGACTTGGCCCATCAGCCAATGACCTAGCATTGATTTTCCAAGGTACCCAACGAGACTGACTACCCACTAATACATTGTTTACCCAAGATTCAGCAAAAAGAAGGCCCAAATGATCAGATAACAACATAAAGGTGAAGCTCCTTAACTTTAATATTCTGTGAATGACATTGGAACAAAGGATCTTAGCCAAGTAAGGCTTTTCCAAGCAAAGTGTATGAACAAATTTATCTGCAAGAGGATGCATCAGCAATTGCTGATCCTGGTTCCCAATCCATAATTCTGCACTACCCAGCCTCACAAATCTCATTGTTGCAGTTGGAAACGGCAAACCTTTCAACTCAGCCAGTATATGTGAGAGAGATTGATTACCATAGGTACCTTCATAAGTAGTACCAACATGTGATGTTGGATCTGTTACCATTCCTATGTCCTCAACAACTCCACGGCCAAAGTCATATAAAGCCTTACCAAGATATGATACAATCTCAAGGGCATCACCTCCAGAATTGGTTGTGCTCCGTGAGATAGAACTGCGTTGCATGTTCATAGAAGACGAAGATGATGCAAGATTCACAGGATACATCTCTATCTGTGAACTACTGACAGAGTTCACTCGATTATTGTACCCAGATATTTCACTTTGTTGAACATCTGGCATCTGAATATCAGACAAACAGTAATCCAGGACATCGATGTATGATTGAATAGACTGAGGCACAACAGAAACAGAAACTTTAAGCAAACTTCGGATCATCTTAGGCGTTATCTGACTCACCTTAACTCCTATAGCTTGAATTTCCATCACTAATTCACATGGCACGGAGAAAACAGGATAATGCTCTTTGATGAAGGTATAAACACTATCTGGCAGAAGGTTATCACCAAGTTCACAACCAGACTGGGACAAGAACATACCTTCTTCAGCTTTAACAACATTTCCACCATAAAGTTGCCAAACAGGAAGATCAACAATGCGGGCATAGAAAGGTCGAATCACTTGCTCAACAACTAGTGCCCACTGTGCCTCACTTGCTTTGCTTGGAATCTTTTCATGGTCAACCATGTTAACTTCATCAGGGGACTTTGAAACCCTTATAGATCTAGGCCAGAAGGAGTAAATTCTATCACCATAATCAAGTAGAATACAACTCAATGCACGTGCAGAGCTTGACTCAATAGGTGAATTGAGGTAGTTCTTTCTAACCTTTTGAAGTACTGACACCAACTCAACATAAGAATCACGAATACAGAGTAATAATTCTTTGTTCCAAGCTGTAGTTGCAGGATCTTTTGCACTAATGTGTTTTCGTGAAAATTCTCCATTTGAATGGCTGAAAAGATATCTTCCACCATTGTGAAATATGAGGAAACATCCTAGAACTGTTACTGGCATGCTTATTTCTCCAGAAAGAGGCAAAGGAGACAATATGCAACTGGATGCTGGTGGGTTTATGGGTTGTCCATTTTGAGAAATACGAGCTGCCACTCCAGCAACAGGTGTCAAATTATAAGAAAGATAGTGCCTGAATGGGGGGGGGGGGGGATTCAAAACAGAAAAAAAAAATGCAAGAATCAAGATAAACGGGATAATAAGAAATGTTTCTAAGTGATGCAAGAAAACAGTGAAATTTTAGCTTGAAATTCATGTACATCACACACAAGGTCATTTGAGAGTGTTGTTCTGATGACGTGTATATTAGCTAAAGTGACTTACTCTCATAAAGATGAATACAGTGTTCTTGTATACTGCTCATGGTTATAAAGCTATGGCAACAAAAGAAATTTTGTACATCTCTCTTGCTGGTAGGCTCTACAAAGGTTTCCTAGCAGAGCACCATTCATCTCCCTCTCTATTTCTTTATACATATCTCTCCCTCTCTCTCGTTAGATCGTCATTGACTTCAGGGCTATTGACGATCAATTGATTTTGTTGTGGCTTTGACAAATTGCTTTGGCTCGTGGATTCCTCCCCGAGTTGGTCCATCGACGCCTGAATCTCACTGTCATCAAGGTTCACCTACTCTCCTTCTTACCCTCATTGGCTCTGTCACTGTTGGTTTTGGTGCTAGTTGCGATGGTTGGTCCTCCTCTTTTGGTCTAGGTTCTGATTCCTCCAGCTTTTGCTTCTCCTTTGGTCTATGTACCTTCTGCTCTGATCTTTGTTCCTCCTGCTCCATCAACAGCTGCCTCATTCGCTCAAGTGGTAAAGGGGGTTTCGGCTTCTACTACTTTTTTTGCTGTAACTCTTTGTAATCCTACTGGGGTCCACAACACACTCAATATAATCCTTTGTAGATATCGTTCAACGGCACCTCAAGCCCTCTAGTACAACAGATTTTGTAAATAATAAATGCATCTTCATTATGGACCAACCAATCTTTATGAGAGACAACACTACTTACAAAGTTAAACTAGCAATTATATTCACTAATGAAGATATGCATATGCTTTCTAACCCCTTCATGTTTGCTTTGGTTAAAAAATTCTCTTTGGATTAACCTAACATGGATTCATTATGTAAAAATTTTTTGACAATTAGGTTTGGAGGTTTCTTCACAATTGGGTTGTTAGTGTTGGCACATTTTAATTTGGTTCGAACGTATAGAGAATTTTCACAAATTCTAGTTGCATAGAGTTTGGACATCCAGGGCTTCCCCATTAGAATTTTTAAATGTTCTCCCTTGTTTTTCCATTAAGTCAAAATTCCCAATTATGTCAATTTGGATCTCATTTTCACATTTGTCTGTGTACTTTTTCAACAAGGGTTTCCTCTTTTCTATAAGTCATCCTTTTGGATAATCTCTCAAGATTAACACATCAATTATTTTCATTGATTAATCCAGTGTATAAGAATGTGTTAGAAATCAATCTTTAGTATGAGTTGTTAAATAAAATATGGATTGAAAATGATTTGATTGACTTTTAGTTGACTGTGGAGTATGAAATCTTCTTGATTCTTACTCCTTTGGCTACATGCTTAGCCACAATGAATAAAATTGCCTTTAAAACATGTTTATGGGAATCAACAGCCCATTGAGAACAAAAAAATAAAAAATCTGAAAACAAAAACCTCAACCTAAGCAAAATGTGATTTAGCTATATAGATTAACGATGATTAGAATATTCGTTCTCAACCTAAGCAAGAGTATCTCTACTAATCAAAACACTACTTTCAAAGTCTCTGTTGATCCTATACTCCCAATCTCATCAACTCTGACCTTCTTTCCTCTATATCAGAATTTTCTCAAAAATTTGTTCTCTTAGCATGATGACATTTTTATTAGAAAAAATCTCATATGGCTTCCAATTCAAATTGATCTCTTAGATGGTATTGTACCATTAAGTGAGCTTTTTAAGGAAATACTTTATTTGAGCTTCACCCTAAGGTTTTATCAAATTTATTAGAAATCATAAAGCAGAAATAAAAGACCCAAAAACTTTTCGAAAGAACTCCCCCTTAGACTTCTTACAAAATAATTCTTTTTGCCGACACCTTGACGAGGCAATTGGCTTTGATAAAGCTTTGGCCTCATCAGATTTTTCTGAAGACTACCTTTTTAAAATTAAGAGTGGTGAAAGATGTCCCAATTTCTTTAATACAAGCTCATCAACCCCATTTTTCTCGATTTCTTCCGTCATACTTGGATTATTTTGACCTTTCTCTTAGTGAATTTGTTAAACTCAAGATTGTGTGTGATTTTCTTATCCTACCCTAGGTTGACCCTTTGGTGTTGTTGTTTGGGTTAAGGAATAGATCGTTAGTTCAAAAACAATCTTCACCAAGGCTTGAATAGTTTGTATTAACCATGCAACCTAGTGCTCCAATGATCAACAAGAATCTACATATTATGCTATAGATTTAGCTTCTCTAGTATCATCCTCAATGGGCTAGTGTAAGGATGATTGGTTTATTTCTTTCCTAAACCTCCTGCTCTAGACCATACAAGTTCAAGATTGCTCTAATATCAAAAGATTCATTTAGCAAATATACTATTGTGGTTATAATCAAGAAATGGGGATTACACAATCTTGCTTCTTTATGGGAAGCACAAGGAAGGGAGAGATACGTGAGAGTGAAAGCACAAGAGTTAGAAGTAGAAGCTTAAATGGGACTTCCTTTCTTCTATTACTTAACTATCAAAACCACAAGCATCCCAAAATCCTTTATAAGAAAGGTTACATGGGTTTTTATAGTTTAACCCTACTTCAACAAAAAAGAAACTTAAGGTTATTCCAATTCTTTGTAAGATATCTTGGCATATCCTATAACAAACATCATTTTTTTTCTTAGGTTCAAATAGGCACGAATCTTGCAGAATTGGATGTTATGATTGCGCCTTAGAAAGTATCTTTGGGAATATTCTTTCCTTGAGATCCCTTGAGACCTTTCTCTCTTTGAAAGTTTCTCAAACTCTTCAAGATATTCTACCTTAACATGGCTTCTAGTGTGCTGGATCATCTTAAGACATGGTCTTTAAGGCCTAGTTGGCTTTGTTCAGACTTTCTTCTTACCGAATCTGATCATTATCTTGGCTTAACCTTGCCTTTTAGGTCAAACAGCTCGAGGTGTCATTGCATCTCATGACATCTTGTAAAAATTATTTCCCACCTCAAGCTACCTTTTCAAAATCTCTCCTTCATGGCTCAAGGGCCTCTAACAGAATGAAGTCATCATTCACCTCAAGATGGATCCTTAAGGTCTTGTTTCCCTCGAAGGTGATCCTCAAGGTTTCAAAGAATTACTCAAGACCTTATACTTTCTCCTAGACGTCTTAATTGTTATCTCTTGCCCTCAAGCTTATTGGATTGAGGGAAATTGGGATCTAGTTAACTTTCCCCAAGTTCTAATACATTTTGAGGTGCTTGTAGGACTTTTCATAGTCATGCTCTCCTCTTATCACGCAATACAAGAAGCTTCTTTGTTAATATGTTCTTAGTAACATATGAAAAGTATGAAAGAAATGCTTAAGAACATAAAAATATACCCAATAGGAAGCTTAATGGCATAAAGGAGTAAGAACAAAAGAGTTGCCAAAGAGTTGGACATATATATATCTATATATATATATATATATACACACGCACGTACACATAAACATACATGAAATTAAGGAAGGCTAAAAAGCCAAACACAATATAAAGGATAATATTTTTATGGGTATAAAAATTTTATGCAAAAAATAAAAAAGATATATGCACCATATACACAATATGAGAAGTGCAATAATCATAATAAGCAAAAGTACAATACAATGACATGACAACTATTCTTAGATTGATGAGTGATTTTGTTAAATATTTTGTTGAAGATTGTGACACTGATTGGTTAACAAAGTCATATTGATCTAAGAGAATTTATTTATTTTTAATATACTCTTAAATAAAAAGATGATGACATAAGGTAAACTATAGGGCAAAATCTAGCCTTCACAGATTTTAGATGCATGGAAGAAAATGACATTATTCCTTAATGAATATTAAGAAAATGATATATACAAGATAGGAAAATATTATCTTACCTACACAACAAACATTATAGTTCGTCGATTAAAATTCATATAAGGGAAAAATAATTCAGCATTGTATTGGCCATATAGGATGAATTTTGGATAATGTTGAAAATTAAAGGTGACAAATGCTTGAAACAAATTATCTACACTCATCAACACAAAAGGAATTGTAACCAAACAACTTGTATTGGTATCTCATTTTTTTTTAAAAAAAATGTTATCCTATTTTAAGATCAAAGTCATAAAAAGCATATTTAAATCATAAAAATCAGGCTTAGCTTTCAGAAAGAACCTATCAAGAGCCATGTTGCGTGTTTGACCAGATCCCAAGCAAAGCACAACAAGCCACTTATCAAGAACACTTGTTTCACCACGTCTCACTAGAACATCTATTACATGCATGTTAACAGCACCATGTGAACTGCTAAACAGCCTTGAAATGTTAAATTTCCTCCATTTCTTTTCTGAGAAGGGGTTTCGCATTACAGAAGAGGATGGGTCAATGGAAACTGAATAGTCTAAGGTTGGATGTAGATTTCCTTCTTCCCATGTAGATAAAGAAACCTGAAATGCAAAACTTTAGACATAACATAAAATCACTTCATCTTAATTACCTGTTATTTTAATATCTTCAATAGCACATGACATCATAATTCACTAATTAGGCATAAAGTTCCTCCAAGAAAATAACAGCCTATAAACTTCCGTCATCTCAATATTTCACACATGGAAAGTATCTTAGGCTACCAATAATAAAGGCTAAACCAAGAAAATTGCAGGACGTTGGACTGTGATGTACACAAATATGCTTACTTAATATACATTTTTTGACCATTTATCAATTCAAGGAAAAACTAGAAAATAAACATCCAACTTAGCAGTTTTATTCTGTTGCTCAAATTCCTCATGTTTTGGGACCAACAATTCGTTTGTGATCCCTTTTTCTGCAAAATCATATCAGAGTTCTCATTCTGCAGTATTGAACTGCTTACTTGATTTTGGAGGATAGCTTAAGGCTACCATGATTGCATCGATCACGGCCACATGCCATCGACAATTGTGCAACATGTTGTGGATACCACTAATTGTGGATGAATCATCCAAACCCCAACTTTGACCCAAATGATGATAGCTGTTGAGCACAAGATTTGTCCATTGGAGCCAAGTGTGACATATTTTGATACACCTATGTCGGGTATATGGACCTCAACAATCTACACTTATTAGACAAACCACTCAAGGCTTAACAGCCACACATGTTGACACCATATGTTATTGGTGCAACCACTCAATGATTTGGACACCTTGGTTAGATTGATTAGTATTTAGGAGATTTTTATCTTAAAAACCAAATACCATAATTAAAAAAAACAGAAATTAAAATATTTCTCTTGAAATGCATTTATCATATCAAAATACGTCTCTTTACAATTTTTGGATTCATATCCAGTGTTTTACATAGTTGAGTTACAAAATCAGGCCAATTTTAATAGCATACAATAGAAATTATATAATTAATATTAAAAAAATTATCTAAATCCTTTTTATCACTTGATCCAACATGTGTAAAACATTAGTATGCAAAATTTCATAATTCTATCATTCACATTCAATCTTTTATAAATTTTCAAAGTTTTAAGTTAATAAAGTTGAAATCTTGGAACCTATAGAACATTTTGTGGGATAAATTCAAATTTCTGACCAATTAGTCTAGACATTGAGAAAATCCAGAGAGAATATAATGATTTGGGCAGACAATTTCAATTCATCTGGACAATCCTTTTTGAAAAGAAAAGGGCCAACAGCATCAACATACTTTGATTTTTTTGCTACGTTTTAACCAATAATTAGGCTAATGTTGTGGGATTTTTCTTTTCATTGTTTTAAGGCTATAAATAGGATTTTTTTGACATGCTATGGTGGTTAGATGCCTCATCAAAATCTCTCTTCTCTTAATCCTCCAAAGTGAAGAACCCTTAAGTCTCATATTGCCAAATCAACTTGGTTGATCAACGAGCATATGCCTACAAGCTTAGAAGCTTTCATTTGTATTCTCTCACACTCAACAAAGCTTTTAAATAGTTTGATAGCTCTCTCCTAAATTTTCTAGTATTTTATATTGTAATATCCTCATAATATTAAGTTGTGCTCTTTTATTTGTTTTATTTGTAGGCCACTTTGATCCAATTTTTGGGTAAGTATATGATATTGTTCTCATTGCAAAAAGTTGTTTTTTTTGTGGTTTGTGCCTCAGTCCAATGCTAACAAGCTCGTTGCATTGGTTTGTCTTTGATCCCATTAAAAGGCATTTATGAGTTGTGCTTGATCCCATATAAAAGGCTTTTGCAATTGTTATAAAAGTTTCTCCTACTCAAGTTGAGTTAAGGAGTGATCGTAATAGTATTAGACTCAAGCTTGTGCTTAAAGGTGGACATAGCAAGGGTTTATGATCGAACTATCAAAAAAATCTTTCTTATGCATTTCATTTCTTGCTCTTTAACTTTTAGATTAGCTTATTTACTTAAATTGAAGAAACAAGGCTTAAATTAACAAAATTCGATTAAATCCAATTCACCACCTCTTAGTGTGCTTATAAGACAACAAATATCAGAAATTTGGGCACATAGAGCTGATTGTAGCTCCCAAAATTTTGTAAAAGAGCAAGAGCTCAATTATATAGGCTTTACATCCTAGAGTTAAGATCTACAAACACAACACTACTTCCAATTTGCTATAATTTTTTATTCACACTATGAAGTACCCTCTTATTTTTATTTCTTATTTTGGTTATTTCTTTCAAAAACTTTCTTCAAAATACCTTAAGAAAATGTTTCTAGCACTTCAAAAGCAATGTTTAGGACGAGAATTTGTTATTCATAATTTGCATGCATCATATGACAAAATAAAGAAAATATTTCTTTAAGGACTACGAATATTTCCCTCTAAAGTGAATAACATGAACATGATAATGTTAGACTAGATTTTATTAATCATGCTTATATTATTGATTTCTTAAAATTAGAGAATAATATGCTTGCAAATAAAAATCTTGGATTAAAAAAGGATTGGATTCATATGCCATAATAGATAATGAGCTTAATCTTTTGAAGGCTAAATTTATTGATCCTTGTTCACATGATACTTGTATTGCTTCATTCTCACATGTGCATTCCAATGCCTTATCACATACTCATTGAATGATCTACCTAAGATTATTTGTATATTTCACGTGTTCATGCTCCATCAAATATTGTATATAATAATTGCTCTAGATTATGTCATATCTTATTAGATTGTCTAACTAGGAAATCCACAAATTCTAAAACTCCAAATTTTGCTTGGATTCCTAAAGGCATTAATCTAGAATTTTCACTTACATATCCATCACATTATTCACACACTAACACACTCAAAACTCCAAATTCTTTTTGAGTTTGTAAACATAAAGATTAAGTACATGTGTTCTCATAATAAAGATCTATAGAGATATAACTTGATTTTGTGAGCATCCTTATCAAATAAACAGTCTTTTGCTCACCAAAGTCTTTTGATTATGAGCTTATAGAAATATCTTTACAAATTATATGGATTTGTATATTTATATTTGAAATTTTGAATTCTTGATTCAAATGTTCTATATATTTTCAGAATTAGCTATGGCATCAATCTTATGACATCAAACATAAAACAAGTAAAAGATGATATAAAAACTATAATACTTTAAAACCATAACAAATCCTACCTTGATTAGCATGAACATAATTGGTATAAG
Source organism: Vanilla planifolia (assembly GCA_023846275.1). Classification (NCBI taxonomy): domain Eukaryota; kingdom Viridiplantae; phylum Streptophyta; class Magnoliopsida; order Asparagales; family Orchidaceae; genus Vanilla; species Vanilla planifolia. The sequence goes on from CM043870.1 coordinate 2,852,760, forward strand.
ATTGGTAACAACTTAGTCTCACGACAAGTTTTCATGTGGATAAGCTTGACAACTACTCTTATTAAAATGGCTATCATGAGTTTCTTTTCATCTTTGCATTCCAATGACTAATCTCAAATGATGGCAAGTTAACTATACCTTGGGTTCTTTCTTAAATGAATGGTTAGTTTAACCCATATTAAATCATTCCTCAATCCTCTTTGAAAACACCAAATTCAAAAGTGTAAATTATAAAACCATAGATTAAAGAATTTACAAATAGAATTTGAAATTTTAATCTTAGACTTAGCTTAATATCATTTATAACCTTGCTCAATATAAAATTTTGCCAATCTTTATGAGCTCAATGTCATAAATTTACGGGTAATCAAATCCACCATTCTATGATTACTAAGACATGGATATTTCATTTAACAATTTCTTAACCTCTTTCCTTAGACCTCTATTGAATGAGCAACCATAGTAAATAACAAGTATTTAACCATGTTCACAACAAAGATCTGTAAAAAAGCCCATGAGGATAAAGATGTCAATTTTGATAGACTATGTGTATGCCAACTGATCTAAACCATATGCTACATGTCTTTGCAAATATAGTTTTAAAAATTATCACATTATCAATTTTAGGCATTTGATCATAATTAGGATGATTCAAATACCGAGCAACTCTTTTTAAATTGACCTTCATTGTCTAAAATTATAATAAAAAAAAGATGTCCAAAAAATTGTCCCTAACAATCAACATTAAACCCAATTAAAAATTATTTTACAAAGAAATTGTTAATTTTGAGTAAAAAAAGTCTTGAGAATCACGTAATTTTTTAAGCCAACAACATTCAATGAGATGAGTTAATGCTACCTGAAAAATTGACTTCAATGAAAGAAGAGTAGAGGATGCATTACACATGAATCTGTCAAAAATCTGCAATACTCTCTTGCAACCAATTCTGTGCTCATCCATGCATTTTGAAGATAATGGCATGCGAATGAATGTCGAATCAGATGTAGATGATGAAAAACCCTGATTCAAAAGCAACGGATAAAACTGATCATGAAATCTTTCAGTCAAATCATTTCCTGCAAGGAAAAAGTATTAAAACGTATGTAGTAGCCAACAGTAAAAAAAACAGACAATAAAAGAAGGTAAATCAGTGAAACTAATATCTTTAAATCTGGGAAGACAACATACAGCTCTAAAATAGGGTGGGAATTAATTATTTGATACCTTGTTGTGGTAATAGTTACCTAACATAACTGATCCAATCATGCACTTTATGTGGAAATAGAGTAAAATGGCAACATGAATCACCAATGATGGGATCCCTTATTGCGTATGTTACAAAGAAAATAGATATGGTTCGAATGATTTTTATATAGCAGGAACTATCGAATCATAAAAGCAATTTATGATAACATGTGCAGGTGGATGGGGATTAAATAATATCTGATTCCACTATGCTAAATTCTACTACGAAGCACAGCATATAGAACAAAAGCACACCAACTGCCATGGCATGTAGAACCTTGTACAAAACGGCAAATAACCACAAGCAGTACCCAAATCACAAATATGTAACATCTAACAAGTAGAACGACTACACCCTCCACAACAAGACAAGCATTTGAAAATATCAATAAAAGGTTGTATTTTAATCAGAAGCATAAGAATCCATGTAAATTAACAGTAGGGTACTTGGTTACTCACATTGAATATAACATGAATGTGACAATTCCTTCTCTATCCTACAACAATTAGAGGAACAAGAGAATGGTGAGATCCATAAGGCTCCCTAAATCTAGGTGCCTCTAATGACTCCCATCATAACAAAATGATCAATGAATCAACTAAGTATGCCAACATCTTTCTCAATTCTTCCCAAGGGAAGGTTTGTGATGACCAAGATAAGAACATTAAAACCCATGTTCAAGACGCTCATCAATACCCTTCGAGGCAAGTTGACTCCTTGGGTCATTGAGACTTAACTTTTACTTTTTTTCAAATGAATAAATCCACAAGCATTCTAGCCTAAAATGTTAGAGTGTGGCATAACAACTCTAAAGTTTAAGAGTGTCATCCTCTATCTAGGCAATTTAGGGGCAATATCATGGCATTAGCTAAAATCATGTCATATTCTTTTGACCTTATCACTTAAGGTAAAAGTATCAACTCTTTCAAAATAAAGGAAAGCTTCATAATTTTGGCTTGCAAACTATTGATCATATCCTCATCTTGTAGAACTACGACATGGTTTCTATCAATCAGCTATACCCTTCTCCACAAACTTTTCACTATAATGTTAGCTATCTCATGTTTGGAGTTTATTTCATCACCATTGCGTATTCTACTTTCTTAGTATAAGATATACTATTTATTTCCCGCAATAACTAGTAAGACCTTTCCCCTATATAAATACATGATCTAAGAATTATGAATAAATATTGACGTTGAACTTTATAATTACTTTTTTTTGTTGTATATATATGTATGCATATACATATATAGAACAAATTAGTTTCATAATTTTACTAAGAACATGTCTTCTTTTTTTTAAAAAGAAAGTGAGGGCAAAACTCGATTATATTAGTATAAAAGCAAGTTGCATAAATTCCACATAAAAGCTAGCTAAAATATTGGTCTACGCAAGAATTCTTACAAAAAGTGCAAAAGGTTAAAAAAAATAAAATAAAATAAACCAAGGGTAGCAAATTTAGCCAAGTTAAATCTCCTCTTCTTTTTATCTAGTCAATGATGCATCTGAAGGAGTAAGAGTAGGAGCAAAAGATAAAAGCCCAAAGGTTGATAATAAAGAGTGGGGACCATAGCAGTTTGATCAAGGGGGTAAGACTAGCATGCAAACAAGGCACCAATAACAAAGAGAACTTGCTTTGAAATGTCCATATAAAAGGGCAAGCTCATGGGTTACACCCACTAAAGAGAAGCATGACCTTGCACGTCAAGACCATGACCTCCAAGCAGGGGAAAAAACCAATCATGAGTGTCCATGATGCCAATTGGACAAATCACCAAAAGTGGTTAAGGTGGAAATAGAGTCTCCTAAAAATGAGAGGGAGGCATGTCAACCTAGCAAGAGGAAGCGGAGTGCCCAAAAATATTGCTTGCATGATAAAGGGTGGGTGTCCAATCATGGATCACCTCTAGTTGTGATGAAAACTATTACTAAGCAAAATGATAAAATTTGGGAAGGTATAGCTCACGTTGACCTCCATGCAAACATGGTGCAAAAGTCAGCCTGAAATTAATGGTATTATCTTGGCCATCATAATTGACTTATCAACAAACAAGCAATTTTAAAGAGACAAATTTGAGATATGACAATGCAATGGAACTCCTAGGAATTTAATAAATAGGGGAAATGCAATCAAAGACATTCTCGTCCAACAAAATGTCAAGGGTTCATCTGTGAAGAATGATGGTGCGACCACCAAGGTCCAAATACTAGCTTGTAGTACATCATTAAGAATGTGCCATACCATTGCTCTCGAACTATAAATTTCTTGATAACATGCTTAATAAATTTAGATAAAATTCAATTATTTTGATGTCAAAAATATACTTCCTGCATTCATAAAGCATTAAACCCTTGGTTCTAGAAATTTGAACTTGCAAGTAATAAGCAAACCCCACTCAATGAAAGAATGTATCTTGGCTGCTACAATTGATGAAAGACAACTATGACCAAGACATGATTCTCAAAAGAAAGCTGTGAAACTTACCTATCAAAGAGAACAGCTTTGCTGAAGGACCAATCTCAGAGGATGGGCCAAGAACTAGCCCAAGTGGATCAAAGATGTAGAAGTAACCACCAGAAACTAGAGTCATAATATCACAAACGAAGTAACTTCCAATCAATCCTAGACCATAATTCAGGGTCTTGTTACGAATTTTCCATGGTGGAGGAAGCTGGAGGCTGCAAACTTCTTCAATGCTCAAAGTTGCTCCTTCAATTATGACAGTAAGGGAAGATCCTTGGAAGTCACCTAAAAAAAATTCAAAGAATCAAAGACTTAGCTATAAAAAAAATGCAAACAAAGTGACAATGAGGTAAATTAGAATGTACACAGCATCTAACTGACTATATAGTTAACAATTACATATCTTGTTATTCTTATATGGCACAATAAATATGATTCAATTAATCATTATATAAAGCGAAAGTGTTAAATTGCTCTGGTCACCTCACGATCCCACCTCAACTTCCCTGACATGTAAGTCTGGTGAGTTTTGCCTCTGTGCCATTGTTCTGTTTATGATAAACTAAGCTAGAAGGACAAAAGTTAACCTCCTAAGACTATGTTTTATTATATTTTTTGTGGTTTTCAAATTCAAAATTAAACCATTCATTTCAGTAACACAATAAAGCATATGAACTTTTATCAATGTTTTATAATAGAATGAAAAAAAGGCAGACCATAGCTAATAAGTCTAGAAGGATAGAAAATTACACAAAGGAGATATGAGTGTGTTAAACCGATGGAGCCTCAAGTTAGGGCCTTATGTTGGAGTAAGCAAGAATGAATTGCAGCTAACGATTGTCAAACAAATAATTGGAATAAGCTGAAGATGACTTTTCTATTGCAAACTTTTAAGGGATTTCCCAACTCTCTTAATCAATTGATCAATAAGCTACAAAAGGGAGACACGATTTTATAAACCCAAAAAAGATGATCCACGAGGATGTTAACCAAAAAAGAATAACTTGGGCTTTTGTCATTATTACTATAACATTATATTGTCCATGCTGTTGTAAGCATTGCTCTTACTTCACCTTCAAAATTCTTAAAATTACTGTTTTGGAAAACTACTAAGACAATTTATACAAGGAACCTTACTATATTAATTACAGCATTTAAATTTTACAAACAATAATTTAAAAATCAAGAAGTAATACCAAATTTCAACCTACTTAAACAAAGGCTACATTTGGCAATGTTGCTATCTACTTCGAATTCTAAATACCTAAGGCACATGGTTTTCATTTATATGAGACGTGTTGCCTGACATTTCATCCGTAATCACTAATGTTTTCATTGCTATAGAGTAACTTATCTATCTCTCCACAATTAAAAATAATTTATTTTGAAAACACAGCCCGTTGGCATTGCAGAAAAAATAATGGATAGTAATGGTCAAGGAAATGTAGCCTTTGTTTAAGTAGGTTGAAATTTGGTATTACTTCTTCATTTTTAAATACCTAAGGCACATGGTTTTCATTTATATGAGATGTGTTGCCTGACATTTCATCCGTAATCACTAATGTTTTGATAGCTATAGAGTAGCTTATCTATCTCTCCACAATTAAAAATAATTTATTTTGAAAACACAGCCCGTTGGCATTGCAGAAAAAATAATGGATAGTAATGGTCAAGGAGTTGAAAAAGCGCTTTAGAAACTTGCTTGTAATCACAAATGGAATAAAGCTACATTTCATTTTTCTAAATAAAGGTAAAACCTTTTTTAAAAGTCCAGTTGATATAAAACGTTTCATGGACCACTATTCCTTGACATCTGCCTCTATATTGAAAACTGATAGCAGCAAATTTGTGACCAATTGAAGATTGGATGTATATAAATGCTGCTTTCACGAATAATTAATTTCTTCAACTTGTGGTTCAAGGTGCATTGAGTCGTGAATACTTATGGCATACTTCACAATCAGAATTGATATTTGTTCAATGCAAAGAGGTAAGGGGATCCAAATAGTTTTGTATATCAATCACCATATTCGCTTATAAGATACTTAATACAACGATGTTGATTTGATCTTGAAATCTGTTATAGAATAGCTCATTCTATAAGCGTGCTCAATATTATCATTTGAAGAAGAGTCAAACCTTCACTAAATTGGCTAAAGAGTGGCATAAGTATTATGGAGAACCCATATTGGACTATGGCAGAGTATCCATGATGCAGAGGATCCTACTTCTAATCTGTGGTTTTAAAAGGTTAAACAATCATCATCAATGCTCTCAGACTAACTAAGTCTTGATCACTACATAAATCTTTCTTTCTATTCGTACCACTTGCTACAGCAGGTTCTGTTAATTCAAGCTTATAAATATCAGGTTTAAAGAACAAACGGTTTACTTTGAATTGTACAATATGATCTTTATGCAATGTTGTGATTACCTAAATTGTGTTGAAGCAGTGATTGCTTAGGATGCTGGCGTTTATCATATATCAGATGCAATTTCTTTGCCTTTATGTAATCAGCCAACTCAAGAAGGTCAAACAGCAGAAAGTCACTCTCCCCATATAAAGCCAGCAGCTCAGATATTCTAGCATAATCCATGCATGGTAAATCTCTTGTCATTTTTTCATTAACTAAAGACAGGAACCGCAGAGATTGTACTCCAAGCCGCTTTGCTAGATCATCATTTATATCTGAGTGCACGAAATGCTTTGGAGAAGGATTACTTCTATTCATCCATGGAGCATCATTGTAAACAAGATTTGATGGATGCATAAGGACTCTAGAATCATTAGGAATCAACAGCGAATCTAAAAGTGCATCTGTGCACTGCTTATCAGTCATAGAGTCAGCAAAAGCTTCCAAAACATGGCATACCAAACTTAACTGTTCTGTTGACAGCGGCTGACAATTTACATCATGCTGTAAGCCTTGCAGAACATGCAAATAATCCATGGCATCAAATGTCAACCTAACACCCAATTGAGAGAACAAGGCTCTGAACTCTGACAGCTCAGATGGTACGGCATATAGATAAGGGTAATATTTTACAGGAGAATCAAATGCAACTGACTTCGGAGATACAAAATTATCACCAACCCAAAACCATTCAATACCGTCCAAGGTTTCTCTCATAACTTGGAAGTCATTAGTATCAATGTAGCCTTGAAGCGTAGAATATAAAAGAGGTATCTCTCTTTGCAAGACAACATCAATATCAAATTCATAATTAGACTGTAGCTTTAGCTTTTTATATGACTTTGAAAGAGCAATTAGTTGTTCTGATAAAGTTCTTATATCAGGTGGAGCACTCCAACCAAGCTTGTCAAGGACGTAAGTTGAGTAGCAATCACCATCTAATACTCGCATTGTGGAAGAAACCTGCCACATTTGAGATTTCGGCCTTGTGGTGTTTGGTGTTGCCACATTTTCATCAGATGTGAACCATGGCTGTCCAGTCAAAAGAGGAGTGGTATACACCGGGCACCATGGAATGGTTTTAATCTCAGACCAAAATTCATCTTCTGGCATATCATGAACAAAGGTAGAAAGAAAAGTTTGTACATCCTGATCGTACTCACCACTCTTTCTTTCAGTGATTTCCCCCTGTAAAATTTTCTCATTTGAAGCACCAAGCCCAGTTAACTGCAGATCATTCATTTTATATTTATTCTCTTCACCTTCAGAAACTGAGAGCATAATCCCTAATGCATTTAAATAAGAAAGCAACCTCCATCCACATTGTGATGCATCCACATTCCCCATATCACGCAGCATTGAGACTGACCTAGCAGCATCAATCAAGCCACTCAAATTCAAGCTTTTTCGAAGCCCAAATATTGTAAGAATGTCAAGCACTTGGAGATCCAAAAACTTATCAGAAGGAAAGAAAGCTTCCTTGTTCAAAAGATCTTGCAAGCCTGGTACACGTGGGTCATAAAGCCTAGAAAGAACAAAAACAAATTATAAGATAATAGTTCCATATTATTCACAAAACTTCACTAAAGAAGGAATTCATCTATTATTTTTAGCACATTTGGCAATGGTATATTTTAACCTATACTTGTATGCTGATAGGTGGTATACATAATGGAGTAGTGCGAATATTATAATGTTCCGATAAATCATAATCAATTTGGTCTTCTAAGGCATTGGATTGTTTCACAAGCAACCACGGGTTACACTAAGTGCAAGGGACAAGTCTGGATTTTTAAGCAAGGAGATATCATGGTAAGCTACGGCAACGGCTATTAATATTGATAGGATTCTTATATTCTTTGGTTGATGAATCAAGTCAAAAAGGACTATGACTTGTCACAGCTTAAAAAAAATTAGTGGTGAAGATTTACAGATTTTATACCAAGATTTTGCTTGCAAGAGTTGTTAATTGAAGGGAAAGGGATTTATAAAAAAGGGGTGAAGGGAGATTGGAAGATGAGAGAGTACTAAGGTGAAACCCAACAAGAAACCAAAAAAGCTTCAAACGCCAAGCAAAAGGTACGACTCACAACTACAAGAGGAACGATAAGCTGTATGTATTGAAGGAACCAAACAAAAAGGTGAAAAGCCAAAATATTGGAGAAAGTAATTTTCAAAAGCAAGGCATTTTGTAAGTAACAAAAAATAGTAATAGGGATCAAATAAAGATGATGAAAAGAGATTGAAATACAAAATTGTAAGAAAACTGGGGCTTGTAATAAGTATGGACTTTCACAAATGAGAAGAAATAACATAATTATATGACAAAAAGTGTGAATAGTCAAATCCAGACTTGTCAATGTTTTACCCAACCAAAATTCTAACAAACTCACTGAAGTGGCAAAGCCACACCTAGGTGGCTGGCATTCTGCATCTTCCTACCAAGGTAACAATCAGTTACACTCAGAATTAATCAGCCTACATTTAATTTAGATCAAAACATGTCAACTATTGTACAAATGAGATCTTCACAAGAGGGAAAAAATATGGCATTTTGCAAATAAGAAGAAAGAACAGTTAGATGGTGCATATGCGTATGGAAACTGTGGAGATGCTTAACAAAACAGCAATGTGACTAGTCTAACTAGAAATATCAGATTATGTAAAGGCCACAAGCCATCTTCCTTATTATGAAAAACTCAGCATCAAAACTTTAAAATTGATATACCATACACTAATAGAAAGGACGAATCAATCAATAAAAATGTCTGGATGGCCATGTTTGGCAACTTACAATTAAACATACATTTAAAATAGTTATGTTGAAGACAAAAATGAATGTAAGATGGATTATATTCATGGAATAGGTGAATAGTAGTATTCATTATTATCATTGATTTTCTGTTAAATGTTTTAGCAAAACAAATACAAATTAAGGTGAGATTGCAGCATCACTTCTACCCATTTGCATTGCTTTGCATTGTTCTCTATCGAGAGTACAGTGTCACATCACATCGTTCACTGTTGCCTGTCATCTCATTGTTTTCTCATCGTGGCTTCACTGTTGGAACTACAGCAAGCATAGGGCAAATCGAGACCCAAACCAAGGAGAAGAATCCATCAAGGCTTGCCAAACTCTCGTTAGAATTGCGAGACGATAACAGCTTGAGGAGAGAGAAAAAAAGGAAAAAGGTGAAGATTCTTGAGAGGGTAATGTCAACCCCTTGTTGTCAATGTCTCACTACCAAGTGCTGCTAGTTGCAATGAATGTCCCTCCCTCTTCATTCTCTATTCCACCCTCTTCAGTCACTATCCAATTTTCTTTAGCTCTTATTTCTCCAATTCCTACTCCTCTAGTTTTAGCTCTTGTAGTAGTCTTTTTTGCTCAGGTAGTTAAAGGAGTTATAAACCTCTCTTCTTCTCTAACTACAACCTTTCAACACCTTGTCAAGAGGTCCACAACACATTCATAACAATCTTTTGTAAACATCATTCAGTTGCACCCAAGTGTTCTACCACTACGGATCTTATTAACATCAATCCAACCTTCATCATGAATCAACCAACTATTATGAGGGATGCCATCACCTACAAAGGCAAGTTGATAGTTATTTCTCTAAAAAGAATGCAAATTCACTTTCTAGCCCTTTCAAATTTGTTTTGATCAAAAGATTCTCTTCAGGTTGCCTTAATATGGAATCCTTATGAAAAAAATTATTTGACAATTAGATTTACATATTTCTCAATTAGACTTTTAGACCTTAGAAATTTTAATATAGTTTGCAAAAAAGTTTGCTTTTCACTCGGTTGTTGGTTGCATGGAATTTGGAGCTTTCACAACTTTCCTATGAGAAAGTTCAAGTAGTCACTTTTTCTCCATTGAGTTCAAGTCTCCAATTGTGCCTATTTAGATCTCATTTCCTTATTTGCTAGTACACTTCTTCAGTAAAAGTCCCCTTCTTTTCACTATAGGTCGACTTTTTGGGAAACTTTCTTAAGATTGATGTAGTAACTGTTTCTCTAACACGACCCAATGTTGCAAGGATATGTGTATAAATAAATCTTTAGAATGAGTTGTCAAATAAAATATGAATAGGTACTCATAAGTAAAGTCCCCTTCTTTTCTCTATCGCATGCTCAACCACAAGGAATTTACTTGTCACCTAAATCACAAGCAACTCCATGTCAATCAACAAAACAGCATAAATTACAAAACAAAAAATAAAAAAAATTTGGAAATAAAAGTCTCACCCCAAGCAATCATAAGTAAAACAAGAAGATTTATAGCCAAGCTCATCTAATATTACTACTCAAATCTATTCTAATCAAGATACCACTGCTCCAATTCTTGTCTCTATTATGGGTATCTTTGTAAATAAGATCATTACCTTTAATGCCTCTGTTAACCCAACTACTACAACCCCCCCAGCTCAAATATTATTTCCTCTATATCGGATTCGCCTCAGAGAGTTGATTTTCCTTAACGTGATAACATCTGCATCAAGAAAAATCTCGTCTGTCAGCCCCACCCACATTAAACTCTCTCAGAACAGTGTTATAATATGAGCATATGGTGGAAGCACTTAATTTGAGAATCATCACAAAGTTTCATTATATTTATAAGAAATATATAGCTATTAATCATAATAAAGATACCAAAAAACTCAAAAACTTCTATAAATAACTTTCCCTTATATTACATGCAAAAAAATTCTTTGTCGGAGCTCAGCTATGAAAGGAATCGTCTCTTGACGGATCTTTGGTCTTTTGTCAAATTTTTATGATGATTATTTTATTCAAATTAGAGTGGTAAAAAATCTTCCAATTTATCAATACAAGCAGAAAGGAAAAAAAAAGAAACCTAATAAAATTAAGCATTAATCATTATTTTCTTTTAGTAATATGTTGATAGATTATCTATTTCAATTGTTGTAACTTTAACTTATTTATACATCATATATTGAATCTCTTGTACTCTGTTGAATATGAAATAAAATTAAGTTTTCAATTAAAAAGAAAAATATGACATCAAACCTAGAAGGATGCTTCCAAGAACCATCAGCAGCTAAAACAAAAGGCATTTCAACTAGTGTAGCCTTGAGGGAATCATCCTCTTCTGCCAGCAACTTTACATCAGTTAATATGGATAATAGAATGCTTGGTTGAGCAAGGAAACTTTCAAAACGGTGTAGTACAAATTTTTTGTAAAACTCAACTTTTGTTGGTATGCTAATCCCCATATAACACAGTAAAATGCTCTTTTCTCTATCTGATTCTGTTTTTATAAAATTCTCATCCAAAAGATGCTCTTGAACATCTATTGGCTTAAGCCATTTTAGTGTACTAATCAAACTTACAAGAACTTCACTTCCATAAGACTCAAAAATTGGAAGTTCTTTAATCATTTCAATTTGCATAGTACCCATTTGATTCCCAGAAAACCACCTAGACTGGAAAATGAAGCTCCTTAGTTCACGCATTTCTGCTTTGGAGGCACTCACAAATAAGTCCTTAATATCCTGCAGCTTAAAAGGCACCGCTTTCAGAGCATTGAGAAAACCAGCTCCTGTTGCATCCTGCACAAAGTTCCTCAAATGAGGGTGATCAATTGCTAAATCAGACCTCAAAAGGTAACATCCTAATTTCTGTAGTAGTGAACATATGTTCTCACTCCATCCATCATCTCTGATTACGGCAGCGTTTTCAACGAGTGGCAATAGAAAGTCATTCTTCACAGGCAGTATGGGCCATTTGTCAAATATTGAAAGGTCGTTGCAGGATGCTTTCAAGTAACTCCAGAACAACTCCATCCATTCTAGAGTTGGTTGATCATTATGCCCAGGAGTCCAGAGAACCTGCTTGGCGTACTGCCATTCAGTTGGAAGAATTCTTGGAAAGAGTTCAACAAGGGACTGGCATGTCAACTTATACAGGTTAGTCTGTCCTGTGTCAGCTAGATCTCTTAGATTATTCAACACATTATAGGGAATGTTACAGTCGACAAGGAGATATGGAACTGAGTTCCTAAGAAGATCATATTCCTCATTAGATGTGACAAACACTCTCTCACCATCTCCCTGTTTGCTAAATGTAGTATGTAAACCATTTGCTAAAGGTACCAGAGGTAATCCAAATAATGAATCACAATAAGAAAACTCTTTGAAGTCACTCAAGCAATACTCTAGTGCAATAAGAATCCAGTCTTTCTTCTTAAAACCACGCTTGTGTCGAATTAGTAGGCCCCTTAATAGCTGAGGAGTCAGAAAATGCAGTGAAGGGCACGAGTCCATAAACCTGTCCACAATTTTATTTGATACATTAACTACAGGCAATCCAGCTTCTGACAAAAACTCTGCAAGCTCTACCACCTTTGGGAAAGCAAAATCAGGAAAAATGGCCTGTTTTGCAGAAATCCATTGCCCACCTCTAGCTTTCGTGTACAAAACAGACAGCCCTAGATCAGAAAGAGATACATAAAACTTCCTCACCATCGACGCCCATGGCTCATTTCCAATTGCTGTAGGCCAAAATGAATAGAAAAGGTCGCATGGACCAACCTCTTGGGCAATGATAACCAACAAACGACCATAAGCTGGAGCAATAGCATCTTCAAGGAGGTAAAGATTCCATTCTGAACGTACTTTACCACCCCCTGCCATGTCATTACCAAACCATATGTCTCTTCGATTTGAAGATAATTCAAAATACGCGTTAATATGTGTTGGAAGGCCAGTATTGATCGGTAATGGAAGGAAACAAAAGGCTCGACCCAGAAATTCTTTGCTATCATGAACTGCAGAAGCTTGACAGTGAGCTACTAGATCAATGTATGACTCTAATGAGGTGCTCAAGCACCTGCCAACCTCCATTGAATCATTCAGGCTATAAGTGCATTGGTATGCAGCAACTGATCCCCACGGAATAAACTTCAGCGAAAGGTTAGTGACAGATAAAGATTTGCTTTTAGCACGCCCACCACCAATGCATTCGCTTACAAACCAAATATGTAAAAATGAGCCAGAGAGGCTTTGCTCCAACAATAAAATCTTCTGGCAATTCCATGGAAGATCTTTGTCAGAAATTTTATCTAATTTACTCTTGAACTGAGCTCTGTCAATTCCTTTTAATTGGTTCCCATGAACAAAACTGAGCAGATTATGGTAAGGCTGTGGCTCCTTTACAAGCCCATTAATAGCATGCCTCGACACACGGTGAATTAATTGCATATCATGGTCGGAACCACCCTTTAAAAAAATAGACACCTTTTGTATATTATGAAGGAAGAGCAAGGTCTCAGATACAACTTCAATGAAAGAAGAAAAGAGCAACTGCACATCATCAGGTGAATACTTCTCTTTTTTAATGTGGCTCTTATGAGCCATAGTCTCATTCCTAAGTGGAAAACGGAACAGTGTACCAGGAAAAGGTTGCTGTAAATCACAGCCAAAGTGTAAGAATGGGGTGAATTGATCTGGAAATTGCTCCAAGATTCTCCTTCCAACAAATTTTATCCTCAAGCCTGGATGAGTTGGAGATATTCCAGGCAAGTGGCTAGCATGAGGATCAAATATCACAATATTCTCCCCAGAAACAAAACCGGGGATATCTGTGAAGTGATAAACACAATTGAAGCCGAGGCCAAACCTTCCTATCGCAAAAGGCTTGTCAAGTTTGCTGTCTTGTCCAATACGTGATATCGCATAGAGATCTTGGGAGCTGAAAACAGAATCATTAAAGCAATACAGTGCTGGACCTTGCCATTCTGCCATTTGAGGAGAAAGAATTGACGAGGTACCATATTGAGTTTTATCCAAAAGAAAAACCACTTCAGACGCCTGTGCATCCTCTGCATTTTGTACAAGCTCAAAAAGTATTCCTGGACCATCAGCATACATTTCAACAATGTGCTTGAGTCTTGTTGTCAATGCTTCGTGCTGTCCAAAGGCTTCAGCAACTCCTGATAGACTAAGATTCATAGAAACAGAACTCTCAGCAAGCAAAAGGCGACGAAGAGAGCGGACACCTAGTTTTTCTGCATTGTCATTTGAAATGTTGCCATGCACAAAGTTATTGATATTACCCGTTGGCATTAGAGAAGCACTGGAAACATTTCCATATGTATTTTCTCCCAAATCAAGCAACCATGGAGCATCATTATAAACTAAATCAGTTGCTGGGATCAACCTAGATGATAAATCTGGCAAATAGATTTTAAAATTCAAATGATCAAACTGGATTTCAGCAAGAGACTGAGCCATCAAAACAGTAGCTCGAAGCTCTTGGGTATCAAGAGGACTGCAACCTTTTTTGGCGGCCATTTGAAAAAGAATATTAGCATAATCCACCGGCTTCAAGTACTCTTTTATTCCAAGTTCCAAAAACAAATCTCTAAATACAGCTAAATCAACAGGAATAACACGCATATAAGGGGCCAAATGAAATTGGCCATTAAGAACAACTTCATTAACTGTTGAGAATCCATCTCCAACCCAAATCCATCTAGATCCTTCAAGAATAGCTTTAACAATGTCCATCTCTTCCAAACCTATCAAAGTTATCAAAATAGAATATATTTTAGGCATTGCCACTGCTAATTCTTTCCGAAGAACCTGATCTGTCACAATCTCATTGTTTTTTCCTAGTTCAAGCAGTTGAGCAGCAATTACACTTCCACTTGGAGGAGAAGACCAACCTAAGCTTGACGACAAGAATGAAGAGCAACATTCACCATCAAGTATTCGTGAACTAGCAGAAACAAGCCAGATATCTTCCCTTAGCCTGACTATCTTAGGAGGGGCCACTATAGCTGTAACTGCTGGCCATGGTAAAGCAGGATGTGGTGCAGTGACTAAAACGGGACACCAGCATATCATCCTAAGGTCATTCCAGAACTTCTCAGGACTATCATGCGAAGGTATATCACAGCGTTTTTTTGTAATAGCTCTTGAAAATATCATATCCGCTCCTTTTGTGAGATCATTGCCAATAACCCACTTTGAGGCATGAACCTCAAGATATGAAAGGAGCACCTTACCTTGTGAATAAGCCTTCAATTGATCGGTGCGCATTAATGATTCCACATGACGTGCACTCCTAATAAGTGTGTCTGCAGATACTGATGTTCTAAGACCCAAGCCCAGTAACACATCTAAAACATTATCATCTCCAAATAAGCCACCAGGAAAACAACATGATTTGTCTAGAAGTGCATAAAGTTCATCTATACGAGGATCATACAATGACTGAGGACAATCCAAGCTTCCATTAACTGTAGGAAGAAATTTTAGTGTTCGCAGAGAATCCTTGAAAGAAGAATCGGTCATGGAAAGTTGCGGCAGTTCTTCTAGTATTGAAAGCATAATGTCATCACGAACATTAGATTGCAATTCACCCAGTCTACCCAGAACATACTTCCTGTAGAAAGTAGCTTTCGGCATACGTTCAACACCATAATACCTAATCAAAATATTTTCTTCATCATCAGATGAACAGAACATAAAGTCACCATCCATAAAGAATTCAGGCAAATCTACAGGTGGTATGTATATAATATGACTTTCTAGATTATGAAAGCTACGTTGTTCATCATAGACTGTATACATAGGAAGTTTTTTTGCATTTTTTATGTGAATGTCAGAGAGAAAACCACCATGATACCACTTAGGATCAAGAAGAAATTGCCGAAGCTCAATTTTCTCATGAGATGGGATTTCTTGAAAAAGAGTTTGTAGATCATTGATCGTAGCAGTATTATCAAAAATAGAGCTCAATATGCTGCCAGCATCTCCATCTGAAACAAAAGCAGACAAACCATAATGCATTATTCCATAAGCTGGATCAAGGATTTTACAGCCAATTTTCACTAGAAGTGCCCTTAAGGAATGGGAGAGCTTCTCAGCATTAACTAATTTTGAGGATTTTGATGCTCTATATAGGTATCCTGAAGTAGAGGGAAACACAGGCCATTCATGAAATACTGATATATCATAAGCCTGGTTCTGAACGTACCTCCAGAAAAGTGAAAACCAGGCTGCAGTTGGATATGTAGTGCATACACCAGGAGTCCATAGGACCCTATTTTTATACTTCCATTCATCAGGAAAAAACCTTGGGAACAACTCCAGAAAGTTTTCCTCATTGAAAAATGTAAGGTTTGCCTGGGAACTCCTAGCAATTGTAGAAAGCCTGATAAACAAGTCAGATGGAATAGTTCGATCGATTACTATATCAAGGTTATGACTTAGGAGCTCGTATTCAACATCATTGCATATAAAATAATGGATTCCTTGCATTGTCTCTGAAAAGGTTCCAAACTCTCCATTTGCTAGTGGAAGCAATGGAAGGCCTTTTACATGTTTACCAACGTCTTCAATGCTCAGGTCAGTGAGACAATACTCCAAGAAGACTAACTTGTCATGCTTGTTTAATGTACCCAGTTGCCCACTCCCTTTCAAGAAATTTCTTACTGTTAACGGGCTAACCACCTTGATCTGAAAATTAGAACAACGTTTAAACAGAGTATCAACTATAATCGAAGGTGCAAATACTATGGGAACCCCTAAGCGAACTAGTGCCTTTCCAAGATTTTCACTTTCCTTAAATTTCAAATCATGAAAGAGTGCATCAGCCGGTGAAATCCACTTTCCACCTTCATAACTAGAATATAATACAGGAGCTAAATAGAGATCTTCATAGATCTTCTCTACTAATATATTCCAAGGTTCCTCGAATGTACCGGTTGGCCAAAAAGAATAGTACTCTTTGGTTTGACCCAACAACCTCCTCAGACTGATAAGTAGCTCAATGAAGGCCGGAGCAGCAACATCTTCTAAAAGAAGAGTATTCCAGTCAGACCTCTGTTTACCACTTCTGTCCATGTCGGCACCAAACCATATGCTCCGTCGATTTGAAGATACTTCAAAGTATCCATTCACGTGTACCCTCAGACCTGTTTTGACTGGCAATGGAAGAAAACAGAATGCTTGGCCTTGCTTTAGAACATGATTCTGCAAAATATAATTGGCATGAATTTTTTTAAGCCTAAAATACCGGAGTTCCAAGTGAACAAACATCAGGAGTACAGGACAGAAGAAGTCTCTGAGTACTGAGTTTATTATAAGGATACACAAGTAAACATAAAGGTATGCCTACCAATAATGAAGTTTGTTTGGCACAATTGTTGTTAAACAGTTAAGTGGATGTTTGAAAAAGTCGTCACAATAAATGCTATTAAAAAGATGAGTTTAGTAATCCGTTATTGAAAAATACCTCAACAATTTATCATACAATAATCAAAATGTCCTTTAACATTTTAGGAGGAAAATAAATTGAAGTAATAATTGTATTTTGTGAAGCATTTTTTTTCTCTTAAAATGTGCAATAAAACGATATTGCTAGGCCTCTACTATGGAGAATAAATAATCTTAGCTAAGACACTTAGCACAACTTAATAAAAATGTTTTTCGATCACAAAAACACATTTATTAAGCCTGTCAAATAACCCGAAGCAGACTGATACCAGCAGCACTACATTTTGATGTTCACCATGGACACAAAATTAAAAGCAATCAAATCAGTCTTTGACGATAGATTAACCTGTGATGCAGCATAGTGGCAATGCATGGAACGAGAGACAGATGTTCCAAATATAAGGAAGAATCACATGGTAAAATGGACAAGAAGGGAAAAGCTGATGAAGCCACCACAATATTCTAAAAGAAAACAGAGGACGGTTAGCTATGATAGGTACTGTAAAAAAAGACAACTTTTAATATAAAAATAGCTTACGCACATACATTAAAAGCATGTCAACACAGAGGACAATTAACTTTGTCAAGCAAGATACAAAGGAACACTTCAAACAAGAAGCCCGTATTACATATTTATGATTTTAAAAGCCTTCCTCTATCTTTCAGTTTGATATTTTTGCTAATAATACAAGCATTCCTTACCAAATCTCCAACAAATAAAATTTACAGGATACCCAAATGGCCCAACTTCCAATTTATCAAGCCACTCCTTTTAGCAAAAGACCTTCGCCTACTCCAACTACCATAGAAGCCTACGGCTTCAACTCTTGATCCAAAGAAAAAAAAAAAAAAAACAGAAACTTAAAACCTTTTTGGTTTGTCTAAAAGGCTAGTTTCACCCATATTGAATTTATAGCAAAGTTGAGATAAAAACATTGTATCGAAAATTACGCCAGAAAAAGAATGTACAAGACAAAGGAAATGCTAAAATTGGATGATACTTGGCCCAACAATAATTCCTACATGCATCTAAAGATTGAAAAATATTCTAGCTTAATCCATGAAGCATCAGTCATGTATCATCAATTTTTAAACATGTTAAAAATCTAAAAAAACCATGTAGAAGATTTATGTAAAATTCCCAAGATCAAAATAGATAACAAATAAGTCATGGAATGGCTCAAGCAATGCCTAGTTTTTACACATGCAAGAATTTATTCACTGCAAATAAAATTACCTCAGGTAAATCGTCAGATAAACATACTGCCACAGAAGCCCAAGGAAGGAGGTGAAGATCATAGTCTTTACCAGCTCTAACTGCAAAAGAACCGACTCTACTTGTGGTTGGTGCCATACTCTGCACTACCAAAAAGGAGTCCATTTTCTTTTCTGAATTTTCCCCAATGAATGTCTCACTAAGAAAGCTTAGCGAGAATGAGTCCACATGCCTGCCAAACACTTCATCTAAGCTAGCTAATCTCAGAAGTGCCTTGCGATGCCATACAGTTTTTTCATCCGATGGAGATATAGAACAAGAGTAAAGTTTATGTGGCTTATCCGAACCAGCATCCCATACAAACATTTCAATGGAGATGATGCTTTTGAGGAAAAGCAAGCAAAATACTGCTTCTTCATAAAGTTTTGAAAACATGAAAGAAATGTCACCTTCAGTGTAAGTTTGCTTAGAAAGCTTACTCACAGCAGCCTGATCTACATTCCTCAAAGGGAAACGAAATAAAGTTCCATGGAACGGGTTTTTCATGTCACATCCGAAAGCACAATAAGGCAAAAATTGGTCCTCATAGAGGCATATAGCTGATGAGCTCACATACTCAAGGCGCTTTCCAGGATTTTCTGTTGAAACATTTGGAAGGTATGAACCATGGGGATCAAAGAGGACAACATACTTATTGCTTACAAAGGATGGTAAGTCAGTCAGATGATACACGGAATTGAAGCCCACTCTGATTAAAGAAACATTTCAAAAGGCAAAATAAATAAGGAATGTAAGGCAATAAAGTTGCATACCAAAGTAGGGTATAGAATAAAATAATACAGTATACGAGAATAAACGTACTGCAAAACTATCACAGTAACTAAAAGACGTGTATGTAAGCCCCTTGATAGTTTCAAGTTGCCCATGTCATGTTAGTATTTGGATAGCATAGCAAGCAGATATGACATCAATTAAATTACAGCCATCTGAACCTGGTCCTAACATTAGAATAAACTGGTACGGTACAACGATAAGATCCCAAATCTGAAAAGTAAGAAAATTACACGGTTCATGAAATTATTTACACATACCAGATTAATACAATGTGCTTCTATTTTATGTAGTGTTTAGGTTTCCTCTGGTGATGTTATAATATTATTCTTGCACCGATAAAAGTCCAATTGTCAATACTAACAAAGAGATAAAAAGAACTCATGAGTTACCATGATTTGAGTCATAAAAGATTTGCATTGCAATATCAAAATCAGTAAAAATTATAAAAATCAAGTGCTCTTTTGTCAGAGGAAGACTAGCTGTATGCTAAACACTAGCACTCTGTACTTGTCATAGAAAATAATGTACCCATCTTCCTCAAACCAATGCCTTGGCACAAAACTCTGATTAGTGACACTGGCACCAAGGGTTAAGGCTAGATCGTTTTCTTTTTAGCACTATTCCTGCCCACTAAACACATACTTCTTGCTTCAGTGAAGAAAGCTTTCAGTCTCACTTACCAGAGAGTGAACCTATGAGAAATATTCTTTGACAACTGACCAGCTTTGGGCATGGTAAACACAGCTTCAAAATGGCGTCATGCCTCGAAGAGCAACTAACTTGTCCTTCATGTAAAGTCATGAAGACGAACCACTAAAGCTCATGGATAAGCAGCCAACACTTTCCATGCATATGTTTCTCCAAACAAGATCCTTTAGATTCAGAGCATAAACAAAATAAGGAGAAATCAGAAGGAACCATGTTGATACATTCATTGGAGGAATTTTATTAGTTAATAAATTATTTCATATGCATTCAAATAAAATAATAAAATATTCCATCTCAATAACATCTGACGATCATTAAAAATCTAAATTCTAATAATTTTCAAACTGAATAATAAGATCTTAAATAAAATTTAAAAACCATGTATAATAACATCAAAATGAACAATCATATAAAAATAATTACAATTAAAACAAAATTTATTCAAAGAAAGATCATGTCACATAGTATTAAGTTCCGCATTGCCTTTTGTATATCTCATTTTATAATAATGTTTCTCATAATAATCCAAACCAATGGCTATTATTCATTGCCAGCTAACACTCATGTGATCTAGGAGCCTGATTGTAGTAAATATGCCAAAATTGAAGTGTATCTTCAGAACAAATAAAGGATTTCTGTAGGTCAGCTAGATAATTCCAAATGCTTTTGCATATAGTTAAAATCATTGAATGGATAGCAAAATGTTTACAGTTTAAATTTGGGTATCAAATTGCATGAGAAACATGAGAATAGGTCTGATGATATTATCATTTGATCTTCTGATCAAGGTCAACAATTGTCAGAAATCCTAGAATAGACTGTTAGGAAGAACTATGCAAGGTCTGACTGGTATAACCAGTGACCATTGCGCAAATGGTTAATATGAAATACCTGGAAGCTAACATGTTGGACATATAAATTCCCGACGCTAGGCCAATCAGGCTCAATAAGGGGTTTACACTGAAAACATTCAGTACAAGAATTTGAAAATCCAGGACGAATGGACCTTTACCAATTGAAAGTACTAAAATCACTTGATAATAATCAAATCGGATATCTTACCAACAAGCAAATAACTATGGAAGTTTTATAACCTAAACTAAAAGAAAGGTACTATTGAGATGCATTTTGGAATGTTCCCATTAATTGTCGATCAAAAAATAAGATCTCAAAACAAAATTACTTCACACCAGTGGTGACCCAAAACTATTTAAGGAACAAAACAACACAAATCATGCCACTATTACTAGCAGCCCTTGCTCTATGGAGAGAAAGTTGACAGTCATTGGCAACTTTGAACCTACATATCCAGAAAAAGTAATGCCAACAACTGTCTTCAGCTGCTCTCTGCACAAACCACAAGCAGAAACCCCCATGCCTCAGCTAGAAAACCTCTGCTTAGAATAGGTTTACGTCAAATTAACTATATTAACCAGGCAAACCACCAAATTCCTTATAATCTCAAATCCCTTAACCCATCTCATTTAACCTGAAACAATAGAATGGATAGAAGATTTTTCTTTATTAACTGTTCTCCACTGAAGAGATGCAACATAAAGAACTAATTAACAAAAACTACCAATGCTAACACTAAGAAATATCCATTACAGGAGATATACATATGCAAGGAAACAAGAATAACACGGACAAGAAAAGATATATAGGATATGTCACAATATCAAGATTGATTTCTTTCCAACATAACTCATAACCTTTCAGACCTAGCTAACCAAATTTGATGTAAACCGACCCACACCATGGAATAAGTTTATCCATGGATACTTCCATCATCCCCACCTGTCTCCCCTCTTGCGTATGCTCTTCCTTCCTCTTTGAAAGATTCTTTCTCAATGTTAGAGGGAATCTGTGATCAAGTTTCCTACATGTCCTCACCTCCAACTCATGAATTTTGGAGCTATTGAATTGTTCTCGACATCAACCTTCTTTTCCATGGTGCTTGAGAGCCATCAGCTACTTGGTTCTTGCCAAGTCAATGTCATCCCTCCTAATTGCATACTTTCTGCCTTAGTTCATTGATGTATTCCAGTTTGTCATAGTTACATAGTTTTTTATTTGCAAAACTCGACTTATTTGCATTATTGTTCACTAAGCTAAAGAAAAAAGCCATGCACGATATTGACGTAATTTTTGAGGATGGAGACAACAGGGACCTGCTTGTGCTAAAGGACTGGGGAGGTTTTTGAGAACTTTAAATATCAAGAGATAGAGTGAGGGAAAAAGATGAACAAGAAATTTTATATGAAAAACATTTTTAATAGGGAAAAAACACATTGACTAGCATTGAAATTTTATGTCTAAGGATGTGTCATGCAAAGTAGAACATGAGTACTTTGAATAAAGCATGGAGCTCTTAAAAAGGACAAGGATTAGCTCTAGGATAGTTCTGAATAGCTTTCTGATACTAACAAATGGAAGTTGTGGGTGCTACTTGGGGCCATTAAAGTGGAACTACAGATGTCCTTTTTGTCTAAAGGATGTATCAAGTCCTATGCTCAGTGGTTTCTTTCAAATGATCTATATCTACTTCCTACTTAAATGATCTTCCTATCTCACCTTCAGTATGAACGTACCCAGCAGCTTAGCAAGACATGCAGAGGATAGTCCAATAGGAGCAGGTCAGTAGAAATAAGACCTGACAAAACATAACATCATGAATGTTTTCAATGTGAGCTTGGAAAACTCTTGTACTACCGTTGCAAGTCATGGACCAATGATCTATATCTACTTCCTTCTTAAATGATCTTCCTATATCTCACCTTCAGTATGAACAGACCCAACATCTTAGTAAGACAAGCAAAGCATAGTTAAATAGGTACAGATCAGTAGAAATAAGACCTGGCAATCATAACATCATGAATGTTTTTAATATAAGCATGGAAAACTCTTGCAATTGCAAGTCATGGACAAATGAGGTGACCTTCCAAATTTTATTCCGTAATCCTATAACATCACTACTTATGAGTAAGTTAGCAAGGTGTTGTCATGGGCATCCCAACCTTTCCAATCCTTCTTGGTACATCCAACCATTATTACTATATAGGAATAGATCATCCCAATGAGCTAGCTATCATGCAAGCTCCTCTCTTATATTCAGGTATTGGAACTTGTCATGCTTAGAAATATTATGACATGGACAAACTTTGGGTACTCTTCCCAACAGTTTGATTCTTAATCTATGTTGATCGTAGAAGCATCGAGCTCAAAATCTTCTTTAATTAGGAAATCATGCTACTAATTCAGTATATCATATATCTTAGACCTTTGAATTTGAATTTTTTTGAGGAGCAAACTTCCCAGGATCTAACGCAACCATTGGTCGCTTTCTTTATTTAAGAGGCAGCCCTTTCACAAGCACCAATAACACTAGATTTTGAGCTCCTTCTTCACTTCTTTGATTCTTTTTTGTTCTCTACACCTATTCGTTAGTCACAATGGATCATAATTGCCTTAGAGAGTTCAATGAAAAATGCTCATAGATTGGAGGCATAGGCTCTTAGCAATTCAATGTTTATTGTTGTTGTGTTTGAAACTATTGGGCTATTGAGTATTCCAAAAACTTTTCAAACCTAACTTTAACACCTAAAGATGGCTAATAAGGAGGAAGTTGCCCTAGAGATTCTTATCAAGAAGTAGAAGGTCTTGTCTTTCATGACTACCAAAACTAAAATCTATCTACAGCTGGTACAAAATGGTTCCCACATGTTGAAGGAAGAAGTTGTAGTATTTCAACAACATCATCACTCACGGAAGTGCCACAGTAGCCAAGATTAATGTCATGCTTTACCAAGATGAAGGAATACCAGTGTAAGGATAAAGAAGAATGGCCCTTTGTGCTGCAAGACCATTGCAACTAGATCAAGTCTCTAGCAGCCAAGAAGAAGGCTAGGAGCTAAAATCTTGAGCAAGAAAAGGTAGTTCTCCAGGTGAAGCTCTAAGAAATGGAGGATCACTTCAAAGTATCAAAAGTATTATCCTAGTAGACTTTTATTAAGAGTATTCTAGAAGAGGCCTAACTGCAAAGAGGAAAGAAGTGGGGCAAGATCAAGAGATGTATGTTATCTCTATCAAAGTGTTGTGGAACCTACACCATCAAGCCTCTAGAATATCCTAACATATTAGACTATAACGAAAGATCTATTGAACATGCTACACAATAAAGAGTTGATGAGCCAAAACCTTACTTATACCCTCTCCCAACTCATCATGAGGTTCTTCCTAAGGCAACTAAGCACATGGACGATGGTCAAGAGAATATATTCCACCCAATGGAGATTGATTTAAGTCACCCTTAATACCAAAGAGATGATGTTTTCTCTTTTTGAAACTCCTTGGAGTGATGAAACAAAACTATTGCTCTTGTATGCTTATGTCTTTTCTATCATTTCTTAAAATCTTTGTAGGTGGAAACTTAACAGACAAGCCAAAAGCATGCACATTAGGTGCTTCTTCCATGGAATGATAATTGGTTAGAGGTGACTCGGTGGGAAGTTGATTAATGATGTCCATCAAGATTTGAGCCTGCATGTGTTGGCTGATATTCTCTCAAAGAATACTTGTTTTGATGGGTTAGAAAATGTCGTGGTCTTTTGTTTTTTTGTAATTGGGGAAAGATAAGGGCTTTTACTTCAATTATAGTTTAACAAAATGTTTTTTTTTAGAAACATAGGTGGTTTTTGCTCACTTTACATATAGCTTTGGATAGCTAGACTTTGCAACTCTTCTTAATCCCCTCTTACATGCCATCATAGTCATGGTTTCTTTGTTTCACGTCTAAGACGGTAAAGAGATGATGTTTTCTCTTTTTGTAACTTTTTTATAACCCTTTGGAGTGATGAAATAAAACTATTGCTCTTGTATGCTTTTGATTGTGCCCTTTCTTTCAATTCTTAGAAATCTTTGAGGTCTTAAGAAGGCTACCTACCATTCTCAAGCTTCACTCATACCCCAAAGTTTTGGAGGTTCTTTAAAAAAATTGATCTTTTGAATTTCAAACTTTGGATGGCAATTTAACTAACAAGCTAAAAGCTTTAGATGTTTCTTCCATGGAATGATAATTGGTTAGAGGTGACTCGATGGGAAGTTGATTAATGGTGTCCATCAAGATTTGTGTGCACATGTGTTGGCTGATATCCTCTCAAAAAATGCTTGCTTTGATGGCTTAGAAAATGTTATGATCCTTTGTTTTGTTTTTGGTTTTTTGTAATTGGGAGAAAGAGAAGGACTTCAACTTTACTGATAGTACAACAAATTGGGTTTTTTTTTTTTGTATAAGTAAGCATAAGGGGTTTTTTCTCTCTTTACATAAAGCTTTGGATGGCTAGCCTTTGCAACCCTTTCATCCTTTTTGACATGCCACCATAGTCATTGTTTCTTTGTTTTCATGTCTTAGACGGTACTTAAAGAAAATTTTGGAGAAGTAATAGCTTTGCAACCTCAATCATCAAGGATAACAACATTCCAAAGGATTTATATGTTTCAACCTTTAGTCAAATATCAAAGTGATTACCCCAAGGCCATAAATCATCTAGATTTGAGATGTGATGATCTACGTGCATACATAATTCCTTTTGTGAGCGTTGTATCTTCACTTCCAAAATATCTTCTCGAAGCATAACCACTAAGCAGAGACTATTGGCAAATTAAGCCTTTTATTTTGGGGATCTCTTTTTGATAGCTAGCCTCCCATTCTTCTATTTTCAATGGATTTTCTTATACCTCAATTTGGCATAAATGCGCCCAGTAACTTAGCAAAACAAAAAAAAAGATTGGTAAAATGGCTACAAATCATGAGGAATGAGTCACCATAGTGTGAATGTTCTAGCCAAGAATATGCTAGGTGTGTTGATACCAACTACAATCGAGCTTTGAGGGGAACAACATTGTTCCTTCTCATTGGGCCCCAACCAACAGCATATAGGTTGGAACTAGGTCCCCAAAATGAGTTCAACAACGATAAACAAGATAACACACCTGTTATCTAGACATGGAACAAAGCACAAAGGTTTATCTGAATACGAATAAGTGACTTTTAATTGCCATTTGTGGTCACCAAATGTCATCCCTATCCTTTTATTGTCCAAGCCACATGTAGAACTAATTTTTCTACAAATTAAAGCCTAAATTAAGTCTTTTATTTACTTGGCTATGGTTAATTGACTATACTCATTATGATGCTTAGTGGTGAACACTGATCATTGTGTGAGAAGTAATTGTTTAGCGTTAAACACATTTTCACTAGTGATGTTAATGTTTGCATTACCAATTAAGCTTGTCTTTACTACCAATCTTCATGTCATAATTTCATTTTAAGTATATTTTTCTAATAAATCTTTATAGATCTAACCAAGGGTAAGTTAGCACTCAAGTAGTCTTGTCAAATTAAACCTTAAGAAACCAATTAGTTTGTCACTTATCAAGATAACATAACCTTAACAAAGTTAACTTGATGTCATTCCAAGTATACTCTAAAATGTTGAAGAACAAATATTTCATATGTTTTCTTATATCTATTAATATAAAAAAAGTTATTGTAAAGGGAAAAATGATAAGTCATTATAAAAAAGATTAAGAAAAAGATCCAACTTTTTCTTCTAATAAAGTGCTAATAAAGACAAGTATATTAAATGTAGAACAATTACAGAAAGGACAAGAGAAGAAGCCAATACAAAAAACAGAAGGCATCTCAAAAAAGTTATATTAATAAGTGAAAAAAATAATAATACAACCAAACTTTTTCCAAAACCAAGAAAAAAAAACTACAGTGCCAATGTGTAGTATATGGATGCGTTGCACTTCAGAAATCATGAGAGCTTTATTAAGTAAAGATTTGAATCAAGTATAACTTAGAGTTCAAGGTTGATGGCCACTCCAAAGAAGTATCAACTATTTGCATGGCTAATATAGATGATCTATGCAACAGCATACTCTAAAGGAAAGAGGACACACAATTCTCATTGAAGGTTTGGTTACTTCATTCTCTCTAGATGTAAAAAATATGATGTCCAAATAGAGTTTGTTAATAGTCTAGATAAGTAAAGAACATCGATCAAATCATTGAAATCATGGAAGAAGAAGAAGGGTGATAATTCCTACAATAAAATTAGTAATGATTACACCAAAGTGAATGCCAACTTGAAGGAAAGATGACATGACTTTCAACAACAAATCTGCACAAGTAGCATTGATATTGGGTGGACAACGCAATTCTAGCATAACATCAAAAGTTTCCAATTTATGTCTAATAGCCATGTATAAGAAAACACTAAATCTAAGTTTGCACCTCTTGAATCATACAAAATCAATGTTGTCCATGATCAAACCTTAACAGGAGACAATGGCGTGAAGAGAGCAAAAGGAAAATATGGGACTCAATCTCCAAATGATGGTGCCCTCAGAACAGTGAAGCTAGTCAAAATAGGTACAAATGTATTGTCAACCTTGCAATCATTTTTATCTCAAAAATTGGATGCATGATCATCTGGTTACCAATTAAGTACATATTACTAAAAATTTCAAATAGAAATGGAATGTTAAAATATTCACACAAAAATGGGATGAATTGTAACTTTTTATGAAATCAATAAACCAAAAGTATGAGTATAAATTCAAAGAATTTTTTTTATAATTATTTTTGAATTGTTCTTTAAAAATCTTGCTTAATTTTGAAGGCTCAATATGTAAAAAGAGTATAATAAAGTAAAGAACCAAGATATTTAAGTAGTTAGATTCCAAATATTAGATCTTTATCCACCTCTGATCACGAAACACTAGACTTATAATCTCAAAGTATTTCACAAAAGTGACTAGACAAAACTCTCACATTAGTCCAAAAGACCTCACAATTATTAAACCAAAAATCCTTATAATTCATAGCCCAAAAGAGCTTACAACAACTAACCAAAAAAACCCTACACAATCTGGCCAAATAACCAATCAAAATAATCCCAAAAAATAAAATACAACCTCAAAGCTGTAAAGAAATATTATAAAACTCAAATAATCTAGGAGACAAAAAAAAATCAATATAAATATGTTGAAGAAGGATATTAACACTTAGCTTAATGAAAGAACTTTGTTAGAATGTGAGATATAATAGATAAAATAACTCCAAACATCCCTAATAACTCTCTAATGGCAACAAGAAAATTCATAAAATCAGATCAAATTAATCATTACAGCTTTCATATACTACACGTACCGTATGTCGAGGCTTCATGTATTGACTATACAAGAGACTTATTGCATGCAATCCTTTGGAATGGAAAACCTTAAGCAATACTAGATGTATGCACACATGAGCTTCTATGCACAATCATAAGACTCATGTACCAATGTGAAGGTTCACTTATCGCCTATTAAGTTCACTTTTATGTTTAAGAAGTTATGCAATATATTACTCCAAACTACTGTAATTTCAATATAATCTAGATATAATACAGATAGGTTTTTGAATGCAACATGAATGTTTTAACAATATTTGCAAAATATGTTCTATTCAATCTTGAAAAAAAGTTGTGAATATAAATTGGTGAAGATTCATGCAAATGTGAAGGCATGTATGATTTTAGACAACTTTTAAAATAAATTGCACACACACTCATGATCTTAACTACTTAATTCCTAGTGCTTCATGATTATTGTCATAGATTCATAATCTAATGGACATTAAGATGACTCCAGAAACTAAACTTAGTCAAACATTACATCATCTTGATGCCAATTTTGCTCATTCTTTATGTCTAAGCTAGTTATGATTTCTTCTAATATCTTGTCAACGAATTCTTCGATTTGCAAACTAATACTCCAAGCAATTCACCAATTAAACTTAAGAGATATGACTTAAAAACATTTAAGAAAAAATCATTATATCACAAATAAGATGGTATGTTATCAAACTAACCACACAAGAGCCAAAAATTCAACAAAGATACCATAAAGAATGGAGGTACCATCCTCAATGCATTACTCACAAGGAGCCTTGAAATCAAGCATGGAAGATAGGATCGTCTTACAAAATTGTGCAACTACACATACATACTCTCCAAAATCTAGTGCAGAAAAGATACAATGCATCCAAAGTAAGAACCATCCAAGCTGCCCCTGATGAGTGGGTACACCCAATGTAAATAACATCATGGTGCCCAATCATTAAGAGTTTTTGGACAAGAAATACCACAACAATTCACAATATTCCATTTTTTAATAATGGAACCATAAAATAAAATGAGAATACATAGAATTGATCTTGTGTAGAATAGCCTACAGGAAGGAAAAAGTTTAGCACTAAAAATGAAGGAAGCTTGAGACAATGGTCATGACCAATTAAAGCCTAACAACTGATACAAGGCATCTTAGGATCCATTCCCCGACCTAGCTTTAGAGTCTTTGTAGCATTTAAGAACAATTATTGACCCTCATTCTTACTCTGAGGGATGAAAGACCCAAATAAGTGATAAAGAGAAACGTAAAGAGGAAACCAAGAATCTCAATAAGGCATTTCCTATCAACAAAATTACTTGAGAAGTCAACAAAATTTCTGTTCAAATTAACCTCTAGTCCAAAGTTCTATAATATGCTGAGAACCATCTTGAATGTATAAAGCATTTTTTGATCCTATTTCCAAAAGGCAATGAGGTCATCAACAAAGCTCAAATGAGTCATGTAAATGCTTTTGGTTCTAATTGAGCTAAATCTGTTCTCCCAAAGTGTGTCACCAAGAGCACTAGAGAAGGCATCTAATATGATTTTGAAGAGAAAAAAGATAGAGGGTACCATAGCAAAGCCAACTCAAGGAGAAATAGCTCTCTAATGTGCCATCAATAATAGTATAAAAATACATGTTGGAGGTGAACATCTTTATCCAAGCAATGTGCTCGAGAGAAAAAACATTTTATTTCTTTTGATTCTTTAATAGTTGATAAAATACATCTTAATTAATAAGTTAAAAGCTTAATATACATCAAACTTTGCTTAGAAGGTCTTTTGAATTAATTTGGAACTAAATTTATAGACAATCTCAAATGCCAACCTAATGATATCATGAAGGTTCCTACTTAAATAAAATTTGCATGTGCCAAATGGATAATGCTGGAAATGATGGAGAGCAATCTATTAGCCAAGATTTTGGAAGTGATTTTATAGATAAAGTCATATGTAAATATTGATAGGTATATATGATTGATTGGGCGTTGATTGTCTTTGGGATGAATGCAATAATCGTAACATAAATGATAGTTTGAAGTTTAACGATGGCAAAGACATAGGAGATAGCCTTAGTGAAATTCCTCCAGGTGATATCCTAGCACTCTCAAAAAAACTCAATAGTGAACTCATCTATTCCTGGAAACTTATCCTTTAAGGAATTCTTAACAACTTAAAGAATCTCATGGGGAACATCTCTCGATAGCTCAAACGCATATTCAATTGAAAGGTTCAACCCATTTAGTATCTCAAAAGAAATGCTCTGATGAGGGCAACTGATATACTCAAAGTAGTGTTTAAGAATGATATTAGCAAAGGCTTTATGTCTAATGAATGGGGGCACCAATAGGGCTAAGCATACCCAAAAGATTGGATATATTTTTTCTCAATCTAAAGAAACTTCAGGTTCTCTTTCCAATCATGAAATCAGTGAACCTTTGCATATTAAGTGATCTACTAGAGATTAAACTTCTAGAGGTTAAGAAGATGCAGTCTAAATTGTCATTTCTTATCAAGAAAGCCAAAGATGTTTTGGGGAGGAGGCAATGATGCTCTCGTAGATTAGCCATAACTCGTGTTTTTGTCTTCAACTCCAACAAAAAAGGGCTACGCCCCTTCTAATGCTTCAAGCCAATTTGACTGGATGAAGATCATTGTTTAACACAAACAGAAAAAACACATTTGTTGTTCACCAGTTTTGACATATAATAACAAAATATAATCATTATTAACAAAATAATTTTCCTAACTTGTTACTAAGATCCGTTTTTTTTTCTTTTTCTAAAAAATACAAGAAAAATCACGCAGAATGGTAAATTAATCCGATTAGACCCAGAGTCAACAGCAACTGCCATACCATTGACATATTATGATAAAAAATTTGGTTTAGATAAATTAGTTTCTTTTAACAAGGAATCTGTAGCAGCGGTTAATCTTTCCATAGCAAAAAGACCACGAAAACACTTAATGCCATCATCGTTTCTGAACCGAATTTCGTGCATCATTTAGGACTAGCTGGCCGAAGCAGACCATCATCCTTGAACCAAGATTCCTATGGCATCTACAAATCATATGTAATTGAATCATTGTATACAACGAATCAAGAACAGGACTCACCCGAAACGGCCAGTCTTCCAGGCCTGACCCTCCTTCTTGCTATCCCCCACCCGAGA
The DNA here is from genome assembly GCA_023846275.1 of Vanilla planifolia. Lineage (NCBI taxonomy): Eukaryota > Viridiplantae > Streptophyta > Magnoliopsida > Asparagales > Orchidaceae > Vanilla > Vanilla planifolia. Next base: position 2,884,288 of record CM043870.1, read on the forward strand.
GATGCTCGCAAAATCCTCTTCCGTGAATATGGCATCATTATAGGCAAGGAGCGCCGGACCTTGCCACTGTCCAAGCTTACTTGATAGCAGAGATTTCACGCCATGAATGCGACGATCGAGACAGAGGCAAAACTTGGTCGCGCCAGCGTCATCCGCATTCTGGATCAACTCCTTGAGCACTGTCGTGCCCTCGGGATAGTTTACCAAAATCTCGCGTATCCTCCTCGTCAAGTCAACCCTCTGGCCAAAATCCTCGAGGAGCATCAGGTCGGCGCCGCCCCGAGAAGAATCCATGTTCACCGGTCAGAACCAAACGAAACCCTCTCGCCAGATCCGTCGCGAGATCACATGCCGAAAGCCAATTTGGAGTAGGAGTGGAGCGGGAACTCACTATAGCGAACAGCACCGTGCAAATTTCAGCTCTCACATCCAGATGCCCGTCGCGAGAGTCTTCCGGCTAGTCGTCGGGTGAAGCCCGGTCAGACGTGAAGAGAAGCAATTTATAGCTTACGGAGGAGACGACCTTGAGAACGGTGAATCACGGCCGTGTAACGGTTGTAAAGGGGGTAAATTTTAAAAAATAACATTAATTTAAATTAATTAAGATATTTATAAAAATTAATATTCACATAAGGTAATTATAGAAATTAACATTTACTACAATCTTGTTGAGTATCAATAGTTCCAATTTTTCAAGTATTTTAGATTTAAAAAATGAGTATACTATTGAATAAAGTTCCTCAAAAGTAGTATCAACTTTTGTTTCATATTAATTGAAGTTTGTTTGGATTTAATGAAAATTTTTAAATAGAAAAAATTATTAAAATTTAATAATTAGATAATTAGTAAAAATCTCTAATTCTTTTATTTTTTTCAAAGGCTTCTTGAACCAATAAGCTATTTTGTGTATCTTCCCTTATGGGTCGAGGGTGAAAAAGATATTTTTGTGGAACTAAGTCTTGCTTAAATGAATTGTTCAGATAGGAGCATGTTTGAGAGTTTAGAGGTTTCTAAAGCTTTTAAGTTGATTTCTTGAATTCTCCAAGGAGTGATTGTGGATCGATAGAGAAATATGAAGGTTTTTGTAGAAAAAGTTAAATCATTGGAGAAATTGTCCAATTAAGATGGAGAAGAGCTTGAGAAACAATGATGACTTAATTTAACGAAGATCATATATAAAAATAAAAAAAAAATTGAGTGATTTCTAAATTTATGTATTTTGAAGCTTAAATTGCAAATTAATAGAATCAAAATTGTGATTTTAATTATAAGCCAAGCAATTAATAGAATAGTAGTTGTTTTAAATTAGGTATTTAATTTTTAATATGTAAGAAAATGAAAAAAAAAGCTAGTATAAGAATTTATCTTATAAAAATAGATAGGTAAATTAAAATAATTATAATATAAGTACATTATGATTATATATTTGAGTATTATATTGATTGAGCATGATGATATAGCATTGTTTTCTTTATGCACTTATGTTCTAATATAAAGCAATATATTTCTAACATCTTTGTTTGCATATTTTAGGATATGAAATATGAATAAAGAGATATGATAATTGATTAATTTAGTAATATGTGAATATGAACAAAGGATATGTTAAAGAAAAGAGAAATAAAAAGAGAATAAAAAAATTAAGAATATAAGATAAATAATGTAATATGATATTATATAAGTACTTGATATGATTTAGACTCTATAAGCCTTATTATAATTATTATACTAATGATGATATTGATATGCTATGAAAACATTATTTGATAAAATGATTTAACAAGAGAATTATACTATCTTCCTAATAACATTATTCTTAACATCCATGTTTCATTGTCACTATAAGCTAAGGACGTATAAATATTATATGATGATATAATATGATATAGTACAATTGATATTAGATCTCATATTCAATTATTGCTACACAATAACATGAGTGAGATTCACATGATTAATGTGAAGCTGGTTTGACATGAGATTCTCTTATTATATGTTGATAGCTAGTATGAGATGAGACCAACCTGTTATGTGTTAATGCAAAGATGATATGAGACTATAACATCACTATCACTATGATTGGAGGAGCGATAAGGATAAGATATGCCTACATGTTATGCTTAATATAATTTTATGTAATGTTAGACGATATAATATGATATGATATGAGATCTCATTATTCTAGAATAATAGTAGTTCAAAGAATACATGAGTTCTTATAGTGATTATAAAAAAAATGAAATTGATAAAGAATATTAGGAATATAAAAACTAAAAAAAGAAGAAAAATAAATAAAATATATTAAGAGTTAGAGTATAAACATATAGAAAATATAGATCTAGATGGTTAAGTAAAAATAAACTTGATATGAAGATGTACAGAAATGAATGTTTTCAAGAGTTACATCTATGCATACTTTGATGTATTTGTTTACTTTATATCTTTCATTTTTTGATCACATCATATGGTCATATATGTTCGTGTTATTTTTTATGCATAAATGTTGTGTTTGTATTGTTGTTCTTTCTGTATTATAAATTATCTCATTATGGTATTGTATGTTATATTAATGCTTATAGTTAATAATTTATTTGTTAAGCTTTTTAAAAATCATTAATTATTTACATTATATGTTAAAATTATAAAGCATTAAAAGTTAGGGAGTAATGAACTTTTCAATAAATATGTGAGACCATAAAATTATAATAAAAATGATTGAATATGTTATTATCTTAGAAGACAATAATATTGTAAATTATGAAAGCATGTTATCCATAATAAAAGGGTAAATTATGTACACTCAAACCTTTACAGCAAATTCAAATAGTTCAATTTGATTTACAATGAAAGACTTCATGATTATATTAGCAAATAAGCTAAGAAATATCAACAAGACAAACTAGTAGAGTAGTTACACGAGTTTCATCATCCATACTTTTTTTGTAGCACAGGTCCTATGTAGGTAGAGGACTAGCTTGTGATAACGGACATGTTATTTTAGAGTATGCTTTGTCTTGATAAAATAATGTCTCTAATTGTGCTTGTCTTTCAAAGTTGCAAAAAAAAACTTGACTTAGTTAGAAAATGTTAAAGTTCGAGGGCAAATCAAATGAAAATATTATGACAAGAGTTCTATAAAGTTTTTAGAGAATACCACATCTCATCTTTCGCTTGGGATTGAATAAAAAATAGTAGACTAAAACAAGCACAGATGTAGTTTCAAAATATGAACCAAAATTCTCATTTTGGCCAAATATGCAATATGAATGGTGGGAATTAAAGAACATATATATCAACTATTTCATGATAAATTACAAGATAATATTCATTACTTTCTAGCCCTAATAGAGTTTTTAATATATCGTAAGCTAGTTGAAATAACCTGGTGAATTGGGCATGATCAAATGATGATGAGGCACAAGGTGAAAAGATTCAAAAAAGGTGTCCCCTATTAGGTGATTTATGATAATTTAGAAAAGAAGATAAAAATTTGTTATATTATTATTGTTTATTTTGGTGAAAATAGAAAAGTACTTCTTACTATTATTATGAAGCTAGAGAAATTAATTTAATAATATTGTCAATATTTCTAAGTAATAATGCAAATAGTCGATCAAGAGAAACCTAAATATAAGACATTCTTATTGTGTGTAAATATCATAAAGTATTCATAGATGATATGTCAAGGTTACCACCTAAGTACAAGATCAAATTTGTGATAGATTTTATATCTAGTATGAAATTATTTATAAAGCTTCTTATAATAAGGCATTAGTAGAATTAGAGGAAATGAAAATTCAATTGTAGAAGATGCTAGAGAAAAGTTTTATTAGTTAAAGTGTGTCCCTTGAGGGGCACCTATGCTACTTGTAAAATAGAAAGTTTGTAGTCTCTTAGAGTATTAATTATTATGAGTTAAATAGAATTAATTTAAAGAATAAAAGCCCTTTACCCAGAATTGACGAGCTCTTTGATTAATTACGAGAGATATAAGTATTTTAAAGAATTGATCTATGTTCTAAATATCATTAAATAAGTATTACAAAAAAAAGATATTTCAAAGTTAGCTTTCAAAATTAGATATAAGTATTATGAATTTATAGTGTTTTCCCTTAATTTTACAAATGCTTTATAGTTTTTATGGACTTAATGTATGGAGTATTTAAGTAATGGATATATTAATGTGTCATTATATTTATTGATCCAAAAATTAAAAAGAGCATGCAAAAAGGTGTTACAAAAATTGAAAGAATGCCAATTATATGTCAAATTGTGCAACGTAGTTTTTGGTTACACATTATTTTCTTAGATATGTGATGAATGCAAATAGAATAACTATAGATCCTCAGAAGGTGGTTGATGTCGTTCAATGGTTGAGGCCAACTAATGTAACTAAAAATAAAAAATTTCTTGGGTTTGTAAAATATTATAAAAAGTTTGTTAAAAGAGTTTTCTCATATTATTGTTCCTTCGATAACACTCATTTAGAAAGCAATTTCATATGAATGAAATGAAAAATGTGAAAGGAGTTCTAACATTCTTAAATAAAGGTTAGTTTTTACACATATCTTTATTTTACTATAACTTGATATTGAATTTCAATTATATTATGATGCATCATTGCATGAACTATGGTGTGTGTTGATGCAATTTGGCAATATGATTACTCATACTACTTAGCAGCCCACATCTCCTAAAAAGAAGTATCCACTTTATGATCTAAATATTATGTAATCTTATTAAAAGAATAATATGTGGTCCAACGTACTAAGAGCATGGACATGAACTATAAATTGGATATTATGTGTCTTGTTCAATGATGACCCTTTTTAGAAAGACCAAAACAAAACAAAAACTTTTTATCTCTAATTGAGATAATACCATACTAGAAAAGCCAAGATGCCACACTCTAGCAACCTCCCCATTGTTGGAATTTCCTTTGGAGGTCATGATGACATTTTAAGTGAGCTCCTCCTTCTTCCTCTATCTTTATTCCTCCAATAGTTTTCTTCTGTCTTCCTTTCTCCCTTTCCTCTCTCCTCAAAACCTTATGCATAAGGTTTTCATAATCTAAAGTATGACTTGCTTTCATTATTTATTTTCACTATTTTTTATCTCTCTACCTAACCAACTCTCTCTCCACTTAATCCCACTCATTTGGCCATTATTTAATCCACATTTTTCAAAATGACCATTCTACCCCTAAAGTTTGGGAGTGTTTAATTGAACTTTTAGATTTTAACTTCTTGACCTTGTTTTTATAATTTTGGACTCAAATAAGTTTTCAAAAATTTTCAAAATCTACTTTAAAGATAATCTATACCTCAAATTTTTTATTTTGATACCCAAATCATAATTTTTAAAACATAAAAAATTTAATGAAACTATCAAAGTCTTCAAAAGTTATTCACAAAATTTTCAAAATACTCCAATTTTGTTTTGCAAAATACTCCATTTCATAATGCTTGAGATCATGTTTATGATGTTTAATATTCAATTTCATACTAATTTATTTGTGTTATCAGTTTATCTACTAAGTCATTATACTCCTATTTATATTACAAGATATGACAGGTTCATATTGAGTTGGGATATTTAGAAGTACAAGAATAAAAATTGAGAACTAAAAGTCAATTACTTTATACATTATGATAGTAGTATAGATTTTTGTTATGGACTATGGATTTTTGGAGACTCTATGATGGGGTTTTTTTGTGATAATATGATTTTATTATGATGATGTAATGTTTGTCATGGTGTTATAAGTTTTCTTGTGATTATATGATATTATAGTGATATTGTGTTTCAATAATGATATATCTAGTTGATATAGATTATTATTGATGTATAGTTGATAAAACAATTACATGTATATAAAAAAATTGATATTTTTTATGAGAGGTTCTGTTGTTTATTTTCTAAAATTTGAATATCTCATAAATCAAAATTTTGAATTATTAGATAATTAAGAGATAGTTAAACATCATTTATTTCATGGGTAAACATTTTAGGCCCTCTTAAAACTTCAACTTTATTTATTTCTAAAATATTCTCAATTAGAGAGGAATCTCTGAGTTGATGAATTAGTAGACTATGACACCATTATTTTGCTGTCTTATAATTTTTTACTTGTTAAATAATGATTTTGAAAGTGTTTTAGGCTTGAAATACATAGTTATCATAATTTGCCTCATATTAAAGACCATAGTATTTTTAATCTTTCATATATCTATTTTCTAAAATGTCTTGGATTACATGCTAAAATAATATGAATAAAAACAAATATGCTTTCAAACTTTCAAAGAAAATATTAAATTTTTATTTTGAGAATTTGGGATGGTGATTCTTGTTAGTTATCACTTTTGAACATTATTAGTAATTTTGATAATTTTAAAAGTCATGCAAAAGCATAAAACCTATACTTGAGTTGGAATTTAACTAAGTTAAAACTATTTGATTATCTAGCTATGGTTTAAACCCTTATTTAACAACTTCATAAATATTTTTCAATTCCACAAAAACTAACACTTATTTTTCAATACATAGATCTCAAATTAAATTAAAAGATTCTTGATATATATGTTAGATATGAGAAAAATCACCTTTTTATCACATTTAACCATGATAAGGGGTGTAACAAATTCTCTCATAAATAGCACAGATGATTCCATCAATCCAACAACATATCAAAATAACATCAAAATTCTTGATTAAGTATCATTACACCTTATAAACCCATTACACCACATGAATCGTAATAGAATAATTTAAGAAATGTTTAAAAAACTTAGGAAATTTGGTTGTCCATGATACTCAAGCCTTAACCAAACTAGTGAAAAAAAAATGTTCTCATATAGATTCTAATGATGACCATGTGAGAAAGGGGAAGGACAGGAATGGGGGAGGCAAAAACTCAAGCTATTTTCATTCTCAAGACTCTAGAAAAATTATCCTAAAGATATAGAAAAAGAGTACATAAAAGAGAGTAGATATCATCATAGTCTACATTGTGAAAATGACTAAGACATTTGTTGACATTAGAGAGAAGTGAAATAAGAGTTTTTATAAATTGTTTTACTTGCTTCAATTAGCAAGACATGATTGAACATAACTAGCTCAAGTTTGTCAAACCAAAATTAGAAAGGCTAGTGAAAATGTATTAGATTGAAGTAGAAAAGGAAAGAATAAAAAAACATTTGTTGAGAGCTATCATTAAGGCTAGGAAAGAGATGTAGAATATTTCAGAGAAATAATATCTATCTTTGACTTATAAGTCTAGGCATTATATGAAGAGTGAATGTGAGACTCTATACTATAAAGTTAATCACATGACTAACCCAAAATTTTCTATCCATTGCATGTAGTCATGTTACCATCTCCTAAATCTCCAACCAAAAATAAATGTAATGCTATTCTAAAATCTAGTACTTTAATGCAACTTCATAAACAAAGTATTTATAAACTTTATGGAAAATATCATTATGCATATCAATGTCCTAATCAGGACACCTTTAGCTTAACAATTGATCATGATAAAAAAGAACCCAAAATGTCCTCAATAAAGCTCATTGAAGAAAAGAGATTGGTTGTCTTATTACAAAGGTATTAAGGTCAAAGATCACTTAATAATAAATAAGAAGCTAATACCTTCAATCCTTATGAGTTTCAGACTACGATGAATGAGGTAGTATTGAAATTGAGCTAGTTATTGCTCAAATCCATTGTAATAATAATGAAAAGGGCGATGAAACCATCGTAGAGGATGGGTTGAATGCTATTGTTGATAAACATTGAGAAAGCTTAATAGAAAACAAAAGGATCATTTTAAAAATTTATAGTTACTCAAAAAAGAAGATCTAAGATGATCCTACAATTGAGCGAACATGTTGTGTTATAGTTTTAGAAGAATTTATCATACATCTATACATCATGCAGCTTCTTTTTGCATCATTTCTTCTTATTTTTCAATCTAATATATATTCAAAGGTTTGATAATCAAATTCATAATTCCTCTTGAGACTTTTGTACTATGTATAATTTTGTCATCATCACTACTACACATCTTGACATTCTTTAGAGATGTCACTTTTATTACTTTTTATGTCATAAGTTTCATCAAATATTACTACAATAAGAGTATTCATAACACATGACATTTTGAAGATTCTATTTTTATCAAATAGTTTAGCCATTCTTCTTGCCAAATCATTTTAAGTTTTAACTCAAAATTGTTTCTATAACATTCAATTTTCCATGTAATCTATATACTAGTGATCTATAAGACCCTTCAAATGTACCACCACCATTAGTGACTGCTAATAGCTCTTTGGAGTCTCTATATTCTTTTGTAATTACATATTGTCATTATTTTCATTCTTTATATCCAATCACAACCAACTTACTACTTCTCATCCACTTCATAACATTTTTTTTATTTTAACAATAAAAGTGGTCACATTATTATCAATGTAAATATCATAAATATAATAAACAAGTTATTAACACAATTTCTTATAAAACTGATGTAGGATAAATTTAGAATTCTACTAGAGTCTAAATTAGAGCCTACGATACTATAGATGCTCAATATATTATTAGAGAATAAAATAGATATTATGCACTAATTAGGGTTATGTGACATGTGTAATATTTTAAAACTGTTCAAAGGTTGATATTCCGAAGTTGTAGTATTAATTTTTAAGTTAAGTCGGTGACAATATCTTAAACATTAAATATAAACTACTCCAAAATAGTTTGTCACATCTAATTTCTCACATAAAATAAAAAATTTAAGATAAATCCTATGTAAAATATTTTAATAGATAAGAATAACTCTAACTTTATATTACTACCTATAAAATAAAAGTTGGTGAAAGAATGCACCTTTTTTGGGATAAATATCTTGCACTTCACATTGATATTTGAAGTACCAAATAAGGTAAAAGTGTGACGTGCTGGTGATTTGGATTAATAAAAAACTTTGGAGGTGTTAGTGGAAAGGAGGATTTGTTTGATTATTGACTCTCTTTATGAAAAGTCTCTTATCTTTAATCTGTGTTTAACAAGGGATTTAGTTGTCAATTCTTTTGGTGGAAGATTTCTCATCTTTAATCCTTATCTTTTACAAAAAAAAGCTAAAATCTCTCTAAATAAATTTGGCATATTTTATTCATAAAGATGAAAGTATACAAACAAAAAAAATTCACTTCATAATTTGCATCTCTTTATAACCTAATGAATATCCTAATTATAGAGACCTCAAAGATACAATAATAATTGACTAATTTAAAAATATTAAATGATATTTAAAAATAATAAATGATACATTTTAGAATTTTAAAAGATTTTTTAGAATTTTAAAATTTAACACAAATTATAAAAAAATAATTATGAATAAAAATTAATTAAATTAAATAATTCTCAAACAAATTCACACAAACTACAAATTAAAAATTATTTATATGATATATTAATTTACAAAACAAATTTGTCTAAATTAACCCTCTATTATTTCTATTTTCTTAAAGGTTAAACTATTATCAAATAAATGAATTCTTTATTTATTTAAAAGTTTTTCAAGAAAAATTAACTTTTTAAGTTCTTCCCATTAAATCAAATTATCCACCCAAATAAAAATATCATTTGAAGATTCACTGAACAATTAAATAATCTAACCATCCCACCTTCATTGTGTCACGAGAAAATTTATAAATGATGAATACAACTTTTGAATCCTTCTAAAATTCAACATTCTAAAAAAGATGAACTTCCAAGAATGACTCAAAATTCTTACAAAATAGAACCATAAAACACCAAACATGAGGTAAATCTTACACAAAAAAAAAAAAAAAAAAAAACTTTTTTTCTGAGCTCAAATACATAAAAATTACTTTTATTCCTCCCTATGGCCTTCCTAAAACTTGCTAACTCTTAAGAATCACTTCAACTAATTCCTCCTTTCCCCTCATTCCTTGGCCCTCTTTGATTGTTAGACTCTTCTCTCTTTTGTGTTCTCCCCCTTATTTCCTTTTGATCACCCATGACTTGAGAACTTAAAAAATAACAAATGTATGTTGCTATAATTATTATCATCATACCTATTTCACATTTAAATGCAAATGAAACCTACATTTCTCAGTTAATCAGGGAACAATGATGAACATAGAAGCCAACTTAGTCTCATTAAAGCCACAAATGCACAACAGATTTAGTGATAACTTAAATATTACAAAACAGAACGAAAGAAACAAATAGACATCACCCAAAGTGATCAACGAGGCAGGATTTTTGGAACGACAGAACAACGAAGACAACAAACAAGAAAAAGGATTATTAGAAGCTCTCCTGTTTTCCATGAAGTAGGGTTTCAAGGCTTCAAAAGAATGGTGGTTTCCGCAATCATCGACGTCACAACATATGGATCCATGTTTGAAGCTGGCCTTCTGTCTTCAAAATAACCTGCACACCAACAAGAACATGGGATTGGAAACTTTGATCAGGTTTAATGTTTTAAACAAATGCATGGATCTTTTTAACTTTATTAGTCTCATAGTTTCCACTGTAACGCTCGAAACTCAATCGATGAATCATGTTTAGACCTAACTCACATGTGTCTTTGTATCTTTATTAGTCACATAGGTTTCACTGTAAAGTGATAAACTCAATCAATAAACTGCGTTTAGACACTTAAGTTCTCATCTAACTCTGTTTCCATTGCAAAACACAGTTTGAATCAGGATTTGACATTCATGGGTCTTTAAATTTTTATTAGTCTTATAGTTTCAAAGTTCACACCTCACTGAGCTTAATACTATTCAAAGAAGACCCAAAATGTTTATTGCATGCAAAGTAATCCCATGACTGAAGAGAAATGTTAAGATGATCAACAAACCCTAGAAATTTTAAATTCAGAACAAAGTCGAGATAGGGACCTTTGCCAGCCTTTTCTGTATCGCGACCGATACGGACTGAGGCTCCACGATTGGCAACGCCCTGCAAGAAAATTATAACAGTGAGTACTTAATCAAAAAAGCAATGGTAAAAGTATCAACTAAGTAACTGCATAAATCCTCATTCTATGAAGTAAAATTATCTTCATACAGGATATGATAAAAAACTGAGACAGCACATTAAATTTCAACAGATTATGAATAGCTCATGGATTTGACAGCACATGTGCGTTAAATATACAATTCAAGAATGGGGGCACAAGTTGATGGAGCAATCAATTGGCTTTTATTGAACTTTTGTCATGAAGCTGTAATTTTTATATATAATATTGGTGTGTTCTTACCCATGAGAATTTGTTAATATCTGCAGTTTCATGGTGACCCGTCAACCTTCTTTCGTTGCCTTCACCATAGGCAGCAATGTGTTCCTTATGCCTTAGTTCAAGCTTCTCAATAGCTTTCTTAATGACATCAAAGCCTCCATCACTTCGCATAGACTTCGTACTGTAACATGATGCAACCATAAAAGGAAAAATAATTCAATGATTGAAGTCTTGGTGATGAAGTAATTAGTTAAATATCAAACCCACCTGTAATTGGTGTGAGCTCCAGCACCATTCCAATCACCCTGTTCCCAGCAACAAAATATTTAGGTATCAAATAAAAAGATAAACATTGCAATGCAAAACTATAGAAAACAAACAACCTTGATGGGTTTTGGGTCGAAGGAAAGAACAACTCCAGCAATTTCAGTAATTCTCTGCAAACAAAAGCACATGTTTAACTCTCAAACAATCACCATATAAGCAAAATATTTTTCTTGAAACAGAGTGCAATACCGGCCAGGAAGATTCCTCTCCCTTACCTCAAGAATGTATCGAGCAACCCACAACTCGTCGCCTGCAGAGATTCCGACAGCGGGACCAACTTGGAACTCCCACTGCGTAAATGTGAATCACGACATCTTAGCACACAAATGGATTTCGAGATGTATAGGATAGGTTAAATTTAGAGTGTGGGTGTACTTGTCCGGGCATGACTTCTCCATTGATTCCACTAATGTTGATTCCAGCATAAAGACAGGCTTTGTAATGAGAATTAACAATGTCTCTGCCAAAAGCCTTGTCAGCTCCAGCACCGCAGTAGTATGGACCCTGCATAACAATGTAGACAACAAGAAAATAGTGAATTGGACAGAAAGAAAGAAAAAAAAAAAAGTTTTTGTCACCCATTTTGTTTGAATGACATTCATGTTTTGGTACAGAAATCAGGACAATTTAATTTGTAACCAATCAACCAAGAAACTATACCAAAATCCATTTTCAATGATTAATCTCAAGACAGCAATCCATGAAAACAATCATTAAATCAGTTAAAAACATATGTTCTAGCTTATTAAATAAACCAACGTTTAGCATTATTCACCTTGTTGAATGATCCTGTAAACCGCACATTGATTGAATAAAAAATGATGTATCCTCATCATAAATCCCACATTAAAAAAATATCATTACTTAAAACAGAACTAACTATGTAAAAGCTGTTACCAAGTATGCAATTAATATCACTAGGAATGCAACATTAAATCATGTTTTGGAAATCTAAGTAAAAAGTGATAGAAGGAATCATAAATTGAAGAAGATAGAAGGAATCATAAATTGAAGAAGATTTTCTACATTGACAACTAAGACATAGAAGCCCCTTCAAGTAGTGACGACAACAAACTCATTGGTACTCATTCCTATTTCAAGGATGCCTTAAATATAGAACTTTGACTAGGTTACGAGAAAGAATAAAACATGAAAAGCAACTTGGCCAATCCTTATTTTCAATTTTGAATTTGACGGACATGTATACTGTTCAAGGTTATAACAATCTAAAACAATAATTTTGTACATTATTTCCAATTGGAAGTCATGATTGCCATCCCGAACTACTTGCTCTATATTGCGTTAAGTTGTAAACATCTAATATTACTTTAATCAAAATACTTATACAAGTTCACTGGGCCTAAACATCTGACCTCTTTAGGTAAAATAAAACACAATTCTTTAGATAGAACAACGCCATTCATCATTCATAGGAAGAACACACACTACAAAATCTAGTTAAAGATGAATTGAAAGCTCAATTTGATTAAGGTTACAAAAAAAATAACAAAAGCTCCGCCCCAAACTCAAACAAATTCATAAGAAAAATCAAATCAAATACAAAAAGATGCATTAAATAACAAAAGAAAATATAGAATGATATTTTTAAACCTGTGGACCAGGAAAGCCACCAATTGGCCATCCTAAAGGCCAATTAACATCCTTCTGAAGGAGGGTGTATTCCTGCTCAATGCCATACCTATTGAAAAATAAAATCAAGATTAATGATAAATCAGACTCTGTATTTATGATGAATTCTTTTTTATTTGGTATGCATGGCATCAAAGGAAGATAAATATGACAACAATTTCAAAAAAAAAAGGAATAATTTGTCTGTACAGATTTCGCAAAAAGGCAGAGCATGTACAATGTTTGAGGAAAATTGGCTTATCATATAGTATGCGAGGACAAAGAACACTCTGGAAAAGGCCTAAACATGAGAACATATTGGTCTGAATGATAATTACATGAACTAATCTATAAAACCCACAATGAAAAGAAGATTTCATGAAGTTGAATAATAAATGCTTTATAAAAAATGTAAAAATTCAAAACTATGCTGACACAACCTTCATCTAGTTTTACATAATTATCACATACTTAGAAATTCCTTTAGCATTCATTTCCTTCCACATTCACCCGCATAGCATCCAAGAAAGAGGAATTCATAGAAACTATAATAAATGAAAGCCCAATTCCACATTTCCTTTTGAACATATTGTGCACTGATGGCGCAGATAAATCCATATTAAATGTGAAATACTTTTCAAATATGGTTTTTTTTCCTGGTATACCAATTTACAAATTCTATATTATACATGCTCCACCCAAAAAATTGCTACTAATAATACATCACTTAAAACAATAATAGTATTAATGTATCATTCTGTATCTATATTAATCACCGATATACAACTATTTATCCATGAAATTACAAATATACCACTTTCTTTCACCCAAGTTAAATCATGTTCAAATAAAAAATATTAAATGAAACCTTTCTGTCTTGTTATAATATCACCTAAAACATTAACTTATTACTTACATTATAGGAGGGACAAAAGTTATACATCATACTTCCTTTTCAATAGAAAGTAATATATTATAAAATGGTATATTAATAATATTTATGTTTTAGGGGGCCTGCCTGTGAATATAATATAAGGTTTGTAAACTGTTATTACATCAAATACCCCACTAAATATACAGAGGATTAGATTGGTGGATCTAAAAAACCCTTTTTCCCATTTTCTAAAAAACAAACATATCAAATACTTGAAATATACTGTCGGTTCTCCTCTGCTGATACCCAATTATGAAAAATTGTTTCTTTTTTAGAATAACAATGGGTCGATTTTAAATTGACAACAAACATAGTATTACCAAGAGGCTGTCAGTGGAAAAAGTTTCGTTTTTTGATACATGGCATATGACAAAATAGAAGAAAAGCTACAACAAAAAAATGCCAAAAGTGTCATCGCTCAACTACAATAATAAAAATCAATACTGATGCAACGTTTGCAATTAAAGTACATACAAAACATGGACCAAACAATCGTGTTTTTGGCAAAACAAATACTACTACGGTAGGTGAGTTGGTCAAAACTCTGGCCCCATCACAAGAAAACAAAACACCGAAAGCTTGTCCCAAAAAAAAAAAAACCAGAAGGCTAAATGAAGAAGCAAGTGTTCAAATAAAAGCAAATACCATGGTTCCTCAGCAACAACATCTGGATGGCTAAAAATCTTCTCTGCAGCAAACCTTTTGTTGGTAGGTATCGGCTGCCCCGCGGGCGTGTATGCATCACACATCACCTAGAGAAAAGCCACCATTTAGCTATAGATGGTAATGACCTATCCCATCTACCTCCCCGTACTAACGGTTTGAAAAGTATTCCCAAAACAAAATATCAGCATTGCAAGCAACAAGCAAAAAAGTACCAAAATGTTCTTTCCTCTTCTGAATGGATCCCTGAATATTGCCTGCGGGCTTCACGCAAACAAAATTAAAAATAAATCCACAATGAACATTATCCAAAACCAACAAAAAGGATCCCTAGTTCCGTACCATAAGATCACTTCGCTGTCATCACCCGTAGCCTGTCCGGTGCTGGATCCATCATAGTTCCACTTCGGAAGCCGAGATGGATCAGACACGGGTCCCGGAAGAGTCTGCAGAAATGCGAAATCAAGTGATCACAAACCGATTCAGCGACAAACGAGATCAACCAGAAATTCACGACATGAATATAAAAAAGAGGGAGTGAACGCCAACCCTTGCTTTGCTTCGCAAATCCATTCCCGATCCACCAATCCTGATCAGAAACCAAGAGATAAAACCTCAAACATTTTCCAAAATGGAGAAAGGAGAAGATCTCAAGACGCTCCACGCTTTACCATATGTACTCCGCTATAATCTTCTCTGTGGTGTCGCTAAGGTTGATCGAGAGGAGATCTTGGAGCAGAGACATGATGGTCGGGGACTAGGAGTGCTCTGAGAGAAGGAAAGAAGATGAGGTTCAGCAAGAAGCGACTAACAGAGGCAGGGTTGGCGAAATTGAGCTTGCTTGGGCATATATAGCAAGCAGGCCATTCCATGGTAAGATTGGTAAATTCGGGACCTTATTAGGGTCATACTAGGAATTCAATAATTCCGTAACTACCGTGGTCTGACCACCATTGGATCGGGGGTGAGCGTTGGACTCTGTTTTACCCCCTCCCCCCAAAATTGGAAAAATAAGTTGGAAGCGAGTCAATCTTACTGCGGTATGCTTACCGAAAATCGACGCTCATCGCCGTGAAAATTGCAACGATTAAAAAAAAATAAACTTGATTTTAAACATTAATTAAAAAAATAAAACTAATATCCGACATGGATTTCACTGACCCACCAACCTAACACGATCCGTTTGACTGGAATTAGTAGAATATTTTACATTTTTTATTTTTTTATTTAATTCTACTTAAAATTGGACAGCTGGATTTTCCATTTCTTAAGGTTTTATATTTTTTTTTAAATTAACTTTATAAATTAATTTCTAAATTTGGATTTAATTTAATTCTGCATTAATGATCCTAATTAATTCAATAAGGCATTTTATTGTTTATAATTTTATAACCTTCAAACACTTCATTATTGAAATAATTATTATATTAATATATATAATTTTCAAGTTGGTTGGGAGTGACGTGGAGTCAAGGCTGCCATTTGATAGCCTATTAAAATAGTCATGTGTGAATTTGACTTCTATTAGTTTTTTTAATAAATAAAGTTTAAACAAGATATTCTTTGGTTTTTTAATGAGAAGCTAAAATATAGTTTTATTTAGCAAAATGTAATTGAAAAATAATTAACAAATTTTACATATAAAAATCTAATTATTTTTTATTTTTTTAATGATATGTAATCGTGAAGAAAAATTATCTTTTATAATAATTAAAACATCAAAAGTGGTAGTATGATTTGGTCAAGGGATTACGACCTAGACATAAATGATTTGATTTAAAATAAATTTTGCATAAAAAATTAAATTATTATCAAAAAATTGTATTTTATAATAAAATTTTATCATCTTTAATGATCAAATTTTATTTGTCACTATGTGAAGTTGCTAAAAGTTTTAACGATTGATCAAAGTTTAGTTTGTAAAAGTTGTCATTTAATAACTTATATTTTGATCATTTAAAAAAAATAATCATTAGTTATTTAATTTGATTATTAAAAAATAAAATATGCTTGTCTGACATTTTTGTGACAAAATAAAATGTATTAGATAAGATAATATACTTTATCATCTTATTATTTGATTCTTTAGTCAATAAGTTTTTGTGATAAAAAATAAAAACAAATAAAAATTTTATATGGGATTTAAAAATAATTAGTTATTATAGCTTTTTCATAATCTTCATAAACATATCTAAATAAAGATTTGTCAAACTTAAATTATTTTGAAGAGTTCTTTTTCTGATCCTCGAAGTTTTAGGTATAATAATAATCATATTAGTGATTTGACATTAAATAAAAAAATTGACAATTCATGTCCTCATCCAAGTTCAAGAACATTACAAACATTTTTGTGTGTTATTTAATTTCAATAAGTTTTGTTTTTGTCGCATTATAAATTTTAATTAATATTGGATTGATAAAACCAATGGTTGTAGCCAAGATTTATTATAAAATATTAACATAAGGTAAAATATAATAACATAATTATAGGTGAGATACAACTTACATTTTGTAGGTGTTTATAGATGAAGGATCATCGACTAAGAGGTGATTGAAGAAGTTTGGCATGTGTTGATCTACAACAATATGGCGAGGAGCTAAAAAAGTTGATAAAGTAAAAGGTACAAAGACAAGTAACCAACATCTCAAGAGTGGTTAGAATGCTTCAAAGAGGACCAAATGACCTAAAGGAGGTTTGGATAGTTCTTCAAATGATTAAAGATTGTCGATGGCACTAATAATAGAAAACTCAAAAAGATTGAGAAAGAAAGAAGAAGATTGAAATCACCAAAGCAATGTTAAACGAGCCAAAGGAGTATTAGGGTTAGCTTAAGATTGTCCAAGGGACCTTTTTATGAATAATTGATAAACTACCAACCATTTATGGCTCATGCATAGACTCTAACCATGGGTAATATGATCTATTAAAGCATTAATCATAGATTGTCATTAATCTCTTCCAACATCAATATGCTAATAAATGCAAATCTCCAAGTGTTAGCATGGAAAACATGATTCTAGAGATGACAAAGTATAAAAAATCGAGAAAATAATGTGGGTGATAGTTTGAGAAAGAAGAGGAAAAATCTATATGAAAATTGATTAATTTTGCTTCTAAATAGGTTTTGTGGGTAAGTTCGAAGTGAAGGACATTGACTCTTTAAGTCCAAGCCATGCTTGTTCTTTAGTCATAGCAACACAACTAAAAAAATTAATATAAAAATCATCTCGTCACATCTTGCTTATCTAAAAGCACAAAGAAAAGTTCTTCCATTGAGCCATGTCAACTCAAAAGATGACTTGAGTACACGATTTCACCCAATTTTGTACAAATTTAAAAAATGAATCAAATGGTGTCAATTTAGTGATTATACAATTTGTTTTCCCAGTTTATACAAAACGTTTGAAATATTTTCTCATCGCTTAGGGAATATTTCTACATTGAATTTCTCTAAAAAGAACAAAGGAGAAACCAAGATCAAAACCTTAAATGAAAAAAAATTAGTAAAAATTGAAATTTTCACATAAAAGTAAGGAAAAGCAAATCTTAAGATGTGTTAACTAAATTAGCTAATTAAGATAAGTAATTTATCTATCTCTTGGTATATTTTGATTAATACTTATGATATAATAATAATTACCCTTTTCATGCTAAAAGATTGAACTATGGAATATGCAGTCGATCTATGTAACTCTTGTTATATTTGTGTGATGCATGTCGTATAGTTATGATTGCCCTTCTTATGCTAAAAATTGAATTAAATGATGGTATGCATGTTGTTTAACTTTTAAAGCATTTGATTTGATGTTTAATATAATGAAAAGATTACATTTCATATATATGTTTAAATTCTTAGATAAGTTGTAAATAATAATAGATTTTATTTTTCTTATTTAAAAATCTTGAATTATGTGTAGACTTGTTTGTTTATATTAAGTGATAAAACTAGAAATTTGATCGTTATTAATTTTAAGTGTTCATGATTAACATAACATTTTTTTAGGTTCTACTTAGTTGTAATGACTATGATTGAATATATATATATATATATATATACATATTATATTTGACTATAAAAATCAAAAGCTATAAAATTATTTAATTTTTTACATTTTAAGATAAAAATTTAAAAAAACATAAATAAAATTAACCTTCATATGAACTCAATTTTTTTACAACATTCACAAAAAAAAATATTCTTTGTAAATACATTAAATAATTACCCTATATCTCTTTTTTTTAATCAAATGATAAAACTAGAAATTTGATTATTATTAGTTCTAAGTTTCCATGATTAACCTAATATTTTTTTAGGTTCTACTGAGTTGTAATGATTATGATTGAATATATATATATATATATATATATATATATATATATATATATATATATATATATATATATATATATATATATATATACACATATATTAGAAAATATTTAAAAAAAACAAATATTATATTCGACTATAAAAATCAAAAGCTATAAAATTATTTAATTTTTTACATTTTAAGATAAAAAAATTAAAAAAAAAAACATAAACAAAAATAGCCTTCAAATGAACTCAATTTTTTTTTTACAACATTCACAAAAAAAATATTCGTTGTAAATACATTAAATAATTACCCCATATCTCTTTTTTTTAATCAAATGACACTACAAAATATCCTATGATGCATAGTTTATGCTATGGTTTTTGTTAAATACTATTTCATTAATTAACTAATATAATTACTTAATCTTGCATTAAATTAAAATAATCATGAAAGATGATCACTTTTTATTTCATAACTTTAGCTACTCTTAATAAAAAAATGATTTTTTTTCATTAAAAATCATTCTCATTAAAGCTGTCATTGAAAAATGGTTTGCTAATAAAACAATTGTAGAGCGTTATTTCTTAAATAGCTCTATGTATTAGTTTCCGCTAAAATGTTGATTATGATTGGAAAATAAATTTAAAAATATATATACATATAAAAATAATTTTTTGAAAACAAATATTATATGTTAGGAAAATATTTAATTTTTTAAAGAATAAAAATAAAAAATCATTTCAATAAATAATAAACAAAAATTATATTAATAAATGTGCTCTTCGATAATTACATTTGAGACTTATTTGCTTGGTTTATCTCTATTTACTTTTCTTTAAAACAAATTAATTCCACTTTTATGATTTTTTAAGTATATTATATTGGTCGAAGTAAGTCTTTCTCTTGTATTTTTATCTAATTTAGAATATATTTGGTGGTTAAATTTGAAAATTATTTTAATTTTTTTATTCTATTTTTATTAAAAAAAACAAGTTTATTGCTTTTGATTTATTTTTAAAATAAATGTGAATAAAAAATTTGTAGCTTGTGTATTATTTTATTTAAAAATATATTGATAAGGGCATTTAAATAAAACCCATAATTTTCGTAAATTTTTTAAAATAAAATAATTTTAAATCGAACATTAATTACTTAAACCAAAGTAAATAATTTCTCTTGCCAATAAATAAACCCTTCAGAGTTGCATTTGAGCGGTCCAAAAGCCAAGTGAAGAATACTTTATAAGTTTATGTTTCTTGTTTGTAATCACTCAAATAGTCCTCAATAAATGTAAGTTCTTATGAGATTCTCTCTTGTCCATTACATGCATCAACAAGAGCTAAGCTCTTTTACTTTCAAGTTCAATCTAGTTTAGTTCAATTTGTCTTGAAGCAATAGATTTAGCTTATTAGTTTTAGTCTTTGGTTCAATTTCTAGTTGGTACCAATTCTCAATTAGTGTTAGCTCATGTCAAAGTCAAATGCTAAAACTAATCTTTTATTTTTCTCATCTTCAACATGATCTTATAAAAGGAACATGAAAAAATACAAAGCAATCAAGAATCATGTAGAAACTTTTTTATGATTAAGTATTGTTCTTACTTTATCACCATTGATATGCCACCATCAAAATAAAACATCTTCTACTTTATTTTTTTCCAAAAAAATTCATAAAATAGTTTTTCTATGTGTCACAAATCTTATTATATCATAATATTATTGTGTTTCAATTGTTACTATTAAAATAGACAAAGCAAGTGTCTGATTTTTTTCATGGCAACAAGTTAATTATAATAAAATATTCTTATGAAACCTTAGGAGTGTGAATCACTCTTTAATTATATTCATATAAGCTAAAAAAATTTCTCTACATGACTGTTGTCGATACGATGTATTCTTAGAATGTGTTTCATAATTTGTCCATTTATCACTCTTCATAGCCTAAGTTTGAGTTAGAAAATTCTTAATGTTATAAGAGATTGACAATCCTCTTAAAAAAGTTAGAATAAGATTCGTAAGAATAGTAATTCTAAATTATTTTAGTAAAGCATGACATTTCAAGTTTCCTCTTTGTGCCATGGGTAACGACATGCTCACGTTAATACTTTTTCACTTACTGTATCTAAACAAGAGATATGGTACCCAACATTATCCAACTCATTGATTGAAATAAGATTTCTTATGAAACCTAGAATATCCTTGCATTTTATAACTAAATTGTGTATTTATTATAGAAACCTTATACAAATTTTGTTTGATTATTGATATACGAAAATAGAGCATCCTCTATGTTCTTAGTCATTACACTATTGGAAATGTTTTTCATCCTTATTTTGCTTGCCTTACTTCTTTAGACTTTTATAAGCTTCATTTAAACAACTTTTTTCATCACATTTCTTTCACACCAACCTTCATTGGCTCTTAATGGCATGGCCTTTTGAACTTGATTCGTCGATATTGATACTTTCATATGGTTCACTACACCCAACTCAACCTTTCTTAACTAAGACAGAGCTAGATGACTCTTTTAATCTTTTGTCATATATTCTTAACAAGTTTCAAATCTTGAACTACCAAAAGCTTCAAGTAACGATGTGTATATACATTAATCAACTTGATAATAATAGTATTCAAATTATCTAATAAAGAAGACAAATGGATTAATGTGGAAAAGAGACCATAGAAGCCCATAGTGTAGAAAAATCAAGTATTTCAAACAATGGCCTAACAATTGCTAAAAAAAACAAGGCCAAATACCTTTGCAAGGCTAATGGCATACTTTTTACAATTTATCATAGTTTCATAACATTTTTTACTATATTTAAATTGTAATGGGTCACAAATATAACCCTTATGTTATTTTATTTTTCTTTTCACAAATTTTTTATATTTTAATTGCTTTTTTAGTCAAAATTATTCTTTTCATTTCACTTTTTGGTCCGAAGTTATGAAGTTGTTTGGTTGTAAATATGAGACTATTAAGTTTTCTTTTGGTGCATGCATGCTTGGGCAAAAGGGAGGCATAAGTTAGCCTGTCCTCATCCCGATTTGCAATATGATATGTAAATGAAATTGTAGGCTAAGTTTCTTTCCCCTTTTTCCACTTTCACCCTTTTTCATTATTTAACATTAGAGCTTTGATTATCCTCCACCAAATTTTTGGTGTCTTCTTTCCGTCAATTTGGTATCAAAGCTATGGCCTTTCTACATCGCAATGCATTTATTTCATCTCTAAGTTGATACCCACTAACCTTATCTGTGCTGTTATGATCTCATTAAGCTCATTAATATAATATGTGGCCAAAACTCCCAAGTCCATATTAAGATTAAACAATTGTATCATTTAATAAACTTTATTTGATATTGAGTGATTCATGTGTATATTGTACAAAGCTCTCATCAAGCTTTTAATGGTTGTCTTCTTAGCAACATTGATGGCTACTTTTTTCAATATTGTCAGTCATACCATTTCTAATGCATTTTTATCAAGAAGATTTCATTTTTTTGCTAGACTAAGGCTTATGTCCAAACTTCAATTAATACAAATTCTTTTGATAGAGTTCTCTATATGCATGTTCCAAAAGCAAAATCCTTGACTTAATTCCCTCCATCTTGACTTCATTATATACTTTCTATTTTTCTTAGAACAAGTTAAAACCAACTTTCACAAAAAGGCATTGTTGCATAAGACTTCAAAATTTGTCTATCAATGCTCTAATACCAATTGTTTGTATAACGCAACATTGTGAATCCCCTTAAATTTCAATCATTTGTTTCAAAATAATAGTAGAGTCACAATCACACTCAATTAACCATGACCAAACTACTCATCATCCAAACATAATAGAGATCGCAATGTGAAGTTTGAGGTACGTTAACTAAACATAGTGCATACAACAAAGACGAGAAGAGAAAAGAATATCGCTAGAAGAAAAGAAATATACAAAGGATTTATATAGGAATACAAATAAAGAAAAAATCATGGTCACTCTTTTGAAGATCATTATTGGGCCTTGAAAAGAGGCAACAAGCTTCTCTTATAATTTCAAGGCACTTCCTAATAACAAGTTGTCATCACACATTTGCATGTCTAATTCATAATTATCTGTCATTTTCTTAAGACATGTCATCATTGTAGTGTAATGACATCATAATTTGAACTTCATGTAGTCACAAATGATGGCCATGCTCATACAATCATAAATTACACTCAAACATTTTCATATTATCAACAAGGGAATAGGGATGCCAATGTAATATTACACTCCACATCTTAGCTCAAGTTTAACAACACCAATCTAAATGGGTTTGACATATGCAAGTTTGGCCAACTCATTTGTCAAGTCAAAATATATCTACTTTTTCATTAAGACCTTGTTTGTCTTTGAGGTCCAACCATGGTGGTTGAACATCACCTATCCCAAACTCTTGAAATTATTAAGCTTCTACTTCACTTTCTCAAAAAATATATAAAAAAACAATTTTGTCTTTAAACATGAGCTTCATTTTCAAAATCATATTCCAACTACAAATTATCAAACTTCATTGCATTCAGACAAGCTATTCTATGATTAATTTCACCATGTTCTAACGTCTAGGTGTTCTTATCATATCATCAAAACAGATAGAATCCAAGTCTTGTATGGCAAACAACTACCAAACACACAAGCAATTTTCTTAGGATGTATCAATCTCAAATCATATTGTTGGTATGACAAATTTGGGAGAAGATGTATGGTTGAATCAAACCCAAGAAGATCCATTGCATTCTTATCCCACATTTCACAAAAGATTTGTTTACATGACTCTAACTTGCATCTCCAAGATGTATTACAATCAATTTTTCCAACAAATGAAGTACATAGGTTGGTTAAAGTGCTATTCAATAGAAGAAAACAGTCATGTTCCCATCTAGATAGCTTCCAATTACACCTCCATCTCATGGGGTTGAAGATTGTTCTCCACTGACCTGAATGGCATTTGCTTCTGCCACTGAGCTGAGTTTCTTGTGGGACGCAAGCAGGCAAGATGACCATTGAGCTGGTTGCTGTAAACAGGCAGCTTGCTAACTGATACAGCTGCTTCCTTTTCCTTCACAACAGGACTTCCAAAGGGATCCTGCAAACATCAAAGTGCATGGTGGTCAGAAATGTTGGAGCATGATAGCAACAAAACAGGTCACAAATGAATGCCTTACACAGAAGAAACATCATGTCATTTCTATCTAGCAAACACCAAGAAAGTTAAGATTCTAAGAAGATTAAAGAGAGACTCCTACTAAGATTGCTGCAGACAGGGATAGTTTGATTGAAGAGAGACTCCTACTAAGGTTGCTGCAGACAGGGATAGTGTGATTACCCCAAGTAGGAGAAAAGAGAATGTCTGGTTGTTGTTGTCTTCCTCGAGATGGGTTTCAATCAGCTTTCGCAGGTCACAAAGTTTGGAGCTTCTCAACACCTTAAACTTTCCAAGCAAACCTCCAGCGAGCTCCTTTGATGTCTCCCATTTCACATAAACATCCAACGTATCTGCTTTGGGTTCCTTGCTCTCCTTTGGCTCCACCAGCTCTTTGGATGCAGCAAGAGAAGGGTCATGGTTTTCACTTACATTTGCGTGAAGCAAATGTTCCTCCTTGCTAAAAGGTGATGGTGAATGGATGTTTGAATCTTGTCTTCTTCTCTTAGGTGGAGTGGGAATGGTGACATGCTGTGCTAACTCCCTATGGTTCCCACAAAGCCTGAAAATATTTTGAATCCTTGTCTTTCGCGCCAAGGCGGTATCCTTTTCTTCATCTAAACCACACACAAGTCTATCACAGTCTTCAGGTCGGTGCTTCGACAGGAAGGAAAGTTTCTCGGAGTGAACGTTTCTCCGAGAAGAACAGCGCCCCTCATCGACATCCACAACCACTTCTTCCTCCTCCATACTCTGCCCATCATCTTCTTCTCCTTCATCTTCCCTCTCAAAAACAGTGCTCAGGGAAACGTGCTGGGGGAGGTTGAAGTGAATGTCTGAGTTTTGGGTGTCTTCCCTTATCTCCTTAACATCCTGAACGGTCTCCTGATCACCCATATCTAACTCCATGGACTTCTCCATTCCTTGATCACCCAACCTCTTCAAAAACTTCCCAACAGCAAAGTCATGCAATGCATCCTCCTCATTCGCTGTACTTCTGTTAGATTCCAAGTCCTCTATTTGCTGCTTCAAAGACTCGAGTTCCTCTTGTTGTTGGCGCATCCTCTCCTCCATTTTCTTCAGTTCAGTTCTCAAAACCCGGGTCTTTTCATCTACCAGACACTTGATTTCTTCTTCCTTTGCAGCAGCACCCCTACTATCTATGAGCTCAAGCTTGGCTCTAAGCTGCATCAACTCCTCCTCCTTGCGCAGAAGCGCTCTCTGGGCTTTGTCGCATTCCTTATCCTTCACCTTGTTCTCCAACTGTAAGTTGTAAATGAACTGGTTCATCGCAACAATTCTCGCACGAAGATACGAAGAAGAATCCTCAGCTTGTGGCCTATCTCGGGGAGTAGGCATATGAGTAACACGAGTGATGCACTTTGCCTTGGCCCCATATTCTAGAGTGGCAATGGTCTTGTGCAGCTCTTTTGGGTCAGGACTTGCGCAAAGGATCATGAGGATCTTCGATTTGTCGTCCTCGAAAGAATCCTTCATAGAAAATTAACATGATGAACAAAGCACAGGAAAGCATCCAAAGTGCATAAATGGGAAGATTTCACCTGAAGAAGCATGGTTAGCTTGCTATCTCTGAAAGGCACATGAGAGTCCCCATTTGCAATAGACTCCACAACTCTTTTCAATGCTGTGTTACCTTGATTAATCTTCGCTGTCTGGTAAAGAAATCATTAGCTAGATTGAAGTCGAAAGCATGCTTAATTCTATTATAACAACCTTGTTGCAACCTTCAAACCTTATAGATGCAAATATATGTTTATTGCTTAATACAAAACTACTAATAACAAAGAAATGAAACCTGCAGTTTTGCCTCGAATCCAGCTTGGCCTGCTTGCTCTATATTTTCGGAGCCAGCCATGTCGACAAGCATAAGCCTCCCTCCGACAGAGGGAACATCCAGGATAACCTGCAGAGGTTTTAACAGAAAGAACCTCACATCAGTAACTTTAAGTCAAAAGTGCTAAGAAAGATATGAACAAACGAACCAGGCAGTGACTTCTGGAGCTTCTTTCATTGCACAAAGTGCTCTTAACAATCCTGCGTTTCTCTACTTTGGCAACTTCTCTTGACATTTTTCCAGCTTCATTTCCACATATATAAGTTGCATTCTTTGCCTTTCTCCCTATTACTTCTAACCTTGCCTGTGGGATAACAAGGAACTTAGCCCAATTGCTCTTGTTACTTAAACAGCATCCAAACTTCAATATCCTTGTATTAGTTACCATTTCATAATGCTTGAAATCAATATGCAATAACTGAAATAAGAAAGGAAATAGTCTACATTCATGAAGGCATTGAATTTGACAACATGATCTACATTTTAAAATGCTTCTGAATGTTGGATATTTAAACAAGTTTGCATGATGAAAACTTATAATGCAAGGCAATTTTGAACATAAAATAGCCTTTTATATATTACAGGCTAAAGTCTCATGTATGAAAATGAGCTTGAAAATACAAGAA
This sequence comes from Vanilla planifolia, assembly GCA_023846275.1. Taxonomy (NCBI): domain Eukaryota; kingdom Viridiplantae; phylum Streptophyta; class Magnoliopsida; order Asparagales; family Orchidaceae; genus Vanilla; species Vanilla planifolia. The sequence continues at coordinate 2,911,085 of CM043870.1, forward strand.
ATAGTCATTTGTGAACAAACAAATTAAATGCTTTTCATTAAGTTTAGACATGCTGAAGGGAAACGTTTGGCATTCATAAAAGTTAAATTTTGTTAGAATAACATTATTTTTGCATTGAAAACTAAAAAATAATCTATAGCATAAACACTTTCAATCTTGGGCAAATTCAGAAAAAAGTTTTTAATACAAAATTGTCCATACAATTTTTCATTTGAAAAGATTTCATTCCAAAAGGAAATAGAAGTGATCAAATATCTACAACAAAATTTGAATTTGTTTGGACAAACACAAATCATAATTCTTTGATATTTTGAGATATTATGAACTTATTTTGTGGCTTTACAAGATCATAATCCACTATATTCTCACATGAAGTGTCAATGTCCTTTAATTCCAAAATTTCTAATACTATAACACTAGCTTGCAACTTCAGATGCTAAAAGAAATGCATAAACACAATGGTAAAGTATTGCTCAATCAAAAGACATGGTCATGTAAAACAAAGGCCAAATCCCACAAATCCTAGAAGTCTACTGCATCAAGGTTCCTTTTGGTTGCTAGAAGAAATGAGCTTTTCATCGCATGAGAGAAAAATATTAAAAAGAAAGCAAATAATGCTTGCTGACATTCCATTTGTAAACTACAAATGCAAATAAAATCCAGGCTCTGCTTGATGCGAAGTCTAACATAGACAAATTGGAGGCCTATCCCCAAAATTAATAGCTTCTTGGGACATACTCATGTATAAGAAAGAAACAAGAAGACATAAAGAAAGAAACAAGAAGACATAAAGAAAGAAACAAGAAGACATAAAGAGCCTAGCTTGCACATAAAACACTAAAAACTACCTTAGAGTGCTTAAAAGAAAGCAAATAGTGTTTTGTTGGCATTACTTTTGTTCTTTCCAAATAGAAGAAAATGTCGACTCTACTTGAGTATGGAGACTACTAAAAACGAAAAGAAGGACTATGCCAACAAGTAACAACCCTTTAGCAAGTACTTCTGCATCTGAATTACCAAAAAAGAACTTAGATGCTTAGCTTTAACAAAAAAAGCTACTACAGTGAAAACAACCTTCCTTCTCTACTGGTTCAATGCGTTAAAGTTAAAGGCACTCCACAAAAAAAAAATGATTTCTTGAGAAAATATTCATAGCCAAAATTCACCATATACAAGCATATAAATATGTTAAACAATTATTAGCTTCATTGAGGAGGGCGTGCTTTTCTCAAGTGTAAATTCACCTCATTTATGTATCTTGGCTTATGACCTGACTCGTTCCAATTTCTGACCATCGAACCATAAAAGTTTTTTTTTTTTTTTTTTTTTTTTTTTTTTTTTTTGCTTGACAACTCAAACTGAATAGCGACCGTGACCTGACTCAAATCCAACCCACCATCAGCCTTTCATGTATCTTAATGCTTCGATTCTAGATCAATCAAAAATGGATTTTTTTTATCAAGTTAATGTGATTAGCTCAACTTGGAAGACATGAATAGATTTTAAAAACGGGTGAAACGATCTATTCTAGCCTTCTAGATTCTTACTAAGAAAACGAACCTAACATCATCCTCAAAACTATGCATTGTTGCACAACAACTAAAAGAAGGGCAACTGAAAATGGAAAAGAAATGATTTACCCACCCAAAAACCTGATCTGGAGTTTAAATAAAACAAGATATCGAGCAGAGCAGGAATTGAAGAAACAAAAATCCCACCTTGGGAATGCTTCCCTTAGGAAGTGCAATCCCAGATCCAGAGCCATTAGAATTTCCACCAGAAAGAAGATCGTAGATCTCTTCGTTGTATATCTCCAAGACCGCAACTTGAACAAACAGAGTGAGACGAAACCCTGCATCATCCAGCCCACCGTCCATATCCCCATCTCCAAGGATATCCCTAAGTGCCCTATACACGATTCCCGGCTGCTTCGCGCACCCAAACATGGTGTGGCTCTTCCCGGCACCGGTCGGGCCGTACATCATGATGGTGCACTTGGCACCTGAGCGAACCCCTTCGATCCGCGACTCCACGAATCTCTTGTAGAATGCCTCGAGGTCCTCGTTCTCCGAGAGGGAGAGGCCGTCGAGGCTGAAGTCCCGGTAGCCGACGTCGGAGCGGACACGGACAGTTCGGCCATCGCCAGAGATCTCGAGGACTGAAGATGACGAAGTTTTGTCTTTTCGATCTGGGTGGTCGCGGATTCGGCCAATGACCTCCACCGGGTGCTCTGTTGGTGCAGAGGAAAGAGGATTGGGGGATGGATGAGGGTTGCTGCCGCTCCTGGGGTTAGGGAAAAGAAGGCGGTGTTTCGTTTGAGGGGCTTTTGAGGGGGTTTGGAATCCTGTGATTGTTCTTTGAGAGGACATGGGAGCCATGGGAGATGGATCGGAGACGTTTTCTTGAAAACAGTTCGATTTGGGATTGCGAATAGGGATTTCTGATTCTTGGAGACAAGAACGAACGACAGTGAGTGAGTGAGTGAGAGAAATGAAAACCGTGTGAAGAAATGAAAGACTAGTATTAGTGTTGGAAGTTCGAAAAACAAATGAACGTTAGACTAGTAACGGCTATTTTTGTTGCTTTTGTCCAAAATGAATATCGATTTCAAACAGCATTGAACCAACACAAATAGATGATCTACAAAACATCATCAAATATGATTTGTTAAGATAAATAACCTTAATTAGAATAATCAAAATTGATAATTATAATAAAAGGTTGATGATAAAATAGATTTATAAGAATTATCTTTGACCCTACAAATCACACTATTATTCTCTTTATTTTTCTTAAAATTTTAAAAAATAATCATTACATGATAAAATATTTTAATAAATATTTCAATATTAGGTTATTGAAAATGTATCTTTTAATGACAATTTTTTAATTTTTTTAAAACAAAATATTTTTAACCTCGAATGAACAATTTCTTCATATATATTAAAATGATTTTTAATAAATATTTTTTATTATTTTTAATAAATGATATAAAAAATTATAGTAGAAAAATAATATCATATTTATCATAAGCATTTTTATTATAATTAATATAAATTTTAATTAGTAAAGAACTTGATAGATTATTAAGATTCAAGACTTTTTCTTCTCGTAATTTAAGTAAATTTTATCTTCAAATATTTTAAATATATATATATATATATATCAATAAGAAAATATATAACATAATTTTATTACGATAATTATATGAGTACATCTATATATATTACACATATGGTTATATTTCGACATATATATAAGGTGTGTGGGATCAGAAATATATAGATGAGTAAATATCAAGCCTATTCTCGATTACTTTAATAATAATAATGTTATATGGAGCTTTCCAGAGGCTCTAAAATTTCATGATGGTCACTTTGGAGATTATAGATCAACTTGATATAGTTTCTGTGACAATAAATTATGGGCTTAACTTAATAAGTAATTATATCCGTTAAATTATATAAGAATGTTGTTAATTGCACCATGTGGTTAAAAACATATTGCTCGGAGTTTTTTGACATGATTCGACAGGTTTAAAACTCATTTTTTCTCTCACTACTTACTTTGGTTATGTATAACCATATTTGGTCTTTTGAAAATGTCATGCTTAGCCTAATTCCCATTCATCACCAACCAAAAAATCATCCTATAACAAATAATAAAAAATAAATATTATTGATAAGTGACACTTTATGTGAGGAATGATGGTAAGATCAATCAAAAACTTGATCAATTCTTTATACATTACCTTTAATACTTAACCAATAGGTAATTTCAAAACTTTTAATTATTTTACTTATTATAAACTATTATTAGTATCACAATTATAACAAAACACATTCTAATTTAATAAAATTTAATATTCCACACAACCATAATATAAATAACTTATATTTTTATATTATTTTATTAATATACTATTTGACATGTGTCACCTACTATAAATCATTTACCATGAGCAATCTATGATCAATTTAATTTCATATTTTCAATTATTTTACTAATCTATAGCTTTTATTTTATATTAAAAAATAATGAGTTAATATAATTCATAATTATTTAATTTATTTCTTCTTAATTAGCTTAGAGCTAACTCCTTTGGATCATGATTAACTCTATTTGCCATGATTTATGTGATGAGTCTTAATAAATATTTTTTTATACAATTTAAGCTTAAATTATACTTGATCTTCATGCACTTCTTAATATTTATGTTCATGTTTAGTTACTTGTTTTTGTTTTTCATCAATGAGTATACTTTTTATAGAGCCAGGTAATTATTTATAAATTTTTAAATTAAAAAGATATAAATATTATTTCTTAAATTATTAGATGATATAATTTGATAATTTAACCTTACCACCTTTAACCTGATAAGAAAGAATTAAAGTTGTGATTATGGGAGCTAAAGGTGATTTATTACAAGTAAGATAACATACGTGAGAAATGGAGGAAGGAAGAGAGAGAGGCTCAGCTAAAATGGAAAAAGGAGAAATTTAGGGGAACAAAAAAGTGAAAATTCAAGAATAACAAAGGAAGTTGGAGGAGCTCGAGTAGCTAATATTGGAAATATGAAGGATAATGGAACATTTACTAGAAAAGTTCATTTTAATAGAAAAAAATGTTATAACTTTGGCTATTACATCATTAATTTGATGAGAATAAAATTATTTTATTATGTTAACTAATAATTTTCTTAAATATTGATTTTAAATCATATTTTTAATAGCAATTAGGCTAATCATGTGAAGATCTTGATTATGTGACTCGATGAGCTTAACAAAAGTATTTAGGTGTTAATCATAAGTTGGCACCAACAGAAAACATATGCTTAAGAAAATATTAAGAGAATATATTTATTGAGTTTCTTTATTTTGATAATAGAATATCAAAATTTATAATAATTTTGATATAAAATGATATACTAAGATCTATATTTAGCTTATTGACAATTGAGAAGTATTTAAATTCAAAAAATATAACCATATAAAAGTCTACAAATGTGTTATGTATTTAGAATTGACAATCCTAGAATCCTAAAAAAAAGTAAGGATTTTTCTAAAAGTCGATGACTTGTACTAATTGTTAAGATGATTAATTTCAATCTAAATAAAAAGTGATTTTGTAACTCACATTCAAAGTGTTCATGTTAGTGATGACGTGGCTAGGTATACACACTAGTAGAGTTATTAGAATGTCAAATAGAAAAATCACATGAGTACTTACATAAATTAAAAATATGGATATGATGATTAATTTTTTTGAAAGATGAAATAAAGTAGTTAATTTTTTCTGGTGATTTGTTGCTCTTGTAGATGCTGGATAATGGATCAGGATCTCCCTTTTGAGCTTTGCACTTCCTTACCAAGGCACCTCTAAAATCACACATTTGGATTGAGCGCACATGACAAACTCATATCAAACAAGTTTGGTGACAATACTTTATTACTTTAATGAAATTTTATTTTTCTCTTATTTATAAAAATTTAAAAGGTATAATGGTGATTTACTAACTTATGAATATAAAAAGATGTTTAAAAATATTGAGGAACATATTTTGAAATTATAGATGATATTTTTAGAATTCTAAAAACCACTATAAATCACAAAAAAATATACTTTGAATTATGCTAAAAAATTAAATTAAAAGTTATAAAATTAATTGACATAAGTAGTTCCCAAATAGGCATATACATTTTCAACAATGGATTGACGAGTAGCAAGGTAGTGTCTGCTTTGTGAGTCAAGTTGGGTTGATGGGTCATGCGTGTTGACGGGTAAGGTAGGCACAGGTCAATGATGGTCAACATGTGTGGATGGGGTCAATGCACATTGATGGGTCGACATAAGTCAAGCATATTAGTAAGGTTTGATATGTTAGTGTAGGTTGAGTGGGCCACATGGGTCAGCATGGGAGGTGGTAACAACTATGGCAAACGACAACAAATGGGGTTGGAAACAACCTATAACTCAATTTTAAGCACTTTAAAGTCATTTTCGACCAACTTTTGCAAAAGAACTATGAGACTTATGCAGGGATGTCCTCAACTTAATTTAAAATTAAAAATATATAAAAAGCTACCAATTGACCTTCCAATGACTAAAAATAAAATGTAAATGAAAATAACTTAACAAACTAATAAAAAACAAACTAAAGTGCACGATAAACAAGGGTTGATTGAAATTGACCCCCCACAACGATAATGATAATAGAGACTAATGTAAAGTAGATTAGCCAATTCTGGTATGATTTCAAGTTTGCATGAGGCTAATACATTTTCAAGTGAACATCCATTGATGTATGGGATGCTATTGTGTCAAATTTACTTGATGCTTTTATGATTTTCTTAAGATATGTATTTTATATTGTTATATATATATATTATTTATCTTATAATATTACATTCATAGTAAATTATATCATTTGTTAAGATTAAATTAAGATAGATTTGAAAATAAATTAAATCGAATAAGTTTTGTATTGGCTAAACTAATTATCCTTATATGATGAACTCGTCATATAATACGATCAGTCACCATTTAGATTGGACAGAGCATTAGCTAAGAGCAATCTTAAGTAATATGACTATTTTATACTTATCGCACTGATATGACATCCCCATCATATAATATGTTATCATTTACCTGAAAAGTCTGATTTGATATTTATTTTTTAAAACTTTTTATAATATAATTTTTGTTGTCATATTAATACGATATATTTATTAAGAGGATTGGACTAAATAATGAGATAAATTAGAATTTGATGTATTGCCTTACAAGTATAATCATAAAAAATCGTATGAATACATCATCTATTATTTCAAGTGATGTGAGAGCCTAGTGGGTTTTTGTATAATACAATGATATTTATCATAGTCGAATCATTTGTTTATCTATTTAGTTAAAGTTCAAGGTTCATATTACAAGCGTGTTAATTTTTATCGTACCTATATGGTATGACATTCATACATGCATAATATCATTCCATTAGAGAGTATACCATTAATACTTAGTCACATATTGACACATTTGTATCATGGTAATACAAGTCACATATCACTAATATTATATCTTATAACTATCATAAATGGGTCTCTCATAGCAGCTTATTATAATGTACAATAATATATCATACAACATTTTTTTGAGAACTTAAAATTTAGATTTGCATAGGTTTGTTTTAGTCGTAGTATACAATTTGTATCATATTTGTATGATCTATTTTATATAATAATAATAAACTAGTCATATGTTGGTGATTGACTGGATAATATCATTAGTGGTTCATCATACTTGTATGACTCTTGAAATATATAATATAATTAGTTCTAGATATGAGTAATGATTAGTTTGAATGATTTATATATAGTGTGATATCTTAAAATATAAAATGTCACAGATAATATATTTACAATATACTTATCAAATTTATCTATTTATTCTAATAAATATATTTATTTCCTAACAAGCCTCTTTTCATGACTTATAATACATGTAATTATAAAAAATTTTATTAAAATATAGTTATTTCTCCATCCATAATTAATATTTCTCATTTCCATTTTCTAGACCTACCAAAATATGATTTTCTTAAAAAATTCCTCAACTTAGACATACCATATGTTTGGATTGATATACTATACACGTGACATTCCTTTCATAATATTCTCAGATTTAGTATCAAGCCATCTAATTCTTTTCACTATTCTTATGATTTTAAAATAATATTTTTTAAAACAAAATTATAGAAAAATTTATTTTGAAGGCCATTCTAAACATAACAAAACCAATTTAAAGCCTTATAATAAAACTAATTTTATAGCAATACTCTAATATATATTCAATTAATATAATGTATGATAAGAGATAACATAACTTGTATAATTAAAAATAATAGAAAAGCAACATATAAGTTAAATACCATCAAGCTATCCATCATTATGGCCCAATAATATTATACTAGGTTTTATCTTGATTTGAGATTATTAGGCTAAAAATAAGCTAAACCTATCGTCACTAATTTAATAGTAAAACTATATAACATATAAGTAAAAAAGATATATTTGAGCTATATTGTATGCTCGGTCTATACTAATTAATATGATATACAAATACATGTGAAAAATATATTGATCAAATATTATTTTATTTTATTTCTTTTTTAAAAAAATATCCAATATTTGTTCCAAAAATAATATAATTTTCTTTTCATTTATTTCACATTTCACTCTTTTTTTAATTGATTTTAAGACTAGTGCCTTTTTTAGCAATTCAATTTCCCTTGGTTTTCACCTCTAGAACAAATCATTTCAGATAATGATTTGAATTTTGTAACATATCATTCTAAAATAATAATTTTAATTATTTAAAGTGTCATCTTTCGAATACATTATTTTGAAAAAATGGCCCTACTTCTAAAAGACAATTTCAAATAATATGTTTCAAGTTTTTTAAGCTATGATCTTGTCTTTTTCAATAATTCTTATTCTTTAATTTTGTTTTATTTCTTTTCTCTTTTGATTTGTTTTAGAATTAATTAGTAACTTAACTCTTCTTCTCTAAGCAATTATTCTCATAATTCACATTTTATTATCATGATATATTTCCACTTTATAAGAAATGATAAGCATATCATGATTAGAGAACATATGCATATATCATGTTGAATTGAAGATAAGCAAAGTTATGTTGAAGTAATTATTGACAAACATTACAACATATGCATAGTTAAAAGTCATCCTCAAATTGAATAAACTTAGATCATTCCTTATTAGGTGGCTAAACTACAAACAATGTTATATCAAAAAGATACATATGAGTAAAAAGGTTGTCTACCTTAAAATTTTTAAGCAGTGATTATTATGTGAAACCCGCTCCCCAAGTATTTAATTCCTTCTTCTTAGTTGCTATAATATTGTTACATAAACAACAAAACCTTTCTCCCAAATTTCAAATCTTTCTCTTGATTCCTTAGTTTGGTTGCTCCAAATGATTTTATAGCACTTTGATGCAGTAACATCTAGAATATTGCACATATATTCTATTTTGAGGCGTAGTGGTCTTATCTGAACTTGGAGCCGTATCAAGATTGACTAATCTGTTTCTCATTATTTAATGTTATCGTTGTTGTTCTAAGGGTCAATTATATTCAAAATAATTATAAGTCTCAAATTTTATTATATTTATAATGATAAAAATCATCTTTCTTTAAAAGATATTCAATTAATCATGGTATCATATTTTTTGTTTAATTTAAACATTTTATAATTCAAAATTCTTAAAATATTATTTAATTATTTAATTTTACTTTTATGATATTAAAAATTAACCACATCATATTATACTTTGAAAGATTATCAATAATTAGTTTGGCATATAATATATTCCCCTTTGTCTATTATATTTAAAATTAATAATCTAACTAAGTTATAAAACATTAAGATAATTTTCTAATAATTACAAAAAAACCTCTTTGGCATAAAGGTATGTGGGGGGTTATGGGGGAATGAGATGAATGGATGATAAGAACAATTATGTTGTAGTGAAAATATATTATAATTAGAGAAAAAAATTCAATCTTTTTTTTTATTTATGTTTATATATATATATATATATATATATATATATATAAACGGGACGTCATGTACCAAATGTAACGCGTTTAAGCCCGTGGAGAATACGCAGGAGAGGCAGAGGAGAACCACAAGTGGCACGTAAGTAATTTTTTATCATGGCAAGGTTTTTTGCATTCGTCTCAGGTGGACTCACCGCGACCGGGATGCGGACATGTGTTTTTGGAGAGAGAGAGTAACGAAGGAGAAGAGCCAATGGAGAAGGTCGTTGTCGTTTCTCCTCCACTGCCCGATCGGAGGTTCGATGGCGATAGTTGTCGGGGATCTGCAGCGCCGGTGATTTAGCCTATAGATCCCGTGACCACCTTTTTGAGATCGGACTTTTGGAGGGACGCTGGTTTTCAACCTATCAGGTGAGCCTTTGACGTGGAAGATGCTAGGGTTTGGGTATGGTTGCTCTGCTGGTATTTCAGTGTCGACGGATTTGCGGATTTGTGGGATCTCTTCGGGGGTTCGAGTCGCAGTGAAAGGCGTCTTCAGTTTCTGTTCCTTGGGGTTGATTTCTATTTGATGTTCGTATTCTGGGTTCGTAAGCCTTTGGGAAGGTTTTCTTACTTGTTAAACGCCCTAGGAAGTGGAAAGGGCACGTCTGTTGAAGTGCTGAAAGGGGGAAATTGGGGCCGAGGCGACTTTGTTTCTTGCTTGTTGGTGTTGGGCGGGGATTGACCTTTGTTGCCGTGGAATTATCTCGTTAGGTGCTGAAGGGAAGCAGACTGATAGTAGGGTAGTAAGGGACGATTTTAGGAGACTCTGATGGAGGAACTGTCGAAGTATTCTCACAGCCCTGCGCACCTTGCTGTTGCTCGGCGTGATCATGTGGGTCTCCGGCGGCTGCTTTGTGCTCTCCCTCGCCTTCCAAAGGCCGGGGAGGTTAATACGGAGGAGGAGTCAATTGCTGCTGAGGTCACGGCTGATGCTGTATCTGCTGTAATTGATCGTCGAGATGTCCCTCGCCGTGAAACCCCTCTTCACCTGGCCGTGCGGCTTCGTGATCCTATTTCTGCCGAGATCCTCATGTCAGCTGGTGCTGACTGGTCCCTTCAGAATGACCAGGGGTGGTCTGCTCTCCAAGAAGCCGTGTGCACCCGAGAGGATACTATAGCTATGATCATTGCAAGGCATTACCAGCCCTTGGCTTGGGCTAAGTGGTGCCGCCGCCTTCCCAGGATCATCTCCACCATTTCTCGCATACGGGATTTCTACATGGAAATTTCCTTCCATTTTGAAAGCTCGGTAATTCCTTTCATAGGTCGGATTGCTCCTTCTGATACCTACAGGATATGGAAGCGGGGATCAAACCTCAGGGCGGACATGACTCTTGCTGGATTTGATGGCTTTAGAATTCAACGGTCAGAGCAGACCTTCCTTTTCCTCGGTGAGGGTGTTTCGGCAGGAAGGGGAAATCCTGCATTGCCTCCTGGATCGTTGGTGGTACTTCTTCATAAGGACAAGGAGATTAGCAATGCTCTAGAGGGAGCTGGTAATAGGCCCACAGAAGCCGAGGTAGCTCATGAAGTTGCTTTGATGTCCCAGACCAACATGTACCGCCCAGGCATTGATGTTACACAGGCTGATCTTGTCCCCCACTTGAACTGGCGAAGACAGGAGAGAACAGAATTGGTTGGACGCTGGAAAGCAAAGGTTTATGATATGCTCCATGTAATGGTAAGTGTCAAGTCAAGAAGAGTTCCTGGTGCAATGACCGATGAAGAGCTGTTTTCAGTAGAGAACGATGAAAGAATGGCTAATGGTGGGGATCATGATGAGTTGGATGATGTATTAACAGTGGAGGAAAGGAAACAACTAGATTCAGCTCTCCGTATTGGTAATTCAGAGGGCCTTGATGAGGATTCCGAATTTGCAGAGAATGGAGAACCCAATAGCCTTTCAAAAGAGAGAAAGAGTTGGTTTGGTTGGAACAAAAAGCCTTCCAAGAATAATTCAGTTGAGGATGCCGAGGATCCAAAGACGCCAAAAAAGGCCTCCAAATCAGCTCCTGAGAATGGAAATTACAGACCTGAGTTGTCAAGGGAAGAGATGGGAGATGTTAAGAAGGATAAAGAAAGCAGTAATACCAAGAAGAAGAAGAATGGAGTGATGAATGAGTTGAATAAGCATGAAAGTGAGTACAAAAAAGGGTTAAGGCCAGTGTTGTGGTTGACGCCAGAATTCCCATTGCAGACAGAAGAGCTTATTCCTTTGCTGGATGTTTTGGCGAACAAAGTCAAAGCTATTAGGAGGCTTAGGGAGCTTTTAACGACCAAGCTCCCTCAGGGGACATTTCCAGTCAAGGTAAATCATTAACTCTATCCTGGATTTAATGATCTATAAGTTTATTTTTAATTTTCCATTATTTACCTGTTTACTTTCTGATTAACCAACCCTGGTGTCTTTTATCCATAGATTTACTCTATTACAAAATTTTTAAATTGATGGTCTGGAACTGTTGGTTAATGTATGTTTTAAGGAAAAATATGCCCTTGTGCAAAATCTGCAAAGCTGGCAGAAAGTCTAGTTTTTTTTTTTTTTACTTATTTTTTTTCCTTTTCTTAAGTTTAAGATAACTTTTACCATTTGTGTTTTATGAATTGAAATGAGTTATATTCATTGAGTCACTATTTATTTTGTATTCGTGTTTCTGTATATATTCTGGCTGGCTAGATACATCTAAAAGGGTCTATTTGTGAGAATTCAGCAGAAGTTTTAGATGCAAATTATATGGATATATAAAAATCCAATTGTCTTATATTTAAAAAAGGGAAATATTAGTTTGCTTTTTTACAAACTCCATGGATTTTATTTTGCTTTGCATTTTTTTATCATTTTTATTGAATAAAAAATTAAAAAGTTTGATACCTTCTATGGGATTTATTGGTATTAAAAAGATGTTAGAAATTTACAACTTAACTCCATGAATGAAAATAAATGATTTGAGCAAAAAGTTTCAAGATACTTCCTTGTAGAAGTTTGATAACTATTAAAAGAAAATATAATTGTTAGACCATATTCTATTAAGACGTGAAAAGTTTGACGTTATATTTTAGACATAAAAGGTTATATGTAAACTATGAAAGAAAACAAAAACTTCTACTTGAATCAATTAAAGTCATTTGATGTCATTTCCATTACAAATATAGCCTTCTTGTACCTTTTGTATGAAAATGGCCAATATGTTGTGCCAAGTCTTCTAGTAAAATGATGTGTGGCTTGATGTAATGCAATCTGTGGAGAGCAAGCTCAAGGAATTCACATCTTGCCTTCACATCCACACATGGAAAATCTTAAACTAGGCAACTAATGAGTTAAACAATGTACCATTGCAATTCACTTTGAAATAAAGTAAAGATTCAATAGCTATTAGGTGAAGAATTTTATCAGCGTAGACAACACAAGTCATTATTAAAAAAAAAAGAAGTTATAGGTGGTGGGCATAGATTTGTGCTCTACTTTGTGGAACCATATCCCATCTTATATCATGGAATTTTGTTATTTTAATCACATTTAAGTAAAACCATATCTTTAACCTCGACGTTTGATCACATGCAACACAAACAAATCATTTCATAATAACTTGAAATTTACCTTAGATTTTGTTTGACAAAATTGTATTACAACTTCGATTTGCATAATCAGTAGTTCGATTAAGATGTTCTCATATTTAGGTGAACCTATTAATGTTGTTTTTTGTACCTCTTTATGAGATCTGACATAGATTGTTATGAAATGTGCACATTGCTTTTTTTGGTAGCTAATGTCATTTTAGATATGTCTTCTAGTTGATGTATTATCTCTAGTTATTAGATTGAGAGATTTGCCATAAATTGTTTATGCGTGACTGAACAAATGCATGATTATTATTGCAGCTAATTTCATTTGTTGGCAAGGGATTTTGGATTTAGAAAGAGGAGAATAGGGTAAGGGAAATAAACGTGCAATCTTGGAACTATTGCTGAGGTTAGAGGTTTGCTTTCCAACTGTTGGCTTGTTGTATCGTCACTCTCCCTCCCTTTTGTCATAATTGTTGCTTGTACAGCCTCGTAGCCATGCTCATCACCATCACCTTTTGGGCCTATTTTGGCATTATTCTTTCTACTTCCAATTTCTTTTCTCTCTCTCTCTTTCACCCTCTCTTGTTACTCCTATTTTGATCTCTCTTGTTACTCCAATTTCTTCTCTCTCTCTCTCTCTCTCTCACACACACACACACACACACACACACTCACACGAGAAATAGTTAGGGGCATGTGACCTTGTGCTTCTATGCTTCCTTTGTATAACAAGTTTTGGAGCTTAATCAAATTAGCCTGGTTTGATTTGGCAGACCTATTCAATTAGCATTTTTTTTTAAGAATTGTTGCATTCTCCATCCTTAGAAAAATTGTCCTTAGAAGTATGCTTATATTTAGTATAGATAATAAAACAAAACAATAAACATAATGTTGCTAAGCTAAAACAATTTGATATCATTCACTTGGGAAAATCAACAGATGCAGAAATATGGGCAAAATTGAATTGCATCTCAATCATTTTTTTTGACTCGTATATGGGAGGCTTCCCCTCTTATGTTGTATTGTAGATACTTTAGCTCGCCCACTATCTCCTTGAAGTCATTGCTGATTAGCCTTGGGTCTAGCTTATATAATTTGTCTCCATATCAATGGTAGCCCCAATTCCATGACTTAGCTGGCTAAAATATCTATTCTTCTAATCTTGGTGATATCCCCTGACAATTCAGACCTTCTTAACCTGATCCTTGTTCGCATGAACAAACTCTTGGTCATGCTTGGTCAATTGTACTTTGTGAACTATTTCGAAGTAATTAGTAAGTCTGAGTGGAATGTGGTAGGAACAAGTATCACTAGCAAGTCAAAAATCTTCAAGACTTATGAAATCTATTTGTCTAAGTGCTAGGATGAAGCTTCCTAGAGAACTTCCCCTCGTATTATAAGACAAACGATTCATCATTGATCAAACTTTCCAATTCTACAATCATTTGAGCTCTTATTAAGTTGGAAAGAAATGTTTGAGGAAATTTAACAATGTCCACTTGACCAGCAAAGGTTTTTCTTTTATGGCATTCTCACAATCAGTCTAAATCCCCATCTAGAGTAAATGCTGCAAGCTCTATCTTCTTCTTGGTACATCTTATACTCTAAAATACTTTCTCCGTGCAAGTCAATCAAGCTTTTTTTGTTGTAAAGATTGATTATGCCTTTGCAAAGTGGAGTGTGAGCATCTAAAAACGTCTGCAAAAGGCAATCTGTGAATGGTCAGCTAGAGCTATTGGAATTAATAGGTTGTTGCAAATCTAAATCTCGTTTGCTAAAGTTTTCCAAGAATTGTTTGAGAATTACAAGTAATTTCTTGCATGAAAAGCTGTTGATTAATCTCATCAATATGGAAGCTCCCCACCTAAAGGAGAAATATCGCTTGCATTAGTTGGTGCCCCAAGTGAATGTGCATTTAACTGCTCAGAAATCCCGTTGGAGCATGCAATTAAGGGTGATCATTTATTTAGTGTTGTTAATGGACCAACTGAAGTGATTTGTTTTTTATTAGGCAAAACTAAAAGCCGCCGAATTGATTGAATTTTGTCAGAAATCAAACCAAACCAAAAAATCAAGCTTTGTTTGAAAACCAAACCTAATTGAAAAAAAATCAAAACTCTTAATTAACTTTGTTTAAGTGATCAAATGTGGATCCAACAATTGGATTAAAGCCAAGTACTATAGAATTGAACCACTCAAACCCAAATCATAATATTTATGATAGTTCAATTTTTTAGTTGATTCAATATTACAGATTAAATAATAATATAAAAAATAAAAAAAATATAAAAACTTTTATTGCAAACAAAATTGAAAATTTCCAATCTGAATCGAACATTGTTGGTACTTTTTTGAGTCAGTTTTTCAATTTAAACCGATCAATATACACTCATGTGCAATAATACTTTTTTTTTGTGGGTCATCTCATTTTTGGTTGTGGATGAACTCATTTGCTTGAACAATCTCATTGTTTTATTATATCTGTTAGACGATAATCAATGAAATTATATTTTAAATATAACTTTTATCATAACCAATATCTATAGTAATTTTATTTATCATGAGAAAAATAAATTATCACAATATTGAAGTATACTTTATAGAAGTTTGAGAACACCAAAATGACTAATTTCATGATTTGATATCACTATGCCATGTTTGCACATATGGGCTCGAATATCTTTGTATCATATCTGATGAATAGGTGGTTTTTGTCAAATTTATATAATAAAAGTTTATGTATGGATAAATGGTTGACAAAATCAATTGCCATTTTAGAAGTAACAACAATATTAGTAATAGTTATTTAGTAACAACCTTAATTAATAGCATGAACATAATCAAAATATAGAATTCATGTGTTAGATTAATGGGTAACAAAAACCTTTGTAGCATTGAGCTTCTATTATAGCTCCTATGGATTTCTCAATGTGCAAAACTTAGAAAACTTTGCTTTGGTTTGAGGGTAGGATAATAGTCCTAATCCTTAGTCATTAAAAAAATCGTTCACATATATAGATATATTCGTTACGAATTACAATTAATATCATAGACAAATAAAAGTAAAAACATAATCATATAACAAAGACATATTGTACACATGTAATAAAATGTCCAAAACATGCACCTAACAAAAAGGATAACATAGATAAAACGGTGTGTCTATATTTTATATTGTGTTTAATAAGATGATATGCACATTGTATCATTGGGAAAACAACCAATGAACACACTTTTCCTGAAAAGGTGTGGCCAAAGCCTATATTAATAATACTTTAAAGAGGTTTGTACAAGTGACCATTCAACAAAAGTGAAAAAAAAAAGACTTAGGAAGGGGCATACCCCAATCCCACAAAAATTTTTTATGCAATGCAAAGTTTGCTGCCCAGTTTGCAGCAGCGTTCCCTTGCAAATGTGGGTGATCTTAAATTGAGCAAAGAGCCGTAGTAATGCAGTTTTATACAAAAATTCCCCCTCCTTGGAGTAATTTGCAGCAGTAGTTGCGAAGTATCTCGTAGCAATGTAGGAGTCAGACTTGATGTAAATGCCGATAGTGTAGGAAATTCTTGATGCAGTCAGCTGAGTTGCAGCAACAATAGCATAATTTTCTATCACCAGAGGCACGAAGAAAAGACATATCATTCATCAATAAGAAGCGGTCTTCCCCAGTGATCTTAGAAAATAATGCCAACACCTGAATGATCTTTTTCAATGATTGTAGCGTCACAATTGGCCTTTATTTAACCAGGATGAGCCCACTTAAATGGTGTGAGGCAACATTTAGCCCACATGGGCTAGGGTGGCTCCAATAGTCCCTGGAAAGAATAGTGCCGCCATGTAACAAGATAACCTTTGATCGAAGCAGCAATAGAGAGTATCGGTTTTGCGTGTAGCTTATTGTTCCTGTCCCTTCATAAGTGATAAAGTTGTAGCGGTGTTACTAAGCATTTCTTCCATTTTTGGTTTCCTGTGGTTTATCCACATCCATTCCGACAAATCCTGCAGGGAATGAGTTCCACCCAGCCTTTGAGTATTGCAGTATTGTGGCATTTGCTCAAGAATATAGTCCGAAACAGGCTTTGCTCTATCACAGCCCCATAAAATGTGACTAATAGTTTCTTCATAAGGGTAACCCCATGGACAATGAACATTCTCACTGATTCCTCTCTGATACAACCAGCATTTGGTAGGTACAGCAAAAGATATAATTCTCCCATTGAAAATTTTTTTCCTGGGTTTCATATGCATCTTCCAAATCTAGGTTGCCAAGTTGTCCCCTCCTGATTTAGATGTAAATAGCTTTCATATAGAGAACAACCACTTGGTTTTCGGTTGTCCATGTAATGCCAAATCAGCGAGTCCCCCCTCGTCAACCTGAGCTCCTTTAATTTTGAAGATTCTGTCTGCTAGGTGTAGCCCAAACTCAACATAAAGATTGTGGCAATTCCATTGTCCCCTGGGAGCTGAAGCCAGTCTACCAATCAGTGTTAATGTTGATGAACATTGGCCATCTGCTTAAAGGTTTGCTGTCTATCCAATTATCTTCCATAATATTACACTTTTGCCTATCATTTATATGCTATATAGTTTCAGATTTAGTGAATTTTCTCCCCTCACAAAGCATCTGCCAAAGGTTATGTAATGCTACGTTTCCCATACTTGTGATTGAGTGCATTGACCCATATGGTGTTCTTTCCTGCAAGAAATCTTCTACTATGCTCGGCTATTAAAGCCATTTGCCATGTTTTTAACCTCTTAAAAAACCCATTCCTCCAAACTCTTTTGGCACAGTGACTCTATCCCAACTTCTGTAGTGCGTAGTTTTGTGGTCAACTGAACCACTTCACAAGATTACTCTACCAACAAGTGACGGATCTGGCAACCCATATCAACTATTTATCCATCACTTTCTAAGTAATATGCTCGAAATCTTTAGGTTTAGGATTTCTAACCAAATGGGTATCCCAAGGTCCACCATAGATTGACTTTATCTCATTTTGAGCTTCCCAACGATCATCTTCCTTTTGGCTCTTTGACTTTTCTTTACCGGACATGACATAGGATTCGGCATGATTCACTCTCTGATTTGATATGTTTGCGTATTCATTAATTATCTTTCTAATGCAACAGCACATGTTGTAGGAGCATAATCTTTGCTATCAATATATAAGCAATGATAGCTTTGAAGCAATAGATATGGGTATAAAGGGCATCCTTGTCTTAGTCTACATGTGATCATATCCATGAAAGCCTCTTCGCAAAGAATACCTTATCTGAAGTTTAAAATGCAAGACAAATGTATACCTTATCTGATGGGGGAAGTCTCATTTGATCTTATCATGTGCTTGCTTCGTGTCCTATTTATCTGAAGAGGGAAGTTAAAGACTTAAGCTTATGTATGGTTTCCTATGCAGTACAAATGTTGTATGAAATTGCCCATCTAGGAATGAAAGCTCCTTGATCCGGGGTGATGATATCAGCTAGAACATACTTCAATTGCTTTTATAAGGTCATTCTGGGTAATTTCATTGCTATTTCACATTAGCAAAAAGATAAAATTGT
This sequence comes from Vanilla planifolia, assembly GCA_023846275.1. Lineage (NCBI taxonomy): Eukaryota > Viridiplantae > Streptophyta > Magnoliopsida > Asparagales > Orchidaceae > Vanilla > Vanilla planifolia. Next base: position 2,929,833 of record CM043870.1, read on the forward strand.
GAGATCTTTAACCTGGCGTGATTTCTTCTTTTCTAACAGTTACTTTTTAAGAATATTTTATTGAAAGATGCTTAATGCAAGGAAGACTGAAGTGTTATTTGTACATAAAAGACTGCATGTGGAAGACTAAAATGTTCATCTTCGTTTCAGATGGCCATCCCCATAGTACCAACAATCCGAGTTCTCGTTACCTTCACCAAGTTCGAAGAGTTGCAACCCACATCCGACGAGTTCGCAACCCCTCTTTCTAGCCCAACTCATTTCCAGGACGTCAAGTCCAAAGCTGCCGACGCATCCGGTTCATGGTACTCATGGGTGAAAGGCGGCCGCGGCGGGCCTTCCGGCGACAGCGCCGATAACAAAAACTGGAAAGATGAAATCGACCCTTTCCACATACCGTCCGAGTACACCTGGGTTGACGCCAACGAGAAGAAAAGGAGAATGAAAGCCAAGAGGGCCAAGAACAAGAGGGTTTCCAGCAAGAAGCAGACCTCAAGAACCCTAGATGGCCAACAGCTTGCTGATGGTTTTGAGTAGGTGACAAACCGGTGAAAGATGTGGCTTCCAAGATAATCGACTCGTGTTTTTAGTTCGTAGCTTGTTGCTTATCTTTCAGATTGAGCTTGAGCTCCTTATTGTAGATCATTGATGCCTTTGCCCTTGGTTCATAAGAAAGGGGAAGGCGATTGAAGGAGATTGTATCTTCTGTTGTTGCGAAGGAAACCTGATCTCCTCTTGTGTTGTGATTCATTTGTTTGTTATCGCTACCGAGTTTGTATGTGATGTCACTTTGAGCTTTATTGGCTTCGTTCCTGCTTACGTTCTTCAGAAGTCTGAAGTGGTAATAAAATATTATTAAAAAATGTGTTTTGTATTTTATTTAATTTTGGAAAAAAAATTAGATAAAATAGTTTTTTAGTAAATAAATTAAACATATTATATTCAATAAATTTCTGATTCTGCTAAATATTTTTTAAGTTTTTTTAAGTTTTTGTAATAAAAACAGTGAAAAAAAAATACAAATCAATTTATAAGCAATGGTTTTGAGTTTCTAAATGGAAACTTCCCTAAGTGTTATTGTGTTTTTTACTATAAATATTATGGAATTCAATTATCTAATTTTAAATAACAAATTATCAAATAAATTATTTTTTAAAATATTTTTCTTTGGTTGAGAAGGCGATCATCACATGTTGAGCTCAGAGGATGTCGCGAGGGTCGCTGTCGAGCTCCAAATCTTCATGAGCATAGCAAGGCAGTGACGGCTCTCCCTGCGGCCGTGTTGACCTTTTTCTTTTCGTCATCTCCTGAATAATCGATCAGTGATGAGAGTTCTGTTCGTGCAGCTAATATGTTTGGGTTGTCGGCCGCCGATGGATTCATGAATGGTAGTTCTCCGATTTATGTTCTTTCTTTTTTTGTTGTTGAATTATTCTAGGATTTCTTACGTGCCGTGTTTAACTGTGAGCGAAACAGTGAAGGAAGGGGTGGACGACATGATCAAATTCCTTGCCAACGAGCCTTCGGTGGGACTGTACTTCGTGCAGAAGCATACCCACGCTTCAATGCCGTACCTCCTTGATGTCAGGGTTAGTGTTCTTTATCTTGATTCTTTTCCGTTGGTCAGATCCCCTCTTGTCACCTTGGAGCTCAATTGCTTTTCTGTGGAGCTTATGGATGGTGTAGGCTTCACTAAATTGTCATTCGATGTTTGTGGACTGCTCAAATTGCAATTGGCACAAAAAGATGGTGTTTGCCGCGTCTGATTTAGAGCTCCTTGAATTTGACTGGTTATCAGAAGAACTTTTGTAGACCTTGTTTGCTTAATAAGTTTGCTTTATCTGGTTGTACCATTTGTTCCCTTTGTCTTGAATGGAGAAGCTCAATCTTCTTTAGGAAATGAATGATCTTAAGTCTTGATATCACCTTTATTGAACTGCAACCTGACACTTTCAATAAGACTTGACCTTTTTTTTTTTACTTGGTGCAGTTTTTTGTTGCCATGAATTATACATGATGTTGGGATTTAATTCCATGCGACTGATATGAACACAGTAAAAATAGGATTGATAAGAATAATCATGACAAAAAAAAAAAGAATGGAGCAATCAAAATGTATGTGGTTCAACCTAGGTTAGATTTATATTCACAGGAAATGAGAGAAGATCTACAATATCCAATATTACAAGCACAAAGTGTAAACTCTTAAGAATAGAACAAATCCACTTAAATACATTGAATCTTGTTAAGTAAAAAAGAATACTAAATTCTTTCACAAAGAGATAAAATTTTTTATTCTCTCAAAAAGCAAATAATTCAAAGTGAAGCAAATCTGTTTCTTCTAGAGAACTTTTTTATTCTCACTCTTGTTTCATTTACCTTCATAATATCTATCATATTTATAGATTATAATTGACACACGTTTAATTCAACAATCTTAAGATTATAATTGTGCTTATAGATAGTTTATCATATTTATAGATTATTATAGTCATCAAGTTGACATTAAAGTGATTTATAAAATAAGGGCAAATTACAAACCATAATCTTCTCCAAAGTTTGAAGTCTGAGATCTTCATCTAACAATTAGCCTTTTAAATACCCCTCTTAATCATTATCATAAAAAACAAACCATGCTAAGAAAATACCAAGAGATCTAAATTGATGATGTGCAAAAAGTCTTTGCTTTTAATCAAAGTGGAGGATGACTCTCAAATGATGACATCTGCAAGTCCAAATCACCAAGTTGAATTACTTCTCAAATCTTTACTATATTTTCTCTCTAAAAATAATTTAGGGTGTAATTAACTCATGGAATATGTTGTGCTTCAAAATTATATGATAAAACATCTATGATTTATACCAATGGCATATTGTGAAATTATCCAATTATATTTTCTTTAGGATGACTTGATATCCAATATAACATATGATAATATTCATTATATTGTACTATATATCGTTAATTTCTTTGGTATAGTCTTTCTACACCCTTATAATTTTTTTAGTTTCTTGTATTCATGCTAGCACCCCATAATGTAGTGTTTACCTAATGACATTAGATAAGCTCAAGACAAATATTGAAATTATTCTTGTGAAAATTTTTTTAGCAAACTCCTTAGACATTTCTTAGTGATTATTACATAGCAAGAGTTATGTAACAAACTCAATCTGATTATCCAATAATTTATTTTGTTTTTCCTAGAAGCTCTTTTTGGAGTTTCTAAAATCATTATTAAGGTAATACCTCAACAATGCTTTCCATTGACTTAATATTGTGACAATAAATGTAGGATCTTCTCCACATCCTCATCTCTAAACTTATCTTTCAAGCATTCAAAGTCTCGAAGGGCTAAGAACTGCACAAGCTCATAGGATCTTATTTTATTTGGATTGATGTAAAATTTGTGTACTCCCTCTTGAAGTTGTTTTGTTGCAGCAAAACACCAAGCTTGAAATGCTACATCAAATTCTAAATCTTTATTTTCTTTAACTTTGCAAATCACGTTGCCTCCCAAAATGCCATGAAAATGGTGTAGCTTTTGCAATCTCTAAAAACCTTAACAACCCTAGATAATCTATATGTTGTGACTAAGGGAACTCCAATTTACAATATATGTTAATACATGGCTAATGCTTATTCATGTTCTAATTATACAATCATGTATCTTCAATTTGAGTTCACATAGTTTTTGTATATATCTATATCTATATATATATATATATATATATATATTTAGCCATCACCACATCACTCATAAGTAGAAAAACGATTTATGAAAAGTCATGTATTATGAATTAGTTGAATCCATGACCTATTGACTTTATGTATCTCTTAATGTTGTCAAAAGGTCATTTTTAACATTTGAATTTGAGTAAGCTATTTCAATACTTGCATTCGATGACTCGTCTTTCCAATGATTTTCCTTGGCCGACCACACCATCTTCTTTAATACTTTATACATTTTGCTCATGTACCCTTTTTCTTGTGCTAGTAGCAAGTCAAGGCTTTGAGTCCTTAATGAGATTTGCTTTCATCATAGTTAAATTAAAACCCTTTTCAAGCTTAAGAATTACTTTCTTTGACTAATGCAATTACATATTCTAAGCTTATGATATCTCTACTATATAAAAATGCTTCTCAAAAATGTTTATAAGAGATATTTAATGAACATAAAGGCCAAGAGCTAATTCTACATCACTTATTCTTACATCTGACTTCCCGTATTCCTAACTCAGGGAGACGTGATTTAGTGTGTGTAACTTCATACATATGAGTAAATGTAGTTTTTGTTTAACTTAAAATTTGTGTGGAATGCTTTAGTTCGTATACAGAGGTTTTAACTTGAGCCATAATGCTTGAGCAATAGCTTTTTCAAAGACTTTTTGCAAATCTTCAACTACCAAATAAAGATGGATTATCAAAAGAGTTTTTGTGTATGTCTCTTTTTCTAGTTCTCTAGTAGTTTTACTGCATTTGCCTTTTGAATGAGAGCCATCATAATCCCTGATGTGTTAGTAATGCTCCCATTTTGTTCTTTAAAGTTCTTTTTTTTTAATTTTTACTGTAACATGTATATTTCATTACCTAAATGTGTTTTTGACCACAAATAAATATATCAGGGGATGTGATGTAGGAAAAATCTATTGGGAGAAATTTTTTCTCTCACCTAATATCCTCAAAAAGTGCCAAATTGGCAAATTGATCTGCATTGCTGTTGGTTTCCCATAAAATATGGGTCACTTCTATGCACTTGAACAATGTGGGCATTCTAGCAAATCATCAACCATATTTAGATAAGGCTACAAAACCAGTGCTTTAGTGGTGCCAAGTTTCTTTCAAATCAAAGGTTGTCAGCCACGCCAATCGACGGCTTAGCCATTTTAGTCATGAGCAATGCACTTCTCATGCTATCACCTCCACTTTATAAATGAAATATTGTCTTCTAGCTGCATCAAGAGCCTCCCACATGATCATGAAGCCCAAGGCTCGATAGAAAAGTTGTTGGTTACATTTGCTTGGAGGAATGGGACCCGTATCTCTAAAATGGACTGAACGCAGTTGTTGTTATTAATGTCCACAATGTTTATTGCCAGAACTAAGTGGGATAAGCAGGCCTGGGCATGTACCCATAACGAGCTTTCCATATATAATAGATCAAAGCAACGAGGGCAGTAGCACGACTTCTAAGTTGGTCTGTTCGAGCTCATATGGCTAAGGAATTGAAACTAGGAATCACTTGAGGGAAATGCATCCCCTCCAGCTTTGAGCACTTGTGCAAACTGGCATGAGCAAAAGAGGTGTTTTAGGTATTCCGCATGCTCTAGCCCCAAGGTCACAGACAAGAGTGGTTTCTTCCCAGCAAGACAATAGGCATACCCAAGTAGTAATGGTGCTCTTGCAATCTCTCCAAAGAAAGAAAAATGGGTAAAGCCCAACATTTTTAGCTTGTTAATCTCATATTTTGTTGTAGTTGTTATCCTATTATGCTTTGAAATCATTGAGTTGTAATAAAAGACATTTATTCAAAAGCACCAACCACAATCGAATGTGCAAATGAGTAAACTAATAACTTGAAAATACAACTATACAGGATGGAAAAAATTTATGTGCTTTGGGCTTTGGGTTTTAGTGTATTATGATATGAGAGGGGAGAGGATGCATCTATTTTTGAGAAGTAATAATAATGGTGTTAAAAACGAAGGCAAAGAGCAAGCCACTCTTTTCAAAGCCCAAAAGTAAATAGAAATCTTCGCCTCACAATGAAGTCACCCAAATATCGTTTCAATCGACATCTCCTAAGAGAAACGGTAGCAAGAAAATTTAGAAACATCTAGACTAATGACATACCAAAGGTCTCCACTTTTGAATAGATGGAAAATGATTCGAGTTTAACATTGACTCTGGTCCTGAAATCGTCAACTTCGTTAATTTCTGTAGGCCACATCCAGCTCATGCAATACTTTGTGCTTCATAAATAGTTGATGGTATAACTCACTATTATATCTATCACATTTGTTGGAATCTTCCAACAATATTTGGTTCAATATAGTATGATGTTTTTGCCCAAGATAAAAATCGTTGTGCTAACAAATGTGTTAGCAAATCTTTGTTATAGCCTCCACCCATAGTTATTTATATGTCACTTGTATTCACATACAACACCTTATGATTCTATGCTTTCTAGAGATGCTGATCAAATGCAAGATGAATTTGGAAATTTTTCTGTGAAGGTCTTGCAAAATATTCCAAAGACAATTCTAAATGATCGTCTGAATAATTAGAATATTGTAACTAAATCAATCCAAAGTTTTGTTTGTTATTCTCAATAAACTTTGTCTATAAACAAAATATTTGAAGTTTTTAACATTAATATTCAGACAACATATTAACATGGAGCATAAGCTTGCAGCAAAATGAAATGAAAAGTTTTCTAGTTGTATAAGGAGGATGTAGTGTGGACGTGTTAAAAAACATTTTTAAGACAATCATGAGACTGACTTTGGCCAAACTGGATAATCAAGATAGAAATTGAGATTCGAGTGATCCAAGGATTATGTTCTGTTGAATATAAGAAGGAAGAAGGACAGAAGCAAGTGATCTCACTCAATTTAACTTTGAAAAAAGTGCAAAATTAGTTAAGAACTAAAGGAAGCAAGAGGAAAGCTTGGAAGAGTTAATGATCATCGAGGTTCTCTGTTTTGATTGCTCCTATGATGTTGATGATCTTCAACTTGGTATAGTGTTGATGTCATTCAAGTCATTGTGAGATTGTCAGAGGCATCTGTGTACATGTAGAACACGATCCTTGCTAGATATCGAACATACTTTTCCCATTTGGTGCATTCATAGAGTTTCTCTCATTACTTGTTCGTACTAGTTAAATGCTGAGACAATGTTACTTTTGGTGTTTGTAGCACTGTTGCTTGTTTGCAGTGGATAAATTTGATTCAGATAATTTAGATTAAGCACTTGTGTATATATCATTTGACTTTCCCATAATGATACAATCCAATACTACTTAGTCATGGCTATTGAGCACAACATAGAAAAGTTTATTATACTTTTTCATACTTTTGTTGGGATGTTTTTCCTTTCAAACACGGAGAGACATCTTTTTCATGCGCTGAGCAGGTTGCATTATGTTTGCATTATGCACGTTTAATATGTTTTTTGTACTTATTTCCATGCTATACCATTATTATTTGGCAGCTTAAGCTCTTGCAAATTTTGTTTTTCTCTAAGCATAGAATAAGTCTTTTCTTTATTGATTACTTTGATATTAGTTTGTCATCTTTGTTGCATTTGTAGTTAGGACATTATAGATGATTACTGTTTCCCTTATATTTATAGGACAAAATTGCTGAAAAGGTCCATGAGGTTACCCTTCATACTGAAGACGTGGAAGATTCCATTGACGTAGTTAGGTCAATGAAAGACTTTGGACATTTTCTTGCTGAGGATATGATCAGCGACATCAATAAATCACTGTTGATTATGTCAAAATCGCAACCAAAAAGGGGGTAAGTTCCAATACTTTTTTTTCTTGCATCTAACATCATTGGTCAAAAAAAATAAATTAAACATAGAAATAGTTAAACATTATGAAATGATGGCTATAGAAGTTTGTTAAATTTTGTATTGTTTCCTAATTGACAGAAATAGTATGAGACATTTCTTTATTTATGCAACTATTTAAAAATGCTTCCTTCCTCAGTTGACCAAATGCATGCTTAGGATGGCTTAAAAATTATTTTTTGTTACATTTGAGTTGTTTTGGTGATGTGGTGGTTGTTGGAAATGGTGTTTTGGGAAAGTACTTTTGAAAATTAATAGTTGTTAAATTTTTGTGGTAATGTTGTACTAAGTTATTTGGTTATTTTCCATAAGTATTTATAGATCATTGCATATTGTTTTCGATGTATAAATCAGTAATTTGGTGTTTAAGATAGAGCCAAACTATCATTAATGGGAAACATCTCTTAGAAAAAATAAAATTTAAAAAATTATTTTGATAAACTATACAGATTGATAGGTTGTGTTGAAAAATATGTGATAGTGGGAAGAGGTGTTTCCATTACCCTCCCGACCTTGCCCTCACTTCTTACATATGTTAAGGTTTAACAACCATTCATCTTTTTAAAAATGGAGTTTGAGCAGATTGTCTTAGCTATTATCTTCTGTCGTGAACACCTTGAAGAAAGAGGGGTTGAAAAGTGCTTTTGAATTGTAGTTTGCAAAATAACATTTTGTTCAAAAAAAGAGGTTGATGTAAAAACGTGTTGTCACTAACCACTCAAAAAATTCCCACATGTATAGGTTAAGCTTTGCCAACCATGTATGTTTTAAAAGGTCGAGTTATCATCATATGAGTAGATGGTCTTAGGTATTTTTTTTAAAGTAAGATGGAAATTTTGATATTAATTATGTAAGTATATTGTTATTTATGATTTTTTAATTTGAATGGTGAAAATTATTTTATTTGTGTGATTTTAATAAGAGCAAAAATTTGTTCAGGGTGGTGTTAATTGATTGTGGCTAGAAGAGGAAGATAGTAATCGATAAATAATTTTAGTTTTCATAGGATAATCTTATTGTTACATACCCTTTGATCAAAGTGTAGTTTTTGTGAGTATGAATTCAAATAATTTGTTTGTCCGCACAATAAACCTCAATTGCATGAAAATCGATTTTGTGACTTATACGAGTTGGTCTCTTCTATTGTAATCTTGTCATGCAGAATATCTTGCAAGATGATAGCAAAAAAGAAACAGTATGTCTAGAAGTTAATTAGAAGGGGATACATTTAGAGGATTATAGAAAAAAGATGATATGAGTATAAATTGCTTGAAGTAGATGTGCTATATAAGTCTTTTTTTTATCATTATTTTTTAACTTTAAACTTGTTTACATATTTTAGGTAAAATTAGGATAATTACAATATTAGTTAGTTAGACTACAACTTAAGATTGAAGATCGCTCAATTTAATATCTATTTGATATTTGATTAGTGAACATCTTAATGAGATCTCAACAACACTAGATATGGTTTGTTCACATCAATTTTGGTCGAAGTCAAACTGGTTTGGTGATAGGGGACAATGATATTATAATTATTTTAATTATTTATTAGTTTAATAATATATTTTGTGATTATAATTTGGATATTTATTTCATAAATATCATTTATTTTCATTAGGAAATTAAGTTTGCAAAGGGCAAATTGAAGGTACTCAAAAACCAAAATATCAAAAAAATGTTGATAGTTAGGAATTATAAGATAACTTTATTCATTCTAGAGTGAAATAGATCAATGGAGGACAAATGGAGCTTTGGATAGTGAGCAGGAGGAGTGGAAACTTGGATCGCAACCCAATGGTGAGAAAAGGACAACCTATACATTTTTCTTGTACACAAATGCATCACAATATACATTCTTAGTTATATATTTATACTAAAAACATCAACAGTTTATTTTTAATCCATAAAAGTATTTAAATAGCTTGTAATAAGAATCTCTAAACTAACAATAAAATGACAAAAAGATCCCTAGTTAAAAAATTATGCTAAGATTACAATAGATATAAAAAAGATAAAAACAACGAGACTTATACAAGATCTGTTGCAACTCAATAAAAGCTAAATATACTAAATTACTAAAACAATCCGTATTTGAGCACAATGTCAACCTCTTAATATAGTTTATGTTAAATCGTTATACTTTGAAATAATAAGACCAATAATTAATGAAAAATTTATTTGTTAAACAAGGTTTACTCATTTGTGGATCTCAAAATTTTAGAGAACAAGTATTGTCATGATCAAACATTTAAAGTACAAATTCAAGAACTTTTAGATTTTGTATTGTGTATTATGTTATAAATAAATCAAATGGTTTATCATGTTATGGCACAATACAATTTGAACTAACCATAAAATATGGTTGCTTATAACCTAGATTAACAATTGATATTACAAAGAACAATGGAGAATCCGAAGAAAATTTTATGGCAAAATGTGTGAGAATTTGCATGGTAGTTGATTGAATATATGCTCTTCCCTTAGATTTTTGCCATCATCTTTGTTCAGTATGCAAATTGCATTCGACACTTGTTGACTGGTGTAAAGATATATGGAAATTTCCATTAAATTATGCAAGTTTATTTGTGATGAGGACATCATGTTCGAGAAGGACTTTCGACGTCCAAGGACCGGTCTTGTACAAAAAAAAAAAAAAAAAAAAAAAAAAAAAAAGGGCCAAAATCATTATTCCTGCCACCGCCTCCGCCGCAGCCTCCGCCGCAACTTCCGCCGCCACAGGGAACCGCCCGCCGCCGCTCGTGCCCGAACCGGATCCAGGTTTGCCCGAACCGCTGTGCATGAGTCCAGCCAGGCGCCTACCCAAGCTACCCGCCAGATGACCCGCGACCTGCGACCCGCGCCGACCCACGCCAGCCCGCACCGACCCGCACCGCCGCCGTCGCCACGCCACTAGCCATCCGAAATTTGGGTTAAATGAATAAACTTAATTTTCATTATTTTTCTCAGATTTTTAGGAGTCTATTTGTATTTTTTAGGTGACTTTTAGTTTACCCATGTGTCCTTTAGTATTCCCACGTTATGAGTCAAAATGTCTTTTGTACCCTTATGGATTCTTATATAAGGGGAAGTCCTCTTCTGTTGTAAGGAGATTGGATATTAATGCAAGCTTTTGAGTGTTCTTTGCTTCCATTCTGAGTTCGTGAGTGCTCTGAGTGTCTTTGGCGTGCTGACTCGTCAAAGCTCTGATACTGGGAGGAGGGACGCGAGGTCCAAGTGGTGAGACGCCACTCCAGTCTATCATCTTCCTTCATCGCTCAACCATCTTCAAGTTGAAATTTTTGGTTTTTCCTCGTCTTCCTTTTTACGAGTAATTTCCATTCCTAGATTATTAATTTGTCTTCAATATATTTTCATTCTGCGAAGTGCAACTTTACTATAAATTATATTTTAATTTCAACTGGTACTTAACCAATCTAAGTACTCCCTATTTCTGCGTGTTTGAAAGTGTGTAGCCGTAATCGATTTAGCGACTTCTTAGCCGCTAACGATCCTAAGTTTAGTTAGGATTCATTGGTTGGTGTCTTTTGCATTCAACCCTCATCGTATCTAGGTGTGTGTCCCTTAGGGAGACGGCCCTGCTCTTTGTTGTGCATCAGTCACGAATTTTCTAACTAAGCAAATTTCGTCTAGTCCTACATCAATTTGCTTCTTAAGTAGACTTTGCCTATAGTTTTAAGGTTATTCTATCTATTCTACATTGAACAATATCAATTGAAACTATACTTATTAAGTAAAGAACTAAATTAATAAAACAAAATTTAGAATCATTATTATTGCATGACATAGATTGTGAATCATATGATATGGTTTATAACATGTGACAAAGTTTAGACAACCATATCTTACAATTCAAACATATTGGAGTAGACATAACTGTACAACTATATAACAATCTCTAATATATAAATACGCAAATTAGATAGATCGGAATTAATAACTTATAGAATGAAAGACTAACATTTTGAATAAGAAAACGGAAATCCTTAGGTATGGCAACACCAATAGAAACAATAGATGGAAACAAAAAAACATAACAATAGTGTAAAAATTTGAGGTAATTATTGACTAAGTAATAGTTAGCATCCCTGATGTCATGACATTAGGAATAATTCGAACCATCAACAAGAATTATAGAAACCATAGAAATCCTCATCAAGCCATGTGAATGCAAAGCAAGCCTTTTTTTTATGGATTGGGGTGGATCTAAAAACAACTCTAGTGGCATGCTTGTTGTCCACCCCAAATACCGTAGGCGTGGGAGTACTCCACCTAATTTAATAGGTCACTCTAAAAACAATCAAGCAAATCTGGATCAATCTTTTGTAACTCCTTCAAGTAGTCCATGTTTCATCGAAAGTAAGTGAATCTTTCATTGGACAAAATTTCAATAATATGAATGATGCACATTGATAGAGTTTTGTCCATACTAAATATTTTTACTTTTATATGCTCTCTTTTCAAATCAAATTTGGCTAACAGACTATCAAGTTTTGACTCACTTCCTAAAAGAGGAGTTAAGAACTCAAAAATGTGTTCTCCTTGTGAGCCAATAGATATTAGATGTTGAATATGAGTTCATCATGCTCATACAATAAGTCTACAACATGTGCATTTAGTGCAATTTTCTTTAAAATCCTTGAAGGATAAGCATATCCAACATACAACTTATTTATTACTTGTAGTGCAAGTTAAGTACACCTTAGACTAATCATCACATGATCTCCTTAAGAAAATTTTTATAATAACTCATTAGTATATACCATTCTTTTTTAAGTGAAATTGTTGATATTAAATTGTTATTTTATTTCATAGTTTTTACATGTAATTTGTAAACTATTGAAAATTTGAATTGCAAACATGAATTGGTATAGGAATAAGATCTATAGAACTCATATGTTGGAATCAATGCACAGTTTCAAAAGGCCTCAATCCTACTTATTTGTCACCAAAACATTGTAAGTAAATAAACTCACTTGATGTAACTAAAGACCTCAAATTTTGTCATTCTCTTCAAACAAATATCTAAGTAAATTACTTAGGTTATGAAAATTTAAGTCCTAATAAGATGCCAAATGAACTTTAAGAAATAGTTTGTAACTCTCAAATCTCTTTTAGAAACTATGAACTTATGTAACAAGTGTATTTTTATAATTTATCTAGTACTTAGTTGGGCTCACTTTGATGAATCAATTTTATGAATAAAGAAAAATTGTGTAGTCTCAGAAAATCTATTTTCAACTACTTGAAGTTTTCCTATTAGTTTTGGGCAATCTTAAGAGTAGAATTCGTACATCTTAACGATATTGTGCTTCATGTTAAGCCAATAAAATCAATCCTCGATAGTAAATATTCTTATTGATGTCAAAATGTCTAAAAAGATATTTGGTATGAATGTCCTAAACCAAGAATTCAAACAATGAATTAAAATGAATACCCATCATTTATTCTTAAAGTATCCTTTTGATAACACAGAGATCCCTTTCTAAACTAAGAATTCAAACGATGAAGTAAATGGAATACTCAATTCTATTATTCTTAAATAAGTATCCATTCGATAGCATATAGTTCCTTTTCTAGACCAACAATTCAAAAACAAAAGTAAAGGGAATACCCAATCTATTCTTGGGTTCATAGATTGTTTTGCTTATAACATTGACTTCTTTCACACTAGCAATGGAAGAGGCATTGTTGTTATCTTGCTTATGAGTGGGAATGAAAAAGATTAGTATCCATTTGATTGTATAAAGTTCTGTTTTATGTTGATGAACTCTCTAATAACATTCTTTATATGCTTACAAAATCAAGACAACAACTATAATACTCCCGTAGCCATTTTAATCTCTTAATGGAAACATTCTTAGACAAGAGAAAAGGTGCCCTTTAAATGATGTAGAACTCATTCTTTGAGTTAATAAGAGAATCTCAAGGCAAGCCCAAAAACATTATGAGAGAATGATTCATGAATCTGATTGTGAGGTTTCATCCTTCAAATTTATCTTAGTTTGACTTTGGTGTCACTCTTGGGTATCAGTTAGAGTGAACAAGCTTTAACAAAGAAGAGTTGATGAGATGTAGGTCAAATTTAAGCATCTAGATTGAAATTTTTAGGATATGATGAAGAAGCCAACCAACACAAGTCATAAATTGATAGGCTGTGTTATGGTTTATGAGCAAGCCAATCATGTTTTGGGCATTGGATTATAAAGCATCCTAAAATGTGAAGATTGAATGTGACTTAAAACTATCAAAAAATGGGATCCATGGTTAGGAGATCAAATACAGTATAATTACAAGAATACCAAGTAAAGATTGCAATCTAGGTCATGTGCATAACTAACCTCGAATGTTTAGATCAAGATTAAGCAAGCAAGATCTATATGATAAGGAAGAAGCAAGAGGTTCAAATTCAACTCAAGTCAAACCCTTATTAGATCTCAAAGTTGGGGCCATCAATTGAAAGACCCATAATATTACGATTAGTTTATGTTAAAAAGAATGACCCAGATAAATAATAAGCTTCACAGATAGGTATGATGTTGAGGATAAAATGATTAATGACATAAAAGACGAGACAAATCATTGCCATGTTAGAAAATAATATAGTAGAGAAATCTAGTTATCTTGTGATTTGGAGAGTCAAAGTGCTTGTCCATTAAAGCCTAGATGATGTATCCTGATGTCAAACTAATCAAAGTCATATGACCCACTTTGGCACTTTATGACTTGAAAACTTCATGTCTGGACAACACTAAGTTCAATGTGTTTTGCATGTCTCTAGCATTATGAGAAACATAAAAGAAAAGCACTTGAAAAAGGCAATACAAAGTCGTCCTTGTGTTAAGGATATGTTGCTTAAGACATTCACAAGATGGAGACCTCTTCAATCAATGTTTGAGAATTTCTTGAGACTAATATGCCATTGAAGGCTTCCTTGAGATGGAAATTTCCCTTAATCTTGAATTGACCTTTTGAGATAGATACAACATCAAAGCTTTAGTTTGATTACCAAGGTTGATTTGAAAAGTAATCCAATGATTAATTTATCAACTTTTGGACTTGTAAGTCAGATTATGTTGTAATTGCATCTGTGGATATTTTTGGGGTAATTTAGGAGCTATGCAATAGTAGTTCTATGGTTTGGCTATTCATGGTTATCTGATAAGCTCCCATGTTCATTTACATACTTCATGGACTAGGCATGTCTATAAAACCTAGAACTAAAAAAGAAATGTGATCAAATAGAATTATTTCAATAAAAATAAAACTCTTTGGCTTGTCAAAATTCTTTGTTAATATTAGGGTTTTATTTGATGATAGATCACCTTAAAGGGGGGTAAGGGTTTCATTGTGTAAGCCTTTAAGTGTCATCCTCTTATCTCCTGCATCGAAAGGTTTTGTCTGTTCTTGGTCTTAATCTAGAGTAGTTGATCCATGATTTGTCCAAATTTGGGGCAACATAACAAAATAAGCAAAATCAAGATCTTATAAGAAACCTTTTTCACTCCACGAGAAAACATCTCAATAACTCCAAGGTAATCGATAACAATGTCTTGCAAGGTTCCCGAGTGAAGCTGAAGAAAACTCAAGGATGCCTTAGGAACACGACAAGTCGTTTCAAATGTTGGGTATAAGTGAGGGAGGATCTTTTGTGAGTTGTGCTAAAGTTGCTTAATGCACCTTGAGAAACCTCCAAATGGTAATAGATAAAGATGGCTCTTTTGTTCATTGTGATGGTAAAGGATAAGGTCTTTGGTAGAGTTCAATTGGAGGAGTTGGCCATTGAGATTAGGGAATTGGAGAAAGAGAAAATAGCCATTTTTAATGAGACCTTACCATGGAAAAAGGTAGATAGATAAGAAAAAGAAAGAAAAAAAATACTTATTTTATGCATTTGGAGGCAACAAATGACAATCAAACTATTTATTTCACATCACTACGAATTCTAAATTCAACACATCAACAATGTCACCCCTTTGTTTGTTTTATCCTATTCCCTCCATGGAAGGAGTTCATACTCTCTAGCTCAAAATTTGGAGTTGATGTGTGCTTTCACTAAAGTTGAGGCAATAAAAGAAAAGAAGCAAAAGCCAAATCCTATTGGGAACAAGGCTGCTGTTTTGTAAATGATGTTAAAGTCTTGCAAGATTCATTTGTAAAGATGAACAAACACAAGAATCCATTGAGAACATGGCAACCTCTTTTAGATGCTTGGTATCAATAATGAGGGCTCTTTTGCAAGTTCTGCTATAGTCATGTTAATGTAAAAGAATGGCCTTCAACTAGTATTAGATTTAGGGTCATCCTAGGTTCACCATAAAGGCAAGGTCTTTAGCTAGGTTCAACTAGAGTAGTTTGTCGAGGTTTAACTAGGCAAGAGAAAATCTTCCCTCCTCACCATACCTTGTCATGGAGAAGGGGAGAGGATAAAAAGAGAGAAAAAGAAATGCTTCTATGTCTTTCATTCCCTCTAAGCCAACCAATGACCACATAACTTCTTTGGTGTCAACATAACTTTGATATGTTGACATAAATTGTTGACTAAATGCATCAATAATCCCATTATCTAGCCTGAGTTTATGATTATAAGCTTAATGGTATCTTTGAAAAAAATCTATTTAATATGGGTTAAATTCTAAAAATTCAAGAACTCCAATTCTTTGATCAAATATTAGTTATACTCATAAAGAGAGGTACAAATGCTTAAAATATTAAAATTTAGCATAAAGTTTCATGTCATAGGTAGAATTATCAAGTCTTACTAATCTCCTGACTTAAAAAAGGCAATCAAGCATCCCTTTTCTTAACAGCCAGCCAATATGCACTACTAAAGCATCATAGAATATCTAAAAGATTTGTAGTAAATTATCTTGGATTGCATTTCTTTATCTTGCCAAAGACCTTATGCATAGATTAGGTTCACTTAAGGGTATAGTTTATGCTACAATCAATAATAGTAGTAATCATAAAAATTATAAATCCTTAAATAAGTTGTTTATAAAAGGTAATCAAACCATTGAAAATACCAGCATCATGAAGGTTTTGTAATGTTGGTTACTCAACTATAGCACTTATTAAAATTTACAAGCACTCTTCACATGAAATCACAAAGCCTAAGAAGATGCACTTTATATTTGAATATGAACTTTACAATTACAAATCTAAGTGCTAAATGCTCCTCCTTTATCTTATTATAAACAAAAAAAACTCTCAAAATAAACAACAAAAGTCTCATGATGGCCTTAATCTTAGAATCTAAGCCATCAAATACATAAATGTACTTGAAGTGTTGAATACACTAAAATGCTTAATTAACAATTCATGCAACCTTTTTGAGTTTAAAATTCCATCTTCCATTTATTTTGCATTAGATCTAATAAATATGGGAAAATGATCCTTTATTGGTAATCTATTTTGTGTCTCCAACATCATGCAATTGTTTGCAGAACTATCTCTCTTTAAAGTAATGTAGGGGATTGCATAGATTAACTATCTATAATAATCTATTATTCATTAGCTCCATGGCTTCTAGCTTTGCATGCTCAATAAGGTTCATCTTATAATTTGGCAATTTAGACTTCATAGATCTTTTGAGAAATTTAGCTTTTTGTGTTACACTTGAGTGGTAATGTATTAGATAGGAAAAAAATCTTAAAATTCATTCAAACTTAAGACTATGTTATTTGGGTGAATAAGTTTGAACTGAGATAATAGTATGCTCATTAAGCTCTATTCCCATTTTAAAATATTAAATGAAGTGTATATCATTCTTTTTCTTTTGTAATTTTCTATGCATATGTTAGATCTTATTAAACTTCTTAAGGGGCAAAGAATGCAAATTGATCTTCCTCAAGCACATTTATAGATGTTAAATTCCTTAATATAATATCTCTTTCAAATATTTAGGGCATTCTTGAATTGTCATTTCCAACTAGTATAAGTATTGCTTCACAAATAAAGCTTTTAGAATGAGTACTAGATTGAATGGTAGCAAACAATGCTTTTGAATAGGGATGGATATAGTATTTGCTCGAGAAACATGATATGAATAAGGATTGTTCAGAGTTAAAACGTAATTGCAACATTGAGTTGGAAGTGATGAAAGATATGACAACTATCATTATTTATGATAATCTTGCATGTGCTTTCTTCTATGCTGGTAAAGGTATGACAAATATAAGTTCTCCTCTAATCCTCCAACCTTTAGTTTGGCTAAGATCCACTTAGCTATGCTTTGGTATTGATAAGAAGGATTAAAATTTGTTCATAAGATCATTCTTCTCATTTATTAGTAGCTTTGAAAGGCAAGCTATGACAACATGCATTGTAGTTTGGCATCTAAAGAACTTAATCTAAGATATATTCTTTGAAGCATATTTGTCCCTCCTAGGTTGTGGTGATGCTTACTAGTGGCATTTGTATTGTCATCATTGGAGGTGCTTTATGACATATGGACATAACAAAGGAACATGACACGACACTATGGAGTGACAACTTCCCCAAAATCACATAGAATCATCAAGATATGATAAATAAATTAATAGTGTAGATAATATTTGTAATAGTGCAAACAATACATCATATTTAAGAAATTATGTGAGCATAGAACAAACATGATTCATTCAATAGAAATAAAGAACACTTGATGTACAAAAGCAACAAAACATTTTGACAATACGTTTAGTGAAAGATAAGTTAGCAGAAGAAGAGAAAGAAACCTTTAGCAAACCAATACATGTATTTGTGGTTGTTGAGGAAGGCACCAATGATACTAAAATAAGTAATGATGATGAAAGTAATGGTATATTCAAGAGATATCGACCAACATAGAAGAGAAGAGATCATAGTTCAAGAAAACGTAAGAGTACATGAAGGTTGGAGGAGATACAAAGAGGAAGAGAGATGATGAAAATAATGACATACATAAGGGATATCAACCAATATAGAAGAGAAGAGATCATGCTTCAAAAGAAGGTAAGAGTACACAAAGATAGGTGGTGATACAAAGTGGGAGAGAGAGAGAGAGAGAGAGAGAGAGAGATAGAGCAATTTCATTGAAATGCTTTTTGCAATCGTAGTTGTTGCTAGCAAAAGATCATTGGTGATTAAAAGATAGCAAATAAGAGTGTGGTCATATGTCAACACAAAGGTTAGCAGTGTATAGGTGCAAAATATTGATAGATTTAAGGATGGATATTCTACTAATTTTTATTTAATTTTTAAATGCATTGTGTGTCTTAATAAGGTATCATAGAGGTGAGTTGTGATATCTAGGTATGTCTTATAGAGTCAATGAAGCTCATGGAGAGTCTAATATTTTTTCAATAGTTTTTTTTATTACAGCACAATACATGGCATGTTTGAGAAGATTTGCAATTTGCATTCATTGATTTAAACTAAAAAATAAACTCAAATCAAAACCAGTCAGTCAGTTCACTGCTTGCTTGGTAGAAAATTGAATTGCTTTTTTTTTATTTGATTATACATTCTAAAAAATAGCAATGATCGAAAACAATCATATATATTACATTTTTTTAATTTTTTGGTTAAGTTGGTCCAGTTTTATATCTATTTTCTTTAATCCAATCTAGAGTTCCATTTTTTAATTCTTGAATTGTTCTTCTACTAGCCAAAATCTAATTAAAAACTTTAGATTAACAAAATTAGATTTGGTTTAGTTTTCAATTTTGACTAACCAAAAACATTGGTTTGTCTAATCCCTTAGCTACGCTATTTGAATGCATGCCAATACGCATGGCATCCCTACTTGGCCCCATTGTCAATGTGCCCCACACTGAGATGATGAAGCTTAGAGAGGTGTCTATGGGTTCTTTTGGCTTCCAAATGTTGGGTGTGATTATAAACAAGCCCCATTGTAATCTCAACTTTAACCTTAAAGTCTCCAAGGTTGTAATAGGCATTTCTTTCTAAGCTTCAACTAATACTCTAGGTTATATGTTTAAAGGAGAACTTGAGACAAAAGTTTCACCTTCACAAACTTTAGTCGTTTGTTCTTGAGTCATGTTATATCAACTCAAATAGTTATCTATACTGTCCTCTTAATCTATGACCTTGGGATTTAAAATTGTCATAAGATGTCTATGCTTTTCTTACCTGAACAACTTTCATAATCCTCCCATTAGAGTTTAGGGGTTC
This sequence comes from Vanilla planifolia, assembly GCA_023846275.1. Classification (NCBI taxonomy): domain Eukaryota; kingdom Viridiplantae; phylum Streptophyta; class Magnoliopsida; order Asparagales; family Orchidaceae; genus Vanilla; species Vanilla planifolia. The sequence goes on from CM043870.1 coordinate 2,949,589, forward strand.
TGATGCTCTCCCTGTAGTTGAGAATGGCACTGAGTACTTAGTGTAAGGCTTAGACTCAATGGGAGCTATGTGATATCACATCCTTTAATGTAGTGTCTAGTTACCTAACCTCTTGAACTAAGCAATCCATTTTCTTTTTTATGCATGCTAAGATTTCCTCATGGTTTTAGTGCAGTAAATCAATTATAGTAGGTGTAGATGTCTTGTGATGGTGATAATTAAAATTAAGCTTGTGTGTATTGATTTACTGTAGAACTATACTCATAATGTGAGCAAGGTAAAGAGCCAAGGTTAAATACTAAAAGGTTTTATTCAGAATGTTGCAAGTAAAACATACAATACTATTTGTTGTACCATATGATGCTATAATCACTGTATCTTATGATTTATTGACGATCAGGAAATATCTAGATTCCTTGGTGTTAGCCAATTGGCAAATTTATTGTCACTAACCGTTAGAAAGCTGGCAGAAATTCTATAGTTAAATTTAAAATTTCCAATCATTGTCCTAAACAATGGTGACAAAGATAAGGGAAACACCATTCATGCACCTCTATTCTTTATAGTTGCTTCGATAACAAAATTGACGTAGAATATGGAGATTATAATGCTTTATAGTTGTTTGTTTATCAATAAACTTGTGATAATAATGTGACCCTCTGTTCATAGTCAATGTCATGCACTTCATAATTAAGAAATCAGGTAAAAAATTCAGTGGGTGAAGTTTAAATTTTGGAATAATAAGATCAACAATGATTAAAATTTAATTTTCTAATCTAGGCTGATTCTTGCGTGTACTCAAAATTTTACAAAGCAAGAATTGTCATTTCGAACGAACAACCAGCAATGCTAAGTGCAAATTTAAAACCTACTAGATTATGAATGTCATGCTCTGTTTTGAATATACCACACCATATGTTTAGAAGTACCGGGTGTTCTAGCTTGCAAGAGTTGAATTTCATTGTATGATATGATTTGGCAAAAACATCAACATTATGGAAAAAAGGACAATCTATGCACTGATTTTGATAAAAACTTTGTGGTTGGGTATCTTTCCCTGGGGCATCACAATTCTTACTCCCACTGTTGTACGGTCAATAAGAAAAATTTGTATCGAACAATTGTTTGCTGGTGGAAAGCAATTTGGAGGTTTTCATTAAATTTTGCAATCCTAATTGCATCTTGTTAATAGAATTTCTCCACATCTTAATGGCTACTTTATTTATTTTTCACCACATCAAATCAGGTGAAATTATCTCGCAAGGGAAAACAGATTGTAATAAGTGTGATCTTTAATGATCACTACCGTATGGTATGGATAGCAAACTGCATGATGATGAGATTTGGTAGGTCATATGGTATATTGTTCACATAGTTTTGATCAGGCTTGGTCATAAGTCAACGTAGTCATTTATGATTTATAAATAAGCAAAATGAACAACTCAAAAGCTATTACTTATCAGAAGCTTATGACTAAAATCCGGTATTACACTAGAAGTCCTCATACATGGCAATGACGGTAGTATCAGTGGATTGAAAACAAAAAGGGTAGCTGCAGTGTAACCATTAAACTTGATCAATGAGTAAGTCAGGCCTAAACCTTTGTTGCCATGTCAATGTTCAACTTGTGCGTGAACCTTGTTTGCCGTGTCAATGCTCAAGTTGTGCATGTTTGGCTTGACCTGACTTGTGGCAGGTTTGCCAAGAGTCGCCACTTGCTAGCAAACCTCCCATTCTCAAAATACTTCTGAAACTTTTTCCCCCGTGTCCCGCAATTCTCCTTTTCTTATCCCTCTCTTTTGTTTCCTCTTTTCCTCTTTTCTCTTTCACTTTAAAGGCCTAACTTGCCTCTAGAGAGTTGCCTCTCATGACATTGCAATAAACTCCGTTATGTTTGTCATCTTCTTCCTCTTCATCTCTCCCCTTCCTGCCACAAGGAAATTGTGATTGCATTTTTCCCATTTCCTCCCTGTACTCTAAAGTCTTCTTTGCAAAGAACCATTGTTGCACTCTTCTTTGCCTCTGCTGCAGTCTTTCTCATTCCTATTTTTTTCTCTCTTCTCAAATTTGTATGCGGGCAAGATTGGGAGATAAGAGAGGGAGAGTTAGTCCATGACCACACTAGGTCTTTGATTGCTGATAAAGAAACTCATGAATGCTTACTTAATGCGTTTTCCAAGTGTGTTCCTGTTTATTTGTAAATAAGACATGGAGAGAATACAAAATATTGATGCATAAGTTGTGGGGCATTAAGTTTTGGAGCTTCATAAAGACACAAGTAGTTCCAAGTTGATTGTATACACAACTAAACAATATAGATGACTTATTTCAATATTGTTTCTCAAATAGTTTTACTCAATCATTACGATCCTTAAATTCGGCCTTATATGTCTATAATTTTCTTTATTTTCAAGGTTTAATGACTATCTATATAAGTTTTGCATCATTTGATTTCTAATATGTCAAATTACTGATTTCAAAATTTTACAATTTCTGAAATTTTATTTGTATATTCAAAGCATTTTCAAAGTTGACATAAAAATCCAATTGAAATCTGCCTCCTGCACTGCTGTTTTGGGTTGGTTTGGTGCGTACAGATTGGATGTTTTTAGTATTCAGTCTTGGAACAACTGGATCTTTTATGTGCGGAAAAAAACTCTTTTTTAAGCAGCTGAATGCTCAAGGGTCATCCTTGGATATAGGGTTGTTTTCAAATGTATTTCTATTATATAAACTCTTTTTTTTTTTTCAGAAAAAAAAAACAAGAATCCCAATGTTGTACATCCTAAGCCTTGCAAATCTAGTGCTCCAAAAACCTACATCCTTTCAAGGGATCGATCTTTTTCATTTTTTTGCACCCTTTTCTGTTTGAAGCATGTCTTTGATTACTAAGTCTCGATTAAATTTTCTATTGGAAACTGTTGCGTCATGGTTCTGCAATTTATCTGCTCATTCTTTTTCGTGCCAAAGCGTGAAATTGGAGAACTTTACTTCTTACCATGAAGGATGGAGTTGTAGTTAGTTTTTTTTCCCACCTGTGGATTTGCAAAGAAAAAGAGGATACCAAAGCCAGATCATAAGCCTTGCAAATGCATGTAGGAAATTACCTACTTGTCTAAAAATTTCTGTTTGTTCTGTTTTTTCGTATTATTTTACTGTATTACACTTTAATTGTGACGTGATAGTGGTCAGTTCTTGCATTCATTCATTCAATCAATTCCTCCCCCTTCCCAATCCAAACAGGCACTTGGTCTACCTATGGGACCTTAAGGGGGAAAATGAAAAATAGCTTAGTATTTAGCAAAACAAAAAAATAGCACTTGGTCTACCTATGGGACCTTAAGTTGGGTGATCTACCCATTGATGGGTCTAGTTATTATCTGAAGTAGTTACGAACCAAGAAGTATTATTCGCATCCACAAACGTTAGTTATTGGGGAAAACAGGAGCAATCAGCTGTAACAATCGAATCATGGCAGAAATCCTCTTCTAATCATATGAAAAGCCAAGTAGGCCTGACTCCATATACCATTTGACCTGGATCTGTTAACAGCTCTGAGCATCTGTTTTGGTGTCCACACTGTTTTGATTTTGATTTTGATCCTATTGTTTTCCCCACATTCTTATATACCTACTAACAATTAAGACAATTATTTATTTTGGTGCTTTAGGTACGTTGTTGGGTCAACGTACCTAAATATAGTTGGTACGTACCTAAATATACTTATGATTCTTCAAATTTGATTTGGTTGGATTTTCTACTCTTAACTTGAAATACTTTGTTCAAATTTGTCTTGAACTTGGAGCAACATTGGCTACAATTAGTTAAATGAATGCTCGGTACATCGTTTCCTTAGCTTCTAATTATCTCATATGGGCAGTCAGAAAACTTCAATTTCTTAGATGACTATAGTTGTAAGCTTACACGGGGCATAATCATATTCTACAAGCTGTACATGGGTGTTTCTGCTGAAATCAATGGAAAAATTCAAAACCTAACATAAGATGTAATGAAAAGTGATTGCTGTATCAGACATTAGGAATTTGTGTTTTATGCAGTTAGACCTGCCTTACGAAATTTATCATAATGAAATGGAATTAACTTGTACTGCTGAAGTTTCTGTGGAAAGATGTTTTCCAATATCTTTACTGATGTATGAATCAACTATGACTACTGACGCATTAATTGCCAAGATAACCATCTATTGCATATTGAGAATGTCATCACAATGGTTTGATTGGAATTTTTTGTCAGGCTTTTGTTACCTCATGGTCTTTATTTGTTAACAATTTGGTTGCATGATACAATAATTATAGGTCTTAATTCTGCTAGATGATATTAATTCTTCATTAATAGCCAAAATGCTAAGTCGTTGCCACTCCATTTTTAGACTTTCTATCCTCTTATTCATGGGAGAAAGTTCTGATAGCTTGGAACTTCAAGCAAAACTTCAAACATGTTCAAAGCATCTCTTAGCTAATACTTCCCAATTTCATTTTGCAATTCATGGTTTACTAACTTTCTCCTTTGTATTCATTTATAATCATATTCAATATCTAGAGATAGCAATTTGTACCCTTTCCCGCCTTAACTTGCCCTTAATAGCTTGGATATGCAATACTTTAAACATGTTCAAAGCATATTAGCCAACACTCCCCAACTTCATTTTGCGATGCATTCTTTACCAACTTTCTCCTTTTTGTATTCATTTATAATCATATTCAAGAGTGCAATTCATGCATTACTTTCTCCTTTGTATTCATTTATTATCATATTCAATAACTAGAGATAGCAATTTGTACCCTTCATGCCAAACCCTCCTTAACTTGCCCTTAATAGCTTGGATACGCAATACTTCAAACATGTTCAAAGCATATTAACCAATACTTCCCAACTCAAAGCTCTTTTATGGTTATCCCATTTCGATGTAATGCAAAGGTATCACTCAATAGTGATATCAATCTCATGTGAATCATACATTCAATCCTAAAAATATTGAAACGTTTAGTTCTCAGCAACACATTACTCATTTGATATGCAACCATATGTTAGTTCCCCATTCTATATGCTGTATCATGTAAGCTAAACACCTTGAAATATCTCAAACTAGATAAGCAATTCTTCTAATTCTCCCTACTAACTGGAGATTTGTTAACTTGTCAGTCCAGGTTAATCCAAAACCCTACCTGGGATGATAGCAGCTACAGCTCAGCCCCTCCTGTAGCAGCTAGTTATCAAAAGAGTGGAGGAAACCTCAGTTACTTCTCTGCTGTTCTGAAATCAGCTAAACAGAGAGCCGTCGGCTTCCGATCTCCGCCGACCACCGACCGAGCATCAAAGGTTGAACAATTTGTTTCTGCATCAGATCCTTCAATTCCATCTGATGCAGAAGCCGAGGAGCTTCCTGTCTCAAGCAGGCTTCAGCTTGATGAAAACCCAATTCATCCTTTGGATAAAGATACTTCTCAAGGCTCCAAAATGCAGCATCACTTGGAAGACTATGACGAGTTTAAAAGAGATAAAGCAGCTAAATATGATGCCTGGTTGCAAGATTCTGAAGAACACTTACAGGTCATTAAACCTGGTGATCTATGACAGCTAACTCATTTTTTTTTTTTTTTTGGTAAAAATCCTTTTGTGATTCAAACCCTAAACTGGTTTGTGTTGAATATTTCTTTGATGTGTTTTATTAATTATAATAAAAATTCTACATGTTTGCCCATTCTTTGTAAATTATGTCAAATGTTTGCTTCACTGTTTACTTCTTGTTCTATTAAGAAGAATGGTGAGCTAAGTGACTCAAGCATTTACTTTTCACTAAGTTTTGGGGAAAAAAATTAATTATTATTTAACACTTATAGTTATTATAATATTTATTTTATTATTCTCACAAAAAATAATTAAAAATAATTTTATTTAAATATAGCATTCTAACCGTAATTTGTCAAGTGTTAACATGTTTTAATTATACATTGTGGTTATGCTAATCTTATGTTTTAATTAACTTAGCAAAACTTAATTTTTTTTAATATATATTTTTAATATTTTTACTGCAAAAAGACACCTTTTATACATATGATTATTTTTTTTCTTATAAGATGCATTTTCGTTTCTCCTTGTCAATTGGTCCATTCTCGAGATGAAGCATGGCCAACCTGAGGCCGGGGCAAATGCTCCTCCAAGCTCGCGTCATCTTTATCTCCCGGTTCCCCATCAAGTCCACTTCCTCTCCCTCCCCACCCGCCGTGAACCTCTCCAGCTTGAACTCCTTTGGCTTCTCCCAAGCTTTCTCATCCCATTTAATCTCCGACACCAGGAAGGTCACCGTCGCGTTCTTCGGTATCATGTAACGTTCGAACTCCGTGTCCTCCGTCACCGAGTGGCTGGTGGCGGCTAAAGCTTCCATGATCAACGCCTTCAGGCACGGCAACTTACGATAGTCTTCGCTCCACGACGCTCTGCATCTCATCTACTAGCTTCTGCTGGACTTGCTGGTGCTTAACGAGCTCCTCCATTATCCTATGACCTTCCTCCGGGAGCTTTATGCCGAGGAGGGAGTCGACATAGGAGTGGACGAACCTTTCCTCCGAGCTCTATTTCTGCTGACGGCGAGCTCTTATCAGGGGAACGAAGAGATTGATCTGCCTCTGACTCAGCCGCGTCATCGTCTTCCACCTCCCGTGGAAGACACGTTTCTAGATGCTCGGCAGGAAGGCGAAGAGGCTCATCTGACTGAAGTACCCGAGAAACTCCCTGCGCGCGGTCACGATCTCTCCAATCTCCTCCTCCTCCAGCTTCTCCCGGAAGCACATGAGAACCAGGAAGCTAAAGATGGCAAATTGGAAGCTTTCCATGGCATCCACGGCGCCGTCATTGGAACCGTTTGCTCGATCTCTGACTCGGGCACCCACTGGCGACCGGAGGAGAAAAGGCGGACCTTTGCTGGGTGGACGATCTCCGCCACAGGGGACCATAGGAACCGGAGTTGATGTTGTGTCGGTTGCCGGTAAGGAGCTGACGCGTGGCGGGGAGAGGATCAGAGCGGTCGGCGAAGGTGGCCCCCTACTCGACGAGGGCTTTGTGCTCGAGGTACCTGTCGGAGATGAAGACAGAGCGGTGGCGGCCGATGTGGAGGGTGATGATGGGGCCGTACCGAGCATGCAGGTCGCTAAGGAAATTGTGGTCGATGTTGGAGACAGATCGCCACAGCCAGAGAAGGTTGCCGAGGATGAGAATGGCCGCAGACCCGGGGGTAGAAGAAGTAATCTTTGCTTCTTGAATGGGTGGAGGAGCCGACGATAGGTAGTATGAAGGAGATGAGGAAGATGAGCTCCATAGTGGGTTTGTTTGATTCGCATTTGGTTTCCAACTTACTACATTATATTTTTTTTTTTGATATTCAACTTACTACATTATATTGATGATTTGAAGATTTAGAAGACAAATCTTTGCTAAAAAAAAATGCAATTTATCATTCCAAATTAGTCCTTTAATTGAAACCTTGGTTCCAATCATCCATGCTTAAGAGAAAAGCTTCAACTATCTAGTATTATAAGATGAAAAATGTGACATCCAATCTATTGTGTATTAGATCTTTGGCATAAATAATAGAATGAGTATGAACTTACCTTCTCTTAAGGATATTGAATACAAAACAACAAAATTTTTTTTTAAAACAATGCATTTTTGGCATCAAAAGTGTTGCGTATCTTGGGAAGGCACGTAGACATTCACATGGTAGGTGATCGAATGACGAGATAGAGAATAGCCTTAAAAATCACGGGTGCATTCAAGTTAGCTAAATGGGTTTTCTTATGCTTTTTGATTTCAATATGGTATTCAAGTTGATCATAGATTCATGATGGGCTTTGCAAATGTTGTCTAATAAAATTATATTGTTTTAGTACTTCTATAGATTAAAGCAAGCATTATGATCATAATTGTAATCTAGTTTTATAGGTACATTACATCATTGTTACATTAAATGAAGTCATTATGTTGATTAAGTTGTTTTGTACTCGATGCACCATGGTTACACTCTATATATTAGAGGTAAGTGCTTTACCCAAAAATTGACTATTATTTAAATTTTAAGTCAAATTCTAATTTGAATCTAAGTCATTGAGTTGAATTATGATTCAAAAGTTGGGCTAGAACTACATTGTAAGTGAATATTAATAACAAACAAATCAATCTCATGTGTATCATATATTGATCAACTCTATGCTAATGAATTTATAAACTTATTTTGATTAAAAATTTAATAAATGATTTATGTTTTCTTATGTTTAGTTTGTGTTATACCTATTATTTTATAAGAATATTGGAAAAATAAATGATTATGTTATTTTACTTATTTGTAATATTTAATGGGTGATTTGATCAAATTTTAAAGATTAATTTAAGGGATTTCAACGGGAATTTAACAGAAATTTGCAAACATTTAGTAATAGTTATTGATCACATGTAGATTATTCTATAATTAAATGATCTTTAGTCAGAGAGTCATGCGTGGCAATAGAAATTTGGAGTTAATTATTATTTTTTATATTATTTTGACTTTGTTTAATTTCAAAATTTGATACAATGTTATTAGAGAAAAAAATAGACTTTTGAGCTTTGAATTATTCTAATATTATAAATAATAATGGTAAAAAAAACAATCATATTGATTAAAGCCTTGGGAGATTTAAAAAAAATCAATATAAAAAAGAACAAAGATGGAGGTTTAAAATAAAGTTATAAGCAAGTTTTTTAATTTAAAAATTGGCTCTATTGGATAATGTTATCATTAAAAATGAATTTAGAAAGTTATTAAAAAAATAAATACGTTTATATCAACAAAGAAAATATAATTTTTAACTTGAACTAGTGACACGAGCATTTTTAGTCTTCTGTTCTATCAATTGAGTTATCTTGACCATCATTCTTGCAAAATACTTGTATTTACGTTAACAAAAAAAAATAAAAAGTCTTTAATCTCATAATTTTTTAGTTCTTAAAATTTCATTGTGAAATGTAAGGATAACGATATGTATGAATGATTCAATAACAGAGATTTCAAACAAAAAAATAGTTAAGAATGAATAAATAAAAAGAGGGATCTTATTGGTAACTTGAGTAGGTTTTTGTAATGTTTGATAAAAAAAAGTTAAAAAAGAAGAGTAACTCTTTTCTTTATTTGGTGTAGCTTATTGAGTTAGATAAAAGAAAACTTTCTTGAGTTGTATGCATTGTGTTCAGGAAAATCTTATATAGGAACTTATCTCCATATATATATTGGCTAAGCTCATAACTAAAAATCAACAAGCAAAAGATTCTAGATTTATGAACATATAGACCAACATATAAGTCATCATGCTTGCATATCCATCATTTAAGTCTCCAACAAATATGCAAGCACACATTTCATACTTGTTTTTCTTTTCCAATGTGATAAAAATAAAGTTATATAAGATCTATTTCTTTTCATTTTTTTCAAAAAGGTATTTACATTGGTTTGTCTTGGTATCGTGTTCATACTGTTGTATTGAATAACATTTTTGGAAGCTCGTCATCTTGATGATAAATGCTTCATTTGCCTCGAAATGACCTAGGATAACAAGAAAATCCCAATTTAATGGGTCTTTTGATACAATCAAATAGATTTCCACAATGATGCAATATTCTAAGAGCTCAAACTATGTTATTGAAGAAATTCTCTTATTTAGTTCTAGATCGGAGGCCCTTTTCCCTTCTTCAAACTCTTTTAGATTGACAAGTTAGATAAATCAAAATCATATGATTCTAATCGATCAAATGGTCCCCTTTGATAGAATGATTCTAAATCAAATGATTCTGATAAATCGAAATTGGATGAGTTCAATAAATCTAGATATTGATAACAAATCTAGAACATTAGTTCAAGTGGGAGACGATAAGATAGGAGGTGGATCTCTCGAAAATGAAAGAGTTCATGGTGGTGATGAAGCATTTGCTTCGAGGTCGCTTGACTCCAAGTTTGAAACTTTTGTACTTTGACACATGAACTTCACCATTTCATATAAATACATGTATTTTGTTTTGTTTGTGTCAAGATATTTATACTCTTATTTTATGTTTTAAAATAATGGTATAAAATGAATGTTCAATTTTTGGTAAGATTTTCACGACTTTATTTGAAATAATAGTTATTAAGTTAAAATAATAATAAAAAAATATAATTTTGTATATAAATATATAAATTTATTATGATAATAATATTGTTAATGATTATTTAATAAAATAATTGATATTTTGAAATAACAAAAGTGAATGTTTGATATTTTTTAAATTTAAAGAATATTTGTTCATAAAATTGTTATTCTACTTTTATTATGAAAAAAATATATTTTCTTAGAAATTTTTTTTTTTAAATTTTGTTCTATTGTGAAGAATTTAGTATTATTTCACAATTACAATGTTAGAAGTATTTGAGTGTCACATCTCACTTTGCTATTTCCTTTATTGATATACAAGTAACAAAAATATCGAATTATATCAGAGTATGCAAATCTTGAGAATAGAAGGCCACTAATTAGGTATAAGTAAAGATAAAAGTACATCTACATCAATTTTTAAATAAAATAAACAAAAAAAAACTATGACAATGCATATGCATGTTTCAAATACTATCTACAATCACATACCTATGCAAATGTCTATATATATATATATATATCATATACAACACTCATCATAGAGCTAAAATATAACATTATAATCTTTTTGGTGAGATATTGTTCTACTTCAATTAGATATTATTCTTGTTAAGGGATTCATTCTTGTTTTGACACTTATCCCAAAATTATCTTAACTCTAATGTGCTTAATCATACAGTTTTATAAGATCTAAGCTCAAGCTGTCTCCAAATAAAGTATTATTATTTTAAGGTTTATAACTTTATTTATAAAGTTTAATATCTATTTTTTTTAGTTGATGCAAAACTTATTCATCTTTGTACCTCTAGAAGTCTTGTATATAAGCCTCACTTTCATTAGTATATTTTGTTGCATTTTCACTTGTGTATATTTGTTCTCTAATTACATTGAATGTTTTATTAACTCATTCACTTTTAAAGACTTATGGCACATCCATTATGTTCTCTTAGCTTTGTGTGTGTCTTATCGTGATTTATAATGCAAATATGTAATGAGCTTATAAAATACAATAAGAAATACTTGATAAATGATGAAAGAGTAATAAACAAATGTACATGTACTTAAGAAGCTTGTTATTAATGTACATATGCATATCATGCCCATCTATGCAACTTATTTCTTTCATCATATAATAATTCTCTTTTTCATTATTTTTTTTAACATTTCTCATATTTCTTATCTTTTCATATTTTTGAATATATGAAATCTTGATTTTTCTCAACTGATCGTTATCTCCACTTCATGAGATCTCATATTATTACATGTTTATTAATATTATCACATATCTAAACTTTAACCCTAAAAATATCACAATCGTCTACCAATTTCAATTGCATCATCTTTGCTTATTACAAAGTACTACAATAGCTCAACTTAGCTCATCAAAATTCTGCACAAAATATTAGAAATTATAAAGAAAGATGTCAAATACCAATCTACTTATTAAGATTCTACATAAGTGTTAATAATGACAATCTCATCTTATTATAATAAACAATCATTAGATAATATCATAAAAAAATCACATCATTTTTTTATCATCTTATATGATATCATAGATACAACATTAAGCTTTAAAATCATATTCTCAATTATTATTTTTTCTTTTTATTCATTTAATTTTTTTTATTTTATTTTCTAACACTTCTAGTAATTAAAATTTAATATATAAATATATATATTTTTTATTTTATTTACACACAATCACATGATGTTAATAACATGTTATACAAAATCAAAATATATGCACATGATTATCTAACTTTGTACTATCATATTTCATGTCAATACATTTTAAAAATACATAATAATAATCTATTTATATCACATTTATTTTAATTACTTATCTAAATTCTATGAGATAATTCCTCACACATTTTTTTTTTTTTTTTTGCCTTTCATTTTTTGGACAAAACAAGTGATACATAATTTATCACAGATTCTTGTTTTTCTATGCATTATATATTTATAATTACTTATTTTGTTCAAAGCTTTACTTTCTCACTTCATTTATTTGCTTCTCTCTCTTGATGTATAATGTGTTAGCCTTAATGCATTATACATTGAATTTAAACATAAGGTATACAATCTCTAAAAAAATAATGTTGCAATAACTCTCTCTCTTTCTCTCTCTCTCTCTCTCTCTCTTATATATAATATATTAGTCTCAATATATCACATGCTTGACTTGACATACTATATGTTAAGAAACATATCATACATTCTATATGTGATATATTATACGTAAAATATTCTACATATAAATTATATGATAACATTATATTATATATCCTATACTCAACATATTATAATTCAAATTTTAATATGCTACAAATGAAGGGATGTGAAAAATGCTTCATTTTAACTTTTCTATCCTTTCTAAAATAAAATCAACTCCAAACAAAGTAATGCACGGCTCTTAAGAATTCAAATTAATGACGAACTTTAATATTTAACCCAAACATTCACCGACTTCCTCATGCCTTTTTATTCCAACTCCAGTTTGCCTTTTTTCTTACCATGCAGTTGTTCCTCAACCAACCTCCCTAAGCTATGGATCAGCTTAACGCCCATCCTTAGCTGTAAAGAAAAAAAAGCAATAACATCTAATAACTATTATTAATATTTAAAAAATCAAAACAATTCTAAGAAAAATTTATAAATCATATGATAATAACCTTTTTTATAAAAAATTATTTTAAAAAACATTTTTAAACCACAATTATAAAACTCTTTTAAATGGGGCATTTCACAACAGAGCAATGGTTTTGTTTGTTAATTTTTTTTAATAAAACGGTTCAAAAACTGTATAAAAATACGTTAAACAGGAAGAATGTCGGAACATAAACAATTTTATCTAAACCTCTTCGACATCAAATCATATACAAGAGAAAAAGAAACCCAAAACAACCAAAGGTAAGCATTCAACAACAATAACAGATCAGAAAAGCCATTATGTAATATCAAAAGAACCATATGTCACTACTAACCAGAAAAGCTTCCTGCCGTTTCTGGTCAGTTCATTACAAATGATGAAAGAACCAAAAGAAATGGCCCCATTGAAAGATACAACTATGCTGCCATTTGTTAGAATTCCACAGAACTGTTCTTGTTAAGTTACGAGATACACTAATACAAACACACAAATTAGACACACAAACCACTTGCAGGCACACAGCAATCAGCAGAACGGCACAACATAATGCATTATGACATGCACCTGATGTCGAGATAACTTCACTCGAACATGGGGTTAGTCTTCAAAAGGAAGAGATAAGAGATAAAACACCTTATGATATCTACATTCTCTCTTTCTCTGACGCTCTCAAACCATCAAGCATGTCGCTACGCTCAGACATTAGAAGCCTGAACAACTTGTCTAAACGCTTTTCAAGAAGCTCCAACTCTAGCGAAAGGCATTTCGTGCCTTTGCTGAGGTCAAACATGGGTTCTCCATATCTCCTCCTAGCTTCTTCTGCAACATTGCCATCTATTTGCTTTTCGATTGCTTCCTTAAGAAGATCAATGATTATACCATTCAAACACCTGGAAGATGCATCCACTTGATCCAGTTCCCTTAGCATTATGGGCTTCTGCAATGACAGGGAGCTCTTGAGCTCCCTGTTGACGGTAGCTTGCAGGTCATTGAAGGCCTCGGACCATTGGAAATCGTTTAGGACTTGCAGGACAAGCAATGGCTTTGAGCAGCCTGAAAGCTGCGTAAAGAGGACATTGGAGATGAACATCATCACGACCTTAAAAGCATAGAAGGCTCTCATAAGGACCTTCCCCTTGTCGGATTTCTTGACCTTTGGCAGACAGAGTGTCCTTTCCAACTCCTGCAAGACGGATGGGACCTCTTTGAGCTTTTGGGTCCTCACCTGCAGCTTTTGGGTCCAGTCAGAAAGAGCACCGGTGGCCCGTTTCAGCTGCTCCGACGAAGGAGAGCAAGAAGGATCAAGAATGTGCTGAACATATTTGAGAAGGATCTGTTGCTGCTCTAATCGGGAAACTTCGGATATGAATGCTATACAAAGATCAAGAAACTTGACGCTGTCATTCATGTAAGACTGCACCCACTTATCGTCCCATAGGGAAGAAGGGAACTCAAGATCAGCCATCAAAGTCTTCACCAACTTGCGAGACACAAACAATGCATCTATAGCTTGTCTTGTCCATAACATGCTATGAAAACTGGAGTTGTCATGGGGCTTAAGATTTCTAAGGATCTCCGCCAAACTTTGCTCAAAAGAAGCCTGTAAACCAACCAGCTTTGGTGAACGTTGTGTTCCCTTAGGAAGGATCAGCCAGAGCGGGTTATGGTACCGACTTGCCATCGAAGACATTCTGACAAAGAAGAAAAACTCTCTTAACAGACTGATGCAGACAATAATTTGAGACTACAGTTCACAAAAGTTTACATTAAGTCTACATTTCCTCATGCAAAGCTTTCATACCTGAAATAATGACCTAGACAAAATAATATACATGACATCATTCAATTTTCCATAAGATGGGAGAATGTAAACCACGCAAAGTAATTCCCACCCTAAAGATTAAATGTCTTTCAGTTCATTAGGTTCACAAATCAGAGTAAAGGTAATAACATAGTAAACATAATGCAAAAGTAACCTTGAAAATTATACAAGACAATGATCACTTCAAGTAATTTCCCATTAAGTGAAAAACAGACATCACTATAACTTATTTCTCAGTAAAAAATTTGCAAAAAAAAGAAAAAGAGATGTCTCTTTTGATGGTGTTTAGATATTGGTATTTAGATATTTGCTATAACAATCGTACATGCTAAGACAAGAATGCATTTTCTAAACAAGACTAATCCTTTGCAATATTGTCAACTTTGGTGATAAATCCACAGTTTTTGTTATGAGAAAAATATTAGCACATGAAAAAACATATGAACATTAATTTCAATAAGCTTTCTGAACTTCCATAGGTTGGATTTTTCTTTGTATATTAAAAAAAAAATCATACAATGCCAAAGCTTTTTTTTACTCAATTAATCTTTGTTTTTTAAATTGTTTTGGTGCTTGTGGTAAACTATTTTAGATTAAAATTTAATTTTTTTAAAATATATTGAGATTATGTTTTGCATATGCACATTAGAAACTTATTTAGTTGTGTGCTTGACAAGTTGTTGTTTCATTTTCCTGTTTATTCTAGAACTACATGTTTCCCTTCTGAAAAACTATAAATTATTATATTATCTTTCAGGGTCATATTTTTATTTAATTTAATTTAATATTTCAATCAATATAAGAGATGATATTTAGAACTACAACTTTAATTTTTAACATATAATTTATAATTATATTTTTAGAAGTTGTAGAAATAATTAATGTAAATCAACAGTGAAACACAAAATTAATCAAACTCCAAAATTAGACAAATAAGGACTAAAAGATCTAAATATAGACCATGAATCAAGATTATCTCTAACGAATATCCCAATTACTAAATTCAGTGGACGATCTTTTTACCAAGTCCAATGTCTAATAGATCTAAAGCCCAACCAATATTTAGCTGATTAGTAAATCAATGCATAAAATAACCAATCAATTATGCCATACATAAAAAATTTGTACAAGTAAAGGATTTAACCAGAGCTATGCACTGAGTCAAAAGGATAAATGTTCTACGGCCAGAGGGAATGAAGTATATTCTAAAAATTTGGTCATCTTTTTAACAATTTGCCTAAGTTATAGAAAACGTGATGAAAGCCCTGAAAATGAAATAGATACCCTTCTTAGCACCAGATCTGAAACCAGAATAACAAGCTTTATCTTATTCAGACAGTGCAGATCATATAAAGAACAAAAGAATCTAGATCTAACATTCGACAGACTTCACAAGAACATATCATCCTCAATCAGACAAGATTTGCGCCATCAGGAGATGTAAACCTCCAAAAACAAACAATAAAAATACAAACACAGGGTTATATCAAACATCCGGGAATGCCACGTGAAATAAAATCAGAAACCCTAGAAATCACTGGAACACAAAATATCCTATTAGCTTTTGTACTAAAGAGAACTCATCTGTTAGCAAAACTAACACAAAATCGACAAGAAATTCTAACCTACGATGGATTGATGTATAACTGCGGAGCGGTGATCTTAATCCAAGAGCAACACGCTAGTGTTTCGAATACAGACCGTATTAATCCCTCTCTTCTCGCCAATTTAAACACGGATCAAAGGAAAAATCGTAGAAAGAAGAAAGGTACCAGATCACAAAAGTCCCAAAGAAACTGTGGAAACTCGGGTTTCGATAGAGAACAGCTCAACACGCGGCGTCTTCATTGACGCCGGCAAATGAAGACATTTCTCGGTGGAAGACTCTACCGTGTACCAATCAACAACATTGTCAAGAACACGAAACAAAATACTTCACCATCAAATGACTGCCACGTAACTAAAATGTTTCATCTTTAAATAAAATATTAATCGGTGCTTGGATAATGCTCACTTTTCAAATTTTGATTTCGTTTTTCATATTTAAAAAAATAAAATCTGAATTATATTATTAAAAAAATAATTTCACTTGAATAAATTTGTTTTTTTTTTCAATTTTTTTCTGTTTTCATTTGTAAATACGTATAGTAAGCTTTTTCTTTTTTATTAGAACTTTTTTTTTTTGATGTATTTTATGATTAAAAAGTGTTTTCTAAAAAGAAAATAATATGGCTTGGAGAATATAAAAAAAAAAATCGCTGAGCAGGCTAAGGCCCATGGCCAAAAAAGGCCGTGGGCCTTCAGGAACTATCAAGGTTGGATCTTCTAGAACCGTCTAATCTTCTCTACATTTCCTTTTCCCGCTGCTTTTGGACATAATACGGTCATTTTTCTCAAAACCTTGGCGATCTCAGTTCGTCTGTTAGCTGCTCTCTTCCTACAGAAATGGCCGACGATCTCATGGGCGAGGCAGCGTCGTCGTTAACGCGGTCTACTCCAACAATGAGGGATTCCTCCAGGAACTCACCAGCTAGTCGTCAGATGTGAGTTTCAATTTTATTCTCAGCTTCCGATTTCGGCTGTAGGGCATTTTGTGGTGGGCTTAGGGATTGTGTTGGCTCTAGATAAGTAAAGGTACGAGAGTTCGACGGGCAAGAACAAGCTTGATGCGCAGATGGAGCTCTTCATCCGGCTTATGCAGGATAAGTCGATTAAGGCTCTGTCCATTTTCGACAGTGGGATTGGGATAAACAAAGTTGCTAATGGATCTGGGTGGTTTCTGTAAAACGTGTTCTGATTGCTTAAGATGTTGTTTCATTAATAGACTTTTAGATTTTAATTGAGTGATCGAACGAAGCAAGACATTGTATTGTAATGCAATGTGAATTCCTTTTTATATAGAATGTGAAATAAATGTTGGTGTTAAGTGCCGTTAAATCCTGCATATGCATTGGAAAATGTTTAAGCTGATCCGATATTGGTTTTGCTTAAAGATGGTAGCTTGCAATCTTTGCTATTATTTCGAAAGGTGCATATTGGTTTTCAATTTCTGTAAAATTTTCATTTTTGATCCTGCAATAGATCACCGGACAAGGAGAAGGACAAGAAAAAGAACAATAAGATGAAGCAGGTGTTCCATGAATGGCAGCTCATCAACAAGCAGGAGCCTATCTGGCTTGGGAAGACAGAGGAGATCACTAAGGACTATACCTCGTTCTACAAGAGCCTGACCAACAACTGGGAGGACAACCAGGAAGAAGATGAACAACATCAAGCTCTACGTCCGCGGAGTCTTCATCATAGACAACTGCGAGGAGCTGATTCCTGACCACCTCGGTTTCATCAAGGGCGTCGTTGATTCCGATGACCTCCCTCTCAACATCTCCGGCGAAATGCTGCAGCGGAACAAGATTCTTAAACTGATCAGGAAGAACCTGGTGCAGAATTGCTTCGAGCTGTTTGCTGAAATTTCCGAGAACAAAGACCACAACAAATTCTACGATACTTTCCAACATATCGAGCAAGAAGACGATAGACATCAACCCCCGACAATGGATGGCGGAGAAGCCGAGAACTGTTACCGGATGATCCGAATACCTCTGCGGATGAGCATGTCGGTGATGAGAGCAAGATGGAGGAAGTTGATTGAACTTCCACTGTGGACCACTGTCTTAATTTCGATGATCTCTGTCAAGAAGTTGCAAGGGCGAACAGTCAAAACCGTGTCATCTTGGCATTTACTTGGCCCCATATTTTAAGTTTAAATGGAATAAAAAATTTTATTCCATGAAAATAATTTTTTTATAGAAATATATCAATTTTCTGTTGTAAAAGCTTATTTTTATCAATTTTTTTAAACAAGAAACGATTAATAAAGTATTTTTCTAGTAAGTTATTTTTTTAATCGAATTTTGAATGGCCATTCATATGCATTAACGAGTATATTCTTGTTGCCCATACTTCTAATAAAAAGTATAATGACCTTTTTGTCCTCACAACAAACAGGTACATAAAGCTTACCACATTTAATAATAATTTACGAATAATACGACTCGATAAAATATACAAAAAAAACTTTATATGGAAATATCTGAAGCAAAAATTCCAGAAAAGAACAAAATAGTCCTTTCCATCACCGAAAGGCCGGAGGCTTACTCCAAACCGCCAATGGCGAGTACCGGATTTCACTGCAGAGCATCTGTCGGAGAAGAGGAGCGGCGGTCCTCGTGCAAACGCTTGAGAACATCTGTTCTACACCGCACAAATCTATGGAACACCTCCCTCACCTTCCTTTCCAAGGGACCCAACGCTTCTTCCAGCCTCCTGCTTGCATCCGCAAGCTCCTCTGCTGCCTCCCCTGCTTCATTCCCACTGCTCAGCATCTTCATAGCTTTCCTGCCGCTCCTCTCCACTGCCAGAGTCTCAACCAACATCCCCGTCGTCGCCGCCCCCGCCGCGACCTTCTCTTTCATCGCCGTCCTGAGCTCCTCCGCAATCCTTTCCTGGAGTGACGACATGGGCGCGGCCCATGGCATCTGCCGTGCAGGCGGAGGAAGAGGCGGAAGCGGCGGAACTGTCCCTACGCTGCAGGAGAACGCAGTCACCATCGCCCAAATGGCGAAACGCAGAAGGAATCTGATGGTGATGACTGCGACGACGAGCACGGCGGCACCGCCGGAATCGTTGCGAGGGGTGAGAATTCCGGGTGCCACGGTGTTCAGGTGGCGCGCTGCGGAGCAGATCTGGCACACCCTGCGGCAGGTCGAGGACGAGGAGTCGAGGCAGGAGCAGTCGGATAAGAGAAGCTTGGAGAGGGCTCTTCGAGCGCGGCTGAGCTGAGGGGGAAGGGACGGTGGGTTTGGGCGGTGGAGAGCGGTGGCGGCTATGTTGGCGTGGCGGTTCCAGTGGCGGAGGGATTGGAGGGAGCGGGAGACAGCGTTGCAGAGATCAAGCGTCTTGATGAAGCCGTCGAGGAGGTCGTGGACGCCGCGGTCGAGAGGGGGGCGGGATATGACGCCAAGTTTTCGAGACAGGACGAGGAGGAGGAGAGATTTGAAGTCGGATTCGCAGGTGAGAAGGGCGTCGAGGAGCTTATGCAGAAAGGGCATGGAAAGGACGACGGAGGCGGAGGAGGAAGGGTGTGCGTAATCGCGATCGGAGGAGGCCGCCGGGGGAGGAAGAAGGGATTGGAGGGAATCGGCGAGGTGGTAGTGGAGGAGAACCAAACGGTGGAGCTCTTCCTCGCCGGAGAGCTCCAAGGACCCTACTTGGTTGCGGCGGAGTCCCACGCCGGATATGGGAAGGGATGGATTGGGGATTGCCGTCGACGACATGCCGCCGACGCTGTCCGCCGTCGTTCGCATCGGGGAGGGAGAGAAAGAGACGGAGATAGATAGAGAGAGAGAGAGAGGGCGAGAGAGAGAGAGAGGCGGAATGGAATTGAATTCGTGACGACTTCTTTAGGTACGAGTGATGATGTGGCGGTTTGTTATTTCAGCGTCCAAGTAAAGACCGGCTCTTTAGAGGCCAAATTTTTAAATAAATATCTCATTAAATAAATTATTAATAAAACTTGTTTTGATATGTTGTTGCATATTAAATGGGGCTAATACCACTATTTAAAAGATAATTTTTTAAAGCAAATTTTAAAAAAAAATAAGTTTGTTTAATTATAAATATATAGTCAATCATTTTTTTTTTAAATATATAAAATTAAAAAGATAAAAATATGTTTTATAAAATTAAAAATAATAGAAAAATAGCATAGGCATAATACATACTTCTCCAATTAGAGATGAATATTAATATTTAGATCTTGACTCATATAATGTCAAACAATCTTATAAATGCACATGACAACTAGTCAAAAGTTTTTACATCCACCAAGTACACACGATGATTCACACGAATTACTGTGGACGGATCGATTTTGTCAAGTGATTCTCTATCATTTGTCAACTCGATTATTTCATCATTACCTATATGTTTTTCTTACTTCAAACTAAATTGTATCGCCCAACATTTGAAAGTTAATCCAATTGATGTTATTATTTGTAATGGTTGTGTTTCTTGCTAAAACTTTTATTCGAGACATCTAACTTCACTTGCTAAAAATGTGGACATGGTATTTAAGCCATATTATAAAAGAACACATAAGAGCTAATGAATATGTTGAATATCAAAAAAAAAAAAAAAAAGAGCTAATGAATATGTTAATGGTTTCTCAAGTTATAGACACAGAAACTCTCAAGGCAATCATTAGAGGCAAGATATAGAGACCCTGGCACTTGAGACTCGATCTTCAAACTTAATCTATTAACGTGAGCTTTGTCTGATTGCTATAACTGAACCTACATTATCAACAAAAACGAGCATGCTTGACTCAAACAAATAAATTGTTATCAAGCCATCTCTCATGGGTGGACTAATTTGACATTTTAAGTCTATATCTTGGACCATCACCATGTGTTGCCCTCATTTGCAATGCCTTTGTCAAAGACAAAAGAAAAATAAGGGGCAAAATCTAACAATCTATTACCCATACTCAAACTCGAGTATAAATAGCTTCCCTTGATGTCTAATTGGAGACAAGTAAGTTGTTAACTCGAATATTATTATTTTTTTTTTTTATTGAGAGAGATTTTTCTAAATTCTCTATTTATTATCTTATTTTTCTTTGATCATATTCAATTTGTTAGGATCTATTTTTTTTTCTTTTTGTTTTATAATCTTAATAATTAAATTCTTAATAAAATATTCTTAATCAATAATCCCAAAATAAAAAGACATTAATTTTCTTGAAATCTATTCCTCATATCTATCATCAAAGTGAACTTACTATAATGTTTCTTTAATAGATACCCAACTAAATGAAATTGAGCATTTTAATATCTATCTCATATTCATTTGTGAGGGGACACTTAACGTATTGAATACCATAACAAGAGACATTCCATCTTACAAATAAGACATACCTTGTATAAACAAAATCCTAGAAATCATACCTTTATCCCCATGCTTTTCAACTGCTTTATCATCCACTTCTATTACATGTTTATGTAAATACATACATGAATATTTTTCTAAAAACCTAAGAGTCAAAAATAAAAAAATATAAAAAAAAGAATACTTTTTATTCTTATAACTGGATTCTCCATAATCAAAAAAATTCTTAAACATAAGAATCCTAAGAATAATATCTCAAATCAACATTCTCTGAAATTTTGAGTGAATCATTTATACATGTTATAAACTATATAGTTTAGGCTATTACATTTTTCTAAAATCAAATTTTAAATCAACAATATTCATCAAGTTTTTTTAGTATTTTAACTAAATTAAATGGCCTTTCCATCATGAAGTTGTTAGTAAAATAAGAAAACTTGTCAACACTAAAAAAATGACAAAAATCATTACAATGATCAATTGGGTTAAGACCTAAAAAATATCCCTAAGATGCAATGCTTTCTAGGGTTAACTATCTACCACAAAAAAATTATAAAACATTACTCTCACATTACAAAAAAAAAAAAAAAACTCTTTCCTCGTGCTTTTCGCAAGATGTCGATTGTACATGCAACCTACACATTAACTCGAGCAGATGTTACATACAAAAACACAAACAAAAGCTAGAAAGGTTGTCGAATTACTCCAATCATCATTAAACCTACATCGTTTGATTGAGTTCAAGTTGTAAAAATGAAGGATGAAACAAATTTAAGCTGGTTTAAAACCAGTGTTCAAGCTTGATTAGATTACCTTGGAGTATAATAATCAAATCTGGAATATGAGTTAACATCACCACTGCCAGGCAATAGGGAAAAAAATCATGAGAAATAAGCTTAGATAATCCCACCTAGGAAATGTTCTCAAGAAAACCAAATCACTACTTATTCAAATCGCTGAGCTTCTCAAGCACCAAATGATTTTTCAAAAAAGAATTCACATATTATATGCACATTCCAAAATTTCATTAAAAAAAAGTGATTTTTTTCTGAATAACAACTTCAGATTGGTGTTATAATTTTTCATCATCATCTTACCATATGATGCCCTCATTAGTTTCATACGGAAGTGAGAAAACATAAAGAGAGACTTACTCAGTTCATCTGTTGGCCGCCAGATATGTAGCGATGAAGCTTGTTAAGATGGCAAGCCTTCCATTAGCTTAGAAGAATCTTCTCTTGAAGTTTCTCGTTGTTGCTTGATACGATCTCATGAGAAGCCCCAAGCCGATTCCAATCCCCACCGACATCCCAAGGCCTATCCCCATGCCAACACGCACGCCAGCATTAAACCAAGAAAGCTGGCCATCCTCTTCTGTGAACCAGCCTTCCGAATTGAAGCTGTGACCAACGGTCTTCGTTTCCAGATTATACTCATCAGACTCATGATCAGTTTTCTAAGTAAGAAGATGACATGAAATTACATCAAAGACCATAAATGGGTTTATAGCAAACAACTTGAAGGTGCTAAAAACAATTTTTGACCTCATAAGCATGACTAAATTTAATAGAAAAGCTCAGATCTAACAGTTTCCTGGAGAAACTAACTCAATGCTTGCAGAATTGTACTTAGAAATAACAAAAAAGTAAACTAGGTTGCTCCACAGATAACAGAATCATGTATGTAAAGAGGCTGCTGGCTTACAACATAAATTGAAATGAAGGAATATGTAATTTTTTAAGCCTATTGATATGTAAAGAAAAATGTGCTAAAGTTGGCTCACAAAAATCAGCAAGGAATAAGAAAACAATACAACCCAGGAAAGAAAATGTTCTAAACAATGTAATTAACTATTGGTATCTTCATTCATATACTCAATTAGAATACATAAATTGTTGAGATTATTGAAATGATTATTAACTCACTAATATACAGGCTAAATGTCTGTATTCATGAAGATACCTGTTAGATAAGAGATAAGGTTGTTCAAGAAAAGAAAAGAAAAGCACAGTAATGGTTCATGCCTTTCAATTTAAGAATGCATCAAGTTGTTCATCAAGCATACAATGTTTCTTGCCCTTCTATTCCTGCCTTATACATTTGCTCCTCTTCTATATATGCTGCAAAATCCTAAGTATTTTAATCTTATCTTTAGCAGGTGCTAATCTTTCTACATTTCCTGTAGTTGTATAAGTCAAAATTATATTTCTAAGTTCCACTACAAAAAAATTGTCTCCACATAACACCGACATAGAAAAATAATTAAGTATATACTAATCAAAATAAAATTGAAGTGATGCTAAGAAACAGAAGAAATCATTCATTGTCAAAAACAAGTAGTACGTATACCTACACATAAATTGCAGGCCAATGAATCCTACTTAAAAAGTGGAAAAATTGCAATATCAAACAAATTAGTAAAAAAAAAATCAATGTAATTCCATTGGTAATCAAACATAGATTTCTCATGGGTCTTCTTTTTACAGTAGAAGTGATACGCAGGGAGACACAGATGCACGACAATTCAAGACAGACATGAAAAGAGAACTAACAAATTGAAATGACTCAGAAAGCCAATTGAAAGACCTAAAAAATATATTTTTCTCATAGTTTTATAATCAACTCGTATTATGGAGATTTATCAGAATAATGATAAAGTCAGAAACTAAACAGCAGAAACAATCGTAGCTGTCAATCAAGCATTGTCTAACAATTTGGCTGATGCAAACCATACTTTAATAACGTTCATTGCAAAAAGAGAGGGGAGAGAGTTGGTATCATAAAACTTGTGAACAGAAAAAAACAATGCCTTACCGAAGATAAGCTCCTCCTGTAAAGTAAATCCTCCCCACACGTTTTTGGAGTTTCACTGGTTTCTTCGTCCTCTGGAATCGCAACCAGCGCCCCTGGTCTTACTGCCTTCTTTCTCGGATTCAGCAGAATCGTCTGGGTAAGAATCAATGGAAACCCCGCATAGCAGCCTGCAACATAAACCTCAATCGAAGGAGAAGAGACTCCAAGCTTTGGCTGTAGGAAAATCGACGAAGTCATAGACGCGGCCGAGTAGCAGTCCATGCTCCATCCGGTCCCCGGATCCTTATCGGAGGACGTGCCCTGATGGCTCTTGAAGCCAATCGCCCCATTGCTCCAAGGCGCCTCCACCCTTTCAAGAGAGCCGCAGAGAATGAGGTTTCCATTCCCATCGGAGACCTCGAAGTCCACAGCGCCTGCGAGACGGACGCCATCGGTGCTGACGTAGGTGACCTCCCCGACTCCGCAGTCGACGCGGTCGCGGCGTAGGGGGATGGAGGTAGGGTCGGAGACAGGGATGCGGGAACCGTTGATCTCGAGGGCAGAGGCCCTCTCGCGACGGAGATGGCAGAGGACGAGCCACGGAGGGACAGCGCCAGGGGCACAAGGGGAGATGCGGACGTAGAAGAGGCGGATCTCGAACCAAGAAGATCGCGATGGGGCCGCGGAGCCGGGGTTGAGGAGGCGGTAGAGGGCAGGGGTCATCTTGGTCGTCTCCGGAGGCGCAGATGGAGGAGCCATGGACAAAGTCTCCTGAAGAGGCCTGGTCGGATCTATGTTGTCGTCGACGCTGGTTACGTCGACCAGTGTTCCCGTCTTCGTCTTCCTCTTCGCCGAAGCGTCGGGTTAGGGTTTGGGCCCGTACACGGTCTGCCGAGCATGATACGATGTCTTTGCCACGCGCGACGCGCTGCTGTTTTGCGGCTAGTACGAGTGTCCCTTAATTAGGTGAAAAGCTGGGAAAAAATACCAACGGAACCCCTCGAGGGCAGGTTGTTGGAGATTCATATACCGACAACCTGGATACCGTCGGATCCGCCTTGATATCCTTGCATTGATGATTTCTAAGGTGAAACCAACAAAAAAAAGAACTAATACGAAACTGAATCCTGGATTTACATGAAAAGCTCTTAATATAATAATAAATCATATTAAATCAAGGATTTTTCCTTGGTTTTTATTCAATTATTTTTTATATAAAATGAAACTTTCTTCATGTATAGAAAACTTATTTTAATAAGTCAAATAATACGCATAAAATCTCAAATAAATAAATAGATATATTTTAAGTATAATTTATTAAATTATTGATTTAGTTCTCTACCTTAATGACAAAAAAAAAATTGATAAATTTCTATTGAGTCTGATACATAGTTATCATTTATTCAAGAATGACTCTGGTTATCAAATGATTGAATAATCGGGATCTATTTTCTTTCTATACATAATTCATAAAAAAGATCTAATGAATTATGAGTTCAATAGATTCTGTTTAGGTACAAATAGAAAAAGAAATTGTGCCTTCAATATAGAAAAAAGACTAAGAAACGTTAAATTAATCACGAATGAAAAAAATTTAACAAATACATGAAGATTTAAGTTTGCTTTATAAAAAAAAGGACTACATCTCCATTTTAGTTAATATAAGGTTAACTAGATGGTTCAACTATTTCTGGTGGTGTAACTTTTATTAGCGTTAACATCAACAACAGCTTCTGAGACTATGTTGATGGCTACATGTTTTGCCTTTTTTACTACTCCTAAGTGATGGAAGAGCAAACCCTTTCTGAGGTGATCCTGGTAGCTCATTGCTTCTTATTGTTTGGGACTCATGTTTAATTCGAAAGCAACACATTTGATGTCATTCAACTCTTTTCTTCTGTCTTAGAGATGGCAGATCATGATACCCGATTTCATCAAATATTTACTACTCTCCATCCCTCACTAACTACAAACTCACTTAGTATATAAAGAAGATAATTGTACAGATAATTGGATTACAAATTTTGCTATGTGATGTGATTGTACTATTGGATCAAAGGCATTCCAACTATAATGTATGAAACTTCCTTAATTTAATAATACTATAGGTTGCAATCAAACTTTCAAAGAAAAAGAAAAATGACAACCATATATTATGGAAGCTAAGACTTTAAGTCCATTGTTGGTTGTTAAAAGCCCAACTAATGCTTTTAGAGTAATGACATTGATGAATCAAGATTAGTCTTTGACAAGTTCAAACTATCAAGTAAGGGCCATGTGACACAACCAAGCAAGTTTTTTAAGCAATCTAGTATTGGACAACTTGGAAAATCAAGAACATGCATGCATATCGTGAGAAGACTACAAAGGTCCATTATATAAACAGAAATTTGATAAGATTAAACCCTACCATCCACATGCCATGCCTATGTTTCAATACAACTGCTATTTATCTTTACCTGCATCTTTACATTTGTTTGTTGTATCATTAATTTACATATTATTGTAACTTGAGACAGTGAGTCCCTTACCTCATAAGCAGCACCTTGTAATTACAAAGGTGGCCTATTATTCATCAATTTATCCTCTCTAATCCCATCACACAGATTCCTTCTCTTAGTTTCCGTAGACACTTCTCCCTTCGCGTTGCAGCTTCTAATTCCTATAGAAATTAAGATCTTGCTTTCTTCAGGATATTGGTTTCCTCTATGACTTGAGATCTTGCCCTCCTTCTCTCTGTATAAGTTAAATGATCTTGCTCATCTTCTTCTCCATTGCTCAATATTTGCTTCTATTCTCACGAGATCCATATTTTCCCCTTACTTTAAAGATATGTGTGAGCTCCACCATTCTTTCTAGTCGTTGTTAATGACCTCCAACTCTATTGCTCGATGACGATTGATCCAAGTTGACCACATAATCAGTTTGATGATAACGAATCCAAGATGACCATGGGCTAGAAAGATCATGCATGTTCTTACATTCATTACTTCCGTTGTCCAGAAAGAAAGCCATCACAAAAACAGTTTACCAAAAAGAGCGGTTGACATGGAAAATGCTCTGTTTTAGTAATTATGCAACCATTCTTGCATTATACATCTCCCATGTGTAGGTTTAGGCCAGTAAATGTTTCAAGCTCAAATATGAGCGGCCTTGTTCTGCAACAAATTATGATCAATTCCATTGCAGGAACAAATCAGGGATGATCTAAATTTGATACAAGATTCATCAGACCTTGAATAATTGGGTAAATTTTCAAATCAAACCGGATGTTTAGATAGAAAAATAACACCAAAGTTAGAAGAACTACTACGTGATCATTCATGGACAAGGTTTCAATCAAGGCCAATGCTTCATTTTATTTCATCATCAACAAGTGCACCACTTTCATATATAGGCATGCATGCAAATACATACACAATATATATATGCACACAGACATATATAGATATGTGCATTTATTGGTTTTTTGGTTTGGATTATAAACGGATGGGATTGAGGCCAACCTTTGATCAGATCCATTTAATTGAAGTACATAGGGTTGGATTTCTAATTTGGTAAATGAACCAGGAAAAAGATTCATTTAAACATATTTTCATATTAGATCTTGAATTGAACCAAATCGATATCAAATCCATTTATAAGCCTAGACAGGTTCTATAGGAGGATGAGACCAAAAGATTCCATACCTTGCTGCTTTAACCCACATGTTTTTCTTGTAATGGAGTTTGATATAGTTTTCCCTAACTTGAATATTACACCTTAAAGGATAAGTGTAATGCCATGAGCTACCACAACTTCTTATATATAATTACTACGTCAACTGCATAACAGATAAACATTCAGAGAGTTAGATTACTGTTGCAGTTGAAACGCCAATTAAATTGTATTCATGATCAACTAAGATAAACATTCTGGAAAGCATAGAGAAACATATCTTTTAAGACCAGCTTCCTTCAAAAGTATTAACAGGCAACTGCAATGGAGGAATTATGGGATGAACATCATTGAACTGCTTCTTTCTTCTTTTCGAATAGTTGTTAGCATAAAAGTGCATTGAGCAAATTTTGGCTATCGTTTACCCTTTTGGTAGCTTAAAATGCAAAAAATGCTAAAAACAACATCAGAGGTACAATCATTGTCAAACAAGGAATTACCTTTGACTTACTATTCCGTCTCTCTGATAAATTAAACTTGTTGAAAACCGAGAAGCTGGTTGAAATTCCAAAATGTTGACTTGGTCTGTGGTTAATCCTTCAGTGATGATAAGTGACTTGTACGTATATTAACAGAAAATCTATAACAGGATGAACTCACCATCTGAATGTGCCTCCAAAAAATTTTACATCTCCAACTTTGGATGAAGAAAACTGTTCCAAGAACTTTTTTTTGTTTGGTAGCTGTGTCCAGGCGTCAAATTTCAGCTATTGACAGGATAAAAAAACCCAAACTTGATGTCTCACCACTTGACACAAGTGTTCAAAGATAAATACATAGCTAACAGAATTCCATCACCAGTAATCACCACATGAGCACTTTCCATTTGTAAAGTGATGGAATCTTGTATTGTCTCTCAGGATGATGTCCCTCTCTTCTATAATGGAAATGTACTTGATGGCATTGTGACAGTCTCCACAGACCCTAAGATTTTTGAATATCCTAAGAGTGGTTCTTGGAGAAGTGCTGATCAGTCCAAAAGCTATAGCAAGCTTCTCACTATGCCTCATGAGCATCATCTCTTTTTGCTCATCTCCCAAATTGTGCAAAGCAAAATCAAAATCAGGCACATACCCTGCAAGCTTCATCTGCTTCCATAACTCTTCCAACTTTTTATATATCAAATCAAGATGGGAATGAAGCCTATCCCCACATCTAAACTTGTGGACAGCTTCTCCAACCTGCATCCAACTGTAGCCTGGCATCTTCACCGCTAAATTCTCTTTCATCCATTTCCTCACCCTAGCAACATCATCCCATCTGCGCAAAGAAGAATAAACATTGGCTAGTTGAACATATGCTCCTGCATTATGAGGTTCTAATTCGATGAGCTTCCCAGCAGCAAACTCTGCAAGTTCGAAGTTTTTTTGAATTCTGGAAGCACGCAGTATGGTTCCAAATGTAACAGGATGCTGCTTAAATGGCATCAAATGGATCAATTCTACCGCTTTATTAAGTAAACCAGCTCGACAAAAGAGATCAACCATACAAGAGTAGTGATCAGCTTGAGGCTTGACAGCATATTCACCCTCCATAAACTCGAAGTAATGCATTCCAAGATCAAGAAACCCGGCATGGTTGCAGGCAGACAACACTGCAACGAAAGTGATCCAGTTGGGCTTCAGACCCCAACCTTTCATCTCTTCAAACAATTCTATCGCTTTCAAACCATTCCCATGCTGGGCATAGCCAGAGATCATCGCATTCCACGAAACAAGATCCTTCACAGGCATTTCTTCGAACAGCTTGCAAGCGCTCCTCAAGTCTCCACATTTGCAGTACATGCTCACCAAGGAGGTTCCAACATTGACATCGAGCGCAGCGGGAAACTTT
The DNA here is from genome assembly GCA_023846275.1 of Vanilla planifolia. Classification (NCBI taxonomy): domain Eukaryota; kingdom Viridiplantae; phylum Streptophyta; class Magnoliopsida; order Asparagales; family Orchidaceae; genus Vanilla; species Vanilla planifolia. The sequence goes on from CM043870.1 coordinate 2,979,533, forward strand.
GAAATCCACTGATGGATCTGCCTCCCAGACTGCAAACCAGACAAATGGCTGCATGCGAGCAATGCGCTGCTTACTGTTGACGAGTTAGGCTGCTCCTCTTCAGCGGCGATCATCCTCCTAAATAGCTTCAGACCTTCCTCGGCCAGGTCGTTCTCAACAAGTCCCGAAATCATGGCATTCCAAGAAACAGTATTTCTAAACTGCATACTATCAAAAAGCTCCCATGCGCGCTCAACGTTCCCCGATGACAAATAACCAGCAATCATGGCCGTCCTAAGGACGATATCATTCTTATTCGGCGCTTGGGCGAAGTATTCTTCCGCAGAGCTAACATCTCCCGCTTGGATGAACCCAGAGACAATGGCATTCCAGGAGACACTGTTCCTGTCGGGGATGGACATAAAGAGCAGACGGGCTTCGTCAACGAGACCACGGCGTGCCAGACCGGAGACCATGGTGTTCCAGGAGGCGGCATCCTTTACCGGCATGGCGGAAAAAAGGCGGCGCGCTCCGAGGAGATCGGAGTTCAGGAAGTGGCAGGAGAGGAGTGTGTTGAAGGAAACAACATCTGGATGGGGAATTCTGTCGAACAGATTGATGGCATCTGGTAGTTTATCGGGGCCTCTACAATAGGCAGCGAGGAGAGAGTTCCAGGAAACAGTGGTGGGAAAGCGAATGGAGTTAAAAACTCTCAACGCGGAGTCAAGATCACCATTGCGAGCGTGGAGAGAGATCTCGCGATTCAGCGAATGAACAGAGGATACAGCTGCCTTTGATAGACTCCGGCGGGAAAAAAGAACGGCCCTCACGCAGCGGGAACGATGCATATCGCGACCGCGGCACACCGTCGGCCACACGCCGGCAATTCTAAGATCCCAGTTCGTCCAAATTGGACGAATATACATGAAACGTTTTCAAATTTAATTTTATATTTTTATTTTAGCAAAAACATATTCTTTTTAAACCTTAACAAATCAACTATTTGTTGCACATTTCTAAAAAAATCCTCAACAACTTAATAATTATTTATTTTATTCAATATTAGTTGATCAAACAATATCAACATTAACCAAAAACTTAATTTTCGTTATAGTTGTGATGTCGATTTTAAATGATAAATTTATAATATATTATTTAATTATTTCATGAATACAAAAAAACAATGTTTTTGCAAATTAAACCAAAGCATGTCATCATTTAGAAAATTGACTAACCAGATTTTTTTAATGTGCCAAAATTGACCATTAATAAATGACTATTTTTCAACCATTCAATCTTGTACCAAATAATATAAATATTCATTTTTTAATAAGTAAGAAAAAGCTAGCACTACTACAATTTTAAATAAGATTGAGGGGATTAATATTAGTTCAAAGTTAAAGATTTCAAGATCATAACTATTTGAGATCAACTTTCTTTACTATTATCGACCTAAAATCTCACCCGACCCGACCCATTAATTTATTTTTTGGATCGGATTTTGGGTCAAGCATAAAACATCCATTCTCACCATGCTTTCAATGCTTTGCCTTGCTTCATGTTGACATTTTTTAATTCTTATTTTTTTATAGTGGAATCAATTATTGATTCAATTAAGATCCAACTCATTGATACCACTACCAATAATGTACGAACAATAAGTTCATAAGATCTTCATATGATTATTCGTGTCATATTCAATAATGTTATGGATAATATAATCAATATTTTGTAACGTGATGTAATATGTATGTCATCAATAATTAATATCATTTTGAACAATATAGTATATTAACATCAAAATAAGAATATAAGTGACATAAATAAAATATAATATTCGTTATATCAAAATTCTCAATAATATGACACATTTCATGCTTAGGTATGCTCCTTCTTTTTTGTTATGGCTTATATTCTTAGGTTTGGCTAACTCTTCATCCACAAGACTTGTTATCTTCAGGAATACATCTCTCTACCTTTTTTTAGACCTTAATGGTCAAAAAACTCGAAGATTCTTGGTATACTATATTCTTTAGGGTTAACACATCTTAAGGGTTTGATGGTTTATTTCTTTGAGACTTTTTCTATATCACTTGAGGATTAATAAAACCTATAAACACTTTGACATTACTTAGGTTTATCATTGATCATCAAGTGACTAATAACCAACATAGGTAATCAACCTAAATACTAAAGATTATTTGTAGTATTTGCATTATTTCTTTTGATCATGGGATATGATTATGATATAATAAGAAATTAAATCATTAAATATTAAGAAAATATTAAAAAAGAAAAAAAATCTTTCTATTAAAAAAATTTGACAAAAAAAATAATTGTACATGTCGACAAGTAATACAAGGGACATGCAACATGTCTAATAGATCACACACACATTATAATATTCTAGTATGCCGCATAGCTTGCAATGTTGACTTCACACTTGTAACAAATGTGCACTCGACAAAACAACTTGCTCAATGAACCAATGCACAACAGACTAGCATGCAATGTACTAACAAGCAACAAACCAACATTGAATAGATTGGCATGGGGCAAACAACATGCATGATAGATTAGTGATTAGTATGTTAGCTTGCATGACAAACAATGTATGCAAACCGATGCATCACAAATTAATGCACTTGATAAATTAACTCATCGAAGACAACAAGGCAGACCAAGGTGTGCAATAGACTTAAGCTTAATAGAGCTTATGCATACAACTGCTCGAGTAGTTGGTGTGCCACATAAGAAACACAAACCAATCATTAAAATCTTAAAAAAATCTTTGAACATGGACGATCAAGCATGTTCACAAAGAATTATAATATATAATAACACAAAAGATCTTCATTATCAACATAGTCAATAATGCCAAAGCATGATAACATATTTTATGTCGAAGTGATGTCTACAATGTTGATCAAATCATAAATCCACAAGTTGCATGGAAGGTTCTAATCCTGAGCATTGTCTCTTTAAGGTAGCAAATTAATGACTTTTGCTAAATGAATTCTTGAAATTGAGGTGGATTTGCATTAATTAAAAGTGTGAAACATAATGGGTTATGATAAAGTGAAAATGTGACCATAAAATGCATAACATTGGCAAAAACACATCTTATTGGTCAAATGTAGTTCATTATGGGCACAAAAAATATATGTTAAGCAATTGATAAAAATCGTGCATCAAGATCAATTCAAAATTAGCAATGTGTTGTTATATCATTAATGTTTTAAAATGCAACTTTATTGTTAGATTAGATAGATTTTAAGTTCTTGACTCAAAAGTGATAGAATTGGCACAAATCATGTTTCATTCATTATATTTTTAAATCTAAAAATATTTAAAATCATTTATAATTTCATATACTTTAAATCCATAAAAAAATTGATTTATGCTTAAACAAATAAAACATAAAAAGATTTTACAATACTAAATTTAACGTGTTAATAAAAGTGTTCCTCAAATGTCTAAAATGTTTTATTTTTGGTCATTCATCTCTAATTGTTTTATTAGAATTTTTTATTTTTGGATTTTAAAATATTATAAAATATATAAAAAAAGTGGAAAGAATGTTTTCTTAATTTATTTCAAAACATTTAATAATATAAATTTAATAAACAAACATTAACAACCAACTTGTATAACATCACAATGACAAATCCATTCAATTTCATTCTCCAACCTTTTATAATCTCAATGTCGATAACTAATAATATATGTTTGAATTTGTTACGATTTACTAATGTATAACTTATGACTTAAAAAAAATTATATAAAAGAAAATGAATTTATAAAAGAATATTTAACTAAAAAAAAATTTTTAAAATGAAATTTGAAACCTTCAAGTCTTCATTTCATAATATCTACCTAAGAATTGTTCTTTATAAATAAAAAAATCTAAGACATGACGTATTGTGTGAAAACAAATGTTGATGTAATATATGAAATGTTGAGGAGTCATTCAAACTAGAATTAATACAACACCATTTTACTATAATAATAGTCAACCATCTTCAAATCCCTTTGGTATTTTATTGAATGTCAAGCTACTTTCACATCAACCTTCATGGAGAAGTTATCTTAAAACCATTCAAACTATTTCATAGAAAATGTGGTCAACTATCATTAAATTTTATATAAAAAATTATTTTCTCTAAGAAATAATGATTTATATAAAGTTATTTAATTTTGAATGAGGAAGAAGTTGAATTTGGAGCTCAAAGATCCATGAGGAGTTGATAGAAAAATGAGCATAGAAGAAAATTAATAATAAATCGTTTTAGTCCTATTTAGTTAAAATGATACCAGTCAAATCATATTTGTCAAATTCAAAGTCATATGTAACATTCTAAGTTTTCAAAAAAATATATATATATTTTTCAAAAGTTATTAAAAATTTTAAAATTTTTCAAATTCTTCGTGTTTCTTCTTATCTATCAATCTAATCTCTCACATGTAAATTATATGCACCAATTATAGTACTTTAAGGTAACAAACTCAAGCTCCAAGAGTCCTGATGATGACATCATTATCATTGCATCATCGTTGAGGAAGAACTTCTCTAACGTCGTTGTTAATGTTTTTCAAAACAAAGTGTTGATAACATATTGAGTTGATTAATAAAAAATAAATTTAAAAAATAATATTTTGAAATATTATTACATATTATATATTTGATGAATATATCACCAATGAACATTTAATAAATTATTAAACTAATTGATAATATGAAATGAGTAAAATAATATTAGAATTTTTGTTAAAATAATAGAGTAGAATTTTTATATTTTAAATAATAAAATTATTTATAATATATATATATATATATATATATATATATATATATATATATATATATATATATATATATATATATATATATATATATATATATATATATATATTATTTTTAGATTAAAAATTTATTCTCAAGAACTACTTAATCAAATTTCAAAAAATATTTTTATAAAAAATAAAATTTAAAAATAATATATAAAAAAAAACTTAGACTAAAACAAATTTCTCTCACAAAACACACCAATCAACTCCTTTTAATAATTCAAAAAATAGATTTTATTACTTCCAACCAATAGATTTCCTTAAATTTAAATCAAATCATTTTCAAGATTGAAGGACATGTTCGATGTGCCACAAAAGATTAATATCTAATGTAGTGTGAATTTAACCATAAAATATGACAATTATAACATTATCAATTTCACTCTCTTACATTTGTTATCATCACTCATATAAAAATAATTTATGATATCAATAAGCTCCACCAACATAAACACACAAACTCATCAACTTATATGACAATGGAAGCAAAACAACAAGCAAGTTCAAACAATCTTTCCTTTTCTTGTCTCATGCCATTTTCTAACATTGCATTGTTTTTGACGAACTTATAATTTTCTTTTCTCTTATTTGATAAAAATTCATCTCACCTCATTTGTAAAATTCTCTTTTAGTTTGAGAATTGAATCAATGCAATTCTTTTTCAATAATTTGAAATAACTGAGATTTATGATTATATTATTTTAGGTTTATAACATATTAAGAATAGTTGATTTGTTGATTTGTTTTCAATCATCAATAAAAAGATTATTGAAACAATTATCTCATATTGAATGTTAAATATACAAATGATGGTCTTCTTACATGATGGAAGCTTTTATATAGAATATATTTTGAATAACATCATTGTTGCAAATATTACTTTATTAACAAAGAAAGAGTGGAATAAATTATTGAAAAAAGTAACAAAAATTACCCAACATATCCAATCATTCGCTTGACATAGTCTTTACTATTTAGTAAAAAAATCAAAAGAGATGTTGCTAAACTATTAATTAAAATGCTAGTATGAATAATGAATGATTTTTAGGAAATTTTTTAGCATACCATTTATATTTTTATCATCATAAGAAAACAATTAAACAAAATAAAAACATTTGTGTAATACTAATTTTAGCAAGTTTATTAAGTATAAATAAGTTTAAGAGTAAATTTATACTAAAGATTAAAAAAATATTCAAATCTTAACATAAATCTATTGTAACTTTACACATAAGTATATATACTTAGGTTATCTAATATCTATCATGTAGTCTAATTTGAGTCCTATTTAATGCTTTTATCTCAACAAATGATATCATAATTAAGTATATATTAGTCATATAATTTGTGTCTTTCTTAAGTTTTGTTGTCATTATTTCTCTTTGGTGACTCGAGCCAATATCTTTGACATAATTAGAGAGTTCGTGATGTGAATGATACTTGATGTTGTTGATAATTTTTTTGTAAGCTGTTTAATATTGTTGTGTAACCAACACATATCTTTAAGTGACTTTTATGGTGAAATAGTTTGGATGATCTATTTACAATACAAAAAGTGTGATAAAGCACTTAAGCTTAATTAATATTTAACATGATAATTACCTTGACTTGATCAAAACCTACTAGATCTAAAGAGAGGAAAACAAACAATTTAGATGACTCGTCTTTAAATAAGGAATTGCTAAATACGATAAAGATGTAGTTAAAATATTAATGTATAATAATGTGAGGACTTAGAATTTTGTTTCTTTAGTTATCAGTGTTACAATCATTGGTTTTAGAGTCTTTATTATTTTAAAAAATATATTTTTAAATAAATTTTAGATAAATATTATTAAAAAATTTTGTATGATTAATCAATTTTTTTAAAATATTGCTTTAACAAACTTCTTTTATTTTTATAACCATAAGTCTAAAGCTAAACAAATTGAAAAGATGTGTCTATCATATTATGTTTTAGCAAGTTTATTAGTTATATATAAGCTTATCAAACTTTATACTAAAAATGAGAAATAATATAATAATCCTAATTTTTGAACTATTAGGCATGATAAGATATTTTGATTTATTATTATTCAACATGACAATTAACTTAATTAGATCAAAGAATGTAGGCATAATGGACAATTTGGATGACTCAGTCTTAAAAGAAGATATTGCCGAGTACAAGAACGATGTAATTAAATAATTGATGTATTATTAATAGTATAATGACTTAATTTTTTTGTGTTGTTATTTCTTCAAGTTCTTTAAGTTGTGGTTTTCAATCCACTTGTTAGTAGTTGTGTCTTTATGAATCTGTCAACTATTTACCAATTGACCTTTTCAAGTATAGCATTACATGAGGATTAACTCTTGTAGCTTGCTTGGTCAACATATCTAAAAGCAACCTAAGAATAAAGCAATAGTCTTAGATTTGTTTATCGAAGCCTTACTTTAGCAGTTTGAGCAAAAAAAATATTCTTAATAACTCCTTCCTCGCTCTTTCCCTTAAATTGGGTCAAGATTAACTTTGATATAGATCCATCTAACATGGTATACAAAATGGTGGTTAAAGCCAACTCTGAAGACATTTGAGGCTACTTAGGATTGTGCTTAAGGTGGCCATTGAGGTTGTCAACTAGTCTAACACATGCACAATCTAGGTTGATAATATATGGCTTGAGGGTGGCTATTTTCTAATGGTGATGGTGGTGTATTGAGCCTAAACAACATCTATTTGATGAGGCAATATAGTTTATCATAGTCATTATTCGTATTTTTGTTGACTACAAAATTGCAAATGTATAGTGTTGTAAATAATGTTAATAAATTAAACAAATTTTCTTTTATATTACTTGACAAATGAATGATTTGCATAATCAAAGTTTGCTAATTATATTCAATTTCTTTAACTTAGAAGTCATATTTAAGATATTGGGGTGAATTAAATTTGATTTATTTCTCAATTTATGAGAAAAACAACCATCATCTTGTTTCAATATAAAAAATAGTTTTTTAATTTTTGTTATAAAGAGATGTGTTTGTCAAAAAGCATCTCTATACAAAAAAACTCTATATGAAACATTTAAGGCTACTTTTAAAATTATGGGAAACATTATAATTATTCAAAATATGCTAGAGTTTGCTAATCATTAAGACTATTCATATAATTTAAATTCATTAATTTGGGTAGACCATGTATTCAAATCAACATTGAACAATCTAAAGTCTTAACAAATAAAACTTCTATATTTTCTTAGGACCTTCTCCTCTCTCGAAAAGGATGCATCCTTTGGTAGGGATCTTTGGCTCTCTCTCAACAAGAATCCCATGCTCAATTATTAAGGAATTCTTGCTGCTTTCAACGAGGTCTCACTTTTCAAATTTTTCTAGACTTTTATAGTTCATCCTCATCCTCTTTTCCTTTAAAAATTATGTAATTTTTATAGATCCTAATGAATTGCTCTTCACACAACCCAAGCTCAACCTTCAAAGTCTATCCACACTTTTAAGCTCAATGGCATGCCCATTACTAGAGCCTAGCATCAAGTTCTATCCCTCGTCATGTGAATTCTCTTATCTTATTCAATCCATCAATCTTTTCTTTACAATCAAAAGATAGTTATTTGTGATGGGTTTTTAGTTTAAAAATGTTGAAAAATAAGAGTATTGGGATGGTCATATAATAGGGTTCGAATTCTTTAGAATTTTGAAATTTTACGTTATATTTCTTTGAAAAGTTGTATGTCATTAAAAGAATATACAACATTTCGAAGAAGATATGAATTTCAAAAAAAGAAAGTGAGATGAGAAATAAAACATAAATTTATTAACTTTTCTTATATAAATATAATTGATTTATCAACTATATATTAACAATAATTATTATCGAACAAATATATCATCATTAAAATACAATATCATTTTAAAATCATATCATTATAAGAAAACTATCAACACTATGACAAATATCGAATCATCATAATAAAATCATATTATCACAGAAAATAAACCATATCACAGAGTTCTTAAACACTTATATACATGACATATATATAATAGAATCCACAATATTATCATTATCTATAAACAATCTATGTTTAGTTCTCAATATATATTCTTGTATCTCTAAATATCCCTACTCAGACTATATATTTATAATACAAGTAGGAGAGTGAGTATAAATACTCAATAGATAAATTGATATACAAATGAATATAAAATAAAATATACCTAATCTTAAGTATCGATGATAATATACATGACATTAAGAAAAGAAAAACTATGTCTCTGCAACTCTATAATCATATAACAAAAGTTTTTGAAATGTAATATCAATATATTATAGTTTTTAATCTTTAAAGTACAACCATTTTCATATTTTTTTTCTTTTTTATAAACAATTTTTATAAATACTTATATATAAACTTGTTTATCAAATATAATTCGCTATTAATTTTTATTTAACCTTTCTTTTCAATTAATAAAGGCCTTGGTTTCTCTTGATCGCTTTTTTCCTCACAACCTCTTAATCTTATCATAACATCTCGTTGTATCTATTATTAGATTATATTGTAAACAGTGGTTACTAAATCACATAATAAGTAATATATATATACATAATCACTATAAACCTTAATTGTTAAATCACACAATAAATGGTAACTCTTGATTATAGTAGGAAGCTCCATCATCAAGGTCTGATACCAGTGGTATCACAGATGATTTAAAGGTGTAGGAATATTAGTACAATGAGAGGGGCTGAGGAGCTGAGGAGGTGGCCACGGCGGTCTGAAGGTGGCCACGGCGGCGTGAAGAGGTGCGAAGGCACGAAGGAGAGGGGGTGGCCAAGGCGGTGCTGAAGGTGCGAAAGTGCGAAGGTGCTGAGGGCGCGTAGGGGGGAGCTTGCAGGTACTGGAGGCTGAAAACTGGAGGTTAGGAGGAGCTGGTGGTGTTACAGGTGCGGAGGCGCGGAAGCACGGAGGTGAGGAGGGGGCTACGGCGGTGCTGTTGCTGTGTCAAGGGAAGGAGGAAAGACAAGCACGTGCGGGAGTAACTTGACACGTGTGAGTTATTTCGTTTCAAATTTGAATTCCGAAGGCTCGGAGGGCAGGCACAGGTTTAATGTGCATGTGGTACTGCGGGACACTGGACCAGTCGTCGTCCTGCTCGGTCTGTGGACACCTGCAGCCCTAAGTATCCCCGATTCACAATGGCGGGGTCCAAGGGTAAGAAGAGCGCCCGAAAAATAAGACAGTCGGCCAGCAAATCGTCGGAAAGGGAATCCTGTACTGGAATTCTTGCGGGAAGGGCTGTGGAATCAGACACAAACTTTGATAGAGTCAACGAAGCCAAGGTCAATGTGGGGAAGACGGAAGCCGATGAACACGAGATAGAATCGTCGAAGGAGGACACTGCGTCCTCAGGCAGCCCTGTGCTGGCGTTTGAATCAGGGGAGGTCACAGCGCTTCTGAATAAAGGGAAAACAGTCACGGGGGAGGCGTGTGGACATGAAAGTCTGTGCTTGGGTGCGCGGACTGAGCTGGAGAGGGGAAAGAGGAAACACCAGGAGCAGGCTGAATGCTCGAGAGTGCAGGAATCAAAATTTACTGATCAGAATGTAGGGGACAAGGAGGAATGCGTCTCTCAGTTATTGGCTAGAGAGGAGGTAGCGAAGGTGAATAAAATCAGCTTCAAGGAGGCTTTAACCTCCAATAACAATAATTCTAGCGGTCGGGCTACTTCATTTGTGCGGATGGCTTCAATTGACGTTAAGGAAAGAGCGGCAAGCCTACCAGACCACGGGGACAATGAGGAGGTTCTCATGTCGTCGGAAGCTTGCTACAGACGGATTGAATTCCACAAACATGACCTAGTCGGGCGTGTCTACGGTAACAACCTCCCGTTTTTTGTGATAGCCCGCGTTCTGCAGAAGAGATGGGGGAACTACCGCAATTTTAAGGTGTTGGATCTGACAAATGGGTGTTTCTGCCTTCATTTTGAATCTATGCAAGATAGGAATGAGGTGTGGTTGGGTGGACCTTGGCAGGTGGCCGGTCAGGCCATGGGTCTGGATGTCTGGACGCATGATTTTCGGCCGGACGACAGGATGACGATGTGCGCACCAATTTGGATTCGTCTTCCGGGACTTCCGTTGATTTACTGGGATGTGGAAAACATCCTCCGCATTGCCAAGGCGGTGGGAGAGCCTTTCTTGCTGGATGGCTGGACAGCGGACATGCAGAGGTCCGCCTTTGCGAGAATTTGTGTTCGCATGGACCTCTCTAAACCCTTGAAACCTGGAGTTTGGCTGAGGGGGGAGTTTGGGAGGCTGTACCAACCTTTTGAATATGAGGGTTTGCCTCACGTTTGTTTCAACTGTGGTCGGGTGGGACACTTGGCGGAGCAATGTAGCCTACGGGAGCCAATGAAGAATGCAGATAGTAATATAGGTGGGGAGGAACCGGAGAAGGCACCAGTAGCGAAGGCCTCAATGCCAATGAATACCAAAAATATTACAAGGGAACTCACGGGAGGATTCACTGGAGAAAGGATGACTGAGGACAAGATCATGGAGAACGAGAGACTAAATGCTTGCTGTGGGCCTAAAGAAGGAATTGAAACTCCCGGGTTTCAAACGCAAGCGGGGAGGCCGGAGGAGACCGTAAGGCAGGGAACCCTTGGACCATGGATGCTTGTTGCTCCTAGACGGAGGAGGCAGGGTACCTGGGCGGCTGTGCAGAACCGAAACACATACCCGAGCAGTCTCTCAAGAGGAAGGCAAGCTAAAAACATGAATCTAGGAAGGAATGGAAGGCTGAGAAGCATATCTGCAGCCAGTGGCAGGGGATTGTCGAGGCAAGACTGGTTGCCCAAAACTCAGGGGAATAGGGACAGAGACTTTCAAGGCCATCAACAGGGGTCAAATGGGGAAGCGGAGGAAGCAAAAACAGAACAGGTGGGCGGCAACAGAGGGGATGGTGGATGTAAAGCTGATGGTTGTATTAAAACGTAGTTGCTGGTGGGCTCTTACGCTGCGTGTCGTGGAGCGCAGACAGAGGGAGGTGAGAAATGGGATGGCTAAGTCACAGCAGGATTGTGAGTGCCTGAGATCCTTCCCTGTGGGGTGGAAAAGCAGGGGTTTCCTAAGAGGTGACAAATGGCAGCGAAATTAATGATATGGAACATCAGGGGTGTCCGAGACAGAAAATCGAAGGGCTTCCTGCGAAGAATGGTTCGTGGTAATAGCGTTAAGGTGGTGGCACTTTTGGAAATCAAAGCAAACAAATTCCAGAGGAAGGATGCAGACTGGTTACTCGGGAGGGGCTGGAATTTTGCGGTGCAACCCTCGGAGGGGATGTCAGCGGGGATCATTATAATGTGGAGGAGCTGGGTAAACATCATTATCACGACATCTATGTCACATATGGTGGCTTTCCAATTATCTCTGGAAGGAAGAAAGGTGATGAATTGCTGTGTGATATATGGCCCGAAGGATCATTGTAGGCGGCGGGAGGTTTGGGACGAGGTAAGGCGCATGGATACGGGAGGAAACCCACTCATGGTGGCAGGGGATTTTAACATCATAATGTCACAAGAGGAGAAGAGAGGCGGGAGGAAATTCAGATTTGGGAAGGAGCAGCAGGAACTCGCAGACCTAATGCAGGACATGCAGTTGACAGATGTGGGGTTCAGTGGAAATATCTTCACATGGTGCAATGGGAAAACGGGGGGAGCTCGTATCCTTGAGAGACTCGACAGGGTCCTCCTTAACTCGGTGGGATTGCAGGATTTTCCGAACTGCGCTGTAACACACCTTGGCAGGATAGGTTCTGATCACTGTCCTCTGTTAATTGATATGGGCTATCGGCAAGCTAGAAAGCGCATCTCCAGAGTTCAATTCGAGTGTGTTTAGCTTCAATTTCCGCAGGCAATCGGTGTTATGCACCAAACGTGGAGCAGAAGTGTGAAAGGTGATCATATGGTGGCGCTGTCGACCAAATTCCGCCGTTCATTAGGTGCGCTGCGGCAGTGGAGCAAAGAGGAATTGGGAAACATTGTAGATTTAAATAAGAAGCTGGAGAACCGCATCAATACACTGCAGATGAAAGAATCCTTGGAGGGTCTGCGGGAGGAGGAAAGCACTGAGCTTGGCCAAAAAATTTCGGCTTTTCACCATGGGTGCGCCCTGGAGGAGAAGTGGTGGTGGCAGCGGGCGAAGCTTCATTGGGCACAGCTGGGGGATCGAAATACCACGTTCTTCCATGATGCTGCTTCGGCTCGGTCGCGCACGAATCGCATAACTATACTGAAGGATGAGGAAGGGAAGATGATGGATACGCAGAAGGAGATTGACGATGCACTGTTGAGTTTCTTTAGGAAGAAATGGAGCAGCGGGGGTTGCGCGCCTCCGATGTTAAATTTTGTGTCGAGAACCACTGTCAATGAGGATATGGCCTCTCAGCTATGCAGCAAGATTACTGAGAAGGAGGTTATTGACGCCATTAGGGGGATGAGGAGGAACAAGGCGCCTGGAAATGATGGTATTTCTGCTGAATTCATACATGGTTTCTGGGAGATTACTAGGAGTGATATTACCCACGCGGTGTTGGCATTCTTTGATGCTAAGAGAATGCCGAAGGAATGGAAGGAGACCTTGGTGGTACTGATTCCCAAAAGGAAAGGCGCTTGTATGCCGACACAATTTCGTCCCATCAGCCTTTGCAATACAATTTATAAGGTAGTGGCGCGGATCTTGGTGGAGCGGCTTAAGCCCCTGATGCCTTGCCTCATATCACGGGAACATGGAGCTTTTATCCCAGGTCGTTGCATCTCAGACAACATCTTCATTGCGCAAGAGATGGAGACACGCATGCACTCTTGCTCATCCAAATCTGGTCTCATGGCTGTCAAACTTGACATGATGCAAGCGTATGACAACATCCGGTGGGATTTTTTGTTTGAGATGCTAAGGATCCTTGGGTTTCCCAGGCTTTGGTGTGACTGGATCTCTGCCTGTATCACCTTCCCCACTTTTGGTGTACTTGTTAATGGCGTCCGCCTACCATGGGTGCAGGCTCATCACGGTTTGAGGCAGGGCTGCCCTCTTTCACCATATCTATACGTCATTGCGTCGGAATACCTCTCGGCACTTATGCATGAATATGAGTCCAAGCAGTTATTGGGGTTCAGACCTGGGCAGCACGCACCACTGGTGTCTCATTTGTTGTATGCGGATGATGTAATTATTTATGACAATGCAACGTACACGGCTGTGCGCTCAATTCGCAGAGTAATTAAACTTTTCAGCAAAGCAGCAGGCTTGCAGACGAACTTTTCTAAATCTAGTGTCCACTTTAGCAGAAAAAGCAGCAGGTTAAAGACTAGGAAGGTTGCCAAAAAGCTTGGTATGGTGCGCGGGGACTCCTTAACATATCTTGGGGTACCAATCTCGGCAAAGAGGCTCAAGAGGGCTGATTTAAATTTCCTAATCCAGAAAATGGAGGCTTGCATAGCAAGCTGGAGGATTCGTCCCCTGTCTTTGGCTGGTAGAGTCTCACTTGCTACCTCTGTGCTCAACGCCATTCCCACGTATGTTCTCAGACACTGCACCGTGCCGGCGGGTGTCATCGACGAGATCGAGAGGCGCGTGAGGAGCTTCTTGTGGAATGGAGCAAGCAACTCTCATATGATCCACTATGCGCCATGGAGCTGTGTTACACTTCCAAGGAACGCGGGCGGCTTGGGGCTGAGGGATTTTCGCGTGTGGCAGCGTGTTCTGATGATGAAACAGTGCAAACGGTTGCTGTGTCGCGAGGAAAGCCCGTGGGTTGACATCCTCAAGAGGAAGTACGGGGGCAATTTGGCGACTTCAAGGATTCCGTGGAACATATCCCAATCGGGCAAGCTGGTGCTTGAGGCAATGCCGACGGCAGTGACGGAGTTCGTTTGGAGAATTGGTGACGGTAAGGAGGCGAGATTTGAGGAAGACAACTGGCTTGGCTTCCTCCCGATCTGTATGTGGCCGACGCTGATCAATATGGAGACGGTCTGGCCGGCGAGGGTGGCGGATTGTATCAATGATGACGGCGAGTGGGATGTTCACAGAATTCGGGCTTGGGCAAGTGCTCTGCTCCTTGACAGAATCCTTCATTTGCCCAGGGCGAGATCCTCTGCTCGCGACATGCTGGTCCAGGTGCACACGGAGGCGGAGGTGGTGGACAACGGCAGAATTTATTGGGACCTGAAGTGCAGAGAGGGAGACGGCCTTCCCACGGCGAGCTGGCGGGGTTCGGAACAGCTAAGGGGTCTCTGGAAGATTAAAACCTTGCCGCGGGTACGCCTGTTTCTTTGGAGGGTGGCGAAAGACTATCTCCCCACGGCGACGTGGCTGTCGCGGAGGGGAATGGCTGAGAACCGAGGTTGTGTATTGGGCTGCGAGGAAGAGGAGACAGCGCAACACATCTTTTGGAGTTGTCCGCAGGCCCAGGCTCTTTGGCAGGATTCCGCTGCACGGGACGCCGTGGATGCTGTACTGTTGGCGAGGGAGGTCAACGACGAGGTGGTCAACGACGCCAGCCGTGACTTCATCCGGCAGCTTATGGATTTCATTGGTTGGCCGACGGCAAGGTACGGGATCGGAGTTGCGCACGCTGCATTTCTGGCTACGTCGTTATATTATATATGGGGGAGGAGGAACGCGAAGAGACATAATGCTCCACTTGGCAACCTTGCGACGTTATTACGAAATGTGAAGATGGAGATCATTGCTGTAGTTGAGCAGCGCAACCTACATTCATCCATGTCCTGCGGGAACCCGTACAGTTCACCCGAACTGCCTGTAACCCATAGATGGGTTCCCCCCCCACTGGATGGATTAAAGTGAACTGTGACGCTGCTTGTGGTCTGGATTCTGCAGGTATTGGTGTAGTAGTGAGAGACCATATGGGGAGGCCGATCCTGGTGATGGGGAAGAGGTTTGTTTCTCAGGCAAGTGAGGCGATGGAGGTCCAGGCAGTACTTGAGGCCTTCCAGCTATTGCGGAAGTTCCTGTCGCAGTTCCGTGCTATTGAGATGCAGACGGATTCCATGACGGCGGTGCTGACGATCCGAAAGCTTATTACCAACGCACCTGTGGTTGGACCTATTGCTGAGAATATACGTTGTGCTAGTGATTTGGACGCCCTTACTATAACACATGTATGCAGGGAAGGTAATCAGCCTGCCGACTGGGTGGCACGTGCTGCTTGCCGAAACGACTTCGTTTGGAATAGTGGGACCTCATATCCCAAGCCGCTCATCAAGCTGTTGCTGGTAGATTACATGTTCGATCCTCCGTGAGGATAGCACCTATTAATGTACTTTTGCTGGGCTTGTGCCCCTTTTGAATATCAAAAAAAAAAAAAAAATACCATCAAATCACATAGTAATCGATGGTCGTTATATCACATATCAAGTAGTATATATATACATCACCACTGTAGACATCAACTGCTAGATCACACAACAAACAGTGACTCTTGATCACATAACAAGAAGCTTAATCATCGAGGTTTAATGTCAATGGTACTAATATCGCTACATAACATATCAAATAGTAGTAGTAAGATCACACAGTAAGTGACATTATAAGATAAGACCATAAGATAAATATATTTTTTAATATTATTTATTTTTCATAGAATATAAGACTTAAAACTAAAAGTATTTTATTCACTATTTTTACCATACCACAAAAGGATTTTTATTTATAAATGAATTATTCTCAATTGTTAACATATATATATATATGTATACACATATACATACATACATACATAATATCTAATTTATCTCATATAATATTTTTAATATTTATTTTTTATTCCTTTTTTCATTACAAATATGTAGTGATATACCAAGTCTACTATATAATATTAACCATGAATGATTATAATATGCTTGCATACAAGCCATGTTATTTATATCAATTTATGTAATAGACAGGGTATAAAAAAATAATAGTTCATAACATAGAATCTTAATATAATAATAACATAAATAAGTCAATATTTGTATTATAATTTTATTAAGTTTATATATTTAGACTTTTCAGAACTACTTTAGTGTCAATTCTTCATTTTTTCTTCCTATTATAATTCACAACCAACTATTATAGATCTTTTTTCTAAAAATTTACTTAAGCTTCACAATGATTTTATAAATTCTCTTATATTTTTGTGTTAAATCATACCTCAAAAGTTTTTTGTTTTTTTATGTTTATCTTTATTGTTAATCAAATTCCTCATTTCTCAATTTTAACTTATCAAGTAACACATATTTTGGCATAATATAGTAAATTTATAATATTTTAATTTATTAAGACTTAAAGTTTATTATACAACTCACTTCAATTTGATGAATTTTTACTCTCTCTTCAAGCACTTTCTCTTGATTTTTTTCTTTTCTCAAAATCTTAACTTACAAACCTCTAAAGATTCTATAGACCATCAACCTAATAACTATGATCTTATTTAGAACCAAATCATATCTTATATTATAAAAAATTAGAAAAATTAAAAGCAAAAAAGCACAACAATGGATCACATACTCAAGAAACTTTGTCACTACATTAATTGCTTTTTCTTTCTTTTCATCAATATTTTAATGGTACTTGCACCTCTTATTGTTAGCAAAATGAGTTTCAGTGAATCTTTCAATCAGTCGCACGAAATTGGCACCTGGGGTTTGCATCGGGCATAGGGATAGGAGAGGAAGAAACTATTGACTTTGTAAAAATCAATATATATATATATATATATATATATATATATATATATATATATATATATATATATATATATATATATATTATCATTCATATATGTATACTTATTAATTTTAATAATTAGTAAAAATTTTAAATGAACTTTGATCAAAATAAAACAAACGTCATTAAACCTGTCTCAATAACATCTATCTAATTATATATTTATTTTTATATTTTAAAATATATTATTTTATAATATTTTGACATATTTTATGAGATAATTTAATTTATATAAAATAATCAAAAAAGAAAAGCCTTCAATATTAGGGCTTAATTATAACATAACAATGTTAGAGTCATATTTCTCACAATATAATTCAAGAATGAATTAGACATAAACTAGTAGGCCTATGATGATAAGGACCAAAATTATTTATAAAAAGTGATTATAAAATAATATATAAAAAATAAAATCATTGATGCCAGAAGCTTTTATTATATATGAAAAATATATGAATGAATAATCTCATAATAAAAACTGAAGGATTAATTCGATACTAAACAAGTGAAATCAGAACCAAAAGTATTTAGATATCCTTATCGGGTAAATTATAAGATAAGTACACTAAGTATAAGAAAGAGTTAAGATTTCTTACATAACAAACAAATGTGACTTTTACAAATATAATTAAATTGACCATTTCATACATAAAACAAAACAAGTGATACCCACTTCTTTATAAAAATATATATATATAATAGAAAAGATATATTATCATTTTATTCAAAAAATACAAAACAAAACATACTCGTATAATCCTAACTAAAGAATTTTCTTAAAAAATAATTTTATTTGAATTAAAATAATATTTTTGATAAAGAAATAAAACTTTTTGAAAGGGAATGCATAAGCCATGTCAATGGTGATTGTTAATTAAGCTATTTAATGCCTTTTATAATTTTAAAACCTCGGAGAAGTTATTCTAACATAATACGCGTTACCAGCTGTTTTTAGAAATATTATTTAATTTAATGCATAATCTCCATAGCATACAAATCAAAAGCTTTCCAAATGAACTCATGAAATATAATATTTTAATAAAATATTTTTAGGAAATTTTAATTTATACAGAAAAATGGATCATGATTTATTTAATGAATAAACTTATTAGTAAATACATTATTTACAAGTTTGGTCATGATGACGGGCTGGCAAACCAACCCGAGCCGGGCTGCCCGGTTTTCTTTTCCGGGCCAAGCCCGAGCGCCCGGGCCTTGCTCATGTATAGCTTCTTCACGTTTCCCGGCTGCTGACTCAGCAGCCGAACTGGGCTCCGCTTCGCATTTGGCCGGAAACGGCATCCACCGCCACCACCAAGGCCGTCGATGAGATGGAGGTACGCCTCGAGGTCGTGACAGCAGGCTGGGTCGGCGTCGGGCTTAAGGAACGGAGAAGCCCGGGAATCGACTACCAGTTCCTTCCCGACGTGTTCGTATCCATCCCGCCAAAACCCACCGCCTCCGCAGAACGACGCCGGAACTCTCGTCACGAAATCGTGGGCGTTCACCACGCGGAGTACCTTGACTCCATTCTGCTTCTCTACCCGCTCGGCGAAGGCGCTGTTGCCGACCCTCGGCCCGCCGAAGGAGAAAACCGCGATCGGCGGCATCTCAGGCGAGGAGGCAGCAAGTTCGTCGGCGATGAGTACGGCAAGTGCGGCTCCCAGACTGTGACCGGTAATCGTGATGCTCAACTCCTCCCCGTGATAGTGCTCCACCAGCCTGCGCACATCTTCCACCACCGCCGCGGAGAGGCTCGGGACGCGGTCCCCCGGGGTCGTGTAGAGGCTCCGGAAGCCGCACTCCACTTTCGGCGTTGCGAAATCGCTGGCTTCGGCATCGAGAGGGACGAGATTGATGCGAAGGTTCTCGGCCCATTCGAGGCAGGTGGAGGTGCCGCGGAGAGCAACGACAATGTCGCGGCGGCCCATGCGGCGTATCTCGCGGTCGTTGTCGCAGACGGCGACGAAGCCGATCCAGGCGGAACGGTGGGAGCTCCAAGAGGGGAGCCATGGTGGAGGAACGAGGGATGCGGTGGCAAAGAGGTGATGGGTGAGACGATACGAACGGTCAGGGAGGGAAACAGGACGGGGGGAGTCGACAGAAAAAGCAGGGGAGTGGAAGAAGGCGTGGTAAGCGGAGTGGACGAAGTCGCCGTTGCGGAGGATCTCGCGGCGGAGATCTGCATCGAGAGGTTCCAGGAGGGAGGACCAATCGTCAGAACCGTGGAGCTCGTGCCACCGCCCGGCGATGCTTGTCCGGGGGGATGGATACTGGGCAGACTCGGAGAGGAGGTAACGGAGGTGGTCGAGGCTGCGAGGAGAGGCATCGTCGTTATCATCGCGGGGGAAGAGGAGAGGTGGGAGGCGGAGGGAGGAGTGGATGAGGCCGCGGGGACTCGGCGGCAGGGCAGCGGCCGGAGGTGTGACGCTGAGGAGCTTCTCCAGATTTGCGATGTGGGTTCGGGTGTCGATAGTCTGGATTTTGGGAGTTTCCTCAGCAGCGCGACGAGACGAGCTGAGATTTTTTCGAGGGAGCGAGAGAGAAGTCGGCAGGAAGGGTAGGGAAGGGGAGGAGAGGACTGAGGCGTGGCCAAGCTGCATGATAGGATGTGAGGGACGCCAGTGTGGATTCCTGAAGAGGATCGCGGCGGCCGGAAAGGAATGGAGTATCGAAGCGGAGAAAGGTCGGATAAGTGGGAGCCATACGAGAATTTAAGGAAAATCGGCAGAGCTCGGGGTGAGGACGAAGACAGGGGAGGTAAAAAAAAAAAAAAAAGTAAAAAAAATAAACAAGCAGAGGACTCAAATATATTTAAAATATAAAACATTTATTTAAATATATTTATTACATTAATTATGTTGGATTTATGGGACCATTTAATGAATTTTTTTATTATTTGAAAAGAAAAAGGTACACTACGGTGAAAAGTTTATCGGAAAGCTGCCGTCAACGCCATTGAAGGACGAAAATTGCCTTTCAAATAAGTCAATAGAATAAATTTTCAACTTTTTTTATTTTTTTATAAACCGTCAATCTAAGTTAAGGATATTTTTCATAAATTCTAATTTTTATTACCATTATTTACTTAAAAATAAATAAATTAATCCCGACTTCCCTTGCATGAACTAAGTGATGACGTCGACTGCAATAGGCAGCTTTTTCATAAAGCTGTTTTTAATTATCTTATTTATAATAATAAAATTAAAATATTTTCAGTGAAGAAAATATTTGTAAATGATATTAAAATATAATACATTTTTCGTTATTTCGTTACCAAATCTTGGAAATCAAATATGAAAACGAGTGAGGACATCAAGGGGTTAGACTTCTGTTACCAGATTTGCATTAAATTAGTCGTTCCTTAATTCCTAGAATAATTTATTTAATCCAGCTTTCGGTTTCGGTCCGAAGAGTTGGACCGGTTGGGTCGAGTTAGGTGGATTGGTCAGTCGCCAAGAAAATAACCGGACGAAGGAAAAGAACTCCGTATCGCCACGTGGCGCTCCATGGGTATGCCAAATAAGACACTGTTTCTTTATTTGTTGATTTTCTTAATGGCTATAAATATTACGTCAGACTAATTGGTCATAGGTTTCCGGTGGGGTCCACAGTCTACGGCTTGACACGCAATCCGTCTTCGGATTATCCGACACGTAAGGCTTTGAGATATGGTTAGGAAGTTCATAACCACCTAATCACGAAATCTGCATCGAATCAGCCCACGTAAACCATGTCGGGCAAGGAAAGGGTGACATTATACATTCCGCAATTTTCTTGTGAAAATAATTGTTTTTTAAAAAATAAATTTCATGCAAGTAAAATTTTAAAAAAATAATATAAAAATATTTAAAATTTTTGAAATATGATTTATTAAAATGGAATTGAGAAAACTATATAAATTAGAAATAAGGAAGTAAAACCTGTATTGTAATGCATGATTTTTTTTTTTTATGTATTTATTTAACTGGGATATGCATTACAATATGTGTCGTCTTATTTATCTAAAATTTTTTTGTGTAAATTCTATAGTATAATGCTCAATTGATTAAGGATTAATCAAGCATGATGATTGAATGGGCATCTAAAGAATACTAAGCAATTTGTTTTTTTTTTTTTTTTGTTATCTCTTATTTTATTGTTTTTATACTATTCTTCTTGTGTACTTATTATTCTTGACTTTATCATTAATCCTTATTTGAATAATTCAAAAATCTTTTCTTTTATATTTACAATATAGTTAGCACCTCTATTTATAAGAACATTGATAGTATAATGATAATTTGCTAATATAGGAATATAAAAGAACACTTGAGAATATTGAAAGACACACATAAGAAATAAAATTTGAAACATAGTATTGTTGTTAAGTTCGTTTGATACGAGTATATTGTGTGCGATTAATTCAATGATGTAATTCTAAAGGTTCATTAAGAAGATGAGTGAAAGGTTTAAAATGGGAGATTTCGACCCATTATCTAGGATCTACAAAATAGCTCCAAATAGTTAGAAAAATATTTAACTATATTATCTTTATTTCATCTTTCAATGAAAACTAATTGTCATTTTTAATTTTTTAGTTTGCACAAATGATCATGTGAATTTTTTTATTTATATTTTAAAAACTTTAATTATGTGCATCTTATTATTTCATCATCAATTAAAGTGTAATATGTGTGGACTGCTAAACTATTTTTCTTTTAGGTTGAGATCTCTTGTGTTAAAGATTTATTCAACTCCTTAACTTCAATAGAAGCTCTTACTTAGTGTTGTTAGGATTTTTAATTATAAACTTATAGTATATTGGGTAAGCTTTTGTACAGATACTTTGTTTGAATCTAAGTATTTCTCAATTATTAATGAGTCAAAGTTAATTTAAACATATCATCTTACATCATTATTATTCTTTTTTAAACTTTTGATTTTTTTTATGTGTAACATTAGTTTTTTTCTTTAAATTCATTTCTTATTTATATTAAGGCTAGTCATAATGTCAAATTAAAATTTCCAATGATAATTAACATATGTGTTATGACTTCAAGTTTTCATACATTTAAGTATGTTGTTTATATCGTATTAGAATAATAAGAATTGAAAATGAATCATTCTAATAATCTAGCGATATATCTAGTGATATTGAAACAAAAAGACTTATTATACATATTCGAGAGAGGTCCTCATATTGTATTATGCTAATTCATAATACAATACTTAAGTTTTATATATATATCATATTAGATGATCACATGAATTGTACTAATACAATGTAATTTATATTTATAGTTTTGATAGATCATATGTATTTGATAGTAGATTATCATCTTATGATATTTATTTTTATTAAAAATAAAAATATATTATGATGTTATGGTAGTATAAGAAAAATTCTTATATGATCATGAAATAAATACCTTAACTTAAAAACCAAAATATTGTGCAATGTGATGGTATAAGAAAAATGCTCATATGATCGTGAAATAATGTACTTTAACTAAACTTAAAGAGATAATGTTAAACCTATAATAAACCTATCAAATAGTACGATAGCTTTGTTCTAAATTTGTCCTAAGTGTTATGAAGGAGAACATTATACATGTGTGCTATATAAATCACTATTATATGACAATGAAGATAATTTAAAAATTCTCTTATTAGATGATTATCGTGCACATAAGATATAAATATTATATTTATATGATTAGATAAATATAATTCTTAAGTAAATTAAATTAGTTGCAATAAAGAATGGATTATATAAAGATGATACTTTATTTCGTCCTATGTGATGGAATCATTATCAGCTTATAAAGCAAAGGCTTGGTGATCGTATTAGGGTTATCGTGCATATAACCAAGTTTATAATAATAAGATAAGGTTATACTAGTATGATATAATAAACATACTTGTGTGATCACCATTATGTTTATACAAATGATATATTATAAGAGAAAATAAGTTGTGTACTCATTTATATAAAGGGAGCTTCATATTTATATGATACTAATAAAAATGTGACTCTTAAAAAATGAATAATACATGTGATGCCCTACTCAATATCATAAACACAACCCAATAAAATATATGAATAATACAAATTTATTAGTTAAATCAGAGCTCATGGTATGAATAAGATGACATGTATTACTAAAATGAGTAAAAGTGGTAAAAATCCACAATAATCTTGAAATATTCTAACAAAATAGTAACTCACAAAAATAATAATTGTTATACTACATGAAAGTCTAAAATCGATTCTAATATGAAAACCTAAAATAAAACATAATTGTACACACATATATATTATATCTCTTTCACTCATTGACTACATTAATCTCTCAACCTATGGTCCTATAATATCCTTTAAGAACTCTTAGTTGAATCATTATCAATAATATATCCCACAATATAAGTGTGAAATAAGCATAATAATCTTAATAGATAAATTTCTAGCTACATATAAAATAAAATAATAAGCAAAAAAATTAGTTGAGTAATATAAAAGAATGCACGATAGTTTGTATAAAAAATGTTATAATAATACCTATATAGTATATATATATAATGAGTATATAGTACTTCTTAGTTTATTTTTCTTTTATTTTTCACATCCATTCTTTTTCTTTTTTATTCTTTTCTTTTCACATATTCCTTTAGGCATAAATATTTTTCATGTCATTTATCTTAATATATGTGTATTTTCATATCATATCTCATTATCATAAAACTTTAGTACTCTAAAATATTATGACTATATCTTTGAGGACCACAACACTAGGGTGTTAAATATCATATCATCACTAAGTCTCGCTCCATAATGCTAACACCCTATGTCAACTGAAAATTAGGTGCTTGGAATGTTAGAGTCTCATCTGTGAGTGTCTACAATACTTAGGAATAAAGTTTCTCATCATCACTATGTATCATCCCCTGATACAAACATATTGTGTTGACGAGAAATAAGGCACTCAAAATGTCAAAATCATATATCTTAATATATACAATACTGAGGAGTGAAGTATATCATCATCACTAAGTTTTGTCATCTATAACAAACATTTAATGTCGACAGAGAAACGAGACCATTAACATGCCATAGTCTTACCTTTGAGTAACCACAACACCTAAATGTAGAGTATATTCTTATCATTAAGTTAAAGCCTCTATATATCATAGTCTTATCTCTAGTAACCAACACTCCAATGATGATAAATATCACAAAAATCACACAATCAAATTGTTATGTGATACAATTATAATTTTTCTTAAGCTATATTAACCACATTTTTTAATTTTTTTCTTTCATTTTATTTTTTTTATCATATAATCTGATTTATAGTAAACTCATATAATTATATATGTGTAACTATATACATATATATACTAATAACTATATAATACTATAACGAAATCAAAACATATGTAAAAGAATGTTATGCTATATAATATTCACTTCATGACATATTTTATAATAATATTTAATAATTTACTTACATCATAATTAATTGATTAACTTATGTAAAAACTTTGAAATATCTCTTATATTATTTTTTATTTTCTTTTATTGATTTTTCTCATTCTCAATAATAATTAATATTAATATTTTTCAATTATAATTTAATTTCTATTATGAGAATATTTTTCAAAAGCTATTCTTAACATAATGTCATATTTAAAATGTCTAATCTAAATATTATAGAGTAGAAAAAAGTCATAAGAAATAATATAAATTGTTATAATTAAGCATTATAATATAATAAAATAAAAAAAAAATAATAACACAATAACTTAAAATAACAATGCAAACTTAATATTTAGAATTATTTTAAATTTTGAGATAAATTTTTTAAAAATGGATAGATTATAATAATCTATATTTCCTTAGTATTATATTTAATAATGAGATTTGGATTTTTTTAATTTTAATTTTAATTTTTTTAAAATATAATAAAATAATATTATTTTGGTTTATTCCAATAAGCATAATGTACAGCTTATGACAAACATATTTTTATGTAGAGCTTAGAACGAGAGTTCTATTGTATATTATAATTTTAAAAAATTAATTAGATTTATTTCAAATTCTTGAAACTTCAGAGATTAAAAAAATATAATTTATATATACTTCATCAGACTGGTTAGCAACAGCGGTTCCTCTCCCTTCTCCGACTTGGCATAGTGAAAAGAGAAGGGGTTTTAGGGTTTTCTGGAGGAAATCTCGCGTCGGTGGTTATAGGAGCTCCAGCGGGCAGACGAAATCGAAGGTGGAATCGGAGCTGCGAGAGGAAGAAACAAGGTCGCCGGCGGTAGCAAGTTTCCAAAAAAATAAGGAAGAAAGGGGAAGATCGGAAAGGTTCACTGGCCGCCGCTGGTGCAAGGGAAGAATCGAGTGATCCGTACCTCGCCTCTTCAAGGTGGGAGTTAATCTAGCAATGATTGTAAAGTTAATCTAAACTCTTTTAATATTTTACAGACTATGAATCTTTAACTCATAACCCATCCACGTCCATATTTTGTTTATTTTCAAAATGGATTCGTTGCAAAAGTCTTGGAAAGATGACTTGTTTCCATTGCTTTTGGAGCTTATCATACTTAAGGTGTATTCTGATGTTTTTAACATAAGACCAATTTATATTATTTTAAGCACGACTTTGTTACGCAGTTCTCTTCATTGCTCTGTTTCCAGCTGCAGTTGGCTCCAACAAACTCTGTTTCCTGAAAGACTTCAAGCAGCAATATAAGGCTTCCTTCTTGCTGAAACTGCCCTTCTACACGGTTTTCTTCTTTACACTTCTTTACTTCTCTTTTCTTAATGCCTAAAGCTTCAGCTCCACTGTTTACTTGTTTATTAAAGTGGCGATGCAACTGCGATGTCTCTACTACTGCTTGCTGTTTCTCTTGCAGGAATCCAACAGCAGCAATTTCCAAGTCAAACCTTTATTGCAAGGCTCTCATGGCATCTTCTGTCATGCTTTCCTCTCTTCTCCTCTTATTCCAGCGTAACTCCCATGCTGTTTTCTGCAAACAGCATGTCAGTAATGCTTTCCAAGCCAGTTCTTGCTGCAACTCACCTACTCCTGAAGCTTGCTGCATTCCATACAGCAGCAGTTGAAAACCTCCCTTCAAGGCAACACCCAGTTCTATCTAACCCTTGATTACTTCCCAGAGGCAACAAAACCGGCCTGTGGCTATCCTTCTCCCTCTAGAAGACTCCTTAAGCCTCTCAAATTGGTGTCTTAATAAAGTCCTGCTTAGGCAATTAATTGCTTCAGCTGCTTGAATATAAATATGACCAATTTAAAGGATCTCCTTTTTCCTAGTATATTCTCAAATCCAAATTTTGGCATATTTACAAGTTGGCATGTTTTTTGAGATACTTTCCAAAATTATTTATCATGATATGTGTTGAGATCAAAACCCATACCTAAAAAATCAAGATATCAAGATTTATAATCTCATGTATTTAGACTTAACATAATCGCAGCATGCATAAGTTTAAATTTTGGTATGTTATTATCTATCCATCTCGCAAAAATTTTATCTTGAAATTTATAATAACTCTAGGGATTGAATTCTCATTTCAACACGAGACAACAAAACTGGCCGTGGCTATCCCGCTCCCTCTAGAAGGCTCCTTAAGTCTCTCAAATTGATTTCTTACAAAGTCTTGCTTAGGCAATTAATCTCCTCAGTTGTTTGAAGGTAAAGATGACCAATTTAAATTATCTCTTTTTATCTTCAACAATTCACATGAAATCTATTTGATTTTAAAAAATTATAGCCCAAATACTAACAACTTTCCTTTAAAGAGCTCTTTCCCAATACATGTTCAAATCCAAAATTTGTTGTACTTACAAGCTGGCATGTTTTTTGAGATACTTTCCAAAATTATTTATTATGATATGTGTTGAGATCAAAAGCCATATCTAAAACAATCAAGGTATCAAGATTTATACTCTCATGTATTTAGACTCAACATACTTGGGGCATGCATAAGGTTAAATTATGGGATGGTATAAGCTGTTCACCTTGCAAAAATTTTATTTTGAAATCTACAATAGCTCCAGGGATTGAGTTCTCATTTAAACATCTCTTCTTTTGTTGCATGTCTTTCAATGGGTTATGCCTTGGTATCCAAACCTTAATTCTCAAATTTTACATAATTCTCTTTCAATGTTCCTTCTTGAGCAGGCTTAATTATTGAAGTATAATCTCTTCAAAATCTACTTAATCCATGAGGGATTAATTAGATGATTAATCATACTTAATGACTCATAGTAAAGGTTAAAATAATTGCATACATTTGTTCTTAAAATTTTGCATTTCTTAGATTCTCATCGAACTATCTCTTTTGTTTATAATGGGTCACTTAAATATTTTTAATAACATAAATAGCTGTACCAATACATTCAACTAACAACCTAAATTTACCTAATTCCATTGCTCAACCACAAACTAGTGAAAAAAGGATGAGCATTCTTTTAGATTTAAATGGACACTAAGGAATCTCTATCTACTCTTATGATTACACACCCATAACAAGCTTAAGCTCTTAATGCATCATGTTCCTTCTCAAGTTGGATAATAAACTAGGTTATGCACTTCATAGAACAATTTATCTCAAATGGTCATAAAACACAACCATAATCTATTTCTAAATTCAACATTCCTTTTTCATCTTTTGAGGTCCATTATACTCACTCTCTTTGCTAGATTTACTATTCAAAATTGTTTAATTGTTCATCTTAAATGCAATTGATTCTAGTATTATCTGCATTCTCAAACATATAATTTGTCACTCTTTAATTTGTTAAGGTCAACATTTGTACCTTCGTTTCTTAATTTCATTATCTCATCCCCTCCAATTATATATCCTTGTTATCATCTTTTGCAATCACATTGTGTTTACTCAAATAATTTCTTAAATAGTCATTGCAAGAGTTGGTGATACCTGCTCATGGAATTGTAATTTCAACTATGCTTCTTTTCTCTAGTCATAATGTTAAAATATATTGTTGCCTTTCACTTTTTTGAAATCTTAAATCATTCTCCATAGTTATTGTTTTATACAAAAATCTCAAATATTATTTTTAATTATAGCATTCTTATTAATAATGTTTCTTTATCTAACAAAGGTGTTGGTCTAATCTTCACAAAATATTCATAGAATCACTTATTACAAGTAAAATCTATAAATAAATAATTTTTTCTAATCTAGAGTTGCTATAGTTAATAAAGAAATTCTTTCTATTATACTTCTTTGTATTATTATATAATGTTCTAACAAATCCTTTCTCATTATCAGAAGGAATTAAAGCTTTTCTTATTCTTGTTGTTTTCAACTTTATAATAGGCTAGTCTCAAAGTATTTTAATTTAACTAATATTATAAACATAACAATGAGAATTTATCATTTGTGCAAATAGAAAATCTCACAAGTAATAAATATCATAATTAAGAAATATTACATATCTAATACTGCATCTATAGCGCTAGATATGCTTTGGAAAAAATGTGGCAATCACGTTAATATTTACAAGTTGATTTATGTTAGCATCTTCTAAAATGATAGTAGATGAAACACCTTTATCAAGGCTTAGTACGAGAGGCATGAAAGATTCTATACCCACTTGAGGACAATCTTTAGCTATATGTCCAAATTCTCCATTAATACAATATCTCTGATACTTTTTTCTACCAAGACAATGTTAACTTTGATGTTACCTTCCATAGTTAGAAGATTGGGCCACTCTCTTGTTACCACAACACAAGTACTACCACTAACTCTTGTTTTTCGTTTGTTGGACTCAAACTTGACAAATCTTCTCTGGTCTCTACCCTAAATATTCTTTTTAAAAAGAACACTATACTTTTTTCTACTAAGACAATGTTAACTTCGATGCCACCTTTCATAGTTTGAAGATTGGGACACTTTCTTATTACCACAATAGAAGTACTACCACTAACTCTTGTTTTTGGTTTGTTGGATTCAAACTTGACAAACCTTTTTTGATCTTTATCCCAAGTATGTTTTTTAAAATGACGCTACTCTTACCTTTTATAAATCGTGTCTTTTCATAATTATAATGTAGATTTCATCTCTTAATATCTCCTTTCTTTCTCTTTGCTTAAGTTTCATTCAATCCCACATATGTAAATATTGAAATAAACTTAATAAAACATGCTTATAACTCCTTTATAAAGAGTGTTATGCTATGAACATACTTAATTGTGGAGTTCCTAAAGGATTTCCACCCCTAAAAGGGAAAATTCCTCGTTGGTTGGTATGAGATAGTGGGAAAAGAGAATAATATTTCTACATAGCAAGGTCAAGTTATTACATTGGAGGGTATCAAATCAGCTATTTTTGGAAATCACATGTTCTGGGTGACTTAATGAGAGCATCCTAAGTCAAGCACATGTCTCCATAATTCATTTCTTTGAGGGCATCTTTGAAGTGTTGGAGAAAAGCTTGAAGGGGCTCAAATTCAAGTTGTTTTAAGTGGAGCAAAGACTAGAATATTTTAAGACTTATACGATTGCAAAAGAAGAAATGAACTACCTCTTGAGATGACTAGGAGTGGAGATGGATATGGGGATATCGGATATAGAAGACAATTTCTTAAACCTCTCTAATGTTGAATCTTTAGAAAGGGTGGAGAATACATCTTATATGTTTTTGCATGGCATTTAAGGAAATAATAGTCTTGAACTCATTGAGAAACACATGTCAATTGCACCTTTGGTGAAAAGATCAGTAGAGAGAATTTCTTTCTAGAATGGGAGTTTCTTCAACAATGTATGGGTCATGCTCGTAAGTCCAGATGAGGTGAGATTCCCCATTACAAGGATAAGGGAATCTTAGAGGGGTCATAGAAGGCAAAGCTTGAGGAGCCTCAAATTGAGGTCAAGAGTGTAATGGTTGGATAAGTGATAGTAGGTTCTACATTGAACGATAATGGAGTGCTAATTGAATGAATTTGAGGGTGGATAGGCAGTGGAGGATTCTTAGAAGTGGAGGCAAGGTGGAGAGGTTCAGGCATGACAGGAGTATCTTTCTGAGTCTCCAATAAGGGTTAAAGGGAGATCTATTTGGTGTTTGGTGGGATGATTAGCTTGATTTTGGGTTGTTCCATTATTAGGGATGGTAAAGTAGAAAGAGCTTCTATAAAGTAGTTTATTTGTAGAAATATATGAAAAAGGGGATTAGTAGAAGGCTCGGATGTTTGCAATAGCTAAGATAAAGGTTCAAGGATCTTTGTTTCTTCTTAACCATGATGATCAATTGGCTCTTCATAAAAAAGAGTTTTACCTCTTTCACTTATCATTTCAACTTGCCTTTTTATTTCTATGGATGGTGCCAAAAATGTTGATACGGAATGTGGATTTAAGGGAATTGATAGAGGCTTAATTGAAAATTGAAGTATCGTGCTTACAAAACAAAGAAAGAGAGAGAGCGTTGTGATCCTCATAGGTTGAGGATAGCCAAGGCAGCAAGCAAAGTAGACAAATAAAAGAAAGCTTCTTAAAGGTGATCAAGGTTCAAGGATCTTTGTTTCTTCTTAACCATGATGATCAATTGGCTCTTCATAAAAAAGAGTTTTACCTCTTTCACTTATCATTTCAACTTGCCTTTTTATTTCTATGGATGGTGCCAAAAATGTTGATACGGAATGTGGATTTAAGGGAATTGATAGAGGCTTAATTGAAAATTGAAGTATCGTGCTTACAAAACAAAGAAAGAGAGAGAGCGTTGTGATCCTCATAGGTTGAGGATAGCCAAGGCAGCAAGCAAAGTAGACAAATAAAAGAAAGCTTCTTAAAGGTGATCAACTTCTTGAACTAGGTTTACTACTAGCTGATCGAATTGAAGACGTGTCTTACCTCCACTCGGAACGTAGAGAAGTTATTACCATTACATTGATATTGGCATTACTTCTTAGGAAGCGTGCACATGTAAATGAGTTATTGTCATTACGTTGATCATGGCTTAATTGTTGGGACTTTGTATGAGCATAGAGTTACTGTTTTTATATAGATAGTGGTTTAATTGCCTAGAATGTGTGCATATATGTGGAGTTGCTATTGTTACATTAATCATGGCTCAATTGTTGAGGACATGTGCTAGAGTAGCATATGTGGAGTTGTTATTGTTACATCAATCATGGTTAAATTATTGGGGACATGTGCTAGAGTAGAAGAGTTATTGTCATTACATGTAAGCTCCAAAGGTCACATTCATGATAATTTGTTAGCTTGAGAAGAAGTATGTGTGATCAAGCTAGCTTAAATTGTAGGATAAAGTTGGTGCATAAAGATGGAATGTGTAGATAAATCCTCACAAAGTTGATCTTGAACGGCTTGGACTTGTGGGTCTTGATTTGAGCATATGGATCTCAAGGGTTTGGCTTCAAGCTTTGGGTCTTTAGTGTTAGGTTTAAATGCTTGGTCTTACGGCTTAGCCCTCGGTATTAGGATTTGAAAGGTTTGATCTCGAGCGATTAGGTTTAGAGTGTCTGACCTTAAGCTTTTTGTTGCTAATGTTTGCCTCGTGACTGTGTTTGGGATCGATGATCGAGATTTAACTTATAAATTTTTTTCATCTTTGAATGATACTCGTTTTCTCAATGCTCAAATTTCTTAAAATGAATGTTTCTTTTATCCTTTATTCATAATTCATTGTTACAAAGCTTTTATAAGAGTTACAACAACTTATGGACTAAGAAGAGATCTAAAAAAGTATAATCTATCTCATGTTGTTGGGATTGATCTTCTATAGGTGATTCATATTACTCAATAGGATCCTAAGTCAACCAATTGTAATTTAAATTGACAAAAAATGGAAAAAATTGTCATAACTGCCCAAAATAATCTTAGAAATATTTGGGATAGTTGTAGACTAACCTTGTAAAACAAGTAGCAAACGTAGTGTAATTGAATAGCTACAAAAACTGTAGGTATAAGTTGGAATCTGTGATGCATATTTAAGTTCCTAGATTACATAGTACACTTTAATTTGAGTGTACTAAAATGCTCAAAACTTAGTAAAATGAAAAATACTATGATTGATCTTCTAAAAAAGTATAATTTATCTCATGCTCTTTGGGATTGATCTTCTTTAGGTGATTCATATTGCTCAATAAGATCCTAAGTCACCCTAGGTTAATTTAAATTGACAAAAAATGGGAAAAATTGTCATAATTGCCCAAAATAATCTTAGAAATATTTGGGATAGTTGTAGATTAACCTTATACAACAAATGGCAAACTTAGTGCAATCGAATAGCTACAAAAACATGTAGGTACAAGTTGGAATATGTGATGCATATTTAAGATCATAGATTACATAGTACTTTAATTTGAGTGTACTAGATTGCGTAGTAAAATGAAAAATACAGTGATACTATCGACGTCATTTTAAAATAATGGCTTGGACTAAAATCTTTGGTTAAAAAGGATGGAAAAGTTCCTAGAACATTGTCAAAAATTTTGGATAAGCTCTAATGACCTCATATTGGTAAATCATGACACCTTTTGGGCTCTAAACTGAAGAAAATTTGATGTCATGATAGATTTTTATGGGTGTTCTTGATACTCCAGATATAATCAAATATAATACAAAACTCTAGATGCAGGTACAATTGTGAATACATCACAAAAATGATTGTTGATGTCTAGAAATGTTGAAATAAACTAAAGCAAAAGTAATAACACTCTAATGGCATGATATGATCTGTGGAGTTTTTGCTAGCAATGATCAGCCAAGGGCGACCGTGTTTCCAAATCTTAAATCACTTTGAAAATTATTTTTTTTAAAAAATACAATAGAAAAATTATAAAAAAATTCACAAAATTCATTGTACATACTTGCTATAACCTATAAAAATAGAAAAAAATACGTTTAATTTATTGAAAAGGATGCAGTCGTGTGACGCTACTTGCATTGTGAATAGGGCATTAAATTATGCCACTATCTAAAGGAAACTATAGAGGTTAGGGACTATTTATATCAAGCAATCATTGTCGTGTTAAGAGGTGATGAAGGTCACTCAACGTTTTCAAAGCCTCAATGAGAGAATCTTGACATGAGAGTGGATGGTGATGATGGGGGTAGGAGGTCAAAGGTTGAGAGAGGATTTTAATAGTGATGCGATGAGCCTGGTGGTAGAGCAAAATTACAACAGTCAAATTAAAAAATGGAGTTCTTTTGTGGTGTTTTAGAAGGCAGTGAGATTAGGGAATTTAAAATTACTTAGTTTTGAATTTTGTAAAGATTATTATTGGTTGAATTTGATTTGAATTTGATTATAGTTTCTCATGGCTGCTAACGGCTATTCATCTGAGTCATGTTATTAGTTTGAATGATAAATATATTATTATGAATGCCATATGTGCTAAAAATTCACAAAACCCTTAAAACTTCTGCTTCTGTATGCAAACAGTGATCTTGTTTGTTCTCTCATTCTAGTGCTTATTGCCGTTTTTTGCTTCTTCAGAGGCTTTATACTTGTTTCTTCACCGTCCTTTACTGTCTCTGAAGCCTGCAACGTTGAACGTAGAGCTTAGGTTTGATGTGTTAACCTTAGTGCTGATAAACTTGAATATCTGTTCCCTTTTTGGCCCCCTGCAAATGACTCTCTGTACGCCCCTTGGAATTAGTGGGAACCACCCTTTAGCCCTCTCCAATTCTGCCACGAGCCTTCTGTTGCTCTTCTTGGTCTACAGTAGACCGCATTATCTCTCTTTCTCCATTTGTGCCCTTTTGTGAACCATTATCCAGTTACATGCTCGTGCCAAGCTCTTTTATTCGATTTGCTGCATGTTCTTTTTTTTTTTTTTGATTTTTTTTGCTGGTGAGATGGTAGTTCAGTTTATTGATGGATTTTAAGCTACAAAAATGATACTGAACCTTTGTTGCAACAACAAAATCAAGTGTGCTGACTTCTGTGTTTCAATGAAGCAATTAAAGTTTGTAGGATTTTAATTGGATAGTAGTTACAATGAGATTGTATATTTTGTCTTTGTTTATATAATCTGGTAAATGTTTTTATTATACTCCAAAACAAAGCAAGTTTACCCGAACACCAGCCTAACCCGTAAAAGCTTGCATTCACTTATGAGACACCATTCATTCTAAGCAATCCTTTTGAATTTTTTTTAAAAAAATCAAATTAAAATTCAATGGGTTGAAGATTTTTAAATTAGAATGATTTTTTTCAATGGCTACGTGAAATAACGGTTATTAACTTTATTGCGTTTCCATGAAACACTGTTTACCCTATTAATTAGGGGAAGCTTTAGCATTTAGCTTCATTTTATGGCTGACTATTTAGAAGTTGATCGATTGTGTGGCATAGCAAAATGATAGGTCATTTGATTTGAAGGATAAGAGTTCACTCAGAAGCAATCATTTAGCTTCATTTTATGTTGTAGACTATTTAGAAGTTGATTGATTATGTGTCATGGCAAAATGATAGGTCATTGGATTGGAAGGATAAGAGTCCACTCAGAAGCAATCATTTAGCAATGTTATCATAGCCTTCTGTATTTTGACAACTAGAACTTCATATTATTGGGGATGCCTTTATATGGATTAATGTTTTATGGATTGTATGCTATTTTCATTTTCATAAATTTTGAGTGCTTAGATGATTAGGCTTGGAAGTTAGGTCTGTGTTGTTTTTGATGTTTTTTTTAATACCTTTAGTTTCATGTACATAATATAATTGTTTGTTTAGAAGTTTGTAATTATTTTTTTTACTATGTACTTGTTTTTTTATTTTGTAAATGCAAATAACTGACTATGCTTATGTTTAGTTAAGCGAATATAAGTATGTCAGAATCATTGGTGTGCATTCACATACAAATATATTTTTTTAAACACTTCATAGTTTTGGCCATGCATTTTATAAGTAATTAGATGTGTTCTGCATAACAGCATGTGTTCTTATATCTTTTTATTAATTTCTTGTTAATTGCGTTGTTGTCTTTAGTTTCATGGTATCTCATGTTCATGTTTTTGCTTCATAGATTTATGGTTTGAGTCTGTATATTTTTCCTTATGGAAGCAGCCCATTGGTTAAGTAAATTTCTAAGTTTCACATATGTGAAATAAAGAATCATGAGAAGCTGTTCCATCTATGTGGTAGTTACAAGGCCCATCTTGAGTTAATCTAGATTCTTTTGCATACCGTGAATCATCTCGAATCACTTGATTGGCCTTGTTTTGCCAGTTTTTTTTATAACCCAAATAGATTCTGTGATTGTCTTTCAAGCCACTACGTATCCAGATATTTGACCGAGCTGCATGATATTGGAATCTTACAAGGTTCTGTGAATGATGGGCTTTTGAGCTTTTATTTACTTATTATATTTATAGGATATAGTGGTGAAAAATCCTCTCTTCTAATCTATTTTATTACATGAATAGAATTTTTCTGCAGTTAAGGTTACTAGGTTTGCTTGGCAGATATTTTGAAGTATAGTTATGTCAATATATGTGCTATAATGTTATCATGATAGGGTCTTATTATTTTTCCTTTAGTCCTGTCATACTTGATTTCTAATTTAACATTTTATTTGGTGCTGGTCAAATTTCCATCATCAACTTATGTAAATATTTATTTTCTTGCGTTACATAATGATAGGTTTATTCCAATGATATTAGAAGAGACGAAAGGTATGGCTGAAGAGAAACAAGAGAAACAGAGCACAAAAGTTCGAAAAAGGAAAGAGATTTTTGTGTATGGAAACTACAGAAAATACTATGGTTATCGGGTTTGTGTCCTGCTCTCTGCCACCATTTAATTGTACGCTACTTCGGTGTTTTTCTACTTTGAGATTTGTCTATGTTCGTTAATTTTCCTTTGGTTAACTTTGATCAATATGACTGCTCACTATATTAACATGGTTTAGATCCATTTTCATGCAAAAAAAATAATTTTTGTAATACTTTATTGGTCTAGCATCCAATAAAAGACTGTCATTATTTGTTTAAAAGTTTACTTACCTTGTTGGGTTTTAGCTTTCTTACCTTTAAAAATCATATTCTTTTATTTATTTATCTAAATTCGCTGCATAGTTTGTGCTTCAATCAATGATCAAATTATTTTAGCTGAAGAGTTTTTTCGTCTGGATGTCATGGCATGAAAAGCTCTCTCTTCGCATTTACCCATTTCTCCACAAAAGTCTGTAGTGTTGTTTCATGTAGTCTTAATTATGCTTTTTAATATAGGAAATTAACAATGCTACAATCAGTAATTGGAAAAATAGGGATGAGATTCTTAATATGCTTTATGGGAAGAGAAAGAACACTCTTCTTAATAAAGTTGGCCAGGGGGTGATATTGGACAAACAAGAAAGTGGATCCCTAAAAAATAATATGATGCATTAAACCAAGAGGTAGTTGAAGCAGTGAATTTTGAAACTTAATGAGAGCAGGAAAATCTTAGTGCAGCTGAGCATTAAAATAATGGCAGAAGTTGTCTTGTCAGGTAGTTAGAGGACCTGGTTATGGTTAAAACATGCAGTTTGCTGAAAACATCAGGCAGAACTTTTGAAGGGCCTTAACAGAGTATGGAATCAGGAAAATGGAGAAGCAATATATAAATATTGATTTAGGACATACTGAAGTCGTGGGGACAAAGACAGGAATGCATAAGTGAAGTAGTTTAGATGATGTTTAAAGATAAGTAGCTGGGCCCTCTCATTCCTTAGGCATCTTATATCTGTTCACGCCATCAGCAGTAATGGTTTTTTTTTTTTTTTTGGTAATGAAGAACAAAGGAAATCGTGTGTTTTAGGGAAACCTTAAGATTTTATTTAAAGCAATAAATTTCTTTTACTAAAAAATACAACCTAAGGTCATTGATGTATAGCGTTTTTACTTGATAGAGGCTCTTCTGTAAATCAAAGAAATAAATCTTCTCCAAACTCTGAAAGTTTGGATTTTGTAGAATCTTTCACATGTATTGCTCATAAAGTATGTATCGACATTGTAGTGTATGGAAAAAGATAACATATAGTATGTTCCGCTGCATATTTCAAGATTTGATGATGTGTTTTATATGACATGTAAGAAATTATGTCATGCAATCTTCATAAAAGACTTTTTTATGGGCTTTTAAATGAGCAATATCTTATGATTTTTATAAAATTTCTAGATTATGAGTTTTCCACACAATCAAACAATTGCCAATTAAACTTGCATCAAATCAATACTAATGTCAACAATATCTAACTTTAATTTTTTTGAGTACTTTCAAGGAAAAAAATCCTATTTAATGAGTTTAGCTACATAAACTCTCAAATGTGATTGTGCTTAATTGATTAGCAACTTTTCTTTAATATTTAGACACAAGTATTATTAAATAGTTTCTTAGCACAACTTTTTTTGTCTACCTCTTATCCTTTGAAAGAAAATTGTGATGTCTCATCTCTTTTAGTAGGAACATTAGGTGGTTTATGTTTAAAATATCTTGAACTTCTAGATTTTGTCCTCCATAAGCTTGTCTTCATCTTAACCTACTCTTGTATGCATTCCTTTCTAAGCATATTTTTGAGAATACTAACACAATCCATTTCATTATAATCCTATGTGTGTTTGAACTTCACTATCCAACATTTAGAACCATATAACGTTGTTGATTTCAACTACATCATTATGTAACTTTTATCATGAATGGGATGATAATTGCCATAACAAATCAGAAGTACTTAATTTCATTTAATCTTTTTGAGTTCTATTGTTCACAGCATTATTGATTTCTCCATTTTTTATAATAAACCTAAGCTAATAAAAATATTCATTCTATAATATTTTTTAATTATTACTTATAACTATTGTATTAAGTTAAATTGCATTTCCTTAGTGTTTTAGATCTATTAAGATAAGTTTTTTTTAAGTTTAGAGTCATTTTTGATAATTCCAGCTTGGGTTTAGCCTTTTTTTTGTTTTCTCTACAAATACAATATCATTGTTACAAATCATATATACATTAATAATTGAGAAATGACATGTGCATGCACTTGAAGAGGATTGATTAAAATGTTTGTGATTACTATTAAACTGCATCAAGTTTAAGCTCTTATTTATTTACGTTAGTTATAAATATTGTTATTAGTTGAACAAAAAAAAAGGATGAGCCATGATAGATTCATATAAGAGCTTAAACTTGATGCAGTTTAATAGTAATCACAAACATTTTAATCAATCCTCTTCAAGTGCATGCACTTGTCATTTCTCAATTATTAATGTATTTTATAACTTCAATAAATGCAATTCTAATCTTTTTTCTTTTTGAAGAAGATACTTCTTTCAGGATATGATAATATGCCTTTTCAAATTCAATAAATATTAAGGTATTCTTTCCTATTTTAAACTTGTTAATTAAGCTTCTTTACATTCTTATGATCTTTATGATCAATCTTTCTTTCATAAAACCGAATTGATTATGGGAGACATTGGTCTAATATTGTAACCTATTTTATATCTATCTCTCCCAATTCAAATTATGGTCCATGAACTTAATTTTACTATAAGTAGCACAACTTTGGACTTCTTTTTTGTTCTTGAAAGTATGTATAATATAGTACTTTTCTTTTGCTCATCTAACATTACTTTGTCCTTCAAAATAATATTGAATAATTTAGTAAGCTAGGTTGAGTGGATGTCTTTTTCTCCCATACATAGCTATACATCTAGTCGAATTGGGGCATATCTTTTTTTTTTCCCCCACACAATTAAGTCCTTTTGATTAACTTCTTGTCACAACCTCCATTGAAAAGCTTGTGAATATGACTGCCCCCATCTATGAATAGTACTTATTGGATCATCATTTTTAATATATGAATTCAAAAGTTTTATTCGCTTGCTTTTGGCAAGCTTATAAATATATTTTTTTGACCTTTTAAGGTTCCAATTTTTTGTTTAAATATTCCAAAAGCCACTTTCCTAGTAGCATTAATAGCATTTTTTAGCTTCTCATTGAACTAATTTGCATCTTTCCTAATTTTTTGCATTCTTGCAATTAAAACAATTTTAAAACAACTTTTCTTCTCTTGTTTTTTCATTTCTCTCTTGTTTACACTATCAAACCTCCTTGTAATTTCACCCTTGTCTTTAGACTATTTGCCAATTTTAAGTGGTCAAATGTTCTCTTAGGTTAACTTTATAATCTTTGAAGTTTAGACTTTCATTGTTCTCTTGACAGTCGTCTGGTTGGACTTAATTCAAAATCCAAGTGAATGTCAAATTCATGAATTTAAAAATGATAATGTTGCAATTCTATATTGTTTTTTAGGTTGCATTTGTTTTGGTACATTGAAATATTGTGTTCGGTTTATTGAATTTGAAGTTTGTTATTTTTTAAAAGCGATATAATAGTTTGACAACTCAATGATTGCTGCTAGCTTTTGTTGGGTTGCCACTTGCCTGTTCGCTCCAAAGTGTCGTTGGTCTTCGGCCTGTGGACTCTCAAATCGTTAGAAGTAATGATGCTCTGAAATTGTTGATGATGTTTTGATGATGATTGCCAACAATCTAGTGACAACAATATTTGTTGATAAAAAATTTCAATCAAAATCATGGTGGTTCAAATAAAGCATGATTTTTCTTTACCTCGTTTTCCTAAGAAAAAGAAAATCCTTGATCTTGATTTGTCATAGTGATTTTTAATTTCAAATGGATTTGTAAATCAATAAAACCAAACAAAGAAATTTTATTAATTTTATTGTTTTGGAAGACATGATTTCAAAATCCAAAAATCGTTGGAAAGAAATATTATTTTTGTGTTTTTGGGTTCTCATTGTTTGCTTAGTTTGTATTGGAATGTACTTCCTTTTTTTGTCTCTCAGATAATAAACTAGTCTTTATCATTCTTCTTTCTTTACCCTTTTAGGATTGTCAAAATTTTTCCAATGTTGGAATTAAATTACTAATATTATCATGCCCCTCCATCTTAATTGGAGATATTCTTTTTACAATGCAGCTTAATCATAATGTTGAGAAAGACCCTCGATTGGATGTATTCAAAAAGGAATGGTTTGAAAACAAGGAATGCCTTGACATTGGCTGCAACCAAGGGTTGGTGACCATTGGCATCGGTATTCTTGTTATTGGTCATTTTGAGTCTAGCTTTTGTTAAGTACATCTGTATTTTCTTCACAACATGGAATGTCACATTGTTGTTTTCTTGTAAAGCTTTTTGGTAGACATATATTTTTGGAAAATTGCAATGTCATTATTCCTGAAAATAAAGCCTTTGATATTATATCTTATTTATGTATGACTGCAGATAATGAATGACACCAAACATGCCTTGTACCCATTTTGTGGCACACTTGACATTTAAGCAGAATTTTACCATTAAAAATACTATTGAAGAGTCACTTTTTACATACCTAATTTAATGGCAAGGGTTAGATTAACAGTTTCAGATTTTGATTGTCTGTGTTATCATTTGTAGGACACACATATACAGGAGATGCTACTTGATCTATAGGACCTCAATTTGCAGTAATTTTTGGTTGCACTACACTCTCACGAGTTCTCAAGAATACCAGTATCTAGCTTTGTTTTTGAATTTGTCAGCATAGTGGAATGATGATATCTAGGTCATAGTTTTCACTATTCGACAGTCAATGGTCGGCATTAAGTTACTTAATGTAAAACTGAGGGTGAGGGAATTGCAATTCAAGGTACAAGGTGGAACTACAGCAGGAAGTAGATGTAATGGTTAAAGGTGAAAGAGTAAGAGATGTTTGTTCGGCAAGTGATAGATATTTTTGTGGGGCCAGTGAGTGCATCTATGGGGTGTTGGGGGTGAAAATGGTGTGAAAACTCTTAATGAAACATTAATAAACATGGGTAATCCTGGAAGCTTTGAATAACATGAACATTTTTATGCATAAGACACTCACCAACTGCTATAGTTGCTCTAGTTCAATGACTTATATTGCTTTTGGCTTTGTTGTTACTGCATATTAAGTTAGTTAATGAAAAATAGATTTAAACAGCATTATTGCTTTTGAAAGATTGTGTTTGGCAAATGTATTGTCAATAAACATGTAATGAAATAATTGGTATGGTAAAATGCCAAAATTAGTATTTGATTTTTTTTAAAAAAATGTGAAATTAATTTTTAAATATTATTTTAAAAAACAAAATTGTCCTTCACTTTCATATTATTTTTTATTTTTAAATTAAAAAATGTGCATTTTGAGCCCTAGTTAGAGGAACTCTTGATTAAGTTCTAAAAGGCACTTTTGCAAAGACTTTGCTTAAAAATGTACTAGACAAAGCCTTAGCTATCCTTAGACTCAATAGATCTGGAGAATGTGACATGTTCAGTCATGAATGAATTGGTTTTAAGAGATTTAAATAGGTTTTGTTGTCACAAGTTAATTTAGATTTGTCAAATGTGTTTAGCATGCTCATCTTGTGTCTTGCTAAAGATAAGAATATCATTTAAGTCTGCTATAGTGAAATTGTTGAGGAAAGGTCTCAAACTTTGGTCATTAGTTTCATGAATTGTGCTTGGGTTATTTGTTAATCTAAAGGGCTTGATTAGTCACTTGTATGGTTCATTCTTGGTCTAAAATACAATTTGCCATTTGTGTCTTGTGGGAATTCATACTCATGATAGCTTGTACTTGAATTTGTATTTTGAGAAGATAGTGTTACCCATCTGTTGAACTAATTGGTTATCTAATCAAAGATATTTCAAATAATATTTATCTATACTCATCTACCAAATGCCATCCTATTGGTTGCTAGTAATGCAAGAACTTTACTATGGGTAATATTCTCTTTCATGAATCCCCTATCTATTAATTCAATAATACCATTTTAGTTATTTTGAGCTGCTAGACTCAATGCAATAATGACATAGGCTTGGAAATTGCTGTTTGCACCAAGTCAATTCTGTTTGTTTGCTTTACATTGGAGGCAAGGTGCTTGTCAAGTCACCAGGGAAGATATTTTTAAACTTAGATAAGTTAGGTGAAACCTTTGGTGGAGTAGTAGAGAATTTCTATATACACTCTCTCATTGTTACTCATGTTATTAATATTTTTTTGATGTTTTTCTGTTTTAATTGTTGTACCTTTATGACATTTTAACAACTTTTCCTTGGCTTTCTAAGGATATGCATTCGTTGATTTCAAGTGACCTCCAAGGTGATTCTAGAGATTTGGGCAATTCCCCAAATTTCATGACAAAGGGGCAGTTTGATAATTTGTTAGTTTGAAGGAATTTTGGGAATTTTAAAATTGTTCAAAGCTCAAAAAGACTATCAATGACTTTATAGATTCTTGTACATGCTTGTAAAGTTTGGTGTTGTTTTAGGCAATTTTAGAGCTCGAAGTGTTATTTTCATAATTTGATACCCATGTTACTTGGGGAATTTTGAAGAGTTGAAAAGCCAAAAAGTGGGCACATCAAGATTTCTAGACTTTTGAGTTAGTTAGTTTAGAGAGATTGAAGTTGATTTAAATTTGGATTTGATTTTCACTTCAAAGGAAATTTGACAATTTTTCACTTTTAATGGTTAATTCAAAATTTAGAAGAGTTAAAATCCCAAAATTAGGTGCAACAAAATTTCAAGATATACCTTTGGGATAATTGAGAAAGATTTGAGGTTGGTTTTGTTCAATTTTAGCTTGGTTTTGTCCCTTAAAATATTATTGGGTTTTTTTTGTCTTTTAGTGGAGAATTCATAAATTTGGAGGTTTTTTTTGCTCTAAAAGATTTTAAAACAAACTCTAATTTTTTTGGAACATATGTAGGGTTGATGTTGATTTCAATTAATTGGAACCATTAATGTTAAAAGTATTTTGTTAGTTTTCCTTTAAGTGGCAATTTAGAATTTCAAGCAATTACGAGGCTAAAAAAATGTTTAAATGGTTTTCATAATCCTCTAGGAACAATTCTTGAATTTTGAAAATTTTGGGGTTTTTATATAAATTTTCCTTACTTTTAGACATTTTGATAGTCTTGCATTTTTTGGGGATATTAAGGGAAACTTCAGCAAACTTTAGGACTTGAATATCATCTGCATTTGTTTCACTAGTCCTCATGAACAAGTTTTGAAATTTTTGAGAAATTTTAGGGATTTGTTTTGTTTGTTGATAGGGTAGTTTTGGTCATTTGCATTCTGGAGATATAAAGATGAATTTTTGTCTACCATGGTCTTGACCATGCAATTGTTGTTGTAATTTGATGGTTGACATGTTACTCCTAGAAACCACATTCCAATCATGTACCTTGTCCCATAACCTTTAGGATCTCTCTTTGGTCAACTTTGGTTTTTCTTTTTTCAAATATTGTTGTTTATCTACCACTATATCCTGAGATCCTTATTCGATGTCGGATTCCTCGAGGTTGTTCTCCACCTAGATCAAATACCTAGGAAATCCGATTTGTGTCAATAGAAGCTTGTAGCATTTTGTAAAATTTTCGAGCAGTGTGAGACTAGAAAAAATTTTGTGTGGTCCAAAAATTTCTAGATTTTTAATAAATTTTTTGTACTTTTTGGAACTTCTTATTTTGAAGAAATTTTTGTAATTATGATGAAGTTGTTGAGTGGGAGGGGAAAATGAAGCATAGAAGATATGATGAAGTTTGGTGTAGATAAAAGATAATAAGGATAACCATTAGAGTATAGAGAAAGAGAGAAAAAATGTCTTTTTTTAATTTTCCTTTTTCTCCCCTAATTTATATTTTTTTTTATATTTTTTTTCTATTTTGAAGAGTCGAACAATGTGGAAATTATAGTAATTAGTAATATAAGTGGAATAACAAAGATGAGAAAATAGAGCCTAAAAAATGGGGAATGATATCAGCCAACACATCCCAATCTTGGGAAGAATTGTGCAAAAAATGGATTAGATTAATAGAATTTTTTTTGCAAAACTTGCAAATTACAGGAAGAAATGTAAAAATTAACAAAAAATTTAAAAAACAAGTATATTTCTAAAAAGGAAAATGTTATGCATGTTGCATAACCAATCATGATTTGATAATATATTCATTGCCACAATATTGTGATGGCATGCAAAGAGTCATTTAAATGTGAATAGTGCATGAATTCATTATTGCTGCAACTGTTAGCCATCATGCACTTTGTACAAGGACCAAAGTAAGTCGTGGGAGGAATAAGTTAGACCATTTAAACAATTAGGCTGTGGATGCCGACAAGTTCATGAACCTTCAAAG
This sequence comes from Vanilla planifolia, assembly GCA_023846275.1. Lineage (NCBI taxonomy): Eukaryota > Viridiplantae > Streptophyta > Magnoliopsida > Asparagales > Orchidaceae > Vanilla > Vanilla planifolia. Next base: position 3,024,360 of record CM043870.1, read on the forward strand.
AGGCTAAGGAGCATGAATACTATACAAAATCCTAAATCTACCACTACTCTAGATGGTATCTATAGCGTACCAAATGAAATATAGAAATTCTCAATGAAAAACATGACTAAAATGATCACATGGGTAATAGCAAAATTCATGGAGATTAATAATGCCCCATATTGCCACAACCATCAAAAAAGTTATAAGGATGAATGAGAGAATGCATCTTGCTCCAAACCAAATGAATCTCCCTTTTCTTTTTTTGCTATGCGTCAAACCGTCCATGGCAATGGAAGTTTCAATCAGGACTGCTAGAAGGAATTTACTTAGTGTGGCTTAAAGACGAATCAAGGCAGTTTAGATAATATTAAGAACTCTCTTCCCTTTGTAGAATGGTTTAATTCGATGCAAAGCGAAGAACCTTACCAGGGAGGAAAAATCAGACTATTTGGGGGAGCTGGAGTCTAGAGAAAGATTTGTCTTTCAGTCAACCATGTCGCCACACGGGAGGGCCATGGGGTTTTTTATAGGATTTTCTAAAATATCAAGTTCCTTGGAGTCTTAGCATCCTCCTTTTTTGAGAACCAATTGAAATCAGTATTGATTGAATTTTTGCACACTCAATCATATTGTGCTGAATTTTTGTCTATAAATTCAGAATTGGAAGCTCAAACATAGAAGGGGGACTAACACGAAGGCCTAAATAGCTGAAGTGGCAGGCATAATCGATGATTAAGTCATTTTTAAAGCATATGATATGCTCCTAACATTTTTAAATAATTAAGCTTCATGAAGTTCATCTGAAATCACTGGGACAAAGTCTTGTTTCCCTATTTTGGTTCATTTTGGAACATGCAACTTTTTGTTAATTTGAAGTTGACTAAGTTGCATTATATAAGGGTTCTAACATTATAATTTTCCACTCTTGTGCTTATCAAAGTAGTCATCATTCCAATGTAACATTTTCTATTGGTGTTATTTCATGGAATTATTTCTTCATTTGTGTGCAGCAAGAAGATTCCGTTGTCGAAGCATAATTGGTATAGATATTGATAAAGGTATGGTCGTGTTCCTTTCATCTGTTTCAATTGAGAATTTCAGTTGGCTACTGTTGTTATTTGATTGATAGTTATTTTGGGGTTAGTTCTAAATGTAAAGTAGGTTTAGCTAAAAAATTGGTATTCTTGAAGAGGACCTGAGACCTTTTTTTTGAATACAAAGTCTATGTTTTCCTTTTCCTAGTAATATTTCCACAAGCTTTGCACTCAACTATATTAGTTGGTTATGGCTATTCTCTGAACTGTTCATCAGTATTAGAGCAAGTTGTTTGTTTCTGAAGTTGAGCTTTTGGTTCCTAAATGAATGAGTCTTTTGGATTATTTGGTTGTTACAGTGCTTAATCAACCAGAGATAACATTTTTCTCTTCGATCACGTCTTTTCCTTCTTCGAGCGTGGACAATGTTCAGGTCATGTGGTTCATGTGTCCAAAACTTTGAAACTGCCTCTTATCAGTGCTCAGATATCCCTTGATAATTCATAGATTTTCAGAGCTTCTTCTACTTGAGTTTGTCAATGCATGATGTTAGGGTAGCATCCTTTTTATTGCTTCATTTACAGTTTATGTTCCTTCTAGAAGTCTGTCTATTAAAATAGTACACTTTGGTTGCATTTCTTCATAAAATTTGCTTCATTTACAATTTCTGCAGTTCATTTAGTTACAGGAATTTATTCTTCAAATTGGTGGTATCTGACTGTTTGCATTTACTTTTGGCAAACCCTTTTGGTAACTTGTCTTGTTTGTGTTTTAAAGAATTCCCACAGTGCTTGTGTTTTTTGTTCTATACATGAACCATAGATTGAATCTCAAGTGATAGATATGTGAGATACCAGCTGATTGTTTTTAAGACTTAGTAGTCAAAATCATTAGAAATTGACCTGTTTGCTCAAGGGAAACCGTATGTTTGCTGGGAGAATGTTGTTCAATTGGTGTGATGTTAAGGGAAAATTGTGCATAAAACTATTTTTAGCAATTTTTAACTTAGTTCTTTGTCTCTTTTGTGTTACACAATCAAGTTTAACCAGTATATGGGAAGGACTAATATTATGTGGATAACTGTTTTTGGGTGAATGTCAATTATGTTTGTGAAATTTTGTTACCAGTCCCTTGATTTACATTATATATTTTATAGGACTCATTGAGGATGCTAAATGCAACCTGCGAAATACTTCTAGAAGAAGACAATCTCCAGGCTTTTTAGTAAAAACTACAGCTTCAAATGGTTTAGCTACCAAAGAATTCCCAGAGTGCAAGGTTTCCCATATTTCAAATGAAGACTCCTTTTGTGAACCAAGTTCTTCGTCTCCAATGGAGCAGGATCTTCTTCAAAGAGTTGTGTTCCGTTGTGAAAATTTCGTTGAGAAGATGTTGCCATGCTTGGAGAAGTATGATACGATTCTTTGGTGAGTCGATCAACTTTGATGCCATTTTCGGCCATCCTTATCTGATTTGGGATATTGTTCTTCTTGTTTTGTTGGCTACTGTTGATCTGTATCACATTAACTTGTTCTATTTCCTGCAGTCTAAGTGTCACTAAGTGGATCCATCTGAATTGGGGTGATGATGGACTGGTGACATTGTTTGTGAAGATATGGAGGCTTCTAAAAGCTGTATCGAAATATTATTTTATTTTTATGCTCATGAAGATGTAGCATGTTGAAATTTTTTTTGTATAACTTAGCTTTTCTTTTTCTAGGGTGGAATTCTTGTGTTGGAGCCTCAGCCGTGGAGCTCATATAAAAGAAATCGACTAGTATCTGAGGTGATAACAAAGCCTATCTTCTTTTCTTGATACTTCTAATTTCTAATTTGATTTTTATGTGAAATATAAATGCTAATATAAAGTGAATTTAAATGATTAGAATATCCATGATTAATGACAAAAAGATTTAGTATAGATTAAAATATTGAGTCACACTATAATTTACTAGTGAAAAGTCGAGATAAGGTGTCATATTGTATGGTTTTGGTTGATGATATTGTACTTATTGATGAAAATACGTTGGATTGAAGGAAAGAGTGATTTCCTGTTCTATATTCAACACCTCTACCCGAGACGAAGGATGAGTTTTCTTACCATGTTTTCTTCTACCTTTCTCTTCTCTTGTCAGCTGGATGATTGTTTCCAAAAGAAATGCAGAAATTTTCTTTCTGTTTGTGCCTTTTAAGTTTTTGTTTTTCCACTTATCACCTAAGATGGATTTGTAATATCCTTCTGTAATGGCTGCAAAGTTTTATTCCATTTAATCATTTCATGTATTTGCACTCTATCCGCGAACATTTCTTCATAAAGATCCGACCACGACGAATCTTTTCTCTGTTTCTTAACGTGTTTTCTTTTGTCTGCTGGTAAAAATTCTAATAACTAATCTTTCTTTATTGAACAAGAGAAGTCTTATGTTGATTCCATTGGCATTTTGCACAAGGAAGTTTTCTAAGGCAAATCTAACCTTTTTGCAGACTACTAAGAGAAACTTTAGCAGCATTGATATACATCCACGCCTCTTTCGCGAGATACTTTTGGATAAGGTCAGAACTTTAAGAAATGCATTTGATAAAGTATAATTCTAATGTTTCTAATGTTAAACTTCTACTCATTTGGGTTATTTGCTCGACTGCTTTGGTTTCAGGTTGGCTTTAGGTCCGCTGATACCATCACTAAGAGTTTACCTGGCACTGCTGCTGGATTTGACAGGCCAATTATAGTATTTCAAAAGTGAATTTTTGTCGGAGTCAAAAAGGTGATGATTTGACCATTTTCACTCTCATATTGTGTCTATTGGTAGTTTGTTTGCTTGCTTTCATTTCTATTCTTTTCCTTCATTCCTTTTGTGCCTTACATGCTAAACAAGCCTAATGGTCTTTCATCAATATTTCAAGCAGCATTGTTCTTTTTGAATGACCACTTTATCTTGTTCTTTCATTAGAGTTAGGTTTGATGTGTTATTTATTTAGTAAAAGTTATTTGGTGGTTGTGTGTGTGTAAATATATATATTTGTAGTGATATGTAATGTTCAACTATGTTTTTCTTCTTCATTAGGCCAAATTCATTATGTAGATTTTAGAGGGCATATGCTGCTTCTATGTAATGCATCTTTTGGTTTGAATCCTTAATTATTTTGGTATTTTTTAGCTTTTTTTTTTTGGTGAAATGAAATTATTTGTTGGGAATGAAAGAGATGGGGATGATAGAACTGTTTGTAACACAAAATAAACCCTGCATCAACATCAAATTGAATAGCTTCGATTCATTAATTGTCAGTTGGTGTTGAATTGGCTTACCAAATCACTCGTCTGTTGAACTTCCTTCCAACATTGCTGCTTTAAGGAATATGGTACATTGGATTTGGAAGCTTAAACGAACGTTGGGCAATCTTTGAGCCCAGCAAGTCACTCCATTGATCGCCAGAGTTTCCATGAATTATGTATCCATCTGCAACTATTTCTGCTCTTTTCTCCGATTTATATACCACCGTGTTCTTGCTTTCATCCCCATCTCCTCTGCACCAAAAACAAACCCAGCATATAAAAGAAAATCATCTATACTCATTTAAAAAACAAAATACTCTGTTAACTGAGCTCAATAAACTAATTTTGATGCAAGGTATTACCTTAAAATAAGCCTCTCCCAGACTTGAAAACCTGCACTATTTAGATTACGAGTCGTAAGATCCCTTTGTGCTTCGCTCCTACCTGTCAACACAAAAACCTTGAAACCCAGGTTGAGAACATCGTTGTATAGTTTCAGGCTGTAGTTTACAGCAGGAGCTGCTGCTTTCTTAATCCATTTATCGAACTCTGAGGCATTGAAAAGCTCCAATCTGAATTGTTAAAAAGCAGAAATGATGCAAGTGAGTTATGTTGTTACCCATGATTAGTAAAAACTTCAAAAGCATCTGTTTTTGGTAAATCTTTAAAATGTGGTTCATTTGATCTTGATTCTGTTCTTGCCCAGATCAAGATTAGCTTGATGAGCCAGCATAAACTAGAATCTATTGGATGGTATTTTAAATATACATGAGGAGCTCCAGCTTTTCTTTTATGTTAGGAAACTCGATGACCTTGAAGATTCAACTTGAATAAAGGGCAGCATAGAAGGTTGATAGATGGAGGGGTAACGGAAAAGTATAGAGAAAGTGATTAGTGGATGAAGGTAACTTTAATAGAAAGTGTTGACTTAGACGAAGATAACTTATTTAAAAGTTCTGTTGTTGTTCCAATCATATGTACTTCACTGTCTAAGCATGAAACAAATGCAATCAGCCCTTTTAAATACAAATATTCTAAATATTTTCTATTGTGCTGGCCATCAAAATTATTATATTTTTATCTCCATTTTAAGTTATTTTTTTGAAGTATAGAATAAAGTTGTTTGCATCAATTGAGAATGCAAAACTTTATTGGTGAACAAGAAAAAGTGCAAAAAAAAAAAAATTATGATAAATGATGATAACATAAGATTGAGATAAAAATAATCTATTACCTTATGACAAGATTAATGATGTTAACATTAACTTTTTATTCTTAAATGAAATGCATAATGAAAACGATAAACTTAAGTTTGCATCTCTTGATCACCTTTTAAAATTACATAGAGAATTTCATGATGAAAAGTGAAGAGTGTTTTGAACAAGAAACTAGAGGTGTTTGTTTTGAATGAAAAGTAACTTCATTTTCTAAGAATTAAAGTTTGTAAACTTCAAATGTGAATGTAATGTTTCATCATACATTCATATAAAAAATGAAGATTCATGTAAAATGAGAATTACATGCATGATCATATTTTGCAAACAATAAAATCACGCTATTTCAATATTAGAATGTAATTAGTAATTTCATAAAATTTATAGACTCTATTAGTTTGAAATTGATATAAATTCTTAAAGAAAATTCAGAGTTTTCACTTATGCATCTATTATGACATTTGTCGTTGTTCACATAAAATATAAGTATTTTAGTACTATCAACACATCTCATCATGAAATTTGTTGTGTTTATTGCATTAGTTTTAACTCCTTATTAAGCTTAATAGAATATTATGCTTGACCTTTTGAACTTGTTCAAGATATCACCTATTATTAATTGAATTACTTCAATACATTTACAAGCGTTCATACACATAAAATTTGATTCAAAGTCTAGATAATGCTCGTCATTTGTAAACCCTAACTCCAAAATTATAACTATAGCATTGTAAGACATAATTAGTAATATTGTATACATTGGACAAGTGAATGAAACATATTTTAAATCTATTTATGTATATATTTTCAACGAGAAATGAGATGTATAATTAGATTTGCAAGATTAGTGTTTCAGCTGATAATGTTTTATTAACTACACATCAAGTTGCTCTAAACAGGCTATAAGGTGTAAAACTAAGTTATATCTACAAGTCCTATCCATAGGATCATGTTCCATTATGTTCATCCCTCCATAAACTCTTCTTTCTTGATAGCAACTTAAGTTTTCAATCGATCTAAATGTTTGATCCATATAAAGTTGAGTCTATAACAGGCATTCTATGAACAGTTAATAATTAAATCGTTGACATAAAAAACCGAAGAAACCTAAACTCTGAAAACATCGACAGTAGTTAGAGCAATTAACTCACCCATATCCATGGCCGGCGTAGTACGGGAGATTGGAAAGCAGCGTGTCGTCAACATCGAACACCCATGCGTCTTTCCCATCGCCAGCGAGCGTCAACGATCGGGCGAAGGATGCGGCCTCCCGCGCCACGATCTGAAGGTCAAGGTCATACGCCTTTCCCGTCATATACTTCCTCACGTATGTGCCGCACTCCGGGGGGACCGTGCCCCACGGTGCGAGGTTGTTTGCCTCGCCGGCGAACCTCCAGCTCGCGCACAGGAGCTCCGCATCCTCGGGACTAACATCGCCATGGTCGCCACTTGATCCGCCGCCGGCACCGCCTCCTCCGACTCCAAGTTCACCTCCAGCGCCGCCTGAGGCTGCGGCATCTCCAGCACCGTTGTCGCTTCCGCCATCGCCAACGTCACTGCTGCCGATGACAAAGCGGCGATCGGCGAAGATTGGGCGCGGAAGGACGGGGAGATCTTGCTTGCCTGATGGAGAAGCGAGGGATGAGAAGTCCAGGATGAGAAGCAAGGCGAAAAGGGAGAGAGAGGGATACATCGGAGCATGTAGAATACCATGGGGGAAGCGGAGACAGTTGTTTTAAAAGGCAGGGGCGGAGGGAAGCATTTTGTCTGAGATGTTTTTTTGTTTTATAGATCAACAAGTATCATTTTATATATTATTTTTTAAGCATAAAAGATTATTTTATTTTTCTTAAAATATAATTGTCATTTAATCGCTTTATTTTTAATTAAATTATTTGATTATTTCTAATAAATAAATTTTAATAGCAATATTGCCAATTATGTAATTTTTAAGTAAGATTCATTTTAATAAAGCTTTTGTTGAATGATTTAATTTAAATTTTGAATAAGTGTTAAGAGATGCTAAAGTAGTAAAAGGCGTGTTTAATATTTTACTACTAAAAATATTATTGAATAATTTGATTTAGTTGTTTCTTGATATAATATATAAAAAATAAAATAAAAAACAATTATATTTTGTTAGAATAAAATAATATTTTTACTTAATGAAATGTTGGAAATGCACCTCTTCATTTAGAAAATTAACAAAAATTTTTAAATCATTTAAAATGACATGATAAAGTATTTTTTAATCCATATCTAATTAACCATTAATCATAATAAATTAGCTTTCCATTTAATCATTAGGTAAAACCTATGCCAAATGGATCCATGGCATTGGAGATTATAAAACATATTTTTTAATCACCATTGTGAAGTTAAACCTACCATGAGAAGTCCAATTTTTTCATTACTCTTTTCTTTGTAACCTTATGCATGATATGCTTTGTTTGATTTGTTGGATTTTATAATTAATCAAATAAATTAGAATAAATGAAAATTTTGTTTGTATAATTATTAGTAATTTTTATATTTTTTAATAAAATATATTTATTAACTAAACAATGAGCTAAGAATAATTATCAAGTGGACAAAATTACCTAGGAATTAAATAATTGAATAAGACTTTTTACAATTAGAATTATCCTTTTGACAAAAATTTCATGCTCTAGTTTGTGAAGAATGTCATTGATTTCTTGGTTACCAAAAAAATCAATGAGAAAAATAGCTTTCTCGTAAGTTATTTAAGGAAACAAATACGAAAAAGTTAAAAATAAAATTGAAAATAAATATTATTAACAATTTAATTTGTATAATGTTCATATATAAAGAAAAATCTTGATGTAAAAAATATTTGTCCTAGAATAAAGTAAGATAATAAATTTGATGTAACAATTTGGTATTAATGTTTTATGTAAAACTTGATCTAAATAATAATTCATTCAGATCAACAGAAAATAATCTATAATAGGTAAAATTAAGTCTAGAACAGTATATAAGCTTTTACAAGCATGTGACATTCTTATTTTGATTTTTTTAAATTAAGTCAAAAAATATTTCTTGATGGTTTGTCACTTCCACCAAAATCTTTTTCATGAGATTTTACTTTAGCTTTTTTTTTCTTTAAATTTTCTCATGAATATGAGTATCAATTATTTAGAATCTAAAAAATTTATCAAATCAAATTCTTTAGAAATACTTATGATGTATTATCATCAAATAAAGCACAATGACTAGAGGTTAATAGCACAACAACTACTATATTTGCTTTAAAATCCCTTACACCATTACATTTTGTGCCAATTTTCTAATAATCTTGATGTCATGCTAATTTCCAAAATAAAAAAGTAATCAAAACATAGATGTGTAGTTTCTTATTATGTTTTTCATATCTAATAATCATATTGACATTCCAAGTAAGAATTATGAATGTTTCTATATTATTAAGCCCAAAAATCTTATTTTTTTCTCTATATCTCCTTTTAATTTGTCTTAGTTTTGGCCATAATAAAGTTGATAATGTTTTGAAATATAGTATATCATAAGTCATTGATTCTTTCATAATTTTGATATTTAGAGCTTTCTATGATTTGGTCTATACGTGAGAATTTTGACTGCCCAAAGACATCTTAACAAATTTGTCAATGATTCATCTATACCTTAATTTTACACCTTTATGTACTAATAAATACACTTGGATTTAGGTCAAATTTAAGTAGTTAGATCTTGTAGAACTTTTGAATGCTTTGATTTTGAGAATCCCATGGTTCGACCTACTTCATTGAAAATTTTCCTCTCCCACTCTTAATTTAAATTTGGGGGCAATTTTACCATGGTTTCAACTTCAATGTTACTATACTTTTCCCTTATTTTCCAACAAACCCTAACAAGACTCATTGATGGTACCACTCAGATCGTATCCTATACCTTATCCCTTTATAATTATTATATATCTTCTTCCTAATCTCTTTTTTATAGTCTTCCTTCTGTGAGGAATCCAAGGATGATAAGATATGCTCACTAGTTGAATGAGTCAAGGGATATCATTAAAAAAGAGCACTATTAGGAGTCCTTTCTTTTAGTCTAGAGATTGTATATTGGTCCCAAGAAGAATAAAATTAAATGACACCTTTGCTTCATTTATTGCAAAGATTTTTTCATCTTTTATTTTGATTTTCTTTGTTGGAGATGCTTCTAATTCTACAAATCTGTTAAGACAACTTTTATTTTCTCCAATTGCAAAAAACTTTGCCATGTTCAAAGAGTGGGATGACGAAGCAAGAGAAATTGCTAAAAAAGAAGATTAACTATTTGCATGAATTTAGAATGAGATAAATTTTCCACGATGTTATACAATGATAGTATGAACATAATATTATAAGCATATAAAGTCATGAAATATATCAAGTTACTCTTATGTGTTATATGCATAAACTTTTAAGCTTGTAATTATAGACTAATAAACACTCAAGTATTAAGGATTTATATCTTGTTTTGTTGTTTGAGTAACAAGGCTTCTAAAAAAATCAAACGAAAAAAAGACAACCATATAATCACGTTGTCATTATGGAAAACCACAATGAATAGACTAAAATAAGTGAAAATATAAATACAAATAACTTTTGATTTGCATTTACTTGTGACAACATGCAAATTACTAGCTCTTCTATTTTTTTATTAGGTCTTACATTTATTATGCTATTTTATATGTCCTTTTTGTTCTATTTATGTTTTCATTTCTCGTCATTTTTTTAATTTAATTTTATTTTTTTAGTTCATTTTTGGTTTATAATTTCTAAATTAATGCTAATTTTCACTTGAGCTATTTTTGCATCAACAATTGCAAAAGTATTTTGTTTATTATAGTGACAATATAATAAACAATAGTTTCTTATAAATCCTCTTAAATGCCATTTACATGTGAAGATTTAAAGTATTTTTTTATGTATATGCATATAGCTATAGAAAATTATGTATGGGGGCTAAATCCCAATTTATCTAAAATCATATAAAATATTAATAGATCAAACTCAAATCAAATTCTAAGTCAAATAGAGCCTCACTTTAAGCTCATTATGAGACATAAAGATAAGAACGAGCAAGCTCAAGGGTGGATTGAAATAGCCATGCTTTTACATTTTAGAAAATGACCATTTGGGTTATTGAAATATGTATATTATAAGCTAATCTATTGTTAGCGACTTTACAAATACATGAATGACTAAGTTTTTGACTAAAATATCAAAAATTCATTGAAGTCATAATGAGCTTATTTCAAGTTGAGTTCAAATTAATAATGCAAGAGCTAAGCCTAACCCAAATCAAACTCCCATTGTTCAAAGATTGAGTCTTCATCCAAGATCATATGATTAATATCCCTAATTGTTTCATAAGAATTGTATTTGTTGGGATTTACAATAACTTTGTAAGGTTGTATAATTGGTCATTGTTTAGACCACTACAATTAGCGATGATGATATCTCAATGATTAAACAATGACAACCATTATCCAAAAATTTTATATTATAATGATTTAAGTTTTGTTTGATACAACATCTATAATTTGTTTTTAAGAACATCCTTTCACATTACATTATTGTTAATGACTTAGAAGGTGTCTCCTCAACTTTTGACTTCAATTTGTTAAAAGAGTTGAACATTTGGATTAGGAAATCTATATTAACAAATCAAATTTCAGCTATAATAAAGAAAATCCTTAGCAATTACCATCAAAACCAGAATGATCTGTTATGAATATTAATTTGGAAAGAACAATGTTTTATCAATTATTGCTAATCATCAATAAATCAATTGTTCGATTTTTATTATGCGATAAATCAATCTCCCATTTGTTGTTAACAATAACTACAATATATCAAATTTTATACATGTTTTTTGGCTCTTCATCCATCAAAATAATCTGCTTAACCAAGTCAAATTTCTTCATACAATCATGACCTAACCATGGGAACCCTAAGCCAAAAACTCAAACCAAGTGTAACTAAAGATTTTCAAACCCATTTGAGTTCCAAATGACTTGATTTCAATCAAACCAATCCTTTAATCGTTTGTTAAGAAAATAGTAAGTCAACATAAAATCATGTAGTTATTCAACAACCCAAAAGCTTAAATGAACAAATAAGATAGCCTGTGCAAAGCCCATTTGATTCCTTATAAAACAACATTTTTAAATAGATCAAATTGGCAAAACAATGGAAACTCAAATCCAGCAAGAAACCCTGGGAATCAAATGAGTTCCCAAATCCCTGAATTTTGCACATGTAATACTACAAAACTAAATTCACATAGCATGAAACTGTACTGTTTCTCAAGCCCTGGGGCTCAGACATCTCCAGCAAATACTAAGTTCAAGGGAAGGGAAAGAAAAAGATAGAAACAAATGCATATCATAGGCTGCAGAATTAGCTGAAGTGAAATGAAATGACTGCACCTAATTCCAGGAGACTAAAAACGTGAAGAAAAATTGGGTTGGTATCAAATCACCATGGAAATGCCTAGAACTGAGCTTGCATGATCACTTCCCAGATGGCCAGTGAGGCAAGCCTTGCATCGGCAAGGGATCGAAGGAACCCATGGAGATTGGCAGCAAGAAGAGCAAGCTTTCTGCATGGTACAAGTATGAGGGTTAGAGGTATGAACCAGATTCCCAGTTCTAATATGAACATTGTATTCTGTTGAGCAAAAAACCTCAATCTGCTGTATCCTCTTCCAGGTTTGTTTCTTCAGATAAAAAGGCAAAGAACCATTGAATGTATTCCATTATAAAATCATTGTTGAAATCACGTCTATATTGTATATTGTCTGAACTATTGCTGCAGCAATTAATATATTAGAAACATCTCATTCTGATAGTTGAATATGAGGCTTAACTTGCCACTTGGTTTGATATTGGCGTGCAAGGCAACATGACTTGCTTGGTTTGAATGTAATGACAAAAACAAAAGATAGAAAATGAAATAGAAAAGAAAGTGAAAACAATATAAATATCAAGTCAACTTGATTATTGATGTGAAAATTCAAGGAATTTGATATTAAACCTTTATTAGTACAATACTTGTATGATTATGGATTTTATTATACTAGCAAAAGATCCTAGTATGAATCTTAATATATGATTTGATGTTACTCTTTTATGAGCCTAGATTTTAGACTTATTAGTATTTATCTAATGATATATTAAGCCTAAAATTGAGATATTGCTTGGTTTTTCCCTTATAAGTGAGCCCATAGTCAAGTTTAGGTTTAATTGTCAATGCTAGAATAACTGGAGGGTTTCTTTAGTAGCTTTGTAATATTAGTCTCATTGTTGACATAAGAATAGATAAAGGACAATAATAACAGTTGTAAATCTCGACAACTTCTAGCAATAACAACATTAATTTGAGATGAACATTTTCCATCAATAGAGTTAGTTTATAAAAATGTTTGTTTATAGAAGGGGATTTTATTTTTGCAAGTTATACATGGTATTATAACTTATCATCAAGCATGTGTCACTATGTATATAATAAATCTTGATATTTGTTTGTTTATAATTTTTTAGTTATTGACTTTTTTAATATTAATTTTTTTATAAAAGTATTTTTATTATGTATAGGAATTATCTCTTATATTTGCTACATAGCTTGAATACCAATTGTAAGATTGTACAACAGGTTTTATGTTATAGAGATGTTGAATGTGCTATTGCATTGCAATGAAGTTGGACTAACTCAACATACTCGAAATCCAGAGAACCAATTGTGAAATGTGGGCATGGTTCTTAACTTGTTAGAGCCAATTAAACGCATCTACATCCTATCAAGTATGCCTTTGTTGGATTGCTTAGCAGATGCAACTGTAGGATTGCCTAGTACATGTCATAGGTTCACTTGGCATGTATGATTGAAGGACCTCCTTGCACACTCCCATAGATCTTTAGACACACGTTGAGTGTAGATTGACATTACGTTGGTGCTTAGCCCTACCAAATGATACTTAACCATTGTGCCTACATGTGAATAGAGCACTCCATGCACGAACATGAAGAATAAACTTTGGCTAGACAAGTTCATTGGGCACGAGGAAATAAGGATTGAAACTCTTTTATGTGAGTGGACTTGAGAAGCAGAGAAAATTGGTTTTCATGTTATAAATAAGAGAGATTAGAACAATTTTTAAAAGCTTAGAGTGCTTGATATTTCGACTTATAAGTGGCAGTGTCAATCATTTTCTTCTATGTTGTATTCATATATCATTGTTATTTTTTTCATTCAGCGTGAATATAATTATGTTTGTTATCAATTATTATTTTTTATACCATCTAATCTTCCAAAAACATTTCTTTCGGATTCCTTTTTGTTTCTATATGTGTATATATTATGTCATGTGTATAGGAGTAAAATTTCATTGAAAAATTATATAAAAAAATATCTTAACTAAAGTTCTAACATATGTATATATATGTTTATAATCCCTTGAAAATTTTTGCTATATTATTTGAAGTTTGACAATTATTTATATTGTGTAAAATTTGTTGGTTAAAACACTCAAGTATCATGCATTGTTTGCTATGTTGAAATTAAAATTGCTATATCTTAAATATTTGTTTAAGCATCACATAAATTTTAGAATATGAACAAAAATTTTAATATTAGTTATTTAGAAAATTAATTTAGTATTTTTCTTTAAAAAATATTTTCCTAAATATATTTTAAACTAACCTAAAATCAAAATTAATTAATGTGTCATTAATTCATCCTAAATTCCCATTATTACTAAGTTAGGATTAAAAGTAATCTTTTAAAAAGTAAAAATTAACTAAGAATTAAATTGAAAACAATTAAACTAAATTAATATAAAATTTATTAAATTTAATCATTAAATCTAATTAATTTAAATTAATTTCAAGAAAAAGTTAACTAAATACTTTAATTTAAAATGAAATTAAATTAAACAACTATTCAAATTTATTTAAACGCAAAGAGAAAATATCAATTAATTTTAAATTTTAATTAAATTATTTTAAAACAATTAACTAATTTTAAAATAATTAAAATTAAAACAATTAAAAATCAGAAAAACAAATCTTGAAAAATTTAGATTAATTTTTAAAATATTAAATTAAGAGCGAGAAAGACCAGGGAAAAAGAGAGAGATGAGAGTTGGGCGGAGCTCCTTCTATACCAGATGAGGCGATCTCGGCGATGTAAAGCATAGGAAAGAGCTGTGGCAATTGTACAGAGAAAGTTGAGGAGGAAGACGATAGATGAGCTGTTTGTTTTCAAGAATTCTAGCTTAGTTGGATCATTTAATCAAGTTGATCGACGAAAGGTCGAAGACAACTCAAATCGAACATCCAATGCATCAGCCCATTCTGCTTCGTGTTCTGTATTTACATCCGCAAGGAATCTCTTCCAAAACCAGTGTCCCTGCCACGCGAACTCAATCATCTCCAGCGGCACGTCCTTCCTCTCCGGCAGAAACCAAAACGCAAACGCCGTCATCGCCAAAACCCCCGTCTTCATCGCGCACGGCAACGCCAAGAACAATTTCGCTATCAGAAACGTGAACGTGAATCCCGCCACCACCACAATGCTCAGTGCCGCCGATCGTACCTCAGCCGGGAATATCTCGCTTGGAACCATCCAAACCAGCGGCCACCACGATCTCGCTCTCGTCGAAAAGCTCGGCCTCGAGGATACAACCAACGGCGGGCAGTTGGATGAGCGTTGTCACCCTATCTGAGAGGAACAGGACCATACGGCCTCACCGGTCGACGATCGTTGCCAAGAACAGGGTAAAGGCGAGGCCCAAAAGCCGGGCGACGATGGTGGACACGAGCGAATCGCTCTCTCCCTAGCTAAAGGCGTTTAGCGCGAAGATGGCAGTGATGTTGATGGCGGTGATCTGCTGAAAAAAGGGTAGGAACAAGGCCATGAAGAGGTGCGGGCGGTACCGCCGGCGGAGGAGGGCGACGAAGGGTGAGGCAGGGGAGGGGGTGGCTGAGGTGAGACAGGGGAGTTGTTTTTGAAAAGAACTTCTTCAAGAATGGCTCCGTAGAAGTAACTCCTTCTTCTTGCCGGTGAAATGAAGTCGGAACGCGGTCGTCCAGCCTCCTAAACAAACAGGAGCATGGAAGCAAACCACTCACGATTCCGATGCCATGTCCGACGAGTAATCCACCCATGGCAGCCACCGTGGACGAGAGAAGCACGTAGGAAGTCATCCTTCAGTTGTAGCCCAGAGCTGCATTCCCGCCGGCGAGCATACCCACAGCCGTGGATGCCTTCTCCGGTCTGCGGTGTGTTCTACGGAGCCGCCTTGTCAAACGAAGGGAAGTACAAGCAGCGACGTGTAGAGTTTAAAAGCCACGGAAGCCTTGACATGTGGCATCGTGCTGACCACGTAACTGCTGGATGACGTTTGGTTAGAATTTTGGTGAATTCTATTTTGCATTGCTGTGGAAGATCAATTACTAAACAAATTTTTGTTGACAATGGTCAAAATACTATTAAAATAATGATATATTTTCAAATTAATTATCAATATTATTTTATTAAATTTCTTAAAATGTATTTATTTCAAATTTTTGTTTTTTTTATCTTTTGCTCTTCTTGAAATTTTATTTGGTCCTGTTTTGAATAATTTAATAATTAAAAATTAGATTTAAAAGCTTAAAAAGAAACATTTTAATTAAAAAAGTTTATATAAATAAAAATAAAATTTAAATAAAAATAATTTGTACGGAGCGCCTTTCTTTCGCTTCGTCATGGACAGATCTGTCCCAACACCCATATAAAATCTTTTGGTGGTATTCTCTCGGGCTGCATCCTCAGGCAAGGACGAGAAAACCCTAGGTTCCTTTATCGTCATTCTGTGCCGGGAAAGCAATGGCTGATGGCTATTGGAGGTACGCAGATCCACGCCAGCAGGCAGCGATGGCGGCGCCAGCAGCCCCATTGAAGCGCCCTAGACCTGATTACGGCGGTAGGTCTTCTGCTCCAGGAATGCAGGCTAACTTCTCTAGATGTCTTCTTGCGGTTTATTCTAATTTTTTGTTCTGGCTTTCGATATTCTAGATGTTCGTTGCTTTGTGATATTTGGATTTCATGGGTGAGTAGCATATAGGGTTTTCGTCGATGTCGATGCTCGATGGTGAAGTACCTATAGATTTACAATCGGTAGTATAGTGAAAGATGGCTGTTGATTGGTAGACATCCGTTATTTCATGTCTTTTGTGGATGTTTTAGAGCTATTAAGGAGGTGATTTTAGGAGAAGAAATCATGTGCCATTTCCGCCACTTTGTATTGTTATTATACATGTTATCTTTCGTTTGACATCCTGAATTTTGGTGGATGTTGCTCAAACTGAGCATTTTAGCAAGGCAGGGTTTGTATTTCTTAATTCAGGTGAGCAAGATGGTGGACGGTGAAGGGATTGTAAGTAAAAGCTAGTATGGAATTTTTTTTGAGGTGATAACATATTTAACCATTGGTTAGTAGATTGGATGTAGGATTAATCCCCTTGTACAGCACGAACAAATAGAGGAACCCTTCAATTTAATTAATTCTTTATGATGATTTAAAGCGTTGGACTAGGCTACGTTTCTGTATTGTCAAACATGTTTAATCTGGTAAATCTTAAAGATAAAAAATTTAAGAAATCTCAAACGTATGCTTGCTTCAAGCATTCAAATACATTTTTTGTGCATTATCTGCTTATTCAGACATAAATGCATAACTTTGTATACATTTGTACACATGCAAAAGTGGGTGGAATCAACACAGTTGTATCAATTATTCTAGTCATGACCAGATGACTCAAACAGGTCAATTTTTTTTCAGCTATGATGCATATGCCTTTGTCTATCACAACAGGCTAGTTTGTTTGATTTTGAACATTGCCAACAGGTGACGTAGGTTTACATTGTGAACTCAACATGTGTCTTCTTGTCATGTACAGTCTGGGTATTAGTTTGCATAGGTTTTTTGCACCAACAAGCTTGGATTTGCATGCTCATGCATACTATTATTTGAATATCAAGTTCGATTATATGAGTCTGTTACCTGATCAGTTGTCTTACCAAGCCAAAATAAGTGCCTTAGTGTTTTAAAAATTCCTTGCCCTATAAGGATGACTCATCATTTGTAAAAGATATTGTTGTCTTGTTAGTTTTCATTGAAATGATTGTTTTTATTTTGAGCTATTACATAATATATAATGCAGCTTATTGTGGTCATGCCATTCCTTGTTTTTTTTATGTCTTATTATCATTTGCTTAGCTTGTTTTATACCATTCTTGTACTTAATTTGTCTTGCGTTGATTTCTTTGTTACCCAAAATAGTAATTCATTGTGTAGATGGCTGGATTTATTTATCTAATTTTGAATTGGTAAATTTCTAGGTTCTCCATCTGGATTATGATACTTGATAGTTTATTTAAGATGATGCTCTTCATTGATAGTTTCTTCTTTCTTTATCTAATTGAACAAAGCAGTAAATCTTGTTCTTTTTTGCAATGATTGTGCTTGATACATTGTTTTGACACAAGATTGTCATTGTTTGAATATGCTCATTGTGATCAATAACTTGTGGTTAACATCATAAGTTTTTGTGGTCAGATTCTACATTATTTTCTTCTTTATTTAGTTTCCTTTATTAGACTTTTCTGTTGTGATCACCTTTATTATATTTAAATAAAGAGTGTATTTAATTTAGTGGTATTGCTATATAGTGTAATGTTATTTTAAAATATTAAGTGTTTGGTTTGATGAAATCTTTAAATAATATTTTTAAAAATTATAATTTATTGCCTTAAAATGACAGTAAGATGTTACTTAAATTTGAGTAAAATCTAGATATTGATTATCACAATCATAAAACTAAGAGTAAAAGATTATTTAGATCGCATTAAACCAAATAATAAAAAATTTCAATAAGTTTTAGATAATATTGATTACTAGATAATATTTTGAACTTGATGTCAATATTATCCGAATAGCACTTATCCAAATGCTTCAAAAGTTTTTTTTTTGTCTATATATATTGTCAATGGATGTGCCCATGTTTTATATCGATGTGTAGTCTTTTGTTCACATTTTTCGATCATGATACATCTGTGAAAATTTTTAAAACAAATTTTTATTAACTGACCTAATTGGCCAATTTTTAGAGGACAATGAAGATTGTCATAGTGTGGTAGTATCCTATATATTGTGAATATTATTCTAAGTAGGTTTGAGTTGAGTGTAGTATTGGTTCCTACACAATCAAAAGCATGCCAAACTTTATGAGACAAAAGTATCATCAAAGTCATTTAAAATTGATAAGCTTACTTTATCACCTTTAGACTATATTCATGCTCAAAATTGAAGACCATTGGGGGATCCTCTTCTTCTTCTTCTTCACAGCACAAAGCCAAAGAGGGCCTTGGGTAAAGCCTTAAGGAGTAGGAAGCTTTGTCAATCCTCCTCATCAGGAAGGGTTTGTGGGAGGAGTTGTGCAAAGCCCAAAGGGTGCAAATCCCAAAGAGTGCAAAACTCTACCCTTGGTCTTGTGTGTGTGTGTGTGCATGTATGTGCATATATCTTTGTTTCTACTGTTGTTCATTGCCATATAAGTTGGGGGTGTCATGTTATTTGTAAATTGTGAAATGTGTTTAGTGTTTGAACCTTTTTATAGCTCTTGGATAGATGTGTAAATTTTTTGAAATTGCTATGCTTGTATCTAACTATTTAACTATTCATTGCCCTTAGCAAAATCAAGCATGGGTTGGCTTTGGTTTGTGGATTCAAATGTGCCATCATGTGTTGGTTCCATATAGAGCTCAATGTTGGGGTTGCATGGTGGTGGAGTGGGTTGGAGTGGATGAAGGAAGAGAATGAGGAAGGATGGCAGAGGTGACAACAAGCTTTGGTAGTGATGGCACTAGGTGATAGTGATGGCCTTGATCTATTACTTGGAAATAGCATTGATGAAGTTGGATAAGAGGCTTATTTTAAACTTTTGACAGGTGTATGCATGCACCTTTGGCTCTTTCTAGTTATGGGCCCTATGCTTCAAAGTGGTGCCTCATTCTACCTCCAACTTCCCTTTTTTTTTAAAAAAAAAATTTGATGTTGAGTTCTTCAGTAATTGTTAGATCAAGCATCATTCATATTTTAGTAGACTTTATGCTTAAAGAATTACAAACCTTTTTAATAACCATTGGGCATGGCCCAAAAGTTTGAATATGGATCAGATCCGTGTTTGTTCTTTACTCTGCAAGATCCAATTTTCACCCTCACCCTTTGATATCTGCTCAATAAGTTTTTGCTAAATGTCCCTTGCACTGTTAATGCCCCATGGACACTATGTAGGGAACCAATTTGATAATCACATTATAGCAAATATTATTTAAATTTTTTGGAGTCCAAAGTTACTCGTTTACTTGAATTTAGATGTGCATTTATGGAAATTTGAAATTGTATCCATTTTTTCTACAGGAAATGCAAAGCACTATACCCATTTTCTTAGGATTTATTGATGCTCTTATTTAGTGTGTATTGGATGGTTTTTTATGAAAAACCTTTTATCTTCTTGGTGATTTGGCTTTTTTCCCATAGAATTGTGACCTGTTAATGTGTGCTTAACTTCAATTTTACTTTTGCAAAAATGAAGTTATGGTTTTGAATGTGCCAGTATCCACTCCATGTCCTTTTGATTCCCCTTCTTCGATGGTGCCTAATTTACGGATTCTTGCTACGAATTCTTATGATTCTTGCTGAAGTATCTAATCATATGTTCTGAAGATATGCAAGCTGCCCCAGAGATTCTTGGTTACTATCCTCGGGAAGACGATAGAACATCTCATCGAACCATCAGGGATACCGAGTCCATAAATGCTTCCTATGATCACTATCTACGAAATGGGGTAAAATCAACATTTTAGTTGGTTGAAATTTTCTCTTAAGGTATCGATGCTAATGTTGGAATTTTACAGATGTCTTATGCTGCTCCTGAATCTGTAAGGCCTGTCGGTGGGGGAATGAGTGGCCGCCCTGTTGATGATCCACGTATGCCAAGCCTTGGTGGCATAGATAACCGAGCTATTGGATACAACACTACCAGAACAGAACAACATCTGCCTCCCGATGCATCAAACACTTTGTTTGTGGAAGGCCTTCCTGCAAACTGTACCCGCAGAGAAGTGGCTCGTATCCTTAAATCTGATCTGTGATATTTTTCACATTTCCCATTGCTACCTTGAACCTTCACATTACTCTACATTCTGTTGACCATCTTTGTTGGCCCTTGACTTTGTTCCAAAGATGTTTTCCGACCTTTTGTAGGTTACCAGGAGGTGAGACTTGTGAATAAGGAATCCAGACAAGTAAGAAATTTACGTTTGATCTGAATTCTGCTTTCTATTATGTTTTATATCATTTTTTTTTTTTTTTTATAACCTGCCTTTTCATTTAGCCTGGAGGAGATCCAATTGTACTGTGCTTTGTTGATTTTGTTACCCCTAGTCAGGCTGCAGTTGCATTGGATGCTTTACAAGGTGAACATGAAAAAAGTTTTTTAATGGATATTATGCTTTTTCTTTTGTGATTGTGATCATGATACTGTTTCCCTAGTGCTTCCATTTCTAATAATGGTGTTGCAATGATGTGCTTTTTTTTTCAGGAAATACTTCCCTTGAGACCTGTTTCTTGTTCTTCTATTGTAATGGATTTGTGGTCATCTCAATGATTTATATGTTCCACGTCATCTAACATTTTGTGTTGACCACAATAATATGCACCTTAGTTGAAGTATTACTAATGTTCGTCATCTACAGGTTACTTCCCATTTACTTGCATGACAAACATAAAGTGATCATATCTAGCAGCTATTTGAATATGTTTTATGGCTTTTTGGTAGACCAACACAAAGCGGGCTAGTGCGCTTATCAAAATTTAATTTTTCACTGTAATGGTGCCTTTTTTTTTCATTTTAATGTTCATATTAATTAATTTACGCTATCAAGGTGTCCAATTTCTTTTACTTTTTTATGATCATAAATCCTTCTAACTTACAGGCTTGGTGAATTATATTATGCCAAGTATTTTCCCCACTTGATTCTTATATGTAAAACTTCTTTTCTCATCTGATTATTGTACTATGCTGATACCATCTCTCTTGAGCATTACTGCTGTTGGCATTCTATGAGATTTGGCATAAGCAGTCTCCGTGGAGTTAGCCGCAGGTGAATCTAGATATGGTTTTCTAGAATAGCTGTGCTAAAACTCCTTGAACTCATGCTCTTGTTTAGGATATTTTTCTTGCTTGGTGTCATTGCCAGTATCTTTGTTTTGAAACAAACTCAACTTCGAATTGAATTGCTTGCTTTAAGGTGCTATATTTTTTCTAGCATGTGAATAAGTTTGTCTGTTAAAGCTTAATGAAGGTTCTGATTACTTTGTTATTTAAAAGTGCTGTTAATATGCTTTAGCTCCCGCTTATCGCCCATAGACGCGTGTCTGGTCAAAAAAGTAGTCACGTCTCGCTTTTGCAGGTTATAAGTTCGACGAGCATGACCGAGAGTCAGCCTCTTTGAGGCTGCAGTTCGCTCGCTTTCCTGGTCCGCGGTCGTCCGGTGGGCCTCGTAGTAGACGTTGATTTGCGGTGTTCTATTTCACGCAACGAATGAGGTCGTTAGGCGTTTACGCACCGATGAAAAATGCGTTCGTTTGTGGCATTAAAGCGTTGCGTGATGAGGTCGTGCTGAATCGATTTCCACAGGATTTCTTGTATGGACTTTTCGTGTGAGAAACGTGGGCTAGCATATTATATTGGTGGAACTAATTCCCTTTATTTGGTTCGAGTCGAGTATTGTTAGTGTTGTTATAACGTGCAGTCAGACTTATTTCTATGGTGGCAGTGCTTTCTCCTTTGTAGAAAGCTGTTACCATCCGGTATCTTTAGATCTCTAAGCTATTCTGTTAAAACTGTTATAACTTGCTGGCTAGTTGGCATGCCCACTTTCCAGGATCAGAATTGTGAGGTCATTTTACTTGTTTTTAATACTGTATGGTCAGTTAATCTTCAAGGCCTTTGTTTTGTCTCTCTTGTGTGAATATGTTGATCTAGGCAATTATTACCTTAATATGTTCCAGCTATGCTTTTTTAAACCCAGGCATGGGGATTTATAGGTACTTAGTGCATGTTGTTTGCTCTCTGTAGAATGGGTTTCAGTGCATTTTTTGTCTTACAGGGAATTTCTTTTTAATTTTCCCACGTTAAATACCTACCAGGCTTAATTTTCATAGCATCTGTTGTGTTCTTTTTATAAACTAAAAGAGTTACTTTTCTTGAAATACTATTTTGTTTGGGCTGCATTTTTGTAGTTTCAATGTTTACGATTAAAATATGCTGTTAAATAGTGGGTAGCTCTCTTTAGTTTGATATTGTATGAATAAGTCTGTTGTATTTTCAAAATGGTCAAGTGGTCTCTATTATGCTAAAAAAAAAAAAGATCTATGACTATTTGTGAAGGATAGTTTAAGAACAAAAAAAGGGTTAGCCACCCCGTTAGAATGGCTAATCTGTAGGAGTATGTTTGACTCTTTTGGCAAAGTAATGGATCTATTTTGCATGTAGAAGGAAATTAGAGGAATCCATTTGTTATCCATCCTAATTTATTTGGGTGACCAATGAAATGTTAACTATTGTAAGACAGTATAAGTGAAGGTTTGAAAGCTTTTGCAAATCTAATCTTGTAACGGATGTAAACCAGAAGGAATTATTAATATGCCTTATGCCATAAGTACATTCCTAGAGGGTTGTATGTCCAACATTTTGGCACGAGTTAACTCTCTCCAACCCTATACATTTTTATTATCATGTTCATTATTTGTTATTTTTCCTCCATACTCTTCTTGTCCTAAATCTTAAAATTTTCTTAGCTACGTTGTGTTTAATACCTATTATTAAAATGCTTGCTGTTTGTAATACAATTAAGTGCTTAATTTCACGGAATCTGTGTTTTGTTTTATAAACGTGAATAATGTAACTATGGGGTTGCTTTTCTATGGCTTGTATGTTTATAATTGAAATAGCTTGTTAGGACTTTTAATAAAATGCTAATTACTACTGGATACTATGAGTGATGATTTGAGTGTTTTTTGAAGTCTAACGTATAAATGATGCATGTTACATTCGCCAACTGTTATGTTTTTAGCTTCGTTAGCTATTTGAAATTAGTAGAAACAATGACTGGTTTATAGGGAAGATGGTTGTAGGTTAGTTGTTCTGCACATTTGGTCTTCTTCAATGTTTGAAATGTTCACCATTTTTCTTTTTTTCTCTGAAGAAGTGACATACACATCACTTTTGGCGTGGATTATCTAGCTTCACTCCTTCCGTTGCCCTGTCTATTATTATTACTTCTGCTCCATTTTCATCTTGTCCTATTTATTTGCAGTATTCTAGTTTTGTTCTGGGTTGATGGCCGAGAATTTGCATTAACATTTGTTTATATGCATGAATGTATTTAATACTTTAGCTGAATACATTAATTATTTATTCCTTTTCCTCCGTGGTGTACGTTCTACCATAATGCTTTCTCTGTGTTGCTTTTTTTTGTGTATTATATCAGCTAAGCTCTACATGATAAATTTGTATGCTGGATTTTTTTCTAGCAGAAAAGCTGCTAAGTAAAGCTTTAAAAAATCAGTTATCTCTTCTTTAACGTTGAATTTGAAGTAGAGATGTCATCGAACTTGTTAATCTTAGTCTCCTTTCATTTCAATGCCTAAATTTGAAAATGAATATATTTTGTAGCATGAATCTCCAAATCCCCTACATTTGATACGTTTGTTAGGAGATGGAAAATTTGTAGTGTGAGATTGAAGAGTAATGCCATTTGTAGTGTGACTTAACAACTTGTTATTCTAAATTGCTAAGTGAACAATGTGAGATGAAAGAGGTGATAAGGCTTTGCATGGATCTCAAACTCGAGGCAAACCATTGTTGCAAGTTCCTTATTAGAACTTGAAAATAGATAGCAATCCTTTCTTAAGGCTTCATTTTAGTAGTTATACATGAGAAACCTCAAAACATAATATATAATAGCTTTTGATTTGCATCAAGTACAAAGCTCTCTAGTGTATAGCCTTCGTACTCCTTGTAAAAGATTTCCAAAAGTTTGCTATATATCCAACCTTGAGATTTGTTGTTCATGAAGCATGGCTTGTAGTTAAATTTCTGCTTCGTTTTTTGGTAGTGTAACATTTAGGTTTACGAAAATGCATTTTCATGTTGTGTGTTTTGTTGATGTTGATGACTTGGTTTTTTTATACGAATAACTGATTATCTACGAAAAGGGGAGTTCATTTCATGGGTATAACATATGGATTTTGTAATGCAATTATGCGTGAGTGTTGCTGTGCTTTGGAAAATTGATGTGAATAACTGATTTATCTATGAATAGGGGAGTTCATTTCATAGTGTAACATAGGTATTTATAATGCAAAACATATATTCGAGAGCTGCTTGTACTTTGGAAAATTGGTGAATTCCTTCTTGAGTTACGCTGTTGTGCATTATGTGGAATTGAAGTATCAAAATGCTACGTTTGAACTTATATAGAATGATTTTCCTTTTGGAATGTGATAAATGGAGGTAATGTTTTTTGTTTAGTTCCAAGTGAAATGAAAAATAAATGAAAATTTATTACTTGTTTCAAAAACTTTGTAGTAATACGATATTTTTGCATTTTTTTTTTTATGAAAGATTTGATGTTCGTTTTTACAAACTGTTAACTGAAAAGGTTTGGCTGTTAAGTTTCGTTATGAGTTTTTTTTTTTTATTTATAAATTAATATCAGAAATATAATTTTATTTATTTATATTCATATGAAATATCTCGTGTTATGTGGTAAAGGTACTTTTGCAGGGAGTGTCGTTGTTGATGAATGTTGTAAAAATTTGAATTTGATAATTTGAAATTTATTTCTAAATTTTTTAATCAATGAAAAAGATGTTTTCTATTTGCTGGATTAAAAAAAAAATCTAAAAATTAAAGTGTATTTTATATGATTTTATTAAATGAGGGAAGCTTTATTAAGCATACCCGCCAAGCCGTAGAAAATAATGTGTTTAATTTGTGGTCTGTAGAGCAAAAGTATTTTTTATTTTTTTTAATGAAAATGTTAAATAAACTATTTTTATTAATTTCATAAAATTTATAATGTTTTGGATATATTTTTCAATTTTTTGTTAGATTGCTGACACATGGAGAAGAACGCGCAAGCCCGCTTCTCTCAACCCGCGACGGCGACGGTGACAGCTCCATGAGATGGTGGCGCTAACAGACCCGGCGACGGACAACCCGTTGGCGGCTGCGGTGTCGGCGCTGGTACTTACTTGTGGTAAGGTACTCACTTTCCTTCCTTTAGCCGAGCAGCAGGTTCTAAGTTTCCTTCTTGATGCCCTAGGTACGAGGGTAAAAACATCAGAACAGCGTACATCATTGGGTATCTCTACTCCGGCCGCCGGCTTGCCGGAAACATGTCTTCAAGTTCCATGGATTTATCGGCATGTCTCAGGCACTGGTGTTTCTCCGGGATGGTCACGATGCAGGTTTGTTACGAATTGGGTAATTTTGTGGATTAATTAATGTGCACAGTTAAGTATAATGATCAAGAAGAAGGAGAAAAAACAACACGGGAATCAAGTGATTAAAACCATTGGTTTGGACTCCAAAGCGAAAGAGAGCCAAAAAGACTCTGAAGCATAAACTTATGTTCTTCATCGTTTAATTCAACTCCCAGGCGGCCATGTTTTATGCCACGCCTTGGAAGCTGCTTCGCCGTCAGGATTTGTGGTGTCTGGTGGCTCTGCTTGGGAAGATGCCACCGGCGGCAGCCGTGAATTACATAGCATGGAGCATCGTTGGGTTGCCCTTCATGAGGGTTAGGGGATGAGCTCAATGGTTGCCCATTGGCCACATGCCCAACTGCTCAAGGAGTATTTAGTTTCCTGTAATTGTTCTTTGTGTTTATATTAATGTTATTTGTATTTAATATTATTTATTAATTATCTTTTGTGTGATTTTGTTTGAATAGGATAAATACATGCAATCATGTTAATCAATAATACAATAAGATGATTTTAAGATTATTATGTGATTTAAAGAGAAATCTAGAACTTATTATCAAGGTTTAGTTAAAAGAAAGATTGGTAGATAACCATCAAAGTTTTTTGTAAGAATATTAATTAAGAAATAAAAGTTCTCATTAAAATGAAAATTTATTATACATACAAATTTAAATTAAGTTGTTTTTATGTTGGTCATTAAAATTTTACACGAAAAGTTTAAAATAGAGGAATTATTAGATGAATTTTTTTGTATTTTTATGAAGAAGTTTAAAGTCTAAATAAATTGTGTTTTTGTGGATTCAATTAGAAAAATGATCTTGTGTTAGATATATTTAATTAATAGGGTTGATGAATATTAATGTTTATAATTGTTTCATCATATTTCTCTTGAATATGCTTTTGATATATTATCATTGATTTAATAAAATATTTAAAATATTTTTATTTTATTTTAAAATGAAAATAGATATCATTTGTCAAATATGGCAAAAAATCTTGAAGGGTATTAATAATTGTATGTTTTTGTTAAGTTTAAGATTATATAAAAACATATTTATTTTTTTGGTGTGAGGGTTTGATGATAAGACAAAAGTTTAAATTATGTAAAATCTTAATTATATATATATATATATATATATATATATATATATATATATAATAGAATGTAGATATTTATTATTTAAAATATTTTAAACAAAAAAATTATATATAAAATTCTATACAACAAACAAAATAGTATCATTATAAGATGCAAAATATTCATAACTAATAAAAATATTACAAAAATTACAACATAGTATCTAATAAAACTAAGATAATCTATAACTATCATATTTATCCACTATATTATTTAGTGAATATAAGTATCATCCATCTTATAATAATATTTATCTCATGATAAAGTAAAAGTACGATCAATGATATAAATATAAATAGGATTCTATAGAATTTAAAAGATAAATCAATAAGATAATAAGACATAGTAATATGATGATCTAGAATAGAACTAATATATAGAAATAACATTATAAATAATATCTATAATATAAAAAATATGTATATATAATTTTTTTCATATCTGTTAAATAATACTAATTTTTATATTTTATTCATTTAAGATTATGTTTTGACTGACTATTATCTTGCTATCAAATCATATCCATTATCGAAATCTAAATGACATTTGCTCATAGACATAAATTAAATCGACATCTAACTATATGAAAATGTTTGAGGACATAAACCGATACCTGAGTACCTTGCATAAAGTGTTAGTACAAATACTTATCATCCATATAAAAGTAGAGCTTTTTGACTAATATATAAAAATAGAGCTTTTTAAAATAATTTTTTTAACTAAAAAGCTTTCTTAGTTGTTTGAATAAGTATTATATCTCATAATAGATGAAACTTCATAGAAAATATTTTTAAATGATATCATAATTATGAGGATATATTCATATTTTGGCACAGACTTTCTATCATCTTGATCACAAACATAATATGAACATATAAAATCAAGAGCATTATTAACAAAATATTTCTCACATATCTAAATATGCATGTATGAGAACAAATAAAATGTCATTTTGTTGATAGTTTGTGATGGCATTTTTTTGCCAAGTTTTACACATTATTATCTCACAAAGTTAAGTTTATTTTTCGAACAATGATCCCTTGAATGTATTCTTTAACAAATTACCTCATATTTTTACAGTAATCTTGAAGTCTTGTTCATAATGAACAATTCTCTCTCAATAGGTTTCTGTTTATTTTCTCAAGTCCAAATCATATCTCTTTTATAACCTTATGAAATTGTTAATTAGATTACAATAGTTGTCATATTTTTAGAATACTAAGAGTTTATGTTAAGTTTTAAATCTCATTCTCCTCAACTCTACATAATAAACCATTTAAAAAATATTTAGAAGATTGGATGCCATTCAATATAAAGCCTAAGCTCTCAGCAATTATTGTCGAAAGTAATAGTGATTAAGAAGCCACCTCTATATAATCCATGTACCATTATTTTTCTTAGAATTTCCTCTTCTCCTTGCATATTAGGTTAGTTTGGTGTGATCCATCTTCATAATTATAAACTATTTACTCTTACTTCTTCTACTAAATCTCTAATAAATATCAATCTATCAACAATAAGATAAAAATTAAAATATATAGATGTCAAACATAATTCAACTAATTTTGCTTACAAAAGTATTTACATCCATTAAAGTTTCAATTTTTCAAATTAAGTTTTTTATTAATATTTTCTTTATTAAGTCATAACCTTAAATTTAGCATATACCATTTGAATTGTCTTTATAATTTTTTATTTATAAAAAAATAATTATTTTATTTCTTCATAAAAATTTCAATAAATGTTTCACAAGAGAATGGATTCATAATTTAATTAATGATTTTTTCCCAAGGATTTATAAAATAAGTTCTTAGAAAGTCTAAAAAAATAGTCAAGCTTTTGCCATGCAAACACGAAAATTAATGCTTCTACGCAACAACAAAAAGTATTTGACTAAAGTAACATGTTTCACCTTTAGGACTCATAAAGAAAAATTAAATATATATATATATATATATATTAAATATTATAAAACTATTTTTTATCAACTTTGTAACAAGCTACACCGTTTTATGGCGTTTTATCAATCACAACATAACTAATAATTATAATATTTTTTTAATTAATTAAAATATTTTATCAACTCAAAAGAAGGTTACCGTTATAAATTATTAATTAATTAAAGCCGCCATTTCATTGTTTTTTGATACCGACATTTTTAAATTAAATTAAAAAGACACCTCAGCATCAGGTCGGCGGTAAATTGACCTTATATCTGCTCCTCCACCCCCTTTCCCGCATCTGCCAAATTCCAATCAAGATTCTCTTCGAGAAGATTCCCCGCGGAGGTTTGCATGGAGGAGGATCTCCACCACCCGATATCCGCCCCGCTCCTCCCCTCCGCCGACCACGACGGCAGCGGGGAAGCAAATCCTCCGGAGGAGGAGGAGAACTCCCCCATCGAGCAGGTGGCTCTTACCGTGCCGGTGACCGACGACACGTCGGCGGCGGTGGTAACGGCTAGGGTGTGGATCCTCGGGACGGCAACCTGTGTCCTTCTCTCTTTCCTGAACCAATTCTTCTGGTACCGCAAGGAGCCGTTGAGCATAACCTCCATCTCGGCCCAGATCGCGGTGGTTCCCGCTGCCCGGTTCATGGCCGCCGCCCTCCCAGACCGGGTTTTCTTCTCGGGATCCCGATGGGAGTTCACCCTTAACCCGGGGCCGTTCACGGTGAAGGAACACGTTCTCATCACCATCTTCGCCAACGCCGGCGCCGGAACCGTCTACGCCATCCACGTCGTCACCGCCGTGCGGGTCTTCTACCGGCAGCAGATCTCCTTCTTCGTCTCCCTCCTCGTCGTCCTCACAACGCAGGTAAATCGGTTATTTGGCCTCTCGCGTCTCTTTGCTTCTCTCTCGATTAATTCGAGATCGGCAGGTTTTGGGTTTCGGGTGGGCGGGAATTTTCCGGCGGTATCTGGTGGAGCCGGCGGCCATGTGGTGGCCGTACAACCTGGTGCAGGTCTCGCTTTTCAGGTGTAAGCCCTCACTCGATTCCATTTTTTTTTTTTTTTTTTTCAGAATTACTTTATTTCAGATTAAATAATCGTACCAAACTAGTATCGAAACTTGTGTAGGGTTCATCGAACATGGACACTTTTAAAACAAAATGAACAAAATTTGTTAATATTATTGAATTTTTTATTTTAGGAAATGTATTTTTAATATACATGATGAAACGTGTTTTTAGTGAGGACCGTGCCGTGTTGGATTCCACAAAGATGGGTTGTTCACATGTCCTCCACACAAGTAAATAATTAAAAGTATTATCCTAATTTAAAAGTACATTAAAAAAGAATTTTTTTTGGAATATAATTTGATTGGTATCAAATATGCTAATTCTTTTTTGCTTAGTATAAAATTATTTTTTTTATGATAAAAAATTTAAAATATAGAAGTCTGCTAGATTATCATTATATTATTTAATTAAAGTGATATAAAAATGATAAGTAATGCTCCACAAAATATCAAAAGAATAAAGAAAAATGTTTAGATAAAATTTACATGATGTGATTAGTTGCATGGTTTATTAGTAGATTAAAACCTAGGTTTTAGTTCAGTGTTAACCAATTTTGATTTAAGCCGATCTAAAATTAGATTGAAATCATAATTTGACAAGAAGTGAATGTTTTGATCATAATAAAAAAAACAATCAAATTTTACTAAATTTCTCTCTATAACATATCAATATGTGTGTGTATGTGATATTTTGATCTTATTATGTCAAGATATTTTATTGAGTCATTTTATTTTAATTTAAGTTAATTTTTTTTTAAAAAATATGTTTTAATATTTTAAGATTATGATATCTTAGTTATTAAATATTAGATAATTTATCATTATATTTTTTCACCTAAAAACTTATCAAGAGTTGTTTATTGTTTAATTATTTCTCTTAGGATATCACTCATATTTAACTCCTCACCATCTTTGATTATAGATGTTATAGAGTCACTATCTTTCACTTGATTCATCTTCAAACCATATTGGATTAGTAAAAGATTAGTTGTAATGTTAAATGTAATATCATAATTTTATTATTTCAAGGTATTATCCTTTTAAGTTATTTCATTTGATCTAAGTATATTTGTTTTTAAAATATATCTTAATATTTTAATATTATAATATTTAATGTAAATACTAGAATAACATTTAATAATTAATATAATACAATTTATCATTATACCTCTTTATATAAAAATATATTAGGAATTGCTAGTTATCTAATTATTTTTTTAAGTCAATTCATTTGTGTAACACTTAGGATTGGAACGAAAAATGAGTAAATACTAGGTGATTTCTTAATAAAGAAATCATTAGACAAATAGTGGTTATTTATAGACTTTTAGATGAAGAGATACAATGATAAATCATCTCGCATTGTCTATTGAGGAGTGATTTCTATAAGATATCATAACTATAAAATATTGAAATATCTTTTGAGAATAAAACTTATTTAGGATGAAATAAGATAATTTAAGAGGATAGTACTAAACATAATGAGACCATAATATCATAATGCTTGTTTGTATATGCATATGTATATATATTATAAATCATGACATTTTAAGTTATAAGAAAAAAATTAGTAAAATACTTCTCTATGATTAGATGATGAATTACAACTTTTGTTCTATAATAAAAAATTATGATATTATTAAAAAATGCCATGTTATGAAAAATATTTCATTTATAAAAATACAAAGAATTAGAAAACAAACAAGACAAGAGACAACCAAAATGACATTTGATATTAAGAAAGATGTTTTAAAGGTTTATAATAAAATTGGATATTAAAATAGAAGAAATATTTCCATATATATATATATATATATATATATATATATATATATATATATATATATTTGTCCAAATTAATAAAAGAAAATTAAAAATCTAAACTTTAGGTCAATAGGATATATTGATAAAGGTTTTTTTTTAATAATGGTTTAAATAAGATGGATAACTTAGCATAGCTTTATTGCTTAAAAAAATATTTTTTAAATTTTATCTATGCATTTATTAAATAGGAGTGTTATAGAAAGCTAAAAAAGAAATAAAAAGTATAATATTAGATTATGATTTCAAGCCTATAAGATGAAAATATATAAAAGAGGAATGCATTATTTTTATAAGTGATTATTTTGATGTTATTTTAATAAACAAGTATAAAAAATAAAAAAAGACTTCCACATTTATTTATGGAAAGAATAAGATATTAAAATTTGTGTTAATAATAAATAATTAGATTAATGAGTTTTACTTCAAAATTTTAATAACAAATCATTAAAAATATATTACTACTTGAGTTAGATATATCCTCAAATCAATTCAAAATTAATGTTTAAAGAGTTATTAATTAGTACTATATATATATATTTATAATTATTAACATATTTAGTTAATTTTTATTTACATAGTCTTAATAAAATATTTAAAAATTTTAAAAAATTAATATTACATATATTAGAGTTTTTAAGATATAAAATAAAATGAAGACATATGCATAGATTTATCAAGAGAAGATAAATCATTAAACTTCATTAAAATCTGATGTTTCTGACTTTCAAATATTTATAAACTAAAACAATTTCTTCAAATTTTATCGATTTAATTGAACTTCAAAACTTGACATTATTTGATTTTTTTAAATTATTAGATCCTTCATTATCATCTGGGTATAACCATAGTTTATATTTATTAATAATATTTTTTCTTGTGAGTGAATGGTTATGATTATTATTAAAGTTTTTTCAAATAAAAATATATAATAATCAAATGATATGTTTTTCATATGACTAAAATCAATGAAAACAATGACTTTTTGGAAGTGCCCTTCATGAGAAGGAAGTCCGTACGAAAGGAGGCCTCACCCGCAACCAATTCTTCGTCATCGCCTTCATCTGCAGCTTCGCCTACTATGTCTTTCCCGGTTACCTCTTCAGCATTCTCACCTCCCTTTCCTGGATCTGTTGGTTCTTCCCCCACTCCCTGCTGGCCCACCAGCTGGGTTCTGGCCTCCACGGCCTTGGCATCGGGTCGATCGGCCTCGACTGGTCCTCCGTCTCCTCCTATCTCGGCAGCCCGCTCGCAAGCCCCTGGTTCGCCACCGCAAACATCGCCGTCGGATTCTTCCTCATCATGTACGTCATCACCCCCATCGCCTATTGGCTCAACCTCTACCAAGCCAAGTCCTTCCCCATCTTCTCCGACAACCTCTTCACATCAAAGGGACAAATTTACAACGTTTCGAGAATCGTCGACTCCAGCTTCCATCTCGACCTCGACGCCTACCAAAAGAACGGACCTTTGTACATGAGCACCTTCTTCGCGATGACCTACGGCGTGGGTTTTGCCTCCCTGACGGCCATTCTCTCGCACGTTCTTCTCTTCCATGGAAGGGAAATCTGGCTGCTGAGCAAGTCCGCGTTTCAAGAGAAGAAGATGGACGTGCACACAAGGCTTATGAGGAAATACCATCAAGTACCTGAATGGTGGTTTTTCATCATTCTTGTGGTCAACATTGCCCTCACAATATTTATTTGCGAGTACTACAATGAGCAGCTGCAGCTTCCATGGTGGGGTGTTCTGCTTGCCTGTGCATTGGCCCTCTTCTTCACTCTCCCCATTGGAATCATCACAGCAACAACAAACCAAGTATGCTCCACCTCCAATCCTTCATCAACAAATCATCAAACAACAATTTTCCTTTTTGAAGATTCTGAATTTCTCTCTCTATGCGATAGACACCGGGGCTAAACATCATAACGGAGTACATCATCGGGTACCTCTACCCTGGCCGCCCCGTGGCAAACATGTGCTTCAAGGTCTATGGTTATATCAGCATGTCTCAGGCGCTGACATTTCTGCAAGATTTCAAGCTTGGTCACTACATGAAGATACCACCAAGAACAATGTTCATGGCACAGGTTGGTCTCATTGCTAAGCAACTTACCTTGAATGCACATGATGATCTTGCATTTCACATGGATTCAGAAATCCATCCAACCACGCAAAGAAGTTAGTCAATTTCGTCATTTTGGAGAATATAATATCAAAAGCCATGGAACCAAATGACTCCTATGATGCATTTAAGAAAAAAGATAAAACTTTAGGAGAAGCAAGCAACAACACTACAATAGATTTTGCCTTATCATTGACAGAAACGTTTACTTTCAACTGCCATCCTTTTGAGCATGTTGGAATATTGGAAAAGGAATTTTGCGTTCTTTCTTGCCATTTATCATGCATTTTCTGAATATTCAGTTGTGCGCATCTAGCATTTTCAGATTGTGGCAATACTGATTGCTTGAGTATTAATGTATTTTGAGACTTTTGTGTTTAGAATATGTATTCGACATAATTCCCTTTAGCTTATGTTACATTTTTGGTTTACATATTACAAAAGTTCACTTGTTTGAATATGTTTTGCTATCTCTATAGATTCTCATGTATGTTAAGCATTTGCAGTGTTCCATGAATCCCTAATGTATGATGAACACATATGCATGCAAATACTACAAATAATTTGTAATGTTGGTTTTATGCAACATTTGCAGATTGTGGGGACATTGATTGCATCAGTTGTCTACCTCAGCACTGCATGGTGGCTCATGGGGAACGTTCCCAACATTTGTGATAGAGAGCTCCTCCCTTTGGATAGTCCATGGACATGTCCGAGCGACCACGTGTTCTACGATGCCTCCGTCATCTGGGGCCTCATTGGCCCTCGTCGCATCTTTGGAGATCTTGGCAGTTACTCCGCCATAAACTGGTTCTTCCTTGCTGGTGCCATTGCTCCCCTTGTCGTGTGGCTTGCTCACAAAGCCTTTCCTTCCTCAGAGTGGCTGCGACTCGTGAATGTGCCGATTTTAGTAGGTGCGATGGGAAATATGCCACCTGCAACGGCCGTTAACTTCATCAGTTGGATCTTCGTCGGGTTCCTGTCGGGTTATGTGGTGTACAGGTACAGGAGAGATTGGTGGCAGAAGCATAACTATGTGCTATCAGGTGCATTGGATGCTGGGTTGGCCTTCATGGGAGTGTTGCTGTATCTTTGCTTTGGTTTGGAGAACATTGGACTCAAATGGTGGGGCAATGAGCTTGACGGTTGTCCATTGGCCTCATGCCCAACTGCTCAAGGGGTGATGATAGAAGGATGCCCAGTGTTCTCTTAGTTTTTCTTGCTTGACACAGTTGTATGTAATCATGTTTATGTGCAAAACAATTGTATTACGTGATTTAATATCACTTCTTATGTATTTTTTGGGTCTGATCATGAGACAAATATATTTTCATACTCTTCAAACACAATTGAGACCTCTGTATCAATTATGTGCATCCAAGCAAAAGGTAAAATGAGTTTGTATTTCTTTGATTTTGTGTTTGATAATCTCCAGTAATCAAAGAATTTAATATGTAATGATCAAACTATTTAACATGAAGTTAAAATAAATAGAATTTGTTAAGACTTCTTATGCAAATTGTTAATAATGTTCAGTTATAGAAACATTTTTATTAGGTACATTCAAATAACTATAATCTCGCTTTCAATTCCTGCTTCTTCACCAAAACAAGCCCTACGTTAACACAGGAAAGGACAAAAACAGCACAAGTTGCACCAAACAAAACACCAACTCAGGAAGGGGCCACCTTGATTAATTGTTCTTGAATATTCATGAAGGGAGAGAAGGATGACCTTTTCAGGTCTCAGTTGATGCTGACCTCAAAGGACCTCATTCCTCTCTTCAACAAATGCAGACTTATAGACTTGTGTCAGCAATGGCAATGTCTATAAAATCTTTAAGCAATTATCAGCAAGTAGGATTCGCAATAAAATATAGTTAAATGTTAAATATTCGACAATAAAATTGGAACGATGCATAGAAGATTAGCATGACCCTGACTTAAAGTTGAAATGCATAAATCGAGCAGGGGTCTAAATTTTTTATTGTAGCATCCTAACCTTCATGATGAGGCATTGTCATATATCGATCAGGTTTTATCATTTGCATAGAAGTCATTCCATGCATAATCATCAACTCTAAAAAGTATTATACTCTTAGCATGCTTAATCAAAAAATTCTCATAAAATCTCATACAAGTTTGTCCCACAAAATACATCTTATCATTTTAAGACATATGATTTTACTTATAAAACTCAAGATTTACTCTTCTGTAATTGATGTAGGATATTTATTTTTGTACCTCTCTATTTAAAAAGCTTCTTAGGTACCGATCTTTAACCAATGATTCCATTGTCTAGAATATTACCCAACGATTACTCCCCGTCTTCTTTGTTCCCGGTTTGTATAGGCTGACAATTTCCGCTTGGTTTGTTCTTAAACCACATGAGAACAAAAGAGATAATATGCAATAAACTATAGTCATACGTTAAATGTTCAATGACTCGACCTTAGTATTCCTCTCCATCATTGACATATAGTTTGGTGACCCGCAACTATAGTACACACATCAAACAGGAAAATCAAAGCAAGACAATAGAGAATAAATCTGATTTTGTTCAATAGTACTCATTGAAAATAAACTTCTAAAAAAATAAAAAAAAATTCATAAATTTTTATAAGTTTGAAATTGAAACAAAAATATTCTTTTGATACTTTTGAAGTTTATCTTCTTAGATTATCTTAGGTAAAAACATGTAGAGTATTGCTAATGTTGAGAGAAAAACATTCAATTGTAGTATGAAACATGCAAGCTTAATTACTGTTGTGTTGAAAAATAAGGTTGTCAACAATGTTGATCAAAACAAAAATGATAAAAAAAGTTCTAATAACATGGTGATTGAACAAATTTACTAAAATAATGCAATAAAAACTTGTACATTCCATCGACATGATGATGTTTTGTCTAACATGGTAAATCAAGAAAAACTTTTTGGGCATCATAGTCAGCAACATAACATTTTTTTTAGCACAAATTTGCCAGTCAAAAACCACTAATGTGATGGGCATCAATTACTTTTTTATCTCAAAATAGTTATACATTCAACATCAAAGATTAAAAATGAAAAATTTCTATAGTTTTGACCTCCTACTAATAATAGTTTTCCCAAAGGTAAACACATGGCATAAGATACTTCACATTTTATCGAAGATACAACCAAAATATGTATGCACCCATACATAATGACATAAGGCAATATTTGCAATGCCTTATCGACACCTCATCAACCACTTGATAGCTTGCTAATGCACAAAGATTGAATTTGCCATGTATTTATTCACAATTCTCATTACATAGTCAATACTTGATCTTGTGCATAACATGACATAAATAAGACTAAAAACTAGTGATGCATGAACCATGTTGTCAATGTTCACTTGCTCTCATGTGTCTTTAGTGACCACTTAGGTTAAAAAGCACTCTTAAAACTTTTGATTCCAAATCCATTAAATGCCTTCTTGTTATACTCATGTGGAGACAATTTAAGAATTCTTTTAAAACTTTCTCTTATGAATCTCATCCTAAGAATTCATTTATATAACAATATAATATAAAAGTCATCAAAATTTTCAAAGAAAACAACAGAGAGATTTATCTGATGTTAAACCTTTTATCATTAATGGCCAAAGTTAGAGTTTTATGGACAACGAATCAAGTGTTTACTCATATCCCTTAAGATGGGTTGTAATTGCCACAATCATATGTTCACCTTTAACACCAAAGACATGAAAGTTGTTATGTAATTCCAAATAAGCCTAAGTGATGGCATTACAAATTTATTATAGAATTGATATTCTAGACCTAATAAATAATAAATTTAATTTTTATTTTATTTTGGTTGATCGTGTCATTTATTTCAACATTTTAATTAGGTCATCTGATTAGAATCATATGATTATCAATCATATAAATCACGTAATGAGATCTATAAAACATGATGATGAAATCACTATAAGCCATCTTTTGATGATCAACTAGATACCAAATTTCTTATTGACTAAAGTTTAGATATGAGCAACTATTTCACTTTGACATCATATTTCTAATAAGAATTGCATTAGATTTAAAGTTGGCAATATGGCTTAAATATTGGGTTAACATTGAATGCTAGCTATATTGAACACAAGAACTCAACATTAGAAACTAGATAAAAATGAAACAGTTTCTTAAAATTTTTATCTTATGATGAATATTTTTTATTAAATATAAATTTTGAAGATTTTTTATGTGACAAGATTTGCATATAATTCGAGAGTTAAACAAGAGTTTTCTTGTCACTTATTTTATATATTGTTATTATGACATTTTTGTTAGTAAATTATCCTTTCTTCTATAGAAGATAATAAATTTTCACCAAATTAAGTAAATTTTGATGTTATATTTTCTCTAATTTATCTTTTGAAATAACTATATTATCATTTTTTGCATTTGTTGTCATTGGCACTTTAGTGAAATGACACAACAAAAGAACCTAAATTTCTTGTATTATCAAATGGATTCATATGTTCAACCATGGCACTTTGTTCCTCCCTTTCAAACCTAGTTAGTTGGTTGTAATTCAAACCTAAAATAGATTCCAAGTTCCTTAATTATAAATGATATAATTAAATTTTTTTACTATGTTGTTTTAAAAAATAGATCATTTATGATAAATTTAAATTTATTATTTGATTTGTTATATTTCTTTTCAAAGAACAATTTTTTTAAGTCAATCAATAGCAAAAAAAACCTATAATGGCTTGTACATTATAACAACTAGTATTAGTAGAATAGTCTTGATCTAAAAAGGTAATATTTTTTTATTATTTTTATAAGAAAAATAAAATTCATGATCTTAATTACTTTCATAGCTTTTGATTTTTTTTTTAAAATTTATAAATCTGATCAATTCAATATGTAAGAATAATGTCAACTCTATTATTTTTCAATTTAAATTATAACCAACCATACCCTTAGTTTATAGTATGACTTTGTTGACTATAATATAATTAGCAAATAGAAACATAAAATTACCACATAATGCCTAATTGATACAAAATGACAAGAATTAAATATTCCTAAGAAGGAAAACAAGAAAATTTTGCCTCTTTATTAGTACACCTAATACAATTTTTTAACTTTTATCATATGGTAAAGATCTTTCAAATAACTCCATTTAGGATTTTGTATATGAGAAATTATTCTTCTCTTTTAGCTATTTTTAGTTAAACTTTCTTTCAAGTTCTTCATAAATAATGAAATTTTAATTATGATATAAAAAATTTTAAAAAAAATCGAGGACATAAACAAATTTTTGTGTATTTTGACTTTCTTAAGTCCTAGTGAATGACAATATCATTGCTATACAACTTAAGGTTAAGAATTTGAGTCATAAAATAACATTTTTATTAAAAAAAAAAAGAGATAAAACTATGTGTATTATCAATATTGGTTAAATTTATTTTGATGATTTATGGAGCTAAATATTCCATTATATAGACAAATTAGATCGTTTAATCAGGTGATTAATTCATTTAGTTATTTCTCAAACAATTGCAATAAGGATTGAACAAGTTGGTAAAACAAAACCCTTTTTTGTTAAAATTTGTATTTTAAAAATCATTTATTAACTTTGAACCTTATAAAATCATCTTATTTTTTATCGATGATATCATTCTTTAATACCCTAATCTAATGTTAAACAAATTTCTAATGTGATTGTGATTTTTTAAATCATAATATTTTTTCCACAAATTTTGTATAATTTTATTATTTTTATTTTATTTTTCGCACCGACTTTTGGTTGTCTTTCATCAATCAATTTTCCACTTTGTTATAGTGGAGCTTGTTAAGGATAGAATTGTCTATCTTGCCAATTCTCAATAAAGCCTTTCATTGGTCTTACACACCCAAAATCTCCCTTTTTATAATATTTTTGCATTTATATCATTTTTTTTCAATGAAAATATATAAAATTTTATTTATTTTACAAAAACAATCAAAAAGCACTAAGCACTCATTTGAAATTTCTTGTCATATACCATTGTATTCATTAAGGGCCTAGTTGGTTGCCCACTAGAATTAAGTGTCACTTTTTAGATAAAATGGAGAACAAAATTATTTAGTTCTCCATTTTCTTAATAATATGAAAATTATTAAAAAAAATTTATCAAATTAAGTAATAAAAAGGAGAACAAAATTAAACTCCCTAGAAGAGAGTGACATTAAAACATTGAATTCATTTCAAACCATTTGCCCAAAATCAAAAGAACCAAAATCATAAGAAAACTCGACAAAAACTTCAATTGCCATTAGGTTCTTTCATTAGATAAATAGGGGTTGTGCTTTATAACATCAATTATAATAATGATAATTTTAAAGATAAGTAAAAAAAAAGTCATTTATTAAGACAATTTGTTTGAAATAATTTGTTTTGAAACATATGCTCAATTTGTTATGAAAAATACATTATTCTGAATTAATTCTTAAATGAGTTGAAGAGATAAAAAGATTTGAAAAATTTTATATTAAATTTTATACTTTTTTATATTACTTTTTTTTTCAAGACATGTTATGAAGAGTTATTAGATTTGCCAGAATAATTTGGGCAAAGATCTCCTTCTTTTGCTTGTCGATCTGGAGTATCTTCGGAATCACATTGAAAGAATTTTACTCCTAAATGAAATCCAAAAACACTTGAAAAAAAATTGGTGACAAAATACAACATAGCATTATTATGATAGCCCTTATAATTCTGAGATATTTTAATGAAAATGTTTTTTTCAAAAATAATTTAAAATATTAGAAATTAAATAATAAATATTTGAGCATAAAATATTAAGAAGAAATGCATTATATTATTATATTCATTGGACCATATTATTATATCATAAATATCTATCATGTTCTATGGTGATGAGCCTTTATGATTTAGAAGCCTAATCTTTAAGCTACAACATGCAAGCTGGTCCTTATATTCTATATATAAAGGCCATCACTTTTTAATACTTTTTTTTTTTTTTTTTTTGTTTTTTTTATTCTTTTAAATCCTTTTATCCACAACAAAAGTTACTTATTCTTTGCCTTTTTGAAGAGCTTGTATACCTTGTGTAATCATCTTTTAGTCTCTAATTTCATTTATTTATGTCATTAATAACTTTTTAATACTTATTTTAAGATTTAATATGCTACCAATGATACAAATAAGATAAAATAAAATTAATAAGATTAAAATCATAAATATAAAATATGAATTTACACAAAAATACAAAAAGTTCACTCAAATATAGTAATCTTATAAACATAAAAAAATATTAATGTCTTGTGATATTGGACAAAAATTTTTAATATTTTACAAAGTAAAAAACTAAAAGATAATAATACATTTTTCTAGTGAACCTTTTTGTTCTTATTTTTTATTTATTTTATTTTATGATATATATATATATATTATAAATAACACATATTAAATATATAAATTTTAAGATTAAAATTATCTTTATGCTTAGCCCATCATATCTATTATTATTTTTCTTAATTTTTTTAATTATTATTATATTTTTTCAGACTTAAACGACTAATAAATATTATATTCTAGAAACTAACAAAGTTAGACTCTATATTTAATCTCAAATAATGATGATATATGAGTATAATTTCGAATTATATATCAATAAATTGACCTTCATAATAATTATTTAGTTCAAAATATTTTAATCATTTTTTGGGTATAAAAGATAAGTAATAACTATGCAGACTATATTGGAATTGATTGACTGATAATAAAATCATACATTTTGAATTTTGTAAAGCTATACTTTAATTATAAAAAATTAAATAATAGATTTTAATATATTATATAAAATATATTTAATTAAATAATAAAAACAACTATTCAACTACATGTTTTAGATAAAGAAAACAACTTGTCATCAAACATTATTGATGGTCCCCAAACCGGTCAACCCCTTTGAGAAAGGTAGGCATCTCAGCACAATCCCTACTTTTTGAAGCTCTATCTCCAAAGACAAACGAACTCCACACGTCGAACATCCGATTCTAAATGGCATCAATGCCAAAATTCCCTTTCTTCTTCGCTTGAAGAGAATTTAAAATTTGATAAATTTTAATGAAAAAATGGTGAAAAATATGATCTTGACGATGATAAAGGCAACTCCCTCGGTCCCTCGTTCTCATTGCTCAATAAAAGTCGACAAAAGGGACGAATTGGAGAAGAAAGCGGTGGCGGCGGCGGTGGCTTAGAGTTTCTTCTTTTTCGACCATTCGGGACTTTAGTCGAGCACTTGTACTGCAGTTACCAGAGATTGTACTTGGCGCAGTACATCGTCGATCCCAACTCCCAACCACCGTTCCACACAATCCAGTGTATAAAGCTTGGTTATTGTCGATGGATCTCCTCACCGGAAGGCAAGCCTGGCGCAAAGCATTCGACGATTCGGTGGAGTGAAACGTAAAACTTTTAAGGTTGGTTTCTCCGTCATGGCTTGGAATCCAGGTAAGGTCTGCTTTTGAGGATCACCCAATGCCAACCGTGTAATTGCTGCTGAGAAGTGGGTGTTTTTGCAGGTAAACAAGAAGAGATTGGCCGCATCGAGATGGAGGAGAACATGGAGATGCAGGAGATCACGAGAGGAGAGGACTTGGAAGAGGCCGACGAGGTCAAAGCCTCCGATCTCAAGCAAACTTCTCGCTGGTCGGATCAGCTGACACTTCGAGGCGTCGTCACGAGCTTTACCGTAGGGATCATGTTCAGTATCATCACGATGAAGCTAAATCTCACCACCGGCCTGGTGCCGACGCTCAACGTTTCGGCCGCTCTCGTCACCTTCCTCCTCCTCAGAACATGGAGCAAGGTCCTCCACAAAGCCGGCATCCTATCGAAGCCGCTCACCGCGCAGGAAACCACCGTGGCCCAGACTTGCGCCGTTTCCTCCTACACTATTGCTTACGGAGGTGCGAATTCCATGGCTTCTTTCTTCTTCTTCTTCTTCTTTTTCTTCTTCTTCTTCTTCTTCTTCTTCTTCTTCTTCTTCTTCTTCTTCTGTGGTCAAGTTGGTTGAATTTTTGATGCCACAGGCGGATTTGGGTCTTACTTGCTGGGGCTTAACAAGAAGACTTACGAGTTAGCTGGGGTGGATGTGGAGGGGAATGTGGCTGGGAGCTACAAAGAGCCAGGGATTGGTTGGATGATTGGGTTCTGTTTTCTTGTTAGCTTCGTGGGGATCTTCATCTTGGTTCCTCTCAGGAAGGTAATCTCCGATTCACTGAATCTTAGTGATACAAGTGAAAAAAAAAAAGTTAGTTTTTCTCTCAGGAACCCAAAACTGTGACCTTCAGATACTGATAATTGATTACAAATTACCTTACCCAAGCGGCACTGCAACTGCGGTCCTCATCAATGGCTTCCACACCTCCAAGGGAAACCAAATGGCTAGGTACTCTCCAACCCAACTCCTCCCAAAGAACCACCTTCTTCTTCCCCTGCATTTCTCAACTAATTTTCCGACGACCTCAGGAAGCAGCTGCGCGGCTTCACGCAGTTCTTCACTCTGAGCTTTCTTTGGAGTTTTTTCCAATGGTTCTTCTCAGGAGGAGAAGCATGTGGCTTCGCCCACTTCCCCACCTTCGGCCTTGCAGCTTACAGAAAC
Source organism: Vanilla planifolia (assembly GCA_023846275.1). Taxonomy (NCBI): domain Eukaryota; kingdom Viridiplantae; phylum Streptophyta; class Magnoliopsida; order Asparagales; family Orchidaceae; genus Vanilla; species Vanilla planifolia. Next base: position 3,068,242 of record CM043870.1, read on the forward strand.
ACGTAACCTCTGTTCCATTTGTTGGTTTCATGGAGTGTTGGATGCCTTGTCTTGTGGGTTTTGAACGCCTCTTTCTTTTGCACTGCAGCTTCTTCTTCGACTTCAGCCTGACCTATGTTGGAGCAGGGATGATCTGCTCCCACATTGTGAACATTTCTCTGATTCTTGGAGCTGTGCTTTCATGGGGAGTCATGTGGCCATTGATCAAGGGTCTTAATGGAGAGTGGTTCCCGGCCAATGTCCCTCTAAGCAGCATGAAAAGCTTGCAGGGATACAAGGTATCATGGAAGTTTGATACCAACCATTTCATTTGCTTTCCTGTGCTTATATCAATCTGACAACTCACAGGTTTTCATTTCTATTGCTCTCATTCTTGGAGATGGCCTCTACAACTTCACCAAGATCATGGTCATCTCCTTGAGAAGTATGCATTCAAGATACAGGCAAAAGAAGTACAAAAAAGGTAAACTAAACAAGCTCACTAACCCTTTCAACTTCAGAGAGATCTTTCGTTTGTTGGGTGACATCAAACCAAACACAGATAAAAATGTCACTAAACCAAACGTCCTTCTAATCTTTATTTCTTTTTTCAATTCTCTCTAATGTAGAAATCACAGACGACATGCTGAAGCTTGATGACCAACAAAGAAATGAGCTTTTTGCCAGAGAAACCATACCATCTTGGCTTGCCTACACAAGCTATGCTGCCTTCACCATAGTTTCCACCATTGCCATCCCCCACATCTTCCCACAGGTGAAATGGTACCACGTCTTCATCGCCTACTTCTTCGCTCTGGTCCTCGGATTCTGCAACGCCTACGGCACGGGTCTTACCGACATGAACATGGCCTACAACTACGGCAAGGTGGCTCTCTTCCTTGTTGCAGCGTGGGCAGGGAGGGACTCGGGCGTTGTCGCCGGTCTGGTTGTGTGCGGTGTGGTGAAGTCCGTCGTCTACACGTCGGCCGACTTGATGCATGACTTCAAGACTGGGCATCTCACCCTCACCTCCCCGAGAGCGATGCTTGTAAGTCAGGCGATCGGGATGGCAATGGGGTGTGTTGTTGGTCCCCTCACCTTCTTCCTCTTCTACAAATCCTTTGAGGTGGGCGATCCAGAGGGGGCCTTCAAGGCGCCCTTCGCCTTGGTGTACCGGAACATGGCGATTCTGGGGGTGGAGGGCTTGTCTGCCCTGCCTAGACATTGCTTGCAGCTCTGCTGTGGGTTCTTTGGCTTTGCTGTGGCAGCCAATGTGGTGAAGGATGTGCTTCCTGGTAGATCAGGCAAATGGGTGCCTCTTCCCATGGCAATGGCGGTTCCTTTTCTTGTTGGTGCAAATTTTGCAGTGGACATGTTTCTGGGAAGTGTAGTGGTGTTTGTATGGCATAAGATGGATGCCAAGAAGGCAACTCTCATGATACCTGCCATTGCTTCTGGGTTGATCTGTGGAGATGGACTTTGGGTCTTTCCTTCATCTCTGCTTGCTTTGTTCAAGGTTCAGCCACCCATTTGCATGATGTTTGTGGGTCCTCGGAGCAATGGGAAGTTATGATTTGTTGAAGAGGAAGAGAAACACGAAGAGAAGGGTGAGTTCAGGATGTGTTTCTTGGGGTCATTTTGATGAGGCTTATATCAGAGAGTATGTGGAAGAGATGTTAAGTGTTTACCTTCATGGGGTCATCTATTTATGAAGGTGTCTTGAATCATCTCTTGAGGTTTGCTTTTAGAGGATTTGTTGTTATTAAACAAGAATGTTTTTTTAATGTCTTTAAAAAGATTTTTTTTAAGATAAATAATCTAAGTTGAAAGAAAATTTTATTAAGTTTATTTGGCATGATTTTTAATGAAAATTTTCATAAATCTAATTTCCTTTTAAATAACTCAAAAAAGATAACATCAAAACAATGCGTTGTAGAGAAGTTTCACAACTTTGAAAGAAAAATATTTGTCGCATTGTTTGCACAAGACCATCTCATACAATTTGTGCTAATGATCAATAGATTACATTGGGCTATCTGCCTAGTTTGATTGTGGTTAATAATATTGTACAACTAGCATATCTGATAAATCATCGAATCTAAACATTGATTTACATTAATCCATATGATAACCAGCCAATCTGTGACAAAGGTTATCAAATAATTCTTAAAGTATAATCGGAATATGTCATAATGAGTACAACGTATTCAAATGTTTTAAATACAGAACATTGAATATTTAAGATGTCATACATCAGTCGTTTAAGGCTTGAGGATTAAACTTCAATGAACAAGAAATAGTGGATGAAAATTATCATCTTTATCTAATAAATATAATCCTTTACATGTTATCAAATCCATCTTTTGATGAATGTTAGATGAAGTGGAACGGAGCAATCAAAAGGTACCTCTTGGGAGAAATCAACTCGTCGTGCTTCTGGCCTCATGATAAAATATAAAAAAGTACCCTCTAAAGCTATTATGAATTTTGAGAATGATGATTGTAACTCCAAAATGACTTCAATTAAAAATATTCCTCAAAAAATCCCTCAATCAAATAGGATAAGCATAGAACATTCGTCTAATGTTTGATCATCATCTTTAATACAATTTAAAGCAAAGCTATCACAACTAACACTATTAAAAAATCTAATACTAGAAAAACCATTTGAAGATAGAATCTCTTCAAATGGAATATTTATCAACCTAATTGAACCTTTCTCTAGATACAGTAGGAATAGAAGCAAAAATTGATTGGTAGCTATAAGCATATGAAGATAAAAAAAAAAATACACTTATCATTCTTTTGTACTTGCACTTAACAAGTTTTTAAATAAAGAAATATAAGAATAAATTATTTCATATTAAAACAAAAAATAAATTTAATGAGTGATTTATATAAACATATTATGACCTTCTGATATTTAGATAACTTTGAAAAATAAAAACTATGATATTATTATAAGACAATAGATAATATATTAACATCTTAGGTCAAGTCATGACAATAATATACAATAATTTTCACAAATCCAACCTTATTTTTCACAAAAGTTAAAATGTCATTTTGATGTTCGCATAGATCGATCTAATTACAACTCCTCACATCACGTTCTAAGTACTCATCATTTAGATCCCATAATTACTGATGTTATCTACAATTCACTTTCATGACCCAAGTCATGTGTAGTATCATGAACGACTCATTGATTTTTCAAGTTGTGCAGATTCAATGTTGTCATGCTTAAAGAAGTTTTCTAATATTACAATTTCAATTTTTGAAAAATATATTTTAGATGAATAGTAATGATCTTTTATAGTCATAAAGTCAAGTCACTTTCTTCCTCAAGGATCTCCTTCCCCAGACCACATGTTTGTGATATGTTAAGGGCCTCAAGGCAACACAACCAAAAAGATGTGTTCTATATATCTTAAAGGCAGGAGAAATGAGATAACAAAACTGGTGTTTTCATATGTTCAAGTACATGATATCTTCCTAACTGTATGAATAAACTGGTTATCATTGTTGAACTGTGTTGCGCAACAATGATTAACATTTAGATTAAAAAGAAAACCCTAAAGAATTAAACTGACTTGTCCATTTCCAAGTCAGTAGTTTAGTTTGCATGGACTTGGCTCCAAATCACACCCAGAGCTCATTCCATTTAACATTTCCTCTGACCCATTACATGGCACAAAACAATATTTAAACAATATGTTTCTCCCATCACTCCAATTGGCATGAAATGGGTTACAGAAATTAAGGGAGAAACATTCCAGCTAAACCTCCAATAAACTTGACTCTACACATTCCAGTGACTTATCACAGAATGTCTGCTTCCTCGGCCAGAATCAACATGACAACAAGAACAGATTGGCATTTTGTCTGAACATATGTGCCCTCGGGGGAAGAAGAAGAAGAAAAAAACAGAAGAATAATGTGAAAGAAATCTGAAGGAATAATTAGATCTTCCCATGGAGAGTCACCACCAGATCATGGGCATCATCCAAGAGTCTCCAAACATCAAGCTGGCCTGCCATATTATTGCATTCCTTGATGATCTCATCCATGCTCTTATACCTCTCTATGATCAGTTTCCTCCTCTGCAGAACACAAGCAGCAATGGCATAAAGCAGAAGGTCATCCGTAGGTGGTGCTCGCAGCCTCGTTTTGCCGCCTCTGACCGACCTCCCAATCCCTGCACGTATTGCAGCCTGGTCGGCCCACAGCACCTCCCACAGACATGTGGTCTGCTCGAAGGTGAGCTCTCTTCTGAACAGCACGACCACCATCCTGTATACAAAGAAGCAGTCCTCTGCCTGAAGCTTCTCAAGGTGACGATAGAGATGTGCGTCCTTGGACCGAATTATGCGAGACACGATGGCCAGCTGCCTCCGGATGCCAAACTCGTCAAGCCGAAAGTTGTGCCGCGCTTTCCTCATGAAACCCACGAAGCACCAAAATGCCTCGTAGTCATTGCTCATCACAGCCAAAATTGGCGACAAGAGATCACTCATCCCTTGGCAATAGCCTATCTCTGGGTCGTAGATAGCATATGCCTCGAGCAATGCAACGAGACGAGAGGCATGGTATGTCATGTAAGGATCAAGGTGGTCATAGTCCTTCAATCCGACAACTTTTGCATACCGTTTTGCAACTTCCTCGGAGATGCCAGCTTTGTTTGGGGAGTGGATGACCCAATCCCCATCAGCTCGAATTGCATCAAGTCGGATTATACGCTGCCATGTCGCGAAGTCTTCCACAGTGCAGTTCGAAACTCCAGTTCTGAGGGAACCACAATTGATGAGCTTGGGATCGAGTCCTGCAACTCTTCTGAGCACTTCTTTGGGCGACTCGGAATAACCAGTTTCTGCTAAGAAAGTGTCTAAATCAATGATTCCGCTGTAATCTTCTTCATCTTCCCCATCCGAATAACATGAGCCAGAATCAGGGGTTCGATCGTAAACTGGTCGGTTGTCATAGCCATTGCTTTCCATAAAAAGTGAGAACCTTGCATTATCTCCTTCAAAGCCTTTAGGAGAGCAAGAATCCTCATTAAGGTTATGGAATACTTCACTGTATATCCTATCAAGTGTAACAAGAGCACTCCCCTGACAACAATGGTTTGATAGCAGGCGGCATTGCCTTCTCAAGTTCTCATATTCTTTCCTGTGATAAGAAAAAAGAGTCATGGTTTTCAACTACAACTAAATCACTCACATTATTTTTTCATAATCTTTAACTAACAAAAGCCCATTTCAACACTTTGTCTAGTAAATTATGTAACTAAAAGATGAAATTTACCTAATATGCTAGTAAACAAAAGAAATGCAGGGAAAAGAAACTAATTCAAGTACCTTTTCCTCACTCTAACTGCATTCCTCTCCAACTCCGTACTGTTCAGATCATATCTGCATGACAGAACAATAAAAATAAGAACCTTTATCACTGTTGGAAACAAGTTTAAGTTCAATATGTACATAGAAGAAATAAATCTTGAAATATGATGGTATGCAACGAGTTGGTTGAAATGGGTGGTTAGTTTATCATGTTTTCAATTTCACTAACCTAAAATCTACATAGGCCAATTGAAGCCATATAGACTATTAAATAGAATTCAAAATCCCAATTTGCAGTAGAAAGGAAGGAAATAGAAGCTGTTGATGCAGTGAACTTTGCAATTCATAAGGATATGAAACATGGATGACTCCAAACCATCATGTCCATATTGAATACATCCTAAATATCAATAGAGCTTCATATGAACACGCTTGCTATGTGTGTTTCAAACTTCTTGTCTACCCAAGTTCACTCGTATCATAATTTATACAATTGTGTGAATGAAAATAAAGCTCTCAAATGCCAAGTTTTATGTGGCATGTGATGAATTAGCAAAAGCTACTATAGTCAACTCATTAAACACTAATCAACAGTATATTTTTCAAACACAACTTTTTAGAATCACTTAAAAATAATATTTTTTAAATTTACGTTTGATTAATCGAGTTCATATTCAGTAATAATTATCAAATATAACATTAATAAGAGTTTCATTGTACTAATGTAGTTAGCAAACAAAAGACATGCTAATAATGTCAATTGCAAACTATTGTTGACAGCAAGAAAGGAAGTAAACTGATGTGCACAAGCAAAAAGAAGTCGATACAAGGCCAAAGGTATGATTTCTTACACTCCAAGGAGGAAAGGCCAAACATCAGCCCTAATGCTTGGATCAATCCCCTGAACAAAAAACAAAAAAGTTAAGCAACAACAAATAAATCAATGGATATTAACTGAAAGAACAAAACTGGATGTTATAAATGCCAGATATATTTCAGATTCAAAACAATTGCTTACCATGCTTCTTGCTTTTTTCAAAAACTTGATCCCACCATCACGCAGCTTTCCATCTGCTGTAAATAAGCTATTCCAATACCGTCGAGAAAGCACCCGGTTTCTTTTCCTTATTGCCCATGGTGATCTGAGAATACCACTGAAAAGTACAACAAACAATTTTGTAAGATCATAAAACTAGCAAATGTTTATGAACAGATATATCTTCGCTCCTATGGAACATAAGAAGTGATCACAAAGATCAAGCTGGTAGAATAGAAAGACTGAAGAAACTAGCCAATAAATTGGAAAAATACAGAACAATTCCATGCCACCCAACCAAAGAATCATTCTTGATATATACAAATATTAATGAAAAAATAAAAATGAGGCTCAATACCAATATTTGGAAATGCAGTTCGTTAGGCGGCCAAGTAGCCAGATCTCCCAAAAATAACAACTCAACTGGATAATTTGCTAAATTTCAGATTTTTCAGTGATGTAAAATTAGTGTGCAATTAGCATTCAGGAATTTATCACCACAGATGAATTCAAGAGAAATTAAGGATAGAATCAAATCCGAGCAGCTGCACAACGAGGCCATAAGGAATTGACGGAGATCTATCTAAAAAAATTTTGAAGGGGAAAACTAGCAAAAAAAAAATCTTCGCCCCTACAAGTCACATTCAAGGATGGACGAGAAGCGGATAAAACTGCAGTAGTCGTCATGGCCGAAGACTGCGTAAGCCGTCGGTCCACCACAGCCCTAAAACCATCGATCATCCCGCAAATGAACGGGCCTGCGGCCCAGACAAAAATCGAGAAAAAAGAACTCGCAAAACACCGAGAACCAAAAACTCACCGATCGGTAACTGGGGACGAAGCAAACACGAGAAGCGATCGCAAGTGAATCCACGACAAGGCAGGAGAAGACGAGACACGATTCACGGTGGAGGTGTTGGATCGCCTCAACGCTTTCATCTATCGTCACTTCCGCCGCCAAATCGGCATGCCACTGCCAGATCCCACCGGCGACCGCGACCTCCAAACCAAATTCCACCTCCCGGATATCTCTCCCCCTCCACCACCACAAAGGGTCCTCTCCTCCACTGGTGTCCAAGTGAATCTGGCCGGCACGCGGTTTCTCGTCTTCTCTCTCCTTCCTCTATTCTTCTACTTCGTCTCGTCTCCAGTAAAGTAAAGAAAAGAAAGCAGTTCTCACACCCATGACATGTGACCTAAATAACGCCCATGTTTCCATCCGAGAGGAGCGAGCCTCAAGATGGTCGGAGATGACGTGGCAGTGAAATATGCCCAGATATCGGATCGGATATAGTTTAAAAGCGTCTCCTTAATTATATCCGACCCGAATAAAATAAACGTGCCAATTACCCAATACGCCTTGCATACACGTGGACTTCCTGACGCATATAAGCCGTCCGTTCGCTAAACTTTAAAAAACTCGTAGATAGTAGTTTCGGAAGTACGGAATGTGAATTTTTTTCTATTAAAATAAATAATTTTTTATTTTATTATTTAAATTCTCTTTGAAGTTTTTCTGCCTTATAGGCGAAGTATCATGCTTGCGGATTTGAACAAGTCAGCATAAATTCCATCATTTTTTTATTAAAAATAATAAAGAGACAATAATGATATTTAAAAAACACTATATTATAATTTTTAATAAAAATAATAATAAAAAAATATTATTGTCGATCTCCCATTACCGAACCAGTTGTTGCCTTGCAAAGGGCCAGAGTGAATGAATGCATCATAATTAATTTTTTTTTGGCCATTACACTTGACTTATCATGAGTAAAATAATTGAATAATTTGTTGAATAAATAGAATGATAATTAATAAAGAGTTCAGTTTTAAAATTTTAAAATAAAAAAAATAAGTTATAAAAAGTGTTTTTAAAATATAATCCACAAATTAACAAATTTTTATAAAAAAATAAAGTTACATTAAGACAACATATCACCATTATTATTTTAAATAATATCATTAATAAGATTATTGTAAAATATCTTGCACTATTCATAAAGATATTTATACATGATATTTGATGAGAAACTTGGCTATAATAAATTATAAAAGTTTATTATAATTGCATATTTAAAGAATTTAATTATAGATAATTATAGATCTTTATTGTAATTGAGAGAGTCTTAATTTGATATTTAGTTTACTCGTTGTTAGTAATTGATATTAGATTAAGGGATTAGGGATTGAAGGTTTGTTGCCAAATGATTTTGAGTCTTAAAAATTTTGGTTAAGTTCTCGAAAGATTGGATATGTATTATAAAATGGAAGAATGTATTGAACAATCAAATTGAAATTAAAAATAATATTATAAGAGATTTATGTATGTCAACTCTTCGTAGACTAAGTTTATCTAACAATGATCATAAATATATCTTCATTAGTCATCAACTCTTCATCTTAGATTTTATGTGAGATGCAAAGAATTATTAGTTAATTATGATATAATGAGACACGTTAAAATATAGACCATGAGTTATATCGACTATTCTTGAAAAACAATTCTTTTAATCACAACCAACATGAATTGTTGTTTATTTTCAAACTAAGTGCCCAATGTATTGATTTCTCAATCCAATTTCAATGTAACTTCTTATATTGGTTTATTTCCATCAGTGGTTCTTAAGACCTTCTATTCAACTTGATGTTCACATGAAATTTGCATTGAAACAAGAGTTTGATAATAATCTACTCCTTTGATCTTTATTAATGAAAATAATTTCAGGACTGATCCTGAGAATATAACCTAGTCATAGCTTACCAATGCAACCATTGTTGGTAAAAAGTTTCATGAGATTGATCAACGGACAATTCCCAAAGGGTCTTTTCTTTATAAAATTTTTTCAAGATGGATGATAGAATCAAATCCTAAGAAGTATAACTTGACTTTAGAGTTTTCATTGTTAAAATTTTTTCCTAAATAGATATTATGGTTAGATCATAACAAATACTTAAAAGGCATTTGTTATAAAAATGTTTTTCTAAGATGGGTTTTAGACTAAGTCTTAATCATAGGATGTCTTCTATGCATTTGTTGTCAAAATAGTATTTGAGATAGAACACATGATTAAGGTTTGATTATAACTTATTTTTAAGATTTTTATTGTTAAAAATAATTTTTGAGACATATATCAGAGCCAAAATTCAATTGGCTAATTGGATTTAGATAGTTTCTTTGTTAATTCACATTATTGTTGTATTAGGCTCCCACCTTCATAGTATATTAGGTTAAAGTTAGAAAAATTAGAGAATTTATTTTTTAAATCAATCAAATGCACATTCTAATTAAATTTGGGTATTCCAAAACTTTTTTATATTTTTTACAAATTAAAACTAAAAAAATACTTTACTAATTTTGTTTAAATGTTCTTCATAAGTTTTATTCAATCAAATGTTAAATTTTTCTAGTTATATTTAGTGTTTTTTTAATAATTTTTTAAACTTAAAATTTCTTGTAATTATTATTTAAAAGGTTTTCTTAAATCCCTTTAATTCCTTGAACATCGTATCTTCTTTTTATACTAAAAAACTTCTATCAAGCTAATTCTTTTACATTCTATATGCACAATTTTTCATAATTTTTTAATTCATTTAACTTTTTACTAATATTTTTAGACTTTTAATTTAAAAAATAAATCCCTTTTTAACATATGATTTTATGTTTTAATATTTAAAAAAATCTCATATTTCACTTTGTGCTATTGGATTTTAAATAATTTATATATTTTATTCTTCAACTAATTTTTTTCATTTGAGATGTTGTATCTCATATTTACAATATATGATGTTTTTAAAAGAAACAATATAATTTCTAAAAAATATTTAAATTTTAAATTATATAAAGTAATTATAAACATCAATTTTAATTATATTTTAGATTTATACCTTCCACATCCTTACAAAGACTCCTATCAAATATAATACAATTATATATTTTTTTAATTTGATTATTTAATTAATTAAAATTCTTAATTATTTGACTAATGATTAATCCAATGGTTAGGTTTTGATTCTTCTAACTTCAAGATGCCTCACATTTTCTTGTCATTAATCCAAAGGTAGGTTTTGCTTTTTATAATATTTGAGCATATCTAGAAGAACAAAACTTGTAAATCTCAAAAATGCCAAATGATCGAACACTTATCCACTTGAGTGAGTATTTCACAAATGAATTTTGACTAAAACTTTGACTAAAATTAACTAAAGGTGTTGTCACAATCACAATGATTAAAAAAATTAAGTACAATTTATAAACATGTTATGATAGGTACAACAACCAAAGTTTACAGACGTATTCAAATAGTTCTCTAAGAGTTTGATCACTTAAATGATCTCAAAAAGTCTCCTACAATATACAGTTAAGGACTATTGCTCTACATAAACAATGTATTAAATGATAAAAGAAATCGACTTGAGAGCAGAGGAGGTTATACAATGTTGTTGAGACTTAGACAACTTGTACAAACTTTAAAAAAATACATGATCGAGCCTTTAAAAACTAAATTAGCATCAAAATTAACTATAACTAAGATTGTTGAATGTTAATAATCTAATGACGCTCAAACAACCAAGATCAAGATAATCCATAAATATATTTTTAAATAAGATACTAAGTTGGTGTCATGCAATATATTTGGGTAAACATATGTATAACATAAATCATATTGGGATATTTTTCATATTAAACTAATATCATGAATAATAAATTTATATGATTAAAAAATTAAATAAAAATTTAAGAATATAAAAATCGTTTATGGTTGTTATTTATTTTGCTTTCCCTGATTTCCCGGCAAGTTTTGACTGGTCAAAAAAGGGGGGAAGCAATTATTAATGCTGTATTTTGCACATGGGAGAAGTCGAGGGAATGCACATAAACTTTCCTCTTATCAACATTTATTGATTCACATGACCAACATGAATATTATTTAAAAAAGAAAGTACCCTTCAAAGGAAAAATTCAATTTCCATACTTGTTTGATGATGATATATACAAAAAATATACTTTTATTTTTAAAAATAATATTTAAAATAATTTTATTCTGTTAAAAATGTCAAAGATTATTTTAATATTATTGCAAAGCTAATCGTTTGATAGTGTTTTTTGTAAGTAAGATTTTGATTAATTTATGAAGAGGTAGGATCATTCTTCACAAAAAAATATATTTTTAAATTTAATTTTTTAAAAAATATTTTTTATAAGATTTCAAGAGTATTTTAGCATCTTGATAAAACTTTGTAACATAATAATAATAATTTTATTATTGTAAACACAATTGTGATGCTTTGGATACATTTTTTTATATGTGATTCACATATTATAATTTTTGATATCTTGAAAATATTACAAAAAAAAGGGTTTTAGATCTTTAGTTCTTAAATTGAGACAAAATTGTTCTTTTATTATTCTTTTAACCCCTTAATTACATGATATAATTGAGTTAAGAGGAGCATCCTTCATAAAGTTTAAGTTAAATCAATGATTGATGACTTTCATGTTAAGCTTTTGTTTTTTTGTGACTGACTTTTGATGACCTCATGATTCTAGTTTGATCATTTATGTGCTTATTTGAACTTTCATTAGCCTATAATATTTCACATACTTATAATTATGTTTAATTATGTTTAATTTTAACTAAGTAGTTTTTAAATTATTGATATCATATATTTATCAAATTTGTAAATAGATTGTTATTTATTTTGTGCTCTTATGTAAATGTAAGTGTGACTAGAAGAGGGCTTCTAACTATATTTTTTGAGCTAAGTGATGAGGCATGGGGGTGACAAGATGGATGGCTCTATGATTTTGTCATAAGTTGTACAATAGCGTCACAAGGATTGTAAAAGACATCAATTTTTGAGAATTGTCAAAATCTAAGTAGCAAATATGGTCTATTATGGGAATTATTTAACCACTTCAATCATAAATGTTCAAATAAATGATGTTGATTGCTTTGAATTCCTCTGCATCACTAAAATGTGCGAACTAATTTAAGCAAACTAATGTCGATTCTTCAAATGTTGTAGTCATATGTCTAGCAAGACTAAGCCAAGATGGCTAGGGTTGAGCTTACACATGACCTTCAAAACTTTGAACATGGCATTTAATTTCACCCAAGGTATAATATGAGGTAGTTCATGACATTTATTCCTTTCCATGGTGACAATTGGCAACATTGCTCATTAGAATTAATAAAAATCTTCTAATGAGATCATCACTTAAGTTTCAAAGTTTTTAATTTGTCTCCTTGTTAAGAACTTGAAGTTTGCCATTTGGCAACCTATCTTCTATGATCTCATTTATCATAAACGTAATATGAAGATGACAAAAGAATAAAATTATTATCTTTATATAAATTATTACACCAAATAAATTATTTTAAGAAATAGTTCTAAAAATAAATTATAATATTTAAAGTTTTAGTAATATTTTGTTAATGAATATTTTTAAAATTATTTTTTATCGATTAATTTAATCTTCTTATTATTGAAAGATTATTTGGGGTGAAAGTTTGCAAATATCTTGGAAGCAAAATAAATTAAATAAAGTGGGTATGGATTGCAATATACAGAATTTGTTATGGGAAAACGTATGGACTTAAAGAACAAATAATCAATATATTAGTTATTGTTTCATGTCAATAGAATAAACATTGTGTATATAATGTACTAAGACATTTAGCAAGTAATATGATTGGGTTATGGTTAACCTAATTTTAGGCTCTTGGATTTATGATTTGGTCAATTAGTTGAGCCAAAATTCTTGAATTGGATATGAGTTTTAGTTAATTTATCATTTCAAATTTAGTGCTTAAGTTTCTAATATATAATAAAAATAATTTTTATTTATATATTTAAAATTTTGAATTATTTATATTAAATCATTTGATACCTCTTTTTTTGAAGTAAAATGGCCGAAGCCTACAAGTTGCACTCCCTAAGGGGGCTCATACACAAAATCAGAAAACAAAATGTTTTTAAAAACCAAGGGGAGGGGCATACCCCAGTCCCATACAAAATGTGAATGCTCAGAAATAACAAAATTTGCCACCCAGTCAGCAGCTGCATTTGCTTCTCGCCTGCAATGTGAGATGCGAAATGACGGGAAGGTCTTCATCAACTCCGCCAAGCCCCTTCCGTTAGGCCTTTTAGTGGACGATGTGGACTGAAGAAGACTTATGACAGTTTGTAACGAATCACTTTCAAGCCAAATGGCAAGCTTGCCTTGGAGCCATTGATGTGCAATTTGCAGAGCCTTAATTGCTGCAAAATATTCAGCTGCAAAGGAATTTGATACATGAATAAAATTACCAATCACCTTGACTGGTCTGCCATCCTCATCCCTGAAAATAATACCAACAGCAGCACTGTCATCCTTCTTCCAAGCCGCATCACAGTTAATCTTTATCCATCCTTTGGGGGGTGGGGACCACGAAGACGAGGAGATTAAATCCAACCCCATGGGGTTGGCGTGGCACCGCTGGTCCAAAGGTTGGACAAGAGATGTAGCATGCATAATCAAGCGAGCAACATTGCGGGCAGAATTGACACCTTCACCATGCACTTTGCAATTGCGATTTGTCCATATAGCATGAAGCATATAGGCGCACATACCAATGAAGTTCACTGCCTTCAAATTCCTGTAATTACTAATAATCCAATCAATCAATTTCACAATAGAATCAATGCCCAAATGCTGAAAATAATCAAACTTCAATTCAGCCTGCATAAGAACCTCCAACCGAACAGCTGTAGCATATGAACAATCCCAGAAAACATGCTATGCACATTTGGCACCAAAATCTGTTGACGAGTATTTTGATGGGCAGGAGGTCCAAATGTGTGAACATGCTATGCAGCGACGAGTTGTCTACCACCAGTATGACTTAGTTGGGCGGCTTTATGGAGGAAGGTTTTCTTTTTTGTGGCTTGCTCGCGAGTTGCAGAGGCGCTGGGGACACTTTCAGGGGTTCCGCGTACTGGATATGGGAAAAGGTTGTATCGCTTTACATTTCACCAACCAGGCGGATAGGGACTTTGTTTGGCACGGCGGTCCCTGGTTTGTGAATGATCAACTCTTTGGTTTGGACAAATGGACCTCGGATTTTGTTCCGAGCCCATCTGTTATTATGTCGGCGCCAATTTGGGTGCGCCTGCCTGATTTACCTTTTGTGTACTGGGACTCTGTCAACTTGATTCGGGTTGCTTCAACTATTGGAGAACCATTACAAATTGATGGATGGACCTCGGGAATGGAGAGAACTTCTTTTGCCCGTATTTGCATTAGGGCAAACTTGGCTAAACCTCTTCGTCCTGGAATTTGGCTTAATAGCAGTAATGGGAGAATATTTCAGAGATTTGAGTATGAAGGTTTGCCCAGGATCTGTTTTGACTGCGGAAGGGCAGGTCATATCACTGGTGCGTGCAAGCCGGTTCAGCCGGAAAAACAAAGTGAGGTGCGGCTGGAAGATGGGAGGCAGCAGCAGCATCAGGTTGGGGAAATTCCTGGATCGGTGGACCGGCTGGAAGAAGGGAGGCAGCAGCAGGTTGGGGAAATTCCTGGACCGGTGGACCGGTCCGCCCAAGCAATTAAACCGGACCCGCTCAGTTTTAACATCCCGGTGGAGGCGCAGGAGAAGGAATTGGACCGAACCAGGTTCGGTCCATGGATGGTGGTCCATAGCAAAAGCCGAACCAGGGGCAGGTCGCGCAGGCCTTTGCGCAGGAATGGGCAATCCGGGCCAGCTAACCGGTCGGGTTCGCTACCGGGCCGGAGATTTCCGGAGACGAGGCCGATGACGGGAACGAAATGGATTCCGTATGACCGGCAGCGGCAGAACGTGACGCTGACGAATGGTACTCGGGTGACTCGTAATTCGGAGGCGAATTTGCAGCCTGCGGGGCGTGTTCTGGAGCACGAGAGACTTAGCACAGCTGTGCCGAATGTGACTGTGGGGAAGGCAATTGCAACCGAGGTGAGTCGGCAGGGTGCGGAACGGCCGGGACGGCTGATTGAGCTTCATCCCCCTCTTACTCTTATTAATGAAGCACAAAATTAACATGCCGGGGCGGCACGCAGGTCTGTCTTTCTCTCGCCTGCGTGGCGGAGCTTTGAGTTGTTTTTCCTTGGTTTTATGCTGGCCGAAGGTGTGCCAAACCTCGTTTTCCCGATTTTGTCGAGTGATTCTGGCCGACGGTGTGCCACGCTTTGCTTATTTGCTGTTGTTTGGATGTGTGTATGAATCTGCTGTGATGGCTTTGTGTATGCAATTCCCCCTGTGCTGGTTTGGGATTGGCATGTGGTTGCTCTTTGGCTGGTTGAGGGTGCTGGATTGGTTGATATTTGGAATGGGAATGGATGGAAACAGATCTATTGTTCAATTGGAGCAGCTGGTTGATGACCCGTGGGTTTGGTCGGATGATGGTCCCACTCTGTTGGTCGGCATGCTGTTTTGTTTCACGCCCCTCGGTTTGTGGGTGATTGCTCGCGGGTTAATCATGCAGTGCCCTCTTCTATATCTGTTGTTGCTGTTTATAAAGAAAATGGAGCTTTGGGTCAACTCCACTACCACCAGATTTCTGATTGCTGAAGACGCTCTGCCTCGATCGGGCATGCTCTGTCCTCTGGTTCACCTTGATGGGGCTGCTCGTCGGCTGGATTGGTATGGCTGCTCGTCGGCTGGATTGATCAGTGTCGGCTGGATTGGTGTGGCAGGTGATGAACGGTATTTCCATGTTGCAGTGCAGCTCACGCACTGGAGGATGAACAGCATCACCATATGGGATAATAATTGCTGCAGCAAACCTGTGGATGGGATTGGGCGCAGGATTTGGAAGCAAATTGCAGCGGTGATGTGTGAAAATGAGGCTATTTACCATTGCATCATAGCACCTTTGATGCAGATTGCTGCGGGGTTGAGTGGGGGTCAACCAATTGCTTGGTGTGGTGCGAGCATTGTCGCTCGGAATGCAGGGACACATTGTAAAATCATTTATAATGAATACAGCAACAGGTAATAAGCCGGCACTGATAGTGTGGAATGTGCGCGGAATAAAGTCTTCAAAATCCAGAACCTATCTTCAGCGACTGGTAAGGGAGCATAAAATTTTTGTGGTTGCACTGCTGGAAACCAGAGTGATGAAATTTGATAGGAAGGATGTGGATCGACTTCTTGGGAGAAATTGGAATTTTTTTGTTCAGCCGTCAGTTGGCTTGTCTGGTGGAATTATTGTTCTTTGGAGAGATTGGGTTAAAGTTAAGGTGGTACACTCTTCAAGACAGATGGTTGGGCTTCAGCTGGAACAGATGGGTGGAAAAATTTGGCACTGTTGCTGCATATATGCATCAAAGGAGACTGCAACAAGGAGGATAGTACTGCAACAGGCAAGGAAGATTGCTGAATTGGGTGGTCCGCTGCTTGTGGCAGGTGACTTTAATGTAGTTATGAGTCAGGAGGAAAAAAAGGGAGGGAAGAAATTTTCTTATGGGCCGGCTCAGGATGAGTTTAGTGACTTCATACAGGAGCTGCAGTTGTGTGATTTGGGCTTTATTGGCAATAGGTATACCTGGTGTAACAATAAGGATGGTCTGGCCAGAATTTATGAGAGGCTGGATAGGGTTTTTTTGAATGTTGATGGGGTGTCAGAATTTACTGGTGCTACGGTGTATCATCTTACAAGGCTTGGTTCTGACCATTGTCCTCTTCTGATACAGTTTAGTAAGCTTGAGCTTGGTTGTATATCCCGCCGGACTCAATTTGAGAATGCATGGCTGCACTGCCCCCAAACCCAGGGTGTGGTGGCAACAGCATGGCTTAGAAGGACTAGGGGGTCTCCTATGGATGTTTTATCTACAAAATTTCAACGTGCATTGAAGGCACTAAAGGTATGGAGCAGGAATGAACTGGGGAATATTGTGGGCAAACCGAAAAAGCTAGAAAGTGCTATTAGACAACTGCAGCTGAAAGAGGTGGATTCGGGCTTGTCTACTGAGGAGAACGACGCTCTTTCAAAGAATATAACTGAGTACCATACTGCACTGAAACTTGAGGAAAACTGGTGGTGTCAGAGGGCCAAGGTGCATTGGGCAAGATTGGGAGATAGAAATACTAAATATTTTCATGCGGCTGCAACTTCACGATTGAGAAACAATACAATATACCAATTGAAAAATGATCAAGGACAGGTCTTGTCTAACCAAGGAGAGATACATGATTGTGTGTTAGACTTCTTCAAACATAAGTGGTGTGCCCAGCATGGACAGGAAGTGTTCCCTTCATTCACACCTAGCAGGTGCTTATCAAGGGACCAAGCTGTCACCCTTATTAGACCTGTTTCGGAGGAGGAGATAAGGAAAGCGGTATATACTCTCAAGAGGAATAAAGCAACAGGAAATGACGGGATATCTAGTGAATTTTTGACAGGATACTGGCAAATTACGCAAACTGATGTTATTGCAGCAGTACAATATTTTTTTCAGGAAGGTTGCATGCCTACAAGATGGAAAGACACACTTGTTACACTTATACCGAAAATGCATGGAGCATGCAAACCAAGTCAATTTAGGCCAATCAGTTTATGCAACTCAATATATAAAGTTGTGGCAAAGATTATGGTTTCTAGACTTCAACCTGTACTTCCTGACATTATTGCACAGGAGCAAGTTGCATTCATTCCTGGCAGAACAAGCTCTGATAACATATTTTTGGCACAAGAAATGGCATGTAGAATGCACAGGTCTTCTGCTACTGATGGGCTCATGGCAGTTAAATTGGATATGGATCAAGCGTATGATCGGGTGAACTGGAATTTTTTGAAACACATTTTGCAGATGATGGGGTTTCCTGATTTATGGTGCAATTGGGTTATGAATTGCATTTCTAATCCCAGGTTTGGTATTCTTTTTAATGGAGTCAAGCTACCATGGATTGAGGCGAACAGAGGATTGAGACAGGGGTGCCCCCTATCCCCGTATCTCTTTGTGATTGTTTCTGAGTACCTATCTCACTTGATTTATCAACATAGAGCCGCTGGTAGTGCTATTGGGTTTAGTATCGGGCGAGGTGCCCCCTTGGTCTCTCACTTGATGTTTGCAGATGATATCATGTTGTATGCACCTGCCTCCCACTCTGCTGTCTCTTCTATCAGAGCTGTTCTTCATCAGTATGGTACAGTATCTGGACAGGTTGTAAACTATGAAAAATCCAAGATTTTCTTTAGCCGCAACATGTCCAAAAAACGAAGGAAAATGATAGCCAGTAAATTTCAAATTAAGCAGGGGAAAGAATGTTCGTATTTGGGGATTCCAATCATTTCAGCTATGCCTCAAAGGAAGGACTTTTCTTTCATCATCCAGAAAGTTAAGGACAAGATTGTGACTTGGTCAGCACGTATGCTATCTTTTGCAGGTAGACTTTTGCTCATTAAATCAGTATTGGCCAACATTCCAGTTTATATCCTTTCACACTGTATTGTTCCCGCAAGTATCATTGCTGATCTTGAGAAGACTATAAGACATTTTTTATGGAGTGGTGTTGCAAAGAATAATTCAATCCATTATGTGAATTGGCAGTTGGTAACTCTTCCGTATGAGTTGGGTGGTCTTGGCATACGGCGCCTCTCCCTATGGCAAAGGGCCTTGGCTGCAAAGCACTGCATGCGGCTCTTGATTGAGAAGGATATTCTTTGGTGTAAAAGCTTCATGTCCAGGTACCGGACACGTCTGGGTGACCCATCTTATAACAGAATAGATTCTAACACCTGCAAATTAATGCGACTAGCTGCGGGATGGGTGGTGGAAAATTCTGAATGGCGTATTGCGAATGGAAATAATTGCTCTTTTTATGAGAACAATTGGATTGGACCGCATTCACTAAACCGTTGGCCAACCTTTATTAATATGGATGTTGTTTTTCCTCAGAAAGTTAATTGCTTAATTGGTGAGTCAGCACAGTGGGATGTTAATGCATTGCAGGAATTATTTGCTCCTATTCTGTCCAACCGAATTTTGAATCTGCCTATTGATAGCTTGGAGGAGGAGGATAGGCTCATTTGTAAACCTTGTGAGAAGGCCAAAAGCTTTGCAAAGCAAGTTTATACACGTCTGATTGAGGGGGAAGCGGATAACTCTTGCTGCAGCGTGAATGTTGGGCGAATTTGGAAGCTGATGGTGCAGCCGAAAGTACAAACCTTCCTTTGGCGTATCTATTGGGCTGCGGTACCAACCAGACTTTGGCTTGTAAACCGTGGAATTGGGAGTGTTCGTAGCTGCCCGTTTGGTTGTGTGGATGATGAATCTATTCAGCATGTTTTCTTTTTGAAGTAAAATGGCCGAAGCCTACAAGTTGCACTCCCTAAGGGGGCTCATACACAAAATCAGAAAACAAAATGTTTTTAAAAACCAAGGGGAGGGGCATACCCCAGTCCCATACAAAATGTGAATGCTCAGAAATAACAAAATTTGCCACCCAGTCAGCAGCTGCATTTGCTTCTCGCCTGCAATGTGAGATGCGAAATGACGGGAAGGTCTTCATCAACTCCGCCAAGCCCCTTCCGTTAGGCCTTTTAGTGGACGATGTGGACTGAAGAAGACTTATGACAGTTTGTAACGAATCACTTTCAAGCCAAATGGCAAGCTTGCCTTGGAGCCATTGATGTGCAATTTGCAGAGCCTTAATTGCTGCAAAATATTCAGCTGCAAAGGAATTTGATACATGAATAAAATTACCAATCACCTTGACTGGTCTGCCATCCTCATCCCTGAAAATAATACCAACAGCAGCACTGTCATCCTTCTTCCAAGCCGCATCACAGTTAATCTTTATCCATCCTTTGGGGGGTGGGGACCACGAAGACGAGGAGATTAAATCCAACCCCATGGGGTTGGCGTGGCACCGCTGGTCCAAAGGTTGGACAAGAGATGTAGCATGCATAATCAAGCGAGCAACATTGCGGGCAGAATTGACACCTTCACCATGCACTTTGCAATTGCGATTTGTCCATATAGCATGAAGCATATAGGCGCACATACCAATGAAGTTCACTGCCTTCAAATTCCTGTAATTACTAATAATCCAATCAATCAATTTCACAATAGAATCAATGCCCAAATGCTGAAAATAATCAAACTTCAATTCAGCCTGCATAAGAACCTCCAACCGAACAGCTGTAGCATATGAACAATCCCAGAAAACATGCTGAATAGATTCATCATCCACACAACCAAACGGGCAGCTACGAACACTCCCAATTCCACGGTTTACAAGCCAAAGTCTGGTTGGTACCGCAGCCCAATAGATACGCCAAAGGAAGGTTTGTACTTTCGGCTGCACCATCAGCTTCCAAATTCGCCCAACATTCACGCTGCAGCAAGAGTTATCCGCTTCCCCCTCAATCAGACGTGTATAAACTTGCTTTGCAAAGCTTTTGGCCTTCTCACAAGGTTTACAAATGAGCCTATCCTCCTCCTCCAAGCTATCAATAGGCAGATTCAAAATTCGGTTGGACAGAATAGGAGCAAATAATTCCTGCAATGCATTAACATCCCACTGTGCTGACTCACCAATTAAGCAATTAACTTTCTGAGGAAAAACAACATCCATATTAATAAAGGTTGGCCAACGGTTTAGTGAATGCGGTCCAATCCAATTGTTCTCATAAAAAGAGCAATTATTTCCATTCGCAATACGCCATTCAGAATTTTCCACCACCCATCCCGCAGCTAGTCGCATTAATTTGCAGGTGTTAGAATCTATTCTGTTATAAGATGGGTCACCCAGACGTGTCCGGTACCTGGACATGAAGCTTTTACACCAAAGAATATCCTTCTCAATCAAGAGCCGCATGCAGTGCTTTGCAGCCAAGGCCCTTTGCCATAGGGAGAGGCGCCGTATGCCAAGACCACCCAACTCATACGGAAGAGTTACCAACTGCCAATTCACATAATGGATTGAATTATTCTTTGCAACACCACTCCATAAAAAATGTCTTATAGTCTTCTCAAGATCAGCAATGATACTTGCGGGAACAATACAGTGTGAAAGGATATAAACTGGAATGTTGGCCAATACTGATTTAATGAGCAAAAGTCTACCTGCAAAAGATAGCATACGTGCTGACCAAGTCACAATCTTGTCCTTAACTTTCTGGATGATGAAAGAAAAGTCCTTCCTTTGAGGCATAGCTGAAATGATTGGAATCCCCAAATACGAACATTCTTTCCCCTGCTTAATTTGAAATTTACTGGCTATCATTTTCCTTCGTTTTTTGGACATGTTGCGGCTAAAGAAAATCTTGGATTTTTCATAGTTTACAACCTGTCCAGATACTGTACCATACTGATGAAGAACAGCTCTGATAGAAGAGACAGCAGAGTGGGAGGCAGGTGCATACAACATGATATCATCTGCAAACATCAAGTGAGAGACCAAGGGGGCACCTCGCCCGATACTAAACCCAATAGCACTACCAGCGGCTCTATGTTGATAAATCAAGTGAGATAGGTACTCAGAAACAATCACAAAGAGATACGGGGATAGGGGGCACCCCTGTCTCAATCCTCTGTTCGCCTCAATCCATGGTAGCTTGACTCCATTAAAAAGAATACCAAACCTGGGATTAGAAATGCAATTCATAACCCAATTGCACCATAAATCAGGAAACCCCATCATCTGCAAAATGTGTTTCAAAAAATTCCAGTTCACCCGATCATACGCTTGATCCATATCCAATTTAACTGCCATGAGCCCATCAGTAGCAGAAGACCTGTGCATTCTACATGCCATTTCTTGTGCCAAAAATATGTTATCAGAGCTTGTTCTGCCAGGAATGAATGCAACTTGCTCCTGTGCAATAATGTCAGGAAGTACAGGTTGAAGTCTAGAAACCATAATCTTTGCCACAACTTTATATATTGAGTTGCATAAACTGATTGGCCTAAATTGACTTGGTTTGCATGCTCCATGCATTTTCGGTATAAGTGTAACAAGTGTGTCTTTCCATCTTGTAGGCATGCAACCTTCCTGAAAAAAATATTGTACTGCTGCAATAACATCAGTTTGCGTAATTTGCCAGTATCCTGTCAAAAATTCACTAGATATCCCGTCATTTCCTGTTGCTTTATTCCTCTTGAGAGTATATACCGCTTTCCTTATCTCCTCCTCCGAAACAGGTCTAATAAGGGTGACAGCTTGGTCCCTTGATAAGCACCTGCTAGGTGTGAATGAAGGGAACACTTCCTGTCCATGCTGGGCACACCACTTATGTTTGAAGAAGTCTAACACACAATCATGTATCTCTCCTTGGTTAGACAAGACCTGTCCTTGATCATTTTTCAATTGGTATATTGTATTGTTTCTCAATCGTGAAGTTGCAGCCGCATGAAAATATTTAGTATTTCTATCTCCCAATCTTGCCCAATGCACCTTGGCCCTCTGACACCACCAGTTTTCCTCAAGTTTCAGTGCAGTATGGTACTCAGTTATATTCTTTGAAAGAGCGTCGTTCTCCTCAGTAGACAAGCCCGAATCCACCTCTTTCAGCTGCAGTTGTCTAATAGCACTTTCTAGCTTTTTCGGTTTGCCCACAATATTCCCCAGTTCATTCCTGCTCCATACCTTTAGTGCCTTCAATGCACGTTGAAATTTTGTAGATAAAACATCCATAGGAGACCCCCTAGTCCTTCTAAGCCATGCTGTTGCCACCACACCCTGGGTTTGGGGGCAGTGCAGCCATGCATTCTCAAATTGAGTCCGGCGGGATATACAACCAAGCTCAAGCTTACTAAACTGTATCAGAAGAGGACAATGGTCAGAACCAAGCCTTGTAAGATGATACACCGTAGCACCAGTAAATTCTGACACCCCATCAACATTCAAAAAAACCCTATCCAGCCTCTCATAAATTCTGGCCAGACCATCCTTATTGTTACACCAGGTATACCTATTGCCAATAAAGCCCAAATCACACAACTGCAGCTCCTGTATGAAGTCACTAAACTCATCCTGAGCCGGCCCATAAGAAAATTTCTTCCCTCCCTTTTTTTCCTCCTGACTCATAACTACATTAAAGTCACCTGCCACAAGCAGCGGACCACCCAATTCAGCAATCTTCCTTGCCTGTTGCAGTACTATCCTCCTTGTTGCAGTCTCCTTTGATGCATATATGCAGCAACAGTGCCAAATTTTTCCACCCATCTGTTCCAGCTGAAGCCCAACCATCTGTCTTGAAGAGTGTACCACCTTAACTTTAACCCAATCTCTCCAAAGAACAATAATTCCACCAGACAAGCCAACTGACGGCTGAACAAAAAAATTCCAATTTCTCCCAAGAAGTCGATCCACATCCTTCCTATCAAATTTCATCACTCTGGTTTCCAGCAGTGCAACCACAAAAATTTTATGCTCCCTTACCAGTCGCTGAAGATAGGTTCTGGATTTTGAAGACTTTATTCCGCGCACATTCCACACTATCAGTGCCGGCTTATTACCTGTTGCTGTATTCATTATAAATGATTTTACAATGTGTCCCTGCATTCCGAGCGACAATGCTCGCACCACACCAAGCAATTGGTTGACCCCCACTCAACCCCGCAGCAATCTGCATCAAAGGTGCTATGATGCAATGGTAAATAGCCTCATTTTCACACATCACCGCTGCAATTTGCTTCCAAATCCTGCGCCCAATCCCATCCACAGGTTTGCTGCAGCAATTATTATCCCATATGGTGATGCTGTTCATCCTCCAGTGCGTGAGCTGCACTGCAACATGGAAATACCGTTCATCACCTGCCACACCAATCCAGCCGACACTGATCAATCCAGCCGACGAGCAGCCATACCAATCCAGCCGACGAGCAGCCCCATCAAGGTGAACCAGAGGACAGAGCATGCCCGATCGAGGCAGAGCGTCTTCAGCAATCAGAAATCTGGTGGTAGTGGAGTTGACCCAAAGCTCCATTTTCTTTATAAACAGCAACAACAGATATAGAAGAGGGCACTGCATGATTAACCCGCGAGCAATCACCCACAAACCGAGGGGCGTGAAACAAAACAGCATGCCGACCAACAGAGTGGGACCATCATCCGACCAAACCCACGGGTCATCAACCAGCTGCTCCAATTGAACAATAGATCTGTTTCCATCCATTCCCATTCCAAATATCAACCAATCCAGCACCCTCAACCAGCCAAAGAGCAACCACATGCCAATCCCAAACCAGCACAGGGGGAATTGCATACACAAAGCCATCACAGCAGATTCATACACACATCCAAACAACAGCAAATAAGCAAAGCGTGGCACACCGTCGGCCAGAATCACTCGACAAAATCGGGAAAACGAGGTTTGGCACACCTTCGGCCAGCATAAAACCAAGGAAAAACAACTCAAAGCTCCGCCACGCAGGCGAGAGAAAGACAGACCTGCGTGCCGCCCCGGCATGTTAATTTTGTGCTTCATTAATAAGAGTAAGAGGGGGATGAAGCTCAATCAGCCGTCCCGGCCGTTCCGCACCCTGCCGACTCACCTCGGTTGCAATTGCCTTCCCCACAGTCACATTCGGCACAGCTGTGCTAAGTCTCTCGTGCTCCAGAACACGCCCCGCAGGCTGCAAATTCGCCTCCGAATTACGAGTCACCCGAGTACCATTCGTCAGCGTCACGTTCTGCCGCTGCCGGTCATACGGAATCCATTTCGTTCCCGTCATCGGCCTCGTCTCCGGAAATCTCCGGCCCGGTAGCGAACCCGACCGGTTAGCTGGCCCGGATTGCCCATTCCTGCGCAAAGGCCTGCGCGACCTGCCCCTGGTTCGGCTTTTGCTATGGACCACCATCCATGGACCGAACCTGGTTCGGTCCAATTCCTTCTCCTGCGCCTCCACCGGGATGTTAAAACTGAGCGGGTCCGGTTTAATTGCTTGGGCGGACCGGTCCACCGGTCCAGGAATTTCCCCAACCTGCTGCTGCCTCCCTTCTTCCAGCCGGTCCACCGATCCAGGAATTTCCCCAACCTGATGCTGCTGCTGCCTCCCATCTTCCAGCCGCACCTCACTTTGTTTTTCCGGCTGAACCGGCTTGCACGCACCAGTGATATGACCTGCCCTTCCGCAGTCAAAACAGATCCTGGGCAAACCTTCATACTCAAATCTCTGAAATATTCTCCCATTACTGCTATTAAGCCAAATTCCAGGACGAAGAGGTTTAGCCAAGTTTGCCCTAATGCAAATACGGGCAAAAGGAGTTCTCTCCATTCCCGAGGTCCATCCATCAATTTGTAATGGTTCTCCAATAGTTGAAGCAACCCGAATCAAGTTGACAGAGTCCCAGTACACAAAAGGTAAATCAGGCAGGCGCACCCAAATTGGCGCCGACATAATAACAGATGGGCTCGGAACAAAATCCGAGGTCCATTTGTCCAAACCAAAGAGTTGATCATTCACAAACCAGGGACCGCCGTGCCAAACAAAGTCCCTATCCGCCTGGTTGGTGAAATGTAAAGCGATACAACCTTTTCCCATATCCAGTACGCGGAACCCCTGAAAGTGTCCCCAGCGCCTCTGCAACTCGCGAGCAAGCCACAAAAAAGAAAACCTTCCTCCATAAAGCCGCCCAACTAAGTCATACTGGTGGTAGACAACTCGTCGCTGCATAGCATGTTCACACATTTGGACCTCCTGCCCATCAAAATACTCGTCAACAGATTTTGGTGCCAAATGTGCTATATTCATATTGGGAGGCCTAGCCAAGGTATTAATGCCTGGCTGCGAGAGCGCGGGCACAACAGATGGAATACCAATACGACCCGGCGACCCAGCCGGCGACCCAGCCAATACTTCTTTGAATGATTTTTTCCCCGTCCCAGGGCTGGAAACACCTTCCTCAGCTACTAATCTGCCCGACACAACATGCTGCAGGTCATTCTTACCCTCTGTGGCATTATGCCGAACAGGTGAAATGCATCCTTCCTGCTGCAGTGAAGAGGCAACCCCATGGCTGCATTGACCTTCGTCCCTACCCCCAAGCACGGCTAACGGCTGTGCAAAGTTGTCGGCGTGAACAGCCGGCACTCCGTCCCGATCCCCCACCGGACTGACGTCATCCACCGTAGTGATCACTGCCTTCCCTTTCTCCGTCAAACGCGCCTTCTGGATTGAACCCAGCGCTTCACCAGCAAGAATAATGGAGTCTGGGGCCAACGGAGACATTTGAGACTCAATTTCATCGTCCGCCGTACCCGTTTCCGATTGAACATCTAACGCCCCTGAACTGCCCTCAATCGCTGGCGAAACAGTCGAGGAAGTCTTCCCTTTCACCACAATACCCGTTGGACGGACCTTCTTAACCTTAGCCCCTGCCATCCCGTCGCTGGCAGCACGTCGCTCCCGGGGACGACGATCGAACGCGCTCCAACGCGGTTCGAACCGCGTTCGCAGACGCGCCCCACCGCAGGCGCGGGCGGGCGAATTGCTTTTGCGAAAAATTCCAATTGTTTTCTTCTAGGGTTTCCAATACCTCTTTTTTGACATGGTGATGAAAACTAAAATATGTATGTATGGGAGAAAAATATTCTCATAGAAATATATCTATTACTTAAAAAATAAAAGCATGTGAATCACATATAGTATGAGAACTATAGTACTTGAGCTAATTGCAAATTATTTTCTCAAAATTCTATTAATAAGTGAGATTGTGTTGAGAACTGTTTGGACATGTTGAATCTATAGACTGATATATTATCACGATCATTCAATGAAATAATTATTAATTCTTATGATATTCTTGCACTATTATTCAAAAATTATTCCTTACTTTGGTGCACAATAGGCTTGCCCGATTTTGAATTTGAAAGGTGATGCATAATTTGGAAGATTATTATACCATAAAATATAGTATTTTTTAGATGCATAAGAAGTTTAAAATCTAGTTATTTAAACGATCAAATCATATTAACACTAAAATCTACTGATCAACCATAACCCCTCCTCTACTTACTAATCATCACAAGCATCATGCGCATCTTGTCAAATATCTATTGCCACACATTATGAGAATCAACATTATTTTATTAAAAAATTTTATAACGTTAAATGTTTTTGTGACAACTTTATCTAGGACAATATATTGTCTTATTAATTGACTTGTTTCAACTCAAGTGGGTAATAATTACTACAATGCTTATTATTCATCATATTTTTCTATTATAGAGGTATATATTAGTTGTTAGATATTTCATTCTATGTTATTGTCAATGGTTTATAAAAGAAATAAAAAATACTATTGTTTGTTGATATTAGGTCACACTTGAGTGAATTAATTCTCATTAAGTTTTATTATTCCAATCGTGGTATGATAGAACATATTTCATTCCTACTCATCTCACTGCAGGTCACCATGCAAGCAAACAAACATCGCACATGATAGTCAATGAAATATTACTTCGTGCCTCAAAATATTTAAAGTCGATAAGAAGGGAGACAAATATGATAAGAGGGAAGAGACATGGTTGGCACAAGAGTTTATTGATGTAGTGAAGATGTCATAGGTTAGAGATGGGCATGAGGAATTGGGAGCTTGACTTAAGAGTAAGCCAAGTAATGAGGTAATATTTATAACTAGTAGCTTCTAACCTCTAGCAATGAGGCAATGGTAAGAACTCAACAGACAAATAAATGAAGGATAAAGAGACAAATAAAGAAATTTTGTCTCATATGAGCTAAGTATAATACAAATGCTCTTCAACAAATTTTAGATGGGTTGAATTGCTTTATGCTAAGATCTAGTCAAATGAAGTAACATTATTTATATATTTAGGCATGATGTTTTTATTAGCTTGGATACCTCTAGATTGATGTTCAACAAATTATTAAGACCTAATATTGAGAATTGATAGACAATTCAACTATTAATATTGACGAGACAATATCATTATCACTATGATTACAGAAAACCATTTATATTTAACTATATTGATTTATTTTTACCTCTGTCTTATTCTTGAACTTATCTCATATAATTATTTATAACTCAAATATGATTGTTTATATTTAAATAATTCATTTGATAATTATTATTTTATACACAGTTTTTTTGTAATATGAATTTTTTTTGTGTGCTTGGCTCAAACTCCAACAAATTGCCAAAGATATAAATATAGAATACAGAATTATGAGATTTGATATGTATGTATATATATTTCTATATTATAGTGGTCCCATAGACTTTTAATATGAATATATTATCATTTATAGTTTTATTGATATTGTCACTCTTAATATATTAATCTAAACCATTTTATAACATGCATTCCTAAAATTAATGTAAATATTATTATATTAGTAAATATATATTACGTGATAAATATGGTATTATAATTATTTAAAATACGTAAAATATGCCTAAAAGTTAAGAAGTGGACAGGACAAAAAATGTATTACATATACCTTGAGATAGCTAAGACATGATCTGTAGATTCAGTTGTAACGATAGAGTTAATCTTAGATAAATTTATTTGAAAAGGAAAAAAGAGAATATAATCAAAATTTTATATAATGATCTTTAGTAGATCAACTTATATAAAGATATTTGTATAAATAAAATTAGATAAAGCTTTTACTAGTAAAGATTGTTCTTCTGCTTTATTTATACTTATATAAACAAACATCTATATGTGGGAAGGTACCTTAAAATCGATCATATAGTCATATATAACAAACTTTGCATCCTACATATGTTGCTTGGCATAAGGAGGCCACATGCTAATATAAGGAAGGAGAACACTCAAATGTTGCTTTGCTTTACAAGAGAAGCACGAATGCCTTAATCCAAAAGGCTTTGATAGTTATGTCATTTAAGCCAAAGCACCAAAAGAGAGAGTGATAATAAAAATTCAACCCAAGAAACACTCTTTCATTTAGGCCTCAACAACAAACCCTAACCAACCATTTTGCCCTCATATTGGCACCTTAATTAGCTAAGGCTTTTAACAACATGCATTCCATGAGCTTATGTAGGAGAGCCCTATCAAAAAGAAAAGTTAGCAAAAAGAAGAGCAAATGGGTTCAAAGAGAGCTGCGTTGGTGAGAAATGTCGTGGGAAAAAGAACAAACAGTTTATGAGCACAATGGGATGAGTAAAGAGGAAGGGAAGCAGCTCAGCTGTAGTATGCTTCACGAAGGTTTCTTTCGCATTTGAAGAAGAAAAAGGAAGCTAAGCTCTTCGTTTCGTTAAATAAGAGGAGAATGGATGTCTCGTGAAACAGAGAGCAGCTGTTTGGGCTTGTGATGAAAAGCACCTTTTCCTCCTTCCTCGTCGCAGAGGAAGCAAAATAGAACAAAACCGGGGAGAAAGGTGCTTTTTCAACAAAAGTCGAAACACTCATCATTACACCAATCTTCCCCTTTTTCTTCTCGGAGCTGACGAGACGAGGAATTCGAAGAAAACCCATATCGCCGTTCTCGTCAGCCATGAAGCAAAACAGAAGAAAACCCATCAGAAAAGCGATCGAAGGGAAGAGAAGTGAAAATAAAAACCTGCCTTTTGTCCCTGTTTTCTTCCAGAGCTGAAGAGAGGAGGGAGGAGGAGGAAGGGGAAGCTGCTACTGGGGGGAATGAAGCCTGGTCCGAAACCTTTCTCTTTTAAACTTGGTTCCATGGAAGAAGAGAGAGAAGGGAGGCCTCGAGCCAGACAACATTCCCCTCAAAGAGAAAGCTTCCACTTTTGCTGAATCTGCAACGGCAGCCCCTGTTTTTCTCTCCCTTGAGACCCGGATGCTTTCAGGGGGGAGGGTGGCTGCCTTCCCGTTGGGGAGGAGATGAAGAGGTTTTGATGAGCTAAATGATTGCTCTCCCTGATGAAGACAGAGAAATATAGAGAGAGAGAGAGAGAGTGAGAGAGTCAGGGCAGCGGAGTAAAAGCCTAACTTAGAACCCTACCGAGTCAAGAAGAGAGAGAAAGGAAGAAGACACGGATGCAGGGACACAGAGACACGGCGAGAGCGCGCGATTTAATGGAGACAGTCAGCTCACGCGGAAGCAGTAAAGAAGGGAGAGACTGAGCAATGGACAGGAGTAAAAGACAACACAGAGAAGCAGGTTTTACTCCCTCTACCTCTGCTTTCTCTCTCTAAACACATGACCACGACGCATGGACCCTCTTCCTCGTCGGCCTTCGCAGGAGTCTACACGTGATCTCCCTCTCCATTTCTATCCGAACAATTATGGTCCTCTCCCCATAAAATATCTTAGAGAGAAAAGGCAGAGTAGGCCTCTTACCTTCTCTCTCCATCTCTACCTCATCGTTTCCGCTCTCTCGTCCTCCGCTGCTTCAAAGTTCGTATTTGTTGACAGCTTTTCCGTGTTGAAATCTATTTTATATAAGAAGTTTTTTTTGGGAAAAAAAATTAAAAACGCTTTATGTCAATATAAATACAATTTTTTAACAGTTATTTTTCAAATAAAATTAGGAAATTTATTTAATAATACTTCATTGAAAATGTATATTTAAATAAAATTAAAGGTGATGTTATAGGTTGAGATCTACATCTCAATATTAAAATAAACTTTAATAGGTAAAATGTTTTAATTCTATTATTTTAATTTTTTTATTTTGAGTTTATTAGATGAATTATGTATTTTAACATATATTTTGTGATAAAAAATTGATATATTTTAGTATTTTATCTTTATATTCACATATTATATTTCATCATTATCATTGTCTTTTTTTTTTTATTCTTCTTCTTATTAAGATATTTTTTTATTTTAATATATTATGTAATATAATAAATTTCTTCAATTCTACTTGTATTAGCACAAACTCTACTTTCATTTGCCTTTACTTTCATTTTTTTAGATCAATGTTATATACCTAATTTTCTTACACGTTTGACCCATAATTTTTAGAATATTATTTTCTTTTAATCGAGATTGTCATCATATAAAAATTCATAAATCTCATAAAATTTTAGAAAATAATTAAATTTGAAATACTAAACTCTCAAGGTGAAGATCATTTAGTTGTAATATCTAATATTTATTCACCAAAAAATTATTACATATAGATAATAATTTATATAAAATGAAGAAAAAGAAAACAATTTATACAATTAAAAAAATATCACGTATGAACTTAATTTTAAAAAAAAAATTGATATAAATAATTTTTAAAATAAAGTTTTGCACAAAACTCAATTAAACTTAGCTTATGAGATCAAAAAGTAATTCTAAAAAGACAAAATGCAAAATTGGGGAAAAGTTTATTTTAGTTATAAAAAAATTATGAAAAAATTATTGAAAATTTGAGTTTAAAAATAGTTAAAATATTTTTAAAAGCTATCAACAAACAAATCCTTTGTATACATAAACTTAGCTAATATGTTTATATCAAATTTGAAAATCTCATAAATAGTTTAAATGAAACATATTTTCACTAAATTTAAACGTTTTTTTTAAAAAATAGACATAAAAAAACTCTATTTTAATAAATATTCACCCCTTGGATTAATGATGTTTTAATAAATGACAAATAAATATTGTATATCTGAATAAAAAAACACCGAAAGAGTTTTTAATGACAAATAAACCCTTAAAAATAGTTTAACAACCCCTTTTGACTCTTGAATCTTCTCCTTGGGATTCTAAAACTTTTATTGCATTCTTACCCCCGTGCCTTCGGAATAGGGGACAG
This sequence comes from Vanilla planifolia, assembly GCA_023846275.1. Classification (NCBI taxonomy): domain Eukaryota; kingdom Viridiplantae; phylum Streptophyta; class Magnoliopsida; order Asparagales; family Orchidaceae; genus Vanilla; species Vanilla planifolia. The sequence continues at coordinate 3,100,278 of CM043870.1, forward strand.
ATCCAATTATGGCCATATCATCGCTCGGCTTATCTCAAACGGTACAATGCTCATTTACTCCCTCTATAAATGCAATATTTATGAATCAGACCTTTCCCATTTCCCAATTACTGTTTGCGAACATTTCGAAAAAGACGTACACTTTTCAGGGCCGCCCCCATTAAATTATTTTATCGCTCCATTGACCAGCGGTTTGGAATTTAAAAAAAAATCATTTTTTTTCTCGATTTAAAAACATTATAATTTTATAAATAGTTTATTAAACTGTATTTTTACTCATATAAACATTTTCCTTGAAAAGCAAATTTTCTAAAATTCATTTTATTTTTTGAAAATTGGTCATATTTATCATTTAAAAAAATATTACTATTTAGAATTTACTTCAATGAGTTTTGCCGTTTAAATTTTTATTATGTATATTTTGCATATTATAACAGTATTGTTTTTACCTAGGGTTGATACTAAAGATTTTAAAATATTATTTAATTTAGTTATTTTTATATTTCTTAAGTTCAGATAGCTGTTGAGTTATTAGTTATATTTTTTTTTTAATTTGAATTTAAAGCTGTTTTTGCTAGGATGTCTTTTTTGTATTATTAAATATCAAAGTATATTATCATATGTAAATCTTTTTTTTTAATCTTCAATAGTAACTTAAACATTTAAAAAAATATATTTTTTTTAATAAATAGGTTAAAATTCAATTAATACAATGAATATTTTTTGATAATATATGTAAAAAATGCTTTATCTATATATTTGCTTATAACATCAAATATAATTTTTAATTATTTTCTATTTAATTTTTATTTCTTATCTTTTTCATCTTCATTACTATTCTATTGTGTGAAGATTTGGATGGACTCGATAGTTATTTCATCTACTTTTTACCTTCATCATAGTGCTACATTTGATAATATATATAAAAAAATATTTTATTTATATATTTGCCTAAAATATATTTTTTCAATTATTTTTCTATTTTTTTTATCAATATCATTGTTATTTTATTTAACATAACGAAGACACTTTTTTATCAATATCTTAAAATATGAAAGTCTTATTATTTAGTTTTTATTTTGGTATTTTTTTCATCATCATTATCACTTTACTGTATAAAGATCTGGACAAACTTAGTAATTATTTAATCTGTTTTTATTTTTATCAAAATACTATCATTTGAAAGTATTGAAAAGTAGTTTTTATTTTCTCTTCTGTTCACATTTATTGTCATTCTATTAAGGTTTGAAAGACTTCATCTTTTTTTTTTCCTTCTTACCTTTAATATTAATATATTGTACAACAATCTCGAGATGCATAATCATCGTTTATCATGCTTATTTTCTTTATTATTCAATCATATAAAGACCTTGAAAAACTCAATCCCTTACTATTTTTTATTCACCTATTTTTATCTCACTCTCTCTCTCTCTATATATATATATCTATCAATTAAAATATAAAAATCATTTTATTAAGAGAATATATACATATAAATTAAATTTACATGAATTTTTAAGTGGTATTTTGATTTTGACCAACCAAATAAGAAACAAAATTAAACAAATTGGCAAATGTCACAACATAAACAAATGCTATGGCATTTGATACTTTTGCATATACCTTTTGAAGTTGATCTTTCATTATCTCTTTTACTATGGATTAACATTAATATATAAACATCAAACTGTTTTCCTCACATCCAATTGATTTTTCTCACCAAAGAAGGGCTTTGGTACAAACACTTTTTCAATGATAGCATGTCCATATCGAGTTACAATCAAAGTACCGATGGTTCGAAAAACAACAAGATACCATCATCCTCATTTTTTTTAAAAAATAAATTTATTTGAATCTACATATTCAACTAGTTAACAAATAAAATTATGCTAATATCATTATTTTTTAAATCAAGAACTTAAAATTTTAAGCATAACAATGTGCACAACATTCTAAGGACTACAAATTCACATCTCTAACTCAAACCTAAGCTCCCATTGCATTACAATTTTAAAGAGAGAATTCAGAATTCACCCTTTCAATTCCCTACTCAGTGATAAAAATGAAGCCCAAATTGACACAAACAAGGAGCATTTGAGCATAACTCATTCAATAGGTATCCATTGCCAGCCTCCAAAAAGGCCTGAGCTTATTCACACATCAGTTCAACAAAAACCATAACATGTTTCATGAACCTTTCTTTGTTCACAAGCAGGTACTAATCTTGCCTCAGTCATTATCCTCCTTCCCATAGTCGTAAGCAATTTCAATCTGCAACAACAACAACAACAAGTTCATCTAAATTGCTTGGCAATGAAAATTAATGATGTGGGTTGCTTTTTGTTTTCAGTTATTTTTGTAAGAAAGTAAAAGATGGCTTAGCTCCATTGATGTTTTGCATTTGAAGTTTTGATGGAGCAACTATAATTATAATTTCAAAAAAAATATAAATAATAAGCAAATTATATAAAAAGCGAGAAAGCATTTACCTTCCTAAAACTACACAAAAGAATTTCCTTTTTTTTTTTTTTTTTACCAAAAAGCTCCTCGCCATGGTTATGGTGATCAGTTTGTCAAGGGAGCTCATGGTGACCCAGGTATGGGTCTTGGATAGAGCCATTTGTCGCCTTTTGCATGGTATATGCAGAAGACGACATAAATAGAGGTTAGTGTGGAACTATCAACAACGAGTTCTCTTAATTCATGGTATAACAGATATTCATAACCTTTCTTTTGTTAACCTATATGACACAAAAGATGCGAGGTGTCATGACATGCTCTGGGAAAAGTTCAAAAAGATCTTCATGATAGCTTGATCGCATTACCTGATGATGCATCTTAATTTCATTGGTTCAGATCATTGCTCAATGTCAAAGGAGTTATATTGAATTGGATTAAATTGAGCTTAATATACTTAAATGTACTTTTAATAATCCAAAAACTTAATCTTATCAATAGAACTGACATTAATTATATAGCAAAGCTCTAACAAAAAATATGGGATTAAATCAATTTGCATATGCATTCAAAAAAACCCTTTTTTAAAATGAAATTCTGATTCACATTGTTTATCACAAATTTAACTCAAATCTTTCAACTAATAGAGTCAGGTGTCATGTCAAATATAAGGATTCTAACATGTTTTACTACACTTATATATTGTATGTGGATTACAGTAATTATCTCATCACAAATAGTCAAATCATAAGATTCATGCATCACAACTTGAAATAAACTTATGCAGTTCCATAAAAACTTGTCAATGTTATCGAGTGTCAAGCATACACTAACAACTACTCAACCATGACGAAAAATTGTGACTCCACTGAGTTTTATTGAATCATAATAAAAATTACTAGAGATTGATAGAAGCCACCATGAACAAATCACTAAATCCAAAACAAACTATCAACTTTGATATCACATGTTCAAAAACTTGTTCCAAAAGCTTTAGCCCATCATTAGGAACGTTAGCTTTTTCACCTTGATTTTTCTTCCCAAGGTCAGTCTTCCAAAGTTTGAGAATGACTGGTTCTAATTTGAAACAGTTGGTCATTTGGTCACTAGAGCGTGAAGCAAACCTGTGAAGGGGACCCTCTTGTTTGTACTAAGACACAATGCATCAAGTCTCTTAAAGGCTTATAGGTAATGGAGTCGACCGGTTGTGAGAGATCATCTTCAGTTTGGAAATTTGAGAAGAGTATTGCCAAGTACCAAGGCAGGGAGTTTGGGTAGACTAGGATTGGGGAGGAGTGTCTTAGGCAGTTGATTTCTGATTACGTGTGAAGACTTGGTAGTGTTAGAGGGTCAAGGTTAGGTGGCCCGTAAAGAGAGACAAGAACATAGCCTTTTTTTCATAAGATTGCTAACGATAAGAGGGCAACAATATCTATCACGCACTTGATGCAAGAGATGATAAGCAAAGACCAACAGAGAGGTCAAGCGCTAATTAGTTGATTACATCACTAAGAAGCGATGCCCACAAAATGATAATGGGATTCTTGTTGATCTGCCTGCTCTGAGATCATTTCTTTCTTATTCTCAGGAGGACTTGGTTGCAGTGGCTGAGACCAATGAAATCTAAGGGGGTGGGGTGGGGTGAAATGTGCTTTGTACCGATGGTAATCACCACTTATTCTTTTTCATGGCTACTAGGAGCAGAAAAATGTTGCTATTTTTTCATTCTGGTTCAATGCAATGTCAATGGAAGGATGCACTTTGTCCTGACATAGATGGCTCATGGGGTTTGTAGGCTAAACCAATTCCATACCATTCATTTATGCATGACAATTAACATGGTGGTGGCGAAGGCCCTAATCAAACTTATGCATAGCATGCTAACACCCTTGACAGCTAGGGAACAAGGCACCGTTGTTCCATGTTGACACATCACCAACAATTGTCTACTAACCTAAGAGATCACGCATAGGCTAGCTTCTTTTGAATTCTTTACTTATCTCATGACAATCAAGCTTGATCTATTAGATGATCTGAGATTTCAAGAAGGGGATGATCTAAGGATTTGGACATGATCTAATAAAAAATTGAACCATCCAACATCAAAGAGACCAATAAAAAGAAAACAATACTTCTATAAAAAGATTCGCAACAAGAATCATTGCCCACATCGAGACACAGCACGAGGGCTACACAGAACACCCGCAACATGTGTGCTAAATCACCCGCAGCATTGTTCACTCGTGCAGTGCGAGCAACAGACAACATGAATACAGCAGATTGTGGGCACAGCAAACCGATAAGAGGTAAACTGTGTCACAAACAATTATAGTAGATGGCTTACAATAGATAGGTGCATGAAAGGCCCGCACACGTACGAACTTGCTAAGTGTACAAGTTGCCCATTTAGCTCATGCACCGACCTACGTAGTAGGTGCGATGAGTGTCATGTATTGGCAACATATGATTAATGCACATGGTAGGTGCAATAGGTGTGACTGCAACAGCCTAGTTGTAAAATTTCTCCACATGGAGAAGGTGTGGATTTTAGTGCTTTTTATGTTATTTAAACAAAATATGAAAAACATTAAATAAATGTGTATGAACTAAAATATATTGATACCATCATAAATATATAATTAAATTTTTTATAAAAAAATAAAATATTACTTGAGTCCAAATTCTCAATATTTAGTAATAATACATACACACACACACTCTACTCTTTTAATTTTTACTATCATTTTTGTTTCAATTCTATTCCTGTAACTCTAAAATAAGATCTACTATTAAGAGCTTTGAACAAGATGACTTGTAGATAGATCAAGTGATGTGACAACATTTCAATTTTCTTATTAGGTGGTATAACTGGCTCTTATCTTACATCTCCAAATCCAAATATTTCTTACAGTCATTGGTGAGAGAAAAGATTGGATTTAGGTTATAGTTTCAGGAAATGATGTCTGAGCTTGCTTTAACTTTGTATCCTTTGCTAGAAGGTTTTCTCTCCTTTAATTTAATAGAGGACTAAGCAAGGGCCCTCCTTAGGAGCTAGTGTTATTGCCCTCTGTCATCATCCAACCTATCTTATCAACCCTAGAGACGTGCAACCCAACAAGTCTCTTTAAGGATTCAAGGTGTGCTCATTTGAAGCAATCTCCTTTGCATGGTATCTTGCGAGGCATTGCCTAATTATTATAGCTTGCCACCCAAAAGTATGTTTATCACTAATTATTGTCCTTCGAGCTGTCTTGGGCAAGAGAACTTGGATGACATGCCCCGCTCCTACCCTCTGTTCATTAAGTCCTCGATCTACTACTAGTTACGTACTCCATCTACTGCTCATTGCATAGAGGTTCATTAGATGCTCACCGATTTTCCTTATCAGTTTCATGCTATAAAGAGTGCTAACACTAGATACAAGAGGGCAGTCTTTTCGATGGCAGCCATTGGTTCCTAAGAGCTAGTGTTATTGCCCTCTGTCATCATCCAACCTATCTTGTCAACCCTAGAGACTTAGGACCTAACGAGCCTCTTTAGCTCTCATTAACCCATGACATCCACTTGGGTCCCTCCTTTCCATCATCTCAGGAGGACTAAGGTCAATTTTAACAACACTATCAAGATGACAGGGCTACTAATGTTGGAATTGTCATTTGACTAGGATTTGCTACTTCTTTCTACTAGGAGACGAAACTTTTCTCATGTTGTTGAACTATCTTAGCGAAGGAAAAGTTTCAATAAATTTGAAAATCTTGGTTTTAGTGTAATAGACTTGCAATAGTTGTGTTTTATGTTTCAGTGGAAACCAATATGTTGCAGTTGAAATCTATCTGTTTCAGTGGTTTTGAGTTAGTTTTGGCCCACTTATCAGGAGTTAAAAAAAAACTCAGCTTCAACTTGGTACAATAGTTTCAGCAACAAGAAGCCTGCTAAGACCAATTAAATTAAACAAGCTTCTTCTATTTGGCCAAATACAAGCAGCCAGATAAATCTGGGAATCGATCAGAATACTTGAATTTGGTCAAGTAGAAGTAGCTCTATTGATTTCCAGTCAAAATTACCATTTAGAACATGACATTATTAAGAAATTCTCATTCCATTTTTAATATTAAAAACATTTAGAAAAACAAAACCTAAACCAAATCTTGTGGGCTCAATTGAAGCCTAAAACAAAAAACTTTCGTGTAAAACATATAAAAGTTATCATAAAAACAATAAGCAACATTACACGCACAACTGAATGTGCTATAAGAAAGTAGCAAATTAAGGAAATTTAATGTGGTAGATGCTTTTAAATGAAAAACTATTGGTTGAAACATTCCAAGTGAAGCAGTAGATGAATCCAACTGTTTATTAATTTAAGTTCTAACCTAGATACTAGATCTAATAGACATACTTAATGAAAGATTTAATAATCATGAAGATTACTACCATGTTACTTAATTGACTAAATTTATTAAATCTACAAAACTTACGGAACCCAAATATTTACCAGTCAACTCTGAAAGTGACTTATTTCTCTCCTTCAAGAACAGAAGCTATCCTTTTATTGTTCATAAGTGCAGTATTTATGTAAATAACAAGCTTTTATATAGTTCATAAAGCAAATCAATGATCTTCCAACATGACTCAGTTTGAGATTACACAAATTATTAGTTATGATAGGACAAAAAATATAGATTCTGAACTTCTGAGAATGGACGAGACAACAAAGCATTAAATTTCATTAACAAATGATAGCAAAGCTAAATAGAAAGAATCCAGAAGCATGATGCTTACCCCCTGTGGTGGTGCAGGATTCCGACAGAATTTGCTCCCACCAGGAGCCCAAGGAACTGAAAACAATGAACAGAAAAATTATATCAGTTAGAACACCTTCAAGCAATACAAAAGAGAAGGCACTTTATTTTTCAAAACATAGAGTTGGAATCAGACCATTCTCGTCCTAAAATTCTCCAATATAGAAATACATTTTAAGGAAGAACAACTTCCTGAACAAATATGTAAATTACTCTTGCAGTTATCTTCTCCAAATTCACTAGCCAGATTCTACAAATGTGCCTTGTGGTAGATATTTGTCAATCACTATCTTTTATAAATAGTTAATTCAATGAAACTTCCAACAAAACCAATGGCCAGGACAAGGAGTAGGAAGAACAGTTGTCAAAATGAACCAAATCATACTACACATGCTGGATAGTTCGACACTAACTCAAAATTCACAAGGTAGATTCTCCAAATGCAAGTCTCATGGTAGATTTTGTCAAGCACTACCAAAGCCATTATACTTTATAAATAGTTTATTCATTGAAACTTTCAATCCAAACCAATGGGCAAGACAAGGACAAGGAAAAACAGTATTCAAAATGAACCATCATATTACACTTGCCGAATAGTTCAACATTTAGATTAGGAAACTACGGAAGTATATTTTCCACATTAAAAATCAAATTTGGAACCAAATCAGATGCATATTCAAAGCCAAATCTGAGGAAGCTTTTAAAAAGCTGTGATAAATTTTGATGCTACTTGAAGATATCATACCTTGTTAAAAAATTACAAACTAATTTGATACTGTAATTAGCACTAAATTTAGATTTTGGTGTAAATAGGAAATGAAAATGCTGCCCAGCAGCCTTAAATAAAACTTTTTTCATGTTCAAAAAGCTAGCTAAAATTGTTACCAAGCTTAATACATTAATATCAAACCAGGTACATATAAAAACCACTTTCATAACGATATTAATTATTGTGATAACAAATTCTCCATCTTGATAACATGGGAAGAGTTGTCAAAATTTTCTGCATGCTACCAAATTAGCCAAAAATAATGCCAAACTTACCAATATTATCATCTAATTATATATTGCCAACCTGATAAAAATACTCAGCAGCTTACTTTGTCCAGCCCAATAATATGTAAAGAGATTTGAGAAGTAGTTGGGGTAATGTAACAAAACTCTTATTTAATCTGAATGGTGCTAATACACATAAAATTAAAGTTGCTAAAAAATCCTTTTTTTTGAGTCATGTTGCAAGCAGGTACCTAGACCTTTACAAATACGCATATAAGTTGTATAATTTTGCAAAAAATTATTAAGTCCTTTTTGTCTTAGCACCATTATAGTTCAATTAAAAAATTAAAAACCTTAATTGAAAGTTACAACAGGGATTTTTAGTTTCATATAAGTTGCAACAAGGTTTTTAGTTTCATATAAGTTGCAACATCTTGTGCAACAACATAGAAAGAACTCAATGCAAATATTGTGGAAATCAAGGGGCCAACAACTTATTTTAAAAAGCCAGCAATAGATAGTTTAAGAAAAGTAATCTTATCCAACTTGCATTTTGTTAGGTCTAAGGCACAGCAAGAAAGGGGATCTGAATTAGTGTTGACAACTTTAAATAAAAACTTTTATAAAACAAAAGAGCATGTAATGCATTGCAACTTGCTTTGTTTACGCTACACCCCACTTTAAAATTTTTTAGATAATTTAGCTTAATCTTAAACTTACATCCACCCCAAGTAACTTGAACACCTATCTAAACCACTCCTTCACCACAGCTAGGTGGAAAAACCCAAATATAAACTAAAGCATTTCATGGATCAGGCACAGCCCAAATCTGCTAAACACTACATGGCCATGAACTCAACCAAACCTTTCCACATGCAACATCCAGGTGTTTAGACAATAGCTCCGCACATCCACAGCTCGGAGCTATGCCAAAAGAAATAAAATACAAGAACCGATACAAAGCATAAGCTCACGCAAAGCAAACAAAAAATATAAATACAAGCACACAATTGTAAATTAAAGGACAAACTTACAACTTGAATCAATAACTTTGTGATGTAATGTGCAAAAATGAAGCAGTTTTTAATTTCTCTTAGTTGAGCTTTGGAATATCTTTCTCACAAGCTTTCTTCAAAGGATTTTGCAAATTAAACTATAGCTCCCTTAATAGCTCTCAAAATGATCTAACAATAGAGGCTTGAATTGTTTGGGTTTAGGAATGCTCTCCTCGATTTCTTTAAACCTTCATAAATCATACTTTGTAGTTTTCAAGAATTATATAGCATAAAATCATATAAAAGCATTTAAAAAACAATCCTCAATGACTATGAACCTTTCCTCATGGTTATATTTATAAAAAAATGGCCATTATGACTTCTTCACCTTTGCCACATATCATAAGAACATTTTTTGCGTATCATACGATTCTTTTAGGTTTCAAGTGCATATGAATGGGGCATAGCAGGGAATGCGGTGCGACAGGCATGCACACAGGTAGACAGATTTTGCCGTATTGCAACAACCATAGTAATTTCAATATTTTTAAGGTAATTTCTAATCGTCTTAAGGGTGATATGATAATACTTGATTTTCCTTTTAAAAATACATACAAAAAAATATTATACATTCTATTGATTGTATTATATGATAAGGATATCATGCTATCTGATATTCATATAATGAATTGTTCGTACAATTCGTTAGAATAATAATATGCCATATGATTTTTCGGTTTACCTTTGCATGCAATGAATGAACATCTTTATATGATCAAAATGTCCGTTAGAATATTAACGTACTGTACTAAACTTTTGGGAAAATTCAAATGCAATGCATGACTTGATTACTTGTACATACTACAGTGATCATATGATCCAATGAGTTATATAGTATAGTTCAATAATATTTTATTAATTTATCATTCTAATGCTCTTCTTATGTACTCCATTTGACTTGAATATATTGTCTGGTAAATAAAATCGTACTGTAAGAAATTCTAAGAATTTTAATGTTCACTAAACTACACTCTTTAACCTTCTTCAAAACCATTCAATCACTTATGAACAAACCTTGTAAATATATTGTATTGTTCGATCATTATAATGTACTATTTAATTGAACTAAGCGTCACTAATAACCTATACAGAACGTTATGTTCCCTTAATTATCTCCTTCACCCAAAACTAACTATATTGTACGAATTGAGTTCATATCGTCAATCAAAACCATTTTAAATACTAATGGGGTTATTTAGTCAAATCAAATTTTATAATACTTAATTCATCATTTTTTATAAAATTAAGTACTAATATCCATATAATGAATTGTATTAATCTTAATACCCTTAATGATATGCAACTAAAACTATTATGATGCATTTTCCTAAATGAATTACAAATGCTTTGTGTGAGCAAAGTGAAAGCACATGTGTATGGTCAATAACCTTATTTTTTAATCTTTACATATGCCACAAGTCATGAAACCCATTGAAGTGCTCCATTATCTTCGCTTGATTTGAATTGTAGCTTCAAAAACTGCATCCATCCAACCACGATGGATGATCTCTTTTATCTATCTATTTGTAGAACAACTTACAACTCACTAAATAAACATATTAGATAATAAATAAAATATTTAAAGGATTTATTATCATTAAAATAATATATTATTTTTTAGATGTGTTTCAATACATCTTAATGGTATTATGACAAGAAACTATTATGAAACATAAGGACTCACCTATCTCTTCATGACACTAGAAGAACCTACCCACAACAAGAGCTAAAGAAGATGAACCTACTTTTAATTTACACATAAAATTACTCATTTATGCACCTAAAATATCTAAACTTATGAGTTTACTTATATATCACCAAAAAACATAAATAGTAACTAAATTTTTGGTCTTGTTAACCTTTATTATCCAAAAATAAATGCATTGTTACTTTTGTAGTATATTCTATTAATATTAATTTTTAATTCATATTGATAAAGACATATTTTGATAATTCATATCACCAAAAAACTTGATTTTTTTTGTTGGATCTCATTCCTATTCAAGCTCACAATAATACATTCCTTTCAATAACTTATTACTTTTTATTAAAATGTAATTAATTAAACAAATTTAATAGAAAATAACTGAAAGAGATGGAAATAAAAGAAGGTCAAATGACAAGACAAAAAAGGCCAAAAAAATGTGTTACCAAAGCTCAAAATGAAAGAAATATTTAATTTATATCCAATCAATGAAATATTCCCAAAAGCTAATAAAATATTCATTTTAAAATGAGTTAAGAAGGATGTCAGTATAATGAGTTCTTAGATTTTGTGTGGTATGTAGATAAAATTAAAAGTTTGGGTTTTACATGGATAATTTAATATATTTTGTGTAGTAGATACACACACACACACACACACATATATATATAAATAATAAATCATAAATTTTTTGCTAGAAGAACAGATCACTCATAAAATCTTAGAATTAAGAGTCAATCATTTTTCTTAATTTGCTTTGAAAGTCTACATTAGGCAACATATCTATGTTACTTTAAATTTGTAATTTGTGCCTATAAAGTAGGTTTGATGTTCGTATGCAAAAAGTTATTAAATAAAGAACAATAAATCATAAAACAACAAAAATGTAATAGTGCATAAAGCTGCACATCCAAAATTACAGCATAAAAAGCATGCAAACTTGTAAACGAATTTGTTTGTGCAACTAGCAACAAACATTGATTTATGTTGATAAAGAATAATAGAAAGTGTATTCTACTTTCATTACAACAATAATAATAATAATAATATATGCTTTATGAAAAGATTACGTAGTGCATTTAGGAAATGATTAATTTTTCAATAAGAATACCAATATACGGGTCAGGATGCTGAAACTTGTGAAATGTTGCTTCGGCATCATTGATAAGCCTATCAATAGTGTCAAGATCCCCCTGCAAAAGCGATAAGGTTATTTTATGAAGCAGAAAATAAATTCAGAACTAAGGATATGTAACAAAAATAAACACTAAAGCATTTTAATACATATAAGCATGAAGAATTTTTTTGCGATCTAGAAATATCCATACAACAAATAAATAAAAAAAATATTCTATAATTGGAAAACAAACTTGGTAAAATTTCTGTGCCAAAATAAAATATAAAAAGTGTTAAGGAAATGTTTGACAGAAATGAAAATGCAAAGGAATAAAAAATTCCAATAAAACCTTAAGCATCTACAGAACAAAATGATTTAAACAATAAAAAACACAACCATTTCAAATAACCATTCAAGCTACACTTCTAGCTACACTTCTACTGTAATGCAAGATGATAAACTACAAGTGCATGCAAATGAACCAGCAAAGATTTGGTTCAATTCTTTTAGTTTACTAGAGGTTTCACAGCATAAATTTCCCAGTTATAAAAGAATATTAATTTTGTTTGGCTTGGCTTTGAATCATGAAAATGATGTAATTTGCAATGTTTAAATATAATTTATTTGTAGATTTGTGGTTGGCACTAACACATTTACCCATCATGAATGTTCGAGGTGGAAATTTATTATTTTATCTAACATACTAATCCAACATCACATATTGGGATAGTGTGCACCTTGCTCTTTAATATAAATAAGGAGCCATACTAATGAAAAAAGGCATTAAAAACTGTTTACTTGCATGGAACCAAGCAAGGTATTGCTTTACCCAAGAAAGTCAATCTCCCCTCATCTTCAGCCCACACCCCTTTCACAAGCCCCCCAACAAGCACCTTGCCATTGTTCCTCTTCTGCCCCTTTCAACACAACCATGTTTCTCTTTGCCAACCCCCTACACCATAGAAACTTTAGCCATCAATCCCCTCCTTAGTATGCATACCCCTAATCCCAAGCTTGTTTTTTCTCCCAAAAAATTATGCATAGATGTCCCAAAATCAATGCATTTTTTGTTGACATCACTTTGAGAATATCTTTCTTTTATAAACTTTTTCAACAATATCATGACTATCTCCCTTCCTTTGAATGAAGCAAAATATTCTTCTTGGTACATATCTTATGGTTAAGAGCCTTTCTAGTTATTATTGATGCATGTTGTTGAAAGCCTTTTAATTACTTATTGGCTCACATGGAAAGCTCAAATACTCTGATGGTCCTCTTCCGAATACCCATTATAACGTTAAATCTACCGTTAAATCAAGCCTTTTATAGCTTCCACCACCATGTTTTATAAGATAATAGAGACGATTTGGGATTTGTTTCCATTAATTTCCAAGAAAACATAATGGACAACGGTAAACGAAACCTACAATTACTAATTTGATGTAGTTTAGGTCACAGGTAATACTAGTTTAATTTAATATATATTTTTTAATTATATTTTATGAGTTAATTGACTTGAATTTAACTTAACTAAATACTTAATATTAATTAAATATGTATATATATTTAATTAATTGATTTTCCATAAAATTGTTTTAAGTTAATCTAGTTTAATAATTTTTTTAAGTTTATATTTAAAGTTAATTAATCTTTTTAACCTTACAAAATTATTTAATTTATTTTAAATAATTTGCTTTAATTTTAGATTAATTTGAGTTATATTTTAAATAAATAAATTTTTTAAAGAAAAAATTGAATTGTTTTTAAAATAGTTGATACAAGAATTTTATTTTTACCTTAAGGTCTATGCAATGCACAACAAAAATTTAAGTCATTCTAATCTTTTACTTCAAATATGACAAATAATATACAAAAGTTTGAGGATTTTAGTAAAGTATGTACGGCATAAATTAAAGATAAATTTCATAAAAGTAACAAACTTTTCAAGAGGTTATGATAGGTTTATATAAATCGTAGAACTTTAACTAAAAGAAATCTTTTAATACAAGTTTCTCAAAATGATTAATTCTTAAACACATGTGAAAAAATTCTTGAATATGTAGGAAAGGAAAATAAGTACCAACAAATGGAGATTTTTTAAGAAGTTTTGGGCGAATAAACAAACAAGAAAGGTATGAATGAAAATTGTATTCATATAAAACCCATACATTATAAAGAAACAAGAAAATGATATAAAAAAGAATAAAAAATCACATAATAACTCACAAGTTAACAACTAGAAATATACTTAACAGACAACACTTCTGCTCTAACAATAGTAGTATTGATGCACCAATTATACTAAACTCTACTCCCAAAATCACCAAGTTCTCAAATCATCTTTACTACAAATGTCACATATGCCAAAAACTTTCAAATCTGCTATAGAATCTATTTTTTATAGTATATCCTGCATATTTCCCATTTTCTCAAACACTTCTCCATGGATAGACTTCTCAAAACCACGTATTCCTACAACCTAATATTCATGCGAGGTACAATCCTTGGTACGTTCTAGAAGATTTTGCGTGAGTGGGATATAGAAGTGCGAGCTATAGACGAGAACGTGTGCAAGCAGCAGGCATGAGCACACATGGATTTGTAGGTGCAGTGCCATGGTGTGGGTGTGTGGTTTTGGATATTGCAAACTATGTGATTGTGGCATGTGGGTGGAGTGCATAAAAGTGCAGCGAGTTGGGTGTGTCTGTGGGAGTGCAAGTGCACGCAGATTTGCGAACATGCCCTTGGTGAGCCCTTGGGCATGTAAGGTTTGCTGATTGGGTTTGAAGCCCAAGTCAACACCTTTGTGATGTGTAACCAATTATACAATTTAATGAACAATATTAACAACGCTCATAAAAAAGATAAGATACTTATTGGATATATAAATATACATATACATTTACACACACACACACACACACACATATATATATATATATACACATACACACACACACATCAATTCATATACATTTATAATCTATAACATCTCACACAATTATTTACAACATCCATGCACATATTTACCATTCATCCATGCATATCAATTGTACTTCTATGTAATTATAATATCTTATAAAACTACAAGAGTAGTTCTTAATCATTATATAGAATTTTTACATAAGATAGCAAAGCTTAACATTTTATTTCTATGTTATTTCTTCTCCATGTTGCGATTCTAATACATCTGAAATATTAATGTCAACAAATAAGCCGATCCACTATCACAAACTCAACGAGCTAAATCGAATACAACCTTTATATGTGAAACAATAAAATATTTGGATCATGCCATAAGCAATGTCTTTATCACTAGCAAAAACAAGGAAAATAAACAATCAAAGCCTTTATCTTAATAGTTAAACAATATTATGATATATACATATTTATATATATATATATCATAAACATAAAAGACATAAACATATGCATATAATCTCATGATTATGATTGTTTTAATATGATTTATTTGTAAAATGGTTTTCTCTTCACTAAATAAATCTCATGATGATCATCTTTTCACTGCTCCTTATTTATACCTATAGTCAATAAATATCATATTTTTTGTTTACTTAGTTACAATGGAAATCTTAATTATTATTTTTCAAATTTTCATGCACATAACACTTAGCAATTTTTCTTTTTACTATTTCTAGCCACTTATTTATCATAACATTTTTAATCATATTACCTAATGGCCATTATATTGACTTGTATTAGTATTTTCAATACTTTAATTCACAAAATTCACAAATCATTATATATCTTGACTTTTCAATAATAAAACATATTATTCACATCAAATATATAATTATTTTTACTTATCTATATATCATAACATATCATCTGTATTCTCATGTAAGTAATAAAATATTAATATAATATATGCTTAATCAAAATATTATAAAGCTCATAAACATAGTACATATGCTAGAAATAATTAATGTATCACACTATTCAATGCAAAATTCATTTTTTTAAGTATAACATATAATTTTATAAAGGCATCACATTAAACAGCATAACTGGGCTATATCACTAGATAATTCAAGCACAATTCAATATATCATACACATAATTATCATGCAATCAATTTATTACTAACACAACAATCGTACACATATGCACAGAGCCACAATATAGAAATACCTATAATGGTCTATGTTTGTCATTCATCAGTACATCAAGTATATGCACATAAAATCATGTCATATATCTACCTCAATGTTCAGTGTAGACTTCTTCCCTTTCATTAGTTTCCATTCCCAATTTCTAATAATCATTAACTTCCTTGACCTCCTTGCATTCAACCAATCTCCAGTATAGAAGTTGTCTTGGCAAAGTTAACGAGTGATGGCACGACAATAGGAGATGAGTCATTAGGGTTTTGTCAAGACAACCCATTAACGTACGTGATCAACCCACTTCTTTCCACTTCTGGCTAAGCCAAACGATTGAACAATGCTGACAAAAAGTGAAAGCGAGGGAGAAATTAGAGTTAGTTCCGATTGCGTGACCAACCCATACATAAGAAGAAAGAATGTTGAACGTGGGATTGGGAGAGTAGAGGCCACGATTTAGGATTAAGGTTTTATATAGTATCTATATATCCTTAAATTTTAATAATTTAAAATTATGCCAAATAAACTCTAATTGAGATGAAATAAGTATCATTGAACTTATCTCAACTAGCTTTATCCAATAATATATATGTATATATATATTCAAATTTTGAATTACTTTATTTTCTAATCACATTTGACATGTTTTTTGAGACCTTTTGTATGCTCATAACTTCATCCCAAATGTTAATATAACTTTATTATTTTAGGAATTTGAATATGTTACAACAACATTGTTCACACACTTAATTATGATATATTCTTTCTCCAATGTAATATGAGGATGGTATAGGAATACTATAACACTCTTTGCAATAAATGTGAGGATTCACTATAAATCTTTTGGTATTGATCTTATTATTTAGCAATAACAAAATGAGAAATTCCTAGTGACTACGATCCTCTTTAGCCTCCATCATTCTCTCCAATGGGTACAACCTTAACTCATGATTAACCCTATTATTCTCAACCTTATTATGGCTTTCTTATGCATTTTATGGAGCACGAAGCTTCAAACCACTTCTACGTAATTCTAATCAAACCGTTCCTTTTGTTACTTATGGTTGTACTCATTGTAATAAAATGGTCAACTTATGTATCACAGTCATTAGCAATTTCCATCTTGCATCAACTATAGTGGAAACAATCATCCCTCCAATCAATGCTGGGAAAAGTAGACAAAGAAGGCGATTGATGACAATGTTGAAGTAAAGAGAACTTACTATCAAACCAACAAAATAGCTCATGCCCTTTATTATACACTCTCCTTTTGATCAACACCATCGTTCAAGTCGCTCTCCACCAATGTATCTCCAAAACTGTCTTTGCCCCTCTATACTTGATTATGATTACAATGCTTGCATGCTAAGCATACTAGATCATCCTTCCTTCCCTCTCATCATTGTTGTGTTCTATTTGAGTTCAAGCATATGAGGACCTAACCCAATTCTAACTCACTTAAAATATAAATGTTTTGTTATGTTATTGTTGACCATACCAAAGTCATTTTATTATTTCTTCTCAAGAATCGGTCAAATATCCTTTTGTACTTCAAAATCTTTATAAAAAAAAAAAAGTTCAATTTTTATAATATAAAACTCTTCACATTAATATACTCAAACTTACTAAACCATTTTCAATCCTTTTGCAGTATCAATGGCATCATTATCAAACATGCAATGAAATGATATTCCTAAATAGAAGAATTGATGCAGACTGAAATAATTAAAACCTATTTTTGTTTTACAAACAATAAGAAAATACTTAGATTCAAGCAATAGATCCCTATAGTGGCCTACTCAAAGTGTTATAGGTTTAGAATTTAAAAATCATAAGATCATAAAGAACTTTCTCATAAGCTAAGGACTTGCATGATTCTTTAACATGAGAGATCTCAACCTACAAAGGAGAGCGGTTTAACCCACACCCAATATAACTCAAGTTGGTGGTGAAGTGACAAGATACATACAAGTAAAATACTTAGATTGTAAATAAAATAAATCATACATTCACTTGCATAAGCTAGAGAATAGAAGTAATAAGTAATCCCTCCCATAAATGAAATAAAGAATAGAAGAGTTAAGCACTTTCTGATGATTTGGCACTCTTGTGTTTGCTAAATAATAGGACGAGATCTCCCCTTTTGAGTCTCTCACTCATCTTCCCAAGGCATTGTCGAAATTACACGTCGAATTAATCGCACAAGACACTTCTTGTATCAAGCAAACTCGACGAAAACATTTCGTTACTTCATTCAAAATTTCATGTCTTACAATATTGTGAGCATTCTTATTTATAGACTTTAAGAGATACAATGATAATTTATTAAGTCTTGAATATAAAAAGGCATTTAGGAATACTAAATGTCATATTTTAAAATTCTAAAAATCATTTAAAAATTCTAAAAGTTATCACAAAATTTTAAAAATTATACTTTGAATTCTATCACAAAAATACCTTAAAAAGCTGCAAAATTGAATGCATTAAATAGTTCCTTAATAGCTGGTGTGTATCGAGCGGCGATGTGGTGAGCAATGAGGCTTGGCGCAACCCAGGCAGATGCCTCGGGGTCTGGTTCACGGTAGACCCAAGTTAGCACAAGTCAATTTAATTTGGAGTGGATCGACATAGCTTGACGAGTTGGCAAGGGTTCATAGGTTTGCACAGGATGGCACGAGTTGAGTAGATTTGCGTGAATTAACGTGGGTTGGAGGTCGATGTTGATGGTTGGCAGATCGACGTGGGTTCGCAAGTCAACGCGGGTCAACACGAGTTGGCAATTCGGCATGGGTCACAAGTTAGCGTAGTTCAATCGAGCACAGTAGGCCGTGCGGGCAGAGCAATGACAGACAATGAACGGTACCAGAAACAATTCCAAAGCTAATTTTAAATCATTTTTAAATCAAAATAGACTAAATTTAGTACTAATGGAACTACGATTATTGTAGAGATTGCCTACATTGAATTTAAAGTTGGTAATATCTAGAAAGCTACTATTGACTTTCAAACAACTCAAAATAAAGTATATATGTAAATAAATGAACGAATTAAAAATGAAACATGTTATAACAATGAATAAGGGCTGACTAAAATTAACTCCCAAATTACAATGATTATGAAAACTAATAATAATTAGAAGAGTCGATCTTGACACCACTCCAAATCCGAATAGGATAGGATGCCTCCAAGTGAAATATTTATGTGATATGCAGGATGCTACTATGTCAAAAATTACCATATCCTAAATGTCACTCAAACGCTTAAGTTTTAAATGAATATACTTCAAGCGTTTTGGGTTTGATGCTACATTAACTACATGCTACCTAATTAACTACACCTACATCTCCTTTGTTCTTGGTAATGTAACTGATTTTCCTTATCCTTATAAGACTACATTCCCTCTTCAAGTACTTCAGTTATTTGTTATGTTCATTCCTCTCATGCAAATTATAAAATTTCCACACAAATATATGCTGCAACTAATTTGCTTACTCTCCTATTCATAAAGAATATACCCTTTCACTTGATATGTGTACACCTTTGTTAATATTACCTTACATGAGACGTCTCCTTTATTATTATTTACTTAGGGCCACCAAGTATTTTGATTCCACTTTAACAATTCCTTTGCCCATCTCACCCCTTCACAAGTATACACTTTGAAGGCCATGCCCTCTTATTACAACACCATGCTCCATTATGCCTACTTCGTCCAAGCTTACAATAATGAAGGTCTAGATATTTGAGCCCATCTTTTTTTGCTCTAAGCCCATCTTTCTCTACTCTTCAATAAAAAATTTCTACCATATCTAAAATTTCTCTCATGTCCTTAGTTGAAATCAAGTCACCACAAAGTCCTAATCTACTATCTACCAATCTCGAATTTTGAGTCAAAGTTTACCCGAAGAGCCCTCTTTCTCAAGAGGAGATCATTGGACTTCTAAAAAGTTATCCCATTAACCTAATCCGGATTCAAGTATTTGATGAGCCTTAAAATTTATTCTAAAAATGTTTCTAATTATTAACATGACGATGACTTGATTGGGCACATCACTATTAAGGAAAGGCATTCAATCCTTAAACACAACACCCACTTCAAAAGTACGTTTTTTATACTTGTGTCTCATCAACAAGTTTTTGTTTCCAAACTTTTTGAGATCCAAATTATTATGTCAATTGATGAAGTTCTTAAAGACCCCAAATGAAAAAAGCTATAATGAAAGAAATTTGAGTTATTGTAAAAAACAAAACTTGGGAAGTCGAAATGTTACCTCATTGGAAGAGCAAGGTTGGCTGTAAATGCATCTTCACAATCAAATACAAAGAAGATAATAGTGTAAGGTAGTTTAAGACAAGGCTCATTAACTAGGTTTCATTAATCATATGGCATAAACTACCAAGAACCATTTATTCATGTTGCAAGACTCAATACCATCTAGATACTATTATCTATTGCTACCAATTTTGATTAGCCCTTATATCAATTAAACAATGTTATATAGTACAAAATATTGGCCTATGAAATCTAAATCTATAAATAAAATGAATGTTATAGAAATTGAGATTAAAGGTAAATGAATGACTACACTTAAAATCATGAAAAATAGAAATGAGTGCATTCAAAAAGATGTTTTCATGACAAAAATGGTGAGAGTTTATTTAGATATTTTGGGTATGCTAAATTGAGATCAATTAATACCAAAATCATGAGATATAACTATGTTTTTTTTTTATAAACAAAAGAAGATATAAACCAAAACAAGACAATATTAAAAAGAACTTAGCATGTTCAGTTATAAAGAAAAATTTTGTTAATAAATAGGTCATAAACCATCCATGAAACCGAACCCACCTAATGGGATTTAAGCTTGTAGTAGGTGGTTGTGGTGGCTTAATGTTATATAAACAACTCCATGTTCCATTTTCCAAAAGGGAGATATTCTAAAAATTAATGTTGCCCAAATTTATGTGGCATTTGTCGATTTTGTTGGACAAAATCATTAATTTCAGTAACGTTATTTAGAAATATAGTCAAATCAAATACTAAAAATTATTAAATAATCTTACAAAACATAATGTCTCTAAAGCAAAATATTCTCTAAGATTTACCATGATAGTAGTAAAAAAAAGTATAGTGTAAACCTACATTAAGCACAAACAAGTATATTTTAAATAACAGGATAAAATGAAAAACGTCATTGTAGCTTGAGATGGAACAATATAAACGCAAAGGCTACTGTTCTTTATAATTGGCCAATGAAAACCATGTTAAATTTAATACAATATTGTTACAACTCAACACAAATGTCCTTAAATTTGTATATAATAAGCATTAACAAATGACAATAAAAACAGGGAAAAAGTAGATATCTACTCAAAACAAACTAAAAAGATGACCAACAAAGAAGTAGGAAACATCCACTAATGTGTACAACATTATTGTTTGCATCCTGTAAAAGATTACCATGTATCCTAAAGGTCTTAAATTTATTTTCTACAGGTAAATTGAATACTTATTTTGACATCAACAAATTACAAATTTGATTAATAAATGTGCTAAGTGAAAAGAAAGAACATACCACATGTTTATTAGCATCAAACTTTGCTCTTAACTCGTCTGCCTGAAAGCACAACAAGATTGAAAATGAGGAAAAATAACATTGAATTACCTTAAAGAAAATTTTATCGAAAAGCTTCAACTCATAAGAATTAAAAAGTTTCATACAAAGGCTTTCCAAAATAAGAAAGCAATACAGCAAAAATATCCAAGTGCACAAGACATTTTTGACTGGTGATTTGTGCTATGGTTCACATGTCAGCAAAAACCTTGCTTTTGATGGGCAAACTTTGAACATGAACCAAATTGGAGGTAAGTTGTCCTAGCACAACCTTACACTCATTGAAGTATAAATTTCACATAGACAACAATTTCTAACAAACTTAAGGAAATATTAATTTCCTATGTTTTTGATATTATAGGCTACATTTAAAAAACTTCCTACAAGCTTAATGCGCAATAACTATAAAAATTTAAAGAAAAGAATCACATTATAGAATACAAGGTAAATACATAGCATCTATCATAACCTATTTTTACAATCATAATTTATGAGGAAATCTGCCTAAATAAAATAAATAAATAAATTTGGGAGCATAATTTTGATAACTATCTAAAATTATTATTATAATCATAAATATCAGTATTAAATTTAACAAAAAAAATTACAACTATTATGACAATTAATTTATTCTAAAAAGAACTAAATAATTTAGTATTTTATATTCCCCCTCAAATTGGATTGTAAATATTGAACATGCCCATCTAGAGTTCAATTCTTCAAAATTTGTTCTCAATAGAGCTTTGGTGAGAATATCCATAGTTTAAATTATTATAATATAAACTAATTTTATTATTCCTTTTCAATCATTTCTTTTATAAAATAATGATCAATTTCAATATACTTTGTCCTATCATGATGAATTTTTTTTAAAAAATATTAATTACAACTTGATTATCACAACGTAGTTTCATAAGATCTTCATTTGGAATCTTGCGTTCACTAAGCACCCATTTCAACCATATTTCTCAACTTATGACCTGAACTCAACTTTACTACTATTTCGAGCTACAACAATTGCTTCTTACTCCACCAATTAACTACATTACCCAATAGATAGGAACAATATCCTAAGATTGATATTCAACTAGTTGTAGAGCTAGTCCTATCAACATCAACAAAAATCTCAATATCTTTTATTGTTGATCATTAGAAGAAGAGTCCCTTTCCTAGTATCATTTTAAGATATCTAAGCAAGTGATACACAACATGCATATGTTATTCAATAGGATTATTCATTGATTGGCTCACCATACAAACAAAGAAATAGATGTCAAGTCTAATATGTGAATGATATGAATAAGCTTTGATAATAGCTATCATACCTTCAAAAAAATGTTTAAAAAATATTGTGTAATCAACATAACCCTATGATTATCTATTCTTAATAAAATTTTGTAAATCTGTCAAACCACATTAGGAAAAACTAATCAAAGTCATATAAAGACTTCTTGATTTTAGAAACTTTGTTCGTATTGGTCTATGAATTCATAATTGAAGGGATCTCCATAAACACTTCTTTTCTAGAGTTTTATTTAAAAATACATTTTTGACAACTAACTAATAAAAAGGCCGATATAAATTAGTAGTTAATAACAATAAAACTTTGATTATAGAGCAAAAGTCCCATGAAATCAACCACATGAGACTAAATGAAGCCATTTGCAACTAACCAAGCTTTAAGTCTTTCCACATTTCCATCTAACTCATACTTCACAATAAATATCTATTTACACTAAGTGCATGTATCCCTTTTGGTAACTCTACAAGTTCCCATCTTTTATTTTTCTGCAAGACATGAGCTTATTCCCAAACAATAGCTATTTGTTTTGGAATTTTTAGAGGTTTACTAATATTAATGGGAATTTGAATATCATTGAGAATTGTAATAAGCATACAAAAACATTTAAGAACATTTTATATGAAAAAAAAGTATAAATATGACGATTTTTGCTAATGTCATTCCTTCCTTCAAGGCCATAGGAACATCAAGATCTTTGTCAGATAACTTTTGAAATGCAAGATTAGTGTTACCTAAAAATTGTGAAATTTGAGAAGTTTGTGGCTTCAATTTAGTTTCCTAGGCCAAATATTGTGTTTGTTGTTCAATTTTCTCTAAATTGCTCTTCTTTTTCCAAGAGTAGATAATAACCTCTTTTTCCTTGATAAGTTATATAAAATTTAGATTTTTTATTGGCTCAGATACAAAAGAGATAATTATTGATTCTATTTGAACAAGTTAAGATTAAAAAATTAAAGAATTATGTTTAATTAAGGAGTGTTTTGAAATTAATAGTTTTTATCAATTTCCCAAAATTCATAATCATGCATATTGATCTTTTTTGAATAGCACTTTTAGAATAATAAGGTTGATTTTCAATAAAGTTATGTTTACAAAATTCAATTTTTTTTTGTGATAAGAAAATAATATTTATAATCTTTTTGATGTGAGCAATGTCTTAGAAATATACATTTGATTAATTTGAGATCAAAAATTGCTTTGATACTACAAATGGACATTACAAATGCAAAACAAATAAATACTTATGGAAGAATAGCAAAGATAAGGCATGTGTTAAGATAAGACTGAAAAACTTGACAGAGTATTTGAAATTTTGAGATACAAGACATTATATTAATTAGATATGCAGTAGTAAGAACATTTTTTTCCAAAAACAATTCAAATACATGAATGGATAATAAGAGATATCTAACAACTTGTAAAAGATGCAAATTTTTTTTTGTAGTATAATTTTTTAGAGTGTAACGATACACTAACTTTAATAAATTATTCCTTTTCTTAACCAGAAATTCTTTAGATTTTTTTTAAATATTTTTTTATATTGTCAATTTTCAAAACTTATACTTTGATTTGACATTGAGCTTGGATCATTTTTTTGAAGGTTCTTAGAATCTGATCAATTTATGATTTTTCTTCACTAGAAATATCTGAATTTCAAGTGTGATCATTAACAAAGCAAACAAGCCATCAAACACTCATAATGTTGTTGATCCAAAAAAGTCTCCAAATATCACTATGAATTATCAAGAATGGATGAGATGACTTATAAAATCAGCTTGAATAAGAATTTTAAACACATTTGGATAATTGACAAATCTCATACTTAAAAATTTAAAATTTTTATTTTTGAATAATTAAAAAAAGTTTTAAATATATAATAAATTAGAATTACCTACTTGATAATACCACAATATAACTATACTATTATTATTAAAATAAACATAATGAGAATTTAATATACACATTGCCTTTGAAAGTTGTTCATCTGGAGAATCATCAACTTTGAAAAGATAAAAATTTGAGCACATCTCAGCATTGTTAGTCATCATATTCAAATCTAAATCCTTAAATTTACAATGATTTTTAAAAATTTAGTATCACAATTGTTCTCCTAAGTGAATTTACTGATGAATAATTTGTTAATCTAAATTACCGACTAATAACACAGAATTAAAATCTAACTTCTTTAAAATGAAAAAAAAGTCTATTCCAACTACTTAGGTAGACATTTATTGACAATACGAGCAATAAAATTTTCATAGCATATTATAATTTTCCAAAATAGTAACATCATCTGTCATATGATAAGAAGCTCCAAAATCTAAAATCTATCGATTTATTTTATTAATTTTAGCACTTAAATCGTATAGAAAATTATCTCTTTGTATAAATGATCAAATACCAATTATCGTGTTGGGATTTGTTGAATATTATGCAAGATTAATCATTTTTTGTAAATTTTTCAATAACACAACTAACAACTAAGTCATTTGAAATGAAAACAGAACTTACCAACCATATTTGATAAAAAACCATCAATAATGCGAACATTAAAATTCTCATAGCACGAATTATAATTTTTTAAAACAGTAGCATCACTAGCTATATAATCAGAAACTTTTGATGTCATAGTCTATGGAATTATTATATTGACTTTAGTATTTAAGGTTCTTAGAAGATTACCTTTTATGTCGATCATCCAGTACCAACTACTGTGTTGAGATTTGTAAAATATTATGTTTGATTAATCATCTATTACAAATCTTTTATTTGTTCCTTATTAAATGTTGATGACTTCGAAAATATTTATCATGTTGAAGAGACTTGATGCACTCAATTGAGAATGATTTCCACGGCTTTCTCTATATAGTTGAATTTTGCTGGTTTTCTATAAGTCTTCTAACAAATTTCCTTAGCATGACCTAGTGTTTTGCAATGATCACACCAAGGTCTTCCTCTCTTCCATGGTTGATTGTTAAGTGGCTACTTCTGTGATCCACAAGTTGCAGGGGTTGAGCTCTTGATAAGAGTATTAGGAATGCTGTCTTTGGATCCCAACATGTTTTTTTGATAACTTTCTTCTTTAAGAATTTGAAAAAAACTTCTCAAATACTAGGTAGTGGTTTGGTTCTCAAAATTCATCCTTTAACTTCATCGAGGTTTTTATTAAAGCCAAAAAAGAATTTATATATTTTTGTCCCCAAAAATATATTTTGTTACATCTATTAGACAACCTCAATCATTTAGCCCGAGCATGTCAAGTCGTTTCCAATTCTTAATAAATTCAAATATTGAATGATGAGCTCTCTTTAACTAAGATCATCCAATATCCCCTCAAATTTGAAGGAATCCACTATATTTGCATTATCTAAATATGTCTATTTGGCTGCCACAGACTTTTTGGGCTATGTTATACAAGAGAAAATTCTCTCCAATATCATTATTCATAGAATTGATGAACTATAATATAGCTATGTTGTTTTCAATCTTTTAGGTTTTAAACTTTGGATCTTCTTCTAATGGTTTGACTACTACACCACTAAGACAATTATTCTTGCCCTTGTTGCAAAAAAAACATTATCACAACATGAGACCTCTGAAGAATATGCTACTCATTTAGTTTGTGCTATGTAATGTGAAGGATAGAAGCATCTGAAGCTCCAATGATATTTAAAGGAAGAATTTCAAGAGTGAAGGTGATCTCAAAAGGATTGTTCTAAACAATTTCACATGAGGAACTGTTGGTTTAAACCCTAAGACCTAACTTATACATAAAGCTCCTTTCACTCCACCAGAAAATGAGGTAGAGTGGGGGTGGTTCCATCAAATCTAACAGAGGCCAAAAGAACCATACGTCAAGACAAAGAAGCAATCTCAGAAGTGAAACAAATCAAGAAGGGATAATCATAAAAGAACAATTGTGTAAAGAACACCGCAATGGGATGAAGAAATTGAGGAAGCCATGAAAAAAACTTACGTAACAGAAGGTTCTAGAGATGGGATGAAGCATAGCATTGTTGCAGCTTCACCATTCATCAATGTAGCTTCATGGAATGGGATATGCTATTGTGCAGCTTTGCTCCACAGAAGGGCTTCACTAAATTTGTTTTGATACCATATAAAAATTTAAAGAGAATCACATTTTATCTTCTTTAATAATTGAAAATATAAGAAGAGTATATAACAACTATCATTGATTATTTTCACAGTCCTAATTTGAGAAAAAATCTTACTAAATAAAGAAATTAAATCAAAAGAAATAATTTTAATAATAAGATACATAAAATTATCCCTACAATTATAAATATCAATATCAAATTTAACATAAAATTATAATTATTATTACATGCAACTTAATATAAATGAGACTAATTAAATTTGAGATTTTATAATAACAAACAACTAATATGTAAAAGCAAGAGGTTAGTCATTGCTAATTGTTATCAAAGAAAATGGGGTTTAAATGACAAATTTTTGTTTTACCTTAAACAAATTTTCTTTTGATGTTACAGTTTTTAATACAGTGTTGTAGCTAACCATTAAGTATCCTGCTTGGGGAGTGGGAGTACGTTCACAATGAATTCGCACCTACTCTCACTTTCTTGAGACATACACCATCATTACATTAAACATTATAATGTAAGATAGAATGAGGAGACCCGTAATCACAAAGCTAAAGCTAGCATGTGACAGATTTTTTAATCTTATTGCAAACTTGAGCAACCTTTACAATGCAATAACAATCAAGTATTGAAGTGCATTCTTTATATCCAACTAGAGTGAAGAAATTATTGGAAATTTTTCAGCCTAATTCAAGATTTCAAGTGATAAATCAATATCCAAACAAGCAATAACCAATCGAAAACTTAAAGAAAATGGATGATTAGGAATTAATCTATCTCAAAAATTACTTCCAAAGTGATGTACAAATCTAAATTTCCTTTCAACTCAGCAACACAAAGGTGACATGGATTTGAAAACCAATGAGAGTATTCAGCCAGATCAGTTTTCAGACATCAAATTTGAGATCAACAGCCAAATTAAGCTTTTAGGAGTAAACTTTACAATGACAACTAAGGTCCTAATCTTGCTACTTGTCTAACTATCTACATTGTGTCAAGTCCTAGTTATGTCCTAAAAGATCACCAACTCCCCCTGAGCATGAGTCATGTCTACAAATCAATAAGAACCATTCCTTATGTTACAAGATTTGTAACTAGCATGCTCCTAGAACTTCTATTTTTTGTTATGCTGAATGTAGCACTCGAGTCCTACTAAAGACCTCCATTATTCACTTTAACAAATTATCTCATGAGCTTATTGAAGAAGCTCGAGGCCTGATCCAAGACCATAGTTTGGAACGCCAACTCACTGCCTCACCTCAAGGCCTAGTCAGATATCAACACCAATCCCACATGGCTTGGCATGGTCAAGAATTAGAATCTTTGAAGTGATGAGAAGCTTGGGTTCAATAACCTAGTATCCACACAAAATGATTGCAACAATTACAATATAAGAGCGGACAACATGATATCAAAGTCAATAGAGAGAGTTTTGAAAGTGATAACTACTTAATTGGCTAGATTGACATCCATATTAGTACATATAGGAATGATGGTTACAATCGTCCAAGTGGCCAATTCAACATACCTATCCCACAGACTGTTGGCACAACATCATCTATATATTGACCACTCAAATGGCTAGAAAAGGCACTGAATCCAATCCCCACACCTCAAGCTAGTTTGATTGTGACTTCTACTCCTTCAAACTCTCTTGTCAAAAGCATGCATAGTTCTTGAACTCCTAATATCACTTGTCCTTTACTTGACATCAACCTCTTTGAAATGGAAGATTGTTGTTGCTTGCTTAATCTAAGGTCTCCATTCTATAAATTGTAGTAGCCTTCAAACAATCGATTGCGAGTCTGCCTATACTAAACTCAAATCACATAAACCACTTCAACGAAAATTGAAATAAGTCACACAAACATAAACATCAAATAAGATACCAACAATTAGATACAAGAAAAGTAAAGAAAATAAGAAAAGTTGTTAGAACAAAGAATTCCACTGTAATTTTACAAAGATTTACAGCTATCGAACCCTACAACTGATGACGGCAACAACAAACCTTCAAGTTACTCTAAGGAAATATTGATAAAAAAAACATGCACATCCCAGTCAATTAATAAACCAAATCCCTTAATACAACAATAATAGACATATCTATCAATTTTGTAAACCCAAAAGACAAACAACGCATAAGTATCTTCAAGCTCGTTGAACAAACTTGAAAAAAAATCAACTCAAGACCAAGCAAATATCGACATAATACATGCAACATGCACAAAAGGGCATACCAAGCATCTCATTAATAACATTGGCCTTCAATATATGTAACGCAAAACAGCCCATCATGACTTTTTTTGGAAGCAACCGATGTTATCAATGGCAACCCCTAACACAAGGTATGTCAAAATAATGTATAATATACTGCATAGGCCACATATTGAACACTGCACACTTTCATATAGATCTTCTAGTTAGTTATAAGTGTTCTCGTACACACTGATCCTGTAGCAACCGAATCTCTCACGTATAAAGAATCATCAAACAATAGTTCTTAACCAAATCAAAAAGAAAATTCATAATTGACTCCATACAAAATTTTAAGGTTCCTACTCTATATCTCTGGCGTGCGACATCTTGCAATGCAGTCGCCTAATCAAATGAGTACTTTAATAGCATGAAAATGCAATAAAAATGGTAAAATCTATGACGGACTAAATGCCAACAATACGTATCAAACTGGACCTTCTATCATGAGGTGAGCGAAATCATAAACTCATAGAATACTTGAAATTATAATGTAACCCAGAAATGGGTTCTCCATAGTTCGGAAAATGATAACACCAGCAGAACTGCTACCCATAAGGGTACGGACAACTTACACGAAAAAGCAATAACAATGGACGATTAATGGTCAACTGGGAACATTCAACAAATCCCCTCGATTAAAAGTAAAATACAAGACATCACACTGTAGAGTACATGAAAGCTCTTCAAAAATCGATAAATTAACTTAGAAATAAACAACAAATGTATAAAGCAAAGAAGCAGCTGAGAAAAAACATACTGGTTCGGGAGAAGGACTAAGTTTGAAGAAACGATCGAAACATTTAATAAGGTATGAAGGAGAAGGAAATGCAGAAGAGGTATCACATCTTTGTAGAAGAGATGACGATGAACGGCCCAATTGAGGGTGTCCTTGAGGGCACGGCGGTACAAAATCCGCACGCGCTCCTTCTGCGCCGACCTTCGAGCGAGATATCCCGCCGCGCTCGCGCTCATCTCTTTCTGTCCTGCCCCGGCCGCCTCCGCCCCCGACGGATAGACACGACGGACGAGAATAAAATGGATCAAAAACGGGTTGGCTCGGCTAATCCGGTTCTTAGCATCTGGTTGCCGTTGAATTGGTTTGGTTGGTGTTTTTATTATTCGAGAAAAATGATTAGAAAAAAATATTTTAAATAAAATTGATTTATAATTATAAGATTAGGGAGCTATTTTTGTTTGAATTCCCAATTTAGCTTCAAAGTCTAATTCGAGATTTAATTTGAATTAAGCTTAAGTCAAAGTAATTGAACTAAATGTTACATAAAAAAAAATTCACTCGAGCCATACTACAAGTTGATCTTAAGCTATGATCAGATTGAATATAGAATGCTAAACGTTAAATACGTTATGCATATGTGTAAGTGAAAAATTATAAAAATATAATATTATATGTTTTACAATTTAATACAAATAAATTTACAAATTTGTTTTTGATTAATAATTTTATTAAAAAATAATAATAATAATAAATTAATATATATATATATATATATTGCTTTTAACAAGTTAAAATTGATGACTAATGTGTGAGTCTACAAGATTCATCAAACTATTTGTATGTAAAGTCTGGATTGAATCAATATTAAATTGAATATTTGTTCAACAATTTTTAGTTGTAGTCAAATTAAATTGAGATTAGTCAATGCATAAAATACCTTAGCATATTTGTGAGAGATATTATTATATTATGTACACATATATTATTTAAATATTTTAAAATTTTATTTTATATTTAATTTAATTTGTTTTAAACAAAGCCACCAACATAGAATGTTAACCCTTCATAATCTCAATTTATTTGACATACTAAATTTGTAGGAACAAATTCTTTTGATGGTAAAGAGATAAAATTTTGAAATAAATCAACTAATTTAAGACAAAATGCCATATTTTTCTTGTCCTTTGTGCTCAATATATGGTAATAAAATAAAATTAGGATAAATAATAAAATATAATAATATATTAAAAGGCATAAATCGTTTACTCAATCAAGGATGTTAATAAAACTTATTTAATCATTTTTATAATCATTTACCATAATTAAATAAAGTTATATCATAAAATAATAATAAATAAATAAAATATATGCATAACTATTATATAACATAAGTGATCTAAGTTATAGTACCTAAATATATAATAGTATTTCAAAATATATCTCTAAGCATTAATTACAAGATTCAACTCATATCCTACTATAATCATCTTCTCTATGCATTAATGATATTATCTACGATGTAAGTAAAAGAAATAAGCTTTACAACGATCATCACATGAATCTCTATATGCAATAAAAATCTCAAAATAAAAAAATAAATAAACGTAATAATAAATTCATAACATCTATAAAAAAACTAATATATAAGTATATATCTAAATGAATAAATGAACTTCATATGCTATTTAATATAAAAATAAATATATTATTCTTTTTATACCATTAATATTTAATTATTAATTTTTTATTATTTCTCATTTTTATCATATTTTAATATACAATGGTCCCTATTTTTTTAGTTATCATAATTTTTTTTCATATAATCTCATATTTTATCTCTATTTATCATCTCATCTCATATATATAATTTAACTAATAAGTATATCAATCGTATCATCTCTTAATATCAGTCTTGCACATAGTAATAATCGTATCATATTTTTATGTTCTAATATTTTTATTGTACAACATATACATCAAATACATATAGTCATCTTTATGTTATAGCATATGTAATAATATATATTAATGTTATTCTATATATAATAATAAAACACAAAAAATACAATTATATCATACAACATGATCATATAAGTATATTTTCATGATAAGAACATGATTTTGCTCTCCTCATTTTGATGTTCAACATATTTTTTCTTACATTTGCTTTGTTTAAATATAACATTTTCTAACTAGTTTTTCATCACATTGGCTTGTTTTATAAGATCCTTAAAATCACACTTATTGGACGAATCCATCAAGTTATCTAATCCAACTCATGTTCGTTGACTTGGTGTACATTATATATGGCCATGACATACTTGTTTATAGAGTGTAATGTATGATATGTTTAGCTCAAGATGAACATTGCTCTCATGCATACTGAAATGAATTTTAGGGCTAAACTTATGTAAAATTCATAAAAACTATACATTGCTTATCCACTTATTCTCATAGTACTTTAAAATCTTCTCTCAATTATTTCTTTAAGATTCGTGCACTTCTTCCTTGCTATAACATTATTCCATTTTTTTCTAGTTTTCTACGTTACTTTTTACTACTACTTTCCACCTTCAATTGCAAGTCTTAGCTTCTTATTAAAACCTATGCCTTTTCTTATAGCTACATCAAAGCTCAAGCTTCTCTCATACCAACAAACGCATAACAATCCTTAGGCTTTTTTTGCCACCCTATCTTCATCCTTCACATTGAACTATCTCTTTTGGATAACATTTTTTTGGCAATTACTTTTTTCATAATTGCTTAACTCTATTACTTCTTACTTAACTTATAATCATTGAAGGTAATAAATATGCCAAAATTATAAAAGTGATCCTATAAAATAAAAAAATCCATAATCATTTGGTTTATAATAATTTTTTATTTCCTTAACTTTAAAATTAAAATAAATCAATTAGAACTAAAAAAGACTACAAAATAAGTTTATTAGATTCTTTGTTTTAAGCTCTTTTGAATTATAAGGTTAATTTCAAATTTTGAGCTCTTTGTAAATTGGCACACTTTTTAAAATATACAAAAAATATTATTATTTTGTTATGTCACATCAATTCTCGAAATAACGATTTTATTTTATCAAATATAAAAATTTATATATTCATATATATTAGTGTTGTACTCTTGATATTCATGATCACAAAAATAAGTTTTTAGTTGCTAACAATTAGATAACTTATTGTCAATGTTCATAAATAATTAATATATGCATAAGCGATAATGTAGTGCAAGGAATATGTACCATTAAAGTGGAATTACGCTTGAAGACTTTTACTCATAAGACGGCTCAACTTATAGAACCTGGAGTCATGAAGAAAAACTCCAACATAATATGAAACATATGTTAGACAACTATATGTATAGTCTATATCGATAACAATATAAATTAATAAAAGACGTGTTATCTTTCTCTTTCTTTGGATTTATATGAAACCTAATTTTATCTTTAAAGAATCAAATTAATTTTTTAATTCTCTTTTCATTTCTTTGTGTGTTTGAAATATTTATTTTAGATTATCCTTTGCCCTTTCTAATTCATCTATGTCAATATTTTGTTAATCACTTGTTTTATTTTTTAGCATATATTGCATGATAAGAATTTAGCATATTATTAAAAGAACATATATCATCATGTTCAAATAAATATTTTATTAAATCATCATATCAACATTTGATATACATTTAGCATGTAACTTATAAAAACATATAACAAGCTAAGTATAGTAATACATTATTATAATAAATAATTATAATCATCTCCTATATACATTTTTCACGTATCATTTATGACTTCTAATCTAGTAATACATATCATATCATATTAGATACATCAAATATAAGTTCCCTTAACATCTTAAAGCTAAGTGATGGTCTCACATCTTTACTTCAAGTCTTAGTTACTACAATACTCAAAAGCATTTTTTCTTGATTTTGCATTTGACTTTTGCACAACTTTTTTCCAAATATCTTAAAAATATCTTCACTTTCTCTCCATTTTTCTCTACTTATTATGCAAAGCATTAGATCTTTCAAATTCTCTAAAAGAAAATGCTCCATCACAACTAATTTTTTTTATAATTATTCCTATGATTTTTCATATTCCCAACTTTTCAAGTGCGTATAATAGTTGTTTCTCTTCAAGAGAATATCTTTTTATATTTTATCTTATAATTTACAAAGGTTTCTTATCAATTAAACTAGCATCCATGATAATTTTCTCAATTATTTTAATGTTTCAAGTTTTAAAATCTATTCAACTTCTATTAACATCCAAGTATAGTAACCATACTTATATTATATAATTCTTAAACTTGGCTAGATTTATCTCAATTTTTTATCATGCTATAATGATATCATTATTATACTTATATGATACCTTAATCCTCTTGTGTCGTATGAACAATTTTATTTATGGTGTCAGTTTTCATATTGTCATATCGTGCATATTTGTCCATTATACTATACATCACTATTCAACCAACTACTTTCAAATACTCTTTACATCTTATTATATGATGTTGCTTATAGTACTTATATGATCAATTTCATGCATCTCTTTCCTAAGTAGTAATTGATGATAGACCTGTACCTTATGCTTTTATTTCTTGATAATATTAACACAATTAGTTTATCATATTATATGATTATTATACGACATCTATGTTTAAATATTTTTACATTATAGTCCACTTCATTTTCTCTCGAGTGATTATGTGATATGATATACTTTTATTATATTATAAAATCTAATACTTCTGTATATTTGCACTGAATACTCATTATTGTATTATTACATTTATTTTATTATACTTGTATGATTGAGTGTTAGGTTCTATATTCTTTCATATTTATACGATGGTATAGTCATACTTGTATAATAATCATCTAACTTTAACCTCTCACTTGATCGAACTATACTATTGACTCTACTATATTATACGACATATATTTTTTTTATATCAAAACTGGATGATTCCTTTATATTATTTTTATTATATACCAGATCATATTTTTACAGTAATACTAACGATATTATATGATTTGTCCTTAAGTAGTAAGTCCTTGAGAATCAATCATGTTTTATTCTTAATTAATCATATTAATATATTTATTATTTTAGTATTATGTGATAATTTATTATCTATATTGGTTATTTATTCTTATGTATTAATGGCTTAATATTATGTCTGGTAATCTTATATAATTTTTAGCCACTTTTTATATGTTAATATTTTTTTATGTTCTTTTTTTCTCTCTTACTCGATTTATTGTACAATACTCTATAGTTGTACTGTACAATCAACCCCTTAACATGTGGTGATACAGTAACTATATTATATCATATTTATTTGTTTGCACTTATATAATATAATCATATCTTATGAATTTATTACCAAATTGATTCTCTTACTTGATCATATTATATGATCTCATCATGTTATATTATATAATATCTTAAAATCTTAAAATATCTTTAAAAAGTTCTAAAAAAATTATAAAAATTTTTAAAATATATTTAGACCAAAATTATGATTTTATAATTCTTTTCTTATTAATCATTTCTTAATATCACATATTTTATAAAATAAATTATCTTTACTTTTGGAGTGTTATAATAATACACATGGATTTTATCCTAATAATTATGTCATATATCCAAATAAATAATAAGAATAATATATAAAATATCTCATTTTGGGAATAATTATATATTAATTTAACATTGTATTTATTTTAATGATTATAAGTTTATATACCTAAATTTGATATGAAGTTTTCTTTTCTAATCTCTCTTTTTGATTTCCTACAATGTCATATATAAACATAAATTATTAAATATTTTTAATATATATAAATAACATATATCTTAATAAGCATAAAATTCTTAAAAAAAATTTCTCCTATTACTTCATTTTTACTCAACTAACATACCATCCATTGAACTCCATGTACAATACACTTCTAAAAAAATATTCATAATATATTGTACGTCGAGTTAATCATACCATGGTACTTATAGCCCTTCTAACATACACCATGAAATATTGTTACTTCCCTCAACGTCGATTGACCTTAGCCCAACTTATCATTCTTTGTGACTCATGTACTATATGTTCCTAAACAATTGTTTTATTTCAAAAATTGTCTTGCAAAGTGTATCATAATTTGAGGCCATCATATGATACATTTAGTTATGTTGAACCCTTTGCCAACAAAAGGACCATTCTTAGCTCTCACTAACTCTTAATTGATATACTATATATATAGTTCCATCAAACAAACCTGTTGATTCAATTTAAATTGAATGTATTATATGTCTATTTTAGTATATTGTATGTTTATATATAGATGGAAATATACTCATAGAAATATGATCATTTTCAAATCAAAATTATTTCTAAATATTCTCAAACCATCAAAAATATATTCCCTCTACTTTTTGTAAATACAACCTTATTAGATTTTTATAAAAAAAGTTAAATTAAAAAGAATTAGTTTTTTTTTACTTACTTCTCTATATGTCTTATTTTCTTTTGTTATTACTACGTCACAACTCATCTAGCACCTTTCTCTTCTTCTTCTTGATGCTTATCAATCTTTCTATGATATATAAGTCATTTCCAAGCTTCTATAAATTTCTCTTCAATTTTCTTACTTTTTCTCCAATAGATCTCACTCCTCCCTCTTCCTTCCTCTCTTCTTTTTTTTTTTTTTTTATCTTTTCTTACTAAGTTTGTACTTCATCTAGCCATCATTCCCTTTTATATTAATCTAATGCATGACGATAATAATAAAATAAAAAATTACAACTTTGCTCATAAACACTATTTTCTTTAAAAATTCATAATTATTTAGATTTTTTAGAAATTACAAATTTAGCACTATTAGATTCTTTATAAAAAAACTCTTTCTAATAATAAACTTGAATAAATTTTTTTATTCATTTGAAATTATGATATATCTCTTAAGTTCTCATCAATTGAATATTGTTCTAATCAACACATAATATCTTTAAAAATTAGCTTTGTTATATTAAAATGCACATAATTATGATTACACTAACTTAATCTCATGGTTTACAGGATCTTTCATGAAGTAAAAAGTATGAAATATTACAAGTGATTCTATTAATACTTAAGTAATATTGATTTGATCATATGTCAACATGTTAAGTTAATATGATGCTTTGAACCATTATATTAATTTTGCAAATTAATAACCCTATGATGGACTTATATTATTTGACACTATTATTGATCCTTAATGGTTAGAATTTTACATAATTTTGGGCCTCAAGTAAGTTTTTAAGCCATCATTTTGAGAAGGGGTATTCTTAATTTTGTCATTTTATTGATATCATGTGATAGTGTTAATCTATCGACATCTACTCTTTTATTAACTTATTTGATCCACTACCTTGTGATGAGCCATGTACTTGTGTCATGGCTGTTATCAAACCTCTTATGATTGATATATTGCACATTTTTCATGTTAGGTTGTTGATGTATCAAGTAAACATATAGCTCCATAATATATGACATCTATCATAATATCTTAATAGCTACTTTGTGTTTACTTATTATATTTTCTATCTTATATCTCAAATTTGCACAACTCATGAACTATCTAATATCATACATTAGTTGCGAGATTTATGTATAAATATTTTGTTATGCCTTACTCAACAAATAAGATATTTTCTTATCAGTGACACAACTATTAAAATCATCTAAATTTTTGTAGGTATCACTAGTGATGGTGTGATATTCTTAGTTTTATGATCCTAGTTTTTTATATTTTCTTTTCATGATGTCTTGTCACTTATAGTTAATCATTTATTATCATTAAACATAGAAGATACTAACTAACTTTTTATTTAGATTAAAAGGATAAAAAATTTATTAATATACATCAGCACACATATTCTTTTATTATTACACACTTATCACTCATATTCTTAGTGTTTAGGGGTGTTTAAAATATTTGCACTAATAAAATGTTAATGATAAAAGGGGTTAAATCTATCATAGACTTAGTAACTTGATCAATGATTATAATGTTAAATAAAAATCATATGATTTAATCTTTTGTTTTTCTTTACTTATTTGTCACTAATCTAAGTTTCATTATTAGTAAGACATCAATAATTATTTGTTATTATAATTTATAAGAAAGTTTATCACTTATAAAACACTATCAGGTTATTTATGTCAATATAACGTATAGAAAAGTTTAATATACGAAAGATATCATAATGTTTTCATATCAATAATATACAAGAG
This sequence comes from Vanilla planifolia, assembly GCA_023846275.1. Lineage (NCBI taxonomy): Eukaryota > Viridiplantae > Streptophyta > Magnoliopsida > Asparagales > Orchidaceae > Vanilla > Vanilla planifolia. Next base: position 3,138,868 of record CM043870.1, read on the forward strand.
AGATAAATATGCATAAAATCTTAAATCATGTATTATATGAATCAATAATAACACATAATATATATATATTATTTTTATTAAAAATGTATACAAATTTTGGAGAAAGTTGTTTAAAAGCTCATAAATGCCTTTAAATAAGTAAATTTAAGTTAGTTTGAATTTATTTGAGTTAGCCTAGTTCAAACTCAATTTGGCTTGGTTTAGCCTAGTTCAGGCTTACTTTGTTTGATTTAGGCTTGGTTTGAGTCAACTTGTTTTGAGTAAGCTTATTAAGGCTCAACCCAAATTGGTTTGCCATGGCTAATTTGGTTTGGGCTTGACCTATTTTTGTCTAATCCTAACCAACTCTATTTGGACTCTATAATTGACTTAGTTGATATGAACCTAGTCAATTGGCCAACTCTATTTGAGTTCTGTTAAATTAACTTGTCGAGTTATAGTTGTAGTCTCTTTGAGCCTTAATGATTAGTAATGAATCAAATTTATCGTCGTTTTTCTTTTTTTTAACTTGAGTTGTTAATTTTTTCTATCTACTTAGGCATTTCTCTCAACACAAATCCTTAATTTTTTATTAGAAGAAAATCTTCTCCTTATGCTCTAATGATTATGTAAAATAAAAAATTTTGAATTTTGCATGATCTTTTAGAACATCTTGACTCAATTCATCATTCACAACCTTGTTGGTAACCTCCAAATAATTTTTTCTTTGTCTATTTTCTCTATATTTCTTATCAACAACATTAAAATCTTTTTGCTCTTCTTCTAAGCATCTTCAAGCTTACTTATAGGCTAAACTAATTATTAATGATATGGTCAAATTTTTTGAACTCTTACCTTGCCTTATTTTGCCATGATAAAGTTGCTATGGTATGATTATGTGTTTGTTAAAAAGGTTTTGTTAAGCAAATCTATTCAGTCAATTGTGCCTCTTCATACTTTTTATAGTTGGTGTTTGTACAACATTGTATTGTACAAATGAGTAATTTAATAAAGAGTTGGATTAATGGCACATTACTTTATATATATATATATTAAATTATTATGCATTTTGATAATCATGTCTAATCTTTAATAATTGGTGTTTCTTCATCATTTGAAGTAGTACTTTTTCTACCTTAGATGGAGCATAAGTTGAAAAAAATTTAACAAGAGACTTTGGTTGTAAACATTCTAATAATGATTCTTCTTCACGAGATTCATTTAATCTCATCCTTTTCAAAGCCTAAACTATGTTAGGGACAATTTCTTATGGAGAGTTGAGCACAAAATGAATTATTTTGATGCATAAGAAAGCACATAATTTAAAAAAGAATGTTTGAAAATTTAGGGTTACAAAAAAAATGTTCACCTTAATATTCCTTTTTGCTTGTCAAATAAGTCTTCTTGTATTTTATAATTCATTTTTTTCAATTATAACTATCCACATGTTTTAAAGATGTGTGTAAGATCAATCAACTCTACATATGTGTAGGGAGGAAGCAATAAATAATTCAAAAATAAAATTAAGATGCAAAAAATTCTCCAAAGCAATTTGTGCTGTTGCATATTGGATGTTATCATGGGTTACAAGATTACATTCTTATTAAAACACTAAACAAAAAAGAATTATATTTATCAACCAACCTCAAGACTCTCACAATACTATATGTCTTCTCAATATTAATAAAATACAATTCATGTCATCCAATTGATAAAAAAAATGTATCAAAAGATATCATTATCCTTATAATCATTCAGTGCCAATGCCAACCAACCAATTAGTTGATTGTATAGAGAGTTGTTACAATGAACATTCAAAACAAAAATAGCAACCTGAATTAAAGCTCGAAACCAATCTTAATAATTGTAATTATTAGCAAGCTAAATAACAACACAATAATAATGTTTGATTCGTTTTTTTGCTTTTTCTCAACTATAGATAATGCCAAAGTTATTAATCATATTTTGACTAATTATTTGGTAACAAAATGAGTTATGTAGTTATTATTAATCTTAGATGTTGATAATTTACTTATTTTGGTTATGCAATAAATTTTATTTTTTAGATATATTAGTATTTAGAAGTTATGATCTTATTTATATAATTTTAAAATATTATTGTCTTCTAGTTTTCTAAGATGTAACAAAGAATAAATCTAAATCATAATTTAATTATTTTCTAATAAAATCAATATCTTAAAAAAATTAATAAAAAAAAATTATCAAATAACTTAAGGTGTAGAAGGAGGAGCTTCTTCCTCCAAAATACGCGGCGTCAACATTATTTCAGTCGACATTTGTTCGTTGTCCAACATCTTCGTTGAATTGATGGTTTAGTCTACCGAAAAATCCATTTTTTATGCCAGCGTCCACGACTGGTTCTGCTCCCTTCCGACCATCGCTCGATTTCTCTAACCTTTATATATATCTCCATCCTTTCGAACCTTCCCCACTTGAGCCGGACGAAGATGACCAGGGACAGGGGCGTCAGCTCGGGGTGCCGCAACGCCTCAAACCCCTTCCACATCTGCGCCGAGTATTGTGCCGGTGGAGCTGCCGTCCATCCTACATCGGAGATTCTTGCCAACCGGAAGACAGCAGGTTCGCTTGCGTTTCTCCCGCCTCTGCCCTTTCAAAGGTTCGGTCTTTAGCGCAATCGTTCTTGCTAATAATGGTGCTCTTTTCAAAGTCCTCTCAGTTCCCCGTGGCGTTGGCAGTGAAGGGAGTGGCGAGAGGATTGGAGGACGTGAATCGAACGTGGATCCGTCGTGTGTGAACGCGTCCAATCCCTTCCACCAGTGTGCCGAATACTGCACGCGGAGAAACCCCGCTGGGAAGTGGCCTGCAAAGCCGATGGGAGCTAAATTATGTAAACAACTCCTTCCTACCGAACAATATAATTTTTAGTGCTTTTGATGCATATAATATCTGGTGAACGATCACGAGAAGATGAATGGAAATTATAGGAAACGAAAAGAAAATATGGACGAAGTTTCATCATTTTCAAATCTAATAAATTTGGGGTTTTTTTACACATACAAGGATGAAAGTATTCCTTCTAACAGCAGATGAAGTAAGCTAATAACAGCTAAAGAGTTCTTCAGGGGCTCTAATTTCTTTTACAACAACCATGCTTTCCTTTTCATAAAAGAAATTCTAGCCTAATAATGCAAAAGTTACACCCAAGTTGGTCCAATAGAAACTTTTTGCCTAGAGACCAATACTATTCATATCCTCTCTTTCAGCTGGATAATGAGACCACATCATCTAGACTAATATGCTCTTTGCCATGCTGGCCACTTTTGCTTGCTTGCAAGGCATTTCTCTTTGAGTTTCATACTCCAAAATAAGTTGATCATATCTTTCTTATCATGACTTATTCTTTCTTGCAAAACTCGATGCTTTTGCAATTAGCAGTCATCAATTGTTCTGATTATTTACATTCTTAAGTTGGTTGTTATGTCCTTGGAGTAAAATGTGGCTTCAATCTTCTTTATTACTCTTGTAGTTTGTAATTCAATCAATATTTATCTTTATGTATTTTTAGCACGTGATCTAACTTCGCATTCATAATTTGATGCCGTTTGCTACTTATCTTGTAAAGCTCCTAGAACAACATTTCCATCCTTTCTTGATATGTAAATGATCACCAACATGTTGATTATTGTAATAATTGTAATATTAATTTTTCAAGCTCTCTCGTGGCACTTGGTTAGTTAGGATTACACATTCTGTTTTTTTGTGTTAAAAAAGTGTTGTGAAAGCTTATAACAAAACTTAATCGTAAAATGTTATTGGTGAAAGAGTAGCTTTTATTTATATCTTATCCTTTCTTACATGCCTACTATTTTTCACAAGTGAGGTCAAAGGGTATATTCTTTTTTTGCATGCTTACATAGTTGCTTCGAATGAAAGAGTGGTGATGGTGGATAATAGAAAGGTCAATCCAAGCTGCCCTAATGCATCCAATCCCTTTCATCAGTGTGAGGAATATTGCTCTCAAAAAGGCATGGGCCAATATAAGAAGAACAACTCAGGTGGTTTTCTTGCTTACTCGCTATTATTATTAGTATTTGTTTTTTATCGACATTTATATTGTGGTAGCTTTTGTTGCATGGTTTTAGGAGGAAGTAGTCAAGGAAGTGCAAATGTGGTAAAAAGGAAGGACGTGAACTCTACTTGCACTAATGCATCGAATCCATTTCACAAATGTGGTGAATACTGTTCACGAGGACTCAATAGAGCAACATAGCTTATCTGAGTTATAGATTAGGTATTACTTACATTTCTTTTAATTGCTTTTTGTTTAATTTATTTGAACTTTTTTTGACCAGTTTTCATGTTTAACTTCAAAATTTCAATATCCTTAAGTTTTGTTTCGTACCCATGATATTGCCCAATTCTTTAAGAATAACCAAAAGTATTCTAACATTTTGATGTGGTTTGATTGAAAAACATTCTAATGGATGACATTGCATGATCTTATTGGCATATGCAAGTTATACTAAAAAACTGTTTTTATCATGAAAAATTTCTTGAGAAGTAAAACCTGTTTCCCTATTTTGTAGGAATTAGAGGGAAGTTGTGACAAAAGAATATATTCCTTCTTTTTCACTATAATGTACAATTCCATTGCATCTGAAATATGCATTACCAAGGTTGAAGTGTTCCATGTTAATTGTTGTATAAAGAAGCCTGAATGCTATTGCCTTTGCTTAATAAATTTTTTGTTTGTATATGAATGAACATCAGTTTGTTTTAATAGGCTCATTCCAATTTGACTACTCCATTACTCAGTGCGAAGCGGCTATTTGGCTATTGATAGTGAGTTGTTATCTATTCGATAGAGCATTTTCAACAGGAAAGCAGGAATGCTTTTCCATAGACAATGCTGTATTTATGTGTGGTGCTCACGTGTGATGCCAAATGTTTTGTTTTGATTGAGCATAATAAGTTCTTCTTAAAGAATATGAGATTTCTTTTTCTGTTATCCATCTTTTGGTGGGTAAAATATCAACAAGGCTACGTTAGAATATAAGAGAAGCATAAAATTTTTTAGGGTAGAACATGAAAATCTTTATAGTCAGCTCTCTGCATAACATAATACAAATGTTTTTAAAAACCCCAATAGGTTTGCCAATAGATATGTCTCCTTTTTTTGCTCTTTGACATGCATTACTTCAAACTCTTGCTACAAGAAAGTTATAAATATCTTTTGATTGTGACTCCAAATAAGAACACAACTCACCAACACATGCATACCTTTTCATCAATTCATAAAACTTCTTCATGCAAAATCTCTTATATGGAGTGATGTTTGAAATTTGTCTAGTTTTGGGAAGTTAAGTGCTTTTGCAGAGCACAATTAAGAACTTGTTCCTTTGTAGACCAATTTTTAATTTCACTATCTCCTTCAGCGATGCATCTATAAAATGGTACTAGAGTTTTTTCTATTTTGTCCTTTTATGTAATATTGTTTTTGTCATTGATATTATGAACTGGTCACTAAACGTCTAAATCTTATCATATTTTTTTTCTCAAAATTAATTGACACATTGTGTGTATGACAGCTATATGCTCATACTTAAATGATTACAAAACACAATACTAATTTGGTTCTTTGATAGCTAAGATAACACTCCATATTTGAGATTGAACCAGGATCTACTTGTATTTTGATTATTTCTTGGAGCTTTTCCAATCACTTTCTTTAAAACCCAATGATTTATAATTAAAAGCTGGCCTATAAAAGGTCCCAAAATTGCTTAAAGCTGAAATTTAGCGTAAAGTTCATTTTGCTGTCGTAAGGTAATATACAGAAGGATTATGCATGAACTTTGATAGGCGATTAATTAGATACATAAAATTTGGTTGTGTATTTGTCAATTACATAGGATTGTCAATTATTTCTCAAATAATTTTTAATAGCTTGTATTGTATTGTCATTCAAAGTTAGTTTCTCATTTATGTTCATAGGATTTGAAGAATGCTTACAATTCAATTTATTATATCGATTAGGCAAGTCAACTACATACTTTGCATGAGAAATAGCCTCATAAGTTTGTTGAATTTTCAAAAATGTTCCAAATGTCTCAAATTAATCATAGTAAACTCTATAATTCCATTCTTATATGCTTCTATAAGGATTTTAGATGATCCAATATAAACAATATCATCTACAACACAAAAAATAAGTATGATTAATACCTTTTGCCTTCATTTTTAATGTAGGTTTACTTTTACTTCTATGAAACTCCCTTTTTTTTGTTTTTTAAAAATATGCATCAAGTTTTCTATGCCATGCCATTTGTGCTTGCTAAGTTCATAAAGAGTGCCTTCTTTAGCTCATAGATTTTATTTTCTTATCGTTTTACAATAATTTCTTGCGGTTATTATATATATATATATATCTATGTGTACGTCCGTGCGTGCGTTTCCAAATAACTATTTAAAATAGTATATTTAATATTAAACAAAAAATTTTCTACTTTATTTGTGAAGTCACATCTAAAATCAATCCAACATTTTCAAAATGAGCAACTTGGGAGTAAATGTCAAAGAACACATCCTTCGATTACAAGTCTTGTATCGTATTTTTGCACATTTCCATCTATAATATACTTCACCTTGAAAACACAATTAGACCAATTGTATATTTTTCTTGTGGTCACCTTCCTAACTTCCATGTCTTGCTTTTGTTAGTTGAAGTTATTTCTTTCTTATGGCATTTTTTGTTAAAGTGCGAAGTTCCATACTTTTTTTTCTCTCTACTTGGACTTAATGTATTTTTAGAAAATTAGGTTTTGCAATCATAAATGCAAAATTACATGATTCATAAAGATCTTACAAATATTTAACTACCCTTGGAGGAATGTCATAATGCTTGGCAAGGGAGGGTAACAAAATACACAAGGTTCAAGTGCGATAAAATGCACTAGTGAAAGGGAAGGCTTCTTGGGGTACAATCATGAATAAGTCTTACATCGACTATAGGAGGGTAGATGTTGAGCTTTATATAAGTTATAAGCCTAAAGTTGAGATAGTTTTGGGATAGGTGATTAAGCATAAAAGACCTCTTGAATAAGAATGAAACTTGATTAAATTGGGGTAATACCTCACCAAAAATACTAGAATGTTACAAATGTCTATTTCTAAAGTGCTTTCAATGTTATTGTAATCCCTTGAACTACTTATCTTTATTGATGACTTGGTTCTTATTGAACTTAACATAAGAGAAATTTTTTGTCACCATTTTATTTTCCAAATTTATTGCAATGAGCTTATTTTCTAGACAAGGCATGAGTTAATTTTTTTGTGTATTATGCCCTTCCAACAAATCTTTTCATTAAAAATAACATTTATGAATGATTTGGTCCATGCAAATAAGATTATACAACTTATTTCCCTTGGATTTATCTGTTTGATTAACAAAAATGCATTTATTGCTCTTTTTGTTCTATTTAGTATTATCATTAGATGTTATTAAGGTATTACCGATAAGACTAAAAATTCTTAAAATGCTCAAATTGGGCTAATGCCTCCAAGTTTCGAATGGAGTCATGTTGCATGTGACCTTTGTTGTATAAATGTTTAAATGATAAACAAAGGTTGGTATGATTTTTACCCAAAATTCATTTTGAAACCTCTTTTCATTGATCATGCTTTGAGTCATCTTAATAACTTTTTTATTATTTTTTTATAATCCCATTTTGTTCTAGTGTTTTCTAAACTATCAAATGTCTTTGAACCCATGCTTCTTATAAAGAAGTTCAAAATTTCTTGAATAAAAAATTCTCATTCTCTATCAATTTGAAATATCTATATCATATTTCCTCATTCATCTTCAACAAAAACTTTGAATTTGGAAATTTCCCAAATACTAGAGATTTTTTAACAAGGAAAAATAACCAACTCATACACATAAAATTATCAATTAGCAAGAAATGATGTCAACTTTTATTCAATGACAATGTGTTTATTGTATCGCATATATTAGTGTAGATCAATTGAAGTGGTACTTTGGTTCAGTAGGCTTTGCTATGGGGAAGCGAATGTCAATATTGCTTTTCAAGCCACAATTTTCACAAACACAATTGTTGATTTGAAATTTGGGTTTAGTAGGGGGGATTAATAAAAACTTATTTAGAGAATTTAAGAAGGATTATAGAAGTTGAGACAGAGGGCTTGAGATCTTACATTTTGAGTATCATCAAGAGAAGAGATGGACAAGGTTTTCTAAAGTAAAAAGAAGGGCCTTAAGAGAAGGTCATGGAAATATCTTTAGGAAAGTGTCTCCTCTCAATGTGAAGAATCTACTTTGAGCATGCAAAATAAGTTTGAATCTGTACCTCTTAGCTCGAGGATCTTTGTATAGTTGATCTAGATTAAAGGCTTAGGACAACTAGATTTCCCCTTCGCTTTATTTCTTTTCAAGCATGACAATGGCTTCGGATATTAGGGCTTGATGCAAATAACAGTGATTGTGATGCATGACAATATTTCATGATTTTGGGGAGAGAGATGGACAATGGAAGATGTTATGCACGACAATTTCTAATTTTGTGGTTGGAGATGGTGGCAATGTACAATGGTGGACTGAGGCACAGACCCATCATTATATAATCCCATGCGAGAACCGTGCTTTTGTTGATGTATCGTGCAAAGATGGTCTCGATTGGCTGAGCCTCAAGAGTTACTTCGAGTGCCAGGATCTTGAAGGGGAGCCTCTAGTGCCCAGCCTTGAGGGGTTTGCCTCGAGTGTCGGGGTCTCAAGGGAGATTTCTTGAGATCTTGACTTTGGCCTCGAGGGATTGGCCTCAAGAGTTAGTCTCGAGAGCAGGTCTCAAAGTTTCGACATAGTCTATGTCGATGATTGAGATTTTTTATGTGTATTTATGCATATTCATTTGATTCTTTAACTCATATTATCATTTATATTATAATGGATAATTGCTTATAGCTATGCAAGAAAGTAAACTAACAAGAGATAATATGCAGTTTTATACTTTAAAAGAGGTGGTAACTTATCCGATATGTTATTAGGCTTATCTTTTCCTCTTTAAAGGTGGCCAACTAGGGTGTGAACCCTTAATGGCTTATTTTACTCTTGGAAAGAGGAACCGTTGACACAAATTGCCTCCCTTTTATGTTGAGTGTTTTGAAATTCGATTAAAGGTAATGAATCTTTCAGGAGAAAGAAGGATGTTATTAAGGAGGTTTCTCAAAAGAAACTATAGTGATGAATATTTCTAAACTGTTGTTGATGATTGTATGAGAGAGTTTGTCCTTGCAAAAGTTTTTATTGCAACTTCATAGATGAAAATAAATTCCATACATTTAGTGACCTCCAAGGAAGAAAGGAGTTGTAGGTGTACTATTTGAGAGAATGGATCGAGCTTGGTGGTGACATGTGAGCTCGCTAGTTTAGAGAGCATGACTTCAGCTGGAGGGTACGTGGAACATGAGAAGACCAAAAAGTCTCCTGATAGATCGGCTCTGGGTGATACAATTAGAGGTTTGATTATCAAGGCTTAACAAATGATGGAACAAATGTGAGGAAGAGAAAGAGTAGGGATAAACTTTTCGAGATTTTCATACAAGGCAACAATGAAGGAGGGAAGTGGAATTTAGGATTCGCTTCTTAAGGCATTTATGTGACAAGTGACGATGAAAAGGAGGGGGGAGGTCTTCATGCAACGAAACAACAATGAAGGTGAGAAGAGGAAGGTGAAATCACGTTTATTGAGGCCTTCATGCGAGTAACGACGTTGGGGGAGAAGTTAAGGCTAGGTCTCTTGAGAGCCTCATCTACTAAAACAACGATGAAGGAGAAGTGTAAAGATTATGTCTCTCAAAGCCCTCATGTTGTGAAATAACAATGAAGGAGAGAAGAAGAGTAGGGTAAACTAAAAATTGATCTCTCCTTGGCTCCTAGGTAGAGGTGACATTATCATGGGAGAAGGCTAATTAAGCTTAAGGACTTTTCTCCCCTTGGTCTCCTAGTGTAGGTGGCATGTGGGGTTGAGGAGAGGATGTCAAGATCATACTTTTCAAGACCTTCATGTGATGAATCAACGATGGAGGACAAGAGGGGAAGTCAAGAATACATTTCTCAAGTCCTTCATTTGATGGAGCAACGATGAGGTTAAGATGTAGTCAAGATTATGCCTTCCTAAACTTTCATTCGATGGATCATTAATGAGGGTGTGACGTAGTCAAGAACGTGCTTTTCAAGGCTTTTGTATTTTGGGATTATGATGAAGCGAAGATAGGGGAAGTCAAGAAAAAAGCTTTTGAGATCTTGATGTGATGTAACAAAAACAAAGGTCAGATGGAGAGGAAGTTGTGATGAAGCTTCTTAAGACCTTTGTGTGATAGAGCAACGACAAAGCTAAGGAAATAGGAAATCATAAGAAAGCCTCTTGAGACCTTTGTGTTATGAAGCAACAACAAAGATGAGATGCCTACGAATTTGTGACAAAGCCTCTTGAGACATTCTTGTGATGTAACAATGACAAGGGGAGAACGAGGCTGAGAAGGAAATGGTTAGATCTCAAGTAATTGATTAAGCCTTTTGGCTAGGTTTGACGAGCAAGGTTGTTGTCGATGCCAATTGGCAGAGAAACCTCATTGGTTTTGTTCAAAGATAGTCTCAATAACCTTAAGCAGCCTTGATATGAAACTCCCTTTTTGAATAAAGAATTGTTTTTGACCTTGAGTGCTTATGTTGTTTTTTAGAACGTGGCTTCTTAAGATCCTTTGCTTGATAATCAAAATCTTGAAAAATGCAAATGATGCAAAATATTGAAAATTTTAGGCTAAGTTAACTCGTAACTTTATTCGATATGTAATAGGAAAAAAGATACAATTATTATGGGTAAAATATTTTCAAATGATCTCCACTTCACAATTGTGGAAGCTCAACACCTTTCTTTGTTTGATGCTAGTAGAAATTTGGTTCAATAATTGCCTTAATGAGATATGTGCTTCTTAGTTTGGAGCAAGTTTATTGAGACCCACATTGAGAGGCCTTGCACTTCTTGAGAATCAAGTTTTCAACTTTGATGGAGCTCTTCCTAACATGCTTATTGAAGTATTTTTTTGTGCTTCATTTTCTGTTGAGTTGACTCAAGTGAGCTTTGAGATGTTTCTTTTCAAGTAAATCAAGCTCGAGCCTTCTGACTTTATCATTTGATTGGCTAGCTCTTATTATGTCTTGATCACCTCGAAGCTTCTAAACTAGAAGGGTAAAGTAATCCATCTTTATTAGGAGCATTGCTACGAAGCCGTAAACTAAAGAGAATGGTGATTTGCATGTTGTTGCAAAAGGTGTGAGGCGATAATCCCACATAGCATGTCCGGGTGTTCTTTAGCCCAAGCACCTTTCTTGCCCTTTGAGGTAGGGCTTTTGGATTTTCAATAAATTGTTGTTTGCTTCCTTGGCTTGGCTATTTATTTGTGGATGAGTGACAAAATCATTATCTTGGTGAAAGTTGTATCTTATGCAGAAATCTTAGTGTTCTTGGGCTTGGAACATTGTAATGTTAGATGATGGTGAAAGGGACTTTGAATTTGCTGAAATTAGCTGTCCAAAGAAAATTGTGAATTTTGACAACCGTCTGGCCAACAAGGGTTTTGGTCTTGATCCATTTAGTGAAGTAATTGACAATGATGTTGAGGAACATTTTTTCATCTCTGCTTGTTACGAATAGGCTAAGGAAGTCCATACCCAATATAAAGAAAGGCCTAAAAATAATGATGGCTTCCATTTAGGCTGTTGGCTATTGAGGAATGGGGCATCGATCTGGCATTCCTTGCATTTTCTGACAAAAAAAGCAATGTCCTACATATTAGGTTAGAAAAATTCTAGTCTCGTGGTCTCTATTGCTAAGCTATGGCTTGAGACATAGTTGTCACATTTCTTAAATAAATTAACTCAATGATGTTTTGAATTTTAGAGGGTGGACCCATTTAAGTAAGGGCTCAAGTTAAGAATTTTTGATAAAAAAGTTACCTCTTGATCAAGGCATGCCATTGCACTTGGTGTTTGACTTTTTTTGCATCTAACTTCTAAGAGGGTAAGATGCCCTTTTTGAGATAAGATTTCAAGTCGATCCAGCAAGGAGACTTCTCGAGGGTAAGAATTAAGGGGGTCTACTTATTTGATACATCGGTTTTCAAAAGGGGGAAGTCCTCTTGAGGGTCTCCACGTTTGTTCTGGAGATCGGCTTCTTGATTCTAGTCTCGAGGGATTTGAATCAAATTTGTTTTGTTGAACTTATGGAGGAGAGTTGCTAAAGATAGGTGTTTGACTTGCAATTCCATAGCAAACTTTAGACCAGTAATTAAGGTTGCATATATCAAGCTTGACTATTGGTCACAAGAAATATTATTTTGATACATCCTTTGAGCTTGATTTGCTTTAGGCTTAGTAGTATAAAACCGATGCCACATGACTTTTGTCCTAGGGTATTGTCCACATAGAGTTACTAAAAGCTTGCTGGCTCGAGCTTGATCTTGAAGGAACTTCTTGGGGTATCCTCCATGTAGAGTTGCCAAAAGCTTGCTGACTTGGGCTTGATTTCAAAGGATCTTCCCTCTATTAAGAAATTGACAAAGACTTAGGACTTAAGGGAAGAGCGAGGAACAAAGACTAATTCAAACTCGTTGAGTTTGATTATCCATTTATGCTGTTTACCTGAGTCCTTTATTGAAAGGGGTTTACACTTTAGAGTGTTGTCGATGATAACATTGATTGTTTAAGCATGGCAATTCTTGTGCAATTATCGAGCAGACATAAGTAGGCTAGTGCTAGCTTCTCAAGGGAGATATATTTTCTTTGCATCCTTCAAGGTATAAAGAACATAATAAATAGAGCATTAAATGCCTTTATCTTTTCAAACAAGAATTTAACTAGTAGTTGAGCTTGATTCTACGAGGTAGATGATTTGGACTCTTAGGATCGGATTGCTCAAGATAGAGGATTTAGATAGATAGGCTTTAAGCTCTTAAAAAGCATCCTTGCAATCCTCTGTGTGGGTATGACTTATTGCAAAGAATGGTTGGGCTTTTCCCCCCAACTTTGAGATGAAATGGCTTAGTCCAATTGTTTGACCAGCCAAACATTGGATGTATTAGTGGGTCTTTGGAGAAGACATATCTATTAGATCTCATGTCTTGTTGAGGTTTTCTTGAATGCCTTCTCTCAACACCATGAAATCAAAGAACTTACCAGAAGAGGCGTTGAATGTGCACTTCAAAGAGTTCAACTTCATGTTAAACTTCTTAGAGGTCTTGAAAGTCTCTTTCAAGCTTGCAAATGAGATTCGTCCACGAAGGTCTGAACTTTTTTTTTTCCTAGATATCAACTTTGAAGGGATGAGGAGAGAGTTTGCATAATGTTAACGATTGAGACAAAGATGTAGGGGCTTTTGTCGCTTCTCCAATGTTGTGGTTGAGAGATTCTTCCTTAGAGAACAAAGTTTTATCTTTGATTTTTATTTCAGCTTTCCTATTTTGCTTCTCACAAACGGTGCCAAAAAATGTTGATGCAGAATTCAGGTTTAAAAGTAGGAATTTAACAGAAGCTTATTCAAAGAATTTAAGGAGTGGATTATAGACATTGAGAAGAGAGCTTTGAACTTCACAAGTTGAGGATCATCACATGAGAAGGGATGGGTAAGATACCCTAAACAAGGAAGAGCCACAGGAAACGGTTATGGAAATCTCTTTAGGAAGGAATCGCCCCTCATTGTGAAGAATATTCTTTGAGCATGCCGAATAAGTTTGAATCCATCCCGCTGCTTTGAGCTCGAGGTCCTTTTATACTTGAGCTAGACTAAGGGCTTAGGATAGCTCAATTATACCTTCCTTTTATTTCTTTTCATGCTTGATAGTGGCTCTAGATTTTGGGAATGGATGTGAACAAAGTAGGGTGTTAGGTGTGATAACATCTAATTTTAGGTTTGAAGATGGACAATGAAGGGTGTTATGTGCAACAACGTCTCCTAGTTTTAGGGATGGAGATAGTGGTGACATAGAATGGTGGATTGGGGCACAAGCCTACTATAAAATGATCCTATGTGAGAGGTGATCTTTGTTAATGTAACCCTTTTGGAGTTGTTCTTGGTTTGCCTAGCCTTGAGAGTCTGCCTCGAGCCCCTGGCCCTTAGGGACCAACCTCAATGGTTTGTCCTTGAGCCCCTGGGTCTTAAGGGTCATCCTTAATGGTTAGCCTTGAAGGTTGTCCTCGAAGGATTGGCCTTGGGAACCCAAACTTGAGGTGTCGGCCTCGAGGGCCAAGGTGGCCTTAAGAGTTGGTCTCAAGGGCAGTTCTTGAGAGTTGGTCTCAAGAGCAGTTCTTGAGAGTTCGCTTCAACAACAAGTCTCGAGGGTTGGACTTGGGAGTAGGATCTCAATTTGCTTTGTTGTTGAAACGTGCTAGTAAATAGTCGTAGGATCTCAAGCTTCTTTGTCCACATTCCTTTCGAAGAAGATGAGCAATCCAATAGTGGTTGGAGACTAAAGCACTTTTTAGATTTTGCCGATTTAGATTTTTTCTTGGATTTTGTAAAAATGCTTTTTTAGGATTATTAGATTGTTTCTCTAAGTTTAGAATAGTTTATATAAATGCAATATAGCTGTTAGACTTTTTGCATATCTCAATTGAATGTTGCTACAAAGGATCAATGTTCATATATACTTTTAAACCAAAATCTAACTAGTTGCTAAAGCTCGTTTGTGTAATTCAGATGAACTAAACATACGATACGTCTAAATCAACATATTATATGTAAGTCTTTGTTTTTGAACTTCCTACATTGTGTATCATCTGATCCACCTACATATATGAAAAATGACATTGAAGTACCATATTTTGGCGTCAATGTATTATATGTTAATGCTCATGTACCTTACGTTTTCTTCGGGTTCAAGGTACATCTCAACTACCTTCTTTGCATGCCTTATCTTTTTGGAGGAGATGTACGTAGAGTGTTGGTATATTGTATATTAGATCTGACATATTGTATGCTTTATATAAACTTTCAGGTTAAATTATGCTTGCGTTTGTTAAGTTAATTATGCCTAAATCTTTTTCAAAAAAATGTTAAAATTCGTTTTTGAAGGACTTGAAAAAATGCTAATGATTATGCAAATTAAAAAATTAACATTTGCATAATCATGCACGAGTAATTTACAAAATCATGGTATTTAATTAATATTTGTAAATTAGGGCTTGTAGACCGATTTAGTTAAAACATTCAATTGTATATATATATATATATATATATATATATATATATATATATGACTATTAAGTTAGTTCATGCATTTTCATTTTTGTCAAATTTGGTTTATAGGATAGTAATTCTAATCATGTCAAAATGTAGTTTAATGGAATTACATATGCATGAAGTGTGATGGTGTAATTATGACTCTTGATCAAACAAAGATAAAACAATATTTAATCCTTATATAAAACCTTTGGAGCTTTGTCTTTGCCTATTGGGTTGTTCACGAACTCATATCTTCTTTGAAGTTTCACATCTAGTGTTCTACTTACTTGAGCTGATTAATGCCATCATTTGAATGTTGTGCTTAATTTTTTTTTTTTTTTTTTTTGACTCTATATGATGACAAAGATCACTTTCTACATATCTACTTTTAACCTGAGATCATTCATTAGATAAAAATTAGATCACTAAAATAAATAACTCAAATACTCTGTTATTATCAAAATCACATAGCCATTTAGCATCATCCGATTCAACACTCCAAAACTCATAAGATATGACCACTACAAAATAACAACAAAGATTATGAAAAATTAAATATGTTCATAACATTTGCCATATTATAACACAAACAAAATGCCTACATCTTAAATTCCTTTACAATCTTTTTGAAGATCCTCTCACTTCAGCAATGATCTCTACAACTAACCCCAACTCGATTGAAGGGCGCCTCTGTTGTCTAGAATGTCGGAGGGTAAGAGAAGCACACAGTAGTTATATAGAAGATGGAAATCTTTAATCTAGCAATACAACTACATATTAAAATACCACTTGGTTTTCTAAGATTAACTAATACGTGTCTCCTATGTTTGTTCTTACATGTGCATTACTTCAAACATTCATTAAAAGATGGTTATGCTAACAATTTTGCTGATGACTCCAAATTCACGCACAACATTTCACTAAGTGCATGCCTTTGCATCAGCTCACAACATCAGTCTGCGTTGCAATACGATATGATATAGTAGTTCCATAGTATGTTCCATGGTAAAGATGACATGATGAATGTTCTTTTTAAACTCTTTTTAAGAATCATATGCAATCCATGGAATGAGTTTCCTTGCTTTGCCATAAAACCTCATCACATGTAGAGCAGCGAGTGAATACCTTAAAAATGCATGCATACTTTGTTGCAGATAACAAAATGTCCCTTTTTTTTTTTTATTTATGCATGCATGTGAATTAAGAGTCATTCTAAGCAAATATGGAATTTGTTGAATTGAACTTAACCTCTTTAGTGTTTTGTTACTTAAAGTTCTATTGCAAGTGAGTGAATCTGAATGATTTGCTACCAGATTTTATTTTGTTTCTCATTTGACAACTAGCATTTTAACAACATATAACCCTTAATCATTGTACAGCTTATGAGTGATTGAATTCAGAGGAAAATGAATGAAAGTGAAAGTTGATTGTAATTTCTTTTGCTTAGTTTGTTTCAATAAGGCAGAAGTTACATTTTATCTATTGAAGATCATCTTTCATATTGTTAGTGACAATTAAAGAATGTAAAACAAAGCATCCTCTGTGGAAAGATAGTAAAATGTTATCAAGATCTTAAAACCTAGAGCTTCATTACTAACATGCTTTTCTGATCTGTGTTGCAGGGTTTACAACAAAAATCCAGTGGGCATTTGTGATTACATATAAGGAAAAATATAGGATATATGTTGGTTATTTCTCAAAATAATTAGCCAAAGGATGCAATGTGGTTATGTATTCAATGCTTAAGCTTACATATTTATTGATTAGATTGAATGTAAGTTGAACTTTGAATATGCGATCAAGTGTATTCAAAATTATCATTGCTAAGCTACGCATCCTTTCTTTGCGATTGATAAGGTCATTGACTTGATAAGTTGCAAGCATGTTGTTACCTTGCCACATTGAAGGTATTGTTCATTGAAGAAAATGTTTTGGGTTTAGGGTTTGGGTCGAGTCATCTTCCCATCATTTATAACATTTTTAGTTTTCTAATTATTAATTATTATTGAATTTTTTTTAGAAAATATTTATTAGTTTTCAACACCTTTTTTATAATGATAATAAAGTAATGTAATAAGTAAAGTATTTAAATTAAATAGATTTAGAGAATATAAAATTTTTTAGTTGGTTTGACCTAATTAGTGTTTAGATTTATTTTTATTCAATCTAATTAGACTTTTATTAACAATCCATGTTGTTTTATCATGATTGGTAGGGAAAAATTTTATAATATTATATCTTTTAACAAAATTGTTATGGGTATATTTTATAAAAGAAATAGTGTAAAAATTTTAAAATTTTATAACATGTTTAAAAAGATATAAATCATAAATTCATGCTAATCACTTATAGGACATATATGACATAAAATTAAATGATGCTAATATTATTATCAAATCAATGAAACTTGATGAAAAATAGGAAAAGAAATAATTAAGATAATGCAATCGTTGAAGCAACTAAAGAACTTTTCTCATGGTTTAGCAGAGCTCATATTCAAGAGTTTTATTGTCTATTGCATTCTTTCAAAAGATTTAACAATTAAGTATCATCAATCTTTTCTTCATGATTTCATTAATTTAAATTTTGAGTTGAAGCTAAATTAGTTCATATTGATGTTATTAAAGTCCTAATGTAATTATAGAGAGTTTAGAACTCACAAATATTGATTTGTCAAAAGAATATTTGCATAAGTTAAATAATCATAACTTCACTTGGCAAGGTCATGGAGCGACCCAATTGCGGCTTCAGGCCTCTTCAGGTTTTCGGGTAAACTCGCTCGTCTCCGGAAGGACCTGAAACACTGGAATTTGGAGGTCTTCGGCAATATCTTCGTCAACAAGGCGCAGGCAGAGGAGGCGGTTCGCGAGGCAGAGCGCATGCTCGACTCGGCCCTCTCTCCGGACGCAGAGATAGCCCTGAAAGCTGCCAATGAGAACCTCAAGTCTTCTCTCGCCCGGGAAGAGGAATTCTGGAAGCAGAAAGCCGGCCTCCGCTGGCTCCGTGATGGAGATGCAAATACGGCCTTCTTCCACGCCTCCGTCAACGTCAAAAGGCAATCCCTGAAGCTGAACAGACTGCAACTTCCGGACGGTGGTTGGACTGAATCGGAGGATCACCTCTGCGAGACCATCTCCAATCACTTCAACGCCCACTTCAGCGGCCATGGCGGCTCCCAGCAGGCAACGAGAAAACTCCTCCACCTGATCCCTAACCTTGTGTCGGCAGACGACAACTTACACCTTTGTGGCCGGGCAACGATGACGGAAGTAAAGAATGCCATCCAGTCGATGAGAGACTCCAGCGCGGCCGGGCCGGATGGGTTCTCGGTCTTATTCTTCAAATCGTGCTGGGACGTGATCGGCGACGACTTGACGGTAGCCGTAAATGATTTCCTGGAGGGCACGAAACTTCCTCGGTCAGTGGGCGCTGCTTGGTTATGCCTCATCCCGAAAGGTTCCGCGGTTGCATCTCTCGCTGACCTTCGGCCGATAGCCTTGTGCAATGTCGTCGGGAAGCTGCTGTCGAAAATCCTTGCTAACCGCCTCAGACCTCTCCTTACAACCCTGATCTCCCCGGAGCAAGCCGCCTTTATTCGTGGCAGGAACATAGCTGACAGTATCCTATTAACGCAAGAGATGATCCACCGCATTGACCGGAAACGGAAAGTGCCCAATGCGCTGTTCAAACTTGATTTCAGATCGGCCTTTGACAAAGTCAGCTGGCGGTTCCTGGGTGAGGTGTTAGAAGCATTTGGTTTCTCTGCACACTTCCGTCGCCTTGTTGGCAACATCCTCGATGCTTCCTGGCTCTCGGTCCTTGTCAACGGCGAACCGAGAGGCTTCTTCAAATCCTCATGTGGGGTCAAACAAGGGGATCCTCTTTCCCCCCTACTATTCCTGCTCTCCATTGACGTCCTGAGTCGCGGAATCGCAGACCTGGTCCGTTTGGGCAAAATGGATAAATTCTCTTCCCCAAGACTTTGCCGACCTGTCTCCCACACGGCCTTCGCAGACGATTTTACTATTTTTTCCTCTGCGAGAAGGGAATCGGTCTCCAATTTCGCTGACCTGCTCAATACATTCCTGGAGGCCTCGTCTCTCTCGCTCAACTTATCTAAATCTCTGGTAATTCATGGGAAGCTCACCCCGAAGGTTCTTGTTCGATCCACGAAATCAATTCTGAGCTTCAAGCGAGCTCAACTCCCGCTTATGCACCTGGGTTGTGCTCTTGATAAGGGAAGACTGAAATCGATTCACTTCCAACCTCTGTTGGAGAAGATGGCTCGCCGCATCGCCTCATGGAAGAACCGGTTGCTATCGAAGGGTGGGAAGAAGGTTCTCATCAATTCCGTTCTTACATCGATGTCGGCGTATGTGTCGGCGGTCCTTCAGCCACCGAGATCCATCGTCAAATCTATTGAGAGGCTCCTATCTAGGTTCTTCTGGGGCGGTAACGACAATTCCGCCCGCCACCACTGGGCTGCGTGGAGGCGGATCGCCAAACCAATCGCGAGCGGAGGCATGGGCATTCGGGACCTGGCCTCTCAGGTCATGGCTCACTCGGCTAAACTCTGGTGGCGCCTCTTCAATGTCAAATCCCCCTGGACCGACTTCATCCGGAGCAGCTACATCGACAACCGGGATGGCATCCGGATCTCCAGCGGGGACTCGCCGGGGTGGCGCCGTTTAGCTTCCTTCCATCTTCGCTGGAAAGCCCTTGCTGCTTGGGACGATGACCCGGGCGAAGGAACTCGGACCAGTGCACTGCTCCACCGCATCCGGTCCAGCTGCTGCACAGTGAACCGGTTTGAACCAAACCGGGCATACATTTTCTTTAACAATATTCTGCTCCCTCCGGTTCAGATCTCCTTCAAGAATGATCTCCTATGGCACCGGCTTATTCCCGAAAAGGTGTCAATTTTCCTTTGGCGCCTCCATCATGACGCTCTCCCCTTCCCGACAACACTCCATCGGATTGGCATCACCTTGGTTTCGAAATGCCCCTTCTGCAACAACCTCGACGACCCGGACCACCTCTTCTGGTCCTGCTCCATATCCCGTCCTATCTGGAGATGGTTTGAAAGCAAACTGGAGATCTCCCCTTCGACATCGCCGTTTGGATTCGCAAAGTGGTGGGCCCTGAAGCCGAAGATTAGTTCCCTTGCTTTCACTATTCCGGCTTATGTCTGCTGGTCAGTTTGGAAGGCATGGAACGCTGCTACTATTGCTGGCCAAACAATCTCGGTTAACGACCTTTTTTGGGAAACACAACTTCTTCTGAGGAGAGCCTATATGACTAGGAACCGCAAAGATAACATGCTGGAAAACTATTCTCTCTAAAAAAAAAAAAAAAAAAAAAAAAAAAAAAAAAAAAAAAGTTGATGTCTTTAAAATGAACTCCTAATTGACTATTACTCCACCAAAAGCTATGACATTGGTTCAGTGATATGCAAGTTGAGTTATGTATAAGCAAAGAGTCTTTAAGTTTCATCCAACTCTAAGTACTTATACCTTACTTTTACTCAATATTCCTTCATTCATTAATTATATCTCTATATATAAACACTTCAAATATCTATTAATAATTAAGAACTTAGTTTTATGATCATTAATTTCAAAAATATAACAACTTGTGTTAGATGCACTTGAGTTGTTTCTACACCTCATGAGAAAAAATATATGTTTTTACTAAGCTTAAGTTTCTCCTTTTGACATACCTCAACTTATATAGCTCTTTATGATCACAATTATAAATATTAAATATGAAAACTTCAAAGTATTTTTTCTTCAAGAGAGAATGACTTTTCGTGAATCTAAAAGAGATGACTATGATTGTTTATAATTCAATCTCAAGTCGATTTAATAGTAGCTGAAGATTTGATCAAAACTTTTATATTAGATTTTAATCTAATTCAGGATTTGGATAAGATGATTTCATCTTGAACCAAGTTAAATTTAGTTCATTGATTATTAATTTGTGTTAAAGCTAATTTTACTTTCTATTAATTTTTTATTATTTAGTCAATCTCTCAATCATATATAAATTTCTACATTTAAACATGATAAACTAACATGTGTTGTCTTTCATAATGTTTATAAATATACTTATATTTATGATTATACAAATATATTTATAAATACATAATTATTTTGATCAAATTTCAACTTGGTTGACAATTCAATTCGAGTGCCCTCCTAGACTAATTTTACTTTGATTCAAACCTTGTTTGAACCAAAATTCAATCCAAAATGTGAAATTTTTTTATATTTAATTTAGTTTCAATCGTAGAAATGATACATCTTTCTTTACAAATATAATTATTAAAAAAAATTAATCACAAATAATATAAAATTATTTATTTTTTATGCCTACAAAAATGCTTTGTTTTGCACAAGCAATCACAAGAAAGAAAATAATAAAAAAAAAAAGATAACTCATTATGAAGCATAATAATAATTTAATTGATTTGCATACATTTGTTTTATAAATAGCATATCAACCAAATAAAAAAGCATGCATTTAACTTAAAACTTATTTAGGTCATCTTCATTAATAATTTACCCTAATTATTGAAGAAGTTGGTGAGACGACTTCCAGCATTTTTAAATTAGCCCAAACTAACCCATACCAAGCCACTCGTTTAAGACCGGGATCGCGCGAGATTCGCCGGCGCGAACTTGAACATGGAGGGAGCTGGAGTCGGAGACAACGCCTGGAAGGCGCATGCGGCGATGGCGCTTGTTCAGGCCATGATGGGCGGGTATCACGTTGTCACAAAGGTCGCCCTCAATGTCGGGATGAACCAGATTGTTTTCTGTGCTTTTCGAGATCTGCTGGCTCTGTCCGTCCTCGCCCCCATCGCCCTTCTCCATGATAGGTTCAGCTCCCTTTCATCACCTCGTCTCTCCCGTACTTTAGTTACTATGTTAGAAGTACAGGTTTCTAGATTCTGATTTGCGACATATGGACATATATCGCATCCTCTCCGAATTGGGAGTTCTCGATTCTTATACGGGATGCAGCTAATTGAACGATTCTGATTAATGTGGTTTATATGCCACTGATCCAATGCAAGGAGAAGTATAACGATGAAGAAGGTTTGATCAAATCAAAATCGAAGTTGACCCTATCACATCATAATGCACATCAGCTGATGTTTCCCAAGTGTAATCCTTGTCGTACAGATTCGTATGCACTTTTTTCCTGAACCACTCGTTTTTCTCGTTATTTTTGTTTGTTTGCAGAGGGCGCAGACCTCCGGTGACCGGCCGTCTTATCTGGGCATTTTTCTACCTTGGGTTGACAGGGTAAGCCGTTTTTCAAAACACTCGTTTGCTTCTTCATCAATTTCTTCTCAATAACTTCCTTCTGCATTAGAATTTTTGGCAACCAGCTACTGTTTCTCATTGGGCTTAGCTACACGAATCCATCTTATGCGGCAGCCACGCAGCCAGCTATCCCAGTCTTCACATTTGTCTTTGCTTCAATCATGGGGCAAGTCCTGCTTCGCAGTCAGAATTTCAATAGCTTCTTCCAAACAACATATCCTGATGCCCTTGCATTTGTTTGCTGCAGTGTGGAAAAACTTGATTTGCATACCAAAGAATCCCAGCTTAAGATTCTGGGCACTTGCGTGTGTATTTCCGGTGCAGCTGTGATGCTAATTTATAGAGGTCCAGCCTTGTTTGGCAATGGTTCGGACCTGGCATTCCATGGTGATATGATCGTAGGGAATCAAGCAGAGCATATTGCATGGTGGGCATCTGGTTTTTTGAAGCTTGGGCTAGAAAAACGGCACATTGGAGTTTTGTGCCTCATGGGGAACTGTTTATGTATGGCTGCTTTTCTTGCTCTACAGGTAATGGAAGGCCAAATGACTCGTTAAATAATACAAAGTAACACACTTTCTCATATAGTTTTGTACACTTCTCAGGCTCCTGTTCTGGAGAAGTATCCTGCAAGCTTGTCACTTACTGCATACACATATTTGTTTGGGGCTCTCTTGATGTTCATTTCTGGGATATTTACTAGTGATTCTGCAGACTGGGTGCTGACAAAATCAGAAGTGATTGCAATCTTATATGCTGTAAGTTCTCACTTGTTAAATGTATCTTACCTAATGTCAAGTTTAGCATCTTTCACTTTAGTTAGCACTCACTGTTGTAGAATCCATGACAAGTGTAACTTGTTCAATGATCAAATTGATCAGTAGGGGATCCAACTAGACAGCTAGATTTACTCATCCCTAGGTCAAAATAGTTGAACCAATAAGAGAACCAGCAACGAAAAATGCTCCATAAGAGGTCTCTTTGGTTATGTAAGTCCCTCGTGGATTTAGTAAGGCAGAAAAGCTGGTCTCTAGAAAATTGGAGAAATGTCATCCAATCCCATTTTATACATGTAGATGTGAGTGCAGGTAAAAGGTTGGTGAAACTTCTTCAAATTTTAGCTTATTTTGAAGTAATTGAATTGACACATTAGCCAAAAAAATTATGCTTGTAACACATAGTCAGTTGATTTCTCGACATGGGAGGATTGCCTCAAACATGTCTCAAAATTAAAGTGTTTATATACACTCATCTGTTTATAATTATGTGCAATTAAGCATGCAAGTGAATAAATTCATAAAACATGATAAAATATATTACTATATTTAATATGATTAAATGTATAAATTTATTTATTATTAAGAATTTGACAAAAAATTAATAATTAAACAAAGGATAGATCATTTTTTTTGTTAGAATCGAGCTTAAATTGATAACTAATGAATTAGATTGTTAATGTCTAAAGAGACTTGGAGAATTTAAACAAGAGCTTGCTTAGGATAAAAGTGAGGAATCTAATCTTGTGGACGAAATTGTATTTATGAGCTCCCTGTTGAGATCTCTAAGCAAGTATTGTTAAAGTTAAAACGAAATGGTGCAATCCTGCTTGCTTTGTGTTTGTTCGGCTTGCTTCGGCCTGTTTTGTCCTTGTTTGGTTTGTCAGGTTCAGCTTGCACTGGTTTGGCATGCCCAGGATTGGATCAGGGCATTCTTGACCCAATTTGGCATGGAACTGGCTCAGTTTGGGCTGGTTCGACACTCTCAGTGCCGTTTGAATCAAGGTCAACCATCCTGGTGCGATCAGCTCACAATTCTAGGGTTTACATGGGCAGCACATAGTGTTTTATTTGATTATAACAAATCTTAACTACTTCTAATGAATTTAGTTTAATAAATTTTTAGATTCTAATTAAATGATATGTTTGTTTATGAAAGAAATTAAAGAAATTGAGAAGCAAATGTCAGATCTCATAAAGATCATCTTACTTAGAATGACAAATCACCAAGATGTATATTTTGACATTAATTTTATTATTTTAATTTAGTTCTAGAATATTGAGTCTAATTAAATTTATTCCTTCAAGACAAAATTTAAATTTAATTTTTAATATCCTTTATCATCGTATCCAATATCATTAATTTTGACATCTTAAAAATTATTTGTTAAACATTCTCAAAATTTTGTTTTAGCAATTATTAATTTAAGTATATAAATTGAAAAATGCATCTACTTCTAAGTCACCTAAACTTATCATTAGCTAATGGAACCCGTTCATTGTTCATTAGAGTAATCCGGTCGGGGCATCACTCTCAAACCCATTTGGAATAATTTTGGATCAAAGCATTACTCTTTGAATCTGCATTTTATAATATGTTATTGACAGCATGGGTGGCTAAATCCCGAAAGAACCAGGAGACAACCAACCTCGAAATTAGACTGTCTTTAAATTACACAAGAATCCTTATAAGGAGAAAATAACATTGCCAAAACACAATTTGGGACTAAAACAAGTTTTCTTCTACCCAAATTCTTGAATTTTGGGTGATGCGAGCTGTCTAATCGCACGCTTCACGATTGAATGGTCACCTCATCTGATTTCTCAAAAGCACTAATTCCATAAATCATCCAATAGTGCAATTTCGAGATCGCATGGTCTGAATTTCATTCGCTTGTAAAGTTAAATCTTGCCGTCATCTTGCAATTTAGATCTAATGACCCAAATCAATTTAATATTTTTATAAATATAAGAATTTTTTAGTAAAATTGATTGATGAAACTTTTACAATAAGTTTGAAGAAAAATTCTCAAGTCACGACCTTAAAACAATTTATAGCTAGTGCTTATTGTCATCTCCTTACGCTGTGTCTTTCATCGAACTCTAAATTTTTTGTTCATTTTTCAATCAATTAAGCTCTCATTTTCTTATCTTCAAACTATTTAATTAAAATTAATTTTGCTTTGTTGAATATTTTGTCAAGCATAATAATTAGTTTGTATGAATTTTTATCTTGATTTTTCTACCCTCTTTTTGTCAATTCTATTTTGTTTTAAGACCATTGTAATCTATTTTTGTTTTCTTGTTGTGAAGGAAAGGTTTAGCTTATTTGTCTTTTGACGAAAGGCTTATATAGTTTTTGTTTATGCCTGGTTTTTGTCGATGATGGATATAAGTTTAATTTTAAGTCAAATCATCTAAAAATTGTTGGTATATATTTTAATTCTTATTAATTTTTTATTTTATGATCTCTTAAAATTTTATTATTAAAATAAAAATTAATATTTTTTTAAAAAATTAAATTTTTATTGTTAACAATTCACCCTCCTTGCTAAACCACTATTGCAAGGTAGATTTAGACTTTTATCAGGCATTAAATTGGAGCTTATAACACTAAAAATGCTTAATAGATTATTACATAATATAAAAAATATTATACACTAATCAGGATTGGATGACATGTGTGATATTTTAGAATTATTCAAAGATTGACATTCTAAACATGTAGCATGATTATTAAATTGAGTAGGTGACAACACGTTAAGTATAAACATAAAATTTTGCAAAATGATTTTTATTACATCCAATTTTACACATAAAATAGAGAATTTAAGATGAACTCTATATGAAGTACTTTAATAAAAAAAAGCTATTCTAACTTTAAATTATTTTTTAGAAAATAAAAGTTACTGAAAGAACACACATTTTGTTGATAATGTCTTGTAACGCTGGCATTGGTGTTTGGAGCACCAAAGGGGTAAAAAGACGACATGGTGGTGATTTAGGTTATAGGGAAACTTGGGGGTGTCGTGGAAGTGAGAATTTGTTTAGTTATTAGCTTTTTCTGTGGGTCTCTTACCTTCGATCATGCTCTTATAAAGGATTTAATTGACGACTCTCTCAATATGAGGTCTCTCACCTTTAAACCTTATCTCTCACAAGGGAAGTTGGTATCTCTTCAGTTGGGATTAGGCACACACATTTTGTTGACAATGGTAAAAGTACATGAACAATAGAAATTTTATTTAATAATTTTTTTCTTAAAACTTGGTAAACATTCCTATTTATAGAGACATCAAAAGTTCATCAATATTTTTTTTTAAAAAAAATGAAAAAATTAAAAATAAAAAATTAATTGAATTAAGTAGTTCCCAAACTTGCTTGTGCATTTTGGGTGATTATAACGATGAGCTGCAAAATGGTAGGGCGTAGCGGAGCTGTCGGTCCAAATTTTTGGTAGACATGGGTTGGGTGGAACAGAATGACTTGACGGGAATGGAGAGTTGGTGTGGTTCCTTGTGGGTTATCACAGGTAACGGGTTAGTGCAGGTCGAGCATGGGTCAAACAGTGTTCCCAAGTCAATTTAGGTCAAGCGAGTGGTGGCAGCAACAAATGGTGGCGGTCAACGACGGATGGTGGTAGGCGAGGAAATAAATAAAAAATTCATTTTCAAGCAATTTGCAACAAGATGCTCCTGTGTCATTTTCCTTAGATGAGAGAGAACTTGGCTTGGTGGTATCGAGGTGATGGGTACATTTGTGTCTAATAGGTGTGGTATGATATGGTGTAGGCAATCATAGGTAAGTCAGGAGTACTCAATCGGAGGCTTGTCTTTCCAATGAACTAAAATTGTTTAAGTTTACAATCTTTGGTTAGAATTGTCTCATGACTTAAAATTTCTTCCATATTATTTTTACTTACTCTCAAAGCTAATGTAGTGGTAAGAAAGGGTTAATTCAACATGAGAATCAAACTCAAATGACTAGGTATTTGATGTGGTGTCCTATAAAAGACTAAATTCTTGGTATTAAAGATTGTACTAATCCCATACCCTTCTGATAAATTCAACATATGTTTTAAAACATATTAAACTTGACATGCTTTGTTCTCAAGCTTTTTATCTACAGCTTAAGGATGCAAGTGGTGTCAATAATTTCTTTTTAATATACAAATACATTTCTTGACATGTTATTTAGAAAATATTTTGTTTAATGTTATTATTATGTGATAATATTATTTAAAATTTTTGATATCACTAAATAATATTATTAAAATTTATAATTTTGTTACCAAAAAAATTAAATATTCTTTAAAGTTGGACAATATATAGATGTTGAACATCTTGATATTAATGATAAGCATAAAAAACTTCAAATCAATTTGAGAGATCATGATTCAAGTAGAAAAGCTTACAACCAATTTGGTTGTCAAACATCAAAAAGCCTAAGTTGTTTACCCTACAATAGAGGCGCACCCAAATTGTTCAAACACAAGAGCCCTAGCCAATCATGAATTAGTCACAAAGATAAGCCAAATCAACTTAATTGAATTTTAATTAGGCCACTTACCATATGGTAGAACTAACACTTGTACTAACACTTTTACTCATCCAGGGGATTCTTTCATCAGCTCTCAGCTATGGCCTCATAACATGGTCCAATAAAATACTCGGACCAGCATTAGTTGCTCTATACAATCCTCTTCAACCATTAATGTCTTCTTTGTTGGCAGCAATGTTTCTTGGAAGTTCCATCTTTCTGGGAAGGTTACACTCAAAACCCTAACTTTTATGGGTCTTAACTATACTTCAATGTTTCCATTAGAAGATGACCTATTTTATCATACGATTTCAGTGTTATTGGGGGATTTCTCATAATCTGTGGCTTGTATCTGGTCACCTGGGCTCGTCACAGGGAGGATCAATTATCCAGGCAAATGTCTTCTACAGACCTGTTGGCTGAGCCCCTGCTTTAATATGGCTTATCACCTAAAGGTAAGGAAAACTAATCAAGGTTGAAGCTGAGCTTTTAATGTATGATATGCTATGCAAAGGTTACAACCTTCTTATGTGAAAAATAATCATACTTGTATAAATATAAACAATTCTAAAACGGACCAATAAATTGATGTGACAAAGATCAACCAACCCTTTTATCCAGTACTAAGCAAAAGGCCAAAAAAAGAAAAAAAATGTCTAACTTATAAATAAAGTTGATTGGGAAAGAAGATTTGTTAAAAGATAACATCAAAATTAATAAGAAGAATAGCACATATTCTGCAGTGAAGTATAAAAGCCTGAAAGCTACCATCCTCTACATCAAAGATAGTACCTCATAGAAACAATGAAAGAAAATGTGAGGCAAAGGCTAATAGATTTCGCCATCCTCCCCAAGCTCGCCATCTTCGAGTTCTTCGTGGGCACCATTTCTGCGAGATATGTCTCGGTCTTTCTTATGCCTCTTGTAAAGCTGTTCGCTATCTGAATCAGTACCATACCCTTGCTGCAAAGGTGAGATTAAATCAAAGTTGTATGAAGAGGGAATTGCTGAGCTTTTTTTATTTACTCTGAGATGTATTAACCTTTCTAGATTTCTTCTTTTCAAGGCTATGCCTTCTTGACTTCTTATGTTCTTTCTCATCTCTGTCGGAGCTTATATCATCTGCAGCATTGTGGTGATGTTTTCTGTATTTCCTATCCTTGTACTTGTCCCTTTTGGCATCCTTGTTTCCATGGATAATAGAGGTATCGATATTTTCACCTTCTTCTTCCTTCCTGGATCTTTCCTTCCCTTTCTCTTTTTCACGCTTCTTTTCTTTTTCCTTTCTCTCTTTCTCCTTTCTTTTCTCCTTCTCTTCTCTTTCCCACTCTTTCTTTGCCTGTCAACAATAGACAACCTCCATCAAAAACATTCTAACTCTCGTTTAGAAATACAAGACAAAAAAATAGTAGCATTAAAACTTCATCATCATCATCATCATCATCACCATCTAAGTGTTGTTATGCCATCAAATAAAATGAAGGCAGGAAGGCAAGCAAGATTGAGCAATGTAGAAGTAGAGAAGCCATTGAGTTTGAAGCAAAGATATATTGCACCAAAAATGCTACAGACGTTCACAGCTAAACTTGGATATTAATTGTTTGTGCTAAACTTATGCTACAGTAAGAGATTATAAGCACCTCTCAAGTTTCTCATTAACAAGAACAACTTGTAGACAGAAGAATTCAATGGAAAGATCAGCTTTGATACCATTGAGTCGTCAAAACATTCGTCCAGAGACGAATAAAGCAGAACCATAGATTACAATAACTAGATATTTAGAAGCCTTTGGTACTTATGCCCATATCGACGAAGACAATTTGCTACCTTTTTTTAGTCCATTAAAACAAATTTATCATGACCAAAGGGTAGAAATCATCACTTTACTTTGAGACACATTCATTTCAAATAAAGGGCATCTAACCAACCATAAGTATGACTTCATTCAATGAAAAGAACATGAAACCAAGAAAGAAAAAGGTAATTATTGATTACCTTCTCTTCATCTCTTTTCCGCTCTTTTTCTTTAGCCCTTTCTAGCAAAATTGCAATATAATCCTCAAAAATATCCCTTGCAAAGCTCTCATCTCCAATAGACCTGCAAACACATCAGATGGTATAAAGCGAAATTTCGGTAGATAAGTATATGCAAAACTAGAATTAGAAATTGGTTGCAAGGGAAAACACTGCTTGAAGGCAATACAATAAGATGTTTTTGCATATGCTGTAATGATAACAATGATAAATAAGTTACCTATATTCTTGACTGTCTTCAAAAAGTGATTTGTATTCCTCCCATTTTGAAGATGCATTTATATCCTAAGAAAACAAATAAGGAATAAAATACTTAGAAAACAATGTTTCATCATATTCATTTGGACTGAAAAGCTTAAAACCAGTAGATTCATACCTTGATAGAATAAAGCATATCTGCAAAATTATCAGCAAGACGTTGGCGCTTTTTAGCTTCCTTCTCTTCCTTCTCTTTTTGCCTTCCAATAAGTTCATCAAAGATGAACTTCAATGATGCACAAACAAAAAACAAACATACAAATATTAAAAAAAGTTAAAAAAAATCTTCCAGCTAATAAAGACAACCTTCTACCCTTTCAGTTTCCATTAGGAATTCTTACACAAGAAAAAAACGTTAAGGAAATTTTATTTAAAGGTTTAAGCAACTTCAAATTCAATAAAATGGGGCCTCCAAACATCACATTGAAAATTGAAGGCTCTCTGCGACATCATTGGATCACTAAACATGCAATATTTAGGAAAAGAGAACTGTTCCAGGAATCTAACAGTACAATTGCACACCTAAAAGCCATATACACCAGAATAAGAGATTAAGGTAACAGTTATCAACACCATTAACAGATTCACAAACAAGAACAACATATTAGACAGCAGTTCTTCAAAAAGGAAAATAAAAATAGAGCATCCTTACAAGCACCGACATATGTAGTGCGGCATAAAAGGACCTAGCAGGCCAAGAACAAAAGAAATGCATGTACAACCTTACACAAATAAAAAGAGAACCATTCAAAGTTGCACACCACCACTCACAAAAGATTGGGCATGCCAAGAAACATGAGAAATGCATACACACACATACACACACAACCTTAAACAAATAGAGGATCACACATAATTGCATACAAACACTCCATGAAAAAAATAAAATAAGATAAGAAAAAGAAGACTACACAAAAATACGTAAAACACCCCTAATGGAATTAAGATACACATATACACAAGCACATACAAAGAACACTATGCCCACCTTGCACAAAAGCATGTGCACACAAACCCCTAAAACAAAGGAAAGGAGAACCATGGACCATGCACACAACCTCCCTCCCGCTCCATCCAATGTGGTCTTCCCTATTACATGAAAATAACAGAAATGCAAAAACACGAGCACATGGGTGAATGCATGCAAGACAAGCACACAAACCAGATTGTAAGTAGTGTAAATTCAATGAATCAGACAAACTTACTGCAAAAAAAAAAAAAAAAAAAAAAACAATGATAAACAAAATACCTTAATCCTAGTTAATGGATCTGCTGCATGAATCATTTTCTCCATTGTGTGTAATCAAATAAAAAAGTATTAATTCCTTGCAGTCACTTAAAAATATCTATTTTGATGTTCATTGTCTATTTAACATAGGGTATTCCAATAATTCTACTCTTCATACTTGAGCAATTACAGGTGCAGGCATTATATTATTGAGACACCTAAGGTGCTTTCTTTGAGCCCATCTTTAATTGCTGCTATTCCAAACCTCTCACAAATGCCCTCAACTTTAATCCGTATCCTTGTGTATAAACACGCAACCACTTCATATATCACCTGATTAATACTTATTCAAGTTATTTTCCTGCTTGAGATTTGCAGAATAAAATTATGCATCATAAAATAGTGCTAGTCTAAACACATAGTTCTACAAAATTTTATGATTATACACCATTTAAATCCTGTAAATGACATAAACATCTAGTTATCAGACATTTTGTAGCCTAGATCTCGGACTGTAAGTTCTCCACGTTACTTGATCAACAAAATTCATCTCCATGCCATTAAAACTTCTTCAATGGCTAAAAACATACTTGATATATTAACATTAGCTTTCAAGGAAGAACAGCATCATCATGATTATCATGAATATGATTACTACGGAAATCTGTAAGCAAATTGATACAATCTTAAAATTAAATTTCGATGTAACCCAGCTACGGAAATTCCTAACACAAAACCAAGCTGTTTATGAGATATAATACCATTACATCATGATTATGCTCGGACATGTCCGACAGATTCAGCGTGTGCATAATCAACTCACAATTAAATATTCCCCTTACACTAGCATTTTTAATATACTCTACTTCCATTTGCCTGGAAACTAATTTCCGATTTTTAAGTAATAAGTTTCAATTGGCAACAGGGCTTGCACTATAAGTAAGATGAACAGCTAAAGAAGACAATTAAAACATATGAGCTAGTTTATGGATATCTGGGTATATCATGGCATGGTCTAGCTCACTTCACTAAGTTCAATTTGTGGTCTTCCATTTTTTGATGCTTCCATCATGTGACTTTTACACCAACTAAAAGTCGTTATAGAAGAGACTTATTAGGCTAATAATGTGCTTTGCAGAAGCAGCCTAATACAAGTGTCATATCTCTCAAACACAAACATGTAGCAACTATGTAAAATACGTGCTAAATACCTTTTTAGTGCACCTCCATTTGGGTAGTGATGGTCAGGAGGAGATATGGAAAAAGAGAATACCTTTAAGTTCATCTCACTTATTCCTTTCAGATTATCATTCTCAGCAATTGAAGCCTTCAGCTTATCAAATGTCCATCCTGATGTCAAAAGAATCTGCACAATTTAAAGATTGTCATCATTAGGAACTAATCAAGCCGTATCAGACTTGGGTAAACCTAATTATGCCATATAGTTACCTTTCCAGTTTTTATTGCTTCTTTAATAAGTGCTTTATCATCATTAAACTGCCAAAAGAGTGAAAACGTTGAGTGGGAAGGTTACAAATTTTTTTCAAATGCAGATTTGATATATAAACAGCTGAATAAACTAATAATATGCTAAAATAGAATTTGTAAGGTAAATAAACGATTAAGCAACAAAATTCATTCAATAATACTACATAGCTGGAACAATAGTCATCTATGTGCCGACTAATTAATATTTACAACAAAAGAAGGTAAACATGCAATCAGAAAGCATGCATCAAAGGAAATTTAAGTTCCAAGTAAACAATTACCACGCAAAAAACATTTTGGAATCCCATGATATGCATTAAGATAATTTGCTTAAGAAAGATTTTGGAATCCCATGCAGGCACCAAGATAAAAATAATATAAGGGAGAAAAAAGGACAGAAAAGTAAACTTTTTAATAGCAGGATTTAATTGATGTTTAATAAAGCAGCAATTTCTGATCTATAGCTAACTACAATACAACAGCCTTTTTCGCAAGCTCATACTTCATTCAGCATTACCAACTGGATCCCACTACAACATCACAAGGAACACCTATTTGTAGTGCAGCAATGATTGAAAGTTAATTAACAAATATAAATTTGCTAATAAATCTAAGACAGCTGGAAAAAAGACAGCAAGATACATTGTCATATGTAACTAGATAGACGCCGAGTAATAGAAATAGAGACAAAGTGTGGAAGGTTTTTTACATGAAAAATGCTCAAAACAAGAAAAAATCATGACCAGTAAAGAAGAGAACCCATTCACTACAAACAAGGAATTGTAATTGGGCCTCACAGGATGGAAGAACCTTGAACCTTTAAAGGAGGTAGGTTTCAAGTTTAGTTGAAGGAAATGAGATGGCCGTGGTTAGGACTAATCTG
The DNA here is from genome assembly GCA_023846275.1 of Vanilla planifolia. Lineage (NCBI taxonomy): Eukaryota > Viridiplantae > Streptophyta > Magnoliopsida > Asparagales > Orchidaceae > Vanilla > Vanilla planifolia. The sequence goes on from CM043870.1 coordinate 3,172,659, forward strand.
AAAAGGCTCTTAAAGAAATGATGGGAACAAATTCGTTTTTACGGTACCTACAGTACTTGGCATTAGTAGAAGATGGGCTCAAACTAGTCTATGGATGTCAAGGCAAAATTTCTGCATCTCATGTCCTTCCTTTTCAAGGACAGACCATTTTTGCTGGATTGGATTCCTTGAGCATGAACTGTAGAACCAAGTGACCCAATGGTCATCAATTCTGACTCAAATTGCAAGTGATTCAATACATAATCAGCAGAAAAATGCATCTTCATAGTTGCCTACAAAGCTTCGCCCATTCACCATTTAGGGAAATGTGCATCACAATCTAACTATCCATCTGACTTGATAAACATCTCGATTTTGAATTCTTAATTTACCCTTACGTTGCTGTGCACAAGATCCTTGTGTAAAGGTTAGTCCTTCTCAACTCTATTTAGGTGATGACTTTGGTTTCACATTCAGCAGTTGGCAATGGGATTTTGTGCTAGTTTCCTTCTCCCTTGCTTGATTTTTTTAATTCTACAGTCCTTTTCGTAGTTATGGTTACAATCAACGAGCAACTAAGTCAGAAGCTAGCATACAAAAGTGTCATTCAAGAGAGCCCAAGCATCCATCACTGTCGAGGCAGGGCCTCTAACCACGGCTACTAGCCCTCTTTAATCACCTGCTTTTGAAAAGGAGGTACACTCAATTGCCTCAAATCGTATTATCAACAGTACTTCTAAAGTAAGTGATGACAAGAATGGGAGTCCTCAATTAGATTGGAAGGAGAAAATAATAAACGAGACCTTCGATTAAAAGTTTGACTTCCTCATGGAGACACACCACCAAGAGATCCCAATCCTTAGAGCTAACAACTTTATCTACATAAATAGGAAGACCTTTGACTTTAGCAGATGTTGGCTCAATGTGATCTACCACATAAAGGGAATATTCAATTGAGTGAGGAACATGTTTTTTTGATTCCATCACTTGATCTGGCATCTTTGCATGATAAGCCTCACATTGTCTAAGTTTCGGGACAACTAGAGACGAACTTGACTTCCATTCATGACATCCAATGTGACGTCATAAAGCACAGTAAAGTGTTGAGAGCCTAAAGTGTGTCAAAAGGCTTGAGATGTCCTTATTAAAGAGATTGACAAGCACTGCAAATGGGCAAAACAACATTACTCGAACAACAATGCCCTAAGCTCAAACCTTTAGGATGATTTAAACAAGCCACCTTTACATACATACAGAAGTCTTGACAAAAAGCATATTAGATTAAGTTATTAGGTAAGATGTAACAATATAAGAAAAAGTCAAGGCAATCTTTATCGAGGTGGCGGGATCGTCCACACTGCTCGAGTCTCAACTGACTTATAACACCATTAATGAGGGCCTCTTGGTGAACCTCTTTGATGTTGAACTAATGCAACATTCCATGGCATAGACGTTGTCATGTGTCATTGTATGAAACTACAACTGTCATGATGCAAAGAGGATTGGGATGCACTAAAGGACCAATCCTAATTTTTGTTTAAGAGGAACACAACAAAAAGTTAAATACCAAAATTTACCTCATTGAAATAATGTTTTTTTATTGAGAAGTAATCTCAATTATGCGATTAAAACATAAGAGCAAAAAAATAGAATCAAGCAACATCTTTGTGCTGCATGCCTTTTGAATATCGAGTTTTTTAAATGGTAAAATATTTTCAATTATGCAAGAACTCCACAAAAACTTAATGTTAAAATTGATGAATTTAACTCCATGACGATGATGTATAAATGATAGAAATTAACTTGTTCCAAAGATAGCTTATAATGAATTATGCATAGATTGGCAAAAACCCACCACAAAAAGATAGGATTTTTTTTTAAAATAATAATGTACCAGTTACAAAAATCAAGCTATTTTGAAGGTAGCAAATGGATGATTTTGTTGATATTCCAAAGACAATCATATTAATTGAAAAAAATTAGCTTGCCAATTGTGTTATATATATAGGTAATGAAAACTTGACTTTTTTCTGTAGCTAAAGGGGGGGCATTCTAGACGATTAGTTGTGGCAATAAGCATCTTCAACTTCTCCCCTTCTTTTAAATTAATGTTTGCTTTTTTTCATGCAGCAATGTTGATGCACTATAAGTTCCTTCATCAACGATCAATCAAACTTCAACTTTTTTTTACTTCAAAAGACTTCTCTCAATGACACTCAATAGCCTAACCTGAAAAATAATAACAAGAAAACACCTCTTGTGCTTTAAGGACCAAGATTGGTAAGATAGAAGTTTAGAAATTTTAAACTAGGTGGTCAACACACGTGGTGACATGGAATGCCCCTTAAAGGAATGCTGAGTATAGCAAAGGTGAGCAAATTCAATGCAATGACTAAGGCTACATCAACATATGCACTTATTACTTCAAAACTACTACATCAAATTACTTTAAAACTATCTCAATCATAGGTTGTATCTGGATCGAGTAAATATATTTCTCTTGCGGCCATGCATACTATCTATGACCATTGGTGGGGAACAAGACATGGCAATTTGAGTATAAGTGTTCCTTTACCCAAGCAATGCAAACTCTTATCATTATTCTCTCTTATGTTTCCTAATTTCTCAGAGTTCTTACATCCTCTGTTTCAATACCACTCATTGTCATGTGCACCCATTCCTCTGAATAAAAGGGTATTAAGAAATTTAAGAATAGCTGTCTTTCACAAGTCAACAATCAAACACACCAAGCTTCAAAATGATGCTAAAGATTTCAACCTGCAACGTAAGATTGAGGTGGTCTTTCTTGGGCTTGAAGATCCCTCAAATATTATTTCAAAAAAGGTATTTTGTATTCTCACATAGTTTCAACTATGAAATTTACCTTCCATTTAAAGATATCTTTTATGAGGCAATGAACCATCACGAGTTCATCTTATTCAGCTAGGACTGAAACTTGTAGCAACCATCTTTTGCATTGCAAGTGTTGGCCCTAAGCGACTACCTTTCTTCAGAAGTTCAGATACATGTATGTTATGAAAGAATGATTGAGCGTATTTTCCATGTATGCTTAGGAAATAAATTGTTCAAGCTCCTCTTAGTTTTTGACTGAAAAAACAAGTGCGTGTTCCTCAAAGGTCTACAAATCTTGTGGCTGATGGATGAAAAAGCTAATTAACAAGACATCCCTGCCCTGGCAAGCATCAAGAAAGGCCAAACAAGATTCAGCAAGGATTATGAACTACTTTCATTGACAGACTTGTGTGATCATATCAATATGACAATAAAATATAGAGATTGTATTTGAGTTTGAAATCCAAAGACCAAAAGCAGAAAAGTTCATAAGAGCTTACTTTGGAGGGAGAATACGATAATGGAGAGAGACGTCAAAATGTAGCCATCTTAGTTCTCATCAAATGCATGACCCTTTCACAAGAAGGTGGCCATGGCTCCTTTTTGACATACATTTTGTATAGATCGACTCAAAAGTAGATTTAGTGAGGGGAGATTACGGGGTTTGACGAAGCCATCCTGAAGTTGACGCATGAAGCTATTGCAACACCACCAAAGGAGAAGAGAAGAACCCAAAATCGAGGTCACTACCTAAGGAACAAGGTGCAAACAGATCTAGAAGAGGTTTTTCCCATGCTTACTACCCCAATTGATGGCGACATTTCCACCAAATTGATTCGACACTTGCTTGCCTCTAATGTGCACATTGCAAAGGCTGGTGGAACGATCACACGTTTGCAATCAGGCAAGCTAACAAACTAGGGAGAGAAGGAAGATATTGTGGATATCTTGTGCATTCAATGGAAATTCGGCTTGATGTCCCCCATCAAACCATCAAGATAGAGATGTAACTCGTTTTGTCATTTGACCCACACATTGAAGCCAATTTCCTCCAATTATTCAATATTCAAACTCTTCAACTTTCCTAAAGTAGTGGTGTAGCTTCTAAATGGGACAACAAAGGACGGTCTTACATGCTACAGCTAGCATGAGCCAAAGCTTAGGGCTCCTTCACAATCTCGATAAACAAGTACAATTAAAGCAGGATTGATCTGTGCTCGATCTCCCATTTCAACTTGAAGCTAAAGAAGACTGAAATAAAGGTTGCTAGCTAGTAGAAAAGTCTTTGTCAAGTCAAGAAGCAGTAACATACTGGTATGAAAGTGTTTCAAAACATCCAAAAGGAGTTTGACAAGTCAAAGTAGGCCGAAGAATTGAAGTTTTCACAAGCGCTAACCAGGTTCAATAAAAAACCTTTACTTTTGAGAGCTTTTGGGGATGCCTCTGCAAGTTTTGTTACCAAACTTTTGAATGATGCGATTGGAGGGCAATGTGGCACAATCTTTGAGGACCAAGCGATAAGTATTATTAACACAATATACTCCAATAAAAGATTACATTAAGAGTGACACCTTAGAGGCCAATATGATGGTTGATGAGAATTCAAATACCCCTGAGGTAACAAATAACTCGAGGGCGATCACAATGATTTGTCACTTGTAAATTTTGTATCATTTTTTGTGAATGTTGATGAAATATTTTCTTTTTATTATTGTTTCCCTCCCTTTGTCCCATTCTGTGTTTGAAAATGGTGAATGTGACATTAGTGTGGTCATAATAGGTTACTGACAAGAAAAGGGCCAATGTAGAATAACACTAGTCTATTAGATCAAGGCTTGAGGAGCATCAATAAGTCGAGAGAAGATATCAAGTGATAGATTTTGAACAAGACCTTTTTTGAGTACCAAGACATGGTCCCAACAAAAAACTTTGTTATGAAACGAAGATCCTCCACAAGTCTACATAGGGAAAACTACAATGTCGCAATTTTTGCAATTGTTGTAAATTGTGTATTTAAATTTAAGAACATATGCAAGGATGTATAATTAATAAGCATATTTTGATATCATTCAATTGTTGCCTTAAAAAATTGAGACATCATAATAAAATATTAATATTTTAGCTATGAGATAAATTGTTGCAAGCAATTTGAAGTGCATATGTGAGCATGTGCTAGGATAAAACGCATTGGGAGAGTGGTAATGGTCATTGTTGCATAAGTTTTAGAACTTTCTTTGATTTTAATTGATTTTTAAAGTAATTGAAATAGAAAAAAAATCACTTTTTTATTATTTGCCAAGGGTTATTAACAATAGTATTTTCTCTTTACCTTTATCGTAGGAGCTAAGAAACATTAGCAATCCCTAGCTCAAGAAGGATTGTGAATGTGGCTTTCCATAGAACATAGGAAAACATGAATTAAGGGGAGCTAGAAGGATAAAAAGGGGATCATGGCTGCAGTATGATTTCCAAAAGCAAGGGGATTAAGAAATCAAATTTTGAGGGGTGAGCAAGGTGTAGAAGCCTGGAGGAACCTTGCGTAGGTTTGTTCCTCTCTAGGTCTTCAATTGTCGCCACAAGTAATGCTTAGCAAAGCTCCCGATATCTCATCTATTTGGTTTTCCCTGTCATGGACAAAAAAAACACTTTTATTTCTTTCCTTTATTCTTCCACTCACTGCAAGGCCTTCCCACCACTGCAAACTGAGGTTAGTAAAGGTATAAGAGCAACCAATCTAAAACAAAAGGGAGAGGCAGAAGTTGGGGTTTTTGCTAGACTGGGAAGGTGAAAAGTCCAACAGATGTAAGCTTTAGTATCTGTCAAAATTAAGAAAATATTTAAGTATTGATGCTTTAAGAAATTTTAATATGGAAAGGCTGCTGCTATCCTCTCAGCAAGTAAGGAGAAGTGAGAGTTGCCAGAACCAAGAAATCTTTGTCGCTTAAATTGCTGAAGCAAGAGCAAAGGGAGTAATTGCTACTGTAGTTTGAAATCTATGAAATAAAGAAGAGAGTAGTGTGAGAAGCTGTGAGAAAACAATTTGGAAGTGGTTCAAACTGTTGTAAGCATTAAGACAATCAGTAAGGTCAACTTTTAAATGAAATTCTTTATTATTACTATGTACATTGTTTAGAATTTTAAAAATTGTTTAGAATAATTTGGAATACTAAAATGATAAATCTTGATGAATTATGAATGAATTTCTTTATAGGAAATAAAAGGCAAGAAAAAAAGAATAGAATTGAAGAGATCCTCAAAAACTCACATAGATAAAACAAAATAAATTATATATAAACAGATATTATTTAAACAATATAGCATAACATACATAAATTTTATGCTTGTTTTGATGGTAAATTAGAATGCAGTTGGCATGATATGATTTGACAATTACTATAAGCTTAAAAACTGTGTGTATGCATATTATTTATCAATAAAACCATCAAATTATAATAAAAGAGAGGAATAGTGAATAATAAAATGAAAAGTGAATGTGATAGTTGGCCTAGTTAAATTACATGATATAGAAAAAGAGAATTAAAAGAAAAAAGTTTCTAGATCTTATCTCATGATGTTGGGCATAACAAACCCTAGTTTTATATTAGGCCATTACAAATAGCATCAAAGATCATCTCTACTACCATAAACACTTTGTGCAGATTGATATACAGAGACGAAATGATTGTGTTATGTTTAGATACTAATAGTATTTTATTCATGGCTGATGTACTAAGGATATAATATGATTATTACTAGCCAACTATGACATGCCTTTGACCAGACAATGGTTTAGAGATGATATCATGAGATACCATCTAGTAATGAGATAACATACAATGATGATATAAGATATGATAAAAAATATAAGATAATAGCCATATGAGAAAATCTAAATCCTATTAAAAAAAATACTGAAAAAAATAAATGAATAAATAAGATATATGATACATAAATAAAAAATATAATATATATATATGTGTGTGTGTGTGTGTGTGTGTGTATGTACATATTTATGTTATTGAATATATTATTAATTATTATTTATGACTCATTTTATGAGTATTTCAAAGATGTCATGTTCATATTTATGTTTATTCTTATCTTTTGTTATTATTCATTTGCTCATATTATGTTAATTGATACATATAAAATTCACCTATTGCTTTTTATATATCTCACTTCCTTAAATTACGAGTCATGACACAAATTCACAGAAAATGGGTGCTTGGAGTGGGATGTCAGTTGATTATGACTGTGATATTTTATCTATTGCATCTTATATATCTCACTTCCTTAATTACATTACGAGTCAAGACACAAATTCACAGAGAATGGGTGCTTGGAGTGGGATGACAGCTGATTATGACTATGATATTATATCTATTACTGTTCTATACTTGACAAGTTAATACTCATTTTTTTGCTTAAACAAATATGCATGTATTATGTTTTTGTTGTAGTTTGTTCCAACAAATACGGATTAATTATAGTTTAAATTCATTTTTTTGTCAACCTCATCTGTTATAGTATCGGTGTCCTAAAAAATGTTATTATCTTATTTTACTTGAGTATTAGTATAATGTATAAAGGTTTGACAAAAGAATGAGCAAGATGCTCAAAGAACGCATAAAACAGGTAAGTCTTTAAGCATTATCATAGATCAAGGGCGAGCCAACTTATAGATTTCTTAATCATCCAAAATCAAGAGATCAATTGAATGAGTGTAAATGAACCAAGGCTTATCCAAAACCAAGAGCAAGACAAGGAATAAGAATGCTCAGCTAATTAGAGGCATTTGTGGGAGTAATCAACCAAAGCTTATGGAAGTTCTAATAAGGCTTTTAAGCAACCTTTTAAAAGTCAATTGGCAATCCTTCAATGGATGTCACGAGGGATCATCTGGAAGCATGTAAAGTGCCAGCAAAGTGAGTTACTATAACCAAACATTAGGCTTAGAAATTCAATGATAATCTAAATGAACAAAAACTGCAAAGCTCTTAGAAGAAACCTCTTCCCCACCCATTGGGAGACAAACGCAAAGAGATGCCTTTTGATGGCCCTCGATAATATGGCTTGGAACACTATAGTGCTTAAGTAGTTGAGGCTTATGGTGACATGGAATGGTCATGGATTGCAAGAATGCTTGTGGCTACTAAGGGCTTGAGTTCTCGGGTCACTAGGGCATACACCACCCAAAGCTTACTTAAGCTTAAAATGCTAAGGTATAAGAAGATTTTGGAGGAGCATTCAAACACTCAAGGATTCTAATTGCTCCACATGATAAAATAAACGAAGAACAAATGATTAAAAGAACTTTAAACTAGCTACCTTAACTCCAAAGAAAGTCAATTGGTGATCCATTGATGCACCTCCCCAAATATCAAAATTAAAACTAAACAAAAGATGTAATCACTAAGGACCAACTATCAATCAGTACAAAATTTAAACTAAACAAAAGATGTTGTCAATAAGGACCAACTATCGATCAATCCTTGACAAGTACCATGTGAGGGTACCAATGCAGCAAGATACAAGCTAGAAATCGAGCCTAGAAGTGCTAAGGTAGATTGATTTGTTGATGTTTTTAACAAGTTAAGCAAACAATGACGAGAGATCTATTAACAAACTCTCTCCTATATTAGGCCATGACTCTTAGTTAAGGGAAGAAAGGAACATGAGAGAGCCCTCTACCCAAAGCTCAAAGCACAAGGCCTAAAACAACATTCTAAATTATTTTAGACTTAAATAACAAGGATTATGCTTCTTAACAATAAGTTAGGTAAGGCTTGATGCTTAAGACAATGTGGACATGATGAGGTTTCATGTTTTCTTTGAACACAAGTTTACTATGCTAAAACTTACAAGATGAATTCTTAAAGTTCTAGAAAATGTGAAATGATAGCATGTGACAGTTGTAATAGTTGTGAGGTATTCTTCACATAAAAATAAAATAGGAACAAAATATCAACCAAATTAAGCAAAATAAAAATACTCCCAACAAAACAAGTTTTTTCTTGTCAAATCTATGCAAAAAATAAACTCTCCACTAAGTATGAGAATGTGTAAAGCAACAAACTCAAGCTAAACTATAAAGTTTCGAGTTCAAATTATAGCATGAATACTAATCAAACAACAAATGAAACTACAAAATCTTTTGGACAATGAAGTAACCACAAAGATGTGCTTTTGATTAAAGCCACACAAAAGACCATGATCCTAAGGGAATTACACACCAAACTTAGGTTGTGTAAACCATTACAATGGATGGAACTCAAATCATAAAAAAAAGTCCCAATTATCTGCAATGACAACTTAATTATATAGTGGGAGGAGTCTCAAAGAGTAATCCAAACCTTTAAAAAAGCTTGCAATAGTCGAGGATGAGTCGCCAAACTGCCTAGTCTAATTTGTTTAATTTACAGTAAGCAGCAGTTGTACTATCCAAGATGATAATGGACATAAAACATACTTACATCGTCGTCATTAAATGCAATGGGATCTCCTGAGTTTTGCAACGTAAGGGGACCCAATACTAGATGAGAGAAAAGAAACACATTCTAAAATTTGTTTAACCAAGGAAGATCTTATTTTTGGGCAAAGCCATCAAAATATTAAATTATAATTATAACTTGGAGAGGAAAAAAGGAAACATAGGACAAGATGTAGGTTTAACTATATATAGACATATGTGCTCAACCTCCTGTCGTATTCATGATGAAAATTCAAAACACGTAACATTATTACTCCAAACAAATGAATTGGGCCCAAGGCAAATTAAAAGATTATAACAACTGGTCAAAACATCAACGTGATTTAAGGATTAAGTTGTTGAAAGAAAAAAATTTTGAAAGGGCATTAAACCCAAAAGAATAATTGCCTAGCCATAGATTTAGAATAAACTGGCTTGGCTAACCAAATTTGGCTCTTGCTGACAATCTTATGTTACTTCTTCAACAATATTATAACCATGTTGTTTTTGGCCACACCACAATACGTTCAACCTTATTTCTTCCCTTCTAAGTGGACAAAATAATTGCAACCACCTTCAATGGTAGGTTTCCAAGGAGCACAACCAATCCCAACCCACACAATGTGATGACCCTTCTCACCACGTCACTATTTTCTTAAAAAATAAACTCTATTCCCTTAAGGTTGTTATTTTCTCCAAACTTCAGATTTTAAATGAACAAAACCTCCCATGTATTTTGCTCATTTTCCAATATACAATTATATCAATACAATATACAAAAACTTCAACATTCCACACAATTATATATCGCAACTAAATAAACCACAACTACTCATATAGATTCATAACTATATTTAATAGCTCAACAATTACTTCTTAACAATTACATCCAAATTACCAATAACAAATACAACATTGGATACATCATACAATACAATTTTTTTAATACAAAACCTTTCAAATTTAATTTTTTTTAAAACAATTCTTATATGTGTATTCCTTACATTTTAGTTTCAATGCATAAAATAAAAAGCTAAGCCAACTATCACAAGCTAAGTCAAGCATCTAATAATAAATATGTATATTTGTGTGTATGGTCTTGTTTTTATTTTTTTCTTGATGCAATCTTGTTTATCAGCGTCACTTTACAATAGTTTTGTTGTTACTCCCACTCTCTCGATGTAGTTAGTCAATATCCTTTTTGCACTTAGTTACAATGAAAAGCTCATTTATTAATTACTCATCATATTTTTATGGACAATAAGCTCAGTCTTTTGATATTTTCAATGGTCATCTATTTGCAACAAATCTAAATCATGACACTAACCATTAGCCACCTCAAGCTAACAAATCTCAATCATGTAACATATTAGCTACTAGCCACAATCACAAAAACACAATTTAATCATATGACACATTGGCACTATCACAACGAAACATCACAATCATGTGGTAAACTGGCCACTGACCACAAAAAATAGCAAATTTAAAATTAAATAATTCATTGATCATTGATTTTATTTCCAATTGATTTCAATTAACATTATAATCATTTTATTTCACATGCATAAGTTTCTCAATTTCATAATATTTAATTGGAAATATACAATTGAAAGATCACATAAAGTATAATACTTATATAATTACAATAGACTAATTAATACACAACAATACATCAATTAATATAAAAGTATGTTAGTCATACAACTAATTGCACGTTCAAGATTCCAAAACTACTAAATCCTAAACAATTATAAATGTCACACTACAATAATATATCAAAAATCGCATACTCTATATAGGACTCTCACACAAGATCATATTATATCAATTAGTATCACATCAAATATATACATATAATATTTATGTTATGATGCAAATCTCAAGAATTTCTTATTTTTTATGCTTGACCATATTGCTAGTCAAATTTCCTATCCGTCAAGTTCAAACTTCGTAATATTTTCTCCTTTCTTTCCTTCTTTCTCTCTCCAACACTTTCTCCTCATATTCCAAACTTCTCAAGCCCAAAGTTTCAAAATTTTTCAACTTTCCTCTTCAAAGCAACCTCCTAAATCAAACTTTCATCTCCTTGATTCGACTTTTACACAAAAGGAGCCTAGGGTTTTGCAACATTGAGTATAAGAAAGGGTAAAAAGGGAAAATCCTGTTTTTAGGAAACCAAAATACAGTTATTTATTTAAAATGAAAAATAACCTCAATAAACTCCAATCAAGACAAACAAATGTCATTAGACTCATCTCAATAAACTCTATCCAATTTTATATTCATTTTAATATTGTTGAGCATATTATTTTTCAGTATTTCATATATTTTATAAGATAATTTGGTTCGCATCTAATTTAGAGATTTGAGGATATAACAAACACCCACCTTAACCTTCTTCAATTGTAGAATATCTACTTCAACTTGTCTAAATTAGGCCAAAAGTTGAAAGAATTTTGAAGACAAGACACCCGTACATCCAATTCCAAAGAGAGGATGATCAAGAAAGATTACAAAAGAAGAAGAGGATGCATATGAAAGAAATAAAATATCTCATATGTTACACTTCAGTATATTAGAATCAAAATGTTCCTTGCTTCTCAACCTTCAACTATGGAACATCTTTTACTTCAGCATTTATTTCTCAAAAAATAGAGAAAAAAGAAAATCTCAAACTAATTTAAGTCTTCATTAGCCCACCAATAGCCATTATAAAAACTACTTCGATTTGATACACATCACTTTATGCAACAAATCTATAAAGATCTTTAGTACAAGTCAAGCAAGCTAGCCTATCAATAACCCATCATATCCAATAAGACTAACATATATCAAATCTTTGAACAAAACCTAACTCTAATCCACATATACTACACCAAGACATGCATTCCTAAAAGGAGAAGTTTGACTGCTACAAAACTAATACATGCATTGGGTCTAAGAAACTATTAGACCTAAAAAGTTCAATCTAAGTAACGTTACCATATATATTGTTGTGTTAGACCCTCATTCCAAGCCTAAACACACGTGTTCACATAATTCATTTATTTAAGGTCTTTTTGGAGAAGGTTTTCAAATTTATTTTTTGATAACGTGACTAGAATATTTTTGTTTGCATTCAAGCATGCTATAAAAAACCTAATATTCAATGTGCAAAACTTGTATGGCTCTCAAAACATGGTCCACATGTATTGAGAAATTTATCATATAATGTAGAATAACAAAGCTTAACATTGAAAATAACTTATCCTACATTATGAGGCAATTTATAACAAAAGATGTTTAGCTCAAAAACAACAAAAATTTTTCTTTAAGCTTATAGAAATAACAAATGGAGAAGCATTAACAAGGTTAAGGTAGTTGGGTCATACATTCACGCACCTAAAATGTGGAAACACATTACTTCGATTCACCATCAAAATTTGACAAAAGTTCCATATTGATATAAAACCAATCATGTAAAAGTTTAAAAAAATAAAATAAAATAAAGCTCACATAACTCCTATAATAAGGCTACAATATATTTTGCTAAAACCATAAAAGAGTAACTTGCAACGTTAAAACAGAAACGTTTAGGAGAAAACAAAGTACATCAATTAAACAGAAGATACGGTGAATTGGATTCTACTTCATACAATAAAATTAACTACACATACAACATGAATCCATCTTCCCAAGTAACAACGCTCAGTAAGCTACTAAAATTTTCAACTGAGCACAAAGAGCACAAGGATGAAAAAAATATGGTATTTAAAAAGTGCATACCCCAATGATTATAAAGCCACTAATTACTAGACTACACAAAGGAATTTGAGTATACCATGAATTGAAGAAAAAGAAGTAATGTTCCACTACAGAGGAAGAAAATTACCTGCTTCTCAAGTTCCTCAGCAACATCTTCAAAAAGATCTTTTGGTGTAGAACCAGAAGTGTTTGATGATACAGCCAAGTAGGGAGCTGAATCCTTGACCTGAATGGCAAAAGGTTTCAAAAGGTATGAGAAGTAGCTCCAAAACATTAAATGCAAGCTGAAGTTCAAGTTCATTATGATACTTTCAAACAATAGTCCCTCCAGTGCGTCTTTGCTGTAAGAATGCCTGAAGCAATGTCACCTTCCATCAACTTGCGAAATGCATCACGGTTTTTGCGCTCTTGATGTCGTAATTGTTCCTGCAGTAGTTATCATTGCAGTGTCAACATTTTTTAGCAAAAAATTAGTTAATCTAAGAGGAGGGAAAGAGTTAAAGAACCCTTTGTATCTTCTTTTGCTCCTCTTCGTCCCTCTCTAGGTCTTGGACGTACTCCTGCAAAAAAAAAACAACGTAAATGAACTGGAAGGAAGATAAACATGATAAATGACAATCACCTGAAAAATTTCAAGGCGATCAAATTTTTCAAGCCTCAAACATCTTTCATCATCTTCCAATCGATCTTGCACTTTCCTCCACTGGGTAGTTGCCTTTATAAGACAAATTAAAAAATCATTAGATGTTGACCAGTTTTAAGGCTAAGCAGGAAAATGTTTTTGCACAACCTTTATGAAGTCGCGTGATTTCAAAAATTCTCTGTATTCCTTTACATTGCGCTTATGCTCCTCAGCTGCTTTAGCCCTTCCCTGCAAATGAACCGAACTATCAATGACGATGTTATATTATATAAAACAAATGTTATGTAGATTACTGAAACCAATTTGTGCTTTCTAGACATGTTTTGTTTTGAATAAGGTAAAAACTTTTGGGAGAACATTTTTTTTTTAATAAAGGGAACAAGTATGCAATTGGGTCAAAGGATGTACCGATACATGAAACTGCAACCAAAGAGGGCCTACAGATGGCTTGATGTATGCAAAGGTCACATAAAAGACATCCCCTAAAGTGAAATGTATATAGTAAGCTAGTAAATTGCACTGATGGAGTACCAAATGCAACTAAGGAAATTAAAGAATAGGATAGGTAAAGTCGGAGCATTTTTTCCGTAGTCAATGCAAGGTCAAGTGTTCTTTCATACAAGTTCATTTGAAATAGTAAAAAAGGATAAATACAATAACCAAAACAAAAGAAAAAAGAAACCCGTTTCTGATTTAAGCCATCATACTATTCAGTTGTAACCATCCGCACAAATATAAAATGCAAGAGTACAGTACATTCAGACAAAAAATAAAAATAAAAACAGTACCTTTTTCTGAAGCTCAACGACATAATTATCAAACAAATCTTCACGATCTCTGTGCCTTTCAACAGCACTGAACCGCTCATCATTTTCAAACAATGTAATAGCCTTGCTGCAGATAAGGCCGAGACTAAGGATGAACTTATGTTTTTTGGAAAAAAAAAGTCAACGTGGCTTATAAAATTGAACCCTCATTTACCAAGAAGAAAACCAAAATAATTGCAAAATTCCAGAAAAGGCAAACTAACAAAAGCATCGGCTATCTTACCTCCATTTTGTTGATGCAGTGAGATCTTTGCATTCCTAATCATGCCATTAAATTAGAAAAGAGAAATGATACCAATAAATTCCTTGAAGCATAATTCCATATACCTCTAACATTTTCATAAAATCCTCTCGGGCTTTTTTCTGCCTATTGCGCCTCTCTTCTGCCTCTTGCTTCTTCCTTTGACCCAAGTACTGAGAAAGAATATAAAATTAAAACAAATTGACCGAAAACTTTTGGCTCCAGAGGCTTTCCAAAACACTGAAAAAATTTTAAAGCATTAATAAATTTGCTTAGTAAAGAAGAACCAATATCATAATAGCCAAACCTCATTAAATGCTTGTTTCCTTTCTCCAAGTGTCTTTAGAGCAGCATATCTTTTATCATTTATAATAACTCTCATGGTCTGGATTTGCCACTTGATATCAGGCACCGAAGCAAAGAAGATTACTTAAAATTAAAATAAAAACATACAAAACACAAAAAAAACCTGATCCCATGTCCAATCAGATTCCACATTGAAAGATTCTAGCAGCGACTTGAAGGCATTTTTGGCCTCCTGAAAGAATTATGTTGATAAATTGAGTTATTTTTCTATGACGTGATACCAACCAAAAAAGTGTGAAGTCAGAGTGCAATACCTGCTTATTAGCAGAAATGAAAGGGTCTTCATCCACTTTTTTCTCTTCCAAAGGAATGACGTTTACTTTTCCAGATGCAACCACGCCACTATGAGCATCCTACCAAAATATGAAAAAAATAAAAAACACAATCTTCAGCTAAATAGGTAATCCAAGGCTCCACTGACAATAATGCTTTGTTGTGTTCTTTGAAACAAAAGTAAAGCTACAGAAATAATTGTGCAGGACCATTAAGCAAAAGTGTTAGCCAGAAAAATTACTATTGAGTATGATTCAGTTAATCACACTTGATAGAATTCCTTGTCGATTGGTAGATTCCTAGAGCATACGAAAATTGCAGAATCACATAATCAAGTTTTAACTGATAAATTATATCATACTTTACAAGGGTGACTTTAAGAATTTTGAAAAAGCAAAGACCAAGATATTCAAACTTGGGATTTCTAGAACGCACACCTTCCTAAACTAATCTGCAGTTTTTGAGTAACATACTAACCATAGGTTGGTACCATGTAGCATAACTCAGATACTTGTGGAAAAGAAGATAATGGCATTGACGTGGAATAAAATAAAATAAGGATCACATGCTTGGAGGGTGTCTGTATGTACATTTTGGTCAAATGCATAAAAGTCAATGTCTCAAAACTTGTAGATCTGATTGTTGGGAAGGAAACATGCCTAGGGAAAACCATTGCCTGCATTTTGACCATCAAATTACCAAAGGACCACAGTATCAGAAAAAATATGCTTCGTTGATTTTTCCAACAGAACCAGTTTGATTCTCATTCCATTAGTTGAGAAAAAAGGTATCAAGAAGACCAACATACATTTGTCATCAGTTCCTTAATCAGTTATCAGCAATCAAGTTGAAGCGATGGACAACCATTGTTGGAACATCAAAAGATAAGGAATGCGCAGGTTCACTCAGTCAAACAGCTGTTTTTTTACGATCCAGAGATAAGATTATCTATTGAACAGTTTTGGATGTGTTTCTAAGATAAGGTTTTTGGTAGTTCTGAAGCCTATCCAAAGGGAGGAAAAGTGGTCTTAATAGCAGAATCTGAAAATTTATTTAGTTAGAAACGACAACCTAAAAGAATAAATACATATATGTATCAAAGGAACAGAATTAAATGATTCTTAATTTTGAAAAAGGAGAGTGCTCTCCTTTCTGCTGATTAGAAAGAGACATACCAGGGGCTAGTGACTATTCATTAAAAATAAAAGACTGCTACGTGTTCACGCATAGAGTTTGACACTCATCCATACTGGTCCAATGTTGAATGGTCTACAAGAGATGCATGAAATAATTTGAAATGAAGCTTTGTTAAATGGCAACAGTAACTCTAACTGCCCAATGGTAAAGAAATTTCTTTTTGCAAGAGCGAGTACACACACGTGCATATATGTATATATGTATGTATGTGTGTGTGTGTGTGCATAATATTTCTTGTCAATGCCCTATTTTTGTTTCTCTCTCCCTCACTAAGTCGTCACTCCGAAGGGTTAGCCCAAAAAAACCCAAGAAAGGTGGGTGAGAGGATACCGAAATGTTTCATATAGACTTTTTCTTCCATCCAAACAAGACAAGGAGCAATATGATATTTTGTTAAACCCACAAGTCTCCCATAAACTCTCTTATCACAAAACTCCACAAGCCTCTTCTACTTAACATTCAAGAATCCAAAATAAAAAAAAATCAAAACTATTAACAAGTCAACCATTAAAGGAAAAAAGCTACCAAGAAGGAAGAGCTACAATGATAACCAAGTGGATGGGACAAGTGTGGACAAAAAAAAATGAAGCTAAAAGATGATAGGAGTGAGAGAGTAACAGAGGGAGGGAGAGAGTATTTATCAAACAAAAGTATTGTGAAACTAAAAAGAGAAACATTCATTCTTTGAAGACTCTCAAGTAGGTTATAATTTCAAGACTATCAAATGAGATATTTCAGATGATCAAAATCCATTCATTATCAATCTTATTAAAAGAATTGCTTCATATTGCATTGTTGCAAACCCACCTTACCTCAAATTAACCCCAAATGACATTAAGAACAGTCAACATGCTTTTCAAGGAAGTGTGCACCACTTATTATGCTCTACACACTATTATTCTCTTGCCAAGTCAACAGGCCTTGCCTTCCCCTATTGACATGAGCATGCTCATTAATTTTCTTATTGGAGCACCTTCAATCCTTCCTTAATAAAAATGAACCATTATAATGTCATTTCCCACCATAAGGTTACAAAATTAATGTTTTCCTTCTTAAGCAGCAATATTTCATAAGCCTATAGTTGGCATATTGTACAACACATGAACAAAAACAATAAAATAAGCCTTGAAAACATGGTCCAAATTCTTTATACAATTCAATCGATTCCATAACTACTGTGGATGCACTGATTTACAATTGTAGTTTATATATAGTGCACTCATTCAACTAAAATTCCCAACAAAATATTACACTTTCTATGTGGAGGATTGTAGTTCTCTCCAGCATTTTTTTTTTTACCATTAGCACATTGCAAGCATCACCAACCTAGTAAAGTTTCTTGAGCCTGGTACACTGATGCACTCAAACAAACTGAATTATAATGTAGGAATAAGACTTATAACATAGACAACACATACACAAGCACTCCCAAACTTGTTCAAGAATGAATGGTCAAAGATTGGAGCTACAATATTCAAACTACCGCCAGGGCCAAGGATTTTCATTCAAAAGAGGAAGCATCTAAGAGCTTCTGTATTTCAAGCACAAAAAATGATATGGCTCAAAACAAAACAGAGCAAAGTAGATAATGCTTGTCAATTATTCCATCATACCTTTGAACACCTACTCAACATGGTATTCTTCTCATAATTAAGTTAAGACAACTTTAACATGCATTCTGACAACATACAAATGTTGACCGTAATTTTAGCTCAACAAAAGAATGCACGAATAAATCTCAAACGACAACGTTTAATACATCCTCAAACAAAAGCAAAATGCTTTAGCTTACTTGAGAAAAGGACCTAAAATGAAGCAAGCAAAACCATTTGGCATGACAGAGAAACCATTTCGCTTGGTTTTCCTATTCTAAGATAAACTATAATAAACAGAGACCAAATATGCAGTGCCATTGGCCTTAAAGGCAAGCAACACATTGGAGTTTAAAAAACAATGATCCTGCTTTGCTCCAATAAATAATTAAATAAAAAAAGGAAAGGTTCTCTTTAGGTAAATTAAAATGCAGCGTTCTAATAAGGGCTAAAAACACCAACAACATCAAAGAAAACCTAGATCTAGATCAAAATGATGCCACCTAAATCAAATCAACTTGGCAGGTAAGCAATAAACTTCGTAATTTTTTTATGTTATCTTTCTTTTGGTAGGGTTGCAAATAACAAGACACAAAGTTGAACAAAAGAAATTGTGACAAATTAAACAACATTCCCAATAAGTAACCTACCTCTGGAAGCTGCACAGAAGCTCGATCTGTGACAATTACAACATCTGGTACAAAAGAAGTGTGATTATTGTTCCTGCACATGAGAAGAATATGTTAGAACTATGCAGTAACATGAAAACATTGTTGAAAAAAAACCATCCAACATAACTAAAGCATGGAGAACAAAAGCATGCAAACAATACAATGTAACACATTATTAACGCATCAAAAGCTCCATGCACCAAGTTCTTTGGCTTTGATACTACCACAGCACGTATTTCACTAGTAATGCAACCCAAAAAGAATTACTTTGAATCAATTAGAAAATTTAAATTTAACAATTATAACCAAGCCATCTATGAAAAGTAAACATCAGTCAATTTGGTTGGCAATTCCAAAATCAACGGACCTGTAAAAACGAAGACCCACAGATCCATAGCAATGGTGAAATACTTGTCCCATCTACCATGCTAAAAATCTATAATATTATAGTCATAAACTGTGAAATACTTGTTACTGACCCCATGATAAAAAACTACACATTGAATTAACATTGACAATTCAATAGTTTTCTGATTTATATTTGAAATTTTAGCTACATCAGCCATGTAAATTTGGGTGATGTTATAGATGTTTCCATCTTTAACTTCTAGTTTTCTAATGGAGTGGATCCAGACATGATTTCTTTCTAACAAAACTTTGCACAACTCCATAAATGTAGAGTTACGAAATGCCTTGGTTTTTGACAACCTTCTCAATAAAGAAAAGAAAAAAAATGAACAAAAAAATTTAACTCATTCTATGTGAATCTTCACATGACACAATTAAGGAACCCCTTAAGAGCAAGTCCCACATGAGCAAAGCTCAAATACATGACATCAAACTAATTAATCTAAGTCCCCCACCACAACTTTGGGAAAAGCCTTAGCTTTAAGCCATAAAACTATTTAAAATCATAGGAACATATCAAAATAAATCAGCAATTTAAATATATGACAATATACATTAGTAGGAATCCTAAAGTGTTTGTGAGAAGGAAATGATGACAACTCCACTCATCACTTATAATGTATAGTGCTAGCCACCGTAAATAGCGATAGACATCCATATATGCTAAAAATTAAAAATATTAAATGGATTTTGAGAACATTTACTGACATGCCACATAATAAATACCCTTTTGCATGAAAAAAAGAACCTAAAGTTTTAAAATTAATAGTATCTTTATCTAAATCTTATAGATTCTTCAAAAGACCACACAAAAATAATAATAAACAAAAAATCTATCCCATATATACTAAATAAAGTTAAATTCTAACCTATTCAATTGATTTATAGTCCACTTTATCCTCAGATCAAATATATCACTAACATCTCCTCCTTATCATTTTTGTTTTTCCCACATGATATTCCTCCACAAGCCCACTTACTCATCACATCCAATGCTTAACATCCCTCGTTAACTCTTCGTCTCTACTGCATCACTAGCCAGAAAGGATTCCCCTATTTGGCTACTCCCACAATGCTGCCAATTAATGCAATGAAACTTCCTACAAGACACTTAAGCATGCCCTAGAAATAAAATGACCAACCTGATACCCATGTCAATAGTCTCCATTGCCACCACCCTCCACATCAATTTCATCACCTCCTACACCAATCCTCATCAACTTGGTTCCACATCTCGTAAAATCATTAGTTTCTTCTCCCACAAAAATACAACTATCTATTAATGTTTTTATTAAGGCCTTTAATATTACCACTATTTCTTATCACAAAAATTTTATTAAAGCCTTTAATGTCAATTTTCAACATTTTGTAGTCTTTAATGCCTATAAATTGAAAAACAATTCTTATGAATGATGACCTATATAAATTTGGATGACAAAAACAAGCCACATCACATTGTTTTTATTATAGTGAATGAGTAGCTTTTTGGCATTATTTCTAAGAACCATTGATTATAACATTATTATATGAATTGGAACATGTCTTATATTTCAAATATCACAAATGGCTAATCAATGCCAACGTGAAAATTATGATCATGTCAATAATATAGAAAGTGCCAGCATAACTTCAATTTTTCTATAATTTAAAGTGTTCTAATCATAGTGCTTATGTAATTAAGATTGTAACATTAATATTTTGATCAATTAAACTTAAATTTGAAATTTTAGATGAAGAAGAACAAAATATTAATTTTAGGGGTTTCACTATATAAAACATGCCAATTTATTGAGTATTTATGATATAGAAAATGAGTATATTGTTAAATACGTCTCATTGAGACTAGTTTATCAACGCATATTTCATCGTAATCAAAATTCATTTAGATTGTTTACAAATTTTTGAAGGGAATTATTAAGTATTGATAATTAAAAAATATTAAAAAACCCTTAGATTTTATTTCCTTACCCAATCCCTTTATTGGAAGATTGCATCTCCTTCGTCCTAGCGCAAATAAAAGAAAATGGGTTTTGCAAACCATAAGTTGCTAGGAGGGAAAACCACATTATTATTCAATTTCTCGCTAAAAATCGATTTATCGCCTCGGGAATTGGAAGCACTATTTTTGCCTTGAATCTAAGTAAATCAAACATTGAAGCCAAGAGGAGCTTTGAGGCAATGAAATTTTCTTACATTTTTGTGTTACTTAAGAAGGATTTTGTACCAATTGATTGAATCACTAAAGGTTGTCACACATTGAAAAATGAAAATTTACAAATTTCATGGAGAGAGAGGTTGTCGACTAAATTATGAAATTAGGATAAGGAAGAGCTTGAGAAGCAAGCAATTAGTGGAATTCATCAAAGAAAATGCATAGAATAAGGAGAAAAATGTGGTAAGTTGGTTCTTATATCTCAATGGTTTATATCTTAAATCAATTGCAAGTTAATAGAAATTGAATTATAATTAGCCTTATGAGTTAAACATGTACTGTTTCAAATATAGGTGCACAATCTATACGTGTAAGAAACCAAATGAAAGAAAAACTGAAGAAATTATCTCAATGAGAGTAGATAAATAAACTTAAAAAACTGTAATTTAAGTAGATTATTGTTATGCCTTTAGCAGTGCATAAACTTGAGCATAATAGAATAATATCATTCGTCAATGTAAACATGTTCTGATAATAAATGGTATGATTATTAGCATCATCTATAGAATGAAATAAGAATAAATATTGCATATAAATAATATATTTTAGTTAATATATATAAGAACATAAGTGAAAAATATAAGAAAGTCTAAAAGAAAAAAATGTGAAGAAAAGTAAATATGAAAGAACCTATGCAAATTGAACCTCATATGCTTGAATTGTTAATATATTATTTTTCTTATAACCTTAGCTTATAAAACTACCTATTGTGTGACCAGGAGTTGTCATCTATAGTTAAATCAAGGGTTGTTGTTTGCTATGTGATCTAATGGTTTATAATACTACTAACATCATACCTTATTATTAGAACTACCTATATATGATCGGGAGCTATCACTTCCTATATGATTAAAGGCCACACATACTATGTGATATGACGATTAAGGTCTAAAAAGATAAGATGGTAAAATTTCATATGAGACGAGATAGAGATCCCATTGATAATTATCATATAAAGAAAACATGACTCTTTATTTTGAAAAAAAGAGAATGATATGAAAATATGAAAAATGATAAAATGAGAATATGGATGAAAAACAATAAGTATGAGACATATTATAATATATATGCATGAAAATTGATTTTGAGCATATGCATAAGAAAAGAATGTCATGATATGTATATAGCATCTCAACGACTAATTCATATAAGTAGTTCGCGTACATGCACTTATTGTTATTCCTTAATTATTTTGAGATATCTCTTTTATTACATTTTCTATTAATTTTTTATTTGTACTAATCAGTTTATTAGCTAAGCTTATGAAACTCATCACCTACTAACATTACATAACATACCACAAATATGCATATAGCTATAGAACTTGATAACATTTGAATCATGTTCTCAAGAGTTAGAGTATGTGGTAAGTTTTATATGGGGCATTGTCATGTATTTTATATTTGAGAGCTTGCATGTTTAGTGCTTAATTTTATTATACCTAGATGAGACATGGTATGATGGTTGTGTTGTCAATTTTATGATACTTGGTTGACATTAGCGACAATTATAATTTTCGTGATTTTCATCTAGGCGTGTGGTTGCATTGTAGACTAAAATGTGATTTTGGTACTCCTCTATACACATGTTGTAATGTTGAGATTTTTTATTTGAGATAATTGATATATGGTTATATATAACAATTGATAGGGTTATGAACAACCTATGAGGTGTTTTTATCCAGAATCCTCAATAGCAAACCTTATTTTTAAAGTCACAGCAATGGAAATTTAAGGGTGAAGATAGCAAAGAACTAAAGAAAACAATAAGATTTTTTGCCACACAAAGATAGAATTCTCTAACAAGATGAAATTACCTTATTCACTATACTTACCACTTTATATAAGGTTTAATTATAATATTTTATTATAATATATGAATTATTTTGATTCTCATAAGAAACAAAAGATTTTGATCAAAAATCAACAATTCAGCAAATTCCACACTTGCAAGAGCTACATAAAGCATATTAAAGACCATGCCACGGCATTGTTCACGCGTGTGAATACTAGTCTCTTGCGTAGATGTGCCCTGCCGTGCATGTGAACAGCGTCAATATGATAAGTGTCGTAGTGCACGCTCCAGCATGCATGCAGCGAGCCTCCATACATGATATTCTCATTGCATTGTGCTGTCACAACAATTTTAGTTGCTTGTCTCTAATTTTTTCCCAATTTTGGATTTATTGATAATTTAATGAACTTAAAATTGAGCTCTTAGTCAGATTATGTAAATGTTTGTATAGAGAAAAAACAGATACTTATAGGAAAGCATCCATCCATTTGAATTCGAAATTTGGAATAGTTTTTATTAAATTGCGAAGTTCAAGTGGTATTAAAAAGGAAATGTAATTAGTTTATTCGCCACCCTCACTTGAGTGATTTGTAGTGTAATTAATGTATCTATTTATTATAATATTTAACCCAACAATGATATTATTATATATATAATCGGGTGAAGTAGATATGCAATGTGTGACAAATGACATGACAAGCATCTACAATACAAATGGTGATCTGTTACATGCTTCAAATAGAAAGCTAATTCAACTATTAATCCATCCATAGGTTTTATAAAGCATGACCAAATTCTTATAACTATCAATGTTCATTAACTAAAAGTGCTCAACAAGAACTTTTAACAAAAAACAAAGTGGTTAAATAAAAGAGCAACTTTAAAATGCAACTACTTCAAGGTATTGAGAAGAAATCCAACAAACCTAATCCTAATCATAACACAGTCTAACTCTCTCAAAATATTCTTATTAAAACTTATGATTATTAACTAATCTTTCACACATATTATCATTTTCTTATATTTTTTTAATAACTTTTTCATGCAAACTCTAGATGTGTTGTGCAAATGATGCACTAACTTAAAGACTAACATACATGAGTGATGGAATTAAATCAATTAGCTTCCCAAGTTGATAACTCATACCAAAGGAACAATTCATTACATAGTTATATGCACACACAACAATGGTAATATTACATTCATGTTCAAGCATTTTCTTCTAACACCTAACTACAACTAACAAGCTCAAGCTACTAATTAGTGTCTACATAACTAATTTGAGTATATCATATAAGAATATAAATGTAACCTATAATTTATCTAATGCAGGAGCATCTAGAGCTTTCCTTCCACATGATAGTCTATTCACAAATCATATCTGGCCACAAGAAAGGCCATATATTTTTTAATTGTAAAATTAAAATTATTTTGAACTATTCCTTTTGCATTGTATATGGATATGTAATGGATGTATGTAAACATTTACATGGGGTGTATGCAATATAAATAGATGTATTCAAGACATCAATGTTACTTGTAGTGCTTTCACAAGCCTTATAATTATAGAGAATAGAGCATAGTCAAATTTTGCTATTCGCCATCCTTGGATAGTTGTGCTTATCTAGAGCAACCTATATTATTCCAAACCTAATTCCAAACACCAAAGATGATTTTCAATTTTTCCAAATGATCTTCTCATTTTTAAGAAATGTTTATAATGCAATAGTGTTTCAGAGCTATTTTATCACATATACCTAATTTCATACTAATGCTCTACACGTTTTTCATTGGCAAGGTACATCTTGAGTCCTAGATAAGTATCAAGATATTGTATACGTGCATGTGAGCTCTCACATTTTCATACATGCAAATAGGCTTTGTGCGTGCATTATGATAACTATCTTGTGTTCACAAGGGATCACATGATCATTTGAACCACCTCGTGCATCTTAAATGTCCCAGAGCAATCACTACAACCCAAGCCACATTTGATGGATAAACTCATGCCACATGGATAGTTGGGTTAAAGCAACCACCTTGAATGGTTGGCTAACAACGCAGGATGGCTACGACAATCATATCGAGTAATTGGGGAAAGTTCGAGAATCCTTTATGATGACTTTCGGGTCCTTTCTTACTATGCAACCTTTATGATATTACGCATAGAATTCTAAAATACTTTCTAAGGA
This sequence comes from Vanilla planifolia, assembly GCA_023846275.1. Taxonomy (NCBI): domain Eukaryota; kingdom Viridiplantae; phylum Streptophyta; class Magnoliopsida; order Asparagales; family Orchidaceae; genus Vanilla; species Vanilla planifolia. The sequence goes on from CM043870.1 coordinate 3,198,123, forward strand.
TTAAACACTATGGAATGAAATGAAAAGCGTATGGAAGTCATCTTCTTTCTTGAGATAGCCAATAACATATAAAGAGAAATTCATCTTTAGCTTAAAACCATAAGAGCCTGATCTGATTCAAGAGTGACATCACAATGTTTTTGATGATCAATCTCAAGTTATCCTTTAGGTTCTCTCATCCGTTTCCATCTCAAATATCTTCTACAAGCACTTTACCTTGCAAAATTTCTACCATTCTATCACTATTTGCCATTTTTCAAAAAAACTACAAAATCAACATATATATTTTCTATATGATCTTATTCCATGTAAGTGTTCCACATTCAAAAAAAAAGAACCATTTTTTATCAACTTGAGCTCCAAACCCTTCTCCTTATTCAAATTAAAAAACCAACAACCTCATTGTATTCTTATACTTTTGTCTTACCAAACATATTCAAAACCAAATGAAATTTCTTAAAATGATAACTCGTGATTTCCTAAACACTTTGTATGCATATCACTTTCGATTTTGAGCACTTACGTAAAGTTTTGATAGCTTGATCACAAGGATGACTAATCTCTCAGGAACTTTGACTAGATCTTACTATTTGGTTCGTAATCCTACCCAAAGTTCTCAAATTTCTTTGAAATTTGAAAAGCTTATTATTCCCTTATAGAACATCATTCAAAATATTCAAAATTTTCTAAAAACTACTCTTTCCCTAGGTTTTGATTCTCCATTTTGCTGCTTAGATTCAAGACATATTTTACAATTTTTGCCCCTTTTCCTCTTCCATGCATCTACCAACTTTTCCCTTTGCTTTTGCCACCACCACTCTCAGTGACAAACACCCACATCATCGTCTCTATGAAGCACCAAATTATTATCAAAGGGTTTTGACTCCAATGTTTCCATGATCCTTGCTCAAGAAACCAACATTTGCATTCCCTCTACTTCTTTACATATATCACCACATTTCTTCATTTGATCTCATTGCAATTGTTCTCATTTTTGTTGAAATACCATTATAAATTTGCTTGAGGTTCACTTAAAAGCTCAAATTTTATTTAGGTTCAAAAAGTTGTCATTTTGTTGTCCTACAACTAAATCAAACAAACTTACTATTGGAGTCACTATTATCAATTGTTGCTTTTCATCCTCACCTCACCTACAATGAGTTGAGGCTATTGGAGTTCACTTACAATAGTTATTTTGGAGAATTTGCATATATGTATACACTGGATTAGATATACTTATTATTTTATAAATTTATTTCCAATTTAGTAGTAAATTTAGCTTTGCACATTAGTGATCCCTTCCTCAACAATGCCTATTACAATGTTACAAAAAGGAAATTTAATGCAAAATAGACCTTAAAACCGTTAAAACATGAACAATTTAAATGAGTATACCATTTCCTACAATTATCTGAGTTTCATGCATGCTAATGATGATCAAATTCACTTAATAATAAATATGTCGATTTTATAACGCTTATTATTTCAAGTATCTACCATATGATTCACATAGTCGTACTAAGCTCTTCAAATAACTTAATGCACACTTAGTGGTAAAACACAAAAACTCTCAATAAGTGAGAATGGTTCAATTAAAATCTTTATTTTGCAAGCATCCTTAGAGCTAATCCTTCAAATGGATGATCATTCTCAACCCTATACCATTATTTTACATGAATATTTTGCAAAGGCGACAAAAAGATGCATAGATCCACTTGAGCTAAATTAATTCCTTCACTACTCGAGGTGAGATAATACCTTGTGTACCCTCTCAAATGCCTATTGAGCTACACAATCCACTTCCTTAGCCACTACGATACAAGTTTACTTCACCGCTAATTCAATCAGAGTCATTATTGCCACTTTCTAAACCACCATGAGAGCCCATTCCACTTTCCTGAAAACTTATACCTCCATCTTCCATTCCTTTCAATACTTTAGACCTAGTAACTTTACAAAGATCCTTAATAAGCAACTATCATTATTATTTTTACTAAAAAAGTACATAAAATTAGAATATAATATGTAGAAATTACTCAAAAGGTTGTAAGTTCTACTATTTCTAATTCTACTAGATGATAGTATTTGTCCATTTGCTTTAATAGAGGTTGAGAAAGAGGATCACATATTAATGATAACTTGAAGATTGCAAGACACAACCCCTACTCTATGTTGCACTTCACTCGACGATGCATTTAGACAGCATGGTGGGAAGGTTGCAAGAACATCTAATGCTTTAATTCCGATCGACAGAACATTCAAAAATAGCATTTAGCTATTAAAATGGTCCTATATTATTGTAGTTATTCTGTATTATTAATGGATGTGTATTGAAAGCATATTTGCAAGTATGTGGAAGGTATGTGAAACATTGGGATATGTCTAGGGTCTCGAGGTTGCTCACAACAACTTTGCTAGAGCTAGGTTTTCAAAGACCAAAGTCTAGCCAAATCCCATAGCTAACTAGTTTGATGCAGCTGCACTTGAGTGATACAGAACTCTAAACCAAGGACAAGCCAATAGAGCCCTAACATAACACTAGTTATACTCATAAAAAAGTGTAATATGAGCCAAGGTCAGATCAAATTGATCTCAAATCAATGACAGTGAATTATGCCAAACTGAGATTGAGAATGGATCAAACTACTCCCATACAAATTTTGGAACACGTCAAGATTGAGTCGAAGAGCATCTATCCAATCTCGACCCAGGGTTAGATATGCTCAAGCATAAAATGTTAACAGTCCAACATATCAACATTACCATTTCAAAATAAAAGCACAATCAATCAGACAATTGCATAAGGAATTTATGATCGTTCATGTATATAATACATCTAGTGGCCATGAAACCCACACAGACATGGAAACTCCACTTCTGTCAACAATATTCATACATGTTTGAAATGCACATGGATTTTTTGTTTGAAGGCATGCTAGTGATTGCTGATAAAGGATCAGCACTAAGCAATGGATAGCTTGTGTCCACATCATGCATGGGTTATTCTTGTTGATACAAAAGGTCTCTCTACAATGAGGAGGAATATAGAATAAATCTACTTCTATTAGACTCAGCTGTTGTGGAACATCATGCATCGGTTATGCTTGTTAATACAGAAGGCTAAGTAAAGAAATCAAAAGCTAACGTGTAACATTAAAAGCAGATCGAATTGCCTTACATGTTACCCCCAACAATATTTTCTGTTGCAGTGGGAACAATCTCTGAACTTCCAGGCACAGATGTCGGCACTGAAGCATTAGGGGAGTTATGGTCAACCGAATTTGTAGTTCCCAGGGACGAGCCAGAAGCTAAAGTAGCAGAAGCATCAACAACTAATGATGATGATTCTGAAGTCAATGCAGAAGGATGACTGGTAACTGGTACTGATGTCGAGCTTATTACTGCAACGGCAGCAGTAGTTGAATCGTTAACTGATGCAGAAGAAGGCGCCTCAACAGCAGTGGTGTGAGCTGCTGAAGCGAGAGAAACAACAGGAGGTTCTGCAGTTGCGTGCTGACTTGCTCTCTTGTCTGCTAGCTCACGTGCTATCTGAAAAAAGGTTATTTAGAAGAATAAAATAAATATAATATCACACAACCGCATCAGAATTAAAAGTCTAAACTATTTGTTCCAGCTTCTGAAACCTCGAGTCCTCTTAAACATTCTATTTATTTAGTGTTTCGCATACTTGAGTAATTCTATTGAATTGTCCATCATCACAAGAATATTCACTGAAACTGACATAAGGCTTAGTTCTTTATTTAGGATTCATTTGAAACAGTTTTACAAAGTGCTTTAAGATGACAAATTTTTTAAAGTATTTTCAAAAAAAAAAAAAATAAACTCTAAATTTTTTAAAAACAGCATCGACATCTTACCACAACCATCTTTTCCATTTTAAGTGCACATTGAAGTCAAATAATTCTAATCAAAAAGTACTTATCAACAGGTATTTATGAAAACGTCTTATCATCAATGGCTTCTTAAAAACAGCATTTTCACAGCGATTTAAAACTGCTACTGCTACTTCAAGTGAACCCATAATTTCCTAAACCAAGATTTGAGAAAGTCAGCAACATGAAGTAACTAATTATAAGTTTAACACCATAAAATGTCACAAACTTCACAATATATGTGCCAAATTACTTGCTGCCCAGACGTTAACCTTCAGTACTTATATTTTTCATATGAAGAATATCCCAGCAATTTGATTTAGGATAAGATGGAAGCGTTCTTTGCAAAAAGCTAACCTTAAGTTCTTCAGGAATTGTCCATTTAGACTGCTTTGTAACTTTATTATAGTAATATCTGCAATAAATAAGCAAGATGAAAGAGTTTACATCATTTTCCACGAACAAAACCAAAAATTAAAAGCCGGCTAATATATTGCAGTAACAGGAAATAAACAATAATGTTAAAAGTTTCTTACTTCCGACCATCTGTCGTCTGGAATTCTTTCCAATCTGTAGTCGCATCAGCCCTCTGTAAATAGATGACAGAATTCTGTGAGTATGAAAGTAGAAGGCACAAGAAAATGCCATTCCAATAGATTTTGAGAAAGCAGGTCGTGTTAGAATCAAGTAAAGCATTCAACAAATGTAATTAAAACTAAATGTAGCATCTAAAATCTGTGGCTAGGTTAGACATAAGCACAAAAAGAAATATTCAAATAAAAAAATTTTCAAAGAATAAAGATCATTATATTTTCTGGAAAGCAGTAACAGCTTAGCATATTTCTGAAAAGGCAATATCTTGCAGCCAGCAAGAAAGGGATAACAGAAGCAATGAATTCATCACAGCGATTTAACAGTATAAACTTTATAAATGCTAGCTTGTGTTCTGATAAGTTTAGCCTACAATTTTTAGTATTCAAGTTTACGCAAATCACATAATAATAAAGAACACACGGCAACATGTAATACGTGCTGCAAATGAGAAGCACTAACAATGCGCAAAGAGATGTTTGTGAAAAAGCGTGACTCCTTAGGACAGAGTTTCACAACAGTTCCACAAACTCAACACATTCTCTCTCTCTCTCTCTCTCTCTCTCTATATATATATATATATATATATATATATATAATATAACAAAGATGTGCATCATTCCTACGTCTACTCATCAAAAAATTATATACGCACAAAAAGTTGGCTACTAAAATTATGACAAAACTGGATTATGATAGATATTATGGATCCAGTCCTCGACCTCATACACTGGAATAACCCTTCTAATAAATTTAGAAACAAAACACATGTCAGCCATCACCATACAATGCAACATAGAATTTCAATACAAAAATCTAATAAACAGAGAAACTCACTCAAATATCACATGTTTGGATAAAATGCAAAACAATGAGAGTGTGAAAGACACTTGACACCAAAACACAAAGGAAAACGTAAAAGAACAAAACATTCTCTACCCATTTGGAAAATCGGCAACATAGACTAGTCAAAATACAAGGTAAAACGCAATGTAATCTACATAGAATAACTGAACATGCTGATCTCTATATCTAATTGTTGCAGAAATCCATCAGTATTCTATTCTTCACCTTTAACTTCAATTAAGAACACTAAAATCATTTAGAAAATCTGAGAAAACTCATAAAGATCAACTAATTAAAAATATCAATAAATAGATTAAATCTAAAAAAATCTTATCAAACTAAATCATCAAATTCAAAAACACGTTCTCCATAATGGGAAAAAAAGGAACCAAAACCTTCTAGGAAACACTTCAAACTATAAAAGCTGTTAACTGTCATGCGTATAGATCCCCAATAAATAATGGGGCACACCTAAAGTCATAAAACAAAAACTGTCATATTATTTAAAAGATAATTGCTCTTAAACGTGCACAAAAAGGTTGCAAAAATTCAAGAAAACTGAGAGAATGCATCAATTCCGATAAACGCAAAATGGTTCAATAAAATGAGAAATTTAAAATTTCTGATACCAAAATACTGACAACACGGTTGATCATTTTAGATTGAATTTTAACAATGAAATCAATGAATGCCAAAAAGTAGATAAAATAGCTAATATATTTTGAAGTTCATTCTATAATTTCATATGAAGGAGCAATATAATGAATTCAGAGCATATTAAGCATTCCCAGCCAGTACAAATAATGCCAACAGCTGATTGACAATGTTGCCCATTAAAACTGCAAAACAAAAAAAAGTTACTGAGTCACATCTTGGCATCCCTCTTCCAAAACCTTATCAGCTAAGAGTAACTACTGAGATTACAGCACACTGAAGTTCTAAAAATTTGACACCACCCTCAAGCTTAAACATACATTTACATAATATATAACTGAAATGATTTCTTTCAAAGGTTTAAAATGCAAAGGTTAAAACAACCAATAATTCCTTTCCCATTCACTCTCTCATAGTCCTAATCAACAAGTGTTCACCACCAAGTACTTCCCTTCTGTGCTATTCATCCTCCACACCTCCTAGTATCATCAATATCATCAACAGTGTCCATCTTCATTTTAACTCCCTCCAAACTAGAGAATTCTCCACCGAGTAAAGAAACCACATTGACACAAGCATTTCCAACAACTGCACTACAAGAAAATCCCATACAGGATTGCAAACCATAACCAACCAGAATAATTTTTTTCTCCACCATGTCATCGTCTGCAACCCTTTCTCCTACCATTACTGTTAACTAATTTTCTTACTTGCTTTGCATTTCAAGGTTTTTGTTAGGACCATATCTCCTGGAAAGCTTAGGAGGCCCACATCACAGAAATCATGGAGATAATGTCACACTTTTAGGATAATGGACCTAATAATCACAAGCCTGAAAGAGGTCAATAATATCATAACAGCAGTAGTCCAAAAGGCTTTGCCTAGTTCAGCTTCAGGCAAGATGGCACACTCAAATTGACATCAACGTCATTCCTCACCTCCCAAGTAGAGCTTGATTCAGCAAAAATCCAACTTGAGCTTCGTTTATTACCCCTGGTGCAATTTACGTTGATGTTGGACATGTAGGGAAAATTCGCCAAGGGAAAGACTTTATTGCAGGAAAAATACCCAATACCTTGTCTACTCCTTCCTGATGCATGTAGTCCATATTGCAAATGTCTGTATCGATTCATTTTCATGCTTTTCCTATTTCCTTTCCCCTTTGCATATAATATATTCAACAGCAACCTGGTATCTAGAACATATTATTAACTCTTAACATTTCCCAATGACAATAACCATATCGTACTCTTGAGAGACGCCTGGTTGCAAATGGAACTACCAATATCAGGTTAGTTTCTCGCACGGCTGCACTAAGAATGAACACTCAACAAAACAAACCCCTTCATTTCTTCCTAATGTCTTCCAAAGTTTTTTCGATTCAAATTTCTAAAATCTCTTCCTACACATGTAGTTTGCAAATACCAGCATACATCCACCACCACATATAACATAATCTTCAGAGGTAAATAAAACACAATAGAAGGATAGAATAATTCCAATTCTTTATAAAACAGAAGAATATCTATAAGCTGGTAAACACAGATGAGCCATAGTAGAATCGAAACTCTCACTGAGTATAGATGGGGATTCAGGAAGGTTACACCAAATATGTTAGATTAAGCAAAGCCAACAAAAAGCACAACAAGGTAGACAATTGGCAAAATTTAAAAAAACAACACAAAAAGAAGCAAGCACGCACTTGAAACCTTTGTTGATGGTACAGATAACACATACCTGAGAACAACACTTGAACTAAGATGCTATTCACACCACTTTCAAAGCATATTATTGATCAGATTCAGTAAAGAAACAATCAGATAAGTAAAATCTCTACATAGGTTAATAACAAATCTAAACATTATCTAGAACCTGTGAACTTGTAGTACCTACCATTAAGTAGGTAGCAGAACAGTAGTTTAGAAAAAGCACGTAATATAAGCATATAACAATAAACAAAAGAACTCTAATACAATCGAGAAAGAAAGCTAAACAAATATACATATAAATACATACATAAATATCGAAGTGTGTGTGTGTATATATATTCAGGTAAACTATCATTTACAATTGATTTTGCTACCAATAGTTACCAATTCCAAATAAAGATAAAAATATGCCATGCAAGTAGAAGTTCACACATTATTTTAGCAGGGATAGAAGCAAAAGACAAGTTTTTCTTTGTATCCTAATTCTTATCAAACCCATAATAAGAAATTCCCTTGAAGATGAAGTAAAGGTAAATAGCAATAATTGCCTGCCTTGAGAAAAGTGAAATCCCGTCTTCAAAATGACCTTATAGAGCAGTCGTTTTTTGCTTCAGAGGTGCCAAAAGACATCTACAGACAGTGGAAAAACATGCAAAGAAACAGAATGTCCACATAAAACAATACTGATTAACATAATTTAAACATTAAAAAAGTGAATCATTAAATTCAGACACAAAACTAAGCATTCACATAAGAATCATAGAGTAATTTTAACTAGGTGATCCGTGTGAGTGTCAAGAAGAAAGACTAGTAGTCAATTCCAACACAACGTTTCAAGAATATAACTCACCTCAGTAGGGGTCATGAGCTCAAAAGGCTTTTCCCAACTAGACTGCCTGGTCTTTCTGTTGTAATAATACCTAAACAGACAAAATAATCAAATAATCAACTGAAATGGAAATATGGAAACAAAATGATAAATTTTAAACAAATATTTATGCAACAAAGTGCAAGCTAAAACTAGCAGAAGCAATAGTAGAGCAAGTAGCTGGTAAGGGGGTAAGAATATTCCAAAAAGCCAATAACAAGAAAACTATGAGAACATACCTTTTTCCATCAGCAGCAGTATGTTCTTGCCAATCAGAAGAAGCCTGCTCCAATGGGACAGGTTGTGCATTTGTGTTCTATGTTATATCAATAAATAGCTCTAAGTGAAATAGTGAACAAGCAGGTAAACTTGTATTGATTTTCTTTCCAAGGAACAAGCAAAAGAATAGAATAATACTCTTACCAATACTGTAGAAACTACAGCAGCAGGCCTTTGCATTGCTTGCGCTAGAGGAGTTACAGAAGGCAAATTTTGAGTCCCTGAGGCAGGCCAAGATTGACCACCTGATGGTGCAACAGGTGGATGAACATGGATTGGTGGTAGATGGTGTAGAGGAGCATTCGATGGCTGACCATAAGATGTTGCAAACTACAACATGCAGAAAGCCGGTAAAAACAAATGAAATGCCAAGAGAAAACTAATCAAAAAATGTGATATGTTGAACCTACTGTGTACGAGGAAGAAAGTGGCATAGCAACTCCACCAAGGTTTGGGACAAGATTACTTGCTGCCTGAAAGCTTTGCTGGGGAGGAACCAAACCAGATGGCAAAGGTCGATTTGGTAAAAGGTATGGCATAGGAATAGCCTGCAAAGAAAATTCTTCGTGAAATGGTTGCAAGGGTCTTGTTGGCAACAATCATGAAGGCATAATAAAATAGTATACCTGACTTTGACTTGAAGGCATTCCAACATTTGCTATAGGTAACCCCTGCACAGTTGGCCTGAATTGTGGAGGGGGAGTAGGATTGAACTGATGAGGTACTTGAGGTGGACCAAGTGGTCTAAACTGCATTATCAAATAAATAGTAGGCAGAATAACTAATTAAATTTCAGCATACACGGGTGCCTGACAGTTTTAAAGAAAAGGAAAACAACCTGCATCGACAAGGGGGGAGCAAAATTTTGAGGTGGACCAGCAGATCCCACTACAGGAGGCCTCAATGGCTTCAAATAAAATACATAATGAAACGTTAGAATCAAGCAAAGATAGATATATCGAACCAAATCAGATATTTTCATACATATCACTCAATGAATAAAAACAAGGATTGGAATACATGTCTGCATATGAACATCCTACCGGAGCCCCAGAAGGTTGTGGGTTGCTGGCCATAACAGCAAATCTTCAGGCAACAAAAGTGAAAAATAAACTGCAAGACCAACAGTAGAAATCAAAATGGGACCACAATATTTTATCCTACACAATAACAATGCATTATTATTGTGCTATGTTATTCCAATGAAAAATGCAATGATTATTCTTCCAGTAAAGATGACCAAAACGCTCGATAAGGATTCAGAACCACAAAGGGAATGCACATAAAATTACAAGATTTCAATAGCAAGTTTAATCTAGAATATCCAACAATATATAAAGTAATTCTCAAGATAAGATTTCCCAATACAGCGCTGGTCACGAAATCAACTCAAACAATTATGTACATTTCCACCAACATTTCCTCTCTATATGCAAAAATATCATTGTCAAAATAATGCATTCACTTTTCAGCACTAGAATCAAAAATTGAAACAAAGCTGAACTATCTCAATCGGGCTAAAAAGTTAATTTGAGGTTAAAAAAGTTAAAGTAAGAGCGTTGGTGTACAAGCTAGTTAACCAAACCTTATAGCATCTGCATTACCCATAGATGATGGAACTTATCCAAAAGGAAAAATTGAACACAAAGGAATAAAAGGAAGTGAAATACCAGATCACTTTGACCCAGCAAATCCCAAGGATACAAAAGGATAGCTCTCAAAAAAAGGTAACACGTGCACTGAAGGTATATTAGTTTCAAAAATCATAACATATATATAACTACACAAGCAACATCAAAGCATTACCTAATTTAGTTTGAATGCCAATGGCATGTGAACCACATAAAAACAGGAGATTTTTCTAAATTGATCATAGTCATAGAATTACATGAAAAACATAAATACAAATGTTTTTCTAAATCAATCATCATGGAATTACCATCCTTGATTGCACGAATGCTTTCTCAAAAACTTTCCACAATCATCAAAAGATATCTAAGCACATGATAAAGAATGTATGCATGAGTGCACAATAATTGGAAAAAGGAAATAGTTGAAGAAGGTACTAATGGTTGTTGGTCAAGTTCTCTCACTAGTGCTGAACCTCCAACTAAACAATTGGATATTGAGCCAAATTACATTACATGAATATGGTTGAAGGTTCTTATAAAGGATCGCAGGTTTTCTGGACTTAGATCCAACCCATGCAATAGGTTAAAATTGCAAACTACATAGGCAAGTGCACTATCCAATGGAACTACACAAGAAAATAATCACTATCACACTTCATAATGCAAAAAAAAAAAAAAAATAAGGGTGCTGCTACGACAATAAAGAAGCTTTGGGAAAACTAAACAGTTGCACTTCGAGGGGGATTTTTCGCATGCATTTTTGTGCACATTTACATATTTTCGTTGTCAAAGAGTGAATAAACCAGATTCAGGGTGCTGCTGTTAGTATTGCAAGGGATATTATGTTGCACAATAAAAAGTCCCCATCTTTTTTGAAGGCTTTTGACAAGGTCCCCAACTAGGTAGGTGTTAAGCAAGGGTTTTTTCCTCTGGTTTAAAGACAAGATGGAATTCCACTTACTACATTCTTAAATTTGTGACTCAACATTAGATATAACCTGTATAACTTCTTCATAAAGGAAAACAAGGTTCTTGAGATGACACATAACCGTGATAAGGGAAAATTTTCTAAGATCAAGAACATTTTGGAGACATTCAAGTGAACTACAAATGTACTTTAATGTATACAATAGCCTTTGAATTTCCTCTCAATTTTGATTCCTATAAAAGAAATACTAGACAAGGCATCAATTGATGGGTATGAGTTTTTTAAGTACAGTCAATTAATAAGATGTTTGATAAGAAATGTGTACAAAACAACAATTCCTATTTAAGACATTAAAAACAAATTGCAAACTTTTGCTTTCAAAAAAGATATTCTATTACCAAGATTAAGAGAACAGCAAGAAGTTTGGGATACTGTTTTTTGACTTATATAGTAGCTACACACTTTTTTTTTACTTCTATAAAAATTACTTGATCAGCATGATGGAAAGTTGACGGATACATATTAACTCTTGTGCTGACAGGATTATCAGCTCCTAGCTATCAGCTGCAAATGCCTGAGAATTCGCCTTCCAATGCTGACAAAAGCTTAGTTAAATGGTTTTGATTACTGGTTAAAGCGTGATGGCATAACTAATCCTCAAAAAAGGTTGGGGCTTTATTTGGCAAGACATCTGTTAAACTCTGAACTGCATGAATTGTTTAGTCTTTTATAATGGTGGAAATTCAGTTCTATTGAACTGCCAAAACCATCTAAAAAGGTCGCATACATCATAAATATATATTTAACAATTAAAGCCTAAAAACCTGTATTTTCTGCATGTGTCTGTGTCCAGTATGACTATAGAAGTTAACTATCAAAACCACAATATATACACTTTTATGTTCGGCAAATCAGCATTGCAATCCCATACAAATCAATGGCAAAAAAATATTTAATGATATATTTTACAGTTTTCTGGATAGTATCTTATTGATTATGTCATATTTTTGCATTGCATTTTACTAGTAAACAACTGGTTCCATTACAAACAAGAAAATGGTCTCAATCAATGATTGTTTAGTCCAGGAATCCAACATTATGTCTTTAGCATTATTGGACAGCTTTAGCATAGACATATGAAAGGCTTGCTCAAACTGTCTTTTGTGAACAATCATCTGAGCTGGTTTGTGAGAGCATAAAAAAGGTTTCAAATGCCTGTTTTCCAGTGCAGCACAGAAGCACTGCAAAAGCCTGAAGGATTTGGAACAGAGAACAATTAATGCAAAAATTTTTACCTAGTTAGATTGTGCTATAGAAGCAGGATTGAAGTTGCACTGTAAATATGTGTGGCAAGGGTTTAATGATTATCTTGTGATGAAGATATACTGGTTCAGGGAAATTTCACATTCTGGCTAAAAACTTTGAAAGGAATCTAGATTTGGCTGCTTAAGAGCTCCAAGATTAAAACTACAGATGGTACACAGGTCACTTCTTTATTTTTTTTTATTTTTTTTTATTATTATTTATACAACCACAATTTTTATGTTGGCATTTTCTTTGTCGCCAACTGATAAGGGTAACTAGCTTCTATGTAGGTATTTCATGTAATTCCAAATTTATTGTTTGTTATTTTATTTTTAGCCAACTGTTGAGAAAGATTATCATGCTTTTAGATATTATACTGCATTAGAAAACATACATAAGATCGTGTTCCACATTTTTTTATAAATGCTTGCAATATATTGCTTTAATGATATGCATTCTATCACTGCATATGTATTGACATTGTTATTTTATCATAAATTTTATACAAAAATTGGTATTCTATGCCACATCTACTAGTTAAGAAAAGATTGCCTCAACAGTAGGAACTTCACTGTAAACAATATTTCAATATTGGAATTCCTTTACTTCTATTGCAGGGTAATTAAAAAAATTGCTTCATTTGCACATAATAACTATTACATATTTTAGAGTTGGCTTAGAGTTTACTACACAAATTTAATTTTTTTATTACAATAATTCAAATTTGAAGGTCTTTTGCTTTGAGAGATTAAGCTTTAGCAATAAGGACTACACGAACCAATTCCATATCATCTAGAGTTGCTGCATTTATATTTGAAAATAACTGCATTCTATCACCATATGAGAGTATGAAATATTTTAATTATGGGATGAGGATAAATCTTGTCATTCATACCTCTTTTATGTTATTAATGTAAAACTATTGGATATTTAAAGTTGGATATTTAAAGTACTTAGAATGCTAGACCTGCCAAATATTTTAACTAATTTTCCAGATTAGTTATTCGACTCTTAATTGATTTGAGTCATTCAAAGTTTTATTGGTTAGAGTTGCTATCTTTAGATTTTATGTGTGTCTGTGGTCAGAGTTGGAAGAGGGGGGAGAGAATTGATAAAGGAGCAGGATCAAATCAAAGAATTCATGCTACATTATATTATATCCTAGTCATCTCAAAAATCATTTCACCTAGGCTCATGCGAGGAGCTTTCAATTAAAGCCATCTCAAATCAACTCAACAACAAAGCATAAGCTTATAAGCCATGGTAACTCAAGCAATTAAGATAGATTTCTCTCTATCACCATGAAAACTGCATAGGAGAGAATACCATATTTCTTGCAATTTTCTATTTTCCACCCCCAACCAACCCAATAACACCTTTAGCAGAAAGTATTAAAGTATAATTAAAATATGTCAGAAAGATATTTACTCCTTAGACCTTAAGTGACTAATTAAGCCTCTATGTTGGATATTCATATCATTCCCTTAACAAAGACCAATAACACATAATCCAACAACTGGAACTTTATGTATAGAAAGCTTGCAAACAAATCATTCCAGTGTCCCCGATCAAAATTGTTCTTTTTCTCTGCAAAGTTGCAGTCCATGCTCCATTCAATTGCACTACACTGTTTGAGAAACGTTGTTATATTGAAAGCACGTGAAAATCCGATATCTCATGGCATTACTTACTAGATATTATAAAAGTTTCCCAACATCAGAATTGCACTATAATGGGTAGAAGCAATAAGAAAAAATAAACGCAATAATTAGTTTCACTTTTCTGCACAACATACAGCACTCTGCCTCAAAAAATTATTTAGGTTTTTTACAAATATAAATTTGGCTGACTAATCCTGAATGGAATGCACTTAAGCTCTTCAAATGTTACTATATAAAGCTCAACTCTACAAGTAAAGCATTTCAGACCACTTCAGGTTTATAGCGGTTACTTGCTGACTCTCCACAAGAAACAAGTTCCACAAAATTCCGCACAAATGCTTATAACAATAACGCACAAGAATGGCCCTGTAATATCACATCATGGAATGACGCCACAATCGGCCAGAACAAAATAAGACCCCCAGCATAAGGAAATTCCTCTGTTTACAAACGTTATTCGACAAATCTCATTACAAATACATAGACAATGATATTGAAGGAAGAAAAACCCTCACCCTAACCCTAACCCTATTGATAAAAGCAAGCAAGCAAGCAAATAATCGACAGTTAGATAAAATGCTTCACCTCAGAGTACGCGGAGGAGAGCTGGTCGCTTCTTTGATGACAAAAACCGGTAAGAGGTGTTACACCGTCGCTATCGCACCGCCTTGCGCTTACACAACCACCGGCTTACACAACCACCGGGTTAGGGCTTTTTATTTTTTTTATTTTTTATTTTTATTTTTGTTTTTGCGTGGCGGAAGGATGGGTCGTTCCGGTGAAGTCTCGCCGGTTAGGTCGGTTTAGATGAACCGGGTTGAAGAGCCAGATCGCGCAAGCCGACAGCACAACGAGTCATACCTTGCGGATTGCGAATGGCCGACTACAATGGTATATATGCTGATTTTAAAAAATAAAGAAATTTAAAAACTCTATTAAAAAATATAATAAAAAAAACATTTGTAATAATATAGATTTTATAAAAATTCAATTTTATCGTTTGAAAGCAAACCTCATAATTTAATTATTGAATACAATTATTTAATTATTGATAACGATTTTTGTTAAGGAATATATTACTTAATAACATGATACTCGATGATTCATCGGTCTAGTTTTGTGCATAGATAATTTTCCAACCTTTGCTTTTTTTGTTTTGTTAAAGTTTTTGGGAGCCCTTTCTTGCAATCATTATCTGAGAAATAAGTTATGATCAAGTTAAAATTCACCATTTCCACACTTGATCTCTAGTCGCAAAGTAATCATAGACAACTAAATACAATCATTTGGGTGAAGAAGCCCTCGTTTTTGAACAATTCATCCTCTTAATGAGGAAATAAAGCAAATGTTATACACTTTATTGAGTTATATTATAATTGAAATTCTTCGTTAAGTCATATATTTTTTTATCGTGCTTTTTCATAAAAGTTTGTTAGGATTTCTCATGATTTAAAAGTATTATGCAGACGGGTGACGTGAGAAAGTCTAACGTGAGTTCACAAGCATAAACTAATTGGTAACACGCCAATTCTATAAGTCATTTGGTGGCATTTTTTATTGAAAATTGCTTAAAAATGCTTTTTTACTCTTTTAATTGCTTTTTGTCGTCACCGCTATCATTAGTAGCTGTTCTTGCCACTTGAGCAAACCTGAGTGCCTGCGTGACCCAAATTAACCCAAGAACTTGGATGATCCACTTGACCCACGCATAGGCGACAACCCGCTCGATCCACACTAACCCACAATGACCCAATCTAACTCACCAATCCCCACCAACCTGCACTATTTTGCCCAACTTGCACGTACCCAAAAAACTAAACTAGTAGCTCATCTAACATCGCTCGCCCCGTTGATTTGTCACTTATCATTTTGTCGCTAGCTCTTACTGCCATCCAAAACGCCTACTAATTTGGGAGCTACTTGACATTGGTTAATTTTATATTTTTTTTTCATTTTTTAAAAGCTATTTATGAACTTTTGAGGCTCCTATAAATAAGGATGTTCACCATATTAAGAATAAAAAATTCTGGAATAAAATTTTCTTTTGTTTGTATACTTCTACCTTTTATGAACATAGAGTATACACACAACTTTAATTAGAGAGATTCCAAGTTCTCTTTTGAGATAATAATCAAACGTGAGAGACATTTCACTGAGAAAGTCAATAATCAAACCTTTATGAGAGATAAAGATCAAAAGCAAAAGTTCTTTCACCAGGAAAGCCAACAACCAAGCAAATTCCTTCTTCTACCAACACTTGTAAATCTTCACTTACCCTTTTTCACTCTTTTGATCTAATTACAAAAAAATGACCATCCTTAACAAAGCTTCAAATCTTAATCCACTATCTTATTACCTTTTTAAACCAAATTTCTCACTAACCCAAAACACCACCTTGTCTGGCTTTTCTATCTTTGATGCCTTACACATCGATGCTTACGGAACTACAATACATCATTGCCACAAAATGTGTAAAGACATAGGAATATATAACATTAGCTTACAAGCACATTCGCTAGTGTTGTACTAGTTTCACAAATCCATTGATAGAAAAATTGGTTAAAATTGCTTAAAAATGCTTAAAATTGAATTTTTTTTTTTTGTTTTCATCATATGTTGCCATCATTGCCACTGTGAACAACCATTATCACCGCCTGAGTTTACCAACGTGCTCGTGTGACCTAAATAGACCCAGGAACATTGTTTAACCCATGTTGAACTCGTGTTGGCCTATTTCTCGAGGATGCCCCATAGTCCTGCTGATCAGTTTTGTTCAACTCAACCCACACTCACCCAAAAATTTGATTGACAGCTCCACGGCCCCACCATTTCACCACTCGTCGTTACCACTACTCGAAATGCATGACCAATTTAAGAACTACTTAATCCAATTAATTTTAGCTTTTTTATTTTTTTAAAAATTATTGATGAACCTTTGAGATCTTTATAAATAAAAATGTTCACTAGGTTATAAGAGTGAAAAATAATAAAATAGTTTTTTTTGCATTTGTGTGCTTTTACCTTTGTAAACAAAGTATGTGCAACCCTAGTTGGAGAGATTCTAACTTCCCTTATAAGAGATAAGGATCAAAGATAAGAGACCTTCCATCAAGATAGCCAGCAACCAAATCTCTTGTAAGGGATAGGGATCGAAAATGAGAGATCTTTTATTGAGAAATTCAATAGCTAACCCCTTGTGAGAGACAAGAATCGAATGTAAAAGATTTTCCATTGATAGAACTGGTAACCAAACAAATCCTTGCTTCTACTAACACCCGTAAGTCTTTGCCCATTATTTCAATCTTTTGATCTAATTATCAAAATATGAATCTCCTTAACAATACTCCAAATCCTAGTTTACTATCTTATTACTTTTTTAAGTCAAAATTTCCTACTAATCTAAACCACCACCTTATGGTTATTTTCTATCTTTGGTACTCCACATGTCAATGCTTGTGAAACTACAATACATCATTTTAAAAAAATATGCTCTTTTAGTAACTTTTATTTTTTAGATAGTATATAAAATTGGAGTTATTCTTCCTTATATTAAAGTACTCTACATAAAGCTTATTTTAAATTTTTTTCTTTATATGTATGAAAATAGATGTGACAAAAATTATTTTGTAGCTCTATGCTTGATACTTAATATGTTATCATTTACTTTAGTTAGTAATCTACGTTATAATTTTGGATGTCAATCTTTAAAAGCTCGAAAATATCATACACATCCCTTAACCTTAATTAGTGCATATTATCCTTTCATACTTTCTAATAATTTATTATCTCTAATATTATAGACTCCTAATTAAACTATGATAGAAGTTTAGATTTGCTAAACATCAATAGGTTTATTATTGTTAACCTCTAGAGATCGATAATTCAGAGTAGTCATTTTTATGCTCAAGGATATAATGCATTTGTCTTTTCACTCCACACCTCCTTACTTTAATGGATATATAGGATCATCATATATTGGATGGAGGATATGCGTTAATTGTTAAGTTGCACAATAAAAAGATTATTTTATTGTCAACCATGTTGTTGGTTGTTGGATCATTTCTCAAATGTATGTTGCAATGTTTTCAAGTATTGTTTAGATGTGTGTTAGATGATAGCTTCAAATATGATTAATTATTGTATGTCTTGTCATGTCTAATTTAATTATATCAAAATAATATCTCATTTGGTCATGTCATCTTGATTAAAATTTCATAAAGACATCTAAATATCTTAAAACTAAGTTCTTATCCTTCAAAATTTTTTAAATTATCTCTTCACACATCAAAATATAAATATTATATGCTAAAAAACATATAATTATTTTGTTATATATCATTCATACAAAATAAAAAATTTGGGCTACCATAAGGGAAGATATATAATATGAAGTAAATGTAATGTGTTTTATTGTTTTAAAACATTTTCAACTTAATATAAGATTCTTTGTCATTATTAATTTATTTAATATCATCAATTCAAGAATGATACAAATATGATTTACTTTTATATACCTATTTTCATGCATTAATGGTGTACAATGAAAAAAAATGAAGAAATTAAATTTAGTCAACACTATCTCATTAAATGTAGTATTACTTTATGTGATTGCAAAAAAACTTTGCAAGAAAATCATCCAATCAATGTAGGTCCCACATTTGACTACTTATATCTCCCTTAATTATTGTTATTAGATAATTTTGTGGTGATAATCACAACCAAAGTAATATTAGTCCTAAGGAAGTTATAGTTTTCACAAGTTGTGTGTTAAATTTTGATAAGCAAGATATTATGTTTGAGAAGAAAATTTCATCTAATAGAAAAAGCATAAGAGGAGTTCAAGACAATTCAAAAGCCATAAGGACTTCACGCTAAGTTAGGTTTAGTAAAACCCAAGCCCTTCTCTTCTCCATGACTTTTGTGATTTCTTTGTCATTGTTTTCACCATTATGCTAACAAACAACTTGGTCATGTTAAGCCACAACTCATTACAAAATGTAATATTAAAAATACATTTGTACAAATTATATCGAGAGAGACATTAATCTAAGAACATCATGTCGACAAATATAAGCATAAAACTCCTTATATTCTATCCAAATAAAAGATCAGCAAGTCAAAGAACAAATCAAGAACTCAATAAACAATACAAACCACATGAGATCTAATCACCCTTTTTTTTTCTTCTCTTATTTCTTCCACAAGTCTAATGACTATTCTTCAATCAAGTGCGTAGTTTTCAACATGCTTCCCATTCATTTTCAACTAACATAAAACCAATTTTTTATGAATAATTTTTGCAAATTTTAAATCATATGTTAACATTCCATTTATCATCAAACAATTATGAATTCCACACTCCCAAGCATTTTTTATTGACAAAGTTGAAGAACTAACATTTCAATTTCAATTTCAATTAATTTGAAATTATATTTAATATCCATTTAACATTATTTGCTTAATGAAAAATTTTATTTACAAATTTTTATACCTGTTTATTAATGCTGAAAAAGAAAAAAAATGAAAAAAAAAAAAGACTTATAACCAAAGCCAAAATAGAGTAATCATGAAAAGACATCAGATCAAAAGTTCTTAAAGAGGACAAGTTCCTTGACCATCATCAAACACCTCAAAACGTCATCCTACAAAAACGAAGAGAGAGCTTAATCAACGTTTCCTATATTACCAAATTCCTCCATCGTCGGAGGTCAAGCTTCTACAGTTCGTCTTTCACCGACGGCTCGTCCTCCTCTTTCCCGCCATCCGTTTCATCCTCCTTGCTCGATTCCTTCTCCTCGGCTTCGACTTCCTCCGCTTCGTCCTCCTCTTCGACAGCCGCCTCCGGACTAAGGTTAAGGCTTTTCTTAACAGAACCATAGATGCTGCTGGCAAATTCCTTCGGATCCGTCAACGAGAAACCGCTCTCCATCAATGCCGTCTGATAGATGAGCCGAGCCGTCTGCTTCAGGCTCTCATCCTGCAACCATTTGTCAAGACGAGCATCAGCTTTGATCGTTTCGAAAAAATTGTATCTAAATCGAAATGTTACCTCAGGATCTACGGCAACCCTTTCGCGCAGTTCTTTGATGATGGGATGCCGAGGATTGACCTCAAGAACGCGTTTGCCGCGCATGTACGCCTGCTTGCTGGCGTCGGAAAGCGTCTGGGCCTGCATGATCTTCTCCATGTTTGCGCTCCACCCGTACTTGGAAGTGACGACGATGCAGGGGGTGTTGTCCAAACGGTTGCTGATGGTGACGGAGTCGACGTTCTCGCTGGCCAGAGTAGTCTTCCACCATTTGGTGAGCTCCTTGAAGGACTCCTTGAGGTCCTTGTTCTTGGGTTCTTTGCCCAGCTTCAGGCCTTCCTTGGACACGTTCTGGAAGTGCTTGTCTTCGTAGTCCATCAGGTATTGCATCAGGTATTCGTCAACCGGATCGGTAAAGAAGATGACCTGCAACAGGAAGAAGATGACAAGATCACGTATGCCAAACCATGTTTTATGAGTCCAACAAAAACTAAGGCAATTCTTACCTCGTAGTTCTTCTTTGTTAGTCTCTCAAGGAAAGGAGATTTCTCCAATTGTTCTTTACTCGTTCCAGTAATATAGAAGACGTCCTTCTGCCCATCCTTCATTCTCGAGATGTACTCATCCAATGAAGCAAGTTTTCCTTCAGACTTGGTGCTGAATTGGAAGAACATAGAAGGAAGATAAACATTCAGTTGTTTTAGCACTGCTTCATAATAAGAGAAAACTGATGAAATGACTAAAAACAACAATCTCACCTCTCAAATCTCAGAAGTTTTGCAAGACGATTTCTATTTTGTGCATCTTCAATGATGCCAAGTTTTATGGATTTGCCAAATTCTTTCCAGAATTTAGCATACTGCCCCTTTTTCTCTTCAATCTCGCTTTCATTTTCTACATCAGGTTTTTAACTAATTATTAATCTTATTGAACAAATAACACAGGCAATTCAAGTAAAGGGAAAGCCTCAAGAAGTTGAAGAAGACTAACTAATACCTGTCTTGCTCTTGTTATTGTATTCATCAGGGTCCTCATCTGCAAGCCGCCGAATCATATCAAGGGCCTTCCGGATTAGTTTCTTCTTAATTGTCTTCAGGCTACCATGTTGTTGAAGCATTTCTCGAGACACATTAAGTGGTAGAGTGTCCGAATCAACAAGACCCTATGAAGGATGTAATTGTAAGTTTGTTTATGACTTCAAACTAAACAACAGATAGGAACTAAGTGAAAAAAAATGCTGTTTTTACCTTCAAAAAGTTTAGGTACTTGGGAAGAAGCTCATCGAATTCATCAGAAATAAAGACACGTCTTACATAAAGCTTCAGGCTGGACTTTTTGGTATTATAATAACTCTCGTAGAGATCATGAGGAGCCTTAGGAGGCACGAAAAGCAAGGCCTTAAATTCCACGTCTCCTTCAGCATTAAAGTGAGTCCAAGCAAGGGGCTTCTCATCACCAAAATCCTGGAACAGGAGAAAAAACTTCAAGTAAATGAACAAGGAGGAGGGGGCTTATTCTTGATGCCTTTGGCGTAGCGAGGAAATTAAAACTCACTTTTGAGATTGAGTGGTAGAATTTTGTGTATTCATCGTCGGTGACTTCCTTTGGATTCCGAAGCCAAATTGCCTTCATATCATTCAGAAGCTCCCACTCAAAAGTCGTCTCCTTGACAGTCTTTTTCTTGGGTTTTTCCTCGGCATCTTCTTCTCCTGTTTCTTCTTCTGAGGTTGATGCTTCGGCTTTATTCGTCCACGGCATCATAGAAAAGATTCAGAAACTCGGTGATGATATATATAAACCAAACGTTCCACACAAAGTTGCCGGTTGATTCACAATAGAATAACACAAACTATAAAGCGTTGCTATAATTGCTTACATGATTCTTCTTCCTCACCCGTCTCCTCATCAGAGGAAACTTCAACGTCGACTTCTTTGCTCGCCCAGAGATAGATTGGGAAGTTGATGAACTCAGAATACTTTTTGACCAACTCCTGAAAATGATTCAGAGAATCGAATGTAAGGCCAACATCTTCCAATTGTCAGTTTAAGTATTACTTCTTCAAGCTTGAAGTCACAAAACGACCCAAATGATCTAAGCCATTATATTTTGCAGCTGTATCTAAGAGAAGCATATGATCTACAAGAAAAGCTGTGACCACCAATACATTCATAATAGAAGTGATTTATATGATAAAGGTCCCATTTTGGCATAAAAATGACATTTTTTTCTTGCTTTTTTGAAAAGAACACCTATGGCCCAAACCATTCTTGCCTATGACCAGTGGTGTTAAAGGATAAAACATTTTTTTGTGCACTAAACACACCAGCAAAAATATGTAAGTTCAAATAGCGATTTTATTTTCCCATGCATCAGTTTTTTTTAAAAAATATAAATAAGAAACTTGGGGGAAAATCAATATTTTAGCTCACATACTATGCAAGTAAAGAGAATTAAATATTAATTTTAACAACATTTTTTATAAGCGCAAGAGCTGAGCTGAAATTCCAAGAAAATTCATGGGCATATTTAGTTTAAAGTTTACCATAATTATAGGCTATAACCACCTTTCTTGGAGATTAACATATAAATTTCAACCTAACCAGATGTGACAGAAGAAAGCATTTATAAGACTATAAAGCTTGATATTTTTCCTTCATGGATGCAATTTACTCAATTATCTCTTCTACTCTACTAAATTCAGAATTTTATTATTCATGTACAATATAAATAAGCTGTCGAAAATATTTCCTTGATTTACAAGTGATCCAGGCCCTTAACATGCCTAAACTTGCTGGCAAATGCATTTCTTTATATAATTCATTTCAAGTGTTCTACTGGTGCTTTAAAACAGAGTTAATTGTAAGATTAACTTCGAGAATCTCTGACCCATAAACAATGTGTCATTGTGGGTAATTTAGCAATCTTGTTTTGTGATCCAAATCTTGCAGTTATTTCTATTATAGCCTACAATGATCCTATATATTTGGTTGCATAAACTTTAGTCAAATTACTATCCACAATTTGTGAGAACCAATCTATCCATATATAAAACATATATAGTTGATCATCTTCTGATACTGAAATAGTATAGTGAACTGGCTAAGCAACTCTAAGAACACATAAAAGGCCATTTGCATCTAAAAAATCTACCCGATGTCTAATATAACAAAAAATTATTAGTTTAATTGATTAAATCAAAAATATAAAACTAGAAATTGGCCAGTCATTCTGTCATTTAAGATGTCAGCAGTAAAATTCAGCTAAAAAAATTAGTTTAATGGGGCATTGTGACAATTAGAATCGAACATAGCGTAAAAATTAGTTTTATGGCTTGGTAAAAAGGGAACCACATAGTTCTAGTTTTCTGAATCTAATCAAACTGGACAGTTGCAAGATGAATGGAATGAATTTTTTTTAATTAAATGTTGTAGTTAAAGTGGAAATGAGTATCATTTTTCCTTGAGGTCAAGCAGTGAAATTCAGCTAAAAAGATTAGTTTTATGGGACATTGTAACAAATTAGTATTGAACATAGTAATCTTTCCGAGGGATAATGTATGGCTCGGTAAAGAGGGAACTACATGGTTCTATTTTTCTGAATCTAATCAAAATGGAAAGTTGCAAGACAAATGGCATGAATTTTTTTTTAATTAAATGTTATAGTTAAAGTGGAAATGAGTATCATTTTTGCCTTGAGTGAAGAACATTAACCCTCAATGAATTAATATATAATCCAGGCAAAGTTGGCAGTTGCAGTAATGTTATATGACCATTATTTTGACAGTTAATATGCAAACTTAGCAAACAAGGATCAAAAGAACTAGCTTAAAATTGTATAATCTGCATACTTACTTTCAGCTTGAATTCATCCAGATACTCCTTGGCCTCGTCTTTAAGATGCAGTCGGATTTCAGTGCCACGGCCCAAAGGCTCATTCCAAATGTCTTCAGAAATGCCAAAGGAACCATCTGCTTTAGACTCCCACACATGCCTGGCAAGCGAAAAATAACAAACAAGGACAGTATTTTTTGCCAGTTTAGTGCTGTAATCAAATAAAAAATCTGCCTTAGGAGAAAATTTAATGGAGTGCTTACTGTTTGTCATCGTTGTGCTTACTTATGACCTCAACATAGTCAGCTACCAGATATACAGAATAAAATCCAACACCAAACTGCCCAATGAGATTCAAATCACCACTTGTCTGCATCTTCTCCACGAAAGCTGCAGCCAAAATACTCAGAATTTATTACGCACGCAATCAACTTCTGTTAACATCATCAAAGCCTTAGCGATAAAAACTGCTAGAGTTCCATTACAATAATACCCGATGTTCCTGACTTAGCTATAGTTCCCAAGTTTTTGATTAAGTCTTCTTTCGTCATACCAATACCTCTATCTCGAATAGAAAGTATCTTTTTATCCTTATCCAGCTTAATCTGAGAATGCACAGCAAAGGACGACTATTAGTGCGGACGCCCCTCGATTCAAACTGAAGCTTAAACGACGATCCAGTTTTTGGTGCATAAGCATACGAACCTGAATCTCAAGTTTCGTGTTGTCACCTTCACCTAGTACCTCCTTATCTGTGAGAGAAAGGAACCTGATCTTGTCGAGCGCCTATCACAAGGGCAAAACAAAACCCATTACAAACAACATAAATGTCATGAACATATAGCTTTAATTACAGGTATCGGCTTACGTCAGAAGCATTGGAGATAAGTTCCCTCAAAAATATATCCTTGTTACTGTAGAGAGAGTTGATAATTATATCCATCAATCGGGACACCTCTGCCTGGAACTCGAACTTCTCTGCATTAACTCGCAGATTCCTCTTTGAGATGGACTCTGCTTCCCTGATTATTTAACAATCACAGTATAAAAAATCTTCCCACGTATTAAACCCAAAATCTGTAAGCGCAGTCAACAACTACTGACGAAGTACCAATCGGACCAATACCTTTTGGCGACATCAGAGTCGGTGGACACTCCATTAGGGACGGCTCTTAGCTTCTCCTCCACCTTCGGCGGATCAACGAGCTCATCAGAGTCGTCACTATCCTCAGCATTAACTTGAATCTTTCGCCCTACGAGATCCACAAAAATCAGAGATCTATTCAACAGCGAACTCACAAAAGGAGAAGTCTACATCGCCATGCCATACCTTGATCCGGAATGGTAGAGATCAAGAAGAGTAGAAGGAGAGCGGAAGGGATCGCCCACTTCCTCATTACGCTTCCTCTCGTGGTAGAACGACGTCGCACGACGAAGCTTTCTTCGAAAAAACTCGTTTCCGTTGATGACCTAAATACGCCTTCGTCCTTCGAAAGACCTACGATTTCGCCCCGTCCTCGAGCCGCGAAGAAATGGTTCGATCTGGCCTACGTGGGATATCCAACGGTCGTCATTATCAGACATAACGCGTGTCATCGTCCCACTGGATTGCTAAACTGTTGTGACGTGGAGAAATGTGCAACAAAATTAACTCGAAATAAATATTGGATATCAACCATCGCAACGAAGCGTAAAATCTGGATTTGCTGGGGGACGCCGAAGTGACAGTTGTTCGATTTTAATTGGCTGACCATAGGTTGATGACATGGATTATTGAATTTACAACCACAAATGAAATAAAAAATAATATTCAGAGAAAATTTAGCATTTCAAACTATTATAAACTCTTAAAAAATAAGTATTTAAAATTTCAAAACATATTATTAATTACTTTTTTAATGAAAATTACAAAGTAATTTTGTTTTCACTAAATTTAAATATAAAACAAAATATTAAAAAATAATAAAATAATTATAAAAATCAAGTTTTATCTATTTAAATATACCCAAATAGTAGAATCATAAAAATTTTAAATATTTAAAAAATTTAAATGTGCTATAATGAGTATAAATCTCTTGTTTTTTTTTTTCAAACAATGCTAAAAAACTACAAACCTTAAAAAGAATCCTTAAATTCATAATTTTTATTTTTTTGTCTATGTTGATGTATTTTAAGAAAAAAAAAACTTTGAATGATCCTAATAAATACAAATACTATCTAAATATGTTAAGATGAATACCTAAAAGATGGTGTGATTTTTATACATATCACAAATATAGATCCTTTTTAAAATTATAAAATTAATTAATATGATTTTGTTAAGAAGTTTTAGTTTTTAAATTAATAAAATTCATCATATAAATAATTTGTTTATATATATATATATATATATATATATCTGTGTGTGTGTGTGTGTGTGTGTGTGTGGTTAATCAAATGTTATTTTAAATAGTACGTGTTGCATACAATTATTTATAATACTTTATTTCAATTAGACTATCAAATAATCTGCATCTTATAATGCATGAAATTCACAATTAACCTATAAAGAATCTTCTTCAAAAAATTCATCAAATATTGAAAAGATCATAAGTTTTGAAACTTCAAAACCAAAATAGATGAATATACTACATAGTAAACAAAATTACAAGTAAAAATATATCATAATAATATTGATTTAAAATTAAGAATCAATAAACAATTTAGATATTAAAACTAAAAACATCAACAATTTCCAAAACTTATCCACTAGCCTTTTACTTGTTACACTAGCATTATTATATAAAAAATATTTATTATTATATATTACTTATACTCACAATTTCTTTTATAATGATCCCAAAATATTTAAAAGACAATAACCAAATATGTGCTAACCCAACTCTAACATCCCAAATTTTTAAAAAATATGTTTAATTATAATTTGGAATTCATTATTATTTTATATTTTTAATTTTGAGTATTATTTTATAATTATTAAAAAAATTATACATCATTAAAAATATCGTGCAAATGATACCAATTTGATGAAAATTAAAATTTTTAAGAATTAAAATGAGGATAAAAGATTAAAAATGAGTAATTTATAAGCAAAACAATTACTAAAAATCATTAAAAATATTAAATGGACTTACAAAATTTTAAAAGTCACTATAATATAAAGCTCAAATGAATAACCATAATATCTTTTGGGTCATAAGAAGAGGTTCAAAAAGCATAGAATTAAAAGTTAAGTTCATTTGAAAAAAAGATAATAATATTTTTTTTAAGGATTTTAAGTTGATAAATTTTTAGAAATACTAAATGTTGGTAAAAAAAAATGAAATTTGGAAGATTTTTAAAAATAAAATCAATTGAAAATTTCAAAATGATTGTATTAAGTCTATACCACTTAAGTGAGACAAAATGAGACATTATTAATGTTTACATTGACTCCACCTATTTGTGACAAAACAATAGTAGCTATTTTAAGTCTACTTTACTTGTGACAAAATGAGATTACATTGCTATTTAGTTTAACTCTATCAGTGATACCAAAACGTATGATTTTTAATGGAACCCTAACCATTGGGAATAATTAAATGTAGATATAAATTTAAATTAAATCATCTAAAAATCTTATTGTATTCTCTCAAATGTTTTTGTTTATTCATGATTTTTATTATTTTCTAATTCTCACAAAAGATTAACAAACCAAGTAATAATTTAAAAAACTTGGTTACAATAGTCATTAAGATTAACAATAAATTTTAGTTACATAAATATTTAAAATTACTTCAATTATTTGAGACCAAATAAAGTCTTTAATCATAAAATTCTTAACTATTTTAAGTTTAGTAAAAATATTTTATGAAGTTCTTAGATTTAATTTTAGAAAATATTTAAGTTTTGAAATCAAATTGTTTATTGAATTTGCAAAATTGACATCCTCTTTTAAACATTGAACTCTTATTCTTACAAATATTTCATTATCTGCACAATTTTGGGGTTTCTTACTAAATAACGTTTAGTACATCATATAGAGATTTCTTTTGGAGGTGTGCTAGTCATGTTCAGACTCGGAGTCGTAGCAAGATTGGCCCTTCCACTTCTCATTAGTCTCAGTTATTATTTAGAAAATAATTGTCAGTTTCTTTAGATATTTCTAACTTTAAATTTAGTATAGATCATCCCTTTAATACTTTTGTAATTCTGTCGGTATAAAATTTGATTAAAAAAATGACTTAAAAGAGCTAAAATTTGAGTTTGGTTTATTCGCACCACCTTCTGCCACCATTTACATCGTCCAGCATTTTCAGTCACCGTACTGTCATCGTCAGCTTTGGTCCCATAGCCTGCACCGACCTACACGCCTGTTGTGTTGACTCTGCCAACCCACCAAACACTTTGACTGTTGAGAATAAAGTGAAATAAAATAGATCTCAAATTGCAAACAACAAACTTACATTTAAGAATATTTGGGAGAAATTTGAAAATAGCAGCAAAAACCCTCAAGTATGGGAAGACAAAAAACGATGAATTTTTATTTCATTCATAAATAACTACAAAGCAACAATTACATCTTTTATAAGAAACAAAAGCAATTAATCCCCCTAATTTAAAATTCAAAATTATTTAAACTTTTAAAAATGCTAACAAAATACTTAAAGTTTGCTAACATTACTCCCCCTCAAACTTGAAGTATCTTCAAGCCTAATTGATTTCATAATTCTTCAAACTTTTTCACTCCAAGTGATTTAGTGAAAATATCAGTCATTTTTTCTTCAATAGTATAATGTACCAGAATTATATTCTCTTTATCGACATGATCATGAAGAAAATGATACTTTGTGTCGATATGCTTGCTTCTCTTATGTTGAAGTGGATTTTTTACTAATTTGATGGCTGACATATTGTCAATAAATATAGTTGTTAGCTCTTCTTGTTGATGATGTAACTCTTATAGTAAATTTTACAACCAAATTGCTTCACAAACTATTGGTAAAGTTGTAATATACTCTGCTTCACAAGATGAAAGAGTAATGACATCTTATTTAGTTGATCTTCATATAAATACTAATAAACTTAAGAAGAAACAATAACTAATTGTAGTATTTCTTTCATCTATATCATCTCCCCAGTCACTGTCAAAGTAGTCACATAAATCTGTTCTACTTTTGTTAGTAAAATATAAACTATAATCAAGTATTCATTTAATATACCTTAGTATTCTTTTTTAAACTATCTAATATGTTTCCTTTGGTCTTTTCATATATCAATTAATGAGTCCAACAGAAGAAATAATATCAGGTCTTGTGATAGTGAGATAACGAAAACTATCAACAAAACTTTTGAACAAAGTAGAGTCAATGTCTTTTTCTTCTCCTTCTCTACTTATTTTTATTCTGACATCAAGTGGTGTTACCACTGATTTGTAATCTTTTATTCTAAACTTCTTTAGAAGTTTAGTACCATACCTTCTTTGAGGGATTTGGATTTTGTTTATCATTTGTTTCACTTCTAAGCCAATGAAATATGACATTTCACCATTATCTGTCATGTAAAATTCATGTTACATAGTTCTTTTGAATTCTTGAAACAATTTAAGAGAATTTCTTATATAAAGAACATCATCTACATAAAGACAAACTACATGAATACCATTGTTACTTGTCTAAATATAAAGTACATACTCAAATGTGCATTTTTGGAATCCTTATTGTTGAAGATATCCATCAATCTTAGTATTGTGTGCTCTTGGTTCTTGTTTCAATCTATATAAAGTCTTTTTAAAATGATAGACTTTATGTGAATTACTCATAATTTTGTAACCTTCATGTTGATTAATATATACTTCTTTTTCTAAAACTCTATTAAAAAATACAGATTTAACATCAAGTTGGCATACCTTCCATTCATGATATACTGCAAGTGTTCAAATCAACTTCATTATATCAAATCAAGCAATTGGAGCAAATACTGTATTGTAGTATATACCATATTTTTGCATAAAATCTTTTTTCACAAGTCTTGCATTGTATCTATCTACTGTTCCATCAACTTTATGCTTGATTTTGTAAACCCATTTCACTCCTTTGGGTTTTTTTGAAGAGGAAGATCAACCAACTCTCATATATTATTCTTTTTTATAGGTGCTATTTCTTCATCCATAATATTTTACCAATTTATATCCTGTACTGTTTTATTAAAAGAAATAGGTTTATTATCAGCAAAAAAATAAAACGAGTTAGAAAACTGAAACATTTGCTCATATATCTCTTATAAACTTTTCATTTTTTACTTGAGTCAATAAGATGTGTTGTCTTTTGCATAATAATTATTCTTAAAGAAGAGTTTGTTGGAGAATTCAAATCATGTGTTTATTGATTTTGAATTTCTTCTTCTTGCCCAAAGTGTGAGTTTTATTATCCTTTTCTTCCTTCTACTTTCAAGTATCTTTTTTTACAAACACAACATAATGACTAATAATCACATTTTTAATTAAAAGATTATAGAGTTTTTAAGTTTTTGACTCCTCATTATATCCAATGAATATGTACTTTTCACCTTTATCATCTAATTTCTTTCTTAATGCATTAAGTATCTGTGCATATGCAGTGTAACCTAATATACAAAAATGAGAAACACTTGGCGTATATCTACTATAAGCTTCTTGTGGAGTCATATAATGCATAGTCTTAATAAAAACAATGATTTAATAAATAAGTTGAACATGTATTATTTCTGTCCAAAACTTTTTTGGCATATTCCTCTCTTTCTCATCATTGTCTTTGTCATGTCAAGGATAATATGATTTCTTCGTTCAGCCACTTTATTTTGTTATGGAGTATGACTTGTGGTAAGTTGATATCATATACCTTCCTACTTACATAATTGAATAATTTATTTGATATATATTCACCATCTCTATTAGATCTAAGACTTTGAATGAATAACCCACTCTCTTTTTTAACCTTATATTTGAACTCTTTAAATATAGTGATAGCAACATTTTTCTCCTTGATAAAATATGTCCATATTTTTTTACTAAGATCATATATGAAAGTAATGAAATATTTATTATCTTCATTAGATAATGGCATTGATAGACCACAAATATCTGTATGAATAAGCTGTAATGGTCTTTTAGCTCTCCAAGTATTATTCTTTTGAAATGGTAGACGATGTTGCTTTCCAAGTATACAAGCTTCATATATATGATTTGGATCATTCAATAAAAGAAGGCGCCCTCTTATCATTTCTTCCTTTGCCAATAACTTCAAACCTCCAAAGTTAAGATGACCATACCTTAGATGTCATTTCAAATAATCATTTAAAAGATGCCCAAGATAACAAACTTCACTTGTTGATTTTAATTAAAGAGGAAACATACAATTTGTCAACAATTTTACTTTAGTAATATTTCTTTCTTTTGAATATTGTAAAAGAACATAACCATTCTTTATATGTATAATATATAATTTCTCAATCAATTGCCCAAGACTTAAAATATCACTTTTCATATCAGGAATAAAATATACATCTAAAATAATAATGAAAATCCATTCTCTTTGTAAAGTTTTATATAACTTTTCCCTTTAACTTTGATAAATCTCTAAGACTTACACTTGATAGCACATTTTCAATTGTATCAAATAGATATCTTTTTCCACACATATGATTGCTTGCTCTTAAGTCAAGAAACCATACATCTTCTCTTTCGTTTCTTTTTCAGACAATAAAGATATTGACTCTTCTTGTGATGTTTCAACATAGTTTGATTGGTTATTCTTATGCAAACAATCAGAAGCATAATGACCAAACTTATGAGAATTATAATATTCAATATTTCTTCCTTGTCTTCAACCTCAAGAAGCATTATTTCTTCCATGCCTATGTTCAGTGTAAGATTGATTAAATTTTTATTGAGATTTGTTTTGGAAATGACCTTTTCCACGTCCTTGATATGAACCTTATCCTCTTCTCCTTGAATTTGAATTCTCTTTCTTAAAGATATTATCTTCTTTCAAATTCAATTTTGATTATAATGTTTGATCAATAGGTGCAACTTCAGCCTTTTTCTTTAGTCATTGCTTATACACTTATAAAGAACTCATTAGCTCTTTAATAGATAATCTACCTATATCATTAGATTCTTCAACTACTGTTACCACCATGCTCAAACATAGGAGTTAAAAAATGAGGTATCTTTTCAATCACATGTGCATTATTAATTTGTTCTCCATTTCTCTTCATTATATTCATAATAACAATCAAGCATGAGGCATAATCTTAGATAGTCTCATTTTCATTCATCTTTGATTGCTCAAAATCACCTCTAAGGATTTAAAAACATACATGCTTCACACATTCAACACCTTTGAAGATTGTGTTGAGTTTATTCCAAACTTTTTTGCTTGTAGTTGCTTTTGCAACTTTCTCAAAAATAACTTCATCAAGCCCTTGATATATCAAGAATAATGCCTTTTTGTCTTTTTTCTGATTTTCTTTCAACAGTTTCTTCTCTGCTTTAGTAGCATCTAATTCATCAAAGCCATCGATAACAATCTTCAAAAGGTCTTGCGAGCCAAGAAGGGCTTTAAATTGAATGCACTAATTATCAAAATTATCATTCGTCAATCTGAGCATAGTTTGTTACACAATTTTGGACATTTTAAATAAAAAAAATCTTTCAAAAAATGCTTATGTTTTTCTCCCTTCGACATTGCGGCATTTGATCTTATTCTTCTTCAAGCTATGATACCACTTTGATGGAAATAAAGTGAAATAAAATAGATCTCGAATTGTAAACAATAAACTTGCATTTGAGAGTATTTGGGAGAAATTTGAAAATAACAACAAAAACCCTAGTGTAGGAAGACAAAATGATGAATTTTTATTTCATTCATACATAACTACAAAGTAACAATTACACCTTTTATAAGCAACTTAAGTAACTAATCATACCTAATTTAAAATTCAAAATTATTTAAACATTCCTCTTTTTTGTTCTTAATTTAAAATTCAAAATTATTTCTTAATTTAAAATTAAAAATTATTTAAACATTTTAAAATGCTAACAAAACACCTAAAGTTTGCTAGCATCGACCCATACAACCCACCAACCTTAACACTAGCTCTTCGAATCTAACTCTCAGATAAACCATTTATTAGTTCTAGACATGTTACAACCTAATCTCCTAACATAGTGATGAGGACATCATGTTCGAGAAAGACTTTCGACGACCAAGGACCAGGTCTTGTATAAAAAAACAAGGCCAAAATCACTATTCCTACCGCCGAATGCCGCCTCCGCCGCAGCCTTCGCCGTCGCCGCGCCTCCAGAAATCCGGATGACCCGCGCCGACCCACGCCAGCCCGCGCCGACCCACGCCAGACCGCAAACTGTGACCCACGCCGACCCACGCCAGCCCGCGCCGACCCACGCCAGCCCGCGCCGACCCACTCCAGACCCGCGAACTGTGACCCGCGCCGACCCACGCCAGCCGCGCCGAGTAACGCCAGCCCGCGCCGACCCGCACCGCCACCACCGCCGCCGAAACGTCGCCGCGCCTCCAGCCATCCGAAATTAGGGATAAATACATGAATTGTCATTATTTTTCTCAGAATTTTAAGAGTCTATTTGTAATTTTTAGGTGCCTTTTAGTTTACCCATGTGTCCTTTAGTATTCCCATGTTATGAGTCAAATGTCTTTTGTACCCTTATGGATTCCTATATAAGGGGAAGTCCTCTTCTGTTGTAAGAAGAATACAGTTAATGCAAACTTTTGAGTGTTCTTTGCTTCCATTCTGAGTTCGTGAGTGCTCTGAGTGTCTTTGGCGTGCCGACTCGTCAAAGCTCTGATACTGGGAGGAGGGACGCGAGGTCCAAGTGGTGAGACGCCACTCCAGTCTATCATCTTCCTTCACCGCTCAACCATCTTCAAGTTGGACTTTGCGTTTTCCTCGTCTTCCTTTTTACAAGTAATTTCCATTCCTAGATTATTAATTTGTCGTCAATATATTTTCATTCTGCGAAGTGCAACTTCTACTATAAATTATATTTAAGTTTCAACTGGTACTTAACCAATCTAAGTGCTTCCCATTTCTGCGTGTTTGAAAGAGTGTAGCCGTAATCGATTTAGCGACTTCTTAGTCGCTATCGATCCTAGTTTAGTTAGGATTCATTGGTTGGTGCCCCTTTGCGTTCAACCCTCATCGTATCTAGGTGTGTGTCCCTTAGGGAGACGACCCTGCTCTTTGTTGTGCATCAGTCACGAGTTTTCTAACTAAGCAAATTTTGTATAGTCCTACATCACATTTGGTATCAGAGAAGATTATTTGGTTACTTGTGAGCTGCACACACTTTTCAAAAAAAAAAAAAAAAACTTTTATGCGAACTAGATCTGGTAGGGAATATACAATGGATAATCAATTTGAACAACTCATGGAATAGATGCAACAAATGCAATTAGCTATACAGGATCTATCAACTCAAACAAATGCAAGACTCAATTGATTAGAACGAAATCAAGTGGAACCAGAAATTAATGAAGAAGAAATACTACAACCCCCTAGACTTAGAGTCACACCGACACCACAACGTAGAATGGAACCAGAGATAATAGAAGAGGGAAGCGACTATCAATCAACAATACCCCATAGACACAGAAACCGGACCGAAAATGACAATGACCAATTACTCAGATCAATCAAATTCGAAATCCCTAGTTTTGAAGGTTCCCTTAACCCTAAAGAATATTTAGAATGGGAAGCCGCTATAGACAAATATTTTCAATGGTTTAGACTTACTGAAGATAGAAATGTATTATTTGCTAAAATGAAATTATCTAAGCAAGCACGACTCTATATGGAAGCTGTAGATAATGATAATTTTCAAAGAAACTCGTCGCCAATTGAAACTTGGAATGAACTTAAAAGAGCCCTTAGGCAGAAATATGTTCCAAGAACTTATAAAAATCAATTGTTGGACCAATGGCAACGTCACACACAAGGAGGAAAATCAATAAATGAATATATTGCCAAATTCGATGAATATCATCTCAGATGTGGAATAGATGAAGACCCATCTATGACTCTTTCCCGATTTCGTGCTGGACTTAGGGAAGACCTACAAAGAGAACTCTTAATTCGTGGCGTAGAATCCCTACCCGAAGCCTATAGAATAACTAGCGAAATAGAGCGCTTACAAAAGACCTATCCTACAAAGAAGTTTGAACCCAAACCTATACCTAAATACTCTAATAATGGATCATCTACTAGCCGAACCCAGCCTACTACCGCCATAAAACCCAATCCAACCACCACAAGACCTAAAGAAATAACTTGTTATAAATGTTGACACCTTAACCTGTGTTGATTTGATTCGATTCGTGCTGACCTGATAGCTGGAGAGTCTTCGGGCGACATGGTTGCCAAGTTAGCATGGTCGACATGGGAGGTGCTGGGGTTCGTGTATGCTTTGGCATAAGAGCTAATGGTGACTATACGATGACAAATGATGACGGAGGTGACAAACGGCAATGAGAACAACCTAAACTCAAATTTTAGCTATTTTGAAGTCATTTTTTCACCAACTTTTGCACCGATGGAATTACGAGACTACTAAAGTAATTACTTGTATTGAGTTTAAAGCTAGAAATATTTGATAAGGTTGTCAATTATTCTTCAAATGACTGAAACAATATTGCACAACAACAATGATAAGGGAGACTAATAAGAAGTAGATGGGCCAGTTTTGATATTACTTAGAGTTCAAATAGGACTAGTACTTCTCCAAGTGAAACATCTGTATGATGTACTAGATGTTACTGTGTCAGTTTGTGTTTTCCAAATTTACTGCATGCTTTGTATCTTACTTGGTATTTTATTATTATTGGTATCTTCTATCATATTATTTTTTAGACCCCATCTAATGATGCCTTAAATTAATAGAAAATTGTTAGATTCCAATTTTTTTATAGGAAAGTGATAAGGTATCCATGGATTTATTATAAGAATTGCAATTGCTTGGATGGAGATGAAGTACAATGAAGAGCGAATGACAATAAGAAGCTTTATAAGATGAAGCTTCATGCATATTACAAAACTTTGGAAAATTGAAAAAATAATTAGCAATAGCTGCGAGTGAAGAGAAAGGAGGAAATAAAAACAGAAGTATTATCAAAAGAAATCCTTAAAGATAAAAGGATTTTGAAGAATATTTGCATAACTAAGTTGCGATATAAAAAAAAGTGCTATAAAAAAGTATTGTAGTGATAGTACAATACTTAAAGGTAAATGATCATGAAAATGTGTGAGATTCAAGACCCATTCTATGTTCAATCAACTGCAAAGTAAAATTGAGATAAGAAAGCTTCCATATTTTTGTATATATTTGATGTATCGTTGCATGACATTTAGCAACCGCAATGAAAAATTTAAATTGAAATCTATGAATTTCAAGGATCATTATGATTCTTGATAGTTTTGACTATGATTATT
Organism: Vanilla planifolia; assembly: GCA_023846275.1. Taxonomy (NCBI): domain Eukaryota; kingdom Viridiplantae; phylum Streptophyta; class Magnoliopsida; order Asparagales; family Orchidaceae; genus Vanilla; species Vanilla planifolia. The sequence goes on from CM043870.1 coordinate 3,234,830, forward strand.
TATGTTGACTTATAACTATATAGTTATTTTTTAATAATATTGTTATGTACAACATGTTTTTATATTATAAAAGTACAATATTTTAATAAAGCTTATTAATGGAAATGGATAATAATGATAAAAAATAGCTTTTATTCTTATTGTGAATTAGAAAATAAAATTAAAAAAAGAAGTCAAAAACAAAACTTAGTAAAGAGGGCAAGGTGATTATTATAATATGTAAATTTTAATAATTTAAACTGGCGATTATCATTTTAGAATGACATGTTATAGAGATGAGTCAAGTGAACAATTATTTAGGATTAATTTACTCAAAATGATATGTTGTAAGAAAATTGGCTCAAATTGTCTATGAAAAAGTAATATTAAACAAATTAAAGACAATTGAATAAAAAAGATAAAAAAGAATTAAAAGGAATTTAAATATTTATTTACATGATGATTGGTTAATTTAAAACCATAAATAACATTTTACTTCTTATGTATACTACATATTATTTATATGTTTATTATATAAGATTGATCTAGCATGTGACGCAACTCAAGTTGTGTTTTTTTTATATATATGTATAATATTTTATCACTTAATTAATGATATATTGCTTAACCAATTTTATGGCTTAACATTTCAAGTCAAAATTAGATATTTCACAAAGTTTCAAAAGAGTAATAAGAGTGTTATTTTATGATATTTGTTATTTAATAATTGTTTTTCTATCTATCATGTTATATAAGCTATTATAGCAACTACTTTGTATTCAACAATTTGGACTTCGTTCAGTATGTTCATGATTAATATTCCATTATGGTTATATGAACTTGTCGTTTTGAAGAAAATGTGAAAATATTTTTTAAAAAAATTTGCCTTTATTGTGGTTTTCAAATTTTAAAACATTTTATATAAGCATGCCAACAATTTTGAAACTTATTGCCATATTTCAATAAAAAAACAATAAGAAAATAGATAAATAATGACATAAAACTTAAAAAGATTAGAATGTAATGTACAAGAATATGTTAAAAAAACATAGGAAGACATTCTAAGTATATATACAAAAACTAAGGTATTAAATTAAAAAAAAAATAAACAACTTAAGTAATAAGAACAAGTAAATATTCTAAAAAAAAAACACACATGTGATATTAATGATTATTACTTATTATTATTTATTTTATAAGAAATGTGCACACATAAGAATCTTAAGAAATAACAAAAATTTTGATGACTATAATTGGCAAAATAGATCTAATGTATATAATATCCCTAATCCAATATACAATATTCAATAATAAAAAAAAGTCCTTAGAAGTAAAGTATTAATAAACAACATACAATATATATGCTAGCTTTATTTTAATATTGACAACATTCTTAATAAATTTCATGTTTTATGAATAAATATAAAATAATATTGACAACATTCTTCACCTTCGCCGATCAAATGTTTCTCCGTAGAAGTTAATAAACCTCTTTCACAAACGTCTCTTGCGGCGGCAATGTGCTGCCTTATCTGTAAATGATTCGATGAACTCTCCACGGTTGCCAATCCTCCTGAGCTGAACATTGTCAAAGCCGCCGCCTTTATGTCCTCCTCGGCAAGCAGCGAACTCTCCGACGCTGCCACGGGCGGTTCGACGGAGCTCCGGTACACGGGGCAAGTCGAATTGGAGAGAAACCATGTATCAATGCAGTCGAGATGGAAGACGTGGCGGCACCCCGGAAGAAAACGAGACAACTCGCCGTCGGCAAACTCCGAGATGCAGACGGCGCATTCCGGCCCGTATCCCACCTTCCTGTCGACGCCTGAACGGAAGACGGTGGAAGGGAGCGACTTGAGTACACCAGGGTCCAGTGGGACGGCGGTGGAGGAGTTTGATGAGGGTAAAAGGATTGGGGAGGAGGAGAGGCTGAAGTTGGGGGGGCCCCTGCGGCTCCTGATGTGGAGGTAGAGGAAAAGGACAACGAAGAAGAGGATGAAGAGGAAGAGGACGGATGCCATCATGAGCACGCCGGGGGTCAAGGCGGACTGGGATGGGATCGACATGGGGCGGTGGATGCTGAGCCTACTGTAATGGCGATTAAAGTCGGAAAGAGGGAGGTTGGAAACTGTTAGCTATACAAGATTGGATTTTTCGACGGGACAAAAGTCAGAGAGACTGCGAAGGCGGAGACGACGACCGGAAAGAGCGGAGATTGAATTGAAATTGGCAGATCCGCGAGCGGGACAAAGAAAAAATTGCACTTTTCTGCAATAAATGGAGTTAAATGCCATTTGGAACCTTCTAAGGGATGAATCCTTCCGCGAAATTTATCTCTGGTTGGCCATGAAATTTGTAGATAAATAATTATTAAAAATCAACATTTGCTACATTATTAACTATCATTGCAAAAAATAATTAATATGAGCATAAATAAATTCAATAATTCGGGAACTATTTTATTATAATTATAATATTGTCTTGTAATTGAGATAAACATCGACTACATGTTCTTATCTTATAGTTTGATAGTTTGATAATCAAATTTTGTGATATTATTTACATAAAAAATGAAAAATTAAGTAAAAGATTGAAGAAAGTCATGCCATAGGTTAATCAATTGCATCAGTATTACTTGCTTGAAATTGGTTTTTTTAATGGGTTTATATTTTGTTTGATTGTGTATATTTTTGGATCATTAGACGAAAAACAAAATGGAATAAGGAAAATGGTGACAAAAGGTATTTGAATTTTATTTGAAAGTTAAATTCGTTAATGATAAGATTGGCAAGGGCTTGTCAATGATTGACAAAGAGGGCTAAATCATCTCGAGAAAAAGAGTTGAAACAAAAATTAGAAAAAAAATGAGAAGCACATTGGTTGAACAAGTAATCCATGTGATCTAAATGAATGAATAAAAGGTATTAATATAAATATTAATAGTAGATAAACAAGAGAAACTATTATGATTAGATTTCAATCAAATTTTAATATTAAAATAATAAAAAAAATGAATTATAATTTCAATGTTTAGATCATAATTCTAAAAATTTATATTATAATCAGGTTGTACACACGCGCACGATGAGAAATTATTACTTCTTGAAAATACAAAATTAATATAGAATATTTGTAAATTTATGTTAAAAAAAATACATTTAGGTTAAAATATAGGTGAAAAAAAAGAAAGAAAAAAATAAAAATAAAAAATTAAATAGCAATACGAGAAATATGAGAATATCACATTTAAGAGATAAGTGTATCGATATTATTGGAAGATTTATTCTCCCATCTCTATTCTCAAATGCAATAAGACTATGATTGGAGGGGCTTGTTCATACATCTCTTTCCACTTTATTATTTTGTGATATTAAATAATTTGAATTTTAAAAAATAACTATTTTTTATATAAATTATAAATAATGATAATTTTGATATAATTGAATATTAATTTAATTCAATTTTAAATTTAATATTATATAATTAATTACATTACAAAGCAAGTTATGTGCAAAACAAATTTCAATCCGATGTCTTTAAAAACAATTTTAAATAAATATTTTTCATCAATTTTTTCTTTTATAAAACTTTTTATTATTTTTTTTGTAAATTTCTAACCAATTTGCTACTCTGTAAGAACGAGTTTTCACCAATTCGATCAATCTGCTGCGGAGCTTAGCAACAGCTGTCGAACGGAAAGATCAGCTCTGCAATCTCGTCATTCGAATCGAGAAGAAGAGGGAAGGAGGACGCTCGAGCAAGTAGAGGGCGAGAGGAAAGCTAGCCGGGAATCAGCGGCGAGGAGAAAGAAAGATTACAGTGAACGAGTGGCTCGATCAGTGCACGCAATGCTCCGGAAAGCCATCATCGGGTTGCTTGCCCTCGTTTTCGTTTTCATTGTCATTTCCATCCACCGCAGACCGGCGCAGGTTTTTGTTTCGGATTGCTTTATTACTTGTGCTCTTATTCCGTTAGTTCCGCCTCGTTTCAAATTTTGTATGTTGATGATATCGGTAAGCTCCGAGGTTTTTTTCCTGTTGCGATCTTCATCTAAATCAAGGCTGCGAATGTTCTCTTGTAACACTTTGGATACATGAGGACATTAAATTGATTCAATGAAACACAAGATATAAGAGGTCTAGCTTTGCCATAAATTATAGGCTAAATCTTTAAAAGAGTCCTTTAAAAGGCTAATATAAGGGTTCTATAAGGTTATTTTAGTGTTATTGAGCATTATTAGGTCAAAAAATTATTTAATTATTTTAGGAGGCATATCAAAAGAATGTCCATATATTTTATATGGGTGCCACCTTCTTAGAAAATGGATGGAGCACTACCAAAATAGTATTCTCCATGCATTTTATTCGAGTTTAATAAGTGTTATTCTCATTTTGTGGAGCACTGCCAAATTTAGTCATTCTTATTTTGTGGAGAATTTGAATATTTTTTACTTCTTTTTTCTTTTATCATAAGAATTTGTATTTAAATATTAGGGATGGAATGAAAGCAAAACAAGTTTTTAAATGAAAATTGCTCTAATATGCATGCCTTTCCCTCTATCTCTAATCCCTTATAGGAATCCATTTCCTTTGTATTCCCCTTCTTCTCTTAATGCCACTATAGTTGTTGCACTTTGTTCGCTATTTACCTAAGGCACTTACTTGATTGTGCATCCATTTTGCATGCTCACATCCTATGTTCTTTTTGTTATTTTAGTTGTTACACTTACGCAACCACTTGGCTAAGCCCTAGTTCATTTGCACACTTCACCTGTTTACTTGGGTGGCCATTTACTTGTTTACTTTGCTATTCCGCTTCCACGCAATGTTTGAGCTTCTCCATCTACTCATCGCTTTTGCGTGTGCCGATCTACATAGCGCTTACACAATTCCTTCCCTTTGCTCACCTGTCATGCATGTCCAACATTGTGCTTGGGCTTGCACAACACTTGTCCTCTCCTTTGTGCAAACCTCTACATGCTTAATTGTGCCACCATGCGCATGGCATGCACATTCAACTTTGTTGACTAGCACCAACCTTTGCTCACCCGTGTCAACCTTCACATGTGTACCCTGACTTAGCAAAATGAACAATAATCATGTGTTGTATATAAAAAATTGAGCCCGAATCATTTTCTCCCATTTTTCATTAATTTGACATCACACTTATACCTAATCCTATGTCATTTGGTATCAAAGTCAGCTTCACATATATCTATATTATTTTTGGTATCAAAGTCTAGAATCGATTTATATTATTTCTCTATCATATTTTAGCATCAGAGCCGAATTAATTTCCATCAATTTATTTTCAAGGCTAGATCAAGATCCTTATATTCACTTTATCTTTTTTCTATCATAATCTAGTTTGAACTATTCTACATTACATCTACATGACTATTGTTATCAAAGTCCAGAATTGATTCTACTTAATACACTTCTATATCATATTTAGTATTAGAGCCAAGTTTAGATTCATACTATACCACTCTTATATCATTTGGTATTAGAGCAAGTTTTCATGGTATTCCCACCATCACTGTCTTTTGAAGAGTTCAGAGCTTGTTTCTATTGTTATTCTAACCAACTATGATGATCTAATGGGTTAAGAAAATGATTTTTCTCAATTGATGATTAAGAGATGTAAACGTTATGATAATTAGTATGGCTATAAGAGAGATAACCTTAAAATACTTGAAGTATAATTTTCTCATTTTAGTAGAGATCTCTTGGCTTAAAGATTAGTATATTAGGTTGTAAATTCATAAACTGTGATTTTGTTATTTATTTGATTTTGCTATGTTTGAAAGCTTAGTTATAAATCTTGAGTGAATATGTTTTGAAACCCATGAGTAGAAGCTAAAAAAGAGTTTCATTTTGATGTTTCTAGTCTATCTAAACTATCATTAGTTTTAATATTTGAAGAGCTTCTAAAGAGCCTTATTTGGTAACTATTAATATTTTATCATTGTCTATTATTTATTGAAAAAATCTGTATCATTGTTGTTATATTTCTATTTTAATTAACTAATACAAGGAATTATAATTATAGCCCTTTGAACATCCATTTTGATTAGGTTACTAAGATAAGAACTATTTTTGGTACATGGCTAGATGGGATAGAAGCTACATTGGCTGAATTCAAAATGTTGGCATATTAGAGTAGAGTACCCATATCACCAAGTTCTACAGATCATGAAATTAATTATTGTAATCTATATAAAAATGTTAAATTTAAGACATCTATCTTTTGTGGTTTATATAAATCTTATAAATTTATTAATTGATTAAATCAAAATAGAATATTTTTTTGACTATCATATTATGGATGAACATTAGAGAGTAGTAGATTTTACAAATTTAAAACTAGTCGATAATGGTAATAAATTTTGATTAATTAACTTAGAGATTAAGAATATGAGAATTTTAGAAAAGTTTCATTTAGTTGTAAATGGATGAATCATTAAGAGATTAATATTTTATTGAATCACAAGATAAGGGTTATTAATTATGTGTGATTATTCTAAAAATATTAAAAATTATTTAGACCCTCGGGAACGTGGTAAGCATCATTCATTTTGAATATTTGTTTCATCCATACACAAATTTTTTTGTGTATTAGACTTGATTGGGAAAACTTTTACTTGATAAATTAAAGATGATATTCATATGTCTATTATTAAGTTACAGAAAGAATTTCTCTTATTGATTAGGAGAAAAATATAAAAGATAAAGAAATTAACTTAAAAATTTGAATTGATTCATGACCTTTACATTAAGAATCTTAAAAAATATTTTAGATGCATTTGTGCATATTGTTATTTCTTATTCATGTGTATTTAAAATGATTTTTTATATGCTTAATTTAATTAAGCAATAGATTAAGTCTTATAATTTTAAATGTATTGAATTATTAAAACAAATGAGGTCTCTTAAAAAGTTTGATAAGAGTGATTAATTATTGATTTGTATTTACTCAAAGAGTTATGTTATTTTATTTTTTTATAAATTTTTGTATGAGAACTTTTTAATCATTAAAAAGTAAGTACTATTTGTTTCATATATGCTTCATAAAGATGTCTTTGAGATTGAGTTTTATCTATTTTATGAAATATTAGTGTATGGAAAAGAATTATAAGCAAATTCTATTGGTGATAAATTTGATAAATAGTTTATTTTTTTAACAAGTATTATTATTATTATTTATTTAATGTTATTTTTATAAGTTATTTTATTTCTCTTTTTTTGGATGTATAGAAAGGACATTTCTCAATCTAATGTTTTGTTCACTAAGAATGATTTAGAGAGATGGATATTTAATCTAATGAAGATGCACATGGATTATAACCTAGTGAGATAGATTTTTCATTGTTGGGTTGATTGATGCAGAAAAAATTGTATTAGATGGAGAACATCAAGTTGACTCAACAAAGCTTAGGAGGTCCTTAAGTGGCCCATATAGGAATTTTATTAGTACTCTTGGTTTTTATTGGGTCAAACAAGTTATTCAAATATTTATGAGATATGCCAAAAGCATCATAATTCTTGGATGTTTAAGTGGGCAACACCTTCTAAGGAGATGGATGAGGTGCCACCAAAGTAGGATTAGACATGCATTTTATTTAAGTTTGAATAAGTTGTTGAGTCATCTTTCTTTTGTAGAGAATTTAAATCATTTTAAATTTTTTCTTTTTTATAAGCATTTGTTGTTAAATTCAAGAGCTGAAGTGCAAAAACAAAGATTTTGGATGCAAATTGCTATGGCATGCATGTCTCTCTCTATCTTTAACCCCCATAGGAGATTGGTTTCTTTTTGCTGTCATTTTTTTTCTTTCCTATTTCCTCCGTTTTCTCTCTCTCCTAATGTCACTAGCTGCTAGAGCCCTCGCTTGTTTGTGCATTTGCCTTGCTTGCCCACATGCCCTCTTTCTTTTTTGGCTATTGTAGTTGTTGAATTTGTGCAACTGCTTGTTCAGGCCCTCTCACCCATCAATGCTTTTCCCCTGCATGCCCACATGCACACTTTCTTTTTTGGCTATTGTAGTTGCTGAATTCATGCAACTATTTTGTCAGGCCCTCATCCATCAATGTATTCCCCCCGCATGCCCACTTGCTTGTTCCTTTGCCCATTGTGCATCAACATAGTGCCCATAGGTGTCTATTAGCTCATCTTGCATCTACATGCCTATCTGGGCAACACTTGTGCGCTTGTCTTGCATCCACCGAGTGCTTGCCCTCGGTATCTTTTTTGACAATCCTCAAAATGTACTTGTGTTCAAGCAACACTTGTTCACACCTTTGCACACTTGATGGCCCATCTTTGTGTGCTTTCCGCACATGCCTTGTAGGCGCACATCTCCTTACATACCCAATAGTTTTGATGTACCTCTCTTCACTTTGCAAAATGAACATAAACACCATTTATCAATATTCGAGCTTGGATCAATTGTTCCTATTTTCCTTCAGTTTGGTATCACACACACCATCTCATTCTCCATCATGCTTTCTCTATTTTGGCCGAGTCCTTAAGAATTTCTTTGATTTGGAAATTGTATTAGTTATTTGTGGCATTTTTCTTTGTTGCTTCTTTGTGCATTTGTTATTAGGAGAAGTGAATTTAGTGTATCAACTAAAAAGGATATGAATAACTGTATAATTATTCTGTTTACTTGCATGGATCAATAGCACTTGGTTCTTCAATATTGCGAAGAGTTGTTTTACTGAGCACCTGTTGGAGGCCTTAAGGAGATTAGTTGTTCATATTTATAGTTGGTTGGATCTTTCTTAATATTTTGTAGTATTATGCCACATTACTTTATGGTAACCACATGCGGGGTGATATAATTGTATTTAAAGTTCTTGCACCTCATGCTCGATCAATCGACAACCATTTAATCATATATGGTTGTGGATAAAGCATGGGGAGTGTTTGAAAAGTTAAGCCAAATGCACATTTATGATCTAGTGGAACTCTAGCATTCCAAATTGTACGACCAAAAAGGTCATCTAAGACAATTTTAGTGCCTTACATGAGGAACTTGATTGTTCACATTTATAGTTGGTTGGACCTTTCATAATATTTGCAATATCTAGTGACATTCCTTCATGGTAACTATTTGTGGGGTGATATGCTTATATGAAAAGTTATTGCACCTCATGGCCTATCAATCTACAACCATTTAATTTGATATGACTATGGATGAATTATGGGGAGTGCTGGAAAAGTTAAACCAAATATATATTCATGATCTAATGGAATTCTAGCATTCCAAGCTGTATAACAAGAAAGGTCATTTAATACTAGTGTAGCACTCCGCATGAGAAACTAAATTGTTTGCATTTATAGTTATTTGGATCTTTCCTAATATTTTGCAGTATTATATCACGGTCCTTCATGATAACCACATGGGGTTGTTATAGTTGTATTTAAAGTTCTTGCACCTCATGCCCAATCAATCTGCAACCATTTAATTTGATATTACTGTGGATAAAGCATGGAAAGTTTTTGAAAAGTTAAATCAAATTTATATTCATGATCTAGTGGAACTCTAGCCTTCCAAGTTGTATGACTAGAAAAGTCATCTAATACAAGCATAGTACCCTAGATGAAGAACTTAATTGTTCACATTTATTGTTGGTTGGACATTTCCTAATATTTTGCTGTGTTATGTCACATTCCTTCGTGGTAATCACATGCAGGATGCTATGCTTGTATTTAAAGTTTTTGCACCTCATGCCCAATCGATCTGCATCCATTTGATTTGATGTAGTTGCATTTAAAGCTCTTGCATTTCATGCCCAATCAATCTACAACCATTTAATTTGATATGACTATGGATAAAGCATGGAAAGTTTTTGAGAAGTTAAGCCAAATTTATATTCATGATCTAGTAGAACTCTAGCCTTCCAAGTTGTATGGCTAGAAAACATCTAATACAAGTATAGCAACCCGCTTGAAGAACTTAATTGTTCACATTTATAGTTGGTTGGACCTTTCGTAATATTTTGCTGTGTTATGTCACATTCCTTCATGGTAACCACATGCAGGATGGTATACTTGTATTTAAAGTTTTTGCACCTCATGCCCAATCAATCTGCAACCATTTAATTTGATATGATCGTGGATAAAGCATGGAGAATGTTTGAAAAGTTAAGCCAAATATATATTTATCATCTAGTAAAACTCTAGTTTTCTAAATTCCATGATCAGAAAGGTCATCTAATAATAATGTGAACTGGAAGTTAAAAAGGGAAGATCTTGAATGGTCAAGCCTTCACTAGGTATATAAGATCTGATAGATCTGTCATATTGCCATGCTCACAAGATTTATTGGAAGAGATTGAAACGAAGCCTGCATTATAGCTTCATTCACCTTTCAAATAAGATGGCATAAGTTTTAAGACCGTTCATGCTCCTACCTAAAAATTATTTCCATGTGCATGTTTCAATGTGCACTTTGCCGCTTCAAATTCTTATCAAGATGGCATATTTGACAATTGTTTAAGCACTTGAAAAGTGGAAGTCTGACTGTTTTTGTTATATAATTTATGCTGTTTAAGCCTTATCTAATTATCCTTTTTTGTAATACATGAATGTTCAAGTATCTGTGGTTTAAAAATACTTTTGTGATATGTGCTCCTCCATACCTATGTATATTTGGAAGGTTCCATTTTAAAATTCAAAGTGATCTCTATTACATAGACTAGCTAATTTTGTGCAAATAAAAATAAAACATGAACGGAGTTTGTTAACCTTTTGGATCTGATCTTGGGGTAATGAATGGTAAAGAAACTATAAATTGATTACATATGTTGAAGATTTGTTGTTGTTGGTAGTGATGATTGTTGTTATTTCTTTTTTTATGTGTTGTATTATTACTTTAATAAAAATTTGGTCCATGAGAATTGTTATGGGCAATTGCATCAAATGAGGCTCTTAGTCAAGCTTAATGCATGAGTGAAACCTATCGATCCAAAAGCCTACACAATTTCATTGGGACAACACTGGGATAACACTATGTATGTTGACACCATGACTTGTTGAATGCTCAATGTAGGGTGATTCTCTATGTGTATCACAACAAAACTGTTCCTCACTTAGGATCTCTTTATGCAGGATCTACTCCCCTCCATTTGAAATGTATTTTAACCTTGAAGAAGTGCATGCATCATTGTCTTTGTTTAACTATTCCAAATCACTTCTGTTACATTATATAAACTTTGTCATGTCTTTAGCTTTACCAGGAAGAGAAACTCCCATTTGTTCTGCAATCTTATTGACTTTGTTTCCCCATCAACCTTATACCACTATATTGGCTTCGTTGCCCCATTGGCTTTGCTGCATCATAGAAGCTCCATTTGATCTCAAATGAACTACATTATTTCTGATTCCAATTGTTAAATGGAATTACATCTTGAGGGTTCAAGTTAACCCAATTCACAAGTGACACCCATCAACCCAAAGGTTTATGCTATTCAGTTTTCGGTTTGGTTTTGGGTTAGGATCGTTATTTGAACATCCAATGTGAGACAATTTTCTATGTGTATCCAATGAACAATTTTCTTGAATGATTTATGGTGATCATTTTAAATTGCATATGAAAGCTTAGTAGGAGTGGCATTCATTTAAGGATTCAAAATTGAATTATGGAAGATTTCAAGTCAAGTTTCAAGCTTAACTTTGGCTCAATGGCTTGAAAGTTTATTGAATTAGCTCAAAATATATTCTAAGTATTTGTTCCATTCTCTTAGAACAACTAATATGATTTGAATGGTTAATTGATGAGTTCTAGGTACCTGATTTGATTCCTTCCCTTGTAAATTAGTGGAAATTTTTTGCTTCTTTCTAATTTCTTAAATTGTTTTGGTTAAATTTCTAGGTTTCTTAAGAACTCTGGGCATATTTTTCAGCGTTCATAAGCTGTTTTGGTTAATTTACTTATTGAATTGGGAGAATATGCGCTTCATTGAATAAACTTTAACTGGCTCAAATTTGAGAGGCAATTTTGGCTCGAGTTGGTTCAAGTTAAAGTTATCTGTAGTTTGGGTTGGGTTTATAGATGAAATTTTCAAAGTCTTTGTTGGCAATATGAAATATGTGGACTATGCAATCTAAAAAATGTTGCCATTTGGGAAACATCTTTGCTGTTTAGATGTCACCTTTTTCTCTAAATTATAACCCTTGTGACAACAGTTATCTTCCATTTGTTTGTTTGTTTATATATTTTGTTTTTAGATTCACATGCTTATTTAAGCAGCTATCGATTTATTTTTCTTCTAGGCTTGAGTTGCATTTTGAAGTTTTCCTTTTTTGTGCTCAACTTCTTGACATTTTTTAAAATTATCATTATCAATCTTACATTTTGTTTTCTCATTTGTGTTGTTTTCATGTACTCTAATAGGATGAGTACTTTATTTTGATGTCTAGGAAAAAAAAGACGCTGAGAGTGTGCATGAAATAACACATAGAGTATACATGGACGTCAATATTGATGGTCAGCATGCAGGTTTGCTTCCTTTACCATGTTATATTTAATCATGGTGTATGTTAATATAAGGATCAACAGCTAGTTTATTTGAGAACAGTGCCATGTAGTGGAAGCACAAGTTCTATAAATCTTATTTACCTTTAACATAATAAGGGAGAAAATTGCTTCTTTTTTTATTATCAATGCTGAGAATATCTTTTGCAAACCCTAAATTTTAGGGAATGATCACATTTTGTTGACTCCATTTTAACAGACGAGGTCAATTGTCATATGTCGATGCGTTCCTTCCAATATAGATATTTCAGTCAATAACTTTTATGGATGATTTAGTTGTAGAGATCCGAGGCAAATATGTTGACAAAAAAATAATATTTTTGTTAGGAGAAGAGAGAGATCCGTAGTTAATGGGGTTTGTTGTACCATTTATGTAAGAGTTATTTTGTACAACATTATCGGAAGTTCAAAATATTCTTTATTGCAGTATTGTCTCATTACAATTTATCATTTTAAAATTATTTAGCTAGTGTCAGCAATCATGGTGGTCATTCTTTGATAGGTGTTTTATATGTTTTCAACCTTCCTAATGGTCACTTCTTTGACATTTCTGTTGTACTTTATAGCCATCTTGAGTTATGCGGGCATCTAAATTGCTACAAGCTTTAGCTGCCAGTGCACCAATATGTTCCATCTACCATTAACATAATGGGATGTCAAGCTGCTGATGTTAGCCAAATAGCTCCTTAGTTGACATCATTTAGCCCTACAGAATAATCTTTAGACAACAAATTTACATTTAGCTCAATATTTCTAAACCCAATATCAAATTGTTACTTATTCCAGAATCATGTTTTAATTTAATATAAAAAAAAGTTATCAACTTTCCAAGAGAAATCTCCAAGTGCAAGACAGAACTGTAACTTCAATGTTATTTGATAATTGCCAAACCACGATTTTAGTTGATAATTGAATATTTGTTAAAAATGCTTTTTAATATCCAAAACCTTTTAAGAGATGGGTGTTTCATCTGAAGTATCAATGTTGGAGGTTACCAATTATCATAGAACTCCAATTATCTTATTATTAATAAGTTCTGGAATATTTGTTTGGCATTATTATTCTTTTTTTCATTGGTTGTTATTCTTTTCAAATTAATGATGCCTTGTTCCGGTAATGAAACATTGGGGTAATTTAGCTTTCTGTACTGCTGAAAGTACAATGAAAGATATTTAGCCTTTTGATACAATGAAATTTGTTCGTTGTATTGGAGGTGAAATTATTTCTAAGTATATTTTTTACATGTTTGTTTTGTCTCTTTTTTCAGGTAGAGTAGTTGTTGGCTTGTATGGAAAAGTGGTGCCTAAGACGGTTGGTATGTTATCCTTTTGCTTGCATTGGCATCTTCTATCAAGCTTCATGTCATGTACTTTTTGCATGGCAGATTTGGAGCCAAAGGAGGTTCATGCTTTTATGGTTGACTTTTTACTAACTATAGGACCAGTTGCATCTTTTGCTTTACTCCACTTTATAACCATTAGAAAAGAGGGGTATTCAAACCACGTTCTCCATTGTAGATTTTCAGAAAATTGTATCTTCTCTAAAGGTAATACATAGCTATTAGTCCGCTGTATAATCTGAATTAGAGATCGGCATCATTACTCTCAAGTAGTCCAATATAGTCAACACATAGTCCATAGCGCCATTTAAATGTTTTAATTATCTGCTTAAAATATACTAATATTCTTTAGCCGCATTATGTGTATGTCTTCTTAATTTATTCTATCATATGCAGTGTTAAATCCTCTACAATTTTTCAGATGTGTTAAATTATCAATAATTAGAGCTATTCATGCATAAAAATAGTAGACCTGAATTACTTTTTAATTGTAAATAAGCATCATATGATATGCTCACAAGTTTAAAATAAAAAACTAAAAAAATTCTGTGAAACATTCTCTTGAAATACTAAAGAAGAATTTTGTTAGTTTGATTCTTAAAATAATATTAACTTCACCCAAATCTTTCATGTTAAAATAAGATCACAATAATGATTTAACATCATTTACTGTATGTATGTTTATATTAAATATGAAAATATTATCTACATATGTGCATGCATTTACTGCATTTTGATCAACACATCTATTGGCATTGTTACAAGGAATCTATTTGAAACATAATTGCACAAATTTAAGGTGCAATTGCTCTAGTATTTATTTTAGACTATAAAGAAATTTAACTGGTTTACTTTATTTTTACCACTAAATATTACAAAACCTTTTTGTTGTTGCACTTAAATCTTTTCTTTTAAAATATAGAAATGTTGTTTTAATATACATTTTGTGAATATGTTAATGATATATAGCAACCAAAGCCATTAACACTCTAATAAAAGAAATATGTTTTATTTGAGATTAAGTATTAAAACAATCTAGATCTTTTTCTTTCTAAAACCTCGAGTTATTTTTCTTTGTAAAGCCTCTATTTACCAATCTAGCGTTAATTGTTCAATGAAAACATCAAGCCTAGATTTCTTTCTAAACACTCATCTATAAATAATTGGCTTTCTTCTATTTGACAAGTCAATTAGCCCCCAAGTTTAATTAGTTATGATAGATTCTATCGCATTAATTATCGCTTCTCTCCAAAATGATGTAATAATGGAACAAAAAACTTTACTGTATAAAGATGATTCATCTAATAAAAATGTAAAAATCTTCAACAAAACTAGTTGTAGTTTTGAACCTTTTATTCTTAGATTTAATATCAAATAATTAGTAGTTGCTTCAACAAGTTTAGATGAATAGTTAATATGAGGAATGTGGAAGTAACATATCGAAATTACTTTCAATGAAAAACAATTATCAAAAAAATTTTGCATTCTTATGCTCAATAATAGTATTTGATTCTAAAACATCACTTTTTAAAATAGGAAACCTTCATGTAACAAATTGTTCAATATAGCCAATAAAAAACAATTTATAGCATCTGTACCAATTTTTTTTCTTAGAATCAAGTGAAAATACCTTGGCAAGATACCACCATGCTTTCAAATATTCTAAATTTGGTAAGTAGCTTTACCAAATTTTAAATGATTTTTTATTTATTGAAGATTATTTTATTTTTTATATAATAATTAACATGTTGACTTTTTCTCATAGATCATCAAGAGCACTTGAACCAATTAAGATGACAACCATCTTAGTTTTCAAGGTTCTATTTTTTTCTTGTTGTCACACCCTTAGATTTGAAAGAATATGAAGAGGTAATTTAATGAATTATATAATGATCTTTACAAAAGAGCTTAGATGATTAGTTATATAATCTCCACTTCTATCAGTTCTAAGCTTCCTTAATTTTCTTATCATGTTTAATTTCAATTTCTAATTTAAAAATGTTAAATTGTTGCATAATTATATTTATTTTTAGGTAAACAAAGTTTAATGAACTTGGAATACTCATTAATAGAAGTGATGTAATAGTTTTTGTCATCTCTTCTCATGGTAGATTTCATGTCACTTAAATTAATGTGAATCAAACAAAACAACTCAATTTCCTTTTCATGAATAGGTTTAAATAATTTACCGGCTTGCTTGGCTTTTGCATATGCTTGATATTTCTCAGGTTCATGAAATTTCATATTTTTCAAAATACTAATATCATGTGTTCCCTTAAGTTTGGAAAACTAATATGATCAAGTATATACATCATATATTAATGCAATCAATTGAAGAAGTAGAAGAAAAGACATTCATTAACATCATCAAGTATATTCAACATAAATACCATTATTAAAAGATAACTTTTTTACAAATATTTCAGATTTAGTGAGTATAATTTTATCCTTATTTAAAATTGCTTTAAGAAAAATTTTCCCAATCATAGACGCAAATGTAAGGTTCTAATGAATCTTGGCATACACATGACATCAGTAAGAAAGAGAATCTTTTCTAAAGTCTGTTTAAATAACTTTGCCGTTAGTAACAATTGGTGTAGACCTTAAATTTCCAAGTAAACCTCTTGCCTCTCCTTTTACACTAGGAGATGAAAGTGTCTTTGTTATCATAGACATGCCTTGCTTTAGAATTTACCACTTATGCTTTGTTCTTTGCTACAACATTTACCTATAAAATGATTATCACAATTATATTTGTCTTACTTAGGTTAGCCATTGTCTTGGTAGGATATTTACCTCTTTTTTAGGGATTATATTGATGAATATAATGATAAGGTCATCATGGAGTCAATTCTTTGATGTAGAAGTCATTGATGATAACCTCCAGAGGTCAATGATTTCTCACACATGAAATGTATTTGGTTGTAAGGCTCCTAAATATCTAGAACATAAGGTATACAATAGGCAAAAGTGAGCAATGGAAGAGTAGAAGGGTTAACCAATTTGAAGGGAATGGGTGAGAATAATGTTGATCTAGGAGGAGAAAGATGTGCACATATATAAGTAGATTAGGAGAACATATCATTTCACATGTCACCTCTAAATATTGTCTCCCAAATGAGGCATCTATTCGGGTAAGGTTGTTCAGATTTTTTTTAAATAATAAAAACATTTTGACAAAATTGTAAGCTAATCGCTTGAATTGAGGGAGGGCAAGATTTTAGGTTTTAACTTGACTTGAGTATAACTCTTATTCCATGTCTATTGATATGGATTGGAGAGAAAACTCATAAACAATTCAAATCCCACTTGTAAAATATGTGATTAAAGCTATATAATGGAAAAAAAAATAAAGCCCTTATTTACTTTATCTTTTAATTTCCTCAAAGTTTAGTTAAAATTACAACATTTTCAACACGTGGAACAATTTCAATTTTTATAAATCGGTAGAATTTTAGACTTATAGTGGATCAAAGTATTGTCAACTGACCTTGGAATCTTTTATTTTGTAGAAGTACGTTGACTATTGAAAACTCATGAAAGGTCTGTTATGTACTGTCTTACTTTTGCTTTGGTTTTCTGAAAGAACAAGTGAAGCCTTAGTTTATTTGATAAATATACTGCTGAAATTTGAACAAAGCAGGTGTCCTCTTTACATCTTCATGCGTTAGGAATGCTGTGCTTTTTGTATTTGAATTGATTGTTTGAAATTTTTATGCTCTCAATAGAACATTTATAATTGTTTATGTAGAGAACATGTTTATTTGATCTATTACGAATATTTCTTTAATTTTGTTTAGCCAAACTAAAAGTATTGTTATGCTACAATTGAAAAATTTTGGCTTAAGATGTATATGGCTACTTTTTGAACGTATTGTTATATGGTTTGCATAGTATGCACTGAGAAAATATACAGAAATAATAGGATGATACAAGCAGGCATTTGAAGTAGATATCAAGTAAAAGTGGGCTGTTATGCCTCTTTGCCTTATTTATGATACTTAACCCTATCTTCTATTCCTTTGCTTGTGCTATCTGCAAGAATATTCTTCCTTTTAGTGTCGGTGCAAATTTCACACTCTTTTTGCTGTTGATAGAAATGATTGGGGTAAATGCATTGCCCTTTAAGGTATATTATTAGCATTGCAAAAGGTGTAGGTCAACATTGATACAAGCAAAGGCTATTGGTTAAAAGATAATCAGACATCTTGCTTCTTGATGGAATAAATATGTTATGATCCCTTACTATAACAAACTTATGTCTAGTAACCTTCACTTAGGGTATGTTGTCATAACTTATTGATTTGGGAGCCTGATGTAAATTTTTGAAAGATGAATCATAAATGGTGACAAAATTATCTCGAACCTCCTACATTTGTTCATGGACATGGAACACATTTACATAGTGCAACAAATTTTAGTGCAATATTTGTGTATTCAACATCGTACTATTTGGCATTGAATTTGTGTTTCCCTCCTTATTTATAGTTATTATTTAAAATTAAGGTTTCCACTTATTTGAGTGAACAAAGACCTCATGAAGTTGTGATGCATGTAATAAAATAGCATTTTGTTCATTATTGTTGAGAAATAACTTGCACATGTGACCAAATACTTGTTCATGTCACATGGCTAATAATTGACTAAGATGATTCAAGAAGTGAGAAAATCTTAGAAAGGAAGATGACCATATGTTGTGAGGAGATGGGGCGCTTGTGGAGTACAAGAAAGAAATGGATAGAAAGAAACAAACACGAGTGTTTTTTACATGAAAATCTGAGATAAGGAAAAATGATGACCTCACCTTAATTGAACCTAGAGGCTATTGGCTAACTTCGTTTGTACAAATACTCACAAATGCATTGGCAAGATGAGACATAGGGAGGAATAAGAGGAAAGCTAGGTTTTTACATGGAGCATTGAGTGAATATGAGGGTCCAATATCCATCATTCAATGAGTGTTTTGAGCAAGTAGATTGGCATTGGAGCGGCCGAGTGTTCGCAATTCCCATCCAAGGATGTAGAATTGTGCCGATGGATTGGTGCTAGGAGTGGCCAAGTTTTTGTGTTATTTCGACATTTGATAAGGCAAGATTAGATTAGTGGATTGGCATTGGGAGGCAAAGTGCTAATGTTGGTTTGTTACCCATTGAGAAAGGGCAATGTTGGTCTTATTGAGTTAAGAGATGATGCTGAGAATCTCTACATTAGATTGAGATGGATCAAACGCTAGACCATACTCAATTTAATGGCATTGGCAAGGGATTTACTTGGTTTGACTGGTGAAGTAAATTGGTCAAATGCTGATGTCTTTAACACTACCTCATTGGGTACCTGCCATGCATCATGGTTTTTATTGGTTAAATCAAATAATGGGATTTCATCTATTAAAATTTGCTACTTGACCCAAACAAAAAACTGTTCATGCTCTTGCTGTTATGTTTAGGTACCTATTATTTCCATACATTGTATTAGCTAAACTAGGACACTGTTGAGTGCAAGCATTAGAAACATTGGAAATGCCATTTTTTCCAAGTTTTTTTCCTTGTTTTCATGAGATTGTACGTTAGGTACATCTTTAGGTTTCAAAAATGTGTCTTCTTCTCGTCTTGTTTTAGCAGAGCAGTAGAATTCATAATGATGAACTTTTTTCCTTGAGTTTACAAAATATCAATACAAAAATTATGAAATAAGAAGCATAAATATATAGAATTACTAGAGCATCTTTGCTTGCTTATCTGTAAATTTGGTCCTTTCCATCCGTTGTGATTTGCAATTGTGAGCTTTTCCATGATAATCCAACTGAGTTTGTAATGCCCAGGTTGTTCATACTTTAAATTTCTTTGTATATGCATGTTGCATATAAACTGGTAGTTTAACTAAAAAGACTACCATTACTGTTTGGATTTCTACCAAGCTTTATTCCATTCTTTGAATACAAATCGTTTGGGTTTTTCCTTTTTAGAATCTTTCAACTATTTTCTTCAAAATTAAATTTTTGGGACAAATTTTATCATGTCCCTTTCTTGCTCGTTTAGCCAACTGGAAATAAAAGAATGCAACTTCTTATATTCCTTTCTGTTCTATCCTAATTATTATTTGTTAACCTTTATCCTTTCTGTTTTGCTATATTTATTCTGATGTATTAATATTAGCATTCGTTCTCTTTTACCTGTGTCAAAATATTTTTTTATTGCATATGACAATCTCCTTGCTAAACAAGGTCAAAAAGAATTCTCCCTGCAAAATGCAGATATTAAGCATTAATGCAAAGGAAAATGAGGTGTTCAAGTGAGCAATACTTTACTAAATCAAAACTAAGGAAATAAGTTGGGTTATAAAATTAAGTTATTCTTGTTTAACCAAAGGAATCCTTCTCAACCATATTTTAAAATGAACACTTGACTTATATGCCCTCGAGAGTTGTATATTTAATTCAAAGCAAGCTAACTCCGTGTGATATTATTGGGATTTCCTAAATCATCAATACAACATTCTAGATTGGTTTTGCAGGACAAGACTTGGCTCTAATACTCTAAGTATAGCTTCGTGAACAAAAGCTTCTGTTTGCTCTGCATTTTTTTTTTTGGATAGGTCTATTGAATACAATCTTATCTATTTATAACAACGCTTTATTACTTAGAGATTTTATTATCATCCTAACAGCTACTTTTTCTTTTGGCAAAATTAGCTCCACTCAAAATAGAATCACGAGTTTGCCAAATGAAAATTTTCAGCTTTGGAGTTTCTTTGGTGATAGTCAATTTTAGTAGTTCTCAAGTTTTGCGAGTTAAATGCTTCTTTTTTAGTTTAATTTAATGATTGTTTTTCATCATTATTTTACTTTCAGAACGTGTTTTTTATTCCATAGTATTGAGCATGTCTAATTGTTTTTTTTTGGTGTGCAGAAAACTTCAGAGCCCTTTGCACTGGTATGTGGATGAATAAAATTCCATTCCACTTCATTTCCTTTGTTAACTTGATTTTAAGAGATATTCATCTTGTGGTGTCACAACCAAGGTTTTAACTCCAGCGGCCTTTTGCTATACCCTTTTTATCAGATGTTGAATTCTCCTTCCTTTTTGACAGGTGAGAAAGGGAAGGTGCCTAATGGAAATGAAGTTCATTACAAGGGGCCGAAATTAAAGTCTCTTCATTACAAGGGAACCACTTTTCACCGTATAGTTTCTGGTTTTATCATTCAAGGTGGTGATATCACTCATAGCGATGGTAAAGGAAGTGATTCCATCTATGGTGGCCCTTTTCCAGATGAGAACTTTATGGTGAAACACTCACATGCAGGTTTTGGATCAGTATGCATTTCAGATTTTTATCTTCAACTGCACCTGAAACAAATATCCAAAATGAACTATCAGTCTCGTTTAAACATTCATTTAAAGAAAATAGACTAAGTTTATTCTTTATCTTTTATATGCATGTTTTAGTTTTTTAGTCAATAACAATAACAACAAATCTTAATCCAAGTAATTGTGGTCAACCATATGAATCCTCTAGTACCATTATAGTTGACTCTTAATAGCTCTTCCTTTGGGCTTGAAGCATGTTATGACATTGTAGTAGTCTCTTGTCACATGTTATTTTGTTTTCTTCTTTAATTCACAAAAGAAAATTTTAATAATTCACATCTCAAAATTAAGTTATGTTTAATATGTCTAAATCATTTGAATTAACTAACAAAAACTTATCCTTATCAGTGCTACTAGTCTTTCACCACATGTATTTATTTTTAATTGTACCTTTTTTAATATAGCAACTCCATTTGTGATACTTTTTATTTTTATGTACTTCATTAAGTTAACTTTTAGTACCATATGATATAAAACTTGTCATTAATCTTAACAACTTTGTTTTAACTCCACACCGCACTATTAGTACTCCTAAATTACATCGTTTGATATGCTTAGACATTATTAATATCATCCCCATTGTTTCGCTTTCATCTTGGAGCATAAAATGATAATGAATCATCTTATTATTTAATAATTCTATAGTTACCAATTGTAATTTGTGTCATTAGTACTCCTATGCTAAGTAAATTTATATTTCATAAATTAGTACTACCAAGGTGAAATTACCTGGATTCTATGACATTTCTTTCTAATTTCACCTTTTTCCTAATTACCTCTCTTGTTTGATAAACAAGTATAACATCATCAATAAAAAGTATATATATTATATGACTTCATCTTGAATTTGATTAGTAAAAGTATTCACAAATAATGTAAAATGAAAATGACTTAAAACAAATACCTTTTTTAAAGTTCAACATGCGCCATTGCTCCATTACATTTATTTTAATAACTTTAATTCTTGCTTTATTAACTGTTTTCTTTTGTAAGACTTTCTAAGGTACTCATATTTTTTTGTTCTACTTAATTAATTCTCTTAGCAAGTGTATTCCTTTTGTGAGGGTTTTCTAGGCATAAAATCAAATTTTTTTTTGGGATACTCTCTAATTATGTTGTAATCAATGCTCAATAATTTTATCCCATGATTAAAGTCCATTCTATCAAATTAGTTTGCCTATGATTAACATAATTCTAAATATTTTCTTTGTTTGTGTAAGTGGCATAAAATTACTTTTTTTTTGTGCCATATGGCATCTTTTTAGTTTTCAAAATGGCATTTTCTAAACATGCTTTTTTTTCATTTTCATTAAAGAACTTTCCATCTTTATTTTAGGGATTTCAAAATAAGTTATTCATCTAAATGCAACATATCATTGAGTATTTTGATAATTTTATTTTATATGTTTTACTTCAATTAGATTTGTATTTTTCTTCTCTCTTACTTTGAGGATCTTATATACATCCTTCTTTCTTTTAAATTATTTTTGAAGTTCTTATATAAATTTTTGAAAACCTTTTTTTAGTACATTGAATGTTTCTTAAGCCTCATGTTATGCTAATTATATATCTTGCATTAGTTGTCATATTTTTATAGTTGAATCAAACTTCTAGCATATCTTTTTATATTTACCTTTTTTCCTTTGCTTCTCTCTAATGCGTAGATTTCATGTACTTGAAATTCATGAAGCATAATTAGAAATATAATTAGAAAAATTTATTCATATGTTTAGATGCTTTATCTTTATGGCTTTGCTCAAAACTCAATCCTTGAACAATATGGATATTATTTTAAATTTTTTTTTTCATTTTTAAATTGGACATCTAAGATTATTTATGGATGCTAAGTGCTTTAAGATTTTTCTTGGATCCATTATTCTCGTAAACAATCAATCTAGGTTATTAAAGATCCACTCTTCTAAGTAATCTATAATAATTTTTAAAATTATTTACTTTTTTCATTAATCTCTTCGAATTTACACCAATCAATCCACCATGAAAAACATTGAATCCCTTTGCTTCCCTTCTGGCATGTGCATGCCCTTTTATATCTCTTCTAATAATATTATTGTTTGTATCCTTTATGTCGACTTTTCCAAAACATACCAAAACTTTCTTTAATGCTTGTCTAAGTTTGCTCAAGAGGTATAGAGTTAACAATGTCAACTATTTGCCCCAGTATTATTCATGATTCAATCCCCATTTTTCTTATAACCTCTACTACATCATTTTTAAATTTTTTATCCATAATTTTACCAATTTTATTTCTATTATGTTTTTTTACCAAAGTATCAAAACCTAAAGCTTAAAAGTATGAAACTCTTCTGTCACATACCTGATTAATGACTTATGGTTGATACTTGAGATTATAACGAAGTGAAAGCCACATATCTTACCCTAGAGTGGTATAATCTTATCAATGCTCCTATTTTACTCTTTGTTTTTTGAATTCACAAGAATGATGATATCCATATGAGACTTCAGCAAATGTGCTAATGTTACAGACTTAGTAAAGTTCATCTTCCATACAAGTCAAAATGATATACATTAGGTTTTTCTGAGAACAAGGGTAAGGTGAGCATTGAAAAATAAATTTAATATCAGTACTTTTATTTATTTTATTCACTATTCTGCTAGTTTTTCTATTAGAATACTTCTGTTTAAGTTCCTATAACAAATTTTATTATCTGCTAGTTTCTGTTAGAATACTTCTGTTTAAGGCCCTCAAGATGTATATTCGGACAAGTTCTACCTGTTTAAACTTAATCAATAATCTATCCTCATACTTGAAGCTTCCTTCCCACAAGCTTTGCCAACCTAGCTTTATCTCTTCCACGAATGCTTTTAGCTCGATTTCCTATTTAACTTCGAAGAGTCGATTCACTCGGGTTGTGAAAAATTTGCTTCTGATGTTTAGGTGTTGTTTCCATGGCAAACTCTGGGCCAGATTCCAATGGCTCACAATTCTTCATAACAACTGTGAAGGCAAGCTGGTCTGTACCATCTTAAGCTCTCTCCCTTTTGTCTTCCAAACTTGGTTTTGATTTAGAAACTTTTATCACAGTTTTTTGCTTTCATGTAGGTTGGATGGCCAGCATGTTGCATTTGGGAAGGTAATACGGGGCATGGACACAGTTTTCGCGATAGAGGGCGGAGCAGGAACCTACAATGGAAAACCGAGGAAGAAGGTGGTCATCGTCGACTCCGGTGAGATCTCCGACGAACAACTGGAAGAGGAGACTTAGCTCGGTTTGCACTTCCACCCTTAACATTTCTGAAACACTTGGATGTTTGAATCACAAGCAGTGTTTAACAATTTTTGCTAACTGAAGGGATTTTTGTAGAGTACAGGTAAGACAAAATTGATGCTTCATTTATTTCTTACATAGAATGCCATATCACACTAAAACCAGGGCTTTTAACCATAGACTTCTTCCCAATCCTTGATCTCAATCTTTCAACCAGCTCAAACTTACCCTCTCCTGCATAAACATTTGAAAGCAGCACAACATAACTTGCATCCCATGAACTGATCTCACACATTTTTGCTGCAGCAACTTCTGCAACACTAGATGTACTACAGATGTGCCCCCCACCAAGCAAAGCCCAACACGCGCTCGAAGCAGCCTCATCATCGGTCGCCAATTCCGCCAACTTACTCGCCTCCTCGAGCCGACCGGCACGGGCCAGCATGCCCACAAGACACCCATAGTGTTCTGCTCTTGGGTTGATTTGCTCTTCCTTCAACATTCTCTCAAAAACCTTCAACCCCTCATCCACCATTCCACTGTGAACACAGGTGTTCAAAGCATTCACAAACGTGATGCTGTCGGGTTTCTCACCAAAATTTTCCATCTCTTGGAAGAGGGAGAGTGCTTCTTCTGCTCTCCCATTGATCCCAAACGACGATATCATTGCATTACATGAGACAACATTCCTGCGACGCATCGATTGAAATACTCTAAGAGCAATGCCTGCATACCCACATCTACCATATGCAGCTACCAAACTGTTTTGCACATCAACACTCTGAATCAAACCTGATCTGAAGCTGCATCCATGGAGTTGTTCACATAGCTCCAGGTTAGCCATCTCACTGGATGATGCTACACAGCATATCAATGTTACTGAATCAAGATGGAAAGGTTCTTCTCTTCTCATTCTAATGAGCAAGTGAAGCCCTTCTCTTGGCTGCCCATTACTTACAAGCCCAGAAATCATTGCAGTCCACGATACCAAGCTCTTGCGACAGATTTGGTCGAACAAAATCGTAGCACATCCCAGATCCCCACAGCTTGAATACATTGTCAACAGAGAATTCACTACAGGAAGCTCTGAACCAAATCCAAGAACAACAATTTGTCCATGGACAGACCTCCCCTTGGTTAAATCTCCCAAAATTGTACATGCAGAGGTCACAATCATCATGGCCACTACGTCGACATCGATGCGACTATCTCTCATTTGGGAGAATAGTTGCAATGCGTCGACCGGATGTGCAATGTCCAACATAAAACCCATCATGTTTGTCCAAGAGATGACATCCTTGGCCTCCATCTTTGCAAAGAAACCCCCTGCGATATCCAAACACCCGAAACTCAAGTACATGTCAAGTACTGAATTCATCAAGGAAAGATCAGACTCGAAACCAGCCTTCACGATGTAACCGTGAACGCTTTCGCTTAGCCTCAACGATCCATGGCCTAGGCAACCCTGAGTAACACTCATCATGGTGATGCAGTTAGGCATGGCACCTGAAAGCTTGAGTCGTTCGAAGAGCAGAAGAGCTTCTTCGAATAGGTGATCGAGAACAAACCCAGCAATCATAGCGTTCCAGTGAGCAAGAGATGGTCGGTCGGATGCACAGAAGAGCCTGTATGCATCGGCAACTGATCCACATTTGGAGTAAGAATTCAACAAAGCTGTACTGACAAAAGCATCAAATTCTAATCCATTTTTTATGACTCTTCCGTGGATGCTTTCTCCTATTTTCGAATTCCTCAGACCTGCAGAGGCGAGCAAGAGCGCCACAAATGTGTAAGAATTGGGATGGATTTGCAAATCCTGCATGTTGGAAAACAGATGAAGGGAATCGACGAAGAACCCATTGCTTGAGTAGCCATAAATCATGGTTGAAAAGGAGAAGACGTTCTTCTCAGGCATTTCATCAAACAGCTTCCTGGCGCCGGCGATATCTCCTTCTCTGCATAAGGATTGTATAGCTGTGGTGGCGAAACCTGGCTCTGGTTTGCAAACAGGAGTGTCAAAGAACCAGGAAGCTTTCTGGAAGAATGGCTGGAGCCGACGTCCGGTGAGGTTGAAGAAGACCATCAAGAGCCGTTATAATAACGGTCCTGGCGCGTAAAGCTGGAAATTCGAATTCAAAAAGGAAACCAGTGGAGCCGACTTAGTTGAGACTCCCAACTCGCTTAATTCGATTTTATTTCTTTTCAAAATTTTAACTTTTTTTTTAATTTTTTAAATGTTTTTATCACTTCAAAATTTGATGCATTTTGCACATTATGAAAAAAAAAATGATACTTACGAATTTATGAGTAGTTTTTAAATGAATTAGTTGGCATAATATTTTAGTTAAATAAAGAAAAGATAATAAACAAATGTATTGATTTAGTAACACCTAAAAAATTACACACAATGACAAGGAATAGATGGTTTGATTGTCATCTCGAGAGATTATCATAATTATTTTGTCAATTTGTGTAGGAGGGTTATTGCATTTCAATAATGGAGCTCATGCAATATGTTATTTTATGGGTAAATTATTTGGATGGTTTACAATTAGAAGGGAATTTTGTTGTTATTATTGTTGTTATCATCAAGGTTGTCGAAGAGAGGTAGGTTTGATTGTTGTTTTTTAAATATTATATCGTTGATTTTGTTAAAATCTTTGATGCCCTATAGGATTACAAAAATTATAATAAACTAGTTGATTGTATTATCAAAATTATATTTATTTATAATATTTTATAAAATTAAGTTAATATTGGTTATAAATCATAATTTTTTCTCTTTAATATACACTCATATATATACAGGCATGTGCACATGCACACATACATATATATTAATAAACAATAACAAAATTTTAGATGATTTACACATTTCATTTTTTATTATTAAGATCCATTTAAGTAATGAGATATCAAAAAACTAAAAACTCTGATTCAAGTGTAAGCAAAACTAATTAGCTTAGTAGTTGCTTTTCTTAAAGAAATCTTATGTGAGTAGTAATAGATTTTTGATTTAGGAAACAATGGTTTAATAACATTATTATCTAATGTAATTTGGTTTGATAACACCTTTTTGTTAAAAGATGACATTGAGATTTCATTTAAATTTAACAAACTTATAAATGTCGATCATCATGAAGTTAAAAGTAACAATAAAATGTCATCTAAATAACATTGAGGTAAAAAAATAAAATAATATTAACAAGTTTTAAATAATACTAATATCTAGATACCATTATGTTTTAGATATCAATATAATTCAAATAATACAATTGAATATCTCTTTATATTATTTGTTAGAAACAAAGTTTGAAAAATAAAAATTTTCTTAAATAAAGTTTGATAAGCCACAATCAAAATATACTAATGTGACATTTCAATGATTAATTGAGTTTCAAAAGTCGATGCCAAACTCACCTAAAAGCAATAATTTTAAGATTAATTCTCTTTCTCTCTTTTTATTTGAGATTATATTACCCAAATTATAGATCAACATCCCATAGAAAATATCTTAAAGAGCACAAATGACATGACCTCCTCAATGTTCATCATCCCATCACTTCACTCTTCTTAATGAGCACACCAAAATGGAAGTGGCCTCTTAAGGGATAGATACCAAATGTTTGTTTGAAGACAGCATTGTTTGCCAAACCTCCATGTCCCCAAAGCCATTGATGAAGATAGATGGAGACATCCATAAGGCTAATGTGAAGAGAAGGAAGAGGTTGAGAATTGGAAGGAGTAAATGGAAACCTAACATTTAGGAGATATGAGTTATAAGTATTTTTGGTTCTTATATTGAATGTGTTCATTGTCACTTGTTGGTGTCCTTATTTAAAGCATGCATGCAAGAAAAAAAAAAGGCAGGTCTTAGCTCATTGAGATGGTGATGGATGTGTTTGGTAGTCTTTCTCTATCCCTTCACTTTCAAAGACCTTTTTGTTTTGTTTTCTTTTTCTCTAATCCAAGTTAGCAAGAAATGTTATTAATGAAATTTTAAACCACAACAACACACATAGGAGGAGAACCATAATGTCAGTTTTAATTGCAAGATCGACCAACCCAACACCACGTTGTAAAGCAATCATGTTTAGGGGTTGCGTTCCCATCTCAAGCATCGACTCCACATGAGAATTATTGCTTGAATTTTTGTAAATTTCTCTTATTTTTTTATATGTTTATTACAAATTTTTTTTCTCTAATTTCAAAAATATTGTATTGAGTCATATCTCAATGTTACTTTATTAAAGTGTCAAATAATTTAATTTTGAAAATTTATAGTTAAAATTGATAAAAGTAAAAAATAAATAAATTTACATAAAAATACCTTATTTTTTTCTAAAATTTAATGCATATGAAAAGATAATATTTTCAACTTATTATTTGATATTTAAATTTCTCAACATATAATTTTAAAACTTTCCTTAGGTTTAAAACTTTTAACATAACATCAAACAGGAGGTATGGGACAATATTTATATTTGTTTAAGAGTATTTATCATTATTTTTTAATACTTATTCGTTATGCTTATTTATCACTCTACTTAGAAAATACCATCAACAAGAAATGATCCTTCACATCTGTATCTTTCTTTTTTTTTCCTAAGATTTTATATTTATTCATTATTTTAAAATTTTAATAACTATTTTTTGTTTTACATCTCGTATTTTAACATTACATTCTAATTATAATTATAATTCATCAAATGTCTTCATAATTTAATTGTATGTTCTAATTTTATTACAAACATTATTTTAATTATAACAATTAATCCAAATAAATTCAAATAAATGTCAACAAAAAACACATATATCTTAAAAAGTTTATGTATTTATAATTATATATTGATAATTATAATCAAATGCCAACTATATGATAATAACATGATAATTTTATGCATTTAAGGTCTATAATTTTTTATTCATATGGACACATTCAAGTCGAATAAACATATCTAATTAGTAGATTTTTTTTAATAAAGAATCTTTTGATATAAAATTGTTAAGATTTATCGTTATATTTGTTTATGTTTAGACAATTTTTCTTCCACAAATGTGAGTTTAAAAATATATGTTTTAATAGAACAATCTAATGAAAATATTTAAAAAATTTATTTAAATAATTGAAATAAAATATTTAATTAAAAAAATTATAAAAAATATTTAATTTTTAAAAAATTACAAGACAAAAGCATTAGTATGATTAAGCTAAAAACATATTTGTCATAGCACCTTTCAAATGAAATTAACTGATTGGAACAATTATTAGCAAACCAAGTGGCATTACCAAAGCCAACTTTTATTTTCCACTTACCTTTTCCTTTAAACCAAGCTATGACATAAATCATAGTTTTATAATTGCCAACTTAAAAAATGGTAGATAATAAGAAAAAGACAAACCACATTCCACAATCTTTAGAAAAAACTAAAGTTGTATTTCATTTTAAATATTAAATTAATTAACAAAAAATTAAGTACAAAAATTATTATAATTTTTTTTGTTAAAAATTGTTTATTTGATAAATAAATTATCAATATTATTTTAGAAAAATAAAATAGAATTTGATTTTGATAAATTGATTTTAATTTTTTTTGTGAAAGAATAAAAATAAAATTTTCTAAGATTAATTTAGAATAAAAAAATCCCCTTTCACATTACTTTTTTTTATTTTTGAATTAAAACAAATTTTGAGATGACAAACATCTATTAAATTTTGAAAAATACTTTGAAACAAATTGAATTTAAAAGCAATATAAGAGGTATGTTATCTGTCAATATTATGATATAAAATTAAATTATTTGTTTATGCCATTGTGAAGTATATGGTGAGAATATATTTTCTAATTATTAGCTAAATAGATACTGAAAAGTATTATATATTCCTAAGAATTAGTCACAACATATATATTGCATCTTGCAACCATATGGAAAAATTATGATTTTTGTTTTGGATTATGTAAAAGACATAAAGGATGGGTATTTCTCATCCTAAAAGAATAAACAAAAAATCTTGATGAATCACATGACTAGTACATGATTACAATAGTGATAAACACACTAAAGAATTATTATAGTGAATAAATACAAATATGACATCTTTATATAAGTAAATTTACTAATTTGTTATTTTAATTCTATTTATTTATTTTCTATTTATTTAAAAATATTTAAATTTAATAAATTTGATAAATTAGGTATTATAGGAAGTTGAACTTAAGAGAAAAGATACTAAATTTAAATATTTTTAATATTATTTAAGAAAAAAAAATATTAAAATATCAAATAATATCAAAACAATTATGAAACATATATATTATATAGAGATCATGGAGTAGCCATTTTTGAAAAATGTTTGAAGAAATTTTAGGAAATATTTCGATAAAAAGTGTAAAAGTTCATAGGACTAAGATTATTATTAGGTTATTTTATTAATTTATTTTCCTCAAGTCTAGAGGATGATTGTGGTTAAGGGAAAAGATTATGAAAAAAAAAAGTGTTCATGACTCCTCTTATACAAACACATGTGGTCAATAGAGAAGAGATACTTAAGGAAATAAAATAAGCTCCCCAAATTCATATATTTATGAGTCAACATTAAGTTTTTTGGAAGCATATGTGATGAGGACATCATGTTCGAGAAGGATTTTCGACGTCCAAGGACCTGGTCTTGAAAAAAAAAAAAAAAAAAAGACCAAAATCACTATTCCTGCCACCAACTGCCGCCTCCGCCGCAACCTCCGCCGCCACAGTGAACCGCCCGCCGCCGTTTCGAACCGCTCGTGCCCGAACCGGATCCGGGTTTGCCCGAACCGCTGTGCATGAGTCCAGCCAGGCGCCTACCCAAGCTACCCGGATGACCCGCGACCTGTGACCCGCGCCGACCCACGCCAGCCCTCACCGACCCGCGACCTGTGACCCGCGCCGATCCACGCCAGCCCGCACCGACCCGCAACCTGTGACCCGCGCCGACCCACGCCAGCCAGCACCGACCGGCACCGCCGCCGCCGCCGCCGCCGCCGTCGCCGCGCCTCCAGCCATCCGAAATTTGGGTTAAATTAGGATAAATGAACTTAATTTTCATTATTTTTCTCAGATTTTTAGGAGTCTATTTGTAATTTTTAAGTGACTTTTAGTTTACCCATGTGTCCTTTAGTATTCCCATGTTATGAGTCAAAATGTCTTTTGTACCCTTATAGATTCCTATATAAGGGGGAGTCCTCTTCTGTTGTAAAGAGATTGGATAGTTAATGCAAGCTTTTGAGTGTTCTTTGCTTCCATTCTGAGTTCGTGAGTGCTCTGAGTGTCTTTGGCGTGCTGACTCGTCAAAGCTCTGATACTGGGAGGAGGGACGCGAGGTCCAAGTGGTGAGACGCCACTCCAGTCTATCATCTTCCTTCACCGCTCAACCATCTTCAAGTTGAAACTTTTGTTTTTCCTCGTCTTCCTTTTTACGAGTAATTTCCATTCCTAGATTATTAATTTGTCTTCAATATATTTTTATTCTGCGAAGTGCAACTTTTACTACAAATTATATTTTAAGTTCAACTGGTACTTAACCAATCTAAGTACTCCCTATTTCTGCGTGTTTGAAGTGTGTAGCCGTAATCGATTTAGCGACTTCTTAGCCGCTATCGATCCTAAGTTTAGTTAGGATTCATTGGTTGGTGCCTTTTGCGTTCAACCCTCATCGTATCTAGGTGTGTGTCCCTTAGGGAGACGGCCCTGCTCTTTGTTGTGCATCAGTCACGAATTTTCTAACTAAGCAAATTTCGTCTAGTCCTACATTAATATGAAGGTTTGTGTTTGTTTAAGAGTCGTGAGGAATTCAGAAAGGGAAAAAATTTGCTGAATTCTTGTAAGTAAGCGAAAAGAAATTAATGAAATTTGTGAGATATGTGTAAGCGAAGACCCTTAAGGTGTGTCGCTATGTTTTAAAAAATAAAGTAGACATTCCATATTTTAATGTTTATTGTTGTAGAATTTGATCATATCACATCTCATCCGACATAAATCTAGTAAAACTTGCTAAAATATATCTACAACTAATTTAATGACATAAAAAATAGAGCAAATAGAAAAATATTGATGACACCATGTGAAAAGAGGGATAAAAGCATTGCATAATTTCTAGTTGCTATATAATATAAAAAGCTACAAATAAGGTATTGATACAACAACTGACAATAAAACACGTCCTATCTTTCTATATAGAAAGATACTCTCACACAATTGCAAGGTGAAACATAATCATATACATTAAGGTTCTAAGTAAATATCTAAGAAACTCTAGTTCTATGAGTGTTAATATTCTAACCTATAATATAAGTAAGGTATAAATATAATATGTTCAATAGATAAACTACTAACTACATGTAATAAAATAATACTAAAACATAATAATATAGTTGATAAATAACATGGAGCAATAATGTAACATTATAATCTATAATTAAAAACACAATAATTAATACCTCTATGTTTATATGTATTGAGCTTATGAATACATATAATTATCTATATAATATTGATAGTATATTATACTTCTTTCTTTTTTATACTCAAATTTGTTTCATTTCTCTTTATTTTTTTCTCAATTTTTCTTTCATTGTTTTCTTAGGGCCTAGATTTTCTTTTATGATCACTATTATTGTTCTTAAGGGATCTCATATTATATCATCATTACATAATCATAGTCTTCTATTGTTAATGTCCTATGTTGATGAAGATGAAGCATCTATTATGTCATGGACAGATCTTTGTGTTTTATTATCAGATCCCCTCATCACCATCTACTTAATAAGACATAAAATTAGAGATTAAGCATAATAAAAATACTTGGTAAGAACATGAAATCCTTAGAGAGGGTCTTCACAATCTAACAAATTTTCTTAATTACAACAAAATAAAATGATAAAATCCAAGATAAATATGAACATAACTAACAATTCACACATCATAACAACATCAATCAACTTAAAACCAATATATATATATATATATATATATATATATATATATATATATATATATATATATATATATATATATATATATATATAAACATGTACACACACATGCAAACATGTATGCATGTAAACACACACACATATACACACATGTATGCATACACATCAATAGTAATAAAGTGTTATCATGAAATGAGAACACATTTAAATGATGTCATTCATTGAAGATGTTAATATCTTCATGTATTCTATAATAATAATCAAGAAATTTAATAGCACATGTATATCATAATTATTTAATTTTTCTATTTAATAGTTTTAATAAGTTTCTTTCATAATTTGTTTTTCTTTTATCTCCTTTATTCATTTTTTTCATAATTTAGGTTACATTTTGTTAATGAAAACCGGTTTTTATTTTTGAGGATAGTCCAAATCCAAAGAAAATTTATGAACTCGCTTTCCCACTTTATATTCTATCTTATTTTATAAAATTGTTCATTTTCTATAACAAAAGAACTTATGAACCTATTCTAAATCATCTTCAAAGATCATGCAAAGATAAATGCAATTGGCATTTGTGGCTTTAAATCATATATTATAATCCATATATCATACTGTACAATCCTTGACATATTAATGTTGAACAATTAATCAAACAGATAATCTTAGTTATGTATTTTCCTAAACTCACAATGGTTGTTTGATGGCCATATCATACTTATATAGTCATCAATGATCATTGGTTGGACAAAATTCATACTTGCCTAATCAACTCATTATACTTGGACTATCGTCAGTGGTTAAACAGAGGATCCAACGGACAATCATTGCTATGCCTTCTTGAATTGATTATACTTGTCTGTTCAATTCATCGTACTTATACAATCTTCAATTGTCATTAATAAGGCATAGGATTAGATGGAGGATCGTTGATTTGCATTTCTTAAAGTGATTATACTTGTTTGACTAGCTCATTATACTTGTATGAAGGATTAGATAGAAGATCGTTGTTTCACATTTTCTTAAAAAATTATATTTGTGCTATCAACTCATCATAGTTGTATAATCATTAACTAATTGATTGATACTCCTAATCATATTGGGTCAACAACTATTTATCCATCTTAGATTTTATGAATATCAAATTTTGAAATTCAAGATGTGATTGAAAATAGTTCTTTAAAATGAATTCAATGGTGCATAAAAATTATAAATGTTTTTAATATTTTAAAAGAAATTTTTTAGTTGTTATCCTTTCATATGCTGAGGCAAGAAAGGGCAGATTTTGGTATGTTTAGTTGAAGACTAAGCTTCCAAAGAAGAACCAAATCCGATGGCTGTTGGTGTGGATAAGAAGAAATTAAAGCCATTTGTTGTCCTTGCTTGGGAGCCTCTTAAGAAGTTTCCAATGGAGGACGAAGAGTTAAATGAAGGAGGTTCTGCATAATGAGGTTCTGCACATCAGCTACACTGTGATGAGGACAAGTTGTAACTGAGCTTCCTAAGCAGTTGTAAGAAGAAGGGTAAGGTACCATTCTGAAGAGAAATGTAGGGTTTTATTCCAGCTCAACTGAGGTGAGTTGCAGCTGGGATTTTATTCAAAAAGGAGCTCAGTCACTTGGTGCAGTTCCTAGTCGATTTCACGTCATTTTCTCTCTCCCACACCATCCCTCTTACTCTTACCTCTCTTTCTCCGGCTTCCCGAGAGCTCCTCGTCGGGTCTTCCTCCACAACAGCTCGATAATGACGCAAATAGGGTCCAATCCTGATCCAGCCGAGCGCCGCCACCTCATGGAAGCTCCACTGACGAGCGAGACGACAGTGAGAAGCGGTGAAGGAGATGTAAAGGTTAGGGGGAGGGTCGGCCGACGCGAATGAGAGGGAAAAAGGTCGAAAGCAGGAGAAAGGCGGGATAGGGATTTGGGATGGTTTTATTTATTATTAAGTAAATAGTTTATTTCTAAGTGATGTCTCATTGAGCAAAAAAAAAAAAAAAAAAAAAAAAAAAAAAAAAAAAAAAATATATATATATATATATATATATATATATATATATATATATATATATATATATATATATATATATATACACACACACACACACACACATATTAAGAACTCCACCCTAAGATCACTTAGACGAACCATAATCGCTAGTGTGACAAGTCAGTAAGAAGCATCAGTTCCAATATCATCGGGTCTTGAAGACACTTCTTGGAAACCCTTATAAAGATGTTATATTAATCTTAAAGATAACTATTAATGTTAAAGTTCAAGGCTTCTCTAAAGACCTTATAAAGCTAAAGAAAACCATCCATTATCATTTATAATGAAAATTTCTTCTAGCTTAGCCATGCATATGATCCACTTCATTATCGTTGTGGCTCCTTCTTCAAATAATGCTACCCTTGGGAGGTCGATACTAAACACATTTAAGATGGTTGTTTTGACACTACACTTAAGTGTAAAATTCAATACCCCACTAGAAATTGTCTAAGTATAAGGGGACATTCTATAGTCAATGAGATATTATTTGAACACCATGAAAACAATAGTTAAGTTAACCATTGAACTCTTAAAAAAAAAAGCTATTAACCCTATCTCTTTTTGTGTCTCTTTTCCTGATGATCCTTCTCACTCAACTAAACTTGTAACTATTTTTACTGATTGAGATGAAAAAGAAAAGGAAGCTACCCACATACTTTTAAGTGAGTTCTTTGATGTTTTTGCATAAAAGCCCTTAGTCATGCTAGGGATAGACTTGTCAATAGCACAACACTCCCTTCATATAAACTTAAAAGTCCTGCCAATAGAAGAACAAAATATTGAGCATCAAGAAGCAAAAGATAATTAAATAAGAAGTATCAAAGCTTCTTAAAGCTAATTTTATCTGACCAATTTGTTGTCTTAAGTGGCTAGCTAATGTGATACTCATAAAAATAAGTAATAGCAAACAACATAAATGCATGGACACTAAGATGAAGCCTTAAGGAAGATCTTAGAATATACCAAGTTTCAAATATAACG
Source organism: Vanilla planifolia (assembly GCA_023846275.1). Classification (NCBI taxonomy): domain Eukaryota; kingdom Viridiplantae; phylum Streptophyta; class Magnoliopsida; order Asparagales; family Orchidaceae; genus Vanilla; species Vanilla planifolia. The sequence continues at coordinate 3,271,301 of CM043870.1, forward strand.
AATCTTATAGGATTATATTCATATGTGGTTGAACATATGATAGAATTCACTTATTGTAAACTATACTATAAAAATGTTAAATTCAAGATCTATACAAAGGGTTATGCATGAAATATCTAGTTAATGTCAATGTTTGTGTAGGAATTGAATTTTGAAGGATCAAATCAAAGATTCAATATTAATTAATATTCAAATGGTTAAATTTAAGGATAATAATCTCCTTATTTATTAAGTAATTATATATATATATATATATATATATATATATATATATATATATATATATCATATTCTCCAAAGGGTCATTTGACTATAAAAAGAATGCATTGGGAGATTTGAAATAAGTTCTTTAGAAGTAATTTACAATGTTGATTCTAAATAGAACAACTCTATAATCATTATCTTTTTGTAAGAGAGAGATAAAGCAAAAGACCTTAAAGGGGCTAATTAGCCTCATGGTCATACCTCCACGTTTTCTTATTTCTAATTTTATCATTTTCACTAATTTAGATTAATCTGATCACCATAGTCATCGAATATAAAATAGTATTACTTTACATTATCTACAAACAAAAGTAATACTATTTCTGTAATAATGTGATAAATTTACCTAAATTATTTTTCAAATTTTTATCATTTTCAATTCTTATGTTGTTTGTGTTAGATAAAAAAAAGGAAGAGAAGAAGCTCTAAGAAAATAACAAAATTTCAATTTCAATTTATGAAAATTACATTTCAAGGTATGATATCACCATGGTTTTCCTCTTTGAAGCATGCATTGATTGTTTGGATTAGGTAAGAAAATATATTTTGTAAGATTTGGGTTGTCTCTTTGAGGGATGGAGACCACCATTATTCTTGTTATATTGATCATACCATATGGTTGTTGAGATCATTTGGTATGACTCTACAATAAGAGCCAATGAGAGGCCTTCGACTTAAAGTGGTTATTAGTCTTTTGCATGTATCACACTAGTAGAATGTATACATCAGACAATACAATGAGAGTAGACAATATTAGTCAATATTATTTATCTGATTGCTTGGTAAAAATGATTAAGTGCATGTATCATACTAGTATGATGCACAGATCGTACAATATGATAAGAGTAAATAATATTATCCATGACTATCTACCTGATCGCCAATTATCAGACTAATTTAATCTAGGATATGGGACAATGCATTCATTAGATGATGTATTGTATAACTAAGAAACATGGATTTTCCTTCTATGATATGTTTTTTGACGACTTAAAAGAGATCAGTTGTACGATTCATATTTTGAATATCAGATATCGTACCATACAATATGGAGTCAAAAATATAATTAAGGTATAGATCATATGGTACAAAATAGGAATTATACTAATACTATTGTTTGATGAATATGTTTATTATAAATCTTATATTCAATTCTTGATACGACTCAATGACTATCATGAACTGTACTAATATGACTAGTACATTATACTAGCATAGTGTAAGTAATGTAGTGGTCTGACATTTGTGAATCCATGACTGTATAGTACAAAATGGTATATCATATTATACGATGGGGTGACCACAGATAAAAAAGAGAGAAAATTGATACTATATGATCAGTAGAAATTTTAGAAAGTACTTTCATGATACAAATTGAATTATTATTGATAAAAATTAATATGAATTCTTACAAAAATTGTGGAGAATCGATAAAGGGAAAGAAAAAATGATGGAAGAGACTTTATCGAGCTGTCACATTGACAAGTCAGTTAAATGTGAAGTAAATGGGTTGTTAAATATCCCTTGTTATTATTATAGAATGTCTAATGATATGAGTATTTTTATATTATTTTTCATATATTATTTTTTAATATAACACTTTATAGTTATATATATAATTATAATTATACAAATATATGAGTTATATGATGTTATAAATTAGAACACATATGATAAGATAAAATAAAAAATGTAAAGAAAAAGAATAAGTCAATATAACCTAAGAAAGAGTATGACTTTGTCAAATAATGACTTGATAGATATAATATATATCACTCATAGTGTTGTGGTTCCTAAAGATGAGGTTTGAACATTTTCAAGTCTCATAGGTATTCATTATTAGGGTTTCAACACTTTGAATGCCTCATCTTTTTAGTATAAGATGTTGGCATTAAAGGAATAAACTTAATAATGAGATATTTTATTATAGAGTAATAATTTAATAAATGTAATATACATCACCTATAATGTCATGGTGGATGTGGCCATGACATATAAATGACTCAATGTAGTGATGATAAGATCCTTTATTACTATGTATCATGGGTACCCAGAGATGGAGCTCTAACATTTTGAATATTTTGTTTCCCATCAGTACAAGATGTTAGAATTAAAAGGCAAGACTTAATAATGATGAGAACTTTACTCTTATGTGTCATTGATTATAATATATTGATCTCATTATATTAAGATATTATCTCTTTGAGATATTCTATATTGATCTATATAGGTTTTTTTTTAAATATATCTCAATATCTTAAGATCATGACATCTTATATAAATATCAAAATCACTCTTTTAATAACTAATATAGGATAATTCATTACTTTATCATTTACTTAAAAATCTATGAGGTGCTACTCTTTATTTTAGTGATTCCCATTTTAGGACATCACCCAATATTCACTCCCTACTTTCTTTGATTATAAGTGTCATAAACCTATCAGTTTCTATATGATTCATTCTTAAATTATGTCAGACTGATGAGGTTTATTTATGATACCAAATATGATATTTTAGTCTCATTGTATTAAGATATTATCTCCTTATGTTATCTGATAACAACCCAAGCTGATTTTGTCTTTAAAAGATACCTCAACATCTTAAGACCATAAAATTACATATAAGCATTAGAACCACTCTCTTAATAGTCAATATATGATAATTCATCTATATATCCCTTCACTTAGAAGCCTACTAAGAGCCACCTCTTTGCTTCAGTGATTCTCATCTCTAGACATCACTTAACATTCACTTCTTATCCATTTTGATCTTGGATATCACATGGGTACTCAAATATAAAGTATCAATGATTTGAGCACCTCATTCTCTATAAACATAAGAAATTGTCATTATAATGTGAGACTTAGTGATGATAAGATACTTCATTCATTGGTGTCATGAGTACTTAGAAATGAAACTTAAATATTTTGAGTGTCTCATTTCTTATTAGTATAAGAAGTTAGTATTAAGGATAGAGACTTAGTGATGATAAGATATTTCACTCAATGTCATGGTACTCAAAGATGGAGCTATGATATTTATAACATTGAGGCTTGCAATGATTAGATATGATGTGAGATCCTTAAGCATTAAGATAAGGGTTATTAAAAAGCTTAAACCCAAAAAAGAAAGAATATATAATAAGAAAAAGAATGAATAAGAAAAATAAAACTAAATACAAAATAAAATAGAAGATAAAGTAATATATGTTTATGATAATATGGATATATATATACATGATCATATAGGCATTGTTATAATACTTTTATTATAAGTTATTATGTATTTATTTATTTATTATTCTATTTTTTCAGCTACTTTATTTGCTCCTATATCATTTTATTACATATAGCTAGATGTTTTCTTATTGATCACATTATGCTTATTTTCCAATTATATTATTGGACATGATGCTAACAATCATGAAGTTAAGAGTTCTTAGAGAATAGTTTAAGACCCATATTTGAGAGACTAATGTATTTTATGAGTGTGAGAGATATTATGTATTTGTGGATATATTTATATTTTATTTCAAATTTTTATATCAATATAAGTTTCAAACTTATCTATAGTATGATAGCTATTTTATTGTGTATTGTAATTTTTGTTGAGATATTTTGAGATATTTATAATTGTTTACATCACCCTCACTCATTTTAGTAACTTGTGTCCTCATTTTCATATTGTGATCTCTAATTAATTCTATAGACTTATTTTATAGATGTATTTTATTGAGTTGCATTGATTAATGTTAGGTGAGGAGTGATAATCTCATAGCATAGCATATTAATCTTAGTGTTGTTGTAATTAATTCCATAATTTCTTTCCAATACTTTGTTTTCAAAGCCAATTGGCATAGCTCTCCTAACCCATTTAAGAAGGGAGTGATAGTAAGACCAAATTCAACCTATATTTTCTTTTTCCAACATTCAAATTTAATTAAATTGTTAACAGTTTTCAAAAACAAGAGGACAAAGCCTCTCTTATAAGCTATCTAGTTTCTTATATACATCATTGTATAATCACATATATATTCACATATATATCACATAAATAATGAAGATTACTATCCACATAAAATTTTAAAACTAAATTGTATTCCAAACACAATTCACATCAACCAGTCCATAAAATTAACAAAAAATCATGAATATATATGGCACATAAGATAAAAGCCACACACAACTCCTAAAATATATTTATAATGAATAATATCAAATTGATATGATACTATACAATTTATATCACAATCACATAAAAGATATTTCTAATTAGATCTCAAGAATCTAATACATACTAAATAATGAATCCTCAAATTAAGATCCTTATCTAAGTGTTGTAACTTGGCTAACCTAAAATATAAGTATTGAAATGAGCCTCAAAAAGCTTAATGGATAATTCATAACTAACAAGATAATATAATATAATAAATATAAAAAATAACAAAATTATAAGTCAAATAATAAATAATATAAGTAAAAAAGAAATAATTATATTAAATTGATAAATAATAATAAAGACATGACTTATTTGATCAAATTTGTATTTTTCTTCTTATGATTTTTTCTTTATTTATTTATTCTCTTTTTCTCTCAACTCATTTCTTAAGTCTTTTTGGGCCTTATTATCCCTTGATTATTATTCTTGCTTAAATATTATATCATGCATATATCGATACTGAGCAGAAGATCTCCAATGAGTAAGTGTCTACGCTTAGGCATATCAATCAATCAGCATCATATTAATCATTATTGGTATAGCTCTAAAAACCACATCCAAATCATCCTACAAACTTAGGACAAATTAGTGATATGTGTGACATGAGCCACACACCCATACCCAATCACTCTACTAGTCCAATGACAACTAATGACACACTCATCACATCATTTGGCATCTTCTCATATCATAGTATAGTCTATGACTATATCTTGTCGCTTTGCAAAAAATATGAGCAACAAAGTATAGTATGATACCTAGTACCACATGCAAGCCGAGGGATAACATCAGAAGAAAACATATATTTTTTAATTTTTTATCATATCACTCAATGTATTATTCTCATGTTATAATTAATTAAATAAAAATACATTTCTTAGTTACTTGTATACATTCTTTTCACTTTCAAGCTCATAAATTTTGTTATCAATATTAAGTCACAAAAATCTTGTTATTCAAATTCAAGTGACTGAACATGCTTAAGCTTATGATTATAAGAAAGAAATATTATTATATTACAACACACTTAAAGAATATTAAACAAATATACCATATTATAGTTAATCGATTTACCTATTTAATCTATGAGCTACAGATGTACTTCAAGATTGACTTGTGCTTTCGATCCTACCTAATAAGAAAACATTAAATTACATTCTTCTCAATCCATCTAAGCTATTTCACAATTAAGTTAATCCTAATTTCTAATCCTAAGAGCCTTAACTTCCAATCTTTTTTAATTTTTTCTTAAGCATTTATGCATTGAAACACAATTAATTTCAAAATAAAAAAAATAATAATAAATTACTCTTTAATTATTTTCTTGTTTACATTTTTGCACTTATAATGAGAAGTTCTTAATTTCTAAATGCCATCAAATTTCCTCATCTCTTTCACAACCACATAGAGGTCTTAATTTTCATAAAATGTCCTAATTCTAGTTACAATAACATGAAATCCCAATTCAGTGCCAAAAAACCAAAGTATTTACCTTAATTTTGACTATCATAATAAGCCATGCATGACTAGGGTAAATTCTAAAATTCACTAATTAAACACAATATGATGCTTAATCTATTAAAAGATTTAAGTCTTATCATCACCACCATTCATGTAAAAAGGAAAGGGTTTTCGATCAATAGCTCATGATTTTCATCTGACTAGTGAACTTTTTGACAACAAGTGTTGCAAGGAAACAATAAACCAAAAAGAAAAGCTTCCTTTTACACAAAAACAAAGAGAAATTAAGGTTTTCAATTAGCAATAAGAGAGGAAGGGGTTTTGAGTTTAGCTACTGATATCTGTTAATGTGTGTGTATGTGTATGTGTGTGAGTATATATATATATATATATATATAATTGTATAGTAACTTTAAAAATTCATATAAATTTAAAATATATTTAGATTAATGTGAAATGAATATCATTAAATTATTTTTAGAATATTTTATTAAAAAATATTTTAATTTTAAAATTTTGAAATACTTTTTCAGTGAAACATATTACAAGAAACAAATCAAAAATCCTTAAATTTGTTGTTTAACAAATTTCTCATCCCTACAATATTAAACTAGTATAAAATAGTATTTAAAATATTAAGTACATATTACAAAACTGAAAAAAATCTTATGTTAATATTTAAAGCTTTAAGATATTACACCAATCATTAATGTGCACACATTAAGAAGCATCTCAATAATTCTTATACTTTCTTGATAGCTACATCATAAACTCTTCGTTCCACAACTCAAAAAATGTATGTAGTCGGTCGGTTCCCGACCCGTTATTTGATCATATTGTGAATACAAAGTTTGCTAAATGCTATGTGTGATTCATTAGAAGTTATTCACTTATGAAGCTACAATGACCACCTTAAGAAAAACTTGAGATATTTAGCAAGACACATGAAACATTAAGACATCTAAAATCCTTTTTAGAATATCAATTTATAGGAAGTAATAAAATATTATAATGAGTTAAGGCCAAGGAAAAAAGAAAGCACACTAATCAAATTTTGAGTTGAATAAGATTCAAGCTCAACATAACAAAATATCATAATCGACTGAGAGATAAATAACCTAAGAGAAGATTGGTCTCACAAAATGGAGTTCATGCAAATGAGACTCCTCATCTAAATTGGACTAGATCAAGTACTGTGTTCTTGCAATGCAATTTTCTTTTAAAATAAAAGGATAAATACATCAACATCATGGCAAACAATTATTATATAAAAAAAAGATCTTTCTTGATATATCAATATTTTTAATAATTTTTTAACAAAAGTTTTTTAAAAATATTATTTATTAAAAAAGAGTATAATAAAATGAATTCCTTGCCTAATCTATTCCTCAATGTTATTTAAACAAATGTCTTATATAGATGAAAATTTTTTATTCTTTTTCCTTAAATTTTTTATACTTTTTCCTTAATCATAATTAAACAATAAGAGCATAAAAAAGTTTATTTATGGCTTTTTATTATTCATTTTTAAACATAAAGAAATTTATCGTATGACTAAAAGGTATTATTATAATTTAGTTTTATTCTATATTATTTACTCAAATTCTATGGTTTTAAAATGCATAACATTCAAAAATAAATAAAATATTTATTTTTCAGGAGGGCTTATCACAATTTTCTCTTAATCACATTACATCCATAATTTATTTTTATTTTAAAAATTTAAAATGTTAGAAATTAAAAAATAATACAAAAAAACCATTTGATATGTACAATAACATTTCCACTCACAAAACTGGTTTTTTGCACATATTTATTTATTTATTTATTTATTTATTTAACTTTCTCGACTCTCTCCGTAAAAGCTACGAGCCCTCCAGGCTTCTACAGTCGAGCAGACCGCCGCCGCCGAGGCGTAGAAATTCGCCGCCGCATTTTCCTTCCTTCTCCCCCAGCATACTCTCGCCCAACTCCGCCGGCTTCTTCTGCTCCTCTTGGGACGGAGGACTGATACAGAGTTCGAGATTAAGATCAGGACGCGAAGGCTCTCTTGCCCTTCTCCCTGCTTCCTCAACTGCGGTGGCTAGTGGGCGGTGCGTGGCGGGGTCGAGTCCCCGACTGAGCAGCTTCCGGCGGATATGGGTATTCCAATAGTTCTTGATCTCGTTGTCTGTCCTCCCCGGAAGCCTCGCCGCAATCAAAGACCATCTGCATTATTTCAGTTTATGAGGTAATTACAGAGTTCAATCAATTAAAAAAAAATGAATTTTGGTTTTAAAGTTTGCTGTCTTGTTCACATGAAATAAATTATGTTGAATTCAGAAAAATTCTTGCATTGCTCGAAGTGATTTCTCAATTAGTTACTTAAAAGATGAAAAGGTGATATTGTATTCTCTTTCAGGCAAACAAACAAACGCCTTGGCTTCAATAGAGAGAAAGCCATTGAGACGGCAGGTAAGAGGAGATACTTGTTGCCGAGGAGGCTGTGTAGCTTGATGATGAGGTCTTCTTCGTCTCGGGAGAAGTTTCCGCGCTTGAGGTCGGGGCGAAGGTAGTTGATCCACCGGAGGCGGCAGCTCTTGCCGCAGCGGAGGAGGCCGGCGGCTTTTGGGAGGGAGCGCCAGCAACCCTCGCCGTGGACCCGTATGTGTGCGATAAGCCGTTCGTCCTCCTCCTTCGTCCACGCCCCCTTGTTCGTGTGGGCTTTCTCGCAGCAGGGAGACCTCCCCATCCCTCTCCCTCTCTCTGTCCTCTTTGCTTTTCTTAGGTGGCTTTTGTGGGGGTGGAAGAGAGGCCTTTTGCTTTATTTATAGGCGCTAGGGGAGTGAGGGTTGGTTACCAAATTAATGAATTAAATATCTACAAAAATGCGAATAAATTAATTAAATGTATACTTCATAAGGTTGATCAACAATATAAATTTCCCAAGTAACAACATTGTGTCATAATTATTTTTATTTTTTTAAAATTATTTTTTGTTTTTATAATATATATATATATATATATATATATATATATATATATATATATATATATATATATATATATATATATATATATATATATATATATACACATAATGATCACAATTTAACAATAATTAATTGCTTTCAAACAAGATTACAATATAGGCTATCTTCGATAGCCATGATTGTCATATCTTGAATGTGCTTTATATTTTTGTAGAACATATCAAGCATAGCATTAATAAAAAAAGCCTTGGTGGCTATAGTTTAGAAGCATTTAGTGAGTTATTTAGCCATTATTTAAGGTCATATGATGATTATCGATGATAAGAACATGCTAGTTAGAAGAAACCATCAATCATCAATTATGGACAATTATTTTTAAGGAGTTAATGCAAATGTGAATGAGTATTAACCAAACTTTTGCATCTACCATCCAAGGCAATTGAGCCATCACAAGTGACTAATGAATATCATTTGTGCTTATCAAGATCCTTGGCAAAACTTTTGAAGATTTACATGACAAAACAAGATAAATGCAAAGATGTTATGTTAATCTAATTACATACTTATTAATTATTTTCCTTGTCTCATATATTGTCATTATTGTATGTGATTTTAATAGAACGATTCAATGTGGCTATGTGATGCAACAACAACCAATAACATCACAATGCAATAATGACATAGACCTATGATAAGGTCTCAAGTGTAGGTCAATCAAATTAAAGTTTTGGACACTCATCATGAAGTATGAAATGAAAACTCACGTAAATTAGTTTTGGATGAAATCAAAACGTTCACTCCAAATAATAATGAAAATTATAACAATAATTTTATATAAATATGTGCAATATTCTATTTGGATTATAAAATAATATTGGTAGTTGATTATCTTACAAAATATTTTATTATTTTGTAAAAATATGTGTTATTAGATGACAATAAGTATTAGTGATTATAGTGAAAAAAAACATATATAAATAGTCCTAAAATATGAAATAAAAAGATGTAATTTAATGATTTAAGTTATCTTCTTTATGTTATTATTTAGTGATTTGAGTGTAGTAGTAGTTTGGTAGTTTTTTTTTATGTAACTCTTTGGTAAATATTATTATTTCTTTATTCATCTTTCTAAACATATTTTTTATCATTAGTAATCACTAACAAGACTATTCTTCTTTTTCTTCCCACTTCTTTAAGTTATTTTTTTATAAATTAAAACATGGTAATTTAGCAATTGCTTCGATCGCACTATAGCAATTGCATTCCTACTACCTGTGCACGAATCTATTGACATAGTGCACATTCAGTGCCCAATAATAGGCACTTGCAAAATGAATAGTATCGAATAGCTTTTTTAAAAAAAATTAATTTGGATTCTTTTTATTCTATTCCTACATCATCTTAGAAGTAAAGAATCACTATTCTTCTCCATCACTATGTCTTATGTTGTATATTTTTATTGAAAATAACATTGTTTATGTACCTCACTTTTCCTAGCTTTCATTGGATCGTCTAAATGTGTCACATGTCTGACTAGGGATTTTGTAGTTGGTTTAACAACATTTAATTAGCTATTAAAGCATATTGGTATGCATTATGCATCTATTGAGTGTTTATTTTTTGCTTTTTATTGGATAACAAAACAAATTGTGATGTTAGGTTTTGTGTGTTTCCGTAGTAGATATGTTTTGCCTGCATGATGATTATATGATGGTAATCTTCATTTTTTTTCTTTATTGGTTTTTTTTGTTGTGGTTTTCTATTGAAGATTTTATTAGTATATTGAGTTTAGGCTTTTAAATGAATATGAATTTTTTCATTTTTCAAATATAAATGTGATCATTACAAACAAAAAATATTTTTTTAATTAGTTGCTTTATTCCATATTTAACAAGCTTGACGTATTATTAATTAAAATAATTATTAATCACAATAAAAGATGATAACGAGCTACAAGAAACAAGTATAGGTTTAGCCTAAGCGATGGAGGCCACCTAATGAAACAAATAAGTGCTCCATGAGGATTGCATGCCCATTGTTTCCTTGGAATAATTAGCATAGATAATAGTATTTGGGATGACTTAGAGCTATGAAAGTTTGCAACAAGGTGCACAAAAAATAAGCTTAATTTTTGCAACAAGGTGATTGATGTCAAACGCATGGCAATGTGGTTGGATGACAATTAGGCGCTTGCTTTAGGCTATATGTGTAATGAGTCAAAATCTATCAAGCGTATGCTTTTACTATTCTTTTATACAACTGGTAAAGAGTTAATCATAAAGATCATGACCAAGCCAATAAAAGAAGACTCAATACTTTCTATTTCACTATCACTAGTGTTTAGTGGCTTATTATATTGAAAATTTAATTCTTTCAATACACATAGGAAGAGAAAATTGCAAGCAATTCTAGAAGAACCAAGCATGAACGATGTGGATCATATTAGTAGTGTTTTCAACAAGAGGGCAATTAAACACTTTATTTTCAAATGGACTTAAATGTGTCAAAGAAAATATGCATGGTCAATGAAGATATTTCAAGATACCAACATCTCGTAGACAAGATACTCGATATATTGATATCCTGAGAAGAGTGTAAGGGATCTACTATCTTTGAGTATAGTGTTTCAAGAGGAAGACACTTAAGGTACTAATTTTTCAAAAGGACCTATAATGGATCTTATCACCATCTTAATCATTATACCAAAAGGGATGAGTATAATCACACAAGGTAAAAGCCTTGAGTGACATTTTGAGAAAAATAAGAAATGACCAAATGAAGCTGAAATAGTAAATCATTTATGGTAGACGAACAATTCAAAGGAGTCCTACAAAGACAATTAAAGTGTTATGTGCTTACTACTTCCAATGAGACCAAAATGACAATATTGGTAGAGAGATCACTATCAACTCAAATATTCTGAATATAACTCCATTTCTAAATAAATTCTTTTTCTTGAAAACCTTTAATTTGATCATTGTTAACCCAGAGACCTGTCCACAATAATATACCACTTATTAAGCTTTTTATCGTAGTTTCTTAGTGTTAAGAACTCTATGTCAAATTTTTATGACAAATGTGAAAGTGTGTGAGAGAGAGTGCAAAGAATGTGAGTAGAAAGAGAAAGGGAGAGAGGAGAGAGAGAGAGAATAAGAAAAGAAAAGTACAAAATAACAAATGTAAGATTACCAAAAATAAAGGATTCTATATATCATGAGATTTTGGTCATAGTTTTTCATCCATATGATAATTATTTTTCATAAAAAAATAGATATTTAAAAAAAATTGAGACCTTTGTTCTTATTTTTGGTTTCTGTGTAAATCAATGAGCGATTCAAAGATAGTCAATATTAGTGAAGTATCTAAGGCTATGTCAAACAATATAGATCATCTATCTCCCACCAACACTTGATAAGACTATCCAATCATAAGTAGTTGGATTGTCTAAACGAGAAAACCAGATTATCTAATCTTCATACTAAAGCTAGGGGAAACCATCTCTAGTGATGACCAAACTCACAAAATTCCTCTCGAATATGTTTTTCAACCAAAATAAGGAACAACAATTCAAATCGCAACTGTATAAATCTTAAAAAATCTATTTAAATCAACTTTTATACACTTTTTATATAATCAAATAAACACAAGCATTATTAAACCTTACCTCTTTCAATGACTTCTCCCCATTTAAACATTCCTTAATGCATACATTTCCCAATACTAAAATGGTGAAAATTTTTATCAACATTTTATTTTCAATTATATATATATATATATATAATCAAATGAATATTTATTTCAAAAAATATATATTTTATTAAACTCATTGCAAAGAGTATTTTTTTTCAATATAATTTTACTTTTATTACCATTTTGATAAACAAAATTATTTTCATATCAAATTCACATATCAATTCATAAGAATATTCACTATATAGATTTAGACAACATTTAAATAGTGTTATAATTACACAAATGTATCATTCAAAAACTATAAGGGAGGGACTTATAGTAATGTTGTGCTTCCAAAAATTTGCACAAAAGGGACATAAAAAGAGTTTAAAACAAGGGTAGTAAACCAAGAGCTAGAAGTAATAATAGTAGATTTTATAGAACCATTTTAAGAATCACTATAAGAATTTCATTTATTGATTTCTTGGCTATAAGCAAGAAGGTCTTTGAATCCTTAACATCACTATCTTTTGGTGTTGAATCTAATCAACTTTGAAAACATGGGAAAAAGAAAGTTAATGCATTTTAGCAATAGGTGTGAAGCATATGGAGTTATTAATCCATCCGAGCAAGTAAACACTCAAAATTCTATGTCAACATGTGACTTTGATGTATGATTTATTTTTGTATATGGTAACTAGGAAGAATATGTGCATGAGAGTCATATATAACCATGTGCTTAACCATAATGACTTTGAATTTCCTCTATCACCTTTGAGTCGATACTACCTAATTGAACCTTAATATCACATAAGTAGGGCTCCTAAAGCCTTATCTCGATGTCATGTACCACATTAAGGAGTTCACTTGATTGACATGGAAAGTTAAGAGTTTGTAGACCTTTCTAGTTATAGATATGTTTCTTTAATGTTGTCATTAAGTAGTTTTGAAAAACATGTTACATTTCACCTCAAAAAAATAATATATTATTACTATGTACATGATGACATTACACAACCATACACATCATCATGCATCATGATTAGATCAAGAATTCACCCCTAAGTATAGCGGCTTTGGCCAATTCATCGCCACTTTGTGAGAAACGTTAAGTATGAAGATATCATATGTTTGAGACTCAATTGGCAAAATAACCTCTTCAAAAAAAAGAACTTTTTAACTGATGCACAAAGAAAATACTTTGTTGCAAATGAACAAGATATTAATGAATTGTCCATATATAAGATCATAATTATTGATAAGGGTCTTTTCCACATAAAAAGATAATCTTTTATTACAATATAACTAGAAGTGATGTTGACCAATCAAGAATCAAAGTCAATTTGCTTTATAAAAGGAATATATCAATTAAATTTATGAAATGGTTTCTTGAGATTTATTCAATTGTCTTGATCATGAGTTATCATTGAGAAATAATAACTCATGTTCTAAAAATATTTCATGCGATTCTTTCTAGCATGGAATGAGTTAATCATAAGCTTTGATACGTTTTAAAACAAGATGGTAATATTATTTTTTTATTGACCTATAATTTTGATCTTTGGGAAGTATCAATTATCATTCAAGAAACAAGGTTTCAATTTCTTTAAATGAACATTTTGACACCTATGGATTCTAACAACTGATTGTAGAATTGATTGCTCAAACATTTCCACACATAGATGTGCTTTTTGGAGCTTTGAATGTGGAAATCCCACAACACACATTGAGATAAGATATAACATGCTTATAAACTTGAACATCTTGGAGGTTATGTAGTTTCAAAATGACTCAAAATCTCAAAAGTTATATCATTCCAATGCAACTCCAAGATCTAAGAGTATGTGATTTTATGCTCCACTTAATATGAATGAGTTATTTTTACAATTGCTTTTTACTCAAGATCGTACACTACTTGTCTGAAGTGCACTCTATAGATCTTGGGATTCAATGAGATGGTTCAAAGATCAAACAACAATTTTGAAGATGTATGTCACAAATCCTAGGAGGCTATAAAATGACACCATGACACAATCATGAGCACGAACAAATGCACGATTAGCTTCTTCATCAAGAGGTGAAACACACAAACGCCAAAAGATAACAATCCCTTAAAAAACTTTTGAAAAACAACATTTTTATTTTATTTTTTTACAAAATTATCTTGTCAACTAAGACTCCAAGCATTTGGACATGCTTTGTAAGACATCATTTAAAGAATTTTTTTGATAAAAAAAAATAAAAATATCCAAGAATCTGGATATGTTGATGTGATGACTATACAGATATCTGGCCTTTTCATTTTCCTATTAATGGGTGCCTACTTGCCTACAATTTGAACTAACAAAAGGACTCATCTAATCTTAAAATTAGGTCTTCTTTGATGTCTTTATTTCCTCTATGAGTCATATTATCTATTCAATGCATTCTATACACGTTCATTTATTTATTCATAATTCAAATAACTCTTAACACTTTTGAGAAGAACAATGGCAAACAATCGAGCACGGAAACGAGACGACGAGTCGTGTTTCTTACCTAACCCGATCTGCCAATAACGAACCGGGACCCAGCGACCTAAAGTCTGTCACATGGCACTTGGGTTGGCCAGGGTTTGGTGCCAACCACTTGACCTGACTATTTGGTACAAATATCTCAACAGAGGTCCCCATGTGTTGTTGTTTCTGCCTTTTAACGGATTAGTTAAGAGGCCAGAAGACCTGTGCCATGATACGTAGCATATGCTGTGTTGAGCTTCCTTTCCCAGCCAAAAGCACCTCCCTTCCCACTTGACAATCTTTTAGGTCGGACCAACTTGCTGGCGAATTCTGGTTGGCCAGGTTTGGTGCCGCCTGCCCGCCCGCCCGCCGCAGTGCAGATTCAGGATCGGTTCGGTAACATGCTCCCTTTTTTTTTTATTTAATCACGGGAAATGTCTATTTTTGTTTTATTGTTGAAATAATTCGACAAAAGGTAGAATAAAACGGTATAATTATGAGAACAACGACTGGGTTACTTCTTGGAGATCTCGTAGATGTAGCTAAGGATGACGACCGCAGCAGCGACGGCTACACCGACGGCACTTTGGGCTAAGACTGTACACGTCTTGACGTCCGGTTTGCTTGCCTTGGACACGGGTCGAGGCGTGAAGCCGAGCTCGGAGAGCTTCTTGTGTGACTCTGCGTAGTCCTTGAAGAAGGCTTCTTCGTCCTACGTAGGATGAGCCAAAGATCAATTGTTTGTTCATAACGTTAGCATAATTCGAAAGAACTATTTCAATTACTATTCTTCTTATATGGTTTAATAGTGCTTTAATGCAAATCATAACTTGATTCATTTTAGTATCTCTTCCATTGGTGATACTAAAATCACGACACGAAATTTGATGGTACCATCGTCTTTGGTCGAAAGCCTTTCGATTTCTTGTGCGATCGCATGAAGTATATAAATTAAATTATATTTACATAATAACATTTGAAATCCACCCTCGAATTATTTATTGTCTCTATGTATTATCTATTATCCTTACGTATTCTATCCCTTTCTGTCTTAAAAAATTTAATATTTTTATCCAAGAGTATTATAGCACTATACTATATTACGATACAGGGGTGAGCTATTTCAATATCTAGCCCAATTATTGGGAAAACGCAATGAATGAATTTCATTTAAGTTTGTCTCTAATTTAGATTCTTCTCTTCAATGCATTTAAAATCTTGTATTTTTCAAGGTACAAAATTTTCAACATCTATGTTATAAAAATTTGAGTCATTTTTTGTCGTATTGACAAAGTTACAACGGTAGAGATGTGGTCATAATCATCAACCTCTTTTTTTTTTTATTCTTGTTGTGATAAGTATATCATTTTAAGTAATTGGTACAAGGTGAATAACAGAGGGGATACATCCCTAACGTAATTTATCACACATACAATTTGCACTTTGAGTTCAATGATATTCTTTAGCCCAATCTCTAATTAGGGGAATAATGAGTTCTTTAATTAAGTATGAATCTACATGAAGTTGAATGATTTTGAGTGAACCCAACTATATTTGAATTGATTTTGAGCTAGATCAAGCTACACAAAATTTCTAAAAACCAAGTTAGCATTAAAGCATTGAACTTTGAAGCTTTGTCCCATCATGATGGATTTTATACTATTGACAATGCACAAACTTTATATATTATATTAAACAAAATTATATTTATGTTAAGCAAACAAAGACAAGTACCAACTCAATTCAAAATCAATCAAATACCCAATATGGCTCAAAATCAACTCAATTTTACCTAATTCAATTTTGATTTGAATAAAATTCTGAAAGGTCAAGTGAGTTCTTATTTTTAGGTATTATCATCATTCCTCATCACTATATCCCAAGATGACTATGATGGCACTAAAAGAAATCACTATCTCATAATGTCTCACCCCTAAACTCTACTACAACAATATCCTCTAGATATTTTGAGGCTTTTGATGTTGATGTTTCAACACATATGACTAATAGCCAATAGTTATTTCTCCTTGATATGACCTCTTTACCACCTTTTTATTAGTGATGGCTCTTATAAGTCTAATTTTTTTAATTAAGCATGCTTACAATAAATTATTGTTCCAAAAGATCTTGTGAATCTTCCTTCTACTCATTGTTCTACCAAAAACCCACAAGTACTCCATAACTAAATTTGATCATTGGACATGCTAGGCTTGGCAAGCATCAAGGCCTATTAGGCTTAATGTTGTTATCTAAAGCCTAAACTTGACCCAAACCCAATAGTTGGGCCAGATAGCCAGGTTTTATCAAGCTAACAATTCTTGCATAAAATTATCAAAACAACATGACTAACAAAACTAATTAATTAATTGAAAATTGAAGGAAACAAAATAAAAAAAAAAAACAAATTTCACTTATTGTAATATTTGAACAACACAATTTGATTATATAAAAAAAATTTACTATTTAGTTTTATTAATGTCACAATATTCATTTTTTTGTTTTGTCAATGTAGTATTAATCTCCTAAGAATTAGTCACTGCACACACTGAAAAAAGTGATTCCTAAGCCAAGCTCAAGCTCAGGCTCAAGCATGAGCTGACTAATATTCAATAGTCTAATACTGACCCTCCATTTCAAAGGGCTCAAGATTTTAAGCCCAATTATGATATGGGTATTTTTCTCTTTGTTTAAACCTCCAAGAAGATTTTGGATTTAATAAATCCAAAAAACTACTTGACTAATGATCACCTTCATCTGTAATATTTTAATCTTCTCATTATGTCCTTTTAAGACCTCAAAATAAGGAAGCTTATTATTATGTGTAAAAGTCAAAAGAATATAATACTTTACTATTATTATAACTTATGTTTTTTCTTCAACAATCTCTCCATACCAATAACATTGTTGTTTTGGACATCATCATTTTGGCTTCAAGAGTTTCTAGATTCAAGTATATTGCTTATTACCTTAGAAAATATTTTTAAACCTTCTATGACTAGTTGTGCAAATGTTCCTTTTCAAATGGTTTGTTTTGATATTTGGGTGTACTTGTCCTATTATTATCCACTTGGTTGCCCTATTTTGTGAATTATATTGGCAATAATTTTTGTGTTCTTTGGGTTTTCTTGCTAAAGAAAACTTCCAAAAGATAATAAAAGTTTGCTTTTCTCAGTCCATCAAAACTATCTATATTTAAAATGCCCATGAATTGACAGAGTCTCAATTTTGCTCATTTGTGCTAAACAAAGTATCGTTTATCAAAATGTACATTCTCATGCTTTTCAAAAGAAAAGTGTTAAGGAATGGAAGCATAGCTTATATTTGATGTTGCCAAAACATTAGTGCTTCAAATAAAAGTTTGCTATCAAACTAGAAGGATGTTTTAAATGTTTGTTTTTTGTTAAATGTGTTTCCCATTTTATTCTTACCATCCACTTCATACTTTTTAATAACCTTATTCACTAACCCCTCGATCTTTGGTCGTGTTTGTTTTTTACACCAAAAAGGATCATTGTTATGATTCGATCAATAAGCACACTTAAACTTGAGCTTCTCAAGTATCTAACCTAACCGTTTGGAAGACAACAAATAATGTTATGTTGCTAGTTTCATCTCTAGCTTTAGAGCCATTTCTTCAACATTTTCAAACTCTTGTGCTCTTTGAGACACTAAAATTTTTGCATACATCCCATCAAGATTCAACTAGTTTGGTATAATTTTATTCTCCAAGTAAAGGCAATTTTGACCAAGATTGTCATGGTCATGGCATTCGAGATATTGTAATGTTCATCAATCTTCCACTTTATTCTCATTATGGCAAAATCATCTCATACCTGATTGCTATAAGGCAAAGGATGGACGGGCTTGATGTTATATCTGAAGCCGGGCTTGATGGACATTAAGCCCAATGATTAAACACTACAATAAGACATTCATAGTTTTAAAAGGAAGTCCTTGTTCTTAGTGTGACTAGTTCTCCAAGCTCCATGAGGTATCTCATAACGCTATCGACTATTCCATCTTCATTTGATTCTCTATACTTGTTAACGTCTTTTTGGCCATTTATGTTGGTGATATTCTTTTAATTGCGATCATCAGCATGACAATGTCATCATCTAAGGCCACATACCAATGGTGATCAAAAAGGTTTTGCAAAGATAAAATAATACCAACAAGCATGCTTTCTAGCTAAAACCCTAGAACAACGTTAAGTATTTCCTGAGGATTGAATTTGCTTCTAACAAAAGGGCACCTTCTTGTCTCAAAATTAGTATGCCATTGATCATCTAAATAACATTGAATTACTTGTGCGTAACCTTATTGGCCTACCTATTTGACACCAAAATAGGCACGATAAGGAGTTTTATGAGGATATTTTTCACTACCAAAGATTAGATGAGAAATTATTACAATTTATCATGACCAATCAAGATTTTTATTTTATTAATAAGAATTGTAAGCCAACTAAGGCAATCTCCTAAGCAAAAACACTCAAGTTCTCAACTATATCAAAAAGATGACTTGTACACCAAGAAAGGACATCTACAAGAAATTTTATTTTTTCAAATGCTCAACTAAGTAAAAAGAAGATAGAATGTCTACCTCAAGCTATTATATTTTCGTAGATGGAGACCTAATTATTGAGAGAAGAAAAAAAAAGATCATACTTGCCGCATCAAGTTGGAAATGCAAGATAAAGTAACACCTACTCAATCTATGAAATTATATATGTAAAAGCTTTTATGATTCACATTAACATTCCAATTACAAAGCATATAGTTTTTAAATGTGATAACCAGATTATTATTTGAAATGTAAACAATCTTAATTTTCATGAAAAAAGTATACACAACAAAGTTAACTATCATTTTATTCTTGATGTTGATGCTATGCTAATTAAAAAAAACACTATCTGTCATGATCCACCATCAATTAACAGTGAATATCATCATAAAGGTTATGGGTCCTCTTAATTATTCTGTATTTTTTAACAAGTTTGAACTCATTAACATAAATATTCTAGCTTTATAACACGTTTGGATAACAACATAATTATTGGATCATTAGTGGTATCAACCCATAATCATTAGAAACATGTGTTGTCATAGATATACACTTGTTAAGAAACATTGTTTTATAAATTATGTTATATTCATTTTATCCTTCTTCCCTTATTAATAGAAGACTTTATGATTAAGGTTTTGAATGTATATCAAATTTTACACAAGTTTATAAAAGGATAATTTACGATAACACGTTTTTTAGGGTATTTCAACCATAGTCAACCCTTTAAATAGGATTGAATAATATAATTAATAAATGATATTAACCTAAATTTTATTTATCATGGCTTTCGATATTAAAAATCTCAAAAATTGATGATTAAAAGGTACATTTACAAATTTGTTTGATGATAATTTTTGTACTTATGCAATTAAAAAAACTGCTTTGGAGTCAAACCCATAGTTCAGGAAAACATAACAATTATGCACACGTTATTCTCATATTACATTTAAGGAATTGTTTAGCTTAATGTGTTTTTCTTTTTTTTGTTTTTTTGGGTAGACAATATTAGGGCATGAGGATATGATATGATGCAATCCTACAACATTATAACTTCCAAAAATAACATAGATATATTAACATATGACCAAAAATAAATCATATAACCTATAAATATGCAACTAATAATTGTAAATTTAATAAACATCAAGGATGAAAATTTATCAAGGTAAAATGCAATCCATGAAATGAAAATTATGCAATGTTCATGAAATAGGCTCAACAAAAAAGTTGGATAATTCTCAAAGTGGTGTGTGATTCACCTGAAAGGCCAATAAAGGAAGTAAGATGTTCTTAGGACAATGATTAGAAGTAAGATGCAGGTTTCAAGTGAATAATCAAGAGATTTAGAATAATCTATGATAAATAACAAAATTTGAGGAAGTAATCTCAATAAAAAAAAAGAACACAATTGGAGCGAGTGCATGTGGACATGTAACAAAACTAGATCAAAGACAGAAATAAGGTAAAAATAAAAAATGTAAACCACCCATTCTGCGTTAGGCTTGCTTTAAATGAATTGAGTGTCATGTCTTTAAATAGTGCCCAAAGTATCAAATTATGGCATGAAAATGTCCTTAAAATATATTATTTTTCTCTTGATTTTAAGTTACAACTCACCAATGAAGTGTACGATACGTTGCCCTTATGTGTGGTAGAGTGTTATGTCCTTAAAAGTGTTTGACATTGTCATGACAAGATTTGTAGTGGCTTTCGTGCTTCTTAGTCCTAATGTCAATATTAGTCAAATATCTTCAAAGAGAATTTTGTTTAAATTAAAGTTATCAAAATATCCTATGTTTAATTTTTCAATAAAAAGGCACCTCTCATAAAGATGTCACTCATATTTGGGTTACATCTACATATCACCTGGATTTGGGTGCCACCTATAAGTCAATTTCAAGTGACAAATTGAATAAAATTTCAGTGGTATTGTCTAAACATGTTTTTAAACAAAAAAACTCAAATCTTAAAGATAAAATCTCCATATATAATGGTGTCTCTAAATCAAATCTATTAATACATATTTTGCAATGCCTAGGGTTAAATGACATAAAAGCAGCATAAAACTATAAGAATCACAAATAATCAGTCACATAAACATACCTTAGCATACAGCTCAACATAGTGTCGGAAAGTTGGATCTTCAACAAGGACCTTGTCAGTTGGAAGCTTTAGTAGCCCCGTTGCTTCTTCTTTTAACAGTTCTCTAGTAAACTTACAGCGATCAGAACCAACATTAACTTTGAAAGCATTAGAATGTTTCTTTTGAGCAGCAGCTTTGTACTTACACAAAATAGTAATTGTCAAATTTGAGAGGATTGTCAGTCCAAGCGCCTTCGAATCCTGATCTCTCAGAATGAGCTTTACCCTGTGACAGTAAAACCATTTAATTTGGAAACCTTAGAAGATAGAGAGTAAAATCCCACAACAATCTTACCAGTGTGTGGCCACCGGATAGAGCAACGATGTCCTTGTCTGTTAGTCCCATCCTGTAAAATACATCCCGCAGATGCTGTGAACCTAAACCCAAAAAACAAAATGCCAAATGTCAAAATTTAGCATCACAGCTCCAAAACCAAGCAGTAAACATAACAAGTACACTCAACTCTGTGCCATAAGCCAAATATAATATAATGAACCATCTTTAACCACATGGACCTTTTGGTTTCAGAAAGTTCAGAAGTTGATTTCCATACCTGGAATTATCTGGGTATTATTTGCAAATAAATGGGTATAGTTTAAATTAAATTATGAAGCAAAATATTTTAAAGTATTTGGTATAGCATACTTTAACACTGCTATTATTTTAATAGTATTAGCATAATGTAGTTGTTATTGTCATTATACCACCGAAAAGGAGAAGCAAGCACAAGATCTATAATAATACAAACACTAATAAATGATTTACAAACAATTCTTTCGTTAATGGACAACAATGGAAGTGCTCTTGGTCCCAAATACTTAAAATATGCACAAACCTTTGAATCTCCCAAAAATTGGTCAATTGAAGATTTCATGCCATCTCTAATGAGAGAAAATATTTTCTATAATTATTGCAACTTGATGTCGGACGATTTTGAGACAGTAGGTCTTTAGATGCAAAATATGGTCTTGGCCGAGTTCTGGCCTAAAAATCAGTGAGAACCACCTGGATCGGTGACATGAACCAGAATAGACTTTAGACGAATAAATCATGTTGTCCACCAAAATAGGCTTGATCAAAACATCAAAAGTGGTTTGTTTCCTACAACCTTACAAACCATGATTAATACCCGTTTCCATACTCATCAATTATTTCAATCTCTAAAAATAGTCTGTTGATTCTATTTATATGAACAAAGTGCCATCATTCCAAAATCTAATCATATGCTTAGTGCTGACTTCTAAAACCAAGAGTTCATTATTTAGAGAAAGCATACATTGTTTTTTCCTATTTTACACAGGAAGATGAGACTTAGTCAGCAAGGTTGTCTTTTTTTGTAGAAATTGTTGTTGCTAGGATTACATGAAAGGATTCTTTCTTTTATTTGAATCTGGATAGATAAACGTTGGGATACCATAATGTATTATACATGAAACATACATTCTAAACTAAATATTGCAACAAACTCGTAAATATAAAAGAGGGGAGAAGCCCGGAAAATTTTCAAGCACCAAACAGGAAAATAATTCACCGAGCAAACTATGAATACTTAAAAGCCGGTTATGCATCACCCAACAGGGAGGGCAAGAAATACAATTCCAGTTGTCTGAGACATGCAAGTTAAAATGAATTCATGAAGTAGTAATTCTTTGTAGTCGACTTCATCTGGTTGACAAAAAAATTGAGAATTCGTACCATTCATTTACTAAATTCCTTAGTTTCAGAACACTAATACTCCATGCATGCTAAATTAAGCATTGAATTCTTGAATTGTCATATTACTGTGACGGTATTGACTATAATACATTGCTTAGAGAGCATGAATAGGCATTCATTCCATTTATGTTTATGGTCACTTGCCCTCCCCATTATAACATAATGTTGGAGTGGGTTCTGATGTTTCATGACCCATGGGTAGGTCGTCCATTAAAAAAACTGTTAGTGACCCCAAAACCATTGGTTGCAAAACATTTCTGACACTCTTCAAGCCTATAACTAGAATAAATCCAATTTACTAGTTTTAAAAATCACAAAAAATAGTGCATAAAAGAGATGATATAGAAAATCAAGCAGAAAAATGAATAAATGCCAATAAATTTAGCTATTTCCATCAGTAACCTTTCTTTGCATCAGGAAGACGTCCTTCTTTTGGGCAAGCAGATGAATCCTACAATAAAACACAAAAGCTGTCAGATCATCAAGAATGCTCAGCCAGCATGATAGACAAGTATGTGAAAATCCCTTACCCTTCTCCCTGGCACAAACTCAATGGTTGGTCCACCTGTAACCTCAACTGCAACAATTCCAGCTAGCTGAATGTAACAGTAGTTAGCATCGGTCAATAATACAGATAGGATAAACAAATAAAAAGAAACACTTGCAGAGAAGTAGAAACGGAAAAATAGAAACAAGACAACATGTTCAAACTATTTTCTTTCCTTCAATAACACAGGCCTAGGTGGAACCAATAAAAATATGTTACAAAATGTAAACTGCATTGAAATCATTTTAATTTCTGTGCACCTTATAAAAACTTTGTAAATGGCTGGTTGAAGCAAAAATAATAATTTTAATTTCAATTCACTCAAGCAAGAGAAAAAACAAACAATTTCTTGTCACATAAAAGATAAACCAAAGCCTTATGACATGCTTGCTGTTACTGATTAAATAGCATCACCCAGTAAATGCCTGAATTTGTTTACATATTGTCAATATAGTCCCTTGATAAATAGAAAAGGTATAACCACAATACCATATGTACATACAAAAATAAATATATATGTACATGCAAAGGTGAGGAAGCTGATCTTGTCAACAATATTTTGTTTCTAAGCTCATTGTTGGAATGAAATGGCACAATTTGACACAGTTTGGTTTGTTTTGTCCACTTCGATGCGTTTGGCCCAATTTGGTGTGATGTGGCTTGACCTAGTCCAATTTGGTGCAATTCAGCTCGTTATAGTTCTATCTTGTCCAATTTAGACTAGTTCAGCTCGATTTGATCAAACCAACTCGAACTGATCCAGTTAAGCACAATTCAACAAGACCCAACTTGATCTGGTTCGATTCAATACAATTCTAGCTCCATCTGAACAGGTTCGACACTATACGGGTTTAGTTTGCTTCAGTTTGGCTTGATCTAGCTCAATTCAACAAAATTCAAGGTGATCCAGCTTAGTCAGGTCCAACTCAACACAATTTTGGCTCTATCTGAACCAGTTTGGTAATGTTCGAGAGTTTTGCACCATTCTAGCTCGTATGGACTGGTTCGACGCAATTCTAGTTTGACACGATGCAACAACAGTTTGGTTCAAATCGATCCAACGCCATCTAGACCGGTTCAACAAAAAATCGGCTTGGGGCAGCACAACAACAGGGCATATTGGATGAGATTGGGCGCGATTGGCTCAGCAAGAATTCTGTCGACATGGGTCAAGCAGCGCATGTGGGTTGAAATAGTGCATGGAGAGCTTTTAAGAGCCCACTTGAGATGTCGGTTCAAGCTCAAATCTAAGAAGGAGCGAGGACATAGTATGCGACGTTGAGTGCCCTTAGGAAAAGGGCATGTCAAAGCCATGGGGGGCTCGATTAGAGAGGAAAGCTCGGGAATAAGGAAAGTACAGCCTTGTGAAGGGAGCTACACGGGAGGATGGGAAAGACTCAAACACCCAACTCGTGAAGCTTAAGGAAGGAGTAGTTATTAGAGGAATGAATTTAAAGAAAAAGAGCTTAGAAGTTTGGGGGAGGCAAGCTTGGGAACTCAAAAAAGAAGAGATGCAAAATCGTCCAAGGGAAAGACCTTCGGTGGAGTTGTGAGACCAATGCCCTCGAACTGACATGGAGAGGGGCTTTTTATAGCCGTGTTCGACGAATGCCACCAAACTGGCTCAGCTCCTCTTCTCTTTCATTTTCGCGTGATCTAGCAGATGCTCGATGAGGTGCAATCAGTAGGTATTGAGCATTTTTTTATGCTTTTTCAATGGCATACTTAAGAAATTTTCAATTCTCATAATTTTAATAGTATTTTCCAAAAATAAGATATGTTCCTAACATCTTTATTTGAAATTATAATATGAGATAACCCACATAACTTAATTATTTTTTTAAAGAATAATTTTGTCATATGAAAAGAATCATTAGTTTTCTAATATAATCTATAGATAAATCTTTTTATGGCCAACTTAGGAAAGCTAAGATATATATTTCTCTAAATTTTGTTTAATAGTTTTGCAGGCTTACAAGTGTGATTGGGAAACATGATGATCCCCTACCTCTTTTAAGTGAAGACCAATAAAATACAACCTCTAATAAGTTGATATTGTTGTTTCTACCCAAACCATCTCTCATAATACAATTCTATTATCAATAAGTACCTTAATAATGTCTTGGAGATACAAAATACTTATTCTCTAAAGAAACAGTTGTCTATAATTTAAAAATTATTATATAAAGTCACCAGCTTTTCCATTAAATTATTATAGATAATATGAAAAACAAAACAAGTTAGACAACTCTCTCTAAATCTATTAAAACTTGAAACATTAGATTCTAAAGATGAAATTACTATCTAATCTTGCTCTACTTATTTCATTTTTATAATCTGATGTTTTGGGTTAATAAACTTAGAGAGTACTTTATTTATCTTAATTTTCATATTAACGATAATGACATAAAGAATAAGCTAATGGATCTATGTGATAATTTTCATATTAAAAATTACTTCTTTAGAATAAGTGCATTATGTATCTCCTCAACATTATTGAAAAACTTTTTGATAATAGAATTACATTCTAGGTGAATCACAAGTTATATAAATAGAGACAAGATTACTAATTTATTAGAGATTGAACTACTAAACAAAAATCAGGAAAATATGTCTGTACATATCCTAACTAAAATATAGGAGAACCAATCAATAGATTTTGGTTTTTGAAGTTTTATGCACTATCAAAAACTTCGATAATAATTTTGTGCTAATTAATAGATTTTCAAAAATAACTCATGTTATATCATACTAGAAAAACATTGATGCTTCTAATATAGCCAAATTATTCTTTAAAGTAGTCAAATACTATAGATTACCTTACACTAGTTTCAAATATGGATATGAGATTTATATTTATTTTTGAAAAATACTACAAAATTACTTGACATAAAATTAAAATTTTTTTTAACATTTCACCCTTAGATAAATGCAAAAATTCAAGTAGTTAACAAGATGTCAAAAATTTGTTAAGATGCTTTATTTAAAAAAAAATTAAAAACCGAGTTGAGTTTGCATATAATAACATTTTTTTCAAAATCATAAAATTATCATCTTTTGAAATAATATGTGACCAAAATCCTAAAAAACTAATAAATATAATGAATATTCCTTTTTATTTATTCTTTGATTCCATATTTACATTTACAAAAGACTTTTAACATTTTCATGAAAATATTAAACATCTTAAAACAAACAATTTCAAATATGTTGATATAGTAAATAAAAGTAATTATGTATTACTATACATTCACCTTGAGAGAATTTCAATTTCTAAATACAAAAAATTACATAAGTTTGTAGTTTTTTTAAATAAGTAGAAAACTGAATGTTAATATTTATGTTTTAAAATTATCTCCTAACATATTTATTAACAACATAATTTAATATTAAAGATTTATTATCATATAATAAAATTTTTATAATGAGAATTTACAAGTTGACTCTTCTACAGATAATTCTAGTGATAATCATATTCTGAATCAAAGTTACTTGAAATTGATAGCATTCTAATTGATCAATATACTATTAGTTCTAATCTAGCTAATAGGTTTCTAGTTCAATGGAAAAATCAAACATCATAAGAGAACACATGGATCGAGCCTTTCCTTATGAGCCCACCACTAGCCTTCTGTGGGCAAATCTGCAGGAATTGTTGTGCTTTGGCGTGGGTGGCTTGACCTCAAAATCATTAGATGTTCTCAGCATATGGTGTCGGCTGAGGTGACCTTCATTGGGGGCAAGACGATGATATGCTGTGTGGTTTATAGCCCCAAGGATGCTTACAAAAGAAGACAAGTTTGGGATTTTCTGCGCGCTGAAGCTAAGGATGGCATGCCTCTATTCGTGGCTGGTGACTTTAACCTCGTCATGTCGCAGGATGAGAAAAGGGGGGCAAGAAATTCACTTATAAGCAAGATCATATCAAGTTCTCGGACCTTGTTCAGGAGCTTCAGCTCGAAGATTTGGGTTTTATTGGTAATAAATACACTTGGTGTAACGGTAAGATGGGCGGGGCTCATATTTGGGAGAGGCTTGATAGGGCTTTGATGAATACTCAAGCTATGCATGCATTTCCAACTACCATGGTGACTCATCTCCCTCGCATTGGCTCGGACCACTGCCCGCTCTTGATATGCCTGGGGGGGTTTCAATGCAAAATCAACAGCTCTAGAATTGTGTTTGAAGCTTCATGGTTGGATTTCCCGCAAACTGCTGGGGTTGTGCATAGCGCTTGGAGCAGGCGCGCTTGGGGAAACTTGATGGAGGGACTTTCCACTAAGTTTCGCTGCAGCCTTCGTGCACTTCGCTGTTGGAGCAAGTCTGAGGCGGGAGCACTTATCAATAGTAATGAGGATTTGGCTAGCAAGATCAATACTCTACAAAATAAAGAGTCTATGGAGGGTTTGGATGCTGAGGAAAATATCTCTCTTGGCCGCCTTATTATGGATTTCCACAGGAATTGTGCACTGGAAGAACGCTGGTGGTGGCAACGAGCCAAAATTCAATGGGCTCATCTGGGGGACAGGAACACGCGGTTTTTCCATGCTGCTGCTACCTCACGGTGGCGTAATAATCGCATTATGCACTTAAAGAATGACACAGGAGAAACGGTTACTTCGTCTGAGGGTATTAGCCGGGTACTCATGCAGTTCTTTGAGGCTAAATGGCAGCGCGCTGCGGTGAATTCACCCCTCAGTAATTTCGCGCCACGCACGTGCCTTTCTTTGGACCACGGGCACATGATCACGAGTAAGATCACTGAGGAGGAGGTTACCCATGCAATGAGGACCATCAAGAAAAATAAGGCACCTAGGATGGATGGGATCTCCGTTGAGTTTATTTGTGGTTACTGGGATACTGTTCACAAGGATATTGTGCATGCGGCCATGGCTTTCTTTGAGTTGAAGCACTTGCCGATGGCCTGAAAGGACACACTGATCACTCTTATTCCTAAGAGGCATGGTGCCAATATGCCTAATCAGTTTCGTCCTATCAGTATGTGCAATGTTATTTACAAAGTGATTACCAGGATTCTTGTTGCTAGACTAAAGCTCGTTTTGCCCGACATCATTTCGCAGGAGCAGGGTGCTTTTATACCTGGGAGATCTATTACTGATAATATTTTTATAGCCCAGGAGATGGCTTCTAGGATGCATTCATCTACATCAAAAGCTGGCATGATGGCAATCAAAATTGATATAGAATAGGCATATGACAGTGTTCAATGGAACTTTGTTATTGACATGATGTGCTTTCTGGGGTTTCCCATGATTTGGTGTGAATGGATCAGCGCGTGTATTTGCCATCCCAGGTTTGGTGTGCTATACAATGGCGACAAACTTCCTTGGATCATGGCCCATAGGGGCTTGCGGCAGGGGTGCCCCTTATCTCCATACTTATTCACTATTGTCACTGAGTACATGTCTACGCTTGTGCGCGAGTATGAGGCGCGCGCCCTCCTGGGATTCCGTTGCGTGCTGCGCGCGCCCCCTGTTTCCCATCTCCTTTTCGCGGACGATATTCTCATGCATGCGCCTGCTTCGCGTGGTGCTGCGCGCGCAGTGCGCGCTATTATGCGGGATTTCGGCAGGTGTGTTGGGCTCAAGGTTAATTTGGCCAAATCCAAGGTATTCTTCAGCAAGGCCACTAAAGGGATGCGAAGGAAGATTGTGGCGAAGAAGCTTCGCATGGCGCAGGGCGAGAACCTTACCTACCTTGGGGTCCCGATCTCGGCAAAGAGGCTTATCAAGGAGGATTTCAATTTTATCATTCAGAAGCTTGAGTAGCAGATTGCTAAATGGCGAATTAGACACTTGTCTATGGCGGGTAGGGTGCTCATGATCAACTCCGTGCTTGAAGCCATCCCAAGTCATGTTCTTTCTCGCTGTGTGGTGCCCAAGGGGACCATTGATGCCATCGAGAGGATCATTAGGCGTTTTCTGTGGTGTGGTGCTAGCAGTGCCAATGCCATTCATTATGTGGCTTGGGAGACCGTTATTTTGCCCAAGGAGATGGGGGGCCTGCGCATCCATTGTTTGCGCACCTGGCAGCGGGCACTCCATATCAAGCAGTGCCGAAGGATACTCACGAGGGAGGACTGCCCTTGGATCAACATCCTGCGTAAAAAATGCATGGCCACGCGCAACCCGTACCGTATCCCGCGCGGCGCGTCTCACGCTGGCAAGCTTACTCTCAACGCAATGCAGGATGCGTTGTCATGTTTTATCTGGAGAATTGGAGATGGAAAAAAGGTTGTTTTTGCTGAGGACAACTGGATGGGGTTCCTCCCCCTTAGGTGGTGGCCTACCTTCATCAACATGGATACGGTTTGGCCTACGTTTGTGGAGGAATGTCTTGATGACAGCGGGAGGTGGAACATGCACAAGATCAGCTTTTGGGCTAATGATGCGCTCTGTGACAGGGTCATGCATTTGCCGAGGAGTCGTATGGACCGGGATCTTTTGGTGCTTTCTCTCTCCGAATCTGTGATTGTCAACAATGGCAAAGTCTACAAGCACTTGATGAGGGTTGCTCACAAAGGCGACGAGGCGAATCCCAGGGACAATGAGGACTGTTTCAAGTGGATTTGGAAGCTCAAAGTTGCCCCCAGGATTCGTATGTTCCTGTGGCGTTTGGTGCGCAACACGCTGCCCACGCAAGTTTGGCTTGCACGCAGGCACCTCACTGATTGTGATAATTGTGTTTGAGGGTGCGTTACTGCCGAGACTACGTGCCATATTCTTTGGGATTGTCCAAGCGCGCAGGAGATTTGGCGCGTGCGGCATGTCTCTGCCGCTGTTGGGGCCATGGCATCTGTGTTAGGGAAGATGGGGATTTTGTGCAGCATTTTGTTGCCTATGCCGCCGCGTCTAGGCTTCGCTGCCACAATGATATGATACATGCTACAACGATTGCTAGTGTTCTTCATAGTATATGGGACAACAGGAATTCGAGGAAACACAATGATGCTGTGATCGACTGCAACGCTGTGATTCGAAACGTCCTTTCGACTACTGCTGCAGTGAGGATGCACTTTGGTCTCTCTCCGTCCGTGCCCAGCGGGAACCCCCTCAGCTCCTCGGGGCTGCATGTTGACTTGCATTGGGTTCCTCCTTCCGCCGGTTGGATTAAGATCAATTGCGACGCTGCTGTGGGTGATGACTTGGCTGGTGTGGGCTTCATCATTAGGGATCATGGGGGAAAGCCCCTGCTCGTTGGTGGGAGACGGTTCTTCTCATGCTCTTGTGATACAATGGAGATTCAAGCCATTTTGGAGGCCCTTGATGTGGTTAGGCAGTCCTTCCCAGAGTTAAATGCTGTTGAGGTCCACACGGACTCTTCTTTGGCCTTGCAGGAGGTGCATCGTGTGCTTCAGCGCCCGCCCGAGGGAGGTTGCTTCTCTGCCGCAATCGCGCACGCGAAAAGTTTAGGCGCGCTGTGCATTGAGCATGTGCGCCGTGAGCGCAATGCCCCTGCTAACTGGGCAACGCGCGCGGCTTGTTTTGGTGACTATGCTTGGGGCTGGGGTATGCCCCTCTCTGAGCCACTCCTTAAACTTCTGCTAGATGATTTTTTGTTTGATCCTCCTTGAGGATTTTGTATTGGCTTAGGCCTTTGGTAATCAAGGATTGAGCCTTTCCTTAAGAATCGTCCTAAGGAGTTCATCTACTGGCTTTTTTAATTCTGCATGAATTATTTCAAATGCATATCGATTAGTCAACCCTTCGATGAATGTCACATTAGATAGTCTGATAAAAGATATCAAATGGTTTGATGGGTCAACAGATGGTCTAACGAAAAATATTAAACGATCTGATGGGTCAATAGACTGTCTGATGAGGATAAAGTGGCATCAATTCAATGGAGTACCTATGACTCCATATAATGCATAAAAAGTGGAAAATACCAATAAAATAAAATGGGAAATAAAGAGAATACATAAAAAAGTATGAATTATGTTAAACTAAAGAGAAATTACAATGAATGCATATGTTGTATAATTTCAAGAAATGAGGAAAAGAGAGAAACTAAATTAATAGATACTAAGTAAATAGACTATATGATAAATTATTGCATATGATATGATTTTATGTAAAATGTTTAAGTGCAACGTACTTTGATACGTACAATGTGTCGAATTGAGAGATTAAAGGTGTATTGAATAACACAAGTACATGAAATGCATGTGATACATCTAACTACTTGCATGATGAAATGCATGAGATACATCTAACAACTTGCATGATGAAATGCTGATCATATATGTTGAACTTGTGAAAGAATTAATCTATGTTATAAGCAAGTGTTATCCTATTACAATGTAAAAATATAAAAATAAAAGATGTGCTTGAAAATAAGAAAAATTAGCTAGTAAGCTAAGTGAAATAAAAAATTAGAAATGTTTTTGAAAATGAGGAAATGACTAATGAGTAATGTGGAATGAAAATGCTGAAAATTATAAATGAAAAAAATGAAATGGTTAATGTGGCAATAAAATGAAAAACTAAAAAATACTATTAAGAAAGAAGAAATGACTAATAAAAACAAGCATGATTGTTCTTGCTTTTACATTAAAAGTTAATAGATAAAAAAATTTGGGTTCCTGTTATAATCAAAGTACTTCGAAATTGGGACACTAACTAGCCATCATATGAAATGGATAGCAAAAACTTGACCAACTTAAGGGGTTTCAATTGGCTAAGAATAAACCAAACCCGATAGGAAAAAACCACAAATGGTATTATTAACATTTGGGATTTTCACTATAACCATATTATGCCGAACTAAGGATGCAAACTAGCGACTTGATAAAATGGGGCAACAAGAATTGGATGATTGCAATAGTATTACTTGGCTAAGAGAAAATAGATCTAATAAGAAAATATCATATTAAGAAATAAAGTGTTTAATAACTTTGCATTGCATGTAAAATCTTATTTGTGGTGCAAATCATAATATGTGGTATGTTACAGCTATTCATGTATGATAAAAACATTTGTATGCAATATAATCTAAAAGTTGTAATGTTTCATGTGATGATGATAGTGCTCGCTGTTATCTACTAAGCCTATAATGATAACTCAATCTATATTGACTAATATTTTAAGCAGTGGATTAGGCTTAAGAAAGCCATCATAACCCAACTTTATTATACAAAGATATTACTCTCATTTGAAGATCAATATCTTGCATATATAACTCAAAATCGTTCACTCGATAAACAATAAGAGATTGTTCATCCCTATGTCCCTCATTTAAAAACTAATTAAAAGCAACTTTATTCAATTATTCTATTCTTGGAACATCACCTAATGATCACTCTCAACCATCTTTGATTCTGGGTGCTATAAAACCATCAACTTCTACATGGTTCATCATTGAACCGCACAACATTAAATAATGTACAACTTTGATGCTATAATTTCATGGTCCGACTTCACTACGTCGAGTTATTATTCCTTTCGATTGGCCTATACCAACCAAAATAAATTGTCTACAAAAAATAGCTCAACATCTTAAAATCAAGATTCTACATAAATATATCAAAATTATTCCCATTATAATCAATATAATTCTATTCATCATTGTACTCCTTTGCCTAAAACAATACCCATATAATAATCAAAACGGTTTTTGTTTTCAAAAGATATCTTAATATCTTAGGATCAAAATCCTACAAATATAACTCAAATCATTCCCTCCATAATCACTGTAAGATTATTCATCATTGTACCCTCTCCACCTAAAAGCTTTTCAGAAGCCATTCTTTGTTTGGTGATTCTACTTTTGGGATATTACTCGATGATTACTACTTCCCCTCTTTGGTTCAAAGTTTTACAAACCCACTAACTTCCATGTGATTTGTCCTCAAGCAATAATACTATAAGAAGTACTGCTCTAATACCGTAATGTCGTGACCCAACCTTATTATGTCAAGGAGTTGCCTCACTTTGTCTATCTCATAGTCATCAAAGTGGGTTTTGTCCTCCAAAAATATTTTTAAATCTTAAAATCAAAATCTTTCACATATAACCCAAGATCATTTCCTCTATAACTAATAAAAGACCATTCATATTTGTACCTCTCCACCTAAAAATTTGTTAGGAGCCAGTCATTGTACAATCATTTTACCTTTTAGACATCACCCAATGATCACTCTCTACCTTCTTCAGTCTTAATTATTACAACAAGAGTTGCAACTATAGTCACTCATCATTTCATGGGTAAGGTACAATTATCGATCAACTATTACCAT
Organism: Vanilla planifolia; assembly: GCA_023846275.1. NCBI lineage: Eukaryota > Viridiplantae > Streptophyta > Magnoliopsida > Asparagales > Orchidaceae > Vanilla > Vanilla planifolia. Next base: position 3,305,619 of record CM043870.1, read on the forward strand.
CATCAAAACTTCAATGCATATCACTACTTCCTCAAATCATATTTGATACGTGGTATCAAACTTTGACACCACTCACCACATCACTAATAACATACAAAACCTAAACTTTAGCGATCCATACATTGGTTCAAATATTGTGCAAGTCAAAAATGACAAGATTGCACCTATAACAGTTATTCATCCAAACATACTAAACCATGTGATCTTTATTTGATCTTCATGTTTTAGCTACTACTAAAAACTCATAATCTATTAGCTGATTCACCAATGACAACAATGTATTAAATGAATTCAATCATTCATTTGTATTGTGAAGGATTTACCCATTAAGTCAAAGCGCCTTCATTGTAATTTTGATCAAGGGTCACATGTTATTCACCATCTATAGTACCTGTCCGCTTTACCTACAGCATTCATCAATTCCATTACAGCTTGCTCTTACTTGGCATGATCAGTTCAGTCACCCGTCAAGAACCTTAACTTATTCTTCAACATCACAATGTAACTTCCACCATAGATGTCAATGATTATGTATGTCGTACTCACCAACTTGGTTGCAGTCATGAACTTCATTGACCTCCTAGTTTTGCATACATAGAGCCGCTGCAGATTATCTTTTCAGATGTTTAGGGTCCCGCCCCAACATCCTCTACCAATGGATAGACAATACTACAATACTGTTATAGAAGTATGATAAGTTCACTCGTTTATATCCACTTCACTCTTAGTCTAATGCTCTCTCAGCCCATGCATCCTTTAAAACAGTGACAGGACATTTGCCACAACAAAAGACTGTTTTTTTCAATCTGACTGTGGAGGTAAATACATCAAATTTACATCCATTCTAAATTAATTTGGCATAAACATCACTTTTAAATGCATCATTCACCGGCACAGAATGGCACCACCAAAGCAAACATAGAGATATAGTTAAGCTTGACCAAACCTTACAAAACCATGCTTCACTTCCACTACAATATTGGGTTCAATGCATTTCATTACCAAGCTCATTACCTCCTCAACTATTGTATTATGTCTCATTACCAAGCTCTTTACAAGTAAATTCCAGATTACACTTTAAAATATCTGTTTGTCTGTCTTACCGATGGCTAAAGTTCTATATTAACTTCAAGCTAAATAATCTGTCTTCACCATGTTTTTCTCTTGGTTATGGTGGTAAGCACCATGCTTACTTGTATGTAGACATCTAATCTGGCAAAGAATGTGTTGCAACATGTTCTTTCTTAAGTATTCATTCCTAATTTACAATACACTCAAAACCAAACTGATGCCAACCCCTTCAAATTTCTCCACAATAATCTCTACCCCCATAAACTACTACAAATGTTCAACTCTATCCAAAATATCAAGGGGGTGCTCATTCGACATCTGCACAACTTTTCCCACAACTTGAAAACAATTCCAGTTCTTGCCAACCCACATCCTCATATCTCCCACCACAATACGCTGATAATATTCACCTTATGGTAACCTGCTCAAAAACAGACTCCCTTAAACCCAAAGTCTACAGCTCAAACAAACATCCTCCATACTATTATTTTCCACTACAACTCTTTCCCCTATCATTCCAATATGCTACAACCAAGCAGCCAAGTCCATCGCTTGGCATTCTACCATGGCCACAAAATCAAATGCTCTCATCTACAACTCCTCAGTCTCTTGTTTCATACTGCAAGCATACGAACATCATCAGTTGCAAATGGCTACTCAAATTAAAACATAATTCTTATGAGACTAGCTTGACACAAAGCCCGGCTTGTTGTTCATGGTATTGATCAAAAAGAAGACCTGATTTATTTTGAAAATTTCAGTCAAATTGTAAAGCCCATTACTAGTCATGTTATACTAACTATGACAATGACTTACAAACAGGTCGTTCAAAAACTTGACTTCGATAATGCCTTCTAAATGGTGAGCTAACTGAGATCACATACATGGCCAAACTTCAACCCACAATTCCCAAATAAAGTACGTAGCCTTAAGAAATAAATTTTTAGTTCACAAACTGACCACGTTCTAAGTGGAATTTGAGTTCATTTCTGCACTTTGGATACCACTTTATTTATTCATAATTCTGACATAACACAATTACATTATTGCCCATTTGAATGATACCAACATTACTGGAATCTCATTAAGAAGTTCATTGGTTCCTTATCTTCCATATTCTCACTTAAACATATGGGACCCCTATGTAATTTTCTGGGCGTACAAATTCTTCACACGGCTACAAGAATGGCCATCCTTTTGGCACAATCTATTAAACTCTTATCCAACTCTGAAACTTTGTTACCCGATCTTACTGCATGTTGTCAACTCACTGAACCTCCACAATATTTGTTGATTACTCAGACTGATTGCTTTCAGTGCTAACAAAATGTATCAATCCATGTGTTAATCAACCTCCAATCACCAGCATGCTCACATTCTTTACTACCTAAAGCATACTGCTCTTCATGGGATTACCATCTGTCCCGCTACAAAAATACAGCAGTGTACCTACAGTGATGATGATTGGATGGTTGATGATCACAAAAACACTCGAGAATAATATCTTCTTTAGCACAAACATTTACTCCTAGACATCCAAAAAGCAACCAACCAATGCCCAATACAAAACAGAAGTAAAGTATAAAGTGACTACAAAGGATGTTGCTGCATTTGTTTGGATCAGCTCCTTATCTCTACCCAGGATATGGTGTGACAATGTGGTGACAACATATTCAGTTGCAAACCCGGTGCTTTATACATTAATGAAACATGTGGAAATTAACAAACATTTTGTTTGTGATCTTGCCCCCAAGAAACAACTATGGGATCAATACATTCCCAAAGAACAACCAACTCAACAACAAACTCATCCAACTTGTTTCACCAGCATGGTTCAAGTTTCTAACCCCCAAGCTCATTACTGCTACAGCAATGCCTCATTTGATGGGGTGTACCACAAAGCATACAGGCCCTCCATTTAATCAAAAATCCGCTTCAATTCAGCAGTGTATTGGATGGAGGCCCCATGCTCTTTTGGTTACTTGCTCTCCAAGATCTCTGCCACTGTTGGCTTTTTAATCCATATAGTTGATTGTATTAACCACATATTTGTTCGAGATGAATGCATGAGGCTCTACACAGTTGACATACCAAATAAATGCCTCACCTTCATTGGTGCTATATATATATATATATATATATACATATATATATATATATACACACACACACACACACTATGTCAAACATGTACTTTGGACGACCCATTTTACATTTCTAAACAAAGTTCGATGAGCATTCAACTAATCTTAGATACTTCGAAGAGACACACTAGATCAAATTACAAAAAACCAATACTTTGGTAACCATCAACACATTTTAGATTCTCCATCAGACTTCAGCTTTTTACCATGCTAATCAAAGGACAACTAAAAATAGGCTAATGAAATCATAATATTACCTTCCCTTGGAATGCAAAGAGGTAATGTTACAACTAGGATCGAGTCATTTTTGAGTGGAAGAAGCACAGACCCAAGTTACTTCGGATTCAGGCATGTAGAATCAAGTATCATATTCGAAGAGTCTAAGCTAGACTATGAACTAGAGACAATTTTGATTATGGATTCCAAAGGACATTTCCTAGACAAAGCAATAACAATACAACCAGATGTGCAAAGACAAACTCATCATACAGGAAAAGCTATTGAACCAAAGAATAAGCAAATACCTCAACCCATCATCAAGATAGGAGAACAAGAAGATGGAAAAGACTAGATCCGCACAACATGGAGAAAGCCAAAGTAAGAGGTATGCTTGGTCATAAAAGTTCACCCACAATTGTGACATCCCAACCATTGCCAAAGAATTCGTTGAGCATTATGGCATCAACAAGAGTATCATTAGTTTTATTTAACACAGCACAAAATAACACAGCTCAACAAATATAACAATACCAAATGAAGCAAGAGAGACTCCATTGCAAGAATATGATATTCAAACTTTTACTCAACAAATATCACCATTTAATGCAAATGTCACAGCAGAATACCCAATCTATACAACTACATGGGAACTCCACTATAGACCTAGCAAATATTGCTTACAAGCACATTGAATTTTATTCATAGATAACCTTTAGTTGAAACAAGGACATATTGCACAATGAACTTTTCAAGGCTGAAGTATTTAAAAAAAAGAAATTAAAAATTAACATAGCGAGGTATTCTTTCATGTTACAAGACAACTTTTAACAAGGTGTTATAAGCATGGTGTAATGTTAAAACAGTGCTTGTAAACAATGCTAAATTTAGAAGCATAGTTAAGAATGATTGAAAAAGAAAAGGTAATCAATTAACATAGGACACATGTTTTTGTGCCTTTATTAAGTTTTTAAAGAACCTTTTTCAAATACAATAGATTTCAATGCATGAACACGAGTAATAGAAGAATTTTGACAAAGCTGAATAATTAAGTTCACCTGATAAAGATCAGCATACGTAACCTTTGGTACCTTTGTCTTTATTGGCTCTGTTAAACGAACGTATTAGTTTTATTTAGCATAGCTGATATACCTAAAGTCTCGGTGTATAAGTTTTTGGATCTTACCCAACAAATCTATGGCTATTTTTAAGCCAGCATTAGCACCATGAGTATACTCCTCCTCAAACCTTATTGAACCATTTGGTCCACCCGTTTTTGTAGCAATATCGAACGTCCCAGCATCATGCCATCTGCAAGGTAAAGAACAATTATTATTACAGTTAAGAAGTCCTGATTCATTCAGAAGAAACTTTTCTCTTTTTTTATAATGAATTCTGATGAGGACAAACTGGAATTGAGTAAGAGGTCAAACCCAAAACCTTGCTAAACATTCCAAAGAATTTACCAATAAGCCTAGTACAATGTTCTCATCTAACTATAATAAAAGGATAACAGCAAACATTTTGTAGTTAAGAACCCACATTCTGAAAGTTTAATGAAGAAACAGACGGCAGTTGGATAAGGTATTGATTTGCATTATGTAAAAAGAACATTCATGAAAGAACCATTTCGTTTTAATTTTTTCAAAAATGTTAGGCAGATAGCCATTGTATAAGTATTGTGTAAGTCCACATTACAAGTAAATAGCAATGCAATTCGGACACAATGCCTAAGGCCGTTCATATTTAATGTCCACCAATTAATGAGATCCTATAGCAATACTAGCAACTCCAAGAGGACAAACTAATGCAAAATTATGAGATACTGAAGTTGGACCATGCTTCTTATGTAGAGTGTTAACTATACGAATCAATGTCTACTAAGTGAAAACCACTACTTATTATGCATGTCATGTTTTTCTAGGGGGGATTCTATTAAAGTCGGCAATGACTAGCTTAACAAAAAAAGGGGGATCAGTCAACAATCTTAGGGTTAAATCACTTCTTATGAAGTGAAGTTGGCTATACTTTTTACACGGATTATTAACTACGTGAACCGTGTGTATTACTTGAAAAACCACTTCTCCTTCTTACATGTGATGTTTTTCAACGGAAGATTCTGCAAAATCCAGCGCTATAAACTTAACAAAAGAAGATTAAAGAACAGTCTTGGAGCTAAAAACTCCATAATGTTGTCACCATGAGAGCCTTCCTAGTTAAGCCCATTAAATGAACCTCAAAACCACGCTTCAATTCTATACCTGAATTCAACAAAACATATAATCTACCCCCTTTTTTGTCATCTGTTGCAATACTAAAAAAACTGACAAGCTAAACACACTCTGAATTCAAGAAAAACATAATCCATCAACCTATATATACGATGCTCCACTGTTCATCATGCTCCTTTTTTGCAACAAAAAAAAAAAAAAAATCTATTACCCCATGATTCATTCAATAAAAAGACAAAAGTTAGAAAGTACTACGGAAAACCAAATTCATCAATTATAAATCTCCTCGGACTCTGGCCCACTCACATCTCTCGCCGAAGAATCAAGGAAAGTAGCATTCAAAACAAAAAGAAAAACACCAAGCATAAATTAACGAAGACGAAACGATACGCCCGTAACAATCTGGCAAAGCCTGTGAATTGCACCAATGGCGTTGCAGCACTCACGCAAGTCGAAGCATGATTGGTGCGCAGTTCTTGCTGGAAATGAGCGCACGTAAATCCCGCCGGGCCTTTTCGATCTGCTTCAGGTACTCGTCGTCGACTACCGGCACGGCCATCACGAAACCTCGACCTCGTCACTCAACCGACTCAGGCAAATGAGACGACGAAGATCGCGCGGAGACGAACTCCACCCAAATGTTATCTTTATATAGAAATTGAATGTACTGCAAAGCAGACACACAGATCGATGGCGAAGAAAAGGATTTCTTTGAAATTGATGCAAAGTTTTTTTTTTTTTTTTTTTTTTTTTTTTTTTTTTTTTTTGTCTGTCCGCCTCCGATGCTTACTTCAAGTGATGGAAATCAACTGATTGGCCGTTGCAGCTGACACGTGAACGGCTGCGATTGAGTCGCTTCTGGATAGATGCTATATTACCCCATTTTATTCTTCGAGTCGATCGGATTTAGAGGTATCACGTAAGCTCAGAGAAAGGTTTCTCGAAAGGCTGAACAAAAATATTGCATTTAATGGTTGAGTTCATTTAAAAGAGACAAAGGAATTAAAAAAAAAAAACTCATTTTCAAATATCTAAAAACAAATTCTTTTCAAATCACAATGATTACATTAAATAAACTCTAAATCAATCTGAAAAATAAATTGAATTGAATAAAAAAAATTGAACATTACTCAAAATAAAATCAAACTTTTTTGCTTGGAAATTGGTTTTTAATTAAATTCATGATAATATTATGCTAGATTAAATCCAAAAGTCTTAAAACTAAATCCACCATAAAAAAAAATAAAAAAGGATGTAACTTCATAATATACATCATATAAATTTTTATATTCAAAAACAAAATTGAAAATAAAATAATATCATATGTTCTTTCAAATAATTAAGTGAATTTTTGTAAATTATATTAAATTAACTAAATGTTATCAATTTGGTTCAATTTTTTGGTTTTGATTGAATAATATTGTACTTAGTTTGTGTTCTTTTAATTATTATATAAGAACTTTTTAACTATATCATTATTTTATAAGATATGCTAAAAATTAATTTAATATCACACTTCTACTATAATTATCAAATTTAATTATGTAAATAAAATGTGAAATGTTTTTCCCAACTTTTTTTATACTTGATTCACTGCAAGTTAAATATATAGAATATATTTTATATATTCTAATATGATTATTTACCTCAAAAATATTGTTAGTATATTTATCCCAAAAGAAATATTTTTATTGACATTTACTAAACATTTAATTGGTATTTTCTATTTAGATGATTTATATGATGTTTGGCTTACATATATGTGATCATGCATATAAGAAAACAATCTAGTCATATATAATTTGAAAAAAAAATTGATATTATATTGATTTTTATGGTATGATACATAAAATAAGTTTATAAATTATGATATGACATAATATATGATCTAAGACATTTTCTTTCAACTAATATTGAAATTATTTAACATTTCACATTAATACTTTGTATTGAGTCCCAAGAATTGACCTGGACCACACCTTGATTTGACCACATTTATAATGTGATCTCATTAATATTCACTAAAAATATTTTGTATTGGATGATGAGGTATTGAATATAGATTATATATTTATTTATTATTTTGGACACTAACATTTTATATATGGTATTAGTTTAGGATTATATATTTATATGATTTAGATGTTAGTTAAATTTATGTCTATGGGTAAATATTTTTTTGATAATATATTAAACAAACTAAACGACATTTAAATATGCTTTTTAGGATACCACCTAATCATATATTTATTATGATAATACTGATTAAAATAACATTCTTAAATATATGAATTAAATGTTACCTACTTAAGTTTTATTTTCAATTCAATTTACCATATCCACTAATGGCCTTACATTATTTTATGAAAAAAACTTCAAACTTTCTCTTTTTATAATAAAATTTTTCTAATATTTCTTAGCAACTTTTAAGTATCACTTAATTTCTCTTCATGTGCATCAAATATAAAAAATACAAAATAACTCACTGATTCTCCATTTTTTGTATTAGAAATTATAAGCACAACATTCAACTATTATTGTTAGGGTTTCAATTTATGAAAAATAGTATTTGCTTATCTAGATTTAAATGTAAAACCTTAAAAAAATGAATTCATTTCAACTCCTAAATAAATAGGATGAAATTAAATAGAAATTGAACTCAATCATCATCTTGTCCTATTTTGTTTGGTGACTTATATGTGATGAGGTTCTTCTCATTGAATTGAAGAGTAAAGAAATAATAATAATACTTAGCCAGTCCCAATCTCAACCATTAAAACTTCGTATGGCCGCACGATGGCAAAGTAATGAGGATCAAAGTGGTGAAGTTGACCTTACGCATAACGATGAAGGAAGGAGGAAACTTTATGTCGGTTGAAAAAATAAGGGAAGGAATTGTTTTTTTCTTCACTTATTATATGTATATATTTCATAAATTATATATTATTATTATTATTATAAACTTGTATTATATCCAAACGAAATCTATTTGCAACGTAACAAAAGTCGATGCACTCATCTCGACAAACTTGATCCAAATGGTATATTTATTCTTCAAATCTAACATACTTGATAAATATATATTTTATAAGAGAATATCCAAAATTATTATTTTTATCAATTTTTCCAAAAATCAAAATCTCTCCCTCTATTAAATAACTTAGAATTATTTAAAATCAATATTAAAAAAGTTGAGTAATTATATTTACAAGATATCATAACTCTAACTACACTATACAAAAAGTGTAAATTATAGGTAAAAGACAACAACCCTTAATAACATTATATACAAGACTTGTGAATCTATACATAGAGTATCGTAACCCTAGCTACACTACACTTTATGTGTTGATGATCTTATACATATATGATGTCTTGACCTTATCAAATGTCCAAGCCCCGAATGATCTCCTTAACTATTTCATTATTATTCATTATATAAATTTATTTATGGTAATAACTTTTTTTAAATAAATAAGATATAAATAAATAAGATAAGTATATCATATCATTAATGAATAATATATGAATAAAATACTAGATAACCAATATCATGAATACACAATATGTGAATAACGTGTCTTATAATCAATGTCATGAACACAACAAACAAAAAAGATGACAAATAGTTATATCAAATAAGTAGATAAAAATCCCAATAAAATAAGCATAATTAAATCATTTAAAATCATGAATAACTTACTATTATATTTGCACCACATTTACCAGGTTTTTAAAGCGAAACATCTAGGTTAATAATATTCGATAATAGGGTGTAACAAATTATAATTAATATATAAAGATATCTAAATTAAAAAATAAATCACATTTTAATTACTAATTTATTTACTTCATAGTATCAATTTTATCTATTTAAATGTGAGAATAAAATGTCTTTTCTAATCTCCCGTATTCCTTGATTTCGTACAATGAAATGCATGCACCTTATTAATTAATACACTTTTTTATTATATCCCCAATATTTTTTTAACACATTGGATGTCATATCAGTAAGAGCATGATCTTTTCCAATTATATTCTATTTTCCCCTTTACTATTTCTTGATTTTGCCACTTTCTTTTTCGTATTTCTATATTTTTGTTTATTATTATTATATTACATTATTATTTTGTTATTATCTTATTATTTTTTATTATGATATTTTATTCTTATTTCTCCTTTCTCTTATTTACTTTTTTGGTATAGTTCTCACTTAACTTATGCTCTTTTCATATATATATATATATATATATATATATATATATATATGTGTGTGTGTGTGTGTGTACACATACACACATATAAGTACATAAGAGCATAACATATATAATTGTTATTGGTTATGACTTAGTAAGAGATATAGGAAATTGATTGTATTATTATTATTAGTAATATCATACAATATGTCATAACAAAGTTCTTGAAAATAATTAGTTAAAGGGTATTATATAGTATGATAATAAATAACTTGCAATATAATAAAATAAAGAGTAGTATCATAAATAATATATAGGTCAATGTATATAATTTGATATGATGTATAATGTTAAATTAGAAGTCTAACATTACAATGATGATATATGAGTGATGTTTGTCATTATTTATTACAATAGTAAGTTATTATGTTTGTCTTTTCACATATTTTAATTAGTTATATGCTAAATGTTTCACATGTTGGCATGACGGGTTAATAAATAATTTATTTAAGTATGATAATATTATATTCATTCAGTTATATTCTAATTAATTATTGTCATATGAATTATAAAGTAAAAGATCATCAAAATATTGATATAAATGAATTGAAAAGAATATAACAAAATGATACAACATGAGAAGCATCAAATAATGATTTTTCAAAGCAAATTTTCTAGTTGAAATAACTTTTTTTATAAGTATTTTACTATTAAAAATAATATTTATCTATAATTATAACTATTACAATGAATAATATTTCTCAATGAGTATTGTTAATAAGATATCATTAGAAAATTTAGAATAAATATTTTAGATGTACAAAAAAATAAAAAAAATAGTTAAATATAAATTAATATGATATTTTAAAGAAAAAATTTGGTATAAAATGAATCTAAAGAAAAAAATATAATGTATTTTACTTATTTATTTATTATTAATATAGATCATATATACAATTATCCAAAAATTGATTATTTTATATTATCTTATATACTTTTATTATTAAGTTAGTGCAGATTATCTTGTGTCTATTTTTGCATAATACTTTAAGTTAAATATGACTACGAGAGAGAAGTGATATATAGCTTTTAATAATATATTATAGAAGATGATCATTCATTAATTAATAAAAGTATTCTTATAAATTATGTTTATATGAGAAAAAAATCATATAAAATAATTCATATGATATGTATTTGTGACTTTAAAAACTAATGTGATAAATTTGGTATTTCTATGAGTTATAAATAGTTTATTCATTTTAATTAAATCACTAGTTTATTTCAATTGGATAAAATTTTCTTTTATTATGATTTTATAAAAAGTAAAGAATAATTTTTTACAGGTTTTAAAAAATGTTAGGAGAAAAAAAATACATAGATGTCCTAGTACAAAAATTTGAGAACAACGGTGAGTGGTTCGCTACATTGTTATATAAGTATGTTGTTTCAACTTCTCATATTGTGACCCAATTAGATTTGTGCATTACTATTTTTTTTAGTTGGATTGCACTTGATGTTTGAAATAGATATGTATTTTTTTTATCATATTCACTCATTTTTTAGTTAATATCATTAGTTTTATTATTGTTGTCTCTAAATTATTTGATAATTTGTAATTTAAATATATTTTATTAGGTGTTATTAATTTATGCTAGGTGAGACGTGACATAGATATTTTTACTTATAGTATTTCTCAAATATTAAAATTTTTTATATAATTTATTTTTTTGTTATGTTATAAATTTATTTATTAAACTTTATAATCTCATTAATATCTACATCAATATTATATTTTCATATCATGTTAAGAAGAGGATTATGAAAAATAGATGAGAGTCATATTTAATAGGTCATACAAATAATAAATTTTTTATAAGATTGATACATATTTTTATAATTTTTGTGAAATTTTCATATTGGAAATTTTTATTTTTTATATTTTGTGGTTTAAATTTGTTAGTTACTATTTGAGTTTTCACATGTAATTATTTACTTCAAATGTTTTAAATAATAGTTAAACCCTTTGGATTTTACAATACGCGGTGATATATAACATTTTGGTTTATAAAAATAGATTAATTTGGATTTTTGTTTCATAATTACTTCTATGCATCATCATTTTTAATTATTATTTATTTTTTTTGTAATCAACATCATGTTATTATGTTTAAGAGGGATTTGATAATAGTAAATTCTTCTATCTACCAACATAATGAAGAATAAAAAATATTCTTAATGGTTATTATTTTGTAACTCTTATTAGATGTGTTAATTAAGAAATATAAAATATTTGATTTGACTCACCAACACACAAAGTCACAATTGCCAACAACCAAAGAATTATGATATTTTTATTTCTTTTAAAAAATGATCATTATGTTAAATTTCATGTGACATATATATAGTAACTATATTATTTACTTTAGCTTCACAACAATGATTTGATAATTTGATTATTAATATTATATATATATTTTAATAGATAGGAGAATAAGATTGGTTGAATGATCAAATATAAAAGATATGTAAGATTATTTTATTATTTTTTTCTTTTATAGTCTACAATTTAAAGATTTATTTAGAAAAGGCTTTAAATTATTTATAAATATTTTTGAAATAATTGTTTTTGGCAATGGTGAGTTTGGCGGCGACCGCTTCAACCGCAAGAATTTCCGTCGTTTTCCTCTCCTCTCCTCTCTTCTCCGTCAGTCTACGCTTCCGCTCTCGCCGCTATCGCTCCCGCCCGGGAAAAAAAATTGATGCTTTTGCCGCAAAAAGGGAGCAATCGAGGAAAAGAGCTGAGAAAGAGTCTTTGCCGTGGCTTTTCTCCGTCACTCCTCTTCTCTTCGTTCTACTCTTGTCATTTGATGGCGGTTTCGGGCTTTCGCGGGAAATGTCGGTTTCCTTCTCGGGGTCTTCGGCTGCGTAGCTGAAAGGTGCGTGTGAGGAGACCACCGACTTAGCCGGCAAGCAGGGGGACGAGTTCGAGAAAGCAAGGGACTTTTATAGGAGTGTTTCGGGATCTAGGGCAGGAAATCTGTTGAGGAAATGAGCGCTTCTAGGTTTATCAAGTGCGTGACAGTTGGGGATGGCGCGGTCGGCAAGACCTGCATGCTTATATCCTACACCAGCAACACTTTTCCAACGGTGAGTTTCCACTTTTCCGCCTGTTGATTTGTTCAATGCGTCAATTTACAGAGGATTATCGCCATGCTTGACCTCCGAGGTTATAATTAGGTTGATGCATAAAAAATTCAAATCTAGATAATTTTGATCCGTGCATTTAGTTTTTTAGATGTAATTATTCAGTAAATCTGACTGTCATTGTTTGGTTGTTTATATTTTAGATAGGGTTGGGGCATGTATGATGATAGATATAGTGGTGGGTTATGTAACGAAAGAAGTGATGAGATGGGGTGAAGAGACTTGGTCAAATTTAGATTTTTTATCCACACTTTTTATGTGAATACTAAATCTTTCACTTTTAAAGATGTGAGGTTTAAAATTCACATGAATTTGTAATATGAATCAACCACATTATGCAATTTATTAGATTTTCTTGTCTTGCAAAACATTTTTTGAAATCTTAGCAGACCAATTTGGGTTAAAGGTTTGTTTGGTTAGGCGATAGCTCAAAAATCAAATGTAAATCTGAAATTTTGGGCAAAAAGCAGATATTGATCATCTTGATAATAAAATAACAAACAGCTATACAATGGACATTGTGCTAAACAATTAAGGATATCAATAAATTGTAAATAATGTTATCTAGATGTCTTTGTTATCTAATCAATAATTATTCAAACACCCCCTAAATAAAATTCATTTTCAAACATCCTTATCCACATTTGCATTTTATTTGATGTGATTGAGTGGTAAATATCTGTTTGCTAAACTTATCCCTGCCTTCAACTGATGTGAATGTTATCAAAAAATTTATCTCATTGTTGTTGAACTCACAATTGCTGTCGTTGTGTTGGGCCTGCATCCCTGGGCTTCAAAAATCACCATAAATTTTGTGAACTATAAGATACTTGTTCTATGGTAGTGAACTGGTATCCTATGCCATATATTGCAAGGTGAGAATGGTACTCTTATTGGGAGTGCATTTGTTTAATTACAGGACTATGTGCCGACTGTATTTGATAATTTCAGTGCAAATGTTGTGGTCGATGGTAACACTGTCAATCTAGGCTTGTGGGACACTGCAGGTTGATCTCTCCCTTTATTTAGAATCTTCTATACTTGTAACATCTTTCAGATTATTGACATTTTTTTTGCATTTTGCTATTGTCTCAAATTATAATGTAATATACTAGGTCAAGAGGATTACAACAGATTGAGACCTCTTAGTTATCGTGGTGCTGATGTTTTCCTGTTGGCATTTTCTCTTATCAGCAAGGCCAGCTATGAAAACGTTTCTAAGAAGGTAATGAATTTGCTATTTTGCATGTTCTGGCTGCTATGTTACGGTTACTGAGTGTATGTTATCTTTGCATTGAACTTGTTCTCCTTCAGTGGATTCCCGAATTGAAGCACTATGCTCCTGGCGTTCCCATAATTCTTGTAGGGACAAAGCTTGGTAAGGTTTATGACATAACTTATTCTGTCATGATTTCCACTGGCTGGTGTGACTTTGGCTATCATAGGGTTGTTTCTATCTTATGTTCCTTCTGCTTATGTTGTATTTTATACATCTTGAAATGTGACCAATTTGTTTTGAGATTATGGAGATACAACTTTAATGTTGTTGGCTCCATTTGAAGGCTTTTGTATTTTTTTCGCTGGCATTACATAAATACGCTGGTCCATTGACGCTTGTTACTATACTTTGTGCTGATAAAATTACTTATCATAGGATATTGTTGTTAAAGCTCCATGTGATGTTGTACTTGTTACCACGTGTCACATGACTCGGGAAATCTATGGAAGTGTAGGAAATGTATGCTTGGGATTAACATCTTTTAGTTAGAACATAATGAAAAGCATAGTTTTAGATGGTTTGAGGCTATGAAATGTAAGATAGAAGATGTGCTCCGGGTTTAAGAGATACTATCGAAAGAGCTACTCAGGTTTGGCATCATAGGAACTCCTTTATATTGTTTCAATTTAAATAGGCCTATAAGCTTGTTTTTTTTCTAAAAGTATTGAAGAATTAATCAATAAGCTTGATCTTCTTAATTTTTTACTTTGTTACTTGCTGCTTCTGCTCCTTCTCCTGCTCAACTGTCACCAAAGCTCAAGTTCAACTTCCTAGTCTCTCTCACTTGAGCTTAAGCATGCTGTAGCTCTACAGGCTGATCAATATGGGCTATTTGAGCTTGGTCTCAAGATGAAACTGAGCTCAACTCATTAGATTTGAAACAAGTCAAACATGAACAATGCCCAAGATGCTCGAATTGGGCATAAAATTTGTTCAAGCTGGGTGAATGCAATCAAGCACGACTCACGTCCTGGCATGGTCTGTGCTGTTCCATTCATTTACGACCTTAGATGGAAAGAAAGAATCAAATGTCAAAGACATAAAATAAAAAAGGACTAAAATAATGAAAGAATTGCATAATTGCATGAACTAGAGTTAGCAGCTCATTATCATTTGTGGAGAGAATGGAGGATGACAATTCAAAAGCTGATAACAAACTGTTGGGAGAGCCAGTGGATGATGATTGACCAATTTTTTTCGCTGGTTCTAAAGTTGTGTTTTTGTCTAGTTGACTCATTTTGTGAGGTGCTTGTTAAAAATGTATTATATGGACCTTATTATGCATAAACAATCTTCCAAATATTTTTCTTTTTTAATTAGTAGCAATTGATAGGTTGTTCATCATTCAAACTTCATTTAAAATATATGTCAAATAAAGGTGTCTCTGAAGTCAAGGTTGTCGCTTTTGGATTCAATTCTATTTGTGGATGCTCAGTTTCTGAAGCTTTTGGGTTTTTGTTTGGAAGTTTATTAGTGCAATTATTTCAACAAAACGATAAACTATTATGACATACAATAGTTTAGAATTGGTTAATGTTATGGTGATAAGGGGTTTCGCAAGATCTTTTAAGTGAAGCCATACTTCTGGATTATTTAGAGATCTGAACTGACCGAGTTTGGGTTTATTCCAGTTCTGATTCAAGGTAATGATCATAAAAGCCTAGGTAAGCCGAGACTTGAAACAGATGAAACTCAGGAATCTGCTTTGCTTTTGTCTGAAAATTAGCTGAGAAAGGATTGCTCAAAATAGATGAAACCTAGACATCTGCACTCTTTTGTCTGAAAATTAGCTGAAAAAAGATAGCTTGAAACAGATGAAATCTAGGAATCTGCACTGCTTTTGTCTGAAATTAAGCTGAAAACTTATGAAATGAAACTTTGAAACTTGTACCCATGCTTGAAATTACATTAAATGTCATTACATATTTCCTTTGCCATGTAGTTTGTTCTTTTTTGAGTATAAGTGTGGCAATGGAAGAAAGAATTTCAGGAAATTTTGATATTTTATATAGTTTCTTTAGCCTAACATTATTATTATCAGAAATTTAGCCCTGAATAAGTACTTGAATACATGTGCTTGAATTTTTTTTTAAAAGCGTTTATGCAAAAGTGATACATATAAATATAGTGCCACTTTACCTTTTTTTTTTGTTAATATTAAAACTTATAAAATAGTGTCTTTTTTGATGTAGTTTAAGTTCATTTCAATTATGTTCAATTTTTTCAATGACCTGAAAAGTAATGGTCACTTAGGTTTTTTTCCCCCCTCTTTTTAAAAGGTTTGAAAATGCTCTCTCTTCTAGTCTCTTCAACCTTTCTCCATTTGATAATACAACTATCTCCTTCCCCTGACTCCATTTTCTCTCCCACTTCTCCCATTCACTTGCATCGCCCTTTGCCCAGTACCTTGAGTACTCATCATCATCTCTTAATCTCTATATTGTTTCACAACCACAAGTTCTGCTCTTCATTTGCAAGGTTCTCTCCATGCCCATCTCTACCATCCTCATAACCCTTAAGACCCTCCATGAGAACCGAGATCAACCCATTGCCTTGGGGTGGTGATGATTATGGGTTAGCATATACCAAATGTTGTTGTTGGCTACAACAGTCAAAAACATAGCCATGCTTGTACTTCTTTGCACATATGCGGTGCTTAGATTCCTTTACATAGGTTACGGTTGCTCTGAGGTTGAGTGAGGGAAGAGGATGCTGTGCTTTAGCCAGGGGAGATGAATTTTTGGATGAAGATGAGCTGTTTGGTATGCCATAGTTGCTATTGAGTAGGAGATGATGTAGCTGATTCTTGCAAGGCTAAGCCACCTATAATTGGATGATTCATGAAGAGGTAAAAGGGAGAATTTTGTTTCCCATGCACACATAAGAGAGAACGAATTGGATGTTAAATATATGTTTTTTAAATTTTAATTAATGCAAACAAAAAATAACTACTAAAACTTTTTATGAGAAATGGAATTAAAATTTTCTTTGAAACTATTTGATTAAATTGGGTCTTGTCCTAATGTTATTAATGATTTGTAAATCTGGCCTTCTTTCAGTGCTATTAATTATGTTAAACTTGATTTTTATTTACAGTGCAAATTACAAGATGAAAAAATGTCAAGGAAAAACTGGTTCATAGTGAATGAATAAAGGGGTGGTAGTGCAACCATATCTTAAGATTGAAATAGTTTAAAAAAGGTGGTGATAATATGACCGTTCTTTTGAGATAGAGATAGAATATAAAAGGAAAAGTTAAAAGACATTGGGCAGTAGTTCGATCATGTGAAAGAGGGGTATAAAGACAAACAAAGTTATAATGTAAATTTAAGTTGTTGATAGTTAGCAAATTAGTGATTAGGATTGTGTTGAAAGGTTGGTTTTAAGTTAAAGCATTGCTTCAAGAAATTTTTGACTTTTAGTACCAATTATGAGTGTCAAGATTTTCAGTATGAAGTTAAGGTTTTAAAACTCATACATTTAGCCTTAAAACATAATTGTGTAGAGATTGTTTTGTTGATCTCAAATAACAATAATGCAAAGAGAAGAAAGAAGCAATATGAAATAGTGCACACATGATGTGTCTTTTTTTAAAGAACTAATGGCCTACATTGTTGCCCCAACTCATTTAGGGCTTTTTATTATCATGTTTGCTAACCATCGAACTCAAGAGAAAGTAAATTGTAAGGACACAACATATGGGCTTAACACACAAAGTTTCTCCTCTAAGGGTAGCAACATTTTAATCCAAGACCAAAACAATCAACTACAAGAGAGCAGAAAATTTCACAAAAATAAACTAAGATATTCAAAATCTAATTCCCCAATTTCTAAGATGCATTTTTATTTATGTATAGGTTGATCAATGTTAAAGAGAAAGAAAAATAAAATTTTCAAAGCTGTTTAAATCTTTAGGAAAGAAACAAGCCCACTATAATGTCTTATTGATAAACCATCTTTTCTTGTGATCAAAACTTTAAATAAAATTGATATCACAGTTTTGAAAGGCATGAAGAATAAAATGTAAATTAAGTTTAAAGAAAGAGATAAGGAGATCAAACTAAAGAGGAACATGTAAAACATTTGTGTACTATATGGCTTTGTCTCTCTCTAGGGATTTCACTCACAGCTGCTAGAGGATATATTAGGGAAGCAAAATGCTAGGTAACTCATTTAAGCACTTGAGAAGAGCTAGGAGAAAGTGTTGAATGTATGAAAGATACCAAAGTGTGAGGAGAAGTCATGAGTGATATTTATAGACAAGGAAGACTTTTATAGTTCATGAAGAGGTTTAAAATTGATTAAAATATGTTAATAGAGTTACTATAGAGAGAGCTAATTGTTAAATTGTATGATATCTTTAATTCAAATATATTTACATTATATATTATTTGAAAGATATAGAAATCTACTTCCAATAATGATGATTTTAAGGGATTTTGAGATATATGGAATCACATCTGATAAGGTTTTCTTATTTCATCATAAATGAAAGTGAGAAGTGGAAAATAAGGTAATTCATTTTATATATTCATATTTAGTTTGCCATAAGTCGGGAGAAGTTACTTTGTTCAAGGTTGATGACATATTTTTTATGTTCATTTCTGTTATTTTCACAAAATTTTTTTTTTCACTTATGCCATTACATGTTGCTAGCCACCTCCAATCTTCACCACCCATTGCCATTGCCCCTTGCCGGCAAAGCTGACCATTGACCGGCTGCCTACCCAATGTTGGCGGCTGTAGAGGGTGGTCTTCTAAAGGTTTTCGTCATTTGCACTTTGTTTCAGAATCAACCAAACGCTATAATATAGGAAGTGACACTTCTCTTATTAATTCGACATATATCAAATTAAATATCTATGAAAACCTGATGATGTTTTTTTGTCTAGAAAATAAGAATTAAATTTTTTGGAGTTTTAAAAGTTATCCTTAAAAGATTAATGATGAGTTATGCAGGAAAAATGTTGAAATAGGTTCTCTTTAAAACTTATGAAAGATACTATAATCTAAAATAAGTGCATTTTGAGATGTATTTGTGTTAAATAAGTAAATTTGAAGTTTAGAATTTCGTTTTCTGAAAAAGAAGAGCTTGGAAAAATATTGTTAAAAATTGTAAAATTTCTTAAATGTTCTTTCTTAAGCATGAACTCCTTCAATTTTTGGGCCTTAACATGACCTTATAGAAATTATTCAAGAGATGAGATTAGCTTAAGCTTTGGCAATCTATGTTTATCAGGCATGCTTTTTGACCAGCAATAACTGAATCTTCTATACGTTGGTTTTAAGAGAACATCTCTTTGATTTGATGATGGGCTGTGAGAGAGTTTGCTAGCCACAAGGTTGTAGTTATTTGCCTTCTTGTTATGTCCACAAAGAAATTTGAGGGCAAGTACAAGAGTTGGGACCTTGTAGTGATTCTGTCACTGCTGTGGCCAAGGACTCAGAGCTTTTCGAAGTCAAGAGAACTTTTCGGGGTCGAGAGGTTCAGTGTTCTTCCACCCTTGATGTGGAAGCTGAGCCTCGGCAGAAAGTTGCAGATTGGCTCTCAGAGAATGGGCATTAGGACAATGGAGTGTTGTCTTTCTTAGTCATGTTTGCTGTTGTATTTATGTCTGTTTTCTGTGAAGTTATACTTGAAAAACCATTAAATTTCACCTATGAAAGCTTCCAATTTGGCTGCATGATTGCCTACTGTTTGCTGTTCTTCTTACTTAGTTTCATATAAGGATTACTTGAAGACTTGTATTCCTTCACAATACCACAGATCTACGAGACGATCAGCAATTCTTCATAGATCATCCAGGTGCTGTGCCCATAAGTACTGCGCAGGTAAAACATTTAAAGCTTTGGCATTTGTATCCCTTCTCAGCAAACTTAACCCCAAACCGGCTGTTTTACTCTTTTTGAAGGGTGAAGAACTGAGGAAGACAATTGGAGCACCAGCTTACATTGAGTGCAGCTCAAAGACACAGCAAGTGTGTTGCTCATCCTTCTTAGTTTTATATATGTAAATGCTTTGCTTTGCTCTGTGTTTCCTCTTGCTCACATTGCTTTGCTCTGTACAGAATGTGAAGGCAGTATTTGATGCTGCCATTAAGGTGGTGCTTCAGCCTCCCAAGCAGAGGAAGAAGAAGAAGAAAGCACAGAAAGGTTGCTCCATCTTGTGAGCAGCAGGTGAGAGGAAATGGTATTCATGTAGTTGCTTCCTGCATTGAAGAAACCAGGGCTTGGTGTACAGCCCAAAGCTTGATGCCATTAGAGAGCCTGTACCTTGTTGAGGACCTGGAACAGAACCCCTTCTGATAACTTAAAAAAAAATCTCTAATCTTTAATCAGATTGCTTTTGCCAGTTCTTGAAGACGGGATTTTTTTTTAATTTTTTTTTATTTTTTATGATGTGTTATGAAGCACATTTTTTGTTCAAATTGTTGGTTTTTCCAATTTTTTGTTAAAAAAAATTGCTAGTAAAAATAAATTATTGTATTACAGTTAATATTTATTTAGAATATACACATTTATGTGAAAAATAGGATGATTATAGTTTATTGTATGATTGTATGTTCAAATCTCACCATCTTATATAAAAAGAATCAATGTGTTTAATATTTTAAATTTAATAACAGTTATAAATGGTATATTTAAAAATTATAATTTTATCATATAAAATGACATTTAATAAATGTTTTATTCTGTTAGCTTTCTTAATGCATTAAATTTGTATTTTTTTCCTTATAAAAAATAAAAAAATAATAATTCACATCAAGTTAAAAATTTGTCAAATTTGTTCAAATACTATGTTATTAATTTGTTTTAAAAAATGTCTGGTTTATTAATATTAGTATAATATTACTTAATCGTTTTAAATATTTGATATAATGATTTGTTTATATATTATTGTTAAAGTTACAAATTTATTATTAATTAATACATAATTTAGATATTCTTTAAATTAATTTTAGTAATTACCTATAATTTATAATATTCTAATCCAGAAACCAAGATCCAGGGTTCGTAGTTGTTTGCGCCCAGGGTTTCCTTCCATGCCTTCTCGATCTATCAAGGGTTTTGATTTTATCTATCAAGGATGCTAAATTTGCGATGATCGTCGGGAGAGTTCTGATTTTGAGCATCACTACGGCGAAATGGATGGTGCCGAGTTAGACGTCGCGAATCCGGAGGTCTTCTCCGGGGCTAATGGTGGGGACGAACAACGAAGCAGCTGTTCGATGGATAGTTTCTTCGACGAGATCCTTAAAGAGACTCCGCATCATTCTTGTACTCACACTCATACGTGCAATCCGACTGGTCCTGACCTGTCCCATACACACACCTGCTTCCATGTACATACCAAGATCCTTTCTGCTCCTCCGGACGAATCTGCAGAATCTGGTAAGAAGACTTCGGTCAAAAAAAGGTCTTGTGGCAACCGGGAAGCGGTCAGGAAGTACCGGGAGAAGAAGAAAGCTCGAGCGGCATCGCTGGAAGACGAAGTTGTTCAGTTGAGAGAGATCAACCAGCAATTGATGAAGAGGATACAAGGTCAAGCTGCTTTGGAAGCTGAGGTTGCAGGGCTTCGTTGCTTGCTTGTTGATATTAGAGGGAGAATCGAGGGAGAGATTGGATCTTTCCCCTATATGAAGCCTTTTAAGGGAGGGGATTCGGGTTTGCATGTTACACAGCCAAGCTTCTTGAGTGGTGCCCATGTCCAGAATCCTTGTGGCTTTAGTTGTGATGACCAGGCTTACTGCCTGTTCCCTGGGATGCAGGGAAAGAATGGAGCTGAAGATAGTTTAACTAACGGAGGTTGTGAAATAGGGAAAGTTCATTGTGTGGGAAGCTCAAGTACTGGTTCAAAGGAGATCATGGGGTGCGAAGGAAATGTTATTAATGCTGGCTGCTCAAGTAAGGCATGTAATTTTAAAGGTAATAACTTGTATGCTTAATGATTTAGCTGCTTTTACAATTGTTTTTGCATTGATATCATTTGTTTGGAGTTGCTATTATGTATTTAGTTGTTTGAAATCGTCCAATTTTAATTATTCTATTGTGGGTTGTTTTGGAAATTAACACATATATCATGATTTGAAGATAGTTCAATAAGAAGGACTGCCTAGTCTTTCTATTCTTGTTTGTAGTTGTTTTTAAGGTGAATAAAATGCTTTTACCTTTGAGGATTCACAAATTGTATTAGAAAACATTCATTGAAAATTTTCTTAAAAAGAAAAGCTTTCAATGACACTTAATACTTCTTGTGGTATCCTATGGAGAAAGGTTTCAATATGGGATATGT
This sequence comes from Vanilla planifolia, assembly GCA_023846275.1. NCBI lineage: Eukaryota > Viridiplantae > Streptophyta > Magnoliopsida > Asparagales > Orchidaceae > Vanilla > Vanilla planifolia. The sequence continues at coordinate 3,328,256 of CM043870.1, forward strand.
ATGGTATAGGATATCAATACAAAGAAATGAAAATGTAAAAAATGTTGGATAGGAGTTGTTAGATTTGAAGTTAAATATTATAAGTGTAATTAGATACAAATGTATAATTTAATAAATGCATCGTATTATCATATACAGAACAGGTATAGATCATTCAGAGGAGTGGTTGTATTTTTTTGTAAGTACAAGTAACGAGTTTTGAATCCTCACATTTCAATAGATAATATATTCTAATAATTAAAAAGTATAAAGACAAAATACTTTTAGCAAGCTTTCATCTTTTAGAAAGTGCAAGTTCCACAATTTTTAAAATTATTTTGATAACAAAATGTGATATTTTTTGTTAGTTACCTTGGGCTCAACTCACCATGCCAAAAATTAGAGTTTTGTTACCTTAATCCTACATTGAATAATAATCTTATTCATATTGAAAAAGTTTGGTTTTACATTTTATTCTTCTTTTCCATCTCTATAGACGATCGTGTTTACTTCTTCGATCATGCTATCCCACACCTGATAGATTAAAAAAGGTTATAGTCTAGTGGTGTTTGAAATGTATCAAGAAAGTTTTGATTCATTTAAAATACCACACATGGTTCATGATACTCATATCAATAAGTTACCGATCAATTTGAACTTTTTAAAATTTTATCCAAGACATAGTGCAACATATAAATATTGGGCAAGTATTGATCAAAATACCAATTTATAAGCTTTAAAAAACTATCAATATTTCATGGTTGGTTTTAGTCGGTAAATCAATTAGGTTTCATGGCAACCGGAGCCTCACTGTCACATCTTTCTTAGTCGCCATCGTGTTCCAATCCACCAACTTCAAGGAAACCCAGTCATTAGACGCAAGCATAATAGTTTTGGGGGGGTGGGTGGGTGGCAATTGATTACCAATGCTACTAGTGGGAGAGAGTTCGGTCCTAGCTACCCTAACAGTTAGCCTTTCTTCTCTTTGTTTTCCTTAACCTAGTGTCATCCATTTCTATATTTGGTGACTTGACTTGTGGGTCACTTTTTGAATAATGCAAAGTTATCCAGAGAGAGGGGGAACGTTCTAAAACATGTTTGCATGCGAATTCTAAAACACTTAGCATAAGTATCGGAGCCATTATAAACCACATTTGTTTTATTACTTATTCTACCTTGGGCATATACGTTGGCATTTTATTGAACAGGAAATTACCATTTCCAAACTTGAATAAGTTTAAGGTATGCTTTTGTTTACTACAGTTATGTTATGAATATTTTGTGAGTTTAGATAAATATGTTTAAAAAGGAGGTTTATATTTGTTAGGATTTTGATACTTTTGACTTTGAAAAAGATTTTTTTTTTGAAAAATTAATTTTAGACCCCATGTGTCATTAATATGAGCATAAGATATCCATTACTTGATTTGTTGACTTCTTTAAATATAATATCAATAATTTTAAATACAACTCATGATCATGTCATCCAGATGTTGCTCAAGTAGATCAACATCTAGACTTTAGGCTAGTAGTTGTCGAAGTCACAATCAACACATTTAAAACAACAATACAGCATCAAACAAGTAGAATTCTATAAATAACTTTACTAACCCTACCATTAAAATAGTAGATCTATCTCAACATCATCAAACCTAATAACCCTTCCCTCAAATTTAATTTAAGCCTGCATGAGTTCATGGAGCCTATTGAGTGAACTTGGTGAGCTTAACATATCCAAGGACTTTTATCATGTGTCTTGAAAAGAAGACATTGATGAACCCATATTCAAGCTTTTGATGTGCAACATTGACCTTTTTCAAACTGTTGAGTCTTAGCAAATGTTGCTCAATGAGGTCGTATTGATGGTTAAAAGGCCTGAATGAGAGCATTGTTTTGAGATTAGTACACCAATTGGTACATTATTTAAAAAATTAGTGCATTATTCAAAGCAAGTAAAAAATATTCATTTGAAAATTAGAGATATTTTGTTGTATCATTGTCAAAAGCTAGTTTGGAAAAATGTGGTCTCCTTTTTGTTTTGTTATGACACTCTTTTGAGTTTTTAAAGCATTTTCGTACCTTCATAGCCATCATTTTAACTCATGGTTCTTGACTTTCAATTGCAGGGATAAGTTTGTTCTGAAATTTGATCATTGGCCTCTCACATATAGTAAGAATGCCTTATTTTAGATCACTTAATCCTTTTCAGCTTGCATTTGAGCTCATCAGACATTTTTGTATCATAACCTATATGTTATATATCTTAATTTGCATCAAGGATTGATGAAATAACATCTAAGAGGGGCATTCCCTCTTCTTAAGCTCACTGGCCTTCAGCTAGAGTTTGCAAAAAGTTGCCCCAGATTTCTTTTAGAAGAACTGTTTCAAGCAATTTTGCTTCAAATTGCAGAATTCTGGAATGATTCATGGATCATTCTCAAGTATTGATTCTTTTATTTTCTTTCACACATGAATACTTTTTTTTGTGACATTAACCAACATAATAATTTCCTTATTGATAAGGCTTGGTTTGTTTCAACAGTAGTGATTGAAAAAATAGTAATGTAGAAATGCAATAGACTTGGAACAATGAAGACCTTTAATGAAAAAAAAAACAATAATGCTTGATAAATTACAGTAAAAATACACAAAGATTAAATTATCTTTTTGGGTTTTGATGATAGAAGATAAATAAATATCATCAAACTTTGAATGAAAAGCTGTATAAAAAGCTAATATTAAGCCAGAATAAGCTACTTATTTCATGCATCAGATGAATATGTTCATTTGTTTTTGTTCAAATGAAAATAGTTTAGCTTCTCTTTAGAATAGATTTCCATATTCAAGTATTTGGATTCATTTTTTCTGCAGTAGTTTCCTGTTGAAGGTAACTCTTTAGGTTTGCCTTCTGGCTTTCTACACTAAATTGCAACCTCATAGTAAGGTAAAGTAGTTCCATAGAAATAGTTTTAAACTGATCAAGGAGTTGCAACAAAGAGTTCAGAGGTAAACTGAACTTGTTATTGGAGAACAAGGAAGCACACTAATACACCAGTTTGGCTCGATTAGCCCGTGATGAACCGGAGAGGGCTTTGCAGATGCTCGAGGTTACGTTTGAAAGTGCAGGTCCTAACGTAGGATTGGTGAAGACAATGGGAAGACAGCTCTCCTCTATATCAGAGATGGCTTTGCAGCACTGTGGTGTGAGCTTGATCTGTAGGCTGAGGAAGGAAGGAATCAGCTTCACGGCGCAGTCTTGGACCTCGGAGACGGCATTCCAGCACTTGAAGACGTCGGGTAACAGCGAGAAGGAAGAAGCTTTGGGTGCGGCAAAGGCGAGGAAGAGGATGACATATACCGTGGCTGCTGCCCATTTGGCCATTTTCTGCAATGGAGAGTGGTTGCTCGGTTGCTGGTAGGTTGAGATGTGTGGGAGACTTATAGAGGGATGAGGGGCAGGGAAAGCTGTGGGATGTGAATGCTTTCTAAGTTCTAACGGTAAGTATTAAATTGGTTTTGAAGGTTACAAGAGAGTTGATTTTTGGTCTTAGGTTACAAGATTGGGCCTTGTGAAATAAATGCAAGAATTAATTAAGAGGTTTAGAGGTAATTAATCTTGAATAGAAACTCTCAATGTAATAACCAAGATTAAAGATGAAAAAAAAGTGATTGTCACATGATAATTAGGGATAATCATACTATGGGCATGGAGATGACCTCTTATGTCCAAATCTATGAGGTTTTGTTTGATTTCTATACCAACAAATGCTCTTTATCATATGCTTGAAAATGGCTAAAAATTAGTAGAAACGGCATTGTCGGCCATCCTTGATTACTATCGAAGAAAATGGGCATCCTATTTGATTCATGTGTCTTAATTACGTGCTAGGCATAGATGGCAACACTAAATCCTTCTTAAAATGCTTTTAGGATATCATTAGGATAGATGTGTATTGAGGGTTTTCGTTGATGCCTACATGTTATGTCGATGGCATCATGCCCATCTTTAAGGTAACTAGTGCTTTCCTACCTAGACATTTTCTTCTTATCATCCTCAACAACACTATCTATAAAGTTGTGGCAAAAGTTTAAGTGTTTAGATTGTAATTTATTTTATCTAATCTTCTCATAAATAGGGTCATTAAAAATGTTCATACTATAACCACTTCCTTATACTTCTTTTGGCAAAACAAGATTAATAAATCCTATGTGCTATCTTGCACGGCTCATGTTGCACTCCATACCACACAATATGGAAGTTAATTGAGGTCCAACTTGAACTTTTGGGACTACTTAGACGTTGGCAATCTTCACAAGCCCTACCCTTGAGATGTATTAAGGAAGGTGATACAAACATTAGCATTGTGATCCAAGATTCAATTGAAAAACTTCTTCTCGGAAACAAAAAAGGGAATACTCATCTGTTTGGTGATAGAGGAACCCTAAATCTCTATATATGTTTTATAATTACCATATATAGAGCATGGGTCCTGATCATTAACTTCACCTTTATATTGTATAATGGCCACTTGCATGGACCTTATTGTTGTTTAATATAAAACTTTTATCAAATTGTTTTTCTTTTTAAAAAAACCCACTTAAGTTGAGTTAAAACTAGACAATACCTTGTGTTGATGACACCAAGTCATCAACTAAGTAGGAACTTAATCCCCTTCCCACCTAAATAAGCCTAGGTTTTAGTGCAATGTTAGGAGACCAGACCTTCCAAACAAACAAGGCCTGAAACTTGAAAGAAAGCAAATATTAAATCAGATTCTGTTACTTCTTTCATGCACCAAAATGTATATTCCAAGCAGGGATGTGCTATTCGCTAGGGAAAAGAAAAAAAAATGCAAACTCATTAAGTTTCATAAGGCCACTGTGACAATATCCAGATTAAATTTTAACTCCAGATATCATATAAATACAAGTGACACCAAGTACAGCATTTACATTGGAAGAAGGATACTTAACAGTCTCAAGCAATTTAAGAAATATGTATCAATGAGCACTGACCAGGAAAGGATGTTGGCACACTCCACATTCTATTGTTTCTGAACCAGAATTTGGGATTTGAACCTGAAGCATTTTAGTTGAAAAAAAATTTATGTCTGAGGAACAATTTTGTGCCTTTAATTCTTCCAAAAAAAAAAAAAACAAAATGAAGTTGTTTAAGCTAACTAGCAACAGGAATGATGAATACCTGCAAATGAACAGTGCAGATAGGGCATGCCACTTCTCTCGTCTTCCTTCCAGATGATGAATCAGATGATTTAGACCCTAAAAGAAAATTGATGTCATGGAGAAGTTCGAATGAAACAGTTCTAACGAGGTTATTAATGAAAGCTGTTTACCTGAAGAAGACTTGCGTGTTCTCTCCATTTCTTCCTGTAAAAAGGTGCAAATAAGCAAAAATGAAATACAGCAGATAAAAAGTTGCAAATAAACTGCCAGATTCAATTGAGTTTGCTACCCTACACGAAGGATGGCAAAAGACATGGGATTGAAATGAGTAGGACTTTGTGTTATACAAATGCACATGATGCCTATACAAGGATTAGATTTCAGTAACAATGGTTAACATAATGAACATTCAACTCTCATAGTTGCGATTACATTACAAAGCATATCATATTCGGCCTTTTGTGAAAGTTTTTCCGAGTTTTCTCTTTAGAATTTGGTTAAATACATTAAGACCCAATGCGTCTAAACCAAGTTCCCCATATGCATCTCCACTATATATCCAAGAAGGGTGTATAAAATGGTATACGCATGTCTTTAACATTTTATAAACGTCCTCAAATGGCATGCAAAAGAAAGAATGTTCTTATAAAACTTCCCATTGTTTAGGAAAACACTTCAAAATGTCATTTTCCCATTTTTTATATGCAAAAATGCAAAGCTTAAAAATTTGAACAAGAAAAGCCAAAAAAAAAAAAAAAAAAAATCATTAAAGACTTGATCATAAAATAATTTATCATTGCAAGATTTAAAAATGCTGCAAGGGAAATAAAAAACTGATTCAAAGCTTAAGTGTTTAAATGAAAATTTGAGAATGATTAATTATATAGATCCAAAACTAACCTGCAGTTTCCTAGCAAGATCTTCATGACTTTTCACAGCAACCGATCGATTAGCTTCCTTTGCATTACTCAACCTTTGGGTAACTTCCGCCTGTAAACGAAAACTAATTACCAACTATTGCCAAAAGACATAAGATCACCAAAGAATGACTGACCTCAAACATATATGATACATCACATTCCAGCATAAAGTAAATTTATCGATTCTTTTATATGAGACAGAAGTAATATCTCACCAAAAATTAAAATTCATGTAACTTCTATTTGGCAATTTGCCAATTTTACTACAATACAGAAGCAAGAGAGACCCTAAGATTTAAGGAAAATAGAAGGGGAATAAGGAAAAGGTTCAGGTTTTGGAGAGGAGAACATAGTTTATATGAAAAGGCAAAGAAAAATGTGAAGGTTGAAATTAATTATCATCCAGAATTACAATGCGAAGCCTTATTTAAAGGAATTACAAATCAAATACCAAATTCCTAGACAAAAAATCAAATTACATTCTGCAAAATAAAATCCTAACTCTTTCAGAAATTTCTAACTAAAGAAAAAAATTCTAGTTCATTCTATTCACATAATTAATCTGGATTGACTTCTCTTGTTCCTTCATCAAAACTCCTAACTAAATCTTCTATAATTACTACATGAATTATATGAAAGCTGGCTGGGTACCAAGAGATGTTAAAACCTCAAACTTGAACCTATTAATAATCTCCTATAAACAAATAGTGACGTCTTAAAACAGCATCTGTTCCAATGTTAACAGTATCCAGACATCTCCAAGGTAACTAGAAAACTAAAAACACAAATTAGGGCTAATAAGGAGCAGGTCAACAGAAACAACAAGATCATGACAAGAAAACCATCCAAATATGTACAGGGGGAAGGAGAACACAGTCATCATGCATTGGCATAATAGCGTTGGCAACAGGACCCCTCAAATTTTGATATTACAAAAACAAATTGTAAAACATCATATTTTACTCATCCCTGGCAATTTGAAACAAACTCAATAAGCATATAGGGCTAAGGTTAGGCAGTCAAAGCCAACAATCCTTACATATTATCTTCGTCATGCTTGGTTTGTAAAGTACAGGAGTTGGCCACCAGGTGCCTGTCTCGAGCGGCCAACTAATTTTAACCTTATTTATTTGTTGCATATTTGTACTATAGATTTTCTTCATATGTAGATTACAGATTGTAGCATCATTTAAAGCAAAGAAAAATACCATGCATCCATCACAAACACGAACTAGCTGAGCACTCTCATCTGCAGAAAGAGCAGTTCTTCCTTGACTGCATTTATCACAGAAAATATCACCACAGTTCCTACAATGATGCTGAACAAAAGAACAAGAAAATAAATGCAATTAGGATCTTAGCAAAGACTAATGACTATTGACAAGATTTAGAAAGCTATACCCTACGGACGAAAGGTCCAAAAGCTACTCCACATGATGTACACTGAGAAACTGCTTCATCAGGCACCTGAAAAAAATAAATAGTAATTCTGTACATTTAGAAATGCAAAACATGCATGACAGATAATTAAATCAGCTGTTATCAAAGTTCCATGCTGCATAGAACTCTATAGACAGTATCAGCGAAGTGTCCAGGCCAGGAACACTCACTAAAATGTCAAATAAAACTAAAAGGACGAGTCTCTATTCATGAAGTTTGTGATAGTAAACTTGACTCAGAAGCACATGTAAAATGACAAATAATAATGATGTAACCAAGTTGAATTATGTTAACAAAATTACAATTAGGATTTTATATGGAAGAAGAACTGATTCACACTCGTATGAAATATTGAAGTCTCAAGACCATATATGAAACAGGATTTCTCAATGCACCTAAACGCAAGACGAAAAAGTCAATATTTTGGGGTTATTTCTCCTAGATAAGAAGAAAAAATCCATACGAATAAAAATCAACAACAACTCGAGATAAAAACCCAGTTTACAGAACCAATTCCATACTCTAGGACAAAAAAGAAAAAAGTTCCCATAAAAAGCTAAAGGAAATCCAATGACAGAAAATGTTCAATAATATCTACAGCACACTTTTAACACACAATAAAGTTATCAAAAGTTTTCTTTTTTAAAAGATAGCAAGGGGAAATAAAAGTGGATTAACAAGAAAAAAAAAAAAAAAAAAAAAAAACGACCTGTGAGATCAGCAATTCAAAGCACTTGGAAAAGCCCTTTGAAAGGGTACTCAAACCCTACCGCTGTAATCCATATACCAATAAAATCTATGGACCTCTCTGAACCGTTGAATTTATTAACTCCAATAAAAACATGATGCAATTTTCTTATCTCCCAACACTTACCCAAATAACTAGGCATGTGCAACTAGACTAGGTTAGCTGACTGTAAGAAGCAACTAAAACAAGCCTATCCCACACTGTGTGGGAAAGGGAACCTTGTTTTTAGCAGGAATGGATCCACGATATGAGCCAATGTTTGGCTTGTCCAATTGAAATTAACCAATGATCACAAGAAGATAATGAATTGGCAACAACTTGTTTAGCATAAAATGAAATATAAAACCTTTTGGTGAACGGAAAAATTGGCCATGTTTCTGGTGGATTATATGATATCATTTTTCTTAAACACCTGTCAATTAAATGATGGAAGGACCCAAAAGCATGATGAAAGTAGATATGATTAGATAAGCAATACAGTCATCCATATTCTGACTAAAATCAGACATCAAAACAGCGGAAGTATTAAGGTAAAATTGAGTTCATTGTTCGTTTATCCATTGGAGAAGAACAAGATAAACAACAATTAAACAAGTTCCTTTCAATAAGAAACAAAAACAATGGCTGAATTCTTACCCAATGATCTTTTTCCAAATTGTCAGGTTTCATCAAGTTCATCCAATCACCAAATCCCTTTTTCTTCTCATTTGATTTTTCAGACAACTTGCTGCCTTCTGCACTCCCTCTGCTGCCTTGGCTGACGTCACTACCACCCATCTCCTTGAACTGGCAGTTGGATGCAATTTGTAAGAATTGTATGATAGCAAAAAGTAATAATTTTTAGTAAAGGTACATGAAAAGGCATACTATTTTAGCAAGGAGCATGTGAAAAAAAAAACAGAACAAGAAGATCACAAGCATTTTTCAATCGAAAACTAAAAGTATTTTTTACTAGTACAACAACAATAAACTTTAATTCCAACAAGTGGGATAAAACATACGAATTATCTAATGCTATAGCATCTTATCGACTAACCAATCCAAGCATGCCAATTCTTTCTAAAATTCTTCTGCCACTTCCTTTTTCGTCTTCTACTTCTCTTATTCACAAGAAAAACATCAACACAAATCTTTTTAAAAGGCTTGAATGCTAAGACTCTGGTAAACATAACAATCAATTGGTTGTTGAAACGAATAAAAGACAAGCAAATCTTTTGACTTATAATATTTCTCTAATGAAGTAAAAAAAATCAACTTCAAAGTGCCTGATTCTCTTGTGAAATAATAGATTGCTTGTAATGTCAACAACAACTTGATTGTCAAGTACATGGATAATGACTGAATACTGAAACAAAACTCCTCAAGCCAAAGCTTCACTCAAAATGTTTCACAAGCTACAAGGAACCACGGCCTAAATATTTAACTTTAGCATTAGACTGAACTATCACCAATTATTTCTCTCTCCAAATGATAAAATTCTCCCAAAAAGGTTCAATAGCCTGAAGTTGATCTTTTATTCATTTTTAAAATAGCATAATTGACATAAAAATATGTCTTAATCTATAAATGACTATATTTTGCAAAACATAATCCATTTCTAAGAGCCCCCTTGACATATTTTCAAAACCTTACAACAAACTCACAATGAACTTGCTCTGGTCTGTTGATAAATTGATCAATAGCACTTATAACATAAGTGATATCTGATCAAATAACTGTTAAATAAATCAATTTTCCCACCACCTAACTAAAGCAAGACTGTCTTCCAAGAATATCTTGTTATTTTTCTAGAATCATGTATTTAGATTAATCAAAATGCGAATGAGTTTGGTGCCAAATGATCTAACTCATATAATAAATTAAGTGCATATTATCATTGAGACAAGCCAACTTCAGTTTTACTATGAACTATCTCAATCTTAAGTATCAAGAAAGTCTAACACTTCTAGTGAAAAATTCTTTACTAGATACTGTTTTATTGGCTAAAGAATTTTTCTAAATATAATATAAAAGTGATGTCCAAAAAATTCATAGCAATGTTATTCTTTCTAGGTGTGGGAGTAGCAAACAAAGACACTCTTAATTATCCTTGACATATGAAGGTGAGCAAAAGTATTGCAATAAAAAACTCTGAAAGGAACAAAGAAGAGGTTTCTTTAGTATAATGAGTTTAAGGGAATAGTACATTTTAAAATAGAAAAAGCATCCAATTGATAGAATGGCAGGCTGTGAGAATAATATCCCACCAATGCTTGTTGGACATGTGCATTTAGGACATGATCGCATGAGCAACATCAAATATATGTCAATGCTTACATTCAGATATACCATTTTGTTGTGAATTATATGAACATGCAGTCTAATTTATGATGCCTAATGAATTGAGAAGATGAAGCACAAATACTTGAACAAACTCAATAGTATTTTCAAAATGAAACAATTTAATGATAATAGAAAATTGGGTTTTTATTTCATTACAATAGAGATCCACCTTTCAGAAGTTCAAAAGAGTAACCCAAGAAGAGTCATCGACAAAGATGACGAAGCAACAACTACCATTAAGAGACTTTACCTTAATAGGGGCCCCAAATGTGAGAATGAATCAACTCAAACAAAGTAGAACTCTTATTATCAATTCTTTGATAAAAAGCATGAAGATGCTTTCTTAACTTACAATATTTACTCTTGATGTTAAAAGAATCAGGAGGAAGTACTTAAGCATAAAAAGAGATTGATAATTCCAATGATAATGTCATTGAAATAGAGAAACATAAGTAAAAAAAAAAAACTTGAGAGAGACAAGTAAATATTGACATTTAAGGAATAAAGATAATCATACTCATAATAATCAAGAGAGAAGTTTTTTTGCAGGAAAAATCCTACACTTGTAACAAGAGAATAAGAATAATTTGCAATAAAAATAACAAGCACAAATTAGGATAGTATTAATTTGAATTAAGTAGAGCGATTAATAATTATGTGAGCTTTGGTACTAAAACCTAAAATTCTTGAATAAACTCAATAGTATTTTCAAAGTGAAAAAATCTAATGATAATGAAAAATTGGTTTTTATTTCATTACAATAGAAATGTATTACCCTTGATACTTAAGATCCACCTTTCAGAAGTTCGAAAAAGTAACCCTAGGAGAGTAATTGACAAAGATGATGAAACAACAACTACCATTAAGAGACTTTACTTAATACGGGACCCAAACATAAGAATGAATTAACTCAAACATGGTAGAACTCTTATTATCAATTTTCTGATAAAAAGCATGAAGATGCTTTCCTAACTCACAAGATTTACTTTTGATGTTAAAAGAATCAAGAGGAAATACTTTAGTTTAAAAAGAGATTGATAACTCCAATGATAATGTCATTGAAATGGAGAAACATAGGTAAATAAAACCCTGAAAAAGACAAGTCAATATTGGCATTTTAAGAATAAAGATTATCATACACATAATAATTAAGAGAGAAGATTTTTGATGTGGGAACAAATCTTACACCAATAACAAGAGGATAAGAATCATTTGAAATAAAAGTAACAAGCACAAATTAGGATAGTGTTAATTCGAATTAAGTAGAGCAATTAAAAATTATGTGAGCTTTGGTACTCAAACCTAAAATTCTTGAATAAACTCAATGGTACTTTCAAATTGAAAAAAAAATCTAATGATAATAGAAAATTGGGTTTTTATTTCATTACAATAGAAACATATTACCCTTGGTAGTTGAGATCTACCTTTCAGAAGTTCAAAAGAGTAACCCAAGAAGTCATTGACAAAGATAATGAAGCAACAACTATCATTAAGAGATTTTACTTAATAGACGCCCCAAACGTGGGAATGAATTAACTTGAACAAAGTAGAAATCTTATTATCAATTCTTTGAAAGAAAGCACGGAGATGCTTTCCTAACTCACAAGATTTACTCTTGATGTTAAAAGAATCAAGAGAAAGTAGTTTAGCATAAAAAGAGATTGATAACTCCAACGATAAGGTCATTGAAATAGAGAAACATAGATAAATGAAACCTTGGGAGACAAGTAAATATTGGCATCTAAGGAATAAAGACCATCATACTCATAATAATCAAGAGAGAAGATTTTTGATGCAGGAACAAATCCTACACCTATAACAAGAGAATAAGAATAATTTGCAATAAAAATAACAAGCACAAATTAGGATAATGTTAATTTGAATTAACTAGAGAGATTAACAATTATAAGAGCTTTGATACTAAAATCTCAAATTTTTGAATAAACTCAATAGTATTTTCAAAGTGAAAAAGATCTAATGATAATAGAAAACTTGGTTTTAATTTCATTACAATAGAAATGTATTAACCTTGGTACTTGAGATCTACCTTTTAGAAGTTCAAAAGAGTAACCAAAGAAGAGTCATCGACAAAGACCATGAAGCAACAACTACCATTAAGAGACTTTACTTGTCCCCAAACGTGAGAATGAATTAACTCGATCAAAGTAGAACTCTTATTATCAATTCTTTGATAGAAAACACGAATATGCTTTCCTAACTCACAAGATTTACCCTTGATAAAGTACTTCAGCATAAAAAGGGATTGATAACTCCAATGATGATGTCAATGAAATGGAGAAGCATAGGTAAATAAAACCTTGGGAGAGACAAGTAAATATTAGCATTTAAGGAATAAAGATTATCATACTCATAATAATCAAGAGGATTTTTGATGCAGGAACAAATCCTACACCTATAACAAGAGAATAAGTATCATTTGCAATAAAAATAAAAAGCACAAATTATGATAGTATTAATTTGAATTAAGTAGAGTGATTTACAATTATGTGAGCTTTGGTACTAAAACCTAAAATTCGAGGCTCACTATGGTTAGCTATAAGGGCACTTGGAGTAACAAACAAAAGTTGAACAAGGAAATGTGAAATAGATAGCCATAGAAGTTGTTGGAGTTGTTTTAATTTGTTGTACTCTTCTTAGGTTAGGGTAACACTGATTCTTTAGTAGAAGACTCAATAAAAAAGGTTTCATTGTATGTTATTGGCCCAAGCAAAACTTCCTAACTTGATTTAGCATTTTTCAAAAATGTGGTTGGGATATCTATAATGCAAGCAACACTAAAGAGGTCGAGGGACATTAAAAACTCGACCAAGACCATGAATAGTTAAGGAAAAAGATTTTGTAAAAAGATGTTGCAAGCTGCTACATGTAATGGAGATGTCAAGTACCTAAGAAAAGGCAATTTTAAGAGACGTACTTCACCAGCAATGACTTGATGTCAAATAGATTATCGGGATCCCTTGAGACTAAAAAGGAATTTCACAACAACAAATTCATAGTTTACTTTGTAAGGGATCAATGATAATTGACAATATAGAATTCATCAATTGTTCCTCATAATAAACTAAAATATTCTTGGAAAGTTTAGGATTCTTCTTGGTGCAAGATGAAGACCTAAGTGTTCATCTCCAAAAATATATCTTATAAGGTGTATCCCAGATCTTCTTCAATGTGCCAATAAATATGGAAGAGAAAGAAATGTTTGGTTCCATACTATTTAAAAGTCAAGGTATGACTATGTAATATTGCTCAAAAGAGGTAGAACTCTTGACCTTACCATTTAAGGGAGGATTATATAAAAGGTGATCCAGTTTGTCTTGATTAAAAACAAAAACTTTAAATGCCAAGCACCCAAAGATGTTTCTTAAGTCAATTTTACGCTAATGACGGTAACATATTTGTTAGACAGTTTCATGGTTGATGGACAAAACAAAGTAGAGGAAGATCAAAAGTAAATTGTTTTGTCCATGATAATAAACGAGACAACTAAGTAGTGTAAAAACATATTTTAAGTCGTTCCTTTTATTGAGAGGAAAAGGAAACAGTGACTAGAGCTGATTGTAGAGAGAGTTGAAGAAATAGCCCATTAAGGAGAAGGAGAAAGAATACTTGAAAAACTTGTTCGATTACACCTCATAACTAGAAGATCTCATGGACGACGATAGCTTTGAGGAAAGATGTCAACTTCGTGCGCAATCTCATAGCTTCTTCAATGGTCTTTTGAAGGGGTGTTATAAGGAAAAGGGAAGGATGTACTAGAGCAGAATATCATGCATGAACGACGAAGCTGCGAGGTAGTAACTTCATACAGTGTCATGAAATGGCTTTGCTTTGCCGATCGAGCTAGTGGCAAAGAAAAATGAGGAGCATGGACAATAGTAAAAGAACGATGGCAACATGAAGGGTGCAAGGTTTTTGAGGCTCAATTGAGCGTTGGAGAAGAGCAAGGAAATGACACTAGGATTATTGTATTAGATTGAGATAAGAAAGGACAAAGATGAGGTCACTATGGGAATGAGGTCATGATGATAAAATTGCTTTGATACCATGAAGAGAAAAAAAGATTTTGAACTTTCTTGATATCAAAGAGAGAAATTGCACACCTTTTATACAAGTTTCAAAATACAAAATACATAAGAAATTATTCACCAAGAGAAAACCCAATTAAAAATGAAATACTAAACCTATTATTTATGGATTTACATCAACAGAATATAAATTAAGGTCTAATATATTCTAACAAACAGGATTTATGTGACAAAAAATGTTCAAGAATTAACATAAGAATTGAAATGAGAGGAATATGTGCTACATGAAATGAAACAACTTAAGGATGGTGAGGATGGTAGCACTAGAAAAAGTTTTATTGTATCTTGCTCAAAATAAAGAATGCTACATTAAATGGCATATCTAAACATGGTTTTTGGTTCAGTCCGAAACTCAAGTTCTGGTTTGTTTTGGACTGCTTTCAGTCCAAATTGGTCAGAAACCAGACCAAAAACACGAATTCAGCCAAAAAAAAAAAATTTATTTGCATTTTAATATTTACACTATACTGTAAATGTAAATTGAATTTAGGCACATTGGTGGAGAGGGGGTTTTTAAGTTGATAAGGATTAGGAGGTGGTGGGTTTCCCAACATCTCCAATATTTGCTATTTTTTCAATAAAATAAACATTTTACGTTCAAAAATGCTTTGCAAAAAACTCAAGAAAATTTTTGTAATAATTTAGTCTTTTGCTTTTTATAAATTGTTTTTTTTCTTTAAATAAATTGTTTTTTTGCTTATGCCTTCCTGAGACAATGTGCACACATGCACAAAAAGAGGAGAGCCATCTATATCTTCCTAGGAAAAGTGCCTTTCAAAAGCATCAAGCACACTAATTTTTTTTATTCTTTAAAATATTTATAAAAAATGACGACGATACTCAAATTAAAAAACTGCTAACTTTATTCTAGTTCTAGAAAACTAGTATTAATTCAAATAATCCTATCCTAAAATTCAATCGAAATAAATAATTTACCATGATATATTTAAGAATAAATTTAAATAATAATTTTTTAAAAAAATTAAATAAAAAAATTATTCAAATGAAATTAAATTCAAATGAATTAATTTTAGAAAATATAAATTACTTTTTTAGAAAGTAAATATGTAAAATAATGATATTTACATCTTGCACTAGCATCTCACTCGTACATGTAATTATTTCGAGAAAATACGTCTTCTATTATTGTTGTTCAAAATAGGTTCAACAAAACAGTATGAGATGTGAAAGCATATACGAAAATTTCATCAAAACTAAGAAGGTCAAAACCATTCCCTTGTCCTATATTTTTACCAAATCTCAAATATTAGGTACTTATACAAAAACCTACAAAAGCCTACATTGGATGAATTTGTGAGCTAAAATGGAATAATTAATATTTATTCACTAACTTTAAGGAAAAAAATGTGAAATTAGATAATTTCCAAGATTGAGATCTGCCTAAGAAGTTTTTTCTTTTTTTATTATAATTATTGTAGTTGAAGCTCTTAGTTATTATATATTTATCTCACATTCAATATTTATAATATTTTGTTGTATTGAATTAGGAAACCACTTATATATTTAAATTCTTAACCAAGAAACTTATGCTGAATTTCATCTCGGGGAATAAGAAATCTAACTACCACTTTCAAATCTCAATTCATTCTTTTTGAATCACTTTTTCAACAAGGGAAGAAAATTACACCTTTAAAAATAAAATAATAAGATAAGCTATCAATATTGATAGCGCTTATGCTACAAAAATAGAAATAATGCTACTGTTTGGAACTATTTGCAATAGTTAATGCAAGGATCCTCCTTGGTCAAAAGGTTTTTATTGGAGGATACTAGAATGAAAATATAAGAAACAAAGCTAAGGAATTCAAAGGTGTTAATGGTCAGGGGGGCATTGAAGAAAGTAAAACTCTTAGAGCTTCCTTTATTTTATGATCTCATGACCATTAATACTTTGAGAAATGAAAAGCATTTGATTATTTACTCATGAGCTAAAAATATTTGTCAATAAAGGAAAGATTGGAAGGTCAACTTAAGAAAATTTGACCAATCGATCTCAATTAATGATATCAAATGTTTATCTTAATAGTGATAACAAAGCAAACAAGCCGAATAGGATCCAAAGAACAGATTGTGAAAACTTATAAAAAGAAAATACAATCTCATTAAAAAAAAAATTCATTTAGGTGGTTTTAAGTTTTTGTATTGGTATTAATTTATAGGTGTCTATAAAACTCTGATGGCTAGTTTTAAAAGATTAAGTGCTTGGTTTTCATGCCTTAGGCCTACACGCTTCATCTCAGAACTCTCACAAGCTAGAAAGTAAAGCATCCCAATGTAAATTATGCTTCCATCAACTATAATAGACACACTAAACAACAGAAACTACTTGTGCTTTGATTGGTTCGGCAGTTGGCAAGTTATCTTCAATTTTAGTGATTGTTCAGCACACCAAAGCATGAAAAAAATAGACCATCATTCATAAACAAAAGAAAGAAAATCTAGCAGATTCAGATCAACAATAATAAGTTAGACTGTGGAACTCACCTGCACAGTTGCAGCAGTAACTGTGTCAAGTATTGTATTGGTGGTGTAACTGTTAGATTTCAGTCTGATGCGCTTTGGTTCAACATCTATAGATGTCTTTGACCAAAAGCAGAATATAGAGGAGTCTAGCACCTAACAATCGAACCATAACAAACAAGATTCCATTTGATATGTTAAACATAGGAATGCTTTCTGAATTTTGATATGGTCAACACAATAAACCTTACCTCCCATCTTGTTACACTTTCCAATGGATAAACCCTTAAGGTCATATTGCTGCTAGGATCCACCATACGAATTCCATCTAAACCAATCTGTAAAAGTGGAATTTCAATCAAATAATCAGCTTAATACAACGATTAATATCATATGCTCCAGATACTACTTTACATAAGCAGAGTTCCTACACACGAGGAGTACATAAT
This sequence comes from Vanilla planifolia, assembly GCA_023846275.1. Lineage (NCBI taxonomy): Eukaryota > Viridiplantae > Streptophyta > Magnoliopsida > Asparagales > Orchidaceae > Vanilla > Vanilla planifolia. Next base: position 3,345,885 of record CM043870.1, read on the forward strand.
GATAATAACACGCTTTGAGCATCAACAAATTGAACAATAAAGGGGTCATTTTCTTCCCAGACATACTAACCTGGCAAAGAACATCCATGGTATTCACACTCGCCCCTTCTGGCAAAAGCTTGACCCTAAACTTTTGCACTCCATTCTTTACATCCTGCTGAGTTTCTGCCTTGGGAACCGCCCTTGCAATCTTCCCCGCACCTCCAGCTTGATCATTCCTACCAGAGGAAATGCCCACTGACCTCCCATAATCATCAAATCCGCCCCAAGGAGATGAAGATGAAGATCTTGGTATCGTTCCACGTGCACCATAGGGTTCCGCTCTACCACCATCATAAGCATATACACCATCACCTAACCCGTCATCCTGAGCACCAATATTCATAGATTGAAAACCCCTCTCAAGACTCTTCTCGTAATAGTCATGGTCATAACTCGGCTGTGTCTGGGCATACGATCCGGCATTGCTCAGGCCATATTTTCCAGAATGTTCGTTGTAATACCCGGCGCCGTCATAAGGGGTTTCGGATGAAACGTAGGCGGATGAGAAGGGAGGATTAAGGTTGGGGGTATGACCGAGATCGGGATTGGAACGATGGGAATCGTAGTGATAGTAGGGTGCGGAACTAGGTTGCGGAAGTTGATACGGAGCAGACAATGGAACCGAAGACTGCTCCGCCTGTAAAGGAGATGAACTGTAGGGAGGATAGGAAGGAAACTGGCTGGGCGGCGCTTGCGATTGAGATTGTGTCTGGGCGTACGACGGCGCCGATGGAGGCATGGATTGCATGGGATCCAGATTAGGAGAAAAGGTAGAATGAACACCGGCGAAGGACGACGACGAAGAGTAGATCGGGTATTCCGAGGTCGGATACTGGGAATACGGTGGCGCGGAAGCGTACGAAGGCTGGATCGGATTGGACGGAACGTACTCGTTGGGATTCGAAATAGGGTTCGGAATCGGATGGGTGGGAGGAAACAGGTTGCCCTGTATGAAGGATTGAGAACCGAAGTCGTTTCCTTGCTGCATCTTTGATCGCCGATCGCCGATCGCCTTCCTTTCCTTTCCGCAAGAAAAAATTGGTGTTAAATGTGGAAGAAAGTTGGCCGAATCACGAAATGTGAAATCGAATCGTGGTCTCCGTCCTGTGGAAGATAATCTCTGCTTTCGGGTAAGCTTCGCAGTTAACCTAAATCTACAGAAATGAATACTAAAATTTTAATATTTATTTGTTAAAGTCTTTTTCGTTAAAACTGATAAATCGAAAATATATTTAATTGGTATATACCCACATAGATGTATTTATTTTTTTATATTTTGAGTATATGTATTTACTTTTTTACACTTTGGGTATATTGTAAATATATTTGAGATATAATTATAGCATAATATTCTTACAATTTTATATATCTAGTAAGAATCATTTAATATGCTATTTTAGTTTTTGTATAATTTGATAAATTATATTAACTTAAAAACATCCATGAAATAATTAATATACCTTTTATTATAATTATTTAAAACTTAAAACCACCTAAGTGATGCAATTCCCTCTTTAATATAATTTAACAAATTATATATATATATAAACATGATCTTGTGTCTATAATAAAAAAATTATCCTATTTTTAATATTAAATTATTATTTTTTATACTCATTTATTTAAAAATTTTATAATTTATTTATTTTTTAATGATTTTAATTCTATTGTACCATCACAGAACACTTAAAATAACATCTTTTTTTAGTTGTCACATAATAATCAAAATGAATCATTTTAATATTTTAAAAATATAAATCTAAGATTTTTTTATTTAAATGTAGGTTAGAGAAAGAATAATAATGTTAATTTTAATTAAACAATTCTTATTTTTTATTAACCTCTAATATTTTTTTTCTCAATCTATATAATTATTTTGTCTTTATTTTCTAATTTTTTCATCAAAAACTTTTATTATACATAAACTCATAATTTCTTTACTAATACAAAATACATTCTTATTTGATTAATATTTCTAAACAATTTATATATATATATATATATACATATTTCAATTATAATTTATAAAAAATCATGAGACTCTAAATTTCATTACATTAGAGTTGCAATTGTCGAAAGACCAACAAAGCTTTCTAGAGAGAAAAACAAGTAAAAATCTTAATCAAATTTCTACTTGATTACTACTTCAGGTTTACAGAAAAAAGCTCTAAAGATCAAAACTTCTCAGAAAAATCAAACTTTACTTGCCTTTGTAATAAAAACGAAGGGTCCAAATGAACACAGTTTTGACCATATCAAACGTTTACAGCAGATGATGATGAACAAGAAGCATTCACAAACCATGTATGAGTTCCACATGAATCATTTCTACGCTTAAACCTGCATACAATATTCATCAATGCTGCAACGAATCACATCTATCTTTGCTGTTTAAGGATATCATTTAGGTTCACTTGTTTTAAAACGAGGTTAGTATGTTATGTTAAACTTTTCTACACTTTGCAAGAACAAGATGAACTTAATCGCCTCAAAAGTCACTCATGTTTTCTTACTTCACTTTTAATCAACAGCAAAATAAAGAGAAGTGAGTTCCTCGGTTTTACTAATGAAAGTTAAAATCTCACTTCTCTTCGACCTACAATGAAACAAGTGAACATGGTTGTCTATTGAGAATGTTTCACTTTCTACGATATGCCATTTGATTGATTCAAACCAAACGATTTAAAAAAGAAAATTACACACAAATAAAGGAGATCGAGAATAAAAAGGAGATCGAGAATGAGAACTACATAATAAAAAGGGAGACCAAGGTCGCATTGACAATTCTAGAGGTAGAGGATGACTTGTATGTCATGACAAGAAGTAGATTAAGAGTTTGTTTAAGCCATTTAAAGGCAACATTTGAGTGAACCAAAGTAATATTTTTGTTTGGAAAGTTGAATAGTGCAAGAAAATGTTCCATATTTACGCATCTAACCATCTGCAGAGCACATAAATCCTAAAGGATATTTCCAATCAAGTACTTCAAACTTGGAAGTAATCTACCAGGCGAGTTAGGACAGTTATCTTTGAGTTGGCAGTTATTTACATGAGATTAAAACACAAATCAAATCAATTAACCTACTAATTGTGGTTGTTTACCTGAATTCTATCATATAATTTCACTTTACCTATCAACAAATATTCATTAACATTCAAACACATCAAATGGCTTCCAATATTCATATGTTGCATTGTTATTTTAATTTTTCATTCTCCTATTTGCATGTGAAAACGCTACAAAACCTCTCTTCATTCTTATCCAAAACATCTAAATCAATTACATACCAATCTTTTCAGGTAAATAATCATTTATAATTCATATCTTTTCAAGTGTCACTTATCTTGAACCATATCTCAGATAAGCCTATTGGCCTCCTCGATGAACTAACAAGCAAGCATATTATTATTATTATTATTTTTTTTGAGAAAGTTCTTGGTCTTTTAGGTTTTCTTTTGGCAGCTTGTTTCCCTTGTAAATGAGGATGAGATAGGTCGAGTTATGGGTTCCTTGTTTAACTATGTAATGAGAAGAATATAATAAAAGTTTGATCCAACCTTATCCATCATTCCAAGGCAAGAGGATGGGTCCAATGACATCTTCCTACCTTAGAGCCACAGGGGACATGCTGACAAAGAGGTGAAATGCAGCAATTCAGCCTCAATTAGCACTGCAACAGGTTTCTCCAACCTCCATCTCATCCCATAGCCAAAATCAAGTTCTCTTTTAGATTGCTACTCTTGGTTCATTCCTCTTATTGTGCCACTTCAAAAAAGATTCATGAAGATAGCCTACATGTTTTATGTGTTTGATCTCATTCCTATAGATTTAATATCTTCCCTCAACAAGATTTTGTGGTTTTAGGATCTCTCTTACTCTAAAGATTATCAAAATCAATGATTCCTTATGTTCACTTTTTTTCATGCTTTAGATGTATCAAATGAACCCCAATATTTTCAAAATTAGATAGACAACAACTTCACCTGGATGCCCATAATAGTATTGATGTTTATTGTTTTGACTATTACCATATATAGCGTTTTAAGAGCTTTAGAAAAAGGCTATCAAATTTTCCAAGAATTTTTAATAATGCTTGTTTTTTGGGTTCAAAGCCTCACTAGATGACCACATATTGCTTTTGAAATTTCTAGGATTGTTAGCACCATCATAGAGCTCCAACTTATTCAAAGCATCTCAAAATTCATCTTATTTCTTGGGGTATTAACCCTCTCTATTTTTGTCAAAGATCTAGACAAAGTTTCTTATTTTCTTATCCTTTATACATCATCTCCCTATCACCTCTTTAATCAAGTAAGTTACATTTCAAGAGATCTCACACCCCCTAAGAAACATCAAACGTCATTACTTCAGTGTAAATATTGTATTCCTAGCCTTGTTTTATAGAAATTTTTCACATATTCTACCATCAACTTGCATTTAATAGGTCCCTACTTTCCCATATTTCACTTCCATCTTCTCACATAAGTACCCAGCATAGTTCATATCCTATCAACTATATCCACACAACAATTTAAGCATCCTCATCTTTACCATAACCATTATAGTAGTACAATTTTGCCTCATTAGAATCTAAAAAGACTTATATATATTTCTTTTTAAAGATCAATCATAGCTTATGCATGATATATAAGAAAATAAATAAAAAAGTTGTAATCTTTATCTAGGATCTCGTCATCTTAGAGGATCAATTTTTGCATCCCAAAGTACGCCGTCAAATGATGCCATATGTAGTTCAAGGACTGTTGCCATGTTTTGACAACGTGACAAAAACTCACAGCACCTTCATCTCAATCGGATAGTTATATGCAAAGTTGCACATTAACATAGATATTCTGTAAATACTTGCAACTTCAAGTCCAACATCTTAAATTTTCTGAAACTGTAATGTTACGGCTCTGATTACATGAAAAGCTGACAAACAATTGGGCAGTTTACAGAACTGGACATGGTCAGCAAAAACAAATTTTGCACTAACCTCGCAGACAAATCTCATTCTTCATCATCCTCCTCAGAGCTACCAACCTCACTGCTATAGTCACTGCTATATTCATCCTGGTCTGGGTTTATATCAAGCTGAACATACTTGACCTGTATTGGTTCTGCTGCCTTCGTTTGTGGTGGTAGCATCCCGGGCATCAGTGGCACACGTCCAATCCGTGGTTCCTCGGTCTTGTTTCCAACCAAAATCCCCTCCAATGGCGGAAGTGGCACAGGGTCCCCAGGTTTCCAGCCAGGTGGCACAGGCGGAAGCTCTCTGGGAAGCTCCACCGGCATCCCCTTCTTCCAACCAGGCGGCACGGTGATGGGCAACATAGGAGGCGGAATATGCAAAGGAACCTCTTCTCTAGGCGGAGTTGGCTCAAAGAGGACCTCCGTGGTCTTCTCCGTCGCCCCCTCCTTGGCATCTGGGACCTTCTTCCGAATCCCAACATCAAGGTCAGCAAAATGATACAGCTGTGAGGCGCGCATCTGGTTATCCTGGGGAGCAGGTGGGAGAGCGCCACGAAGTGGGGCCAAACCGGCGCCGTGCTCTGGTGGGGCAAAGGTGGTGTAGCTGATGCGATGGGCATAAGCCAATATATCGTTCAGATCCAACGCGGAGTTTAGCGAGGTTTGGTAATCGGAATCACCGGCCTCTTCCTTGGATCGCTTGGGATCCCGGCGGTAGTCGGAGTAATCATCAAGGATGCGATCGATGACCTGCTCGGCTTCGTGGAGCTTTCGGGTGAAGCCGAGGAGGGTGGCGTCCTTATTGCGAACCTCGCTGGCGATCTTCGCATTGGATTCCTGGAGATCGAGAATCTCCTGAACCTCAGACACGGCCTCGAAAAGCTGGGTCTGAAGGGAGGAAAAGAGAGAGAGAACCTCCTTGGTTGTGGTCGGAGGTGAGGGGTGGCGGGGATCGAGGGATAGGGGTTGGTACTGCGCGCCGGGGAGAAAGGTTGGCGGGCCGCCGGTGCGGGCTGAAGACCACATGGCACGGTGGGGAGACACTTCGAAGAGCTTGGCAGCGAGCGCAGCCATTTGGAGGAGGAGAGACTGGGCACGTGGCAGGGGAGGGAGGAGAGAGAGGAGGGCCGATGAGGTGGTGACGGGAGCGACGGCTGCCGAGGAAGGAGTGGGCTTCGTGATGGGATTAGGGTTGGGGTTTTGGGAGGGAATCGAAGGAGAACCTGTGAGGCCGAGCCGGCCCGGTGATGGCATCACCGCTGGCGCGTGGTTCTGCAGCATCCCTGCTACGCTTAATCAACTCTAGGGTTCGGGTGGCTCAATGCGGAACAGAAGTGACGAAGCAAGCGATATGATGCATTAAAAATAAATAGATAAATAAATAGATATATTATTTAAATTTTAATAAATTTATAAGTAATCTCATCCCATTTAAATAATTCCCCATACTTATTTTTTTATTAAAAATAATATTCTTTTACTAAAATTAAGTCACTTTACTGATCACCCTCCAATGTTAATTCAATCACAATTGTCGTTTTTTTTATTTTTAAATGATTTATTATAATTAAATAAAAAAATCTTAATTTATATATATATATATATATATAAGTTTTCATGATGTTTTAAATGATTATGTAACATTAGGGATCGCATTCATCTTAGTATTGAAGGTTTATTTATCATTATTTTAGCGTCAAGTGCAGTATTAAATTAATTAATTAAAAAAAATTTAAAAAGGGAAAGCTGTTTGGCAAACACGAAAGCTCGAATCCAATCTGATATTTCCCATAAAACAAAACCATTTTTCGTCTTTCTGCGACAGAGAAGGCAGACGACGAGAGTGAGAGAGAGAGAGAGAGAGAAGAGGACGAGCCACCATACGAGTGCGAGTGCGAGTGCGAGCGCGGAGCCCCTGCATTGCTGCATAATCTTCTGATTGCTTGCCTCAACCTTGGATTCCTTACTCAATCGCCTTTCTCGGTCGAACCTCTTCCACCCGATCGTAGTCGCAGCTCTGTCGAAAAACGTGCTCTTGCCCTAGGGTCACCGCTCCATGTCTACTGATTCAAGTCGTCCCGCCCTTCGATTCCACTCGGCGTCAACGTGTTCCGACGTCGTGCGCGAGGAATCCGAGGCGGATGACTTATGTCGGCCTACCCCTGCGGCATCTCCGATGACGTTGTCGGAGCCGGCCTTTTTTCCTCCGAGTCGCCGAGAGGACGCGCAGAATATGGGTCCGTCTTGTGTCGGCAATGCCCATAACTCCGAGAGAGTAAGGAAGCCGGTTTGGGGAAGAGCGTCCAATGGGGCCACTGATGGGGAACCACTAGTCATGGGAGGCTCCTTGTCTTGGCCGCCTCTCTCGGAATCTGCCAAGGCCTCTGTTAAATCTTCCTTCGATGGATCCGCCTCCTCCTCGGTTTGGATTTGATACTCTTACATTTCAAAATAGAAATCATAAACATGCAGATGGATTGCAGTTCAATGATTTTTATAAGTTCTTAATTTGGTGCTAGGGTTCGGCAAAATCACCTCCTAAGCAAAGGATGTCCGCCAAGATCGTAGGCGAAGGCATCGGTGTTGGTGGAGTGGAGTGCAATAGTAGTTTATCTGGTACCAGTGGATCGACATCTTCTTCACTGTCGAGTACGGTAGCACTTTCTCAGGACAAAACAAATAAGCAGCTTGATAAGGGTAGTTTAGCTAACTGGGAGCATGGTCCCCGGGAGTCTCATGGTTCGGTAGATCAAGGGGATCGGCAAAGGAGGCATGGTGGAAATGGCCGCAGGGGAAGCTATGGTAACAGACGGGATCAAGGTGGTGGTAATCAGGAATGGAATTCTTCTCGGGGTTTAGGTGGTAAAGGTTCGTATTTGCAGCGGGGTCACCCGAGGCAAACAGTCATGCAACCTCCTATGCCTATTATGATGCCATACATTGGGCCTCCCCTGCCACTAAGACCCTTTCCCACTCCCATGGCCTTTCCTGGTGCGATCTAGATTTAATGAGGCATTGTAATCCTTCTCCCTATTTTCTTTGATGAATTTATCAATTTGATGGTTCTTATCTAAATTTCAGATTTTCCTCCTCAAATGTATTATTTTCCAACACATCCTTATCCTGAGTTCTTCAGAGGGATGCCTTTTGTTCCTCCCCAATCAACTCCTCTGGTAAACCAACCAATGTTTTTTGCATCGCCTGATCACTTGCGCATGTCATTATTGAAGCAAATAGAGTATTATTTCAGGTATAATTTGGATGAAAATATTTGCTTTTTATTACATCTTTATTTATATTTACTCATCTGCTATTCTTCCTGATTTTAGTCCAGAGAACCTTTGCAAAGATGTATTTTTGAGAAGAAATATGGATGAACATGGTTGGGTTCCAATTCATGTTATTGCTGGTTTCAATAGAGTAAGTTGTCCCAATTGAGTTTATAAATTTTTATACCTGGGCAATCCTATAATTTGTTGCTTTGCTAATCTTAAGAAGATTTTATGTTGATACAATTACCACAATGAGAATGGCATTCGATGTGGGGTCTTGAAATGTTAGCCTTCTCTATTCACTTTATTGGTTGTTTGGGACCATTTTCTAATTTTGTTGTGTTTGTTGGTCGCACTGTATGTGTTAGTGCGAAATAATTATAAGAATGTGATTTTAATTCTTGGAGCAAGTGTTTGAACTATTTAATTCCATGTGCTTCTATTTTTTGCCGAAAATGATAGCTCATTAAGATAGTCCGTAGCACTGCACTATTTTTATTTTTACATTAATATGATAATTGTTTCATAAAATTTTTTCTAGTCTACAACGGTTAATTTTCGGTGATGGTACATTTTGTCGTTCATTGTTAGCTTTACAAGTTTACCGTGCATAAATTCAAATAATTAATGGTCAATAAAAGTAAGTTCACATGATTTTGTTGATGAGTTATATTTCATATGGCATTTTCCTTGTCTTCAAGAGTGTAGGTTGAAGTTCAAATTGAGGCATGGCCCAACTATCCTAAAAAAAAGAAACTTGACAAGGTGGTTTTTTGAAAATCTGGAGCACCAACATAAATACATTTTATCCCTTTTCTATTCTACTTTTTAGATCAAGGGATGAATGGATTTGTTTCCTTTTTTCCAAACAGATATAAAAGCATAATTCCTTCGTCAAACTGAATAGTTCTACCCTCATATGTGTTTTTCCTCATTATATTTGGTGAAGCTTGTGTAATGTGAAAAGTGTCCTATAACTCACGATCACTATAATGTTTGGCTGTGTTTGTTTACACCGACCTGCAGATGGCCCTTTGAACCAAGCCCATCAAACTAAAAGTCCAAAGTTGGATCTTTCAATTGTCTTGTTTGACAAGCCAATTATTTTTGTGCAGTAATCTAAATAATGATGTATGCCAAAAATACACCAACTTAAAGTTATGATAAATAAATGTGTTATCCTCACTTTTCTTATTAGACTTCTATGGTTTTATTTGCCTTGTTATATTTGACTTCATTTTTGGAGCCCCTTTTCCAAATCATGGATATTAGCTTCAAATCAAAGCTGCTAAAGCTTGGGTCTAGAAGAGATTTAACCTTAAATGTTACGACATAAGCCATGAGGGTATGACTTTGTATTATAAAAATGAGGTATAATGTGTCAATGAAGCAAATTTGCAGGGAAAACAAAACTAATATTTCTATTTTATATAAAACAAATTCTAATAATTTGGCCTTTAAATAGTAAGTTATTACTTTTGAAAACAAAACTCATAGAACGACAACATTAATTATTGAAATGTCATGAAAAAATTGCCTATGATAACATGCTAAACTAATAATAATGTGAACCTTGTTGAACTTAATTAGCCTTAGTCATTAATGCCTTAAAGCTTATTTAAGTGAATCCATCATAAGTATTAATATCACTAATGAAATGACCAAGGAAAGACATTTTCTTGGGCAAAATTTACTTTTGGAGAACTTGACTTATAAGTTGTTCTCTCTGAAATATTGAACTTAGATGTTAAGCATTATTTAGTCACTCCTGTGGTTGATCAAAATGTCTTTGATTAACGTTAACAAAGCAATCAAAACAACTCTTGACAAGATGCATTCACTCCATAAATTTGGTCAACCTGCTTGAATATAATGAGTTTTAGAAGCTTACTTGGGACATAAATTGTCCATTGATTTTTAATTGGTGTTAACTATATCATAGATCAATTTTGAGTAACATAAAAACATCATACAATTAATCAAAAAAATAATCAATTCTTGGGAGGGGTGTTTAAATATTTATTCTTATTGCCCACATGATTCAATGCCATGTTTTCAATGTGCAATTTAAATCTCATACTATGTTCTTTTGAAATGAAACTATCTGTCCTAAATGTGTAACACAAGGTTGAGTAACGTTTTCAACAAAGTTTGATGTTCATATAGTGGCTTAACTAAGGGGGATAAATTAAGTTATATGTTCGTTACTTGGGCTTTCATTGGGATGTCATTTTCGAATGATGTCAAAATGGTAGAATGGTTGAATGGTGGTGATAGTTGATGCACTTGTGTGTTTATTTCTTTTATATGCTTCTTCATGTAGGTTTTCTTACATGCATATGAATGACTTGCAGACACATCTTGGTGCCCTTAATGTGTGAGATATTGAAAAAGCAGGATTATTTGAAGAATCTTTGTGTTAAATACATGTAAATTATCATGTAGGTTGCTAGAAAAGGTATAAGGAAGATCTTGCATGACCTTATGAAATAAGTGCGAACCCTTTTGACACTTTGAAGAATCAAATTAAGTCCCTAGAGAAGATGCTTGGCTTGGTGAATGAACTCTCAATGGTTAGAAAAGCTGCTCAACAAGAGTATGCATTCATGAAGAAAGTGAACAAATTTATACAGGTCCAAGTCGAATCCTTGACGTAGTTGTTGTGAAGTATTATCGATGACTTGTTGTGTCAATAAATTGAAGATGACTTATCTTGGTAGGCATTGGACATAGATTCAAGAAGGCGGTGATATAAGATGGAAGGATATAACGAAAATTTTCGCGAAGTTGGTGAAGACAATCTATTAGTTCGACTATGACCTCATGGCATACTAGACTTACATCAAAGATATGCTCACATAGTTTATTGAGGATATGTGCTAAGGATACTTGATTGTTTCCCATCACTTTGTGAGAAATTAAGTTATGTGGCATTTGTTTAAAAGGATTAAGAGTGCTTGAAATTGGCAATTGTAAGAGTGGATTGAAGGTTAAGAGAAATGAATTGGAGCTAACATGGTTTCTAGAGTTTGCTAGTCACCATCTTAGGAAAGTCAACACAAGCAATTGCAAATACAAAAAAGAGAAAGATAAAAAGTTTGAAGCAGATATAACAACCAAATAGTGCAAGCTAGCATGGAGAGTTTACACAAGTTCGCAATTAGAGTCATTGCAAAATACATAAAATACATTTTCATTCCTCTTTTAACCATTCCCTTGTCTATTTATTATTCTTATAAGCAACTTTAAGGTTGGGGCAATCGAATAATTCATTGGAGTCCAAACAAGTGTTTTTATTATGTTAATTTCTTGGGCCTACACTTTGGTTAGCTTGCTCCAAGATAGATACAGTAGAAAAGGCACCTTCTAGACAATGTGTGGTATTGTAGAATTGAAATTTTTCACATCACTAAAACACAATGGTCATTGCTATTAGATCACTTTTTTCTTTTTCAATTCATTAATGGGAAGGATCTATGTAGAAGTAAGAGTAACAGTGATATGTTTCATATCATTCTTTTGTTTCACTTAAGCTTTCAATTTTTTTTGGGTGAACTTCAATTTATTGGTTAATTTTCTCTTATGAAATCCTTCTCTCCCTTAGGTTTTTCCTTCTTGCTTGCCTTATTCTTTAGTTTCTCTTAGTGAGAGTTATTAAGTTTCTCCATCTCTAAGATGACTTTCTTGACTTGGTCCTTGCATTCTAGAGAGGGTATTATGAAATGAGGCAGCTTCTGTCTTAGGTAGACAATTGATTATGTGATCAATTTTAGGATGGTCAACTATTCCATTCCATGGTATCCAAAGAACACAAAGTGGGCGAAGAGTTGTACCAAGCTTTCAATGACAAGACAATCCATTGTTTATGCTTCCATTGTGGGGCTCATGGAGCCCCTCTTTGGTCTTCTTGAAAAGTCTCACTTGTTGCTTGATTGGCAAATGTTCATTGTTTAATGGCTCAACCACCGCTTGCCTATTCTTGGTAATTAGATTCTTCCTTTGCAAGGCTAGTATCCTAGAGTTAAGGTCTATTTCTTAATACTCCACAACCAAGTGAAAGTATACGAGTGGGGAGATGGTCAATGTATTGGCAATTGTTGTGAAACCCTCTCTTAGATCAACCTTAACCATCTTTATGGCTAACATTTTTCATCTTGGGGGTTCTAGTTAGCTTTGTTCCTTGAGGAAGCATCCTCTTATGGGCATTAAGATGCTTATGGTACCTTCATCATTAAGGTGGAAGGAGAGTTCAAGCTCCATTACCTTAGTATTTGTGATTTGTCACTTGTTGTAACTGCCTTTATGCCCCCTTACTTGGTGCATCACCTTCTCCAACCATTTTGTTTTCTTCCTCTTTTGAGTGGACATGCTTATGTTTGTATTATTTTTATTCTAAGCTCCAAGCATTATTATAACATCTCATAATTTTATTATATATAATATGTTAAATTTAATATAATCTTAATATAAACATGGATATTTTGGGGAATGGGGTTGATATTTTTAAATTTAAATGAGATGGTTTAAAATATTAATTTTTTATCATGTCTTGAAAAATTTATTATTATGAAAAATTATTTTAGAAATTTAAATTGAAAGTATTTTTAAGAAGAGTTTTTGGAGAGGAATTCATTGCTGTTTAGTTTGTAATTTTTGAAGGTCTAGTAATTTTATTTTAAATTTTTAAATAAAAAAACTAATTCATCACTTTGCTAATTTTGATGGACATGATAATTTTTCAAAATTAATGTACTGCTTTTAGTTGTTAGTAGATAAAACAATGGTGAGGAGGTAAGGTGTTAAGGAAGTTGGAGAAGGAAGAATAGCTAGCAAGAGAGATGAAAAGGAAAAGAGAAGCAAGTTGTCTATTGCAAGAGAAGTAGAAGAGAAGAGAATTGTAAATTGAGGCAAGTTTAGAAACAAGAAAGGCAAGGGAAAGGGCTACTAATCACAGAGTTGGGGATTGTTGTTGGAATCTAGAGAGCAAGGATGACATTTTGCAATCTATTGCTAGAAATTGAAAACTAGAGGAAAGAATGTATTTTAGTGTAAGTGAAGATTTGATTTAATAGTAAATCTTGATTATTATTTAATTGGAATGTTTTGATGGTTGATAATAGCTTGTCGATTATAAGAATTCAATTTTGTATGGGTTGGAATTTATTTGAACTTTAAATTAATAAACATTTTGGTATTTTGTGTCTCCATTCCATCATTAACATGCGATGCAGTAGGTTAATATTTCATACGTGGAGTTAGACGTACTGTATGCTGACCTTGACAAATAACATGTGGGTTAGGGATTAGGGATGTACAATACGTGAGCTCTAACAAACAGTACATCTAAGTGGGTGAAATTCTAAAATTTAAAGATTTTAGCAAATTTATGAGAATGCAAAAATGTGTTATGAATTTGGAAAATAAGTATATGATCATAGAAATTTGTATAATAGTATTGTGTAGAAAGCCAAAGAAAGAGGTACATTGGAAAAGAAATATTTATATTGAAATCAGGTAGATAAATATGATAATTTTCATTTAAGTGTATTGTTTTAATAACACCATTGGCATGTGTTATATTTTATAACACATGATATACGACGTGACATTAGTTTAACTTAGTTTTATATATATACATAGTTTAGGTTGTTTACATACTATTATGTTTTTTCTCATTGTTATTCTAATGTGCATGCATTATTTGGTATGTTCTACTTGTATATATGGAATAATGAGAATAATAATGACTTTGGTTGAATAATTATAAAAGAAATAAAATCAATTTGGTATAATATTATGATATTATGATATGGAACATCGAATGAGATATATACAAAATAGTATATTATATTAAACATGAGTTTTTTTGAGATATTATCTCATAAATCATGATAGATATTTGAGATTCTTAGTAGATCATTGTTAGTGTTTTGTGAAGGATAACGAGTATAGTTTTATACAATTATTTGATATGTAATGACATTATATATGATATGGCTTTTTTGATTTTGATCTCTAATACCTTTTGTTGGGTAGTAGATATTGGTCTTAAACTATACTTTTATGTGATTGTAAATTCTTCTCTAATGCTTTGTGTATGGAGGATAATGTGATTATTGTAGCTATACTTTTTTGCGATTTGGATGCCTGTTATATTGATCCTATAGGTGGAGGTTTATAGTTATGATATGTGATATTTTTGAAGCATGGATAATGATCATAGGGTTAAAGGAAAGTATTTTTATGAAGATATTGTTTTAATGAGAAATGAGAAAATAGAATAATAAAAGAAATATTGAGTTATTTTCTTGGTATGGTTTTATGCAAATGTATTATTAAGTTCTTTTGTTATAGTGCTTATCAGATGTTGATTTATTTTGCAATCATGTTTCTCTTGTTTATTATGTTGTGCTTTGCTTGTAGATTTTTGTATTGAGTTTTTTAGAATCTCATTAGTGTTTGCATCATTAAGTTTTTTTTTTTTTTTGCATCACACAATCATTTGAGATGGATGATAGTCATATTTATATTAGTCATATATATATATATATTATGTATATTAGTGATATATTATTATATTTGTAGTGTTTGTATGGGTATATGTGATGGGAATTTTTATTATATCATATTATGTTATTTCTAATTTTGGATACTTCTTATGAATATTGATGAATAATCTATTGATATTTTGGTTTCGAGAATTGTTATTTTTTCTAGGATTATTAATTTATGTAGTTAGTGATTGCTAAAGTTGTCTCATTGTTATTTTCTATCTAAGAAGTATCTTCCATTGATGAAATTTGTTATTATTATTATTATTTATTTTGGAGTAATTATTTTTTTAATTCTAGATTGGGTTTGGGTTAGATATGGCAGTTTGGTATTGAAAAAAGTTATGTTTAAGGGGTTTATACGAGCGAGGACATTAGCACAGCATGTATATTTGCTTATTATTTATTATAAAGTATTTTTCTTTATTGATATAATTCGATAATTATATGTGAAATTTTTTATAAAAGAAGAAAGAACAAAATCTATAAGAACATGAACAAGGCATGAAACTTCAAGGAAAAGAAAAGAATGTGTAAATATTGTAGTAAATCTTTGTCTCAAAAGATTTTGAATAAATGAAGAGGAGAATGTTAAAAAAGCAAGAATTAGCAAGGTCAAAATTGAACCACTAAGTTCTAAACCTAGTCAAGGTCTAGCTAGTGTTTAATATATGAGACATAGTGTTGGGGAATTGGATGATTTGGTAAAGGAAGTCAATTAAGATATTTTGTATATGAAAAAGTATATCATACAACTTTGGTATATCTTTGAGTTAGGACTGGAATAGAAAGGATAGCTGCACTACAACATTGTAGTAGAAATGTTGTCAAAATTTATTTGTGTTCAATAGAGGACAATTAGAAGATGCTAGAATTATAGATATGAAAATAGGTATGTTTTATTTTCAATATTGTTTATTATGATATTATGTGATTATGGCAATTAGAAGGTGCTAGAATTATAGATGTGAAAATGGTTATGTTTTATTTTCAATATTTTTTTATTATGATATTATGTGATAATGTTCTCTTAATGTTTTATGTATGACATGATATTTGTGCTATGGTATAAATAGTGAAATACTTAATGGATGTCGTATTATTAGTTATTCTCTAGCATTAGTTTGGTAGAAGGAATTTTCTATAAAATAATTCTCTTTTTTCTAATAAAAGATATCTTATGTTAAATATGGAAGGATTATGTGATTAGCAAATAACGATTATTGGTAAAGAGGAAGAAGTTAAAGTTTGATATAATAAATGGAAGAGTTGATATTATTGTGTTACAAGTATAAAGAGTTGAGAAATTTTAAATTACTTTGTAGCAAATATAGATCAATAATTTGTTTAATGTTAGGTATGTTAATGAAAATCCTATAATTGAATGAGCTTTGAAGAAGTTATAAATATGTTTTTTATAAAATGGGCATGAGTGATTAGAGTTTAATATGACAAATTTTGGGATATCAAGGGCCATAGGAAAATGAAAAGTGAGATATTATTATAATTTTATAATTAACTAATTTGATACGAGATCATTAATAGAAAAGAATAAATAGTTTAAATGATATTTTTATTATATACAAGTGATTGACTCAATTGTGATTGGGAATATGTACAATATATTGAGGGAATGTGGTTAACATAATTGATTATGTATAGAAAAATATTGGTAGAAATATAGAAATTTCTAATATAATTGATTATATAGATTTTGAAATTCCTATCTTGATTATAATTTGAGCATTTTTTTTCTTTATCATCTTTAAAGGGCAAGTTAAAAATGATATTGGATAAATTGTCTATTGTACTGTTTATGATGGATGAGGGAAGGATTAGTTGCTCCATTGATGTGAAATTATATGATAATATCAGTTGGTTTTACATGAAATTATTTTAAAGAGCAAGTTTTAAGAAATACTTAATAAAAGAATTGATGATCGGGATTAGCAAGAATCAACTATAGTCATTGGAAGAATATTTTGTTGTTCTTTTGTACAAAATAAGTGTTTTAATAATTGCAGAGAAAGATAAAGGATGACAAAGATATTAATGTTTAAGATGAAATAAAATAAGATTATAAATGGAGGAAAATGATGTGGTGGAATGTTAGATTATAAGATTGTTAATTTGTTGGATGTTAGAATATGAATCATTGCATATGATTTTAGATATTAAAATGTTCTAAAAAATTGGCAGAGCAAATGAATAGAGTATATTATTTATGATTTGAATTTTATCTGTTTTTAGGAAAGAACAAATATAGTAATGATTGCATCGAGTAGTTAAATAAAATATAGGAAAATTTATTTCTTGAAAAGTAATGAACAATGGATGAAAGAGGCATTAGGAAAAAAAGGTAAATAATATGTGTGTGATAAATTAATATGGAAAATAAATGATTGATGTGATAATTTATTTATATGTTTGGAATAGTGATACCTTTTGACTTCAATTTTTTAAAAGTGCAGGCAAAAATTTATCCAATTTATGATCTAGAATTGGCTTTTATTATAATTATTTTGCAAGTTTAGAAACATTATTTATATGAGATAGGATGTGAAGTGTTAATTGATTGTCAAATTTTAAAATATCTTTTTAACCGAAAGAGTTAAATTTGAGATATAAAAGATTGTTATAATTATTAAAGATTATGATTTGGAAAAATTTTTTTTTTAGGAAAAACCAATGTGGCTGTGATTGTGTTAGCAAATAAACCAATATTGGTTTGATGATTTCTTAGATAATTGAAAAGTAGAAAATCTTTGTGATTTTTAGGTTCCAATTAAAAAAAATGGAAAAAATGTAGAATTGTTGCATCAATTATTTATGACTATTGGATTAAAAAAACTATCAATGAAGATTACTTGTAAGATGAGGCTTATTAAGAATTATTTTAAAAGATTATAGATGATTGGATATATGAATTTTATTTAGATAATAAATATGTAATACAATTTCAAAGTTATTTGTTTATATCAGAATATAAATAGTTGAAATATTTGTCATTAGAACAAGCGTATAATTTTAAATAAGTTATTTATTTTTGAGAAAATAGAAGGCATTAGGATTGAAAAAGAGATGTTGATGATTTTTTCTAATATATATTTTTATGTTTGATTAAGTTGAAAAATATTTAAACTGTTAGCAAATAAAAAGAGAGTAATTAAAATCTTTGAGGACTTGTGATGATTGTTTATTTTGAAGGAGATTGGGAAATCTATATATTCTTAATGGGATTTGGCCAGTAATGTAATTATTCCTTATGAAACTTTGATTAAAAGAAATACCAATTTTTTATATTATTTTAAGAGTAGATAAATTAGTTAATTTGGTTTGAGTTATGAAAAATTAATAAATAAAATAAAATTGATTAAAAATGGATTGTAATTGCAAAGAAAGGCAAAATGAATACTTGAATATAAAGTATGAAAAGGTTAGATTCTATGAAAGAGAGCATGCTTTAAAAAAGTTAGTTCTTTGAAATATTATTATTGGAATTGATATAAGGCAAGTTGTGTTCTAAAAACATTAATGTCTTTCAAATTATAGAAAGTGTAGGCTAAATAGCTTATAGAATAGTTCTGCCAGTGTAGAGCATAAATTCAGAATATATTATTGAGGAAATATATTTTGGATTCATCATATATTATTAAGTATGATATAGAAAAAAATAAAATTTAAATTTTGGATGGGAGAAATAAAATATTGAGAAAAAGATGATTTTTGTGATTAAATTGTTTTGATGAAATCAAACTCCAAGTAATATATTAAAGTGAAACTAGATATGAAAGTCAAATAACTAGAGTTATCTCAAATTTTAAGATGAAGTTTTATGAGGGAGATTGTAATTTCTTAGAATTTTGTTGGTTGTATTAAAGATTAAGTCAATCATATGTGTTACATTTCAGTTCACTATAAAAGCTAGTTAGATAATATTTGATATGAAGTGGTTGACATGCGCTATTATGATGTTATATTTGGACAAACTTGGTGGCATTTATTGATTAATTGGTATCTCAATTGTTAATTGCAATCATTCCAAATGATCAACACATCATTTTGATCACGCAAAATTTACATTTCATAAATGACACTATTCAAAGGAAAATTGATAAACATTTTTCATATGAGTCTTCTTGATGTTTAAAACTTGGTTCAATTGAGTCTACTCTCCAAACAAACCTCTAAACTCATGCCTTCTAAACCTATTGAGCTTGAACTAAATGAGTCATCAAAACAAGAACATCGTGAACTTGTGTTGTTTTCACATATACTTAAGTTTATATATATTATTAAGCTTTAAGGTTCTTTTACTTATATATTGATTTTTTTAATAATTTTGACTTTATTTTACATAAAATGATTAATTTAATTTTCAAAATGAATAATGTCTTAAGGCGGCACATTGAGTCCACCAATTTTATTTGTATTTCAGTGAAATAAAAAAATATATTTAATTGAATGTGCATAGTTGTCTTGTTTGACCTTTTGTGTAATTAAACCATTTGATGTCCTGATTATTAAGGAGTTACAAAAGTTGATGAAGATAACTTGGAATATAATTCCGTGACAGAGTTTGTCATGGTGGGGTGAATGGATATAGGGCATTCTATATAAGGAGGTTGATATTGTGCTTATGTTTTTCTTAGTTATTTAGCAAATTTTGTTTTTATTTGTTTGTCATAGTTCGTGGCATGTATAATGTTTTTATTTTATTTTTATATATTTTCTTATGTTTTATTATTTGTCTAGGTAAGGGTTTTTTATAATTTTTTTTTGTTTAAGGATTTCTATTGTTAGTTATATAATTGCTTTTATGGAATAAAAATAAAAATATTTTGTTTTTTTTTTTTTGAGATTCTAAGATCGTAAGAGATTTTTATCGTGCATGAGTACAGAAGACATGAGATAGGCATAAGTCAGCCTTTGCTCATTGGCAAAGGAATGTGTATGCTAGTCCTTTTTTTTCCCTTTTTTTATATTCTTCTTCATTATTTTGCACTATTTGTGATATCTTGAGATCTAACTGTAGGAGTTCCACTCCAATGTTCTCCTTCATCACTAGTATAGCTTCCATCTCACTCAAAATGTTCTTACTGCCTTTGTGTTTCCTTTTTAATAGTACTGTTGTTTTGGTTATTTATCTTTTCTCAAGTTAAAACAACTTCTTTCTCTTGACTCTGCTAGCATTGAGTGTGAATCTTATGAGTTGGTAAAGCCCAATTGTGTTTATTGCTTTTTATGAATTGACAATAAAAGTTTTGCTCCATTCAACTTTTTTTATTTTGGTGTTTTGGGTCCTTTTCTAATGGAGTCCCTCAATGGTATGCACTATTTTAGCATGCTTGTGTATGTCTATGTTTGAGCCTCTTAGGTTTATCTTTTGAAAGATTTCTTAGTTCCTAGGATGATAGAATCTTTTTGTAATAACATGAATACACAATTTTCTATTATTGTTCTTGCTTTTATAATATTCTTACACTTATTCAAAAATCTATTTGATTTCCTTGATTCATTTGGCATTATATATTAGATACCATGTCTATATACCTATCAACAAAATGGCATAGCTATACACAAGCATCAATACATGATGATATTTGCACGCTCCTGATTTAGCTGCATGTGCCCAACGACCATTAGGGGGATGTTTTTCTCACATCTTGTTATGTTATCAATTAGGTGCTTTCTTTTTGTTTTAAAAAGTGTTATTTTATTTAGCTTCCCATACCTCTAAAGAGCTTGTCATTTTTATTAAACCTAGAGTTTGTTGTTGCATAGTCTTTGTCCATTTACACACTCTAGGATGTTTTAGGGGCAGTTATGCTTGCCTTTCTTGGATGGTCCTATACTATTAAAAGATAAACTATTTTGCTTATTGGTCATCATTTATATTTTTCTAAAGATGTTCTTGTCTTCGAATTACACCCATATTTTTCTAAGGTAGCACTCTCCTCTATGCCTTCTCCTTGTTGATCGAATCCTCATACTCTTGATCCAATTATTGGTGTTGTCATTCTTTCGTTTGTCAAACTTTAAATGACTTTTTATTGAATGGTATTAAGCCACTTTCTCATATACTTCATTTAATTCCCTTAACAACACCATTATCACCATCTTAGAACCTTGGCTGGCCTTTAATTTTCAGCAAAAGAAAAGGGTCTTGTACTACCATTCCCATAAATGTTCATGTCTCTCTTTATAATCTTAACCCCTCTTTTTAGGCTTTCGCCACATTTTTTTCATCTTTTTGTGTTTTTGAGACTTACCAAGAAGCATTGATTAATTCTAAGTGATAGCATGAAGTGGTTGAAGAAATGTTCATTTTTAATTCATGTGAAACATAGTATTTGGTTCATACATACTCTGATGTTTATGTAGTTTCTTTTAGATTGGTTTTTATTCCTAATTACAAACTAGATGGCTCTGTTGACAAATGCAAGGTTTGCGCGGTTGTTAAAGGTTTTTACTCAGATATACAATATTGATTTTCGTAAGATTTCGAAAAGCATTTTAAACATAAAGCTGAAACATAGGCAAATATTGATTGATTACAAGCGAACAATGTACTGATTGATATCAGGAGATTGCATTCATGGAATAATCATTGGGTTTTTGTGTTAAGGGGGTGAAAGTGAATCATTTTTTAGAATTGAATAAAGCCATTTATTATTTTAAATAGAGTTATTGAGTCTAGTTTAAAAAGTTCTGTCAGATTGTTATTGCCTTTAAATTTTAGAGTTGTCCAGCTGATTATTTAGTATTTGTTATGAAGTCATTTATATTATTATTATCTTTGTTATCTATTTGCATGATATTTTTCTAACTAGTACTGATATCACTAGTTTTACAAATATATGAATATTTGACAAAAGGTTTTGTCACTGGAGATATGGGATGTCCTCAATATTTCTTTGGAATTGGGATAGCTCATAGCAAGCAAGGTGTTGTTTTCTTCTCATAAAAGTATGCACTTGATTTATTAAATTGACTGGTCTATTTGGTGTCAAACTGATCGACACTTCAATCAATCTATATATACATTCCCGGAAAAGTAGTGATGAACTCTTGGAAGAGAAATCTTTAGATGATTAATAGGCAAATTAATCTACTTAATAGTTCTTTGACTAGATATCTACTTTATCGTAAGCTTTATATGTCAGTCTATAGAAAAGTCCAAGTTCTTTGGGATGCACTTTTAAGGATATTAAAGTATATCAAAGGGGAATTTCGAAAAAAATTATGAATTGAAAAGCTTGGTCATCTACAGATTGAGGCATTTTTTGATGTTGATTATGCTAGCTCAAAAAAGGCAAACAATTAACTTCAAGTTACTACACCTTGGGAGGAAATTTGTTCTCTTGGAGATGTAAGAAACAAATTTTGATATATCAATCCAATGCTAAAGCTGAATATCATGGTTCATGCAAATTATAAATTATTTTTGGTTATGCATTTGCTTAAGAAATTAGTTTTCAATATCAAAAACCATTGCCCGTATATTTTGATAATTAAGTTGTTATTCGTGCATTTTTTTCATTGGTGAACAAAGTACATTGAAGGTTGATTGTCCCTTCATTAAGGAGGTTATGATTCCAAAAATTTTCACCCTTTCTAATTCTTATTACAAGGTGGACAATATGTATACTAAAGCCTTAGTCTTCGTGCATTTTAAAAAGAATTGTGATAAATTGAGCATATTGATATCTATGTTTCAACTTGAAGAGGAGTATTAGAATTTATTAAATTTTAGTTTCGATTATATTAATATTAATCTATAAGTAATAAGTTTAATTTTCTTTGTTTTATTAAGTTTACTATTGTTGGTTTTTTTCTTTATGGATTTGTGGTTTGGACTTTATATAAAGGGTATTAAATTTCTCTTTTTTAATCAACAAGTTCAAACATTTTTTTTCTCTTGGAAACACATGTTGGAAGATGATCCAATAATGATATGGGAAAGTTGGAATCTGAATGTTACGTGGGTTAAAGGAAACCCATAAAAGATCTGACTAGGGTTTTTCCAGTAGAATCATTCTGCATATTTAGTGTTCACTATAATTTTCAACTGCAAAAAATCGATTCACCCCTCATTTTTTTTTTCCTCTTTATCTCTCAATGGTGGATATCTTCTCCTTATTTATGCTTGGAAATCTTCTCAGCCGGTAGGACTTTTTGTTATGTAGAGAGTGAAAGGTGGATAAGGTGATTGATTTGGGATTTGAGGACCAAATAATTCTGTTCTTCTTCATTGACTTGATTCCTTTATGGCTGACTGTTCTTCGTGGAGTATGCAACCTCGTAAACTATGCAAGATTGCTTTTTGAGGGAGAAAGAGAGAGGAAGGCTTTATGAGGGAGAGAAATGAGGGCTCGATGAGTTGGAGAGGGAGACAAAGAGGAGATAAGTTTGTGATTATGTGCATTGAGATTTTATCGTTACAGGCTGCACTTATTTAACAAAGAGGAGATAAGTTTGTGATCATGTGCATTGAGATTTTATCGTTACAGGCTGCACTTATTTATGGATTTTCTCTGCCAGAATTCATCAAATTCAAATTTTCGTATGCTTTTTCTTTCTCATGGATAAATTTAAATGGATCCCCTAGAAGCTTCTCTCTACCAAGCAAGCTATTGGCGGTTGATCCTCTTTTGGCTTGTCAGCTTACCCATGGATAATTTGCCATTTGATGGCAGTCCAATCACGAAATTTGGAGGGTCGAACTTCACCATAAGAGCTTTGATCAAATATCCTTAGGATTTTGTGACTGTTTGATTTGCGGTTAATCATCTCTATTGATTTTGCTTTTAATCAAGTTAGACCTTCATACCTTTTTTTCATTGCCCAGATCGCATGCCTATTTTTCTTTGAACGAGTTTTCCATCCATGATTTTTAATATGCAAACTATGATTTTTAAATTTTAATCATTTGAACATGTCTGGAAGAGTTCTATAATATCTGTTAATCCTCACTTGATTTGTTGCATAAATAATGGTCTTAGTTTTCTCATGCATCTATGTTCAAGTGGTTGTCATTTTTGTTGATTTGTTGATTCATGGATCTTTTGCTATGATCTAATCGTTGTATCCATAAGTCAATGTAGAAGTCTATAAAACTCGTTTGAGGTTCTCTATTCAGGGATGCTGAAGACCCAAGTAATGAATGTATATGTGCTGTGCACTTTTGGAAAATGGGAGCTCAACATTGCATGGCAAATAATTGTCATTTATTGAATACATTGGTATCATAACAACAATAGAGTTTTGATTAAGAAAATAGCAACCAAGCTCTGATTAACTTCTTAATCAAACAATTGTCATACACAATTTTACAAGGATGTCTTGCTATAGAAAGCTAATTGAAAGAATCGGATTAACATTTTGCTGAAGCAAATTTATTCTTCTTGTGTCAGTTATGGAGGGTAACCTATGCAAGAGCTCTTCCTGGCATTCTATGCATTAATTTGACAATTGTATGTAGAGTTTTGCATTGTTTTTAATCTGTTTGGATGGTATTAAACCCCTTTATTAGTTTACATTAGTTGTAGTAGGTATTCAAACTAATGTTTCTTTAATTTCAAAACTTTTAACATGTATTTTAATGGTAGCAAATTACTCCCAACTGTTACCTAATGGCAATTAAGGTTGTTCAATATTTGGATTACTTTTTTCTTAAGAAAATTAATCCAAGTCAGTAGCAAAATTGATACATGCTCCAATAATTGATTTATGCACTATTTCGTTTGAATGCCCAAAGTTCAATCATTTGTTGTTGAGTACTTAAAGAAAAGTATTAAAATATTTTTAATAATATTCAATAAATTTATGTTGCAATGAAAATCTCTTCTCAAGAAGGAATGACAAAAACAATATTTGATTTGTTTTCAAAGAATTTAGTCCAACGTAATTTATTTTTTGGTTTATCCAATTACATTGTACAATTATAATCCAAGGGAATACCTTTTAATTGTACTTGAATACATTTAAAAGCACTTTTTCTCAAAAGTCTATTTGATGTAATTGGAATTTTAATAGCATATATGTAACTCAGAAAGTCTTTTAAAGGTTAATTTTTAAGATTATATGGATCAGTATTATTTCTTAAAAACTATAATCTAATAAGAGCTACTTTTTTTATATTGTACTATTACTCTAATATTATCAATTATGGAGTACTGGCAGTATTAGCAGTATGAAATTTCAAATATCAAAGGAAATTGTCATTAATGGTATCACTAAAAATTATAGGCTTCCTAATTGAAAGAAGAACAAAGATTGTGCACCAAACTTGTGTTTATTAACTTTTTCTTTCTAACTGTGGCCTTCAGCCAATGATATATGAAATTTGAGAGTTAGGTCAAATTGAATGGAAATTTGTTGCTGTGAACAAAAGGAAGATGAGATTGAAAAGGTTTGAGTTGACATTGCCATTTTCTAGAATCTATTCCATGATATCTTTAGTAAGCAATTATGCAATTAAATAAAGGTAACTATTGTTTTTTATTTATGAAAAGTCAATATTTCCTATGGAGAGTTTTTTACATAAATATATCATCAACAGTATCAATCATCATTGCTGAGGCAAATTGTAATATCAATGAGTGCATGAAAGTTGTTTATGAGGGGGGAGAGAGAGAGAGAGAGAGTCAATGAACTGTTGACTAGGTAGAGATTTTGTGGAGATGTGGAGCATAATTTTATCCTTTATTAGCCATATTGTTCAGAGTAATAGGCAAAGGGATAAATTTTCTATCTTTCTATCCTAATCTTTCTCTTTATGTCCTGTATCTCTTTAAACCTAAATCTCATGTTTGAAAGCTATCTGTGGTTGGATGGCTTGAGCTAAAGCAAATCATTTGAGATATGTAGATTCACAAGCGTTTTGTTCTATGATATTGAATGCTTTTTTGACTTTTTGTTGGTGGAAATTAAAAACTAATGGCTATTAGTTAAATGATTGATTGGACTTGTAGAAGTGTGCAAACTTTCTTCGATTTTAATGTAGATGAGGTGGTGAAGCCACTATAGAAATAGATGGAAATTCTATTAGATCCTAGTTTGATTTGCTAAAAAGGGGCATGATATTATATGTTAAAAACATAGAATTCTATTAGATCAATTCATTATGAAAAATCCTTATAATGTGTTGTTTTGCTTTTCAGCATGGTGTAATGAAACACTTTACAAATATTTGCATTTTCATGTGTTCATATATTTTGGATTATTTTTTTTATTTGTGTACTTCAGAGATGAATGTGCCCATCTATATCATGCCATATTAGGATTTTTATTTTTGTAAGCTCCTGTTGTGCTGATCACACTCGTTTTGTTTTTTATGCTATTCAATCTAGTAACCATATTTCTATTATTAGTAATAAGTGATGAATATGATAATTGTTGGTAATAAGTGATGAATATGCCCATCTATATTATGCCAAATTCTTCAATTGCTAATTTTCTATCTAAATGCATATATCATTTATTTTGCGTTTAATTATTTTATAAAAGTACCAAGGTTGCTTAAAAAAATATGGTTTTTAAAGATAAACTGAAGCGGCATTCATTTTGATGAATAGAAATGAATGTATATATACCTGCCCATGATAAACATTTTGTTTACATGCTTGCATGCATGCATGTGATTGATGGTATATACATGATCTTATACATATGCATTCCTTGAAAGCAAGGTTTTCCGGACTTGTTTAGATGTTTAGCTAGATTGCCCGTTCTCACTCTACTGATGGTGTCATACCATTTATAATATAAATAAATATCAAATTTCAACAATTGTCAGGAAATTATTCCAACATAGAAAATTATAGAAGTTAAAGAATTTATGCCTTAAAGCCAAATGACATTGTATAAAACTGCATACAAATCCGACAAGAATTTAAAGACCTTTGCAATTGTTTTAGTCAAATATTGATTAGGACACAAACTAATGGAGACATGCTAGACATGTCTAGTTTTGTCATTACAATGAATGATATGTTATCATGCATTATCTTTTAAACCAAAATCAGTTAATAAACAATTCACCTTTTTACCATGTATTTTTTGCTCAATCTGGTTCTTAAGGCTTTTTGGGTTTGTGATTGATCTGAGAGGTTTAACTGTTCCAAGTCCAGGCTGTATTGATTTGTTATTTTGGTTCCCTGTTAAAACTTTTGGAAATTGTCCTTGTGAATCATGTTGTTTTTTCATACCAGTACAGTTCATGCTTAATCTTACTGAGAATTGATTCCATTTTGAAGTTTCCTTATTTGTTCTGAGGATGCACCTGTAACTTCAGCACTTAATATTGTTTGTTCGATCATATTATATCTCTTTTTTTTTTTTCTCTTGCAACTAGAAAGCCACCTTTATGGCAGAAATGTGAGCTTCATAAAGTCTTAGCCACTTATTTTACCATTCATCTGGTATCCATTATGCTTTTATTGCTTTTTTAAGTTTTTTAAGAGAAAATAAGCCGTGTGTGTGTATTCTGATGTGCCTTTGCATTGCCCTTTAATATCAAAGCTGTCCAAATTTGTTGGAAGTTATTAACTTTTCAATGCAAATGCTTTTAAAACTGTTTTACTTGACAGTTCTTGAACGATGTGATTTTGTTCAGTAGTCTTGAAATCACATGCTTCTATTATGCAGGTTAAGCAGTTGACAGATAACATACAGTTTATATTGGAAGCTATCCGAACCTCTGATGTTGTGGAAGTGGAGGTATACAAGAATATTGTAGCTTGATTCATTTTTTTTTCTTTCATTTAATTGTAACACTGTTACTTAAGTTTGCTTTAGCGTTTTATTATAGCTTGAAGGTTAGCTTGTTTTTTTGTAAAGTTCATTAGGTTGAGGAGGTAGATTTTGTATCGATTAAGAATATGCATACAAAGAATAAGCTTTTGATCATTCGAACATACTCATGTAAGCTGATTAATGCTAGAGTGATGATTGACTTAATGCTTTAAATAAGGAAGGACAAGAAAAGATGTGACAAAAACAACCATTAGAGAAAAATTTGTTGAGCTTTGATTTTACTGAAGAGCTGTTATCGGGTTGACTGCAATCTTGTTTAAGGATTCATGCAATCAACTCTACTTTGTGGGAGAAGGATTTTTTGTTGTTTTTGTAGGTTGAGGAGGTTTTATTTGCATGTGGATGGATGGATTATTCTTTTACGGTTTTAGTGGAGGTTATGAACATTTTAAAAAAATGAAATAAAAAAATATCTTATAACTAGCATATTGAAAAACCTCATGCAAGGCATGCTATGATGATGGTCAAATATTGAAAGATCTATTGTTATATGGCTCTGTCCCATGGACATTTGAAAGTTCATTATAGTTGAAGGTGTTTCTGTTATGCTGTACAATATTAAAGGTTATTTAATATTAAACTTTTAAGTTTCCTGGTGCATGGAAGAAGAATGTTTTGATTCTGATATGATAAAGAAAAGATTGAGCTTTGGTACTGTAAAATTTATCATGAGACTTGGAGTTTGTGGTTTTGAGTCCTGAAAACAAAAATGATGTATTGTAAAGTTGCATTTATGGATAATTAAGATTTAATTGTTCTCCTCGCCCACACATACAGAATCCTTGTAAGTGCCAAGTTACACTTATTAAATGAGAGCAATGCACACAATTTTATAGTTTTAGTGAAGTTGATCGATGATGTTACAATTGACAAAAACATCTTAACTTGAATGCACATTTTGTGAAGAAAACTGGTAATATAGTTACCAATTTAGAAATTTATCACTGTTCAAGAAGGTTATTTTCAGAAGGAAATCTTGAAGAAGCAAAAAAAAAAAAAAAAGAAACACAATAATTACTGCTTCCTCAAATTGCTCAAAAAAACACTCCCCCTCTAGAATAAAGAAGAGGAAGAGGATTCGACTTGGACTTGGCGTCATTCGCTGAGCACTACTATAAGAAGCTTATAAGGCTATTCATGTTATCTTTCACTTGTTGTGTTATGCCTCAAAACTTTTTTGAGTCTTTTTTTGATTTAACATATTACTATTCTAAACCACTTCTAGTCTTCTTGCAATGTTTTGAAAAAGCACTTAAAGAGGTAGATCTAGAAGACTCCTGAGTTATTCAAGCAATCGTTATTAAGTTTATTCAGCCATAAGATTTCCAAAATCACTTGGTTAGATGTTTGCCTAGTTCGCTACAAGAAATCTTTAACAAGGCTATTCATTTCATCAATGAGTTTTTTTTTACTTCTATGTAGTAGATCTAAAAGGAATGTGTCGTTGCCTCAAGGCCTCTTGATCGAGGGAAAAGATGGTCACGAGACGTCGAAGTACTTGGAGGCTCCTTAGGATCGTCACCCTCGAGGATACCAAGCTCAACATTTTAATACTCTCTTAAGTGAGATCTTGGAGAAATCTTGGCAGCTATTAAAAAATATGGATTGTATCAAAAGTCTAGGCCACTCATGGAATAATTGAGGTAATTTTGCAAATATCACAAAAACCATGATGACACAAGGTCCTCAATGTCTTAATCGAGTGATTATTGAAGGAAGACTACCTTCAAGAATACCAAGTCAATGTTTCTTAACTTAATTCTGTCGCTAATAAATTTGCTGGGCCAAGTGTCGTTAATAGACTTCAAACCTAGAAGGATGACTAGACTCTTCAACTAGTGCTAAAAGACAAGAACAAGGCCCTTGTTAGAATCGTCTATGTCATCACATGATAGAGGCAATTCCACTCTTAAGAGCTCCACCACCTTAAGATCACTTGGGCAAACCATGGTCACCAATATGGTAATGCAGCAAGCGCCACCAATTCCAATGTCCTTTAGGCCTAAAGACATGTTGCCTCCTTGAACGCCTATATCAATGTTATAGTAGTTTCAAGGATAATTGCCAATATTTAAGTTCATCACATTCTCATTGACATTGTGTGTTTGGTTTATATCTTTTTTCTTGATGTTTTCAATAAAATTTATATTAGTCAAAACCTTATCCTTTCGGTTCGACTTCTCTGGAGTCTCTGAAGTCAAAGAGAATTGACATTGTCGCTTACAATATGGAATTATTCTGGCTTAGCCATGCATATGGTCAACTATTGTCATTGCCACTCCTATCTTCGATGCTTTCCTTGGGAGGCTAATAATTGACACGTTTAAGATGGTGATCTTGACACCATACATATGTGTGAAATTTAATACCCATCAAGGGTGATTTGAGTGCAAAGGAACTTTTTACAATCAAGGAGATACTATCTGAACACTATGAACATTATAATTAAGCTAATCATTGAACTCCTAGAATGAGAAATTGTTAACCCTGTCTTTTCTTTCGTCTTGATCCTTCTGTCTCTATCCAAGTTTATAACTGTTTTTGGTGATCAAGACGAAAAAGAAAGGGAGGTTATCCTCAAGCTTTTGGTCGAATACTTTAATGTTTTTTCATGAAAGCCCTCATACATGCTATGTATGGACTCCTCAATGGCCCAATACTCGTCATATAAATCTAGAAGCTCCAACCATCTGGCAAAATAAGCAAGTCTTTAGTATCGAGAAGCAAAAGGCAATTAAAGAAAAAATTTCAAAGCTTTTTGAAGCCAATTTCTCCAACCATTTTCACTATCCCAAATGGCTAACAAACTTGGTACTTGTAAACAGAAGCAATGGCAAATTACGCATATGCGTAGACTCTAGCAATCTCAACCATGCTAGTCCAAAGGACTCATACTCTTTGCTTTGAATTGACGATCTCATGGATTTAGCTTTTGAATTCACTTGTTTTAGTTTTTTTTATATATATTTTCAGAATACCACCAAATTAAGATGACTAAAAAAATTGAAGAGAAAACTACTATCATTATTAAATTCGGGACACTCTATTATAAAGTTATGCCCTATGAACGGAAGAACATTAGGACAACTTATCTAAGGATGATTGGGCATCGTCTTTCAGAATCAGAAAATAAAAAATCTCCAGGTAATGTCGTGACCTCCTAGTAAAAAGCATTTGTTTTGTGGTGCATCTTCTAGACATAAGGGCAACCTTCGAGACTTATTGAAAAATCAATCTCAAGCCCAATCCCTTAAAATGTATTTTTAATGCATTCTCAAAAAAAATTTTATTTGCATGGTATCAAAAGAGGGAATCCAACCAAATCACGACCTAATAAAAGAACTCTTAGATATATCTTCTCCAATGACTTCAAAAAGACATGCAATGCCTAGCTGGATGCATTATAGGGCTTAGCCATTTCATCTCTAAGTCAAGATAAAATGCTCAACCATTTTTTAAGCTCTTTCTAAATAAGGCCAGCTTAATATGATAAGAGAATTGTGAAAAGATTTTTTAGAAGCTCAAGACTTATTTATCTTATCCTCTTATTTTATTTATTCCAATGCCTAGAGAAATATTGTTCATCTATTTAGCAGCCTTAAGCTCAACTTTCAGCTCTGTATTAAACCAAAAAAACAAAGGTATGCATGCCCCATTTATGTAATCCCCTGAAAAAGATGACATTGGCTCTCATCATGGTTGCAACAATACTTTCAATCCTGTCATCAATGTCTTTGAAACACATCCTCGAGTTAATAGAAGTCTTAGAGAGATTAAAAAAGTAGGTCATCAAGCTCAACAAGTGAGATTGATTTCATACCTCAATTCTCTTTGAAATCTCTAGTATTTCTTAATTTTTTTTATTGATGGCCTTTGATGCAAAACCTGAGCTTAGATCATTTGACATTTGGAAGCCATTTGTGGATGGAGCCTAAGACAAGATTTTTGTTGGATTGGTTTTGTTCTACTAAGCCTAGAACATGTTAGTTGAAAAGAGGGATTATGATTAGCTTTCCAGTAAACAACAATCAAGTCAGATGTGAAACTTTAATAGCTAGATTGAAATTTTCTTTGAGCTTGTGAGTCAAGCACTTATTGATCTTCAGTAACTCGTAACTAGTTGTTAGCAAAGGCAATTGCTAATTTGAAACTAGAGATCTACTCCTCATAGCATATAAAGCATTGGCACAAACCCATTTGTTGAAGTTTAATTGAACTAGTCACACTCAAATCCTTTGCAAGCAAAATAAAAAAGCAAACCCACTAGCCAATAAAGGGACCCCAAGGAAGATTTTCTCCCACTTCAACAACCAACTAATAAGAGCATAGAGAAAATAGTCCGTAATCTCGATAGGTTCGGCTGTTGGATAACTCCCTTGGAAACCTACCTTAAGACAGGAACTATTCATAAAAAATCAGATGCAAGGAAAATCAATAGATAGGTTTAATGATATGTTTAATTGAAGATCAATTTTAAAGACAATCCTATCTTGAACCTTTACTTAAGTGCACCCACCCTACAGAGGTTGAAGACCTCGTAAAAGAGGTATATTCAAGAGAATGCGATAACCACGTCTCTAGTCGTAATTTGGTCAGGAAATTATGAGATTAGGATTTTTCTAGCCCATTATACAGAATACATTTGTGCTATTTGTTAGAAGATGCAAACGGTTCCAATTTCATGCTCCCCTTCTTCAAGAACTAGTATCCCCAATGAAAGCCATCTATATTTCTTAGCCTTTCTTTGTTTTTGGTATGAATTTCATTGGATCTTTCCTTGTAGCTAAAGAAGGGAGGAAGTTTCTTCTCATCACAATTGACTATTTCTCAAAATGGATTGAAACTCATCCTCTTGTCGGCCCGAAAACAGCAAAAGTTTGTAGCTTCCTCAGTCGGTATATTCAGTCAATTTGGAATTCTTTTAGCCATAATCACTAACAACGTTATAATGTTATAAGCAGAGGCACTCCAAAACTTTTATAAGAAATATAATTGTCACCTAATGTATTCCTCCATAGCCCATCTTTTAACAAATGGCCAAATAGAAGTTACAAATGAGACCTTGCTGAAGATTCTGAGGACTTTACTAGAAAGCAAGAAAGAGGCTTATGTCAATGAGTTCCTTGGTGTAATATGGGCATACTAAATCACACTTCGTACAACAAATCCTTTTTTATGGTTCTGAAGCCATGCTCTCAACAAAAATCAGCCATTCTACCCTATGAGTCCAAACAAAACAGGAATGTCAAGACACAATTGATGTCCAACAAACAAATGATGAAGTTAAAAAGCTCGAACTAGATCTTCTTGATGAGGGACTCCTTCAAATATGTTTAAAATAGCTCAACAAAAAGTAAAACATGGAAAAGGACTTGAACAAGCATGTCAAAAGATAATCCTCTCAAAGTAGAGGATTTCATTCTTCGAAAACGTGAAGTCTCAAAGTGATATGAAGGGTTCAGTAAGTTGGCCCCAAACTGGAAGGGATCATATCTCATCAAAGAAATTTTTGGATCAAATGCTTACCAGTTTCAAACAAAAGACGGTCCCACAAACTTGGGTGGGATCACTTGAAAAAGTTCTACCTAAAAAGTTAAATATTTGCAAAGGTATGGATTAACAAATTAGCTCAATAATGATTCTATTACCAAATAATTGGCTCTCAATGCGGAATTTGTAACACTTAAGCATACTTCAATGCCGATTTTTTGCGTGATCAACATGACTAGAACCACTCTCAAGATCTAATAAAGTATCCCAACATCACGCACAATCATGCAGAAGCTTGACTAGCTTACCCTCAACTTCCTTCATCAACCACCAAAACATCTAAAAGTACCAAAAGAAATGGCCTCGGCCCCTTTTCCTCGTAACCCTCACCTAAAGGATACTAGAGACAAGGTCTCGACTTTTCCTCATCTTTCATCATTTTTTCATTACATGAAGGCTTTGGGAAGCATTCTTTTGCACTCCTCTCTTTCCTCTTGTTGTAGTTACGTTAGATGATGGATTGAAGAGGTGTGGTCTTACCATACTCTTTTTTTCAAGTAGTTTCAATAACACGAGTATCTTGAGAAGAGTTGGTCTTACATCCTACCTCTATTCATCATTATCCTATAAGTGTATTCCCTTTGTCACATTTGACAAAAGCCTCAAAGAGTTTGATTATTGTTCTTTCACATCATTATCTCTAGAAATAAACTTTACTTTTTATTAAAATATTATTGTATCCTCAAAGTGCAAAATTCCACATCACTACTTTCATCCTTATATTTTTCATGCTCGAGGACCGATTAAATGATCATTCATATAGGTGCAACAACAGTTTTTGCAAGATTGCAATTATCGAGGATAGCTATTTCAAGGCACGGTCAAAGATGGTGTCCCTTTGAAAAGTTCACAACTCAAGAGCTCTATAGGTAAATCGTCTTGTTGAAAATATTAAATTTCAAGTGAATCTCATTTGTTCTTGTCAAAATTTTGCAAGTAGCTCTTCATTGTAATATAAATGATAGTACAAAGAGTTGATGGATGAATTGAAGAAGCACAAAAAAACCCCAAATGCATTTCACCTAATTCTGAATTCTCCAAAAAACACTCCCACGTTGGAACAAGGAAGTGGAAGTGGGATCCAACATAGATTTGGTGTTATAAGTTGAGCACTATTATGAAAATCCCTTCTTCCTGCTCGCTCAAAGGCGTTGCAGGCACAAGACTCCATCGATCCTTTCCTCATGAAAGGGATCAACTGAAGATCGCCCTCTGCTCTGAAATCTTCACTTCACTATTGGAGATCTTTCGCATCACTTGCTATGCACGATGGAGGCCTTGAAACCTCGTTTTTGCCACTCTTGAACTCTCTGTACTCTCCCCAAAAACCCTCTCTTTCTCTAAGCTTTCAAATTTCTCTTCTGCTACTTGAAGTGACCTCTATGTGTTTGTTGCTTCCCAAGCCCTCGAAACTCTCCTTTTCACCTTTTTTTCTCAGGTGTGCTGCCCACATCTTCCCCAGGGCTGCCCGTACTTTCTCAAGGGTCAAAATTGTTTCCTGCACCTACCCACATTCCTAGAAAATTTCAAAAACACTCCCCTGCTATGGCTATTGAGCTCAAGGATGCACCTCCCTGTCGTTCTATGCCACTTGACACTTGACCATGCCATTTACTGTAGATATGAGTTGCTAGCATCAGCATTTAACCACTTGGTTGCATCTTCACGCATCGTAACTGCAACCAAGCTGAACTAGGCCAAATTGAGCCAAGTCACACCTGAACCAAGCTGAACCAAGTCAATTTGGATAAGGCTAGAACGCATTAGACTAAGTCGAATAAGGCTGGATAACACTCGATCAAGGTTGTTCATGGATCAAGCTAAACTGATCTAAATCAAGACAAATCGAGTCAAATTACGTCATTTTGCTCCATGAATGAGCCCAAGAACTCGATGCACACTTTCATCAAAACTTCTTTTAACCTAATTGTTTTTTTTTTTATTTTGGTTTGACAAAGTTACTTAGAAGTCCCAATAAGGAGCTTGGAGAATGATATCGATTTCTACACCTTTGCTCTAATTAAGCTTTTGCTTTAATTTCTTCAATCTTTTTTTTCGCCTCCACAAAGCTAGAAAATAAAATAAAGGCATATCACACACCTAGAACATTTACAAGTTGTTTAAGAGAAAACATGGTGGTTAAAGAAGATGATATAGGGAATAGATGGAGTGAGTTGAGTATGAGGAAAAACTCAGGGAGAATTGCAATGCATGCAAGCAATGGGGATAAGACCTCTAACGTCGACAAAATGAAGAAATGGAAATGGAAAAACAAATAGTGAGGTAGAGAAAATAAAAAGCAAGCATGAATTTTGCTAGTTAACATCTCTTTTATGACCATTTGCTTCCCAACATCTCTTTTGTGAATGTTAATAATTTAATTTCGAGTAAATCTGACCATGACTTTAGATTGGTCTAAGGATATTTGATTAAATCTTGATCTATTCCAAACTTTGAATCATATGATTTCTATCTAATCTCAATTTGTGATATGCATAGCTCATGAGTTATTGATTCAAGTTCTGCTTGAATTCATGATCATAAATAAGTTTATAAATTTATTCATATCAAATGTAACAATTTATTATATATATGCATATATACACACACATTTATGTATGTATATATATGCTCGCATGTATGACCAATTCAATTTCGAGCCATATTGATTTGATCTAAGCTTGGCTCAAGATCGACCAATGGTATGGTTTGAGTCTATTTTAAGGCTCATAACTTTGCTTGTTTACTTTGATTCGAACTTGATTCGAATGAAAATCTAATTGAACTCTAAATGATATCTGATTTTCAAGCTCGCTTACCTTATTATTTTCATTATCTTCGTTTGCATAGTTGTACCCTTTTTAAACTCTTTACGTCTCTTCTATATTGCAACATTTATATTTAACATTCTTAGTTGAACTTGTCGTCAGCCTCCTCAAGAATTCTTCTTGTCTTCTTTATTGTGATTACTATTCTTATTCTTGCAAAGGCATGCCACATATTAAGCTAAGAAATTGTATCTGAAAAAGAACTTATTGCAAAGGAAGAAAAAGGGCGATTAAAGTATAAATTATGAAATGGTTACCATTTTTGTCACCTTGGCAACCTTGCTTCTTGTTCCTTGACCATCATAGGTGTCGCTACCATTTTGACGATTTTTGTTAACTATATTTTCATCAACCTTCTGAAGTAATCTTATTCCTTTTGGCCCTCGTGACCCGTATTGTCTCATGCTCTCACAGATACTTATAAAAGTGAGGCCTATGTGACTCTATTAGATGACTTTTAGTCAACTTTGACTTTGAGGTATTAGTGATAGAGAGGAATATTGTTTTTTTTTTCTTCTAAGATTATGCTAGGGTGGAATAGAAGGAATCCAAGCTCAAAAATAAAAGGAAGTTATTCGGAAACTATTCGTTCTGTAAAGGTTTATTGTTGGATGTTAGATTTGCACTATGTGGATAGACTATACAGGTAGTGATCATGCAATTGCTATAATACCAATCTTGCAATTCTTATAGTACTAGGTTTTAAGTTGCAAAGAAATAGTTTAAAGAAAGTGAAAAGAAAAAAAAATTGATTTTATTGATGATTAATATTGATAAAAAAATGGGTTAAGAAAAATGTAAAGAGGAAGGGTAACTCTGACCAAATGAGCTTGCAACATTCTTCAAACAGTTGAATAAGGGAATGGAAAGCTACCAAGCTTTACCCACACTTAAGTCACTGAACAAAAGTACAAAGAATATAACTCAATTATATATTTTCACTTCAAATTTTGAGTTATCGATACATATTTCTTTACCATAACTACTACTATCCATTTACATTTACTAACACATAAAATAAGAAAGCATTAACACTCATTTTATAAAATAATTAGCTATTAACATATTTTGTAATACAAATAAAATCTTTAGATATTCCATGTTTTTATAAATTATTTTAGCCATAATTTGTTATTATTTTTTGTTAAGCTCAAAATTAGCTCTATATGAGTTTTCATGCATTATTTCATGTGATGGGCTTCATGTCATGGGCTTATAATAACACTTTGTTTATGCAATTTAAGCCCAAATTTCATTTTCATCAAATGCTTCATAATGTCTATTTTTGTATTTAATTGCTCGTTCTTGTCCTATATAAATTAAATTGTCTCTTGATCAAATTTCCAAAATAAGCTATAGGAATGAGATGTGATTGGGATGTTGCTAGCTCTCAAACAAAGTTTAGAGTTCCTAATTTGGTCATTTGATTGAAGTTCTAAGTTTAGTGTTTTTTGTAGTTCCAGTTGTTTCAATCCTTAGTTTGTTTTTTGTTTAATTTTTAATTAGATTTAATATATTTTTCGATAGCTTTAAATTATAGTTCATAAAATTTGACATAATAATAAAATCATAGATTCAAATGAAATCATAGCTAGACAAAACTAGAAACAGTCTAATCCAACCAAGACTGATTTTCAAGGTTGAACCTTTACAAATATCAAATCCTTTGTAATTATTAAAAAGCCATCAGAGGTCAAAATGGTCAAGGTAACTCTATGTTTTCACAAAAATCCAAAATGCACTGAAACTTCTAAAATTAACCCAAAAGCATATCTCACTAATAAAATCTTGCAAGCCCTAATATCCTAAATTTACCATGATGCCTTTGGGATCTCACATGATCAAATGCCTATTTAGATTGAAATTGTCAAAATCCTCCTTAGGGGAGATACAATATGGAAATCTGCAAGGTCCGAGAATCGTCTAGGAATAGTATAAATTTGATAATCCTTTCTTTTAGCATTGAGTTTTGGACCAAACTTTGCAATTGCCTTAGACTTCAAATTTTGCTTAATGTCGTAGTACAAATTACAATAATGGCGTTCAGAATTTTTAATGTTTTCACTTAAGGAATCTTCACTCATGGCCAAGTTAGTGAATCTATGGATGCACACATGCTAAAATCACTAAAATGCTCTTTATTTCCTTGATTCCTAATAAAGCATGGCAGTACCTTATAGAAAAAGTTTTGGTTTTACAAAATAGATTGTATCAATTGGCTCTCTTTAAATCTAAATGTCTCCATTGGTTCCTCTACATTCCTCTCTTGGCACATCAAATTTATTGTTGTCTATCATATTAACAAAATGCCCTACTTGGCATGAATAGTGGAGTTTTTCCACCCTTTAATTCCACTTGGGACAAACCACAACTAAATTAATGTTGAGGAATAGTGCCAAAACACGAGTGATTGAAGTCAACATCTTGATGTCTTGGTTGGTACCATAAATCTAAATTCCCCACTTGGGATATCAAATTTCTTGTTGCCTATTATATTGTCAAAATGTCCCTGCTTTGCATAACATAAAGGGATTTTTTGGCCTTTTATTTCAGCTTGGGACAAATCCGCCATAATTAAATTAATATTGAGGGATAATGCCAAAGCATGAGATGCTAAAGTAAACATCCTGAAGGGATTAAATGATATTATAAATTTCATGCTTTTCTTTGATAGCTTCCTCTTATTGTAGCCTTGATTACATCGGCAACATGACCTATTTATAAGATGGATAAT
This sequence comes from Vanilla planifolia, assembly GCA_023846275.1. NCBI lineage: Eukaryota > Viridiplantae > Streptophyta > Magnoliopsida > Asparagales > Orchidaceae > Vanilla > Vanilla planifolia. The sequence continues at coordinate 3,384,653 of CM043870.1, forward strand.
GCTGGCTTACGTGGATAGTGGTGACTCTTAATGTATGGTGAAGTTCTATCATTGGACTAAAGCACATTTTTTTTAAAATGATTCAAGGCTCATTGCAAAATCCTACCTAAAGTTTATCAAATTGTGCTTTGAGTTCAGCATTTTGTAATCCTTCTCAGACGTTTGGAATGTTTATCAATTGGCTTCACTTAACCCATCAGCATGAACCAACTTAATCGAACTATCATCACAAAAGTCTTTTATTTATTCACGTAACATGTCATGATATGGTAGAGAATATTGTATTAGTGCATTCACTAGAAAAAGGAACATTATGGATTGGGGTTTTTTTTTATCTGTATGCAATTTTTAAATAATCATATTATATACATACGATCTTGTCTTTTAATTTTACTCATATACTGCTTTCATAACATATTATTACTGTTATATTGCCTTCAAACTATTATATTGTTCATACACTAACAAATTCTTTAATACTATTGGTATTCACATCCAAAATAGCATGTTATGTATGCCAACTCTCAATTTTTATAAGTTAATAATTAAAATTATGCAGCTTTTAATTAATTAATTTAATTATCCTAAACTCTAAACCATGATCCTAGCTTTTAATAATTCATTTCTACACGTTATTCCTGTTCTTGCAAGAAATTAAGTTCTATTTTCCCACTCAATGGCAATGTTGCTGGTCACTTGCTCCAGTTGGTTGTCACATGCTTTTTATCCTCTCGTTTTTCTTTCCCAACTTTTTTTTCTTTTGAGTTAATATTGTGATTTGGCATCTTATGTTTGCTTATTATGTTATTTTTGTGTTCATAAACTTATCATTATGTTTAAGAAAATGGGTATATCAACAACTATTACAAGTAGAGAGCGGTGTTCTACTGATATGAAAAAATTGATGTAGTATACCAGTAATTTTAATAATTATGTGGTGTGTTTGTAAGATGATGTTTTGAAACCGAGGAAGGTTACATGAATCATATCATCATAGTTTTATTTCCTTGTAAGCCATATATCTTATAATAAATTATTCTAATATTTAAAATATTAGTTGACAAATAATTGGCAACAATCAAACTTCTTCTTTTTGACATGATTGTGTTCAAGTCCTTATATTTTGCTCTACTATAGATGTTTACTGATTAAATTGAATGTGAAGTGTCCACTTATATGATTTTTTATTGATGGTATGGTGTTTGATGATAAAATTGGGTTATGTATCAAAGTTCTGTTGGAGTTGTGACGAACGACTTTAAGTTCTTCAGTGGGTTTATTTTAAAAGATCTTAAATTGAATATGTAGAATACAACTTCAGTCAAGGTGGTGTTTTAAGTGATTTGGATATTGCAATTAGCAAACATGAAGAAAATGAAACAAAAGTGATTTTTTTTTATCTCTGAGCTATATTCAAAAATGATATAAAAATAGATAGTGATGTTAATAACAAGACTTAAATAAGTTTATCTTTTCGGTATTCCTTATGATAAAAAATGTTATTCAAAATTAAAGATAATTTTTGAAGACTACATTTAGAGCTGTAATGTTTAATGGTATTGGATATTAACTTGTGAATTTGAAATATGTGGACATAATTAAGTTTGTAGTTACTAGGTTCTTGAGATGGATAAGTGGTGATTATGATTGAGATTATATGATTAAAAATTAGAGAACACTTGATAAAATTGGTGGACAGATTGAGCATAAGGTTAGGGAGAATAAGCTTGGAAAATTTCTTGATATTAGACTAGGGTAACTTAATGCTCTTGTTCGAACTTGACTTGTAGTTTTCACATATGCCTAGGGAAAAGAAAGACACAAAATGGTGTTGCAAGAGACTATTAGAAAATAATTAGTATATTTGGATATTAAAAAAGAATGATTAATGGATACAGTGATATATGTAGTTGCACCCATTTTTAGAATTAAGGTTTTTTTAATATATTTTTTACAATAATCATAGAGTAATGTTATATTTAGATAATATTTAACTTTTTTGAAATTTTTATAAAAGATGTTGGAAATATGTAAATCAAAAACTACCTACTCATAATATTTTGTGTGTGATTTATCCAGTTTAAAGAATTGCTTTTTTCTTGCTATCATCCCTTGTTCATTCTAAAGTTTTATAATACATTCAAGATATGTTTGTAAAGTAATTTTGCTTTATTTGTAAGTGAAGTATATGTCAATTTGACTTGCTCTTATTGTAAGATTAATTTTCCTTCTGGGTGATCGCTAGTAGAATTGAAAATAGAAAGTTTAGATACTGAATCGAAACACATGAAACTTATTGATGGTGAGTGAGATGTTTAAGCTCTGAGATTGTACTTGGAAGCATATATTGGGGAAGCAAGTCAGGTCTTATTGCTATTTTACAAGGCAACATTGAAGTTACCTTGGAGAACAACATGCATGTGGCCGATTCTAAGGCAACCTGCTTCCCACCTTTACATAGGATGCCTTGCTCTACATCAGCCATTACTTTTTGACTAATTGAAGAAAATGTGGTCCCATTGCTAGATGAGAGAAATACCAAAAACGCCTAACTTTTGATGGGTTGTTCCAAATGTTGAAATAATGGTGATCCGAACTGTACTATTCAGGTTAATACTAGTTTTGTTTTGTGCACTCCATTTATTCTGGTCAATTATAACCTAGAAACTCGAAAGGCAGTCACTATTAATTATATATATCCATATATTTGGCTTGTTACCAACAGAAAATGTTAAAAAGAAGCAAGATAATGTCCAAAGGCAAACAAAGCAACCATATTAGTGTCTCAGTATACTGTTGGTTGAAAGATTAAAGAACTTGGACCAAGCACGGTTTTCATTTATTTGCCATAGCCTTAGCCCTTGGTATATACTGTAATTTTTGATTGATTTGGGACGTTTTATTTAGGAGGATTTGGACCTAAGTTGGTAGGATTGGGTGGTAAGAATGTCAACAATAAAATGAAAAATGTGCTCTAATCTCAATTCCTGTAGGTTCTTACAGCAGTGATGAATAGCCTTATTTTATTGGCTATTTCAGTTTCCTTTCATTTTATCATTCACAAAACAAAATGAATGGGAAACAAGAATTTCATCATTTCCTCCTTTGTTACGTGGGAAAAAAGTGCCATTAATGCAAGAGGCATTTCTCTTGCTAAAATTGACGGTAATTAGAGGAAGATAATACTGGTTTTTGTATCTTCACTAGCTATTCATGTATTGGCTTGAGAAATTTCAAAGGTGGTTTGCAACAGATCCTGGTTACATCTTTAGGTAATGTTTTTTTTTCAGTGTTATTCGTGTATTTATTCTATATCTTTGTATTTATCTGAAAAAGTATAGTATTATTCTTTTAAATAATTTGATAAGGTGCATTTGTTTTACTTTTAGCACCATACTGACAAAGACCAAAATTTTTGAGCTGGACCACCATTTCTGATATTAGCATCAAAATTTTTTAGGTGCTTGATTTCACAATTAAGTGCTATTAACCTTGTTGAGGAAGAGTATGTGTTGAAGATTAACAAAGTTCTTCGATCTCTTAAAACTGTATTGTTAGCCATCATTGAAATGGAAATGGCAATGTTTAATGAAATAGTGAAACGATTTAATTTTTCGTCCAAAACATCTGACAAGATTTAAGATGTGGCTAAATTAGTCATCTACTGCAACCTAGCATATTCTTGGATATTATCAAGTGAAAACATATGTAAGCATGCTTAATATTTTAAAAACTAGAATTCTGTTGAAAAATTAAGTACATTTTCATAAATTTATGAAGTTTCAAGAATTCAAAGAACAGGAGATTCAAGTCAAGCTTAATGTTAAGCCAAAAAGCTTATCATGACAATATTTTCAACAACACATCAATTCAAGGATATAGTCAACCTTGTCCTAACATATCCATCAAAAATCTCTTGCCAGATATCTCTAACTTTCTTCACATCATGATCTTTGATAAAGGATTCCCTTACCACAAGTGTATTTTATGTCCAATATGTTTAATTTAAAATGTTCATCAAACAATGTCAACTTCATAGAATAGTTCATGATCCTGAATTGTTTTGACTCCCAACCGTTGCTTATTCTTTGATGTTTTAATTTTGTTCACATTCACATGGCATGTTCGACGTTGTGCCCTCTCTTGTCTATGTTTCTGACTTTGACATGTCAATTCAGAGTGGTGTACTTGCTTCCTCGAATGTGCTAACCATGTTGTGAACATGTTATAAGTGCAAAATTTGATAGGTGCAACGTGACAAATTTAATCTTTTGACGGAAGGACAGTAAGAAAGTTGCCCTCTCTAAGAATAGAACCTTTACTCAAAACTTATAGTAGTTCAGCAAACAAAATTTCACATAGCTTAGTCATGGGTGCAAAAAAATGGTTTAAGTTCTAGAATTTCACTAAGTGATTGACTCTCTCCTTTCTTTAGTGACATATCTCTCTTATTTGTGGCTATTTGGAGACATTTTAATAACCAAGGCAATTTTCTTTATAATTGTTGTTCCTCTCTTTATCATTTCTTGTAATACCAATTCTCTTGAAATTATTACTTTGCATACATTTTTAAATATGTTTATTAATTGTTTTTATGTTTTGATTGCTAAAAGTTGTCAATCAAATTTGATATGAAAGTGATTTACTTATATTCAATTCTCATTTGATTTGTTCATTATAAGCAAATATTATAGGCATTTTGATTTGTTTATTTTCATTCATCATAAGGTCCTATTTCGTTTATTATTAAATCTAAACCCTTTAGTTATTGCATGTTAATAAATAAATTGAACCTTATCCTTCCATGGGATAACTCCTTATCCCATAACTATCCCAATATATCAATACAATAAGCTCCTCATTGATATTCATCTTCAAACAAGCCTCTCTCTTGTCTAGGCAACCATGATCACCTCATCCAACTTCTATGCTAGGCTTCCACGTGCTTCATGTGAGTTGCAATTACCCAACATTGTCATCATCAAGAGAGCACAGCTCACCATAGCTTATATGCTTCCCCAATTTTGGGTTAACATTATTTAAGTTAGATCGATTTTCTCATTTTCAAGTGATCTCAATGTCGTTTGATCTATTGTGACCACTTGGATCAAAGAGGAGGGAGAGATAGAATGTGTTTGTATATTGTGTAGGTACAAGAATGATGAAAAATAATACATTTAAGCTCTTGACTTGATACATTTTGCATTATTCATTCGTGCATAGCAATTTTAGTATACAATCATTCGTTTGGCATGAACAATATGTGAGATTTTGGTTAAAAAGAGTCAAATTTCTAAGTAGTGACATTCATTTTGGCTTAAAAGAGCTAAATTGGAAGACATTCTATGTAGCTTCTTGAACACATGCAAAACTACAACATTTGACATTCTTAGAAGAAACAACAAGCAAGAGTTGTAAAGTTGAAAATGGAATCACATAGACAACCTTTACATCAAGAATCTGAAAACCATTTTTACACTCAACTCCTTCTAATCTAGTATAGATGCACCTTCATTTAAAGACTTAATTTTTCCATGCAGGGTAACAGAGTTAGAAGGCGCGACAGATGGAGCGAATGGATAATAACCCCTCACCAAAACCAGCACGCCACCGAGCCGGTTTACCAATCTCGAGAAAACACGAACCAAGAATCGCTCGTGTCTCGGATGGACAACATTTCGCTCGGGGCAGGAAACGGTCGAACCAACATCGAGAACCCATCTAGTCTTGTGGATCGACCTGCACCTTAGGAAACTCAACTGGCTTAAGAGTTTGTGATGCATAAAAATGAAGGTTGCCCACTTTGAGAGGTTGAGGTAACTTCATGGTTCTTGCCTGAACTGTGAAATTTTGTGCCTCTAGAAACCAATAATTAAATGAAATCAAAGATTAAAAAAGCTTAATAATTAAAAGAAAAAAAAAACGAAAAAAAAAATATATCAATCTTGAATCTTTCTTTGTTCTACCATTAGTTCCCCTGTATAGCTCTTTCTCTACTCTCTTTGGGCATTGATGTCTTGCTGTTTTTGCTCCATTGATGAGTAGAAGAAACCTCCATTTTTTTTTTTTTTTTGGGTAAAGCTTGAGCTTTGGAATGGAACTTATATAACATTTATACCCTCTTTTGATTTTACATTGAAGACGTTAGTTAGTTTGGATTTTTTGTAGCTTAATATGAGATTGATTGATGTGTTTTGTTGTGCATTCTTCATATGTTGTGGGTTTAAGTTCTTTTTGGCTTCTTCTTCCATAGGAAACAAGCTTGCTTTAGCTAATTTTCTTTCATATGAATGACTAGTTTTGCTTGGTTGTTTTACTTTTTGTTTAGTTTGATTGTAAAATAAAAATTAATTTTTATATTTTTTTTATTTTTGATATTTTAAAATAATTGTTTAAAGGGTAGTAGAAATGGATTGATTATCTAAAATTTAAATGAAATTGCCAAGAGAAGGTTAAAATATGTAGTTTTATGATAAAAAAAATTTTTTTTTTTTTATAAAAGAAGTGAGTTTTATGTAAATAAAAATAAATTTTTAGCTAAAAAATGTTTGGTAGAAATATAAAGCTAATTTAAAATGTGATTTTTTTTAATAGAAATAAAGTAATTTACATGGTTGACAGCCTCACTTGCACGTAGCTGTCTTCTTCGCCAAAAGAGAACACTGCCCAAAGGCTGACGTGAACTCCTGAGAAGGGATCGTATCCTTCTCTCGCTCTTCCGCTTTGTTCTCGCTTGATTTCGATCTCGAGATCGACGTCGAGCTAAGCATGGAAGAAGAATGGAGAGACTTCCCCAACCTCCAGTACCACCTCACCAACCCTCCGATCTCTCTCGACCACCGCCGCCGCCCCACCACCGCCCCCTTACAAGGCATCAACCTCCACGACTTCCTCGCCGGATCCCCCCGAGACGACGACGCTCCTCCCCTCACAACCCTCTCCCTCCACTCCGGCCATCTCGCCTTCGAACCCGCCACCCAACTCCCCCGTAAACGCCCCTCCGACCTATCTGTCGTCTCCGAAGCTCCCGACGGCGGCCGAGTTCGCCTGAAGCAGAGGATGATCAAAAACAGAGAGTCGGCGGCGCGGTCCAGAGCTCGAAAGCAGGCATCTTTACTTCATCCTCACATCCGTTTCGTAGTTCAATATATGGGTTTTGCTGCTTCTTTCCATTTTCGCCGATCTGAACTCTTTTGATGACTCGAAAAAGGCTTACATCAACGAGCTGGAGATGGAGGTCGCTCATCTCGCCGAGGAGAACGCCGATCTCAGGAGAAAACACCATGAGGTAATATATACATTGGAAACCCCGAAGTTCCCTACGCAGGTGATGAGAATTCAACTGTTTAGCTTGATTTGGTTTTGCTTTCATGGTTCAGCTCAAGGCGGCAATGGCGGATCAGGCGCCGGCCAAAGGAAAGCTGCAGAGAACATCCAGTGCTCCATTGTAGAGAGATGACATCCTTCTCTTCTAGTAATCCGTACTGCCTCTGCTTTTGCACTTTTTTTTTTTTTTTTTTTTTTTTTGAAGTTTGAGAAATTAAAAATTATATATAAATATAATAACTTAGATATTAAAAATAAAATTATTTATATATTAATGAGTCAAAAGTGGATGATTAATCAATTCCACTTTCTTATCTTTGTAAAATTATCTTTTAAAACATGATCAATTAAACATTTGATCACATGACAAAAATTAGATAAATTAATTTATATAAAATGGTATTAACTCTTTTTTAATATAATTTAAAAAATATTTAATTAAATAATTAAAAAAAATTTGAACTTTTAATAAAAATAACATGTACAAATAACTTTTGCTCATTCTATTACATTTTTTTGGTAAACGTATATTTCAAAATATGATTTAAAAATAATTTATACATATTTCAAAATATGATTTGAAAAATAATTTTTTGCTCTTTCTAATCTATTATAGTTGACCATTGAAATTTTTTGAGATAGAAATATAATTTTAAAATATAAAGCTAAATGGAACATTAAGTGAATTGTATATTTTTTTTAGGTATTTTTGTGGTTAATATATATATATATATATAAACACGCATGCATGCGCATGCACATAAAATAATCTTGATTTTTTAATCAAAAATTACGTTTACATATTTTTTCAAAAATATAATATTTTAAAAACTTCTTTCCTATTATATCCAACTTAAAAATAAAATTTTTATTATGAATAAATAATCAAATGTGAATCTGGTCAAAATTATGCAACCTTAGATTAGGAAAATATTTATTCAAAATCTTTTATAATATGCTTTTCAAAAATATTTAATTAAACAATTAAACTATTTATTATTTTTAAATAAAATAAATCATGAAAATAACTTTTTCTCATCCTATTACTTTATTTTTATAAAATTATCTTTCATAACATCATTACTTAAACATTTGATCACATGTCAAAAATTAGATAAATTACTTTATAAAAAAATAGTATTAACTTTTCTCTTATTGTAATTTTAAACAAATATTTAATTAAATAACTAAAATGTTTTTAAACTTTTAATAAAAACAATATGTAAAAATAACTTTAACTAAATCTATTATAATTTTTTTGTAAATTTATATATTTAAAAAATGATTTTAAAAAATTAGCAAAAAAAAAACGAATTTCTAAAATGGGAAGCCAAACACTTTAATCATACCGAAGTGGATGATATTTAAGATGGGGCCATGGAATCATGCGATCATCATCATTTTATTGTAATGTGCTAAATGAATACGAGGAATAGAATAAAGAAAGCAAAGATGAAAGCAAATGGTGATGGGAAATGGAATAATGATGAGCACCATCATGTGGTCTTTGCATATCACCTATTCATCTTTTTAATAAATACATAATATTAATTATTTTTATTTTATTTTTATTTTTTTATTTTCAATGTGACATTGAATTATGATTTATAAAATATGCTTATATCTTAGTTGGATGTTCAAGTTTTGCCAATGATTGTGATGTTTGTCATAACTATCAAGCCTTAATAGAAAGATTGATCCATCATTCTTTTTTTGTTATTTTAAAAAAAATTAAGTTTTGAATTTATATATATGAAAAAATAAAACGATAATTAACAAATACTTTATAGTTGGACTTGATAGTATAGAAGATCAATCAAAACCCTTTTAGTAGCTTGTATTAAACCAATTTCTACATCTCTATGTCAAATTCTTTTATATCTAAGTTGTGTAATCATTATATTTTTATTATCTCATTCTTTTGTATGATGTATGCTTAAACCTAATTATTATATTAAATCTAATAGATTGAGATTAATTTATGTATGTTATATTAATCTTAAATTATTTTATTCTATTTTTTTAATTGTAAATATTAGGAGTTTTTAAATCTATCTATAATACATCATATGTTTATCTATCTTATACTACTGATAACGTGATCTTGGTCTAAGAAGATTTATTAGATATTTGGTGGCCCACGAATGAAAAATAAATTATCATTTTTTTCTCTCTTTCCCAAAACAAAGTTAGAAGGGATGGTGATGTAACATTAACACCTACCAATGCTAAGGAGTAATTATGAATAAGTGAGAGCACAACTCCTATTAGCAGGCTTTTAAAGCTGTAGAAATGAATTATTTTATATCGACTAATGAGGAAAATCCTTGTTCATATATAACTCATTTAAGTCAGGATAAGATAACTCAACAAAACGATATCTCAACATAATGAGACCAAGATGTTACAATTTAGTATTAAAATCAATTATTTTACTAGTCTAATATAGTTTAAGAAAAGATCAAGTAAACGTTGATAGATTTGTAACTGTCAACAAAGATAAGGAGCAAATATGCACAAGAGAGAGTGCAACTTTTATCAACAAGCTTTTAAGTGTAAGAGAGAATTATTTGATTTGATATCGATTATTGAAGAGATCTTGGTGTGTGTGTGTAACTTGCTTGAGTGAGGATACAACAATCTATGAAGATAATACCTCAACATAGAATCCAAGATGTCATTAAGTTTAAGGATAAGAAAATGATTGTCGATGAGAAGGACTAATAATGTCGCATAAGTTTCAAAATAAGCGTGGATGCAATCTAAACAACAAAAGCCAAATAACATTGAGATTCAAACTAACTATGCATTCAAACAATGACAAGGTTTGGAAAATAGTGCTCAATTAATTGATAATAAGGTTTAGAAAAATTTACCTAAGTCTTAAAGTTTGAGAGGTCAACAACTTTAAGAATTGAAAAATATTAACACCTTATCTTAAACCTAACACTTGCCACCCCCAATGATAGCCAAATAGAAATAATTATATGATGCCAAAAAAAGATTCAAAGTTTTTTAAAAGATTAGAATATTATTGTAACATTTCAAAATTTTATATTTGCTTTAACATAATGTAGCCAACTAAAAGCATTATATTTGAGCATCTAGTTTTTATAAATGTGAAAATATCTATTATATATAGAATATATTTTGATAAAATAGATCATAATAACCATATTATGTATGTGAGACTTAAAAAAAACTAGAAAATATACAATATTACAGATAAACATACTCATAGTATGATGAAATTAATTTCACTAAAATAAGACTTAAAACAGTAATTTAATCAATAGACAAAGTTTATGAAATAATTAGGCTTTTAAATTAATTAATAAAGAATATAATATTCCTTTAATTAAGGAATTAATGGTTGGCTACTACATAATTTATTGGAAAAAGAATAAAAAAAGAATTCTCATGATTCTAAAGCATTAATGGCAACTTTAAGGAGAAGCATATTACATATGATTAGAATTAGATTTTGAAAAGATAAATATGAAGGAATTCAATTTTCAAATTGAGGTTAACATTTTTTCTTTTTTGCTTTGACCAGTTAGCTTTAAAGAATTCCATCGTGGAAGATATCTTATCATGTAATAGCATGTTAAGGGAGGGAAAACATGCAAAAAATGTATATAACATTAATTTATGTTTTGATGAATGAAAATCAAAGAAAATAGCAACTATGTGTACAAACTTGTAGCTTTATGTCTTTATTAGACTATTTGATAACCATTGAATAGGTCATTGAATAGTTTATTAAGGGATGATCAGACATTCCAACATAATAGTTGGAATCTAGGTTTTGGGCATTAAATATTTTGATGGATAATTGAATAGTCCAATGGAAATTTAATAAAGTTCAAACTGAGTATCTAAGGAGCATCAAACAATTTAGTAAGAGACATCAAATGATCTAACAGCACCGATAGATAGTTCAATAAAAAGAATCTGATATGGTTCAATATGTTTGTTTGGGTTCCTAAAGTGCAATGATCATATTAGAGCATGTAAATTATAAATAAATATGAATATAACATAAGCTCAATATAAAATTATAAGAAGAGAAAGAAACATGTATAGTATTCTAATTTTTAGTAATTAGATAGGTAATTTTGCATAATTTGTTATTGTTCATATGATATGATAAAATACTAATTATAAAAAATTTAACATTATTTGATATATTATCTTTTGAATATTATATGACAAATTACTTAGAACCTTTATGTTGAGTTAAAAAGTATAATAAGTAACAATTTTTATATAATACGATAATATGACCTTAAAAGTAGTAATTATGCCACAAGGACATGAAATATAGTATGATGTCCTTATGGTGTAATTTTTTTATAAAATCATACATATAAGATTGAGTACATAATCACTCTGTAATCACCAAATAAAGCTTATATTTCAAATCTAAAATAAAATAATAAGATATTGCAAATTTATTCCAAACACCAAAGTAAACATATTATTGAGAAAAACTCATAAAATAGATTAATAATTATTAGTTTATAAATTTAGAATTTGAATGAAAATTTTAAAAAATTTAGAGAATAATTAAAATTAATATATACATATATAAAGTTATGTAAAAAAAAGGATAGCTAGTTTATGTTTATATTCTCTTAATCCCGATAACTATGTTGCAAAAGCTATGAGAAACTTTAAAAAAAGAAGGGAAGATTGGGAGAGAAGAGCATTGGGGAAGAGCTTGAGAGGAGGTAGTAATACAAGAAGGATAGCTAGAGTAAGAAAAGAAGAAAGAATAAAATAGTAGAATTTGTAGTGGTTTAAAAAAGAGAAAGAAAAGTAGATGAGAATAGAAAGATATTAAGGAAGAAGATGAATTTGGTAAGCACAATAGCACCTTTTCCATTTTCTTCTTGCTATAGTTAGCTCTTGCTATAGTTAGCTTAAGGGACTTGTTAAATTTTGGATAAATAGAATTCTTGTGAAAATTTAAGGGTTTTGTGACATGCTATTTGTTATACCCCATTTTTCCTAAGCTGATTTTTGGCATACATTTTTTTTTTTTTTTTTTACATATAGACAGCTCAGATCGTCCCATACCAACCTGAGTAGCCTACGAAAACATAGGATATAACACATCATTACACACCTACTTTCCTTTAACAATGTGGATCCCATCTCCCGAGTACACCGTCAAATCAGGTTCATGACTCCTGAATTAACAGATGGACTCGCGCAATGTTACTCCTACTAGACCCAATACTCCTAACCCATACAGTAGGAGAACCGATCTAATAGAAGTCTGAACCCCCACGGTTAAGTTCCATAGTCATGTAATGACCTCACCATCAAACAAAAAGATATATAACATCCTCAGATAAAATATGGCACTCCACACACCATACTCCAAGACAATAAGGTAAGACAGTAAATGGAAACTACATTACAAGAATAAGATCCAAGTCCAACAAGTGCAATATTGTCCAACCAGATACATAAGTCAGAATCACCCTCACATAATACCTGACATATGAGAATAACAATCTCATTAAATACATCCAACAGCAACAATCAACTAACCAGAATATCTCAGACAATCACAAATCAGATATCCTCCACAAGCCTGTTGACCACGATCCCACCTAATCTGGTAGCGTCAAGTCTGTCGAGCCACTGAAAATATATAATACAGGAATGAGCTACGCCCAGTAGGAAAGACAGCTAGTAAAACTCACATGCAAGAGAAGGATAATAGCAAAAATATAGGAATACAGCATAACAATGTAAGGTGGATAGGCACTCTCAGTCCCAGACTCCGACCAACCACAGTCACCCCTAGTCACACCAGAGTAGCTCTCCTCTGGGCTTCCAGGTAGCGTGCCAGTGGGAACGCCCATCTCGAAACACGCATGGCGCCTAAGCACCCGACACCGCAGCGTCTCTCGTCAATCAATCTCCTGGAGACTATAGACAGATCCAGTCACAAAATCTCTAGCCAACGTGAGACACCCCTGCCACCCTAAGGCGCGCAGGCCTACACACTTGGCTAGCCACTGCGAGACACCCCTGCCACCCTCAGGCGCGCAGGCCTACACACATGGACCAGGAGAGATCGACTCAGCCACCGTCCCAAAGAGTCCTCTACCAACAACTTCCATAGAAGCTCACGCCCCTACAGTCATTGCCAATCTCTAACTCCAAGATCCGGCAACATGTGTCCAGGTACAACAAGGCGCATACCAGTCCACATGTATACTGTGGAAGCTAAGTCTGAACCGCACAGTTACCTACCACAACTATCCTAAAACATCATATAGGGTCTATAGTAGTCCGGTCCAGTATGCCAATCCATAAAATATGCCAACACTGAGTAAACTGACTCAATCCATGCCATTGCCATCCAAGCAATACAACTGTCAATTACTGACTGTTCTGGTAGCATCCATGTACCATACCTCTGTCTGACTGTTTCCAGCTGTACTGTTATCACTGATAACATTTTTCCCCACTTCAGGAAATTTTTCTTTACCCACGGATCTCCAAAATTTTCGAAATTTCTCATTTCCAAATTTCTGATTTTTCTTGAATTTTCCAAAGTATAAATAATCCCTAAAACTCAATTATCGAATTTTTCCTAAATTCGAAATATCAAATTTTGCATTTTATCCATTTTCCGAAATTCAGAATAATTACCGAATTTAAAATTCCGTTTATCCATTATACCGCGCCGCACTTCCGTGAACCCGGTTCTCGCCGCCGGTTCGGCCTTCGCGCTGAGCCGAGAACCGCTTCTCACTGAACCGCGCCGAATCCCCTGAACCGGATCTCGCCACCAGTTCGGGCCTTCGCGCTGAACCAAACCCCGCCGGTCGAAGTTATTAATCCGAAATTCGGCCGACGCTTAATATATCATATTAATAATTAATATGGTTATTCTATTAATAATTCAACTAATCCATAATTAACCCTTAATTCGTCTCCTTCCTTCGCCCGTCGTCCGCGAAACCCTAGCCGCCGCAATCGCCGACCAATACGATCCTTCCGTCGATTTCCGGCAACTGCGAACAAGGAGAACATGTTCGTACTATCCTAACATTCCAATAATGCCGCTAATTTCCTAAGGTTTAAATCAAAATTTTCCGCCGAGCAATTTCGTCTAATCCACATGTTTGACAATTCACGCAATTAAAGTTCCAGCATTATACAATCACCTTAACGTGAACGAAGTAACATATTCAAATCACAATTGCTTGGTAACATTTCCAATTCGACGAACAAATTAATTTGTCCCGAAAAGAAAACCCTAACATGCTAATTCGATAATTTGCATAATCGATCCCAAAAATCACATCCGCATGCTCAGGTAACAGTTTGCAAAATAATACATGTTTTAATTTGCTAAATATCTAATTTAAAATCTGAATTTCCTACCTCAAAGACGCCGGCGACGGTGAACCTCGTCCGCAGCTCGCCGCAGCTCCTCACCGAACGAACCCGGTATCAATCGACTCTCCTCGGTCCCGTGAATCTCCAGGCACAAAAAGCCCCTTGCCAGGCCGCCGGAATCACTCGCCGTACGCCGGAAAACTTCCTCTCTATCGGTCGGTCGAACGAAACCCTAATCGATGTATTTCGCGAGGGTTTTATATTCCTGGCCGACACGGTGAAAACCCGTTACGCACCGTTGACACGCTATCGACACGGTAAGCACCCGATCAGCCGGTTCAATCCCAACCGTCGATCACGACCGTCCGATCCGCTTATCAGAACGCACGCGCAAACTCACTCGGCGAACCGCCTCCGCCTCCGCTGAACCGTTCCGGTCCGGTTCACGCGCGGTAAAAACCAATTTCCGGTTTAATTTAAATGGATTTTCGAATTTCTAAAAATCCAATAAATATAATTAAACAGGGAAAATTACTTAAAATTTACCTCGGTGCTCCGGAAAATCCCCAGAAATTTCAGAAATTCCAATAGCCTCCAATTGAGCTCCTGGCTCATCCTACTGTAGATCTGAAATCATCCAAGCCAAAAATTAATTTATTAAAGATTAATATAAAAATTTTTACTGGGTATAACAATCTCCCCACCTTATCAGGAATTTCGCCCTCGAAATTCAGCAAGAAGTTCCGGCCACTTCTCCGCAACATCCTGCTCTAGCTCCCAGGTTGCCTCCCTTTCGTCATGTCTATTCCACAGAACCTTGACCATAGGAAACGACCTGTTCCTCAGCTGTCTGCTGCTCTCCTCGAGGATGCGAACTGGTAGTTCCACATAAGAAGAATCTGGTGTCACTTGCAAACCAGGAAGATCATCACTGATACAATGAGAAGGATCTGGCACATATCTCTTGAGATTCGAAACATGAAACACATTGTGAATCCCAATCAGATGTTCAGGAAGTGCCAACCTGTAAGCCACTTCACCAATCCTCTCTAGAATAGGATAGGGTCCAATGTAACGAGGTCGAAGCTTAGAAGGCTTCCCGAACCGGAATAGACCTCGCATAGGACTGATCTTCAGGAATACCCTATCTCCCACAGAAAACTCAACAGCTCTGTGCTTAGGTTCATAATTTTTCATCTGGCGATCTTGCACAATACGTAATCTGTCTTGCAATAACTTGACTTCAGCTGTGGTCTCCTGCACAATCTGAGGTCCCCACACTCTCCTGGAATCACCCTCCTCCCAACAAAGAGGGGATCTGCACCTACGCCCATACAATGCCTCGTAAGGTGCCATACCAATCGACGCCTGGAAGCTGTTATTGTACACAAACTCTACCAAGGGTAACCGTCTGGCCCAATCTGTTGAGTAAGTTTGTACGCTCAAGCGTAGCAAATCCTCCAAGGTCCGAATAGTCTGCTCAGACTGTCCATCTGTCTGAGGATGATAAGCAGTACTGAACTTCAACTGTGTACCCATGGCAGTGTGTAAGCTCCTCCAAAACTGTGATGTGAACTTGGCGTCTCTGTCAGAAATAATATATCGGGGAATTCCATGCAATCTGACAATCTGCTGAATATATACCTCTGCCAATTGTGCCGCTGAATCCGTCTTCTTAATTGATAAGAAATGGGCTGACTTGGTCAATCGATCCACGATGACCCAAATGGCGTCAAAACCTTGTCTGGTACGAGGAAGACCAGTCACAAAGTCCATAGTGATGTCATCCCATTTCCACTCCGGAATCGGCAATCTCTGCAACAATCCTCCAGGTCTCTGGTGCTCGGCCTTAACTTGCTGACATGTAAGGCACTTCTTAACAAAAGCAGCAACATCTGCCTTCAAACCTCTCCACCAGAAAACACTCCTCAAATTCCTATACATCTTGACTTCTCCAGGGTGCATAGCCAAAGTTCCATAATGAGCCTCTCGAAGGATCCTCTCCCTGAACTCCTGATGTGATGGCACACACCAGCGACCCCTGAAAGTCAAAATGTCGTCTCTGAGAGCAAAGTCTCCTCCCAATCCCTGCGATGCCAACTCAAACTTCTCCTTCAGCTCTTCATCACAAAGCTGAAGATCACGCATCTCAGATAACCAGTCAGCCCGAATAGTCAACGAACTGAGTCTGTGAGCCAGTTTCTGAACAGACAACTGTTCCTGACATCTCTCAACATCCCAATCCAAGTCTGCTATAGAGTCGCAAGCTATCACAGTATGCACAACTGCGTGTCTGCTCAAGGCATCAGCCACTGGATTAGCCTTCCCCTCGCAGTAGTTTATTGTCAGCTCGTAATCTTTTATCAGTTCCAACCACCTCCTCTGCCTCAAGTTCAGTTCCTTCTGAGTGAACAGATACTTAAGACTCTTGTGGTCGGAGAAGCAATCTACAGGAACTCCGTACAAATAATGTCTCCATATCTTCAAGGCAAAAATGACAGCAGCTAACTCCAAATCATGAGTGGGATAATTCTTCTCATGATCCTTCAGTTGCCTCGAAGCATATGCTATAACTCTACTATCCTGCATCAGTACGGCTCCCAAGCCTATATGTGAAGCATCAGTGTACATCTGATACGGCTTCTCCTGTGTAGGTAACATCAATACTGGAGCGGTGCTAAGCCTCTGCTTCAGCTCTAGGAAACTGTTCTCACAACTCTCTGACCACTCAAAAGATTTTCCCTTCCGGGTCCACTGTGTTAGTGGAGCGGCCAGTCTAGAAAAGTGAGGAACAAATTTCCTATAGTATCCAGCCAAACCAAGGAAACTCCGGATCTCAGTGACAGAAGATGGTCGTTTCCAATCAATAATAGCTCGTATCTTGCTAGGATCAACAGCCACGCCTTCTGCACTGACAATGTGTCCCAAGAATGCTACTGAGTCCAGCCAAAAGGAACACTTGGAGAATTTTGCATACAGCTCATTCTCCCGCAACACTGTAAGCACAGTCCTCAACTGATCTGCATGAGTTTCCCTATCTCTGGAATAAATCAATATATCATCTATAAAGATGATCACAAACCGATCCAGAAAGGCATGAAACACTCGATGCATCAGGTTCATAAATACTGCTGGAGCATTAGTCAAACCAAAAGGTAACACTGTGAACTCGTAATGCCCATATCTAGTACGGAATGCTGTTTTGGGTACATCAGAATCTCTAATCTGGATCTGGTGATAACCCGAGCGTAAATCAATCTTGGAGAACACAGTTGCTCCCTGAAGCTGATCCAACAAATCATCGATGCGTGGTAAAGGGTATCGGTTACGATTAGTAACCTTATTCAATTCCCTATAATCTACACACAGCCTCATACTACCATCTTTCTTCTTGACGAATAAGACAGGGGCACCCCAAGGTGAACAACTGGGGCGTATGAGTCCCTTGTCTAATAAGTCCTGTAACTGAGTCTTCAACTCTGCTAGCTCGACTGGAGCCATCCTGTAAGGAGCTCTAGCAATAGGAGCTACTCCTGCCTCCAAATCAATCGAAAACTCCACTTCCCTAGCTGGTGGAAGTCCAGGCAGCTCCTCTGGAAAAACCATAGGGAAGTCTCTCCCCACTGGAATATCTGACATAGGGGTAGTGGTGGCTTGGCTATCGGTCACATAGGCCAACCAACCAGTACAACCCTTACTTACTAACCTCTCCGCCTGAAGAACTGAGATCAGAGGAATCTGCCTGTTCAGACCAAAGTATATCACATCCCCCGAACCAGGCACTCTGATCCTGACCTTCTTCTCCCAACAATCCAGCACCACTGCATGGTAGCACAACCAATCCATTCCCAAAATGATGTCGAACTCTGCTAGTGGCACACATATCAACTCTGTCAAGAACTCGTGTCCACTAATCAGAATAGATCCGTCAATCTTCTGAACAGTGGGAATCTCTTTCCCATCAGGAAGCCTAACCAATAAGGGTTCCTTCAAGTAACCCTTGGATCCTGATATCTGATTCCAGATCCTCTCAGCAACAAAAGAATGAGATGCACCAGTATCAAACAAAGTCATGCACTGCACGTTGCCAAAATAAAGCATACCTGTGATCACCTCTGGTGACTCTGAAGCCTGCTGCCGAGTCAGTGCAAACACTCTGGGCTGTCCCCCAGATAAACCAACCGGTCCTGTGATCCTCTGTTTCTTCAACTCTGGGCAGTCGCACTTCTTGTGTCCGGGCTGTCGACAATGGTAGCAGATAATCCCCCCAGTCCGGGTACCTGTCTGCTGCCCTGGTCTCTCAGAGATAGGTCGTGGCTGGACCACGCCCTCCTGAGTACCACGGTGATCTCTGTGTCTCTTGTCCTTTTTGTTTTGTTGGACATTTCTGAATTCCTTCCTCTTGTTGTGAGTCTCTCTCTGGGCCTCCATCCGGTTGTCAATAAGCTCAACGGATCTCGCAGCCTCCACCAAGTCACGAAACCTGGCAAACCGACTCACAACTAGCTGGCGCTGCAGCATAGGACGAAGTCCCTCCAGGAACATCTCACATCTGCGCTCCTCAGAAGGCACCAGCTCTGCGACGTACCTCGCCAGATAAGTGAACCTCGATAAGTAATCGTTCACTGACATCTGGCCCTGTCTGAGGTGTATAAGTTCCCTCCTGAACTGAGACATGGCAGAAGCCGGAATGTAGCACTCCCTGAATGCCTCAACAAAGTCTTCCCAAGCTATCTCGCTGTTCTGGGCCTCCCCAAACATGGCGCGCCGCTGGCCTCTCCACCAGGTAGCAGCCTCTCCCTCCAATACTAGAGCAGCAAGTACTACCCTCCTGCCGAACGGACATCCCAAGGCATCAAATAGCTCAAGCATATGAGCCATCCAGTCATCTGCCACCGCTGGGTCAGCCGACCCACTGAAGCTCCGCGGACGCAACCGCATGAAGGCATCGATCCAACGATCCACGGCTGGCTCAACTGGCAATGCTGGGCTCGTCTCTGGGGTAAGAGTAGTAGATACAGGTCTGCCTCTAGCTGCTCCACGAGCAGAAAGTCTCCTGGTACCAGCCATACTGTCAAAAGCAACTAATCTGGCATTAGAGTCGTCATTTGGCAATTGGCATATGGACTATTATAGTAAACAAAAGAATCAACAGTTCTCCCCACCTTGGGTTGAACTCCTATAAATGTCTAGCCCCGCTATCCTCACCTAGGGCTCTGATACCACTCCTGTTACACCCCATTTTTCCTAGGCTGATTTTTGGCATTCATTTTTTTTTTTTTTTTTTTTTTTTTACATATAGACAGCTCAGATCGTCCCATACCAACCTGAGTAGCCTACGAAAACATAGGATATAACACATCATTAGACACCTACTTTCCTTTAACAATGTGGATCCCATCTCCCGGGTACACCGTCAAATCAGGTTCATGACTCCTGAATTAACAGATGGACTCGCGCAATGTTACTCCTACTAGACCCAATACTCCTAACCCATACGGTAGGAGAACCGATCTAATAGAAGTCTGAACCCCCACGGTTAAGTTCCATAGTCATGTAATGACCTCACCATCAAACAAAAAGATATATAACATCCTCAGATAAAATATGGCACTCCACACACCATACTCCAAGACAATAAGGTAAGACAGTAAATGGAAACTACATTACAAGAATAAGATCCAAGTCCAACAAGTGCAATATTGTCCAACCAGATACATAAGTCAGAATCACCCTCACATAATACCTGACATATGAGAATAACAATCTCATTAAATACATCCAACAGCAACAATCAACTAACCAGAATATCTCAGACAATCACAAATCAGATATCCTCCACAAGCCTGTTGACCACGATCCCACCTAATCTGGTAGCGTCAAGTCTGCCGAGCCACTGAAAATATATAATACAGGAATGAGCTACGCCCAGTAGGAAAGACAGCTAGTAAAACTCACATGCAAGAGAAGGATAATAGCAAAAATATAGGAATACAGCATAACAATGTAAGGTGGATAGGCACTCTCAGTCCCAGACTCCGACCAACCACAGTCACCCCTAGTCACACCAGAGTAGCTCTCCTCTGGGCTTCCAGGTAGCGTGCCAGTGGGAACGCCCATCTCGAAACACGCATGGCGCCTAAGCACCCGACACCGCAGCGTCTCTCGTCAATCAATCTCCTGGAGACTATAGACAGATCCAGTCACAAAATCTCTAGCCAACGTGAGACACCCCTGCCACCCTAAGGCGCGCAGGCCTACACACTTGGCTAGCCACTGCGAGACACCCCTGCCACCCTCAGGCGCGCAGGCCTACACACATGGACCAGGAGAGATTTACTCAGCCACCGTCCCAAAGAGTCCTCTACCAACAACTTCCATAGAAGCTCACGCCCCTACAGTCATTGCCAATCTCTAACTCCAAGATCCGGCAACATGTGTCCAGGTACAACAAGGCGCATACCAGTCCACATGTATACTGTGGAAGCTAAGTCTGAACCGCACAGTTACCTACCACAACTACCCTAAAACATCATATAGGGTCTATAGTAGTCCGGTCCAGTATGCCAATCCATAAAATATGCCAACACTGAGTAAACTGACTCAATCCATGCCATTGCCATCCAAGCAATACAACTGTCAATTACTGACTGTTCTGGTAGCATCCATGTACCATACCTCTGTCTGACTGTTTCCAGCTGTACTGTTATCACTGATAACATTTTTCCCCACTTCAGGAAATTTTTCTTTACCCACGGATCTCCAAAATTTTCGAAATTTCTCATTTCCAAATTTCTGATTTTTCTTGAATTTTCCAAAGTATAAATAATCCCTAAAACTCAATTATCGAATTTTTCCTAAATTCGAAATATCAAATTTTGCATTTTATCCATTTTCCGAAATTCAGAATAATTACCGAATTTAAAATTCCGTTAATCCATTATACCGCGCCGCACTTCCGTGAACCCGGTTCTCGCCGCCGGTTCGGCCTTCGCGCTGAGCCGAGAACCGCTTCTCACTGAACCGCGCCGAATCCCCTGAACCGGATCTCGCCACCAGTTCGGGCCTTCGCGCTGAACCAAACCCCGCCGGTCGAAGTTATTAATCCGAAATTCGGCCGACGCTTAATATATCATATTAATAATTAATATGGTTATTCTCTTAATAATTCAACTAATCCATAATTAACCCTTAATTCGTCTCCTTCCTTCGCCCGTCGTCCGCGAAACCCTAGCCGCCGCAATCGCCGACCAATACGATCCTTCCGTCGATTTCCGGCAACTGCGAACAAGGAGAACATGTTCGTACTATCCTAACATTCCAATAATGCCGCTAATTTCCTAAGGTTTAAATCAAAATTTTCCGCCGAGCAATTTCGTCTAATCCACATGTTTGACAATTCACGCAATTAAAGTTCCAGCATTATACAATCACCTTAACGTGAACGAAGTAACATATTCAAATCACAATTACTTGGTAACATTTCCAATTCGACGAACAAATTAATTTGTCCCGAAAAGAAAACCCTAACATGCTAATTCGATAATTTGCATAATCGATCCCAAAAATCACATCTGCATGCTCAGGTAACAGTTTGCAAAATAATACATGTTTTAATTTGCTAAATATCTAATTTAAAATCTGAATTTCCTACCTCAAAGACGCCGGCGACGGTGAACCTCGTCCGCAGCTCGCCGCAGCTCCTCACCGAACGAACCCGGTATCAATCGACTCTCCTCGGTCCCGTGAATCTCCAGGCACAAAAAGCCCCTTGCCAGGCCGCCGGAATCACTCGTCGTACGCCGGAAAACTTCCTCTCTATCGGTCGGTCGAACGAAATCCTAATCGATGTATTTCGCGAGGGCTTTATATTCCTGGCCGACACGGTGAAAACCCGTTACGCACCGTTGACACGCTATCGACACGGTAAGCATCCGATCAGCCGGTTCAATCCCAACCGTCGATCACGACCGTCCGATCCGCTTATCAGAACGCACGCGCAAACTCACTCGGCGAACCGCCTCCGCCTCCGCTGAACCGTTCCGGTCCGGTTCACGCGCGGTAAAAACCAATTTCCAGTTTAATTTAAATGGATTTTCGAATTTCTAAAAATCCAATAAATATAATTAAACAGGGAAAATTACTTAAAATTTCCCTCGGTGCTCCGGAAAATCCCCAGAAATTTCAGAAATTCCAATAGCCTCCAATTGAGCTCCTGGCTCATCCTACTGTAGATCTGAAATCATCCAAGCCAAAAATTAATTTATTAAAGATTAACATAAAAATTTTTACTGGGTATAACACTATTATTACCTTAAAACTTGGGAAAAGTTTTTAGCAAAGGAATCATAGAGACTCCATAAATGTAGTGTGTCGAGGTTATGATATGACATGTAAGCTCTTATCATACAATATGATAAGCTTAGGGAGATACAAAGCAAGCTTTTCAAGAGAATCATTCAGCAAAAATATGTTATTTGTATTGCACAATTAGTTCAACATGACTAAATCAAGTTTTTTTTTTGAAAAATAGTATAATATGCAAAAAGCATTTCGTACGATATGATATACTCAATGGTAAGTAATGTGAAGAAAAATTGAACAGCATGATTATAAAATATGATTAGTGGAAAATAATGGCCAAACCTCATCACACTGTACGATACTAACATTGTACAATACTATTTACTTAATAAGAAATTGTCTGAAAGTGGGATTAGATGGTTTAAAAGAATGTGATTTGTTTCAATCATATGGTATGATTTTGGGAATGTATGATAAATAACACTATAATAAAAGAACTAATAAAGTAAATCTTAAAAAAATGCAATAACAATAAAGAGAATAATGAAATAATATATGATTAATAAAAATGCAACTAATTTATAATACAAGAATAAAAAAAAAGAAAATATTAGAATGAAATCAAATCCCTAAGATTTCAAGTAGAAAAATCTGAAATTAATAAAGTAGTATTAAGACATACATTTTGTATGATATCATAATTATGTGACATAAAAAATGATAAGATATAATATATTTTTATATATGCAAAATTGTTATATATATATATATATATAAGATGAAAACATGAAAATAAAAACATGAAAAATAATAAGGGAATAGAATATATGAAAGTAAGGTAATTAAGCCATAAGATAGAAGAAAAGAATAAAAAAATAAAACTTTGATTTTCTTGAATGCGTTATCCCATGATAGAAAGAAAAAAAATAATAACAGTCTGAGTCATGAAGAAAAAGAAATAAAAAGAATATGACATTAATAGTAAATTGAGCTATGAAAACAAATATGACACTATTAGTAAACTGGATAATGAAAAGAAAAGAAATATGACTCCATAATAGAATGTAATGCATGATATGACACCAATAATATAATATACTGAAGCAAAAACTATGAGAAACTAAGAATGAGAAAAAACAAATCCTAATAAAAAGAAATTTAAAAATATGAAAAAAAAAATAGAGAGAGAGAAAACGTAAACATTATAAAAAATAAAGTAAAAACAAATATACACATATATATATATACATAAATGTATAAAGATATAATCTTATATGAAAATATTTAATATTAAACTCTGGTTTAGCAAGGTATTAGTGACTTATGAATTTATATAAAAAAATATAATATATTATTGATGTCATGATATTAACTAATTTTAGTTTATTTTATATTGATTATTTCTATTGACTTTATTTAAATATCATTTTATTTAAATTTAAATGTTGGGCAATCTATTCAATATTTTTTTTAGTTATATGATATGGCATGCTACCAACACACAATGAAAGATAAATCAATATGACATTAGAGATTAGTAGGCACTCATTATGTGACTATAAGAGCTAAGTATATGTATAAGTTTATATATGAAAATATAAATATTAAAAAAAATAGGGATTAAAAGTAATATCAACATTCCTCATTTGAAAAAAATGTTGAATGTTCTCACACTTTTCTCTTAACTACTGTGATGATTGTAGAATTAGTAATTAATAAAAATGAGACATGACTATAACCTTGAGTGGTATTGATATCACGAGAAAGTGTTATTTAACCTTGTTAAGTGATGATTCATAATAAGGTGAGACATAATTTTGAGTGATATTGATACTGCTATAAGGTGAGATAATAGCTTTGGGTAATAATAATCTCATAAAAATATAAGTTATTCTTTTAAATAGTACTAATGTCGTAAAAAAGGATGATATGAATCTTGAGCGATAATAATATAATGGAAATACAAGATGAGTCTTAAATGATGATGATTCTAAGATAAGTTGTATATGATCTAAAATAGTGTTGATGCCATGTGAGATATGATATGCCTGAGTGATACTAGTTTCACGAAATGTGTTATAATATACGACGAAAACTAACGCAAAGAAAAAGTGTATGATGATATTGTTATTAAATACTATAAGAAATATAATGAAACACGACTATTTGTTATTATTGTTATTAATGAATCTTTTTTTTATATATCATGTATCTTATTTAAATATCATAAGTTATATTATTATTAATGTACTAAGTCTTTTATGCTAAATTAGTAAGTACATCATGACCCACATAAAGAATAATTAAAGAAAGATTATGTTATAAGTAAGCATTTTAGCATTTATATTTATTTTGTTGTGAAAAAATAATATTATAATAAAATAAAGCAAGATGTATAATAACAATATATGATCTGATAACTTATAACTTTTGCATATTATTATTCTTTTTTTATTTTTAGTTATTTTTTAAAGGAGTAGAATTTTATATTGTTACAGCATTAGAAATATATGAAATTAATTAAAATAACTTTTTGCAAATAAAATATTCATAATATATCCAATTTTTATGCTACTTAACAATGGTCACACTAATGCCCCATTTAGTGTTACTAAATAAGATCCTTCTCTTACATCAAATCAATCCACTTTCCTAAAAAGCATACCTTTTAGTTTTAGGAATGAGATTTTAAAACATTGAACTTACGAGACCTAAAAATACATTTATTGAAACAAAAAGTTCCCATAAATCTAATTATGAAGAATTTTTAATATAAATAATTTGAGTTATGGCAAAATGACTTTGACAGAATTGAAATTATAAGTACATAAGTTTACTTAGTAAATGATGATGAACTTTTTCATAAAATTTAATTTATATTTAGTATTTATAATCTATAACAATAAAATTTACATCAAAATTATTAACAATTTATTATTTATTGCTAAAATCATAAAAAAATTTTAATATTTGTTTGTGTTATCATTTCATTTTACTAAAATACAACAATCTATATAATTGAACTTCTTTATATAATTTAACAAACCAAGCAAGAATCGACTTTCTCACATATTAAGAAAATCATCATAATCTTAGAAAGTGCTACGAAAGATAGATATTGAAATATCTATTAAGATATGAGATTAAAATATTTGATCATAATGAAATATTTAGTAAATTACAATTAAAATGTGTTATTAAAAGTATTTTTATATTTTTTTTATGTTGATATAATTAATATTTATTTATATTTTTCAAATGTCCAAATTATACTTGTGAGTGTTGCTATAAAAATAGTTAAAGAGTTGAGTATAATCACCATCATCAAACTCTACAAGATGATAGTTTGAAACTCATAGAGAAATGGATCTACAAGTTGGAGGAGATGATCAACAAACTGAGACAAATGGGGGTATTGCCAAGCTCAAGGAAGGCAATGAATGACAATCAACGAGTTAAATGAGGCCACAATCAACGAGGTCAAGAAGGGAATGTTCTATGACATCGAACAACAGACAATTGATGAACTTAAGGAGCATCAACAAAGTGACATTTGAGCTTCTAAGAAAGAAGAACAAGTTGACTATGATTTTAGTTGAAAAAAGACGAAACTAATGACAAACAACTAGAATCACAATCAAAACAAAATGAAAAAAATGAACCAAAACATAAGATTTGTTTGTTTTTGACTTTTGTAGATGTGTCAATCAAACTTTCACCTTTAGGTTATGTGTTGGATTCATCAATGTAGTTGTTCTATTTTTAACCTTAAAAAAACGTTTTTTTGTGACTATTTAATATAATTCTTTTTGAAACGATCTATATTCGATTGATCTGATGTATTTGGTTATTCATTCGAACTTGGTTTGAACAGCAAAAAAAATTCAATTTTTGCTATCCTAACCGCAGTACATTTTTCCTAAAGCTCGTCTCTTTTTTTGTTAGTTGTGGAGAAAAGGTGCAGATTCAACACAATTAGATCTCCGCCGAGCAGCATCGACAGCAAAGGAAGGGGAGGATGATCCTCTTCGTCGCCATCGTTGGCCACCAGGTCTTCAACCGATGACTAGAATTTCCTTTGTCTCCCTCTCGCTCTTCTGTTCTCCAGTTTTCCTCCCAACCATTCCAATCTGATTACTTGATTTCTCCGGCGAGCAGAACAATCCGCTATACCTCCAAAGCTTCACTGATGCCGATGATGCCTTGAAGCTCCACCACATCGTCCACTGCTCCTTGGACGTTATTGAAGAGAGAGGTGGGCTATTTGTATTTCTCCCTTGTTCTCTTCCCTAGCTTGATATCCCTTATGGTAGCGGAATCTGACTCAAGATTCATGGTGATCTGTATGGCCCTTTTATTGCCTGAAAAATGTTTTGTTTTGTATGGCTACTCAATTTTTTTTTTAATTGTGGGTTAATTGGATAAAAGTAGGTTTTTGGGAAGCCAACGTCTATTTTAAGCTTGTGTGAAGAAGCTTAAGTGTTGTGTTCATTGAATGGAAAAAGATGTGAAAAAAACCTAAAGGACTTGTTAACCTGTTTATCACATTTGCGAATTCATTTAGCCAGCCTCATTCAGTGAGTTAAGGAAATGTATAAAGGGAGAATTAGATTTGGCTCATATTGGAAGTTAGACAGAGTTGGAGCTGTAATGCATGATGAAGATTTTGATTCCATAGGATTACAGTTTTTGGTTGATGAGTTTTTTTATCTCAATGTTACATTTAGTTCAACTCTTGCCTTTTATATCATAATCAGATTTGAATGAAATCAAGAAATTTATGTAGTTTGTGTCTATGGCTTTTGCTTGTGCCTATCATGGTTCAAATTGTTTGAACTTTGTGTAACTTATGATGTTGACATAACTTCTAGAATGCATGACACTTGTGATGATAAAAAGATTTTGTTGAGTTGCTTTAGTTTGCTTCGAGTGAATGACATATCACTCTTGTAGATTGGCCACTATGGTTTGGAAGTTGTGTTGTTGGAGTGAGCTCATCGGTGCCCTTGATATTTGATATGGATTTATGCCTGAATAGTACGAAGATTTTGGGGTTTTAAGTCATACAATGTGAATGATGCTCTTACTTTAGCAAACTCCCTTAAGGTATGGCTTATGATTGTTGTTTTTGTTATGGAGCTGAAAAACATGGATGCAGTAATCAGATTGGTACTGAAGGGTCCTTTCCTACTTTATCACAACTCAAGATTATTCTGGAATTGCTGCCATTTCTTTACTGCTAATAACACTGTTGATATTAGCAAAGTGCAGGCTTAGATTTTGACTGGTATGCAGAACTAGAAAAGGACTGAGGAAATTGAACATTTAACTTTATAATAAGAGTGGATGAAAATTGCATACAGAAACCCCTCACTTTTACTTAACTTATATGTAGTATAGCTATATTGTGATTGTATGGGAAAGAGGATCGCTTTAAACTAGGCATCATGTCCTTAACAAATGCTCTTCACAAAGAGAACAACCACAAGAACGGCCGACTGCAGAATACTATTACATGCAAAGAATTTCCAGAGTTTTTTTTTCTTTCCCAATGCCATACATGCACAATCTACGAATAGGTTATGCTTAATTTGTCTAGCTCTGACATATTTTCTATGCTTAATTTGTCTAGCTCTGGCATATTTTCTCTATAATCAATACCGAATGGAGCATAACTGCATAATGGCACGTACAAGTGTAGTTAGAACAAGATGAAATTAAAGCGTGCCTCAATGACCCTAGAAGTTCTTTGGAGTCTCTATCTAAGCTTCCAATTGACATCAGGATGAAAAACTATTATGGTGAATGCTGAGAACTAATTTTCCCAGTGCATGCAGATGGGATTGGCATGACAGTCCATGGAAAGGAAATTTCCAATTAGGCAGATCAAATATTTTTTCTCCATTTGAAATATTGCCAAAAAATTAGAAAAATAGAATTTCAAATGATTCACATAAGAGGTTCTTGTCTATTCATATAAATGATTTTTTGATGAATAACATTTTAAAAGCTCATTTTTCAATCACAAAAACTCTGCCAAATTAACACAGTTTTGTAACTACTATTTGATACCTTCATGAATTTTGTCCTTTTTGCTTGTTTTAAACCCTTAAATGTATGATACCTTTGTGAATTGAACGGATAGCATTATTAAAAAGGCATGGTCATTTAGAAGATTAGAATAATATTTAACTTTAACAGTTCAGTTATTGTTTTGCATTGACTATAGAAACTGGTACTGACACCCACTCCTGTTGAATTAAGTCTTATTCACGCTAGTAACTCATTTCTGTTGTTAACAGGTCCTTAGAATTAGGTTGCTTCCATTAGGCAATGCCCTTGTCAATGTCAAATCACTAGTAATACTGTTCATAGCACTTTGTTGATCTTCTAATCAAGCATGACATTTTGTGGGTTAGTTTTTTCCCATTTCCTTTGAACTTATAGCTGTTCAGTCAGCTTTTTGATTAGTGAAAGATACATACTAGATTGTTAGTTGATCAGTTTACCTTCCAAGGAAAAAGCATTGAGGTGTAGCACTTATATTAGCTAGATAAAAGACCGCTTATAGCTGTACATCCATTTTGGTGTGATAAATTTGCATTCAATCAGTGTTGTTTAACATCAGATACTTAAGCTTTCATGGCACTCATATGAAATTTACACATCGATAATCCATTCTAATGGCTGGTATACGTGTAGACCCATGACTAAGAATTGTGACAGAATATTGCATGACTAAGGTATATGATTGAATTGAATGCCTAGACATTTGAAGTGTGAACAAGTTTCTTAGAATTTTGTTGCAATATATTGTGTTTCTTTTGATTTCTATTTGTGAGAAGCATTTCCTAGGCAAATAGTTAATGCCTTTTGATTATTTGTAAGATTAGATTCAATTTTTATGTTTTGTTAATGATTAATTTTAAATCCTTGCACTGTAGTTGTGAATTTTTATCTTTTTCCTTTTTCCAATCATCCTTTGTAATTTTCTAGTTTTCAACATAATTAAGTTTGCCAATTTTATTTTTTAAATTTAAAGTTATGATAATTTTAAATCTATGTTGTATCTTATAAAATGATATAATAATAGGTCATATAATTTAATGTGATATAATTATGATGTTCAAATATACTTTGTTAGCTATAGTTTATATACTCACATGATAAAAGTTACCATATT
This sequence comes from Vanilla planifolia, assembly GCA_023846275.1. Classification (NCBI taxonomy): domain Eukaryota; kingdom Viridiplantae; phylum Streptophyta; class Magnoliopsida; order Asparagales; family Orchidaceae; genus Vanilla; species Vanilla planifolia. The sequence goes on from CM043870.1 coordinate 3,414,834, forward strand.
TTATTATAACAATTTTACTTGTTAACTTTGTTAAACTTTAGAGGATATACCCATCTAACATACTTTATATGAAGCATGCTTGCATAGCATAGCTGTATTGATGTAGCACAATTGGTTAGCTTTTAATTTAAAATATTCTTATTTTGTTGTGGACTTGTGTAATATAATTCCATATGTTTGAAATAAATGTTAGTGAGATATAATTGTTTTGAACTATTGCACATATGCATGTTGATATGTTTAATATCACCTGGTGTACCATATTGCACCTAAGATTTATTTTACAATGCTCAAGCTATGCATGTTGAGTGGATAAAATATTTGTTTTTGGTTTGATAAAATTTAGGTTGGCATTAACATTCATCACTTAATTCATAATATAGTTATCAACAAACAATGTGGAAAAAAAAAACTCAAGAAAAGCAATACTCGATTTGTTTTTGTAATAAACGAGATTGTTTTAAGCTTTAAAATTGAATGTATGCATACTTGTTTCATGAGCTATTTGTTCCCTATTCTGAACTCAAAATCATTGAATGAATATTTCATGTTGTCATAGCTCTTGGAGCATGCGAAATCAAGTAATAATATGATTATAGCTATGAATTTGAATGTACTATCAAATATATAAAATTTTTAAAATTACTAAGTAGCACGAAGCTTTGGATCTCAATTATCCATGTTAAAATTTATCTTTGTTTCTTTTGTATGCGACTAAAATAAAGTTGATCTACATGTACTTTTTATCTCTTAGGTTCTTTTTTCTTGATTTGGTCATTCATTGAATTGTGGTTTATACATATTTGTCCCTTTGGCAAATATAAATTACCTACTTGTAATGTTGTTTATATAATATCAATATACTTAATGATGTTTATGCATAGTGAAACCAATATTGCAGTCATAGTCTGAATAACTAGTGTACATCTCCTCTTCATTCATATTATTTGTTCTATTAAACTAAATTGCAAATATTATAAATGGATATCCAATCTCTTGTAAATGCATATCTGGACTTAGCTGATGAACTAACAATAATTAACATCACATGTATCAAAATTATGGTTCATGTGTATTTGAGTATCATTTAGCTATCTTTTAAGTGTATTGCATATCAATTCAACTTTTTTTTAGTGTACCATTACTCTGTACAAAACCATACTGTATATATGAGGTTTTACATTTACTTTTGACCAGACAAATCTCTATTTAGCTTTGAAATTAAGATAGAAGTTGAATTCCAAGTATGTAAAAAAATAAAAATCAAGCACTACTTTTCCTACTTATTTCACAAATATGCTTCAACTACACATAATTTTAAGTGACTTGCATTTCATAAATTGTTTCATTGAGTCATTTGATGGTTTTTTACAATTCTGAGGTATATAAAAGTATAAAACTACTGTATCTCTAACTGACAAAAAGAACACAAATAATAGTTATTTATTTCAGAGCATTGATCAGCCATCAACAATTCCTTTCAGGCAAACCTTTGAGCTGACTACAATTAAGAACTGAGGAAGCTAGTTAACCAATCATGGAAGCAAGAATGAAAAAAGAATAAGTTGCTAAGACAAGCAGTGGATTAGGTTGTATAAACTTGCACAAGCAAAGTTGGTCTTCTTGCATATTAATGCATAGTAGATTAGATAAACATAAGGTAGCCCATAAGCAATGAGTAATGTGGTTTGCTTGCCTAGGCAAAGCCTTCAAAGGTTTAATGCATGTTGTACTACAAGAACTGAACTTAGATGCGTTGCTCACTACTACAGTTAATTTACATAGGTTATTTCTATTGTTTAGCTAGTTAGAAACATAAATAATCATACTTAAGCAATATATTTCAACTGTTTTTGTTTGATATCTTGTGTTGTTATTATGGTTTTTTCATCTATATGGATACTTCTCCATACTAATAAATTCATTTCTTGAATGGTTATCTTCTGCACAAATGCATTCAACATATGTATGGGGTTCTTCCTTCAATTTTCTTTTGCTATTCTAAAGATTTGCAAATTGTTTATTGACAGTAAACAATCCTAAGAAGAGTGGGCCTACTTTGAATGAGACATACCTTGGTCTTCTATACCCGACAGAGAACTATAAAGTGTAAGCAGACCAAGGAAACAACTTTGAACAAATATGGTGGTAAAACATAAATTTTTCTTTATCAAAATAGTCTTTTGTGTTGTCCATAACAATCGATGATCGCTTTGTTTCAGTTATGGATATTTGACCAGCACAAAGATAAAATTCATCTTGGTGACAACTGATTTGGATGTCAAAGATGTCGATGTTAGAAGTGTAAGTTTACAGCAAACTCAAATGTAAGCTTTGGGTGAGCTTAGTATTGTTTTTTGCTGTAGCAATCCAACAAGATTGAGCTGATTACATGTATAAGATAGATGTTATATTGTTATTTTAGAAAAACAAAATTGTCTTGAGCTCTTCCCAGATCCTTCCTTTTCTTTCTGCAACCAATGTTTACTCTATTTAATAGACTTTCATGTGTTTTACCTGATGCAAAAGTGTTTGTTCTCCTTCAGCTGTTTTAACAGGTCTCAGGTAAGCACAGGTACAGTTAAAATTGATCAACTGCTATCTGTTTTTGTGCTGAAACTTGATTCCTTTGCCATGTTTCAGTTCTTCAGGAGATTCCATGCTGCATTTGTGGATGCAGTCTCCAACCCCTTCCATGTGCCGGGGAAGAAGATAACTTCGAAAGCTTTTGCCTCGAGAGTAGGTGGCATTGTCAAGTTGTTCGGGTCAGGTGCACCTCTTTGATTGCTGCGGGTTGTTGCGTGTGCTATCAGGTTCATGTTTTACCTGTTAAGCATTGTCAATTGAAGTTGTTGATTTCCACTTTTTATAACACAAATGTTCTTGTAGCAGATTTTGGCTATTCTTTGAGATGTTTTCATGTTAATTAGAAGTAAATTAGAAGGTGATTAGGTTGTTTTTGGTATAGTTGTTATAGGATATTAAATTGATTAATAAAAAATATATTTTAAATATTATTTTTAATATTATTAAAAATGTTTTGTAATTTTTAAAAATAATTGGTATCATAAAATAAGAAAATTAATCATCTTTATTTTGGTAAAAGAATAAAGTAATTTTCAATGTCATTTATAATTGATAATATTATATTTTAGATTAAAAAAATGAATTATAAAACATGAGTAGATTATCTAATTATGAGATTCTAAATCTCTAGTTATGTTTGTAAGAGTTTATTTGAATGAAAAATAAGTTTAAAATAATATAATAAAAAAATTTGTATTTGATTATTTATTAATAAAAAGGTTTTTATTAGATTAATTTATTATGTGGTCAAAAAATGCAAAATTATATATCATTAGGGTAATCTACATTATAAGTATAATGCAATTTTGAAAATTGCATTTTCAATTTTTTAAATACTTAAAATTATATAAAATATTTTTGCAGAAAATGCTTTCTGTTTTTTTATTTAAGATAATTGCCCAAATGACACGAAAGCGTCAACGGTACGGTGTCCCATTGTTACAGTTTGTTACAAACCGGTTCCCATGGCATGTGGCCATCACAGTGGCGTTGCTGAATTCTGGTCCTCGCTGCTACTCATCTGATGGTTGACTAATTGTCGCTGCTATCATTGACCAATTTGCGTTCAAACATTAAATTACGGTTGGTTGAAAAAATAATTAAAAAATTATAAAATAAAATATAAGTATTTTTAATTTGTTTATTTAAATTTAGTATGAACCTTGTGCACGTAAAAGTGAACTAATTTAGTATGAATTTTTTTCTAATATTTATTGCCTTTTGTATGATCATGTTATCGAATAATAAGATCATTATCTTGAAAAAAAATTATTTTTTTTACTTGCTAGAGATTTGTATCAATTTTTTCTTCAACTTGTTAGAAATCCTAGATTTTTTTACTTATAAGATTAATTATAGGAGAAAGAAAATTTGAGAACATTGGTGATGTTTAACACTCATGCATTGCAAAGCTAAATAAATCATTTTTTTAGCTAATTTCAAAAATATACATTTATAATTAAAAATATTCTTAAATATTTTAGATAAACTCTAATAACATGATATTATTCTAAAAATATTAATTAATTCTAAATCAATATTTCTAAAAATAATATATATATATTAATTACATATTCTTTTTTTATGACTTTATTTTTTAACTTTGATAATTAAGATTAAAAAAAGTACTATTTGAAATCAAATGTGTTTTAATAGTGGTTGCCATCATAGTTTCATCTTAGAGCTAGATATGTCTGATCATATCTACAAATATACTTGAGAACCATGAATCATTGTCTTCTAGTTCGATGAGCACAAAATGTCAAGAGCTCAATTTTGCGAAGCATTTGAAATCCTAAATATCGTTGTGCATTTGTAAACAATAGGTCGAAGTCCATCTTCTCATCCTACTCACAAGTATTACAAGCAAACATGTCTATGAATGCATTGCCAATCAATTCTTTATTCGCACTAGAAATTACCACGATGACATCGATCACCTCTCTCCAATGCAACAAAGCATGTTCTTCGATCTTATATCATAAAAACAAATCGTGTTAAGGTTCATGCAACATTTGTAGACTCGAACATGGTTTTTAAACTTATGTTAAACTCAAAGTTTCATTCGCTATCTTAGAATAGTCCAAACATTGTCACCATAGTGACAAACAATAATAGTCTAAACATATTTCCTTAATTAAACAAGTTATTAAATTATACATTTAACTCATTTAATTTTATATTACCATTTTTTTAATTTCCACCTCCTTTTTTGTAAGACTAACCACCAAGGTACTAAGGTACTTCCCCAAGCATCTCACTTGATTCGATTTCCAGTCTCCTTCCCAATATTTAACAGAACTTTCTCACATCCGCATCTCTTGAGATAGAGAGAGAGAGAGATAGAGATAGAAAGAGACAGAATTTCACACTTATAGTGCAGTGCACCTACTAACCATCGCCCATTGTTCCATCTTCTCCCTTTCTCACTAACCTTCTCTCTCTTCAAAAGCCAAGGTGGCCCTCTGCACTTAGTACGTCCTCCCCAAGGATGCTGCAGTTATCTATAGCTATCATCTGATCCCCTTTCTCTCTCTATCTTTCTTCTCTCTCTCTCTCTCTCTCTCTATCTGCATTGCAGTCTAACAGAGAGAGACCCTTCAACCTTTTGTTATTTATTGCTGCCTCATGCCCCCCATTGAACTCCTGCTCACCGATTTCTCTATAAATCCAAAGAGATGAAGCTCATGATAGAAGGCCTGAGGCCTCTTGTGGGCGCCATTAATGCCTGGGATTACTGCATTCTCTGGAAGCTCTCTCACGACAACAGGTATAAATGCATCGATGCATTGCTCCTCTTCGTCTCCGGCTGATGCCCAATCTCTCTCTTCAGGGCCCTGGAGTGGACGGATTGTTGCTGCGGTGGAAGAAACAGGGGAGGCACCCACAGGTACGCACCAAACTCCGACGAGCCATGCAGGGACGCCTCCTTCCGTCACCCGAAGACGATGACCTGCGACGAGCTCACGGGATTCCCCACCTCCATTCCCTTGGAGTACCCCTCCATGGCTCACTTCCCGTTCTCCACCAGGTTTCAATCAATCCACACCCTCCTCCCTCTCTGTAAAAGAAGCTTCTTTGACTGAGTTTAATTGGAGATTCTGGAGCAGGTACAGAACACAGGCATTGATATCGAACCAACCGCTGTGGCTTACCGATCATCAGCTACAAGACTCCCATGGCTCGCCGGTCAGCTAACCCTGCTCGCCTCAAGAGATGAAGCTTTTGTACTTTTGAGAGTGTTAAAGGTGAGTCCTTTGTTGCTCTGTTTTGCAGGAGAAGGATGATGAAGCCAAGACGAGGGTTTTGATTCCCATCCATGGTGGAATGGTTGAGCTGTTTTCATGGAAGCATGTAAGCCTTGACGAAGAAGCTCCATGCTTTTTCTGTGACAAACAAGAGCATAATCTTGGCGTGTCGTTTTCTTTTAAGCTGCGTATTATAGAGTTATATGAGCTTGTAAGAGGTGATGAGATGGAGATCTGAATTGATGAGCAGATGGAAGAAGAGCAGCAGAGCATAGAGTTCGTGATGGCCCAATGCAATCCCTGCCCCTTCGAGCCCATGCTGCCTCTCGCCGGAGACGCCGGCTACAGCGAACTCCCAGCCTGCGACTACCTGCCGGCGGAGCAACAGATAAGCCTCCAGTGGCCCCTTTCCGGCGACAGCCATATGCGCCTCTACGGCTCTCCGCTCGACCTCATCTCGGGCAAGCCGTTGGGGATGGACCGTATGGTAGACGACCTCGCGGCGTTCCAGCCCGCAGCCATCGAGTCGTCGGTGACCACCAGGGAGGCGGAGAAGGAACCCGCCAAGCCGGAGGGAATAACTGACTCGGGCATGGAAGGCAGCGACCAGGGCGAGGACGACGACGACCCGAGGCCGACCGGCCGCGGCGGGAAGCCGCACCATTCGAAGAACCTCGTCGCCGAGAGGAAGAGGAGGAAGAAGCTCAATGAACGACTCTATGCTCTCCGATCCATGGTTCCCAACATCACCAAGGTGAATCCTTAAAAAATGCTTTTTTGAAAACGTTCTCGTCGAAAAGACCCTTTTTCCATGACCAGATGGATCGAGCTTCCATCCTCGGCGACGCGATCGAGTACGTGATCGAGCTGCAGAAGCAGATCAAAGAGTTGCAGGACGAGCTCGAGGAGGGCGGCACCGATGAATCGGCGAAGCAGATGGGGAACAACGACGGCAGCGGAAACAACAACCTGGACGCGGAGAACGAAGACAGAGGGCCACAGATGGAGGTGAGAATCGAATTCAGCTATTCCATGTTTCACGACAAAGAAGAATCTCACGGTGGCATTCCATAAATTAGCCGCACGTCGAGGTCCGGCAAGTCGAGGGCGGCGAGTTCTTCGTGAAGGTGCTGTGCGAGCAAAGAGCCGGCGGGTTCGCGAAGCTGTTGGAAGCCATGGGAGCCCTCGGTTTGGAGGTCACCAACGCCAACGTCACCACCTTCAAGACGCTCGTTCTTCATGCCTTCAGGCTGGAGATAAACACGGTTGGGGTCACGTTTGGCAACTGCGTTTGAAACGGCTTATCACATATTTCTTTCCATTCATATAATTTGGTTTGTGTGACTGCAGAAGAGAGACACTGAAGTGGTGCAGGCGGAGCAGGTGAGGAATTCCTTGCTGGAGGTGACCAGAGACGCTGGCGGAGAGTGGTCGGAGATGGTCGCCGGAGACTACCACCACCGCCACCATCTTCACTATCTCTGCACTAATTAGGGGCCTGCATGTGAAGCTAATAAAATACCGTAATATGACGCAATAAGGAAAGGATATATTTATAATTAATTAAATTTGCTGGTTTTGTTTGGTTTATTCGTATTAAAAAAAATTTAAAGAATTTTATATTAATTTTTATTTAGTATTTGTGTGGGATTTTCCCTCACGTGGTTTGCGGTTTTGGTACGAAGATCTGCCGTACATGCGTCGGCTCACGAAAAGGAAAATAAAATTATGTCAGCTTTTTGTATTCATCATCAGCTAACAGATACTGGGCTTTATTTTCTGAATAAAAAATATTTTGTGAAATAATTAATTTTTGAATATTTAATTAGATGGTATTTAAAAAATATTATTCTTTTATTTACAAAATAAATTAATATATAAATAAACAATAAATTTCAACTTTTCTAAAAAATAAAACAATAAATAGAAGTATCAAACTTAATAAATAAAAGAATGATAGAACATATACATAAATTTAATAATGATTGAATTATAAATTTATTCATGATCAATAATTTGATTAAAAATAAAAAAATAATACTATTTTTCACAAGAACCAAAACCGAGCAACATCTTCAATCTATTCCTAAGGATTGAATGGGCTCAATATCAAAGTGTAAATAAACTAACAAACAAAAACTATGATAAGCTTAATAAATGCAACCATAATTGCGATTTAAGCATCGATAGCATGTCTTTAAAGAGTTCCATTACGGGGCCTAGATGCCATCCATTTAGAACAATAGCTTCTATTTAGATAAGGGTTGCGTGTCGGGGTCTAAGACCACAACAGTTTAGAAGAACATAAAGCTTAATTCATCATTCTAATTACAAGGAGATTATGCAAGGGTTCGATTGATGATTATCAGGACATGAGTTTGGTGATCACCAAAGCCTGTGAAGTGCTTAAGTATAGTGATTCACAACCAATTGTTAGGAGAGATTGATGGGAGATTAAGGGGTTTTACCAAACTAAAGCTAAACAATAAGTACTCAAACAAAGAATGTTTTTGCTAATGAACAAAGGAGAACCTCAAGGGGGAGAACAACCAAGTGCAATATGTAGATTGACACATGAAAGATGATAGACAAGAGAGGGCTAATGCATGTTAGGCACACAAATGAGGTTTGGATGCTAGTCAACCCAGGAAGACCCTAACCATCTACTAGACCAAGTGACGACTATTTGGCCTACAACTCAAACCTAGTAGAATGTTTGGCTAAGTCAACCTTGGCAACAAAGCATAAGAAAGTAAAACACAATCGATGAATATATATTGTAGAGGTTTGATGATAAATAATACCTAGATTAACCAATGGCCCTCTTGGTTAAGGTGTCAAGCTCCTAATAAGATCAGAAGGAGAAGAAAGAAACCTGGATATTGCTTGCAATTAAGTCAAAAAGAGAAACACTGAACCAGTGTATCAACAAGTACATATGGGCCCTCACCTTTCAATGAGTTAGGAAATGATTAACTCTTTTATGGTTGTGCATGTAATGGCAAGATAGGAAACCCCATTGTACTTAGTGAAGGCCACTTTAAGAGAACCATTGACCACAACAAAAGAGGTCTAAGCAAAGAAGTTCAAGGCTGAGAAATAAAGGCTTTGAATTGATGCATTTATTAGGAGATTATACCTAATTAAGGAGTAGCTAAAGAAAGTCAAAGCAATAGGGAGCTGACACTAAGATATGACTACGACGACTGGCATTGTGACTATATTGGCATTGGAGAATAAACTTCAAAGCTAGCTCACCACAACCATGACTTCTATGTGGAATGCAACATGCTCAAAGTCCTACTTGTCCAAAGTCCTCTCATGCTAGGTTATGCTTACTCTCTAAAGGTTTGATGACTAATTCGTAAGAAAATACTTTTGAACCTCCCAACAAATGCCAAGCTGACCAAGCCGAAGAGACCAATAGGGGCGACTAGAGTGGGGCTAAACCTTAAGCAAGGGCATTTGCATTTTTCTCTTCATTCCCTTCATATCACCCATAAACCTCGAGCAAATTCTACCCTTCATTTCATTCCCTCCCAACTCAACAACCACTTTAAGGTTCTATTGTAAGCATCAACTAACAACAAGGGGATATCCAAAATGTTCAAAGCCAAGTATGGCTTTGGTGGTAATGTTCTCAATAAGGACAAATTTTCTCCACACAATTCGAGGATGTTGGACCATTGTTGATGTACCCATGCATCAAATGAGGGATGTTATGAGACACCATTAATGGATAGTGAAAAATGGGCATTTAAATTAAAATACCAAAACAATATTATCATCATACAATGACATCAACACATTTGTCAACATAGGTCCCATGTATGCATGTAAGAGCATTTTACACCCAAGTCAATTGACAAAAAAGGTGGAGACCAAAAGTCACAAGGTTCATCTAGATTATCACAAAAAATAGTTCCATGAAAAAACTTTGAATTGAGGAAAAGAAAAAATGGGCCTCAAATGACAAGAAGGAAGCTCCACTATAAATAATAGTGTACGTCAGAGAGGCCTTGCCATCATAGAAACACTCAACGATGGTCGACTGATGCTTGACAAACTTAACCACAACATCACCATGGAAGAATAAAACAAAAGTGAATGTGTTTCGCTTCTTTTGCTTACTTTTTGCACACTTTTTATCATCATTTCTTATTTAAACTTAGCATGGCCACTCATAAGAGGAAGAAGGTAATAGATCAATCAAATGAAGATCTTGATATGATTAATGACAAGATAATGCCAACAATGAAGCTTGTAAACTTCATACCGGCAGTAATTGAGTAATGAATACATGATCACAGGAGATCGTTAGAGCAAGAGAGATGGGGAAAAAAGGGGTTATACTCCACAAGGGCTGGATGAGAAGCGCTCAAAACAAGAAGATCTAGACCCTAGTTGAAAGGCAAGTGAGGACTCAGGGTGGAGCGGAATGGCCAACATGGTACAAGGTACCGTTACCTAAGGGAATGATAGCCATGATATAGCTAATTTAAGGTGAGCGCATTGAAGAGTTCTTGATGATGGATGGCCAAGACTTGACCATTTATGTCGGCAAGCAAAAATAAATTTTGCCTAGCCACCAAGACCGAGTGTGTTGGTCAGCCAAGCAAACCTGTTTGAGGAGGCATGGGCAAATAACGCCCAAATAGTGAATAAAAAGTGTAGCAGATCATGGTAGAAACAACCAGACCAAAAGGAAAGAGCTAAACTACAGCCAGGCAGGCAATAGACAGAATCGGGCCATGTGGGCAACAAGTGGCAAACAAAAACATAGGCTGAATAGTTTAACTAACACTAACAAAGCCGAAATTTTTTACTAGGGAGTTGTATAATTTATCCTTCGAGAATGAAGCAATATAGCGGAATGCTTCAAGAAGATGCACCAATTCAAAAGAACATGCAATGATGTGAGCTTTCCCATTACGTCTAGCTAACTGATGAATTACAACTAATCTAAAGCGAGTCACTCACAGTTGCAGAAAGGACGCGGAAAGGTAAAGTTACACACCCTTGACAGCATTTCTCCGAGCGAGAAATCTGGCGATCGGAGGCGTGAGCGCGATTGTGATAGGGACGCGGACGGGGAAGAGCGCCTTGTTGCATATGATCGCCAAAGCCAAAGCCCCGCCGCTCGACGCCGCCAGCTCCGCCGTCCGATTACGATGCCACATGGGCCTATCCCCCTGATCCGTTGTCGTCGGAAGTGAACGAGTGGGATCGTGTCCGTCAAGAATCACGGCGGCAGGATCTTCGTTGGAAGCTGTTTCGATTCCAGCGTGCGATTCATTGTGTGGAACGCTGGAGGAGATCCCGAATTTCTCGAAAAGAGATTCAACGTCGACGTTGTTTCTGATGGCGACGTAGAGGCCGGTGATGGAGGCGGCGGAGACGGAGAAGTGGACTCCCAGCGCCACCTTCCCGTACTTCTTCATCAGATCCCTCAGACGACCAGAGAACGCCATTGATTAACAGATTGAGGAGCCGCCGTTAGGGTTTCAAACTTTTAGCTCCACCTCGTCGACTGCTGACCACAGAATGAAAGAAATAAGCGCCTCCAACCTTTTTCTACCATATTTTTGAATTATATTAATGTAATAAATGAATTTAAATGCACATAATATAGATATATATATATAAATATAAACTTTTGATCTATATTATTAAAGAAATAGAGGATAAAGTCAAGTGATGTATGAAAATAGCTCAAAATTATAAGATAGAGCTATAATTGCTTATAAAAAAAATAATTAATATTAGACTAATTTTTTGCTCAATAAAATTATCAAAGGATTAGATGATTATTGACCATGCAAAAAGAGACAAGACACAAGAACTACAATAACTATCACATGCTTTATAACACTCTTTCTTATCGTACAACCGATCGATGGACACGAGAATGACCAACAATGGATGATTACATTGACCCTGATCAAATAATGTCATAAGTTTAATTACCAGATATAAAAGAACATTACAATTTAGAATTTAAATATGATTTCTTATTGATATAACATTTGTTATTTCAATATTTAATCTCTTAATATAAGTTTTAGATGACTAATAATGATGATTATGTAGAGATGCTCATAAATTTTTTATTGAAATTAAAAAAAAAAAACCCAAACACTACATTAGGTTGTGTTATACACCAAGTAAAATTAACAAGCAAATCTTAACTAAACAAGAGAAGAACATCAAATATGAAGTTCTCATAACTATTTTGTTTTTTGATATTTACTAAAAGAGTTAACAATCGAAAAGTTCTTTTCACATCTAGGTCGAGAAATAAAAGATGAAGAACGAGTGTTTACTTATACTCTAGAACAAGCTTGAACTCAAGAAATGACAATTCTATTCCTCTTTAAAAGCTTGAACCCTAGAAAATTACTTGCTTCATTCCAAACACAGTTAAAGAAACAATCAGCACTTTTTCACAGTAACTTCTAACAGAAATGTTCACTTACCATCAAACGCAATTTCCACAAGCTGAATGTTTCCATGTATGGAAGATGCCTTACAAGCTGGGAGGAAGGAGAAGACATCCAAAAGCTTCAGACATTTCAATCCCCATTTAACCATCAAGAATTCAATGAGATGATGACCGCTGCAATCCAAAAGATTGGTTGCCATTCTTTACATTCTTGCAATATATTTGAACATTAAAAGCTAAGGTGGCATGAGAAATATATACCTTCTGTTATGATAAGTAGTGATGAATACAGATCCTGGAGAACTTTGCAGAAGGAAAGTGACCGTTGCGAAGAAATCATCGAAATCTTTTGAAGTGCATTGCCAGAGGTGTTTCAGCTCAAGAATTAAGCATTTGGAAGAAGAATATTGTATGAACACAGATGAAAAATACCAGTTGAATCATAGAATACATCAGCTCCAAGAACTATGTGAGGCTGCAACTCAAACAAAGGAGCATCCCATTCACCCCAAGTGAGGCCTAATATCTACAAGAAAAATAAAAAATAACTATGCCAAGTCAACAAAAATCTCTTTAGGCTCAATTTGATTCGAGTGAAATGAAGAAAGATATAAAAGAAATGAAAATGGTGTTAACTTATGTGAAAATTTTATAATTTGTTGGAAGAGAAGATTTTTTTAGTTGGTTTTTTTTCAAGAATATGATTTAACTTTTTCAGCAAATTTCATAAGCAAAGTGATTTCTCACACAAACCAAATGGTTTTACCTTGCAGTCAAGCTTATTGAGGTTGCATATTCTTCTCATGTTCAGCGAAACCTTCATCACAATAAAAACATAGGACAATTATTCAAACTAAAGCACTATGTCAGAAAGCTGTTCGTAAACATGTTATAAAACCAGAGAAGTAGCGATTAATTATTCAGCAGCCAGTCTAACATCTGGTTAGAAAAGAAAACGTACGAGTTGGGTCTACAAAGTCCTCTACATTTTATTCATTACAGGGATTATCTTTTAAAAACTCTAGAAATATTAGCAGCCTTAAGGCTGCAAGCAACAGCATCAAATAAGTGTACACATAATTCCATAAAGGGTAAAGGGTAAAGGGCAAGCTATTATGTAGAATTAAGAGGTCGAGTTAGGGTTTTGAAAGGCCAACTATTGGTAAAAACAATATGAATTCAAACCATAAAAATATCATATTAGGATTAAAATATTGGTTTTCAAAGGTTGAAGATGAAGATCAATATAGACAAATGTTCACTAGGTAAAGAAATGAAAAGCAAAGACAAAAGGTAGTCAATAGAGAGTGATAGAAGAAGATCACAACAGAGCCTCAAACTCGAGAAAGGCAAGGATTAAAAAGCTAAGGTGGACAGGGTATCATACCCCTTGGGTTCTTGCATACCCTTTGTTCACTCCCCGAGTTTATACAGCAGCACAAGGTCTGCTTGGAAGTGAAGGGCACTATCAACAACAAATAAAAGCTCTAGGGAAACCCTAGCAAAGCAGGAGAAACGTTATTAATTAAAAGGTATATTTAAGTACAAGGGGATGTGTTTGATAAAATTCCTCCACAGGTTTGAACATGCTCTATTATAAAGACTCAAAAAGATATTCTTCAAAAAGAATTCTAGAACTTAAGAAATCTATTTCAAAAATCTAAAAAGTAGATACTAAAACAAAATAAACCATGATTTTTTGAAGAGAAATCATTTTCTAAAAAATATTCTCAAAAATCTAAATAACAAGTTGAACTCAAACATTGCCTTAACACAAAGAAACCAAATTGGAAACAAATTCTATAAGCTAAATGCTGCAACCTAAATTTTGTGGGCTATTTTTGTCACATATGAGATATCTAGGAATAAAACAAGTGATTTGTAACCCTTCTCTTAACTTCCAGTGCTTCAAAGTCAAGTAAATTGGATATTGAAGCAAAAGGTTATGACAAAAATATGAAACCAATCAAACTAGTAACTAACCAGCTAATCAATTAGCCAACTCCAAAGTTTGAAATGAATTATGATCAATTTCTTTGTTGCTTAGACAAGATGATTCCACATTCAACAGATCACTAAAAGTTTTCATGAGCTGATTCCCATCACTATTGCATATCAATCAATTTCAAGGACAACAAGATTTTTAAAACCTTTTAGCCAATGATAACTAATAATTCACTTCGATCAATGGACTAATAAGTCAAAGGTTTTTTAGTGATGGGAGTTGCACCACATTGGCTCCATCGGCATTTCAGCTCTACCACACCACTTGATCCCAATTGAACATCTTCCTTTGACACTATTTATTAAAGGATTCGCAACACCAGGATCCAAGTTGAGCTCATTATATACTTAGATAGACACCCTATAATAAATAAGTTTAATTCTATGAATAAAGACACATTGATTATATATTAAATTTTTAACAATATATTCAACTTAATGTAAAACTAAACATAGTCTTACTTGTATTCAATAAATCTCTCCCTCTAATAAAAATACTATCCATGTTGTTCATCACTCATCATTTTTTTCTCTGAAATCTTTCGACCAACCAAGCGAATGTTGAACATTAAAAAGGCCAGCATATCCCCAAAGCATCCGAACTGCATGTAAATTACACCAATTGCTTCACCATGGATGATCAAACCATAAGACTCGCAAGTCAATCGCTAAAATGAAGCCTATGTGATTCCATAAAAAGTTGCCAACTCTTTCAAGTATCATACAAACTAAGACCTACACAATCAAGAGAAAGCACATGAATTTGATAATGCTCCACTTAACAGTAATGGAAAGATATCAAAGACCCATGGGCGTCACCACTTGAATGAACCACTTGATCCTAGATTAACCATTTTATGGGAGTTGCACCAATTGGATTCTTGTGCAATGTCAATCTTGCTGCACTACATTCTATTGCCCTTTTTAACCCTGTTGTTCACATCAATTTTGTCACC
This sequence comes from Vanilla planifolia, assembly GCA_023846275.1. Lineage (NCBI taxonomy): Eukaryota > Viridiplantae > Streptophyta > Magnoliopsida > Asparagales > Orchidaceae > Vanilla > Vanilla planifolia. The sequence goes on from CM043870.1 coordinate 3,430,070, forward strand.
CTTGTCATTCTTATTGCACAACATTGACTTTGCCAAACTTGTCTAAATATGTTGGCCCTATCACACTACTAGATCCCAATTAAATTACACACTTACTCCTATACCACTTGTTGGGAAGAGTTTTATCATGTGGGCCCATGTTGAACCTAATATACACTAAAGTATATAGTCAATAATCTAAAGGCTTAAATCTATAAAATTATATATTAGAACTCTAATATCATATTTAACTCACAATTCAAAACTAAATTTATTCTCACTTATATTTAACAAAAGGCATTCTAAATAAAGAAAACAAATGAGTATAACAAAATAAGAATGTTCCCAAGTTATCTTAAAGCTGAGGTAATTATCATCAACATTCATAAAAGTACAAAACAATCTCAATCAGTTTAAACTAGAGACATCCTGAAACATTAGGAAATCCTAAAAATACTACCTCACAAAAAATACTGTTGCCTGTTCAAAACTTAGTCAATTTATTTAATTTATGTTTCAAACCCCATGCTTGATCAGAGATTACACAGATTTTTTTTCATTTCAAACCAGCAAAAATCAGATATAAAGTGCAATTTTTTTTTACACACCTCTGGTTTATGCAGGTCGTCTGTCAATGTTACTGCTGCTCCTATTTTGGCAGCTACTAATCCAGGCAGAGCTGTCCCAGCACCAAGCTATTCCAGAAAATTTGAAAAATTTTAGTACTTGAAACAAGTAATATGGGCAGCTTTACTACCACAGTAATAAACCATCACCTTTGTCATCTTAAATTAATCAATGGTATCACTAAGATCAGTAAAATGTAACACAGAAAAAAAAATAGACTTTTTGGTACAAGTACCTAATGTCTATAGAAGGCAAAAATAAAAGCATAGCTGTCAATTTAAAAAAAAGGGCATTCCCTAATGGGAATGTAATAATACCTAATGGCATGAAAAGCGGCGTGATATCCCTTCAATCAATCTGTCTCTTCAAATATATATGGCTTTTGTAACAATAATAGTATATTGCTAAACATTTTATCAAACCCATAACATAATTGCTTTTATGAGATTAGTTTTATATAAAATATAACATGTTATCTTATTTCGTCATTCTTTTCAAAGAAGATGCAGATTTTGGCATAAAAGAAATTTGTCACATTGAAGTTGATGAAGGACAATGCATGTTCAATACCAAGGTTTCCAAATAACCTGTATGAGGTGGTTAACAGATGGTCTGGGACATTTGAAGGCACAAGCTTTAGGCCATTTTTACTAAGCAAACTGCATAAGACCAATCCTTAATTGCCAAGGGGTGATTTCCTCTAACTGGACAATTCCCAGCATGTTCGATATCGTTCAAGACAAAGGGTATTCCACATTTCATAAATTTATGTTGTTGGTGTTCATGGTTAAATAACCCAAATAGTGTTTAGATTAGCCAAATATTATTTCGTCTATATCAGTTTAGTGAGAGAGGAACCTTCATTATGTAAGGGATTCTATCAAAATGTTTGTTAGGATTGCAAAAATTCCATTCTTGATTTATAAGAATTGGTTGCTTTCATGGTGTCTACTCTAACAATAGATTTCGCTTACTGCAATGATGGAATTCACTTAAAGTCTGTTGCACGGATTTGTGGAAATGATTCTTTACTTATTTGTAGAGAAAATTATCTTCGACATGGCAACTCTACTTCCTCCACTAGTGACTGCTCCACAATGACTTTTACTCCACTCCAAAGTCTCACTCGTCTACAATCCTCAAATTTTGTTTCCGCCACACCCACATCCCCATGAAAGCGGTATTAGAGCAAGCCTCCTTATGATCCATTCTCGATAATGATCTACATTGTCAATGTCCCTCCATTAGTGATCCACAACCTACTTTAGCATCTTTTTCCATCTATGAAAATCCATTCAAATCCAATCATCTCGCACTACATACCTATAGCATCTTCATATCATCAACACTGGCCATTCAAGGCCAACATCTAGATGCATTACCTCACTCTCCACAAATGACTACTAATGTCATCATAACACTCCAATGCTCCATGATCTACTACACTCAACCAATATGGTACTATCATATCCTTTTCTATCATCCTCAATTAATATGATAGCATCAGCCTAAGCAGTATGCCTACATTGTCCAAATTTGCATGCTTTCGATATTGAAATTATTGAGTTTACACTTTTAAAATACCTCCAGCTTTACATATGTATTTCTTACATGACAAAAAGTTCTAAAATTTTTTATTACATAAATCCAAAAGCAAATTATTCAAATTTATTAATTGATAAGAAATTTCAACTAACCTATCATATGTAGATGTAGAGTAGATATAGCAACCATTATTTTTGTCCATGGTTCTTGGAACTCAGCGTTGTGCAATGAAAAATTGATGAGATCATGTTCAAGGAGACTATCATAAGAGTTATCTCACAAATGCTTCCTAAAACCACTCAATAATAGGTCATCATATGAACCTTTGCTACTACTTAGGTCACACTAATTCAAAAACAAGAGTTATGATATCAATAAGAATTATAATTAGGAAAGCTTCCTAGTAATTTTTATTCCTACCAATGTTAGTCCTCTATTGCTCAGATCTACTATGCTGTTTTCTTTATATTGCCTATCTACAATTTAGATGAGAATTGAATTTTCATGATTATATGGCACAAACTTCCAAAAATTAACATCTTGTTCTATTGTAACAAACTCAATTACAAGTTTCCTCCAAAGGGTGGTTTTGATGTAGACAATGTGCAATCACCGAAGTCTCAAATTCAACATCTTAACCATTTTCACACCACACAAGAATTTTGTTGATGATATCTTTAGAAATTTGTTTGATGAATTGGATTTTAACAAAGCTTTATTTGCTCTGTTAGCGAAAGAATAGGTTAAACACTTATTAAATTGCTCTGTTAGAAAGGCACTAATCTTATTACATGACAAATCTTTATAAATTGAAAAAAAAAAAACACAAGCATTGGATTGTCAAAAAATTCATTATGCATTGGAGCTTACAAAAGGGACCTCAAAGAAAAATGATCTGAGCCTTTAAAAGGGATTTAGATCTCAACACAAAGAGTTTGGCGATGAGAAATCTCAAGAAGAATACAAAAGGATGCCTTCTAAAGATCTTAAGAAAATAATTTAAAAGAATAAAAATTGGAGTTTGAGGTACAAAAGGAAGCTTGCTAATTATGGACTCTTAAGTGCTTTATATTGTGTAAACCCTCTGTCGCTGTTATCACTTAAAATACTAATTTATGGTACAAAAAATTGGTAACATGAAAGGGCGTGTTATAAGGAAAACAAAAAAAAGTGAATGGGGGTACGAGCAACATTCTTCATTATTTCAAGGTACGCCTAGCAACAGCAACATGGAGCCTTTGAGTTTCTTTATATTATTCTCGATCAATGCAGGTGTGGTGAAATCTAATGGAAACTTTCGCAATGCAAATAGGTGAAACTGACAAATAGTACAACAGCTATTGTGGTGAACATATCCTAGGAAGGTTTGCTCTACAAATATAAGAAGGTATTGTTACATCTAAGTACCCCACCCCTTAAGGAACAAACCTTTGAAATGATTCTTATGGAATGAAACATCAACTACATGTAGCCAAGATCAATGTATGCCATGGCCAATCCAATAGGACTCGATACGGAATTCTACATCTTTGTTCTTCCTTAATGGTTTGATCCTTCATTCATGAAGGATGCTAAGGCATTGAAACCCAACCACTGAATGCTTAGATATTGAGTTGCAATCCAAATCATTGATCCAATATTACTAAAAGTCTCTAACCCTGTGACACAGTGCAATCAAGGGGTGGCCTTTAGACTTCTGTCTTACCTTTATAAAGCTGTACCTTCTTCACCAAGCACCTCTATCAGCTTGCAGAAGTTTTTAGGTTTATGAGCTCACTTTGCTGGCTTCTATATTCATTCCCTCCCATCCTATCAGCTCTAGAGGCAATGGAAAAATGACAAACAATGTGAGAGGCTTTTGAGCAGCTCATGAGGAAGGCTTGAAAGAAGCCACAAGAGAAGACAATCACACCAAGGAGAGCCACTGCTGATGCTGTGCTGGCTGCTCCTTCAGCTGCTCCAGAGAATAGGATGATCGAAAGACCTGTCAAAGGTTCCTGCTCCTTTAAAAGAGATGCCTTGCTGACTGTTACATATGTGTCAATGTATGAATGCTACTTCAGTCAAAGTGAGCTCCTCCACAACAGACACTTCCATTGCCATCATAGGAGACGAAAAGACATGGGAAAGTCGGTCCATTCTGCTTTTTGTCGTGGTAATTTACAACTAATTTGACAAACTTGCAACACCTCTGATAAATAATTCGTCTAGATTAAAAAGGATGCATTACTTGCCCAATTGGTATCAGTCATAAGGGCTGTCTCCCTATCTAGTTCGTCTCAAGCAAAAACAAAATAGCATCTTTGGCATATGCATCACGGAGAAGATTAAAAAAACAAAAATACCTCAACCACAGTCTTTCCAATAAACCGCGATCTTTGCTGCCACAAATATTCCGCAAGGATTACACTACAAGGCCACGCGAACATGCCATAGTCTCCGTCAGTGCTCTGCAACAACAAGAAAATACCAAATTTTCTTCAACATTACCGCAAAAACCCAAAAGCAACGAACAGAAATCAAGGGATGGAACTATGAGACACTAATAGAGACCGAACGCCTCTAGGTCGAAGTCGATGCAAAATGCAGAACAGAAATTTTATGGTTGGGGCGAGAGCGACTGCCTCTAAGATGTCGATGTGGAAAGAATGGGAGTCTTCCGTCGACTCTTCACCAAAGTAGTGGCGAGATACTGCTGACATTGCCGGCGACGACAGAAATGAGTTCAGCCGCCATTCACTTGCCAATTAGGTCGATATAATACTTGGCTAATCAGCTAGGTTCATAAAAATCTTACCTTTTATTTCCTTTTATCAATGTTTAATAATTTTTTTAAAATTAATTATGTATATATAAATTTAAAAATAATATATTTTTTGCAAGTAATAATACTTTTTGTCAATACAATAGTGACTATATTTCATCATAAAAAATATTGGATATGTGAAGTTTTATTTAGTGTTTTAATTTTATTATGTTATTCAATATCAATTTATTTTAATTTTAGTTCTTAAATGAGAGTTTTTCTTATTTTAAGCTTATTAATAATAACTTTTTATTATTAATTTCTCCTATAAACAAGATATATTAATCCAAAAAATATCCTTAGTGGTTGTTGTGGTACTACTACAATTTTATTATTATTATTTTTTTAATTTCTAAGTTTTAAAACTATGCAAAAGTGAAATTGCATTATTATCCTCATTTATTTCTTCTTTTTTTTAATATTAGCCCTCATTGAAAACACTCTCTAAAAAAATAATAATTTCTTATAACCATTCTTTAAATTTGCTTTCTAGGAGTTAATATTAGGGAAAATAAATCAAGTTGAGGGATGGAAATAAGAATGAGAATATTAAAGAAAAAGGGAGAAAAATACTTGTTGGCCATCAATTAGATCTAATAATAGTGAGATTAAAGGAGATTACACACCATTAAAAGGAAGTCATTATACTTAACGACGCTTGAGTAAGTTTATGTTAAGAAGCATTTGACAAAAAATTTTATGAAGAGGATTTCTATTAAAGTAAATTGTAAATAGCAAATGAAAGTTATTAAAGCCTTTGAAAAATGTTTTCTTGGGGACTTTTTTCCTTTTAGCCTTCATTGATTTTCTTGGAAACTAATGAGAAATCTATGAAAAAAAATTTTAAATCTATTAATTAGAAGATATATTTAATTAATTTGAATGATAAGAAAATTTTTTATAAGATAAAATTCCATCTCAATATAATAATGTTTCTTAAATAACAATCTTAAATGTGTATCACAAATCACGTGAAGTTAAAAGTTTTTAACATAAAATATAAGACTTATTATAACTCAAATAACTTAAATAACAAATAATCATAATGAAAAGTTCATCTATATGTAAAATGCTTTTATTCAATAAAATTTAGCAAAATATACATAAAAATTAAAATAATAACAAACTGTGTATTGAAAAATATTATAAAAGATACAAAAATTCTAAAAAAATGCTAAAATCGCAAACAAAATACAACAAGGCTATAAAAAAGTATTTGAATGAATGTTAGTTATCTTTTTGAATCAAATAAGACATCAAATTGAAAGAAAATAAGCATAGTGGTTGACATGAATAAAAGAATGATGTTATACACAAGCAAGTACCTTTGTTTATAATAGATGATGTTATTGTTGACATGCACAATGGGTTTGAAGATGGAAGTGAGCTAACAATGTGTCATCGATGAGTATGAAAAAACATAGTGATTTTATAGTTGACATTGTTAGATTAAGAAAACGAAAGTTTGGTATTAGAGATGTAATTATTCTATTCTTATAGAGATCATATAAGCTTGATTATTTTTTTAATGGGACAAATCTCATGAGATCCAATAAAACTATACTTATTGTTTATACCATACAACTTTATTATTTTATTAGATATAAAAAGATAATATATACAAAATAAAACATTAAATAAATATTGAACTTATGTACACATTAAACATAACTAACTTATTCATAATCATCATATTTATAATTTCTCTTAATCTAACTTCTTTATTATTTATCTCTGACGTTTTTTTGTATTGTCATAATCATTAGGCTTTCTTTTTATCAATTATTTTATTTTTAAGTTATATTTCTTACTTAAACAATGTCACATATTTTTCTTATCAACACATATGTAGAAGTCATCAACTCATGATGGTAATCATAAACATTTCAAACCTAATTCATGCCACATATGAATATCAAAAGTGAACGAGGTAGAATTATGACAAATAACATTGCCCTTGACCAAAAGCAACACAAAGAATCCCAAAGTCACGAGTCATAGCCATGCTCCATTGATCTCCATTACTCCTTTTCAAAAGCAACTTAAAGGAAAATATCGTTGTTGGTATCATTGTTAAGCTATCCTCCTTGCTTTCTCAATACCTTATTTCGTCATGTCTTATTCTATTTCTCAATGATCATAACAAAGTTGATAACATAATCTATAAGAAAATAACTTATATCCCTTTCTAAAGCAACTTAAAAGAAAATACCATTATTTGTATCATCGTTAGGCTATCTTCCTTGATTTCCCAATGCCTTCTTTCATGGTGTCTTATTCTACTTCTCAATGACCTTGACAAACTTGGGATTTTTAGATATATTTTTAATAATTCTTAGCGAGTAAAGCAACAAATTACATAAATAATAATTTGCTAAATTTTGCAACAATATTTTTATAAATTTTGAAACTTGAAATGAAAGTTAAGAAAGCCTCTTTCAAAGTTTTAACTTCAATTATCATGCTAAAAAATAATTAAAGTTAATTTGATCTATATTGTCATTAAGAATCATCGAAGATCTTCCCTTAATCATCTTTTTAATTACTTTCATTTTTATCTCATTGTTAAGTTGTCAAGTTTCTCATACCAAAAAGCTTTTAAATTATTTAAAATTTTAAAACGTGATAACCTAAAAATTTCTCAACAAATTTACATTTAAAAACTCAAAATTAAACTACCCAAAAAATATAATTTTTCATGACCCACCAAAAAAAACCATTTTAGGAAATAAAAATGTTTTTTTTCATATTAAATCTTTTGAATAACTATGAAGAAAGAGGTCTTCTTCCAATCAAGACACCACAACAGCAAAGCACCATGGAAAACCTACATGACACGATTCACCTTCAACCCACAAAACCTTACAAAACAGGAATCTTTACTATTTGGATTTCCATAAAGGGAGCTCGAAGAAAAAAGAGCAACACACTACAAGTAGGAACCGGCCATTGCCCCAAAACAAGAACCTTCTCCGGCCGCCGCCGCCTCAGTAAAGCCGTTCAGCAACATCCCCGACGTAAAGTTGAAGAAGCTCCCTCCCCATCGGCGTCGTTTATAGGAGAAGTCGGTCTTTGTCGCTTTGCCGAAAGAAGGGCTGCAAAAGAGCCGCCTTGGCGATGGTTTAATGCCGGGGGTAGGGAAAGCAGAGCAGGCTTTGGAGAAGGCGACTGCTTCCCTAAGAGCGATAGGATGCTCTGCGCCGCAGGAAAAGGCCGGCGCGAGGAGGCCGCCATATCTGCTCTCTCTGCACGTCTCTCTGCATCTCTCTGTCTCTGTCTCTGTCTCTCTCTTTCTTCGCTGTGCTGGGAACTAGAGAGAGAAGGGAAACAGGGGATGAAGGTAGGGTTTGTAGATGCCAAATACGTGAAGCTATGCGTCGAGGACTGGTACCGCTTCACAAGGCACGCGTATGTTCTTTCTTTAAAAAATAATAATATAAAAAAATAAAAAAATCAGTAAATATTTATATCACGAAATAATATTTGGAATTAATATCATCTCGCGGTTTAATAAAACCGCTTTCGACCGCGAGAACCGGTCGAGAAAGCTACGGGTCATCGCCATGCCTTTTAGATGAGTTGATGTAAATAGTTAAGGCTTTACCAACATATACAAAATTTTACAAAAAAGGGTATTTTTGTAATTATACTTTTTTTGAAATTCTAAATTTTTAAGAAAGGTGGGGGTATTTTAGGAATTACAATTTGTTTGACACTTGTGTATGCTGTGAATAATAATGAAGATAACTATAATAATATATCCCAAAATAATAAAATGGAATAGAGGATTTTAATATATTGTATTCAAATGTCATATGCTTAGGATTGTCATCAAATTTGAAGAACTTAATTTATGTAAATTATTCTTTGAAAAAGGATAAGAATTTTGATAAAGACATTTTTTTCTTAATAGTATATATAGTTCTTCATTAGAAGTATTTAGAATAATTTTGGAACAAAGTTTTCGAGGATGATGAATTATTTAATTATTTCTAACTAATTATAAGGGAATTCATGGAAAAACTAGCGACTCCTACAATTAGAAGCACATATTAATCTTTAATAGAAGAGAGAGTAAAATAATCATTTTTAATAAGATTTTAGTTTTAGTTGAGGATAATTCTTTTTTATTAATATAATTATAGTATCTTACAAATGAGAATAATAATTTAAATTATTATTCAAAAGATTTTGATTTATCAAGTATTTAAATTAAAGAAAAATTTATAATTCTATGGCTGATCGAAACCACAAGAGAGTACTTCTAATATTATAATTATCAAAAAAATAAAATTCTATAAATACTATAAAAAGTATTTAATTTTTTTAAAAAGTATTAGATATATAAACTAAATAATTATGATTTAAGTCAGTTGTTAATTTCTTAACTATTATTATGAAATATATAGTAATGTGAGCATTTATACAACATAAAATTATTTATATATGCTTAGATTTTATTATAGTATTGTGTTATTATATATATATATATATATATATATATATATATATATATATATATATATATATATATATATATATAAACATAAGAAGTTATAAATCAAATCATATAATAAGAAGAATAAAAGAAATAAAAAAATAAAATAAAAAAGAAAACTAATATAACATAATTATCTATTAACTCATGAAAAAGAAAGTTGAGAAAAATATTACTCCTCTTTAACCCTATCATGTAACAACTTAATATTGAGATGTACATCTCTTAGTGTCGTGATACTTGAAAATGAAGCCACAACATGCTAGAGGTTAATAACTACATGATGATAATATACTTCATCTCTTGGTGTCATGAATGCTAAATATATTTCTCAAACAAGTCAGAGGTCCCATCTTCATAAACAAAAGATGTTTTGTGATAAGGTGTGTTTTAAGATGATGAAATGTACTTCATTCTTAAGTATCATGATATTCAAAAGTGGGGTCGTAGAAGTCAAAGATTAGTTATAATGATGAAATATATTATAAAATTATAGAAGAAATTTGAGTTTAGAGAAAGAATACATATGAAAATCACTCTATTATATTATAGTAGATAGAGGTAGTCTTTACAAATTACACAATTTATCGTAATAAGTAGGAGTTTAGCATCACAATCTTAATTATAAAATCATACAATTTTGAAATACAATATAAAATAATAATTAATCACAATGTTTTATTATTCACTTATAAAAATATATATAACATAAGTTTATGAATTGTGATGTTGAAATATGAATATATATATATATATTAAAAAATTTATAATAACTTAAATGACCTAGTTTTAAAATAGTAAATCAAAAGATTTATTAATGTGTACTAATTTTATTAAGGAAAATAGAATCAACACAAATCTTATATTTATATGATTTTTTTAAAAAAATAAAAAAATAAATACATAAGTAATCAATTATAAAAAAGTCACCAATAAGATATGTAATCGAAGAGAATGTTGAAATAAGAAAGAGAAAAAAATGAGTTACAAACACAGCTTCAGTAACGACATTGAAATGGAAGGGCAATTTTTTATTTTGCACATTATCTTCCCAAAACATTAATGTAACAAGGGAAAATCATTAATTATTTAGCTCCTAAAACTTCTCTATTTATATTAAAATATTTTAAATTAAAATAAATTTTTTAAAGGCTAGAAAGGGTCACATAAAATAGTTGTTACATTTCAGCAGTCTAAACAAACACAAGTAGCTTTTTGGAATACTGATTACGAGCATGAATAGTAGCCATCATTCGATCTGGGTGAAAGAAACAATAATTGCTTGATCAGAATGCTAAATAAAGGGTCCACATCTAATCCAAGAGCTTTGATCTATATTGTTAAGTCTCACATGCTTGATGGATGGTGTTGATGCATAAAAGTATTATTCACAAAGGTGGACACATTCTCAATTGTTCCATCAAGCTTTACTGATGGATGGCTAGACAAAATAATTTATTTATGAATACGAAGAAGATCTCATTTATTTGATCAGACTTTTTAGATGAATAATCAGATGAAATCTATTATTCACAGAGGCAAACGCAATCCTAAACGTTTAATCGCAAAAAATGCAATTAAATAGCAATGGTTCTATCTAGTTCAGATGCAAATATGGTCGATTTTTAGTTCACTTAGAATTGTATATGATGTTTGGTATTTATAATACTTTCTCTTAGTTTATAAGTTAACTGAATGTGGTTGGTTATCCCATAGTGCTCTTGGAAAGTCATGACCCAAATCACCTATGCATAACATATATATATATATTTGAATTGAACCGATCTATTACTTAACTATTCATAAGTTTATCTTAACTCGTTACGTCTAAGCCAGTTCAGGAGTTATTCATTGACCCGATTTAATCTAAGTTGCATAGGGAATTGTGTTGTGATCGAGACTTAGGCCTGACTACACTTGGTTCACGCTCCCCAAGGTTTATTGCATAGTAGTTCAAGCCATTTAGTCCAAGCTTTTGGGATTTGTCATGTGTGGATGCTTAGGTCAAATTTTTGTTTTCTTTTTTTAAGCCGTCTTTTAAATGTTAATTATTATTATTTTTATTTTTTAAGTATTTTTATGACTACTAAAATCAATAAAATATTTTTATAAATATTAAAATAATAATGCATAAGAAATCAATGATCATATAAGTAAATGAATGACATTATACAATCTGATTATATCATATGTAAATAAGTGATAGTATAATTAATAAAATCAGTATATATTTTGAAGATAGACTCATAATGGTTAGCTACTTCATCAAGAGTTTGATCAACATTTTTTTGATATCATTTAAGCCATGATTAGAGCATATCCACTAACATTATTTGATATATTTCACTTATAGATTACTCTATTAGACATTTAGTAAAAAAATTTTAATTAATTAATCGTATAAGAGTTTGAGATACATGACCTAAAAGATACTCAAGAAAAATATTAAAAAAACTAATACAATGATTTTATTGTCATCAAATAAGTAATGTCATGAACAATGACACAATATAATCCTATATTGATTAGTCATATTTGTCAATCATAGGAATCGATTACAACAGTACTATTTTCTTATGATTATTCCATTTATCTTTGCTCTATTCATTATAACAACTTTTTTGTAATTATTTAATGTCATCATCGATGGTTCCCATTCGTTTAAACTTGTGAGTGCTTCGCTAGCTATCATTGGCCACTCACCATTGCCTGGTAGTCAGTCAACCACCTACCCTCTAGTTGTGAGGTAGTAACGTCTAGTACATCACATAGAAGTTCTACTTGAAGGTGTATTAATACAATTCGAACCTGGAGCCATGTTGGGATTGATCCATCTACTCCTCATTAGTTTTTATTATCATTATTATTAGTCATAGGATTTCCAATTCTAAATTGATTATACATTTGAGTATTCCTTTGTATGGATATATTACTTAAATTTTAGCACATCTCAATTATCTATGAGCTAAAATAGGTTTAACATATCATTCTACATCAGGTCGCCACAAATCGCTATCATCTGTCTCATCCATTGCTGACATCCACGTCACATTGTTGTTGATGTCTGATCATCATGTTGTATGATTACATAATTTTTCTTATATTGTTATTTTTTAAAACATTTTTTTATTTTATATTTAATGTGGTTGACTCATTTAGGAGTTAATACCTTGAAATTCTAAATATTTATTTTAGATTTTCAAGTGATTTAACTCTAAAATGATCTTTTCCCATGTTGATTTCTCTTTTTCTTATGCTTATGTTATATTTGGTATATTTAATTATCTTTTTTCATACTTATATTATGTTTCTAGGTATATTTAAGTCTCTTTTTTCTATGCTTATGTTATGTTCTAAGATGTATTTAATTTTCTTTTTCTTATATATAGTTATTAAGTTCTCTTTTATCTATAAGTTGGAGATACACTCTCATTATAATATTATTATTTATGAATAATTTTTTTATTATATACTTTGATCTTTGTAAGCAAATAGTGTGAGCCTAACTCTAGTTGGAGAGATTCCAACTTCTCATTCTCTTGTGAGAGACAATGATCGAATGTAAAAGACTTTTTATTGAGAGAATTAGTAATCAAATAAATTTCCTCTTCCTTTAATATTCCAAGTTTTCATCCATCATTCCACTCCCTTGGTCAAACCACAAAATCACCACCCTTCTGAACAAAACTCTAAATCCTAAACGACCACCTTGTTACCTCTTAAGCCAAACTTTACCCTAGATTCTTTACTAAAGGGAGGAATTAGACTTAGAGATAAAAAAAGTTTATTTGAGATTTTCTTTTATATTTTTTAATGAAGGAAAAAACATTGAAGAGTTTACTTTAAAAAAATGAAAAGAAAAATTCTTAAGTAATTAAAGCAGAGAATGAAGGAAACAACATGTTAATAAGGTTGTGGATATTAGGTCACTTAGAAAAATAACTTGTCTTTAAAATTTATTATTAACTAAAATTAGCAAATAATTTTATCCATATCATTATTGATATGATTGTAGTTTTTATAGTAGAAGAGATGAGTATGTATAACAACACAAACAAGGTAAACCAAGACTCTTAAAGTTCAAATTTTAAACATGATAAATGACCTACTATTGATTTAGAATCAAATATGAGAAATAATTACTTTTTGTAAGAAAAAAAGCACGACAAAAAAATCAATTGAGAAGGCAGTTTGTAGTATAGTATGAACAAAAAACATTTTTATACATTCATGAATATATATATGATAATTGCCTCATAGAAGAACAAATGAGTTATCTTTTGAAAACAAAAAGATTTAAAACTTGAAATGATAAAAGAGAACAAATTAATGATTTTTTATTCACATTTATAAATTTGTTCAATGTAATACTATTAATAAGGTGATTATTTATTTGTGATTTTGATGATTATAAAATGAAAGACATAATAAAAATTATAAATGATGCTATATATTCTCCAATAATATTGACTAATAATACTTATTAGATAGATGAATTTTATTCATCACTTATAAAAACAATTCAACATTACATAGCCTCAAACACTTTAATAATCTATGCCTACATTGAATTACAAGATATTTTATTATTTTTATATTGTAATCTTTACAAAATTATATTTCTCAATAACACATTGAATATTTTTTTTTAATAATACTTAAAAAATAAATTTCAAATATTTTTAAATTAATTATACTAATATTTAATAATAATTATATCAAAATTAATGAAAAAGACAAAAAATTAGATGTTTAGAACTATAAGGGAGGATTTAAAAAGCAAGAGTTTTCATGTTAGTGATCATTTTTGATATTTCAAACATTTTGCAAAATATATTAGTTTATATAAAAGCCATTTTAATTATAAAATTGTTAAATAAAATGAGATTAGCAAACTACTAAGATACGTAGTTCAGAATTCAGTGGGTCAGTGAGGGTATTTCCGTCACATGGAACCATTTTTAGCAACTTGTCGAACTCCACTCTGGGTTTAGGGTTTAGGTGCTTGGTCTAGATTCCGATTTCCGTGTGCGTACAGCGGAGGGCAGAGTTCCTCGCCGCCGTCGACGAAGGGATCTCTTGCTTCCTTTTAGTTCTGTCTTCTTTGAAGTTTCTCTGCTTTGTACAACTATGTGGGCGATTCTTAGAGCGTCAAAGCCCATAAGGTGAATTCCACATTTCCTTGTTCTCTTTTTGTTTCAGTATCAAAACGAGGAAATTGGAAAACTTATTTATTTCCAAGTGAATGTCTCTTTTTTTTTTTTTTCCTTCTTTTAGCGGTCCGTGTTGTTGTTATTCTGAGTTCTTAGAACCTGCTCAGCTAACCGTTAAAATAGGATTTTTTAGTGCTTACTCTTTTTGTATCTTCTAGTTGGTCATATGCCGTCTTTCTGAACTGCTCTTTTTCCGCTCGAGCTGAAGTTCCACGTAGTCGGTAGGAAATGATTAAGCTTGTCAGAGTATCTTTTTGCTTTTATGCCACTTAATAGTTCCAGAATCTTTAAACTTAATATATATTAGTTCGTTGTACTGTAATTTGGTCAGTCTGTGTTAACTATTCGTTCAGCAATCTTAAATAAAGCACTACTAAATATTTTTAGTGATGCATGGTTTCCTTCTGTAATTTTCAACATGTTAACAAATAGGCCATCCAATTGATGTGGAGTCTTTACCAAAAAGCAGACAACTTGAAGTTCCTTTGTACTTGCAATCTTTTTTTTTTGCCTTGCATGCCCTAGAATTGTCCAACTTAAAGAACTATGGTGTCATGTTGTTTGTGAACTGATTTGCTGATTTAATTTTGAAAAGTAAGACTAACAATTTTTTGGGTTTTTGCTTGTTGATAGAAGTCTCTTGCTATGCAGAGTATTGAACATTGGCAGTCCTAAAAATTTTTGTTTCTACCATCATGATAGTTAATAGTCGAGGCTCTTGTTTTATATGTAGGAGTCAAAGTTGCTGCGTCTTGGTTATGCGATTTTTGTATGCTAAGCCTGGAGCAAGTAGTAATTTTGGATATGGAGAACATCAGCATTCAAAAGACGATCAGCTGAATGTAGCTTGCCATTTGACAAGGCCTGTTTCATGTGTATGCTTTCTGCCTCAAGTGTCTCTAGTTTGGGCCAGAGAACTTTCTTCTCAGGTCAAGTCTAGGTCCATTGACAAAGATGATGACTTGGAGGATGGCTTTTCTGAACTTGAAGAACCTCCTGAAACAGACAACATTGTGGAGCATGCGAACATGGAGGAGGATGAAATGGTTTCTGAAGGAGATAGTACCGGGGAAGACAATGACAATGCCGGTGAAGATGCACTTGGATTGCCTGACACTAAGTCAAAATATGGTGAAAAAGTAGTTGGCAGGAAGAATCAAAGTTCTCCGCTTTTTAAGGTCATAATAGAAGCTTCCCGCCCTTCGTTAAGCAATGCCCTTGATAAATGGGTAGAAGAATGCAATTCTTTGGGAAGAGGTGAAATCTCTCTTGCATTATTGAACCTCAGAAAGCGTCGTTTTTATGGAAAGGCCTTGCAGGTTAATTGTTCATCTTACTGTTCTGTAATCTTTATCTTAACTATCGATTCTAATTGCTTTTTGTGTGGTTAGTACTTTTAATCAGTTTTGTATCTTAACTTTATGTGTTTCTTGGGTATTTTGTTGAAGTTCCTAGATGTTATGAACTATAAAGTAAATTAATATGGTAGTATTTTTAGTTCCCATCATTCAATTCAAAGAGAAACTATTGCTTTCATAAAGGAATTGTTTTTATGAATGCTTTAGTTTTGCCTATAAATTTGATGTTTTTGATGATGGTGAGTTTATTTTGTGCTTAAAGATAAATGTTTTATTTGTTCTTTTTCTGTAAATGAAATTCTTTCTCATTTGTGAAATTGGTGAAACAAATTTGAATATCTGTTTTCAATGAAAACGTAGCATGTTAGGATATTGTCTTAACCAAGGAGAAATGTTATTGCGGTAGTAGTACTTATTTATTGGATCTTGCTAACATGACTTGTGTGGAACAATTATATAATTGGTATTTCAAAATTTTTAGCTTGAGTTATACATATCAAAGCAACTTCCTTTTTATGGAATTGAAGACAAATGAGTTGAGTTTTAAGGAAGACTAAAACAAATTGTTAAATGAGATTGAGTTTAATCTCACATTATAAGTTGAAAATAATATTGGAATTTTAATATATAATTAGCTTAGCTCTTACTTATTGATTTAAATTTTTAAGTCATTAATTTGTTTACTCAATTGTATATTGGGCTTAAGAATAGCTCACAATTTATCTAACCCCTCTCTTGAAAAGTGGTATTAGAGCCAGATTTAATTTAATCGGGATTAGGTGACAATGTGGGCTTGGAAGGGGCAGCATAGTTGGCAAGGCTAACAGGGGTAATGAATTTGATGTGGCATTGGAGGGCATATAGGTGCAATAGAGATGATGATGGTGTTTTTAGTATAGTAGATTAGTCAGTATAGTGAAGATGGTGTAGCAAAGTTTACGGGGGTGAAAGCTGATAAGAGAGTTGATAATGATTGATCCATTATAGCTGACGAATTGAAAAAGTTGATATGAGACGATAGAGTTGGCAAGGACAATAGAGTTGATAATAATAATCCCAATAAAGCTGATGGGTTTTCTTAACTGATATAGCATGATAAAATTGATAAAGGCAACAAAGCCAATAATGATAATTTCACCGAGTTGATTGGGTGTAATGGTGGATGGGGGTGTCATTGTTGACAAATGGTAGTAGAGCTAATGTTGAAGTTTTGGTAGAATTGATGAGGCTAACTAATAGAGTTGATATAGGGATTGATGGATAATTTGGATTAATTCTTTTGAGGAAAAGATTTGTTAAATGCAAGCGAGATTGAGAATAGCCTCATGTTATAATTTGAGAAAGTAGTTGAAATTTTAATATATAGTTATTGTGGACCTTACTTGTAATTTTAAGTTTTTAGGTTATTAGCTGTTCATCTAAATATGCATTAGGCTTAACTTGAGCTATTCTATATTGTTGAAACTCTCTTTTAACAAGTGGTATTGGAGTTAACCTTAATTTATTTAAGATCAAAATTTTATGGTAAAGGTCAATAAGGGAGGTGTATTGATGTGGTGTGGTAGGGTAATAAGGGGCAATGATACCTATGTGGTGTAGCTATCATGCCATGTCTATCATTTACTACTATCATTGATTAGAAGTATAGTAATATTTGAGCATCGCAACATAATGTGAGGACATAAAATTATAGACGAGGGTAACAAAAATAATAAATAAATTATCTTGATGACCAAGCTAGTTTTATTACATCAAAATATAGTACATGTATACATGTTCTTTCTTTACTTAGAGGCATGATATTTACAACATCATTAATATATATAAGATATTACACTCACAAGCCTCAAATGCCACTCTAAACATCCTCTATGAATCTATGGTTTGTTCTGTAGTGTTCTATAGTGTTCTGTAGTGTATGTAAGGGGGTGAGCATATAATACTCAATAGGCGAATTTTATTTGAATAAATAATATAAGTATAATATCAATACGACATATTAGCAATGTTTATAATATAATAAACTAAAACAAAAATAAGCAACATGTTGAATATATAAATGTTTGCATACATTTTTGTTCTTTTATATGTTGCATATCCCTTTTTTTCATTTTTTTTCTTTTTCTTTTTGTTTCTTTTTCTTCTTAACTAGGCTTAGATGTTTCACATATGATTGTACCTCATATTCTAATCATATTTTATCTAATCTCTTACAACTCTTCACATCTTCACTAGACCTCTATCCATAGGCATATCATTTTGACTAGTCATATCAATCACATATCATTTTTATACGTCGGTCTTGCACCAAGTGTTTGTTTTATCGGAAGTCTCTAATGTCATCTCATGGTTTAGTCTAAAATTAGTGCCTATTATGTTAAATCTAATGTGTCAGATCTTGTCACATATCTTGGAATCATGGGAATGAGTCTAAGGAAGTTTCACTTTGGATTCTTTTTTGAAAATAAATAAAATAAATAGGGTTATTTATTTCTAATGCCTCGGATGCTTTCTTGAAGCTTCTCGATCGGTTCGAGGGTTTGACAAATGGGGCAGTTTTAGAAAGCAATTAGCAAGATCCCATCATTGGATGACTATCGTACACAGTAAAGCTAGTGAGGAGGTACAATATGAAGGTTGTGTGCTGTGATTTTGAGGTACGAAGAAGAGGGTGATCGTCGTTTTTTCCCATCTCTGAGAATGAGAGGTGATCGAGGGTTTCCTATTGTTCTCTGGTTTTCGTTGCTTCAATAGGTAAGATTTGTAGCATGGTTTCCCTTTCGGTGTCATTTTTTTGCATGCAATAGGTTTCCTATTTTATTTGGATAGGAAAAAGGTGGGGTAAGAGGAAATCGTGAAACATCCAAGGGAAAGCATGGTTTTCAATTAAAAAAGAATTATTATTATATACACCAAAAAGGCATCCAAAAAAGGAGGGGAGATTGTAATGTCTTGATGCTTGTAAGCATTTTTAGGTACAATTTTTTCACATTATGTAAATTAAATTGCACTTAGTTGAAATTGAGATGTGAATATAAATTCAAAAAAAAACTATTTAAGTGATTCATTGTGATCATTGTCTCATAATTGAAGGAGCACTTGTTGAATTTTAACTAACTTTCAAAGTTATTAGAGAAAAAATAATAAATAAATAAATAATATGAATAAGGTTATTTATTTCTAATACCATGGACGTTTTCTTGAAGCTTCCTCACCATGTTTGAGAGTTTCGTGAAGGGGGGAATTTCGGGAGGCGATCGATGAAATCTTGTCATCGGACGGTTGCTGTAGACAGCTGAGTTAGAGAAGAGGAAAAATCGAAAGGCTGTGTGTCGTGGTTTCGAAGTATGAAGAAAATGGTGATCATCAATTTTTGCCACCTACGAGAATGAGAGGCTAATGAGGGTTTCTTGCTGTTCTTCTGTCTTTTGTTGCTTTAACAGGTAAGATTTAAAGCAGGGTTTTCCTTCTGGTCTCGTTTTCCCTTATGTGTTGGGTTTCTCATTTTATTTTGAACAAGAGAAAATAAGGTAGGAGAAAACAATGAAACATCCAAGGGAAAGCACAGTTTTTAGTTAAAAACAATATTATGATATATATACAAAAAAAAAAAGATATACAAGCAAGAATGTAAGACCTAGATGTGGTCATTTTGTTTTACTAAAAAAAATGATAAGGATGGTTGTAAAAGTTGTAGAGATAAGGAATGTTAAAAATGAAATCTGTTTTAATTGCTACCATTAAAGAATTCTGTCTATTTCTGTATAGGGAATATGTTGTCTTGAAAATTGTAAGCTAGAAAGAAAAGCTTATGTTAATTGAAAAGGTTAGCTCCATTAGAAATTGTAGTTTTGTTTCTAGTAAACGAAAAATTGAGAAAAACAAGAAGAATTGTCGAATTATTGTAGAATTCCAAGGAAAGTGCATAAGGCTCGTATTTAAATATGATTCTTTTCCATTACTGATATACATATAGTGCAATGTTTTGTAGGAATTGATTTGAGATAGAATATAAATTTTTTACTAGAAATGAAGGGAAAGAGGAAATGATAGGGAATTGAGAAATTGTAAAGAACCAAAATAGATGAATTCAATTAAATTGTGACGTAAGTATGACTTATTTTTAGCATAACTTGACATTCATGGTACATGATTTGTGATGTTTATTTTACATAATGCTAAATGTTCGTACTTGAAAATGCTTGTGAGCATTAAGATGTTACGATAGTAGAGCCGAAAAATGACATGATTGATGGCGATGGTTCAGCAAAGTTGACAGCAGGTGACATTGTCAATGACAATTGTTTGAGAGTGCTATCAAGAGAAGATGAATGGAGAAATAAACCCAATAATGATAGTTTTGACAAAGTTGATTCAATGGACTTGATAGAGCCCACAAGACGATAGAGCCGATGTGGTGCACCACAGCTAATAGGGCGATAGAATTAATGATAGTGGTTTGAGAAAGGGCAACAAGGTAGATGACGATAGGTTTCAATAAAGCTAGTAGGGTTGCAAATTTGATATGAGATGATAGCCGGCAAGGTTAGTAGAGTTACTAGTGATGATAGTAGTAGAGTTATCATGGGCTACTCAATTGATGTGTGGATTGATGGTCATTGTGGATGTGATGGTCATTTGAAGGGAGAATTTGTTGAGCTAATGTGATATTGGGTTTAGTCTCACATTATAAATTGAGAATAATGTTGGAACTTTAATATACAATGAACATAATCTTATCCATTTGTTTATGATTTTGAACTATTGAGCATCTATGAGTATTTAGGCTGAACTTTGGGCTGATATTTTGAAACTCTCCTCTTAACACAAAGCCTAGGATTTTTTTTTTTTTTTATAAAATTGATTTCTCTTTAAAAATAAGCTGTAACATTTAATTCTACTTGAGCAGCCTCAACTTTCTTGCTCTTGTTTAATGTCTTTGATTTGTACTGAGGGATCTCTATGTTTATAAAATAATGAATACAGTATCAAAAAAGAAATGCTCCGATAGTGATGATTGAATCCCATGGTTCTTATTTTGTGTCCAAATGAGGATCATGCAACTTCTGTGCTTTGTTTACCTTCTGCTTAAATAGTTTGTTATCTTTTGTTAGGCTTACTTTGCTTTTCTCCTTTTTCAGAGAAAGATATTTATTGCATTCTGAATTTGTTTATGTTACATTTTGTAGTTCATGGAGTGGTTGGAAGCAACTAAGCGCCTTGACTTTGGGGAACGGGAGTATGCATCTCGTTTGGATTTAGTTGCCAAGGTACTGGGCATTCAGAAGGCAGAAAAGTACATTGAAAAAATTCCAAGCTCTCTCAGGGGTGAGATCATTTATAGAACTCTTTTAGCCAACTGTGTTTCTGCTGTAAATGTGAAGAAGGCAGAGGAAGTATTCAACAAAATTAGGGACCTTGGTTTTCCCTTGACAGTGTTCGTGTGTAACCAACTTCTATTGCTGTATAAAAGGGTGGACAGGAAGAAGATAAGTGATGTGCTGAAAATGATGGAGAAGGAAGATGTTAAGCCATCTCTCTTCACCTATAGGCTTTTGATAGATACCAAAGGACGTATAAATGACATATCCGGGATGGAAGATGTCATTGCAGCCATGAAGGCCGAAGGTGTTGAACCCGACCTTTACCTGCAAGCAATGATTGCAAAGTACTACATATGTGCAGGTCACAATGGGAAGGCCGAGGCAGCTCTGAAGGATATGGAGAAGGGCGACATCAGCGATAACCGTGCTGCCTGCAAATCTCTTCTTCCTCTCTATGCTTCCCTTGGGAAGGTAGATGATGTTAGAAGAATTTGGAATGTGTGCGAGCATAATCCTCGTTTAGAAGAATGTTTAGCTGCTATAGAGGCTTGGGGCAACCTGGGAAATATTGAAGAGGCTGAGAAAGTTTTTGAGAAGATGATGAACTCCTGGAAAAAGCTTTCTTCAAAGTACTACAATGCTCTTTTGAAGGTGTATGCAAATCACAAGCTTCTCTCCAAAGGGAAGGAGTTGGCGAAGAGGATGTCTGATAGTGGCTGTAGGATTGGCCCTTTGACCGTAGATGCCCTTGTTAAACTCTATGTACTGGCTGGTGAGGTCGAGAAAGCAGACTCAATCTTGCATAAGGCTTTGGATCAAAATCAGATCAAGCCACTTTATAGCACATACATTTGTGTACTGGAAAAATATGCTGAGAGGGGTGATATTCACAATGCAGAAAAGATGTTCCATAGGCTGAGGCATATGGGTTATGTGGGTAGAATGAGGCAGTATCAGTTGTTGCTTCAGGCTTATATTAATGGCAAAACTCCAGCTTATGGCTTCAGAGAGAGGATGAAAGCTGATAACATTTTTCCAAACAAAGCTGTTTTAGCTCAGCTGCATGCTGTTGACGCATTTAAAAAGACAGACATTCTGGAACTACTGGACTAGTTCTCTTGTGTATGTTTCATTTTAAACTCTAACAATTACTTTATTTAGTTAATGCAGTCCTTGGTTTTGATGTTGACGAACGAGATTTATTGAACTTTCAAACGTGAGATGGATATGATTCCATTGAAGAGATGTTTCACAATCCATATTTATGCTGCTTTTGTAATCAATTTGGGATATTCTTGCCTTGCAATGCTAGATTTGATCAAATTGAAAGCTTTTTTTGGGTCATATCTTTTTTTCCATTGTAAGATTATCTTTTGTTTCCAATGCATAATTGTTGTAGTTCAAGATGTCATAATATTGTTATGTCCTGCTTCTGAACCAGTAATGCATATCATACAATGCAGTTGCACATAGCTTTAGGATAAGTGATTAAGCTCTCTTTTGCACTTATCCAATTTAAAGAACTTCTTTTACTGAGTTGCTGAATCTTTTTGATGTCGAAACTTGAAGTGTAAATCCAAAAGAATACAAAGGAGTTTCATATTAATGTAGTTTTATGGTTTTCCACAAGTCAGTCTTATTCAAAAGAATAACATGGTGCTGAATTCCATACAAATATTTTCTTTGCAATCATAAGCAATCAAGATTTCCGCAACTTCAGTGCTTCAAATCTGGCTGCTAGTTTCTCATAATCCGGTAGCTTTGGATGAACCCGAGGAAGCGAGTTCTCCGAGCAGTTGCTTTCTGTTGGCTCGCGACTTCCCGAAGTATTCTGTGATCCACCAGGAAACTCTATTTCATTCTCTGAATCAAGTCCATCAGAGTCATCAAATTTGATACCTCCATAGACTCTGTGCCCTGAATAGCTATTCCTTCCCTGAAACTTCTCATTATTGATCTCAGCAGCATCTTCTTCCGCATTCTTCATGTGACCAGCAACATTGAAGCTCTGTGAGCTAAATCTCCTTCCATAATCCTTCGTTGTAGAACCAGTCGAGTTCAATGAACTCCTTCGTGATCCATTGGAGGTTTGCTGTGCAAGCTGTGCTGCAGCTGCCTTGGCAGCTGAAGCTTCACTGCGCCATGGAACAAGAGAAAGAAATATAAACTGTGCTGTAGTCTTAAATGGATACAAAGGAGAATATGAACATTGCAAAACCTGAGGATGGGTTCATTATGTTGCAGTTCCATGGCTGGAATGTTAGGCTTGATTGGGAAGCTACTGGCACTCATAAACGTGCGTGGTCCGTCCTGCAGCAAGGAGATCTCTTCAAGCTATGGGAAAATTTTGAATAAATGTGTATTCAAGTGTGTTCTTGTGCTCATAAACATACAAGGAGCTCTTCAGGAGGCTTGAGAAGCTCATTCTTGGTCTCTGTTGCATCCCACTGTATCTTAAACTCCTTGGCTATTTCTTGCATGACCTTCAGTTTCACTTCGCCTACTGGTTTTCTAATTGATAGCTTTTCAATCAGCTTCACATTGAACACAATTCATTCAGACCATTGAATAGGTGCACCTCAACATAAGTTGAAAATAGATAGCAGTAATATGTTCTTTTTGCAAGTCTAAGGCTTCATTTGGCACGAATTGTGCAAGCATTTGATCATGTTTCAAAACACACTTTTCAACCCAACAAAAAATTTAAATGAAAAGAGCAAAAGATGGTTTTGTTTTTCCACAATAACATTAAAAAATCATCTTATAAGATGAAAACCTCATTAAATTCTTACCAATCTGTTTACTCCAGATTCAGCACGCAGATCTGCTGCAGCAGATACAAAGTCTTTTCCATACTTCTTTTCAAAAATGTCACGAATCCTACACAGCTCTGGAATATCTGAGCATCTTGGAGCAGCATATATCATACTAGAGATGGCTTCCTTTAGATCAGGAGGGCAATCCCTAAAAGACATAAGAGTATTAAGATAACTGTTGAAGCAAATTTAATGGCAAAACATTATATAGAGGCAAACCTTTGTTTTTGAATGATTGGAAGCCGAACCACTATGAGCTCACAGAACAAGTTGATGACTTCGTTTGCTGCCATGATGTTTTGTTCCCTTATTACATGTTCAACCTACAGGAATATTTGATGTTTAGTTTTTCAGTTTGTCACTTTCTCTAAATAATCAAACCTTGGCTTTTTTTTACTCCTTGGATTGTAATGCGAAAGCATAAAATGTTTGGAATTTTCTTTTTGGTTTCTTTTTCTTTTGCTCAAATGCAAAGTACTCCCGAGAAACTATGAGCACAGCACAAAAAATGGGATAAAAAACGCCTCTTGACAAAGGGGATTTTGGGCTTCTTTTTGTACATTAGATATAAGGTTTTTCTTGACTAAATCATATAAAATTCTTAATATCATCTTATTTCATTTTTTATTATTCTAGTCACATCACATGAGCAGTTACTTCTTAGAAATAGATCCTTGATAAGTTCTATTTTTTATATACAAAAAGAGCCATTGTTATAGCAGTTACATTGATAAATGAGATGTATAGAACAAGTTGGTGACTTTGTTTGCTGCCACGACACTTTATTCCCTTATTACATCTTCGACTTGAAAGAAAATTTGATATTTAGATTTCCAGTTCATAATTTCCCTAAATGATCAAAGCTTGGCTGTTTTTTTTCCTTTTTACTCGAATTGAAATGCAAGGTTTGGAAAGCATAAAATATTTGAAATTTTATATTTAGTTTCTTTTTCATTTGTTCTTTCTTCTTCAATCCCATACAACATAGATGTTCTATTAATTCATAGGTGTTATTCTAGTTAAAATGCAAAATATGCTTAAGAAATTATGAGCACAAAAAAATGAGATAAAGAAAGCCTCTTGAAACAATGATTTGTCATGACTAAATCATAATCAAATAGAAACTATTAATAAGAAATGGTATGACATCTATAAGGATTCTTTGTTAGGTCATATTCCCTCTTTAGAACTTGATGTTTCTTTTTAACTCCTAGACATCGTTTTCTCTTTTATCATATTATTACTCATGTCATATATTTTTTTGTCATGATCACGTAAGAGTAATACCAAATTGTATTACTCTAGTGTTGATCGAGTTCAAGTACATTACAAGAGTTGATACATTTTGTATCAATGTTGTCAATACATGGTCATCCTAATACCATAGTAATTTATTGAGGTCTTTTAGGATCACTCAAGTTTAAATTATTTCAACAACATTAATTTAGATAAATGATTTATGTTCTAATATTTGATGGATTTGTAACTTTACAAATATAGATGCAAATTTTGCATCATCTGAGAGATGCAACAACACAAGGAGCTTCGATTAATTTTTCTGGCTGAAAAAAAGGGGAAATAGTTCAATAAGACTACTAAGAGTATTCTGCAAGAATAAGATTATAGTTTCCTTAGAGATAGTATGAAGAAGATAGAACTACACAAAGATCAATCGAGCAATGCAAGGTTAGGAAATAAAAAAACAAAGCAAAAAGCTATAGAACACACCAAACTTAACTGTGCAGAAATTGTTGAATACCCCAAAAACATAAATAAGCTCACCAAATTTCTACAAGAAGCCTCCATTTACATGCAGCATGTTTCAAAACCCTAAAACATTGGAAGGACGAAGAAGATCGAACGGGATGGAGAGATAGGGGAGATACCCGGATCCGAGCAGTGTCTTCCTGACCAGATTGGAGAAGCATGGCGATGTCGCGCCGCATTTGCCGCACTTGCGTCTCCCTCCTATTCCTTAAAAGCTTAATTCGAGCGGAAACGAGATTCGCCTCAGTTTTGCTGTTCGATTTCCCCGAATCCAGAAAAAGAGAAGCGTGAAGGGAAGAAGCGTAGGCAAGATGGAGGCAAAAAGGGAAAATGATGCGGTTTCTCACCATTTTGAGGGATTGAATCGCCTGCGGAGGATGGAAGAAGCCAAACCCATCAGCTTCTGAAGCGAACCAGAAGGAGATTTCACCTCCGAAGGCATTGGCGAATGGCGAGGTAGTAAAGGAGAGTTTGGTGAGGAAGAGAGTGAGTGAGCTGAGCTTGGGGAGGGTGGCGGAAGGAACGGTTTGTAACGGTCCAATGGGGAATGCGTTCGAGTCAAGATGGGTCCCGCTTACCATTGGCCGTTGAAGCATTTTGAATGAGACCAGTCGCGTCACTCGCGGTGACATTGTTTCGTTAAATGTGTATTGCAAATTATAGTTTATACAAAAACAAGTTGTCGTATTCCTCAGTTATCTTTTAAAGAAGTTTTAACACCACAAATTATGTGCAAAGTTTAATTCAATCATATAACAAATTTAAAATATATTTTTAATTTGTTTTTAGTTCTCATATGCTCTACCCAAATTAATTTGATAAATATGCTCTACCAATAAAGTGTTTATTGATCAAAACCCAAATCATCTTAAACATTTATAATCTTTCACAAATATTTTATTTAAATTTTTTTTAGTTTATTAAATATATCATGGTCTCTTACTTCTAAAAATCTATACTTTTGCTTGATTCTATTCTCAATTGTTTTTTATTTGACCTCTTAAGAATAATTGTATCCAATATAGCTCAAATCTTAAACCCCTCATGACCCTTTGCCACACTTATTTCATATCTAATTAAGTCATCTTGAGACGTGCTCTTCACTCATCCCACATCTACTCGTGATCTCATACCTTCTTGAAAGCTTTCTCCCTCTTATTCTACATCCTCTTGAAGTTATCTTTTTGAACAACCGATTATTTGAATTGCTTTTTATTGTTTCTTTCTACTCTATTTTGTTTATGCTTCCTCGAGTGCTTCTTCGAGTACTATTGCTTGTTTCTCTTGTTAATAGTGGATATGATAAACTTCAATGTGTAATATTTTCTTCTTACTGGAAGACTTGTTTAAAATAAAAATTAATTATGCACTTTTAAATTGAGATTTACAAAAATAGTTTTTATGGCCTCTTCGTTAGAGCTAGTCTCCGTTAATATTATCTCTAAGTAGATTTTCTTAATAAACTTATTTTACCCATATATTGTCCCTTGCTCAAACTATCGTAAGCCATCCCATAACTTTTTTAACATTTCAAAAATATCTCCATCAACATTTTCTTAATTCATTAGAAACCTTGTTGATTCCTAATCCATTGATTTCCCTCAAGTCTTTACACCTTCGCTTAATCCTTCAACTTTCTCTAATGTCTCAAGGACACCTCCATCAAGAAATTGCTTAATCCTTTATATCACATAGACCATCGTGGCCTCTTATCTCACTCATTCTCATACTCCCTTGAGTCTCTTACCAAAATACTTTATTTCACTCATCTTACACTTCTTGTCAACCTTATAGCTTCTTGAAAACCTTGTCTTACTCACTCCTTGAAGCTATCTTATTATACACATTATCATTATTCATCTCTACTAAGTTTTACTTTTGTTTACTCTAGTGTTATCCTTAAGTAAAATAACTCACTTGATTTTTTTTGTTGAAAACTATATGAGAAACTTTCATGTGTAATCTCTCATTCTTATTAGTGAACAAGTCTATCATTGAAAATAATTATCCAATTTTATATTGAGATTTACAAAAATAATATAGTTTAGCATGCCATTTATCAAGATAATTTTAAGTTGAAAAGAGTAAACATATTTTGACATTTTAATTAAGTTACTACTTCATTCTCTTTAACTATTCATTCTCAAAAAGCTTAGTGAGTAAGAAAAGTATTGATTATAATGTCTTAAGTTTTACTTCTTGTGTTTCTCTTTATAAATAAATAAATATATATATATATATATATATATATATATAAGTGGATTGAAATTGATTTGATCTTAATATTACAAAACTATTATTATTTGCTAATAACACAAATAATAATATACATAATTTTTATTGAAGGCACAAGAATTCACATCTTAAAGTTTTGGTAGTCTTAAAAAATCTCTCTAAGACATGCTTAATACTAATATTATTATTGTAATTGGATGTTATTTTAATCAAATATATATATATATATATAAAATGTTATTGTTTAAAAAAAACTTCATTTCTCTCAAAATGATTATGCTTATTGTTTTGTTCTTATGGTTTGAGAAAGAAATAATATTAAAAAGTGTAGAGAGGAGAAAAGTGAGAGTGAGAAATGAGACAAAGAATTAGAATAAAACTATATATGTATGTGTATGTGTGAGTGAGAGAAAAAGAGAGATAACAAGAGAGTAAAAACTTTAGCTCCATTAGTTTGAAAGGAGATCCATAGAGGAGAGAAAGTTATTAATGAAACATCGATAAAGAAAGAATAATGTCAAGTTAAAGCAAGAATAGGAGAAAGAGAGAGTCAAGTATCTTATGCATGCAAAACACTAGGATTTGTAAAATCTTGAAAATTTTATTATTAAAATTTTATTATTAAAATTTTCTTATATTTTTTTAATAAAAAGAAAGAGAAGAGAAAAATTCTTATATGTTATTTTTTATTATTTAATTATAGTTAGATTTTTGCTTTAAAATAAAATTTTATAAATTTTTTATGAAAAAATATATTATATAAATTGAAATTAAATCTTCCTTATATATTCACTATATTAGTGAACTTTATAAATAGAATAAAACAAAACAATTGTATAATGTTTCTCTTTCTTAAAATATTAAAAATAATATTACAAAGAAGAGTCACTAAAAAATGACATCTTTACTAGAAAAATGGACACAAAGATATAATTTTAGCCTGTTTTTATCCTATTCTATAAAAGAAAATTAATATAAAAAATTTTAAAAAACAAATTAAATATTAAAAAATATTTTATGCGAGTGAAAAGAAGTTTGAAGATCGTTCCATTTAATTCTGAATATTTTTAAATTGAATTCAATTTTTTTCACACATTTTTAATGATTTAAATAAATGATTATTTTCTTTTAATTTTTTTTTTAAATACGATTAACATCAAATATGGCCATTGGAGTTACCCCTGACCACGTTTCTTCATCTTTAACCAATATTCAATCCATCGTTCCACCACAAAAAATCGTACAGCGTTGCTCAGACATTGTTTTCCCCCTTCTTGATAGTACGTTCTTCGCATACGTTGCCGGAATCTGTTGTGTCGAGTGACAGGAGGAGGAAACAAGCAACGGTGTTGATCAAAACGGCCATGGTTTACACAACCCAAACCCTCCTCTCTTCTTCGTTCGCCTCTTCCATCCATGGCAGCCCACTACGTCCCAGACTTCCCTTTCCTCCATCACTCCTCCCCCGGCGTCAAGATCCATACATCATGTCCCGCCTCTCTCCAAGCGAAAATTTTAACTCAAGGCAACCACAAAAATCCGCCCTTTCCTCCTCAAAGGCCGGCGCAGCCGCTACTGCGGCAGTCATCTTCTCCGCCCTCGCCCCCGCTGCCCTCGCCGTCGATGACTTTTCACCTCTGACGCCTCCACTGTCCTCTTCGTCTTCTCCTATCCAGCTCCAATCCGCCGCCAATACTTCACAAGAGGCATCCAATTCTTTCTCTCAGACCCTTCTCACAGCGCCTAAACCTCAGTCTGCCGCTGTATCAGACCTCCCCGAAGGCTCGCAGTGGCGCTATAGCGAGTTCCTCAACGCCGTGAAGAAGGGAAAGGTCGAGCGTGTCCGCTTCAGCAAGGATGGCGGGGCGCTCCAGCTGACGGCAATTGACGGCCGGCGCGCCACCGTCATCGTCCCCAACGATCCTGACCTAATCGACATCCTCGCGATGAACGGTGTCGACATCTCCGTCTCCGAGGGTGAAGGTGGCAATGGCCTCTTCAACTTTATCGGTAATCTTTTCTTTCCTTTTCTTGCATTTGCGGGCCTCTTCTTCCTATTCAGGCGTGCTCAGGGTGGTCCTGGTGGTGGCCCGGGCGGGCTTGGAGGACCCATGGACTTCGGCCGCTCCAAGTCTAAGTTCCAGGAGGTTCCCGAGACCGGCGTGACCTTCTCCGATGTTGCCGGTGCTGACCAAGCCAAGCTTGAGCTGCAGGAAGTTGTTGACTTCTTGAAGAACCCGGATAAATACACTGCTCTTGGGGCCAAGATTCCTAAAGGTTGTCTTTTAGTTGGGCCTCCGGGTACTGGTAAAACATTGCTGGCTAGAGCAGTAGCCGGCGAGGCCGGGGTGCCTTTCTTTTCCTGCGCTGCATCAGAATTTGTGGAACTTTTTGTGGGTGTTGGAGCTTCGAGGGTCAGAGATTTGTTCGAGAAGGCGAAGTCTAAAGCTCCCTGCATTGTTTTCATTGATGAGATTGATGCCGTTGGAAGGCAGAGAGGGGCTGGTCTTGGTGGTGGAAATGATGAGAGGGAACAGACTATTAATCAGCTCTTGACGGAGATGGATGGTTTCACCGGGAACAGCGGGGTGATTGTTCTGGCTGCCACCAATAGACCTGATGTGCTCGATGCTGCTCTTCTGCGCCCTGGAAGGTTTGATAGGCAGGTGACTGTGGATAGGCCAGATGTTGCTGGTAGAGTAAAGATCTTGCAGGTTGGTGCTTTTGGCTGCTTTGATTTTTGTTTACCTCTTTGGTAGATTATTGTGGGTTTCTCATTGCCAGTGTGCATATTATAAGTAATCTTATTATTCTTCTGCAACAGTACTGCTTTTTGAAAACCAAAATGAAAGAATTTGCCAAAGGAAAAATAGGAGAGTGCTGCATGATTTTTGCTGATAAATGTAAGCATGTGATCTGATTAGAGGTGTTTTATATCCTAACTTAGGAGAACCTATTTTAAATAATCTTGCATGGATTGCTCCTTTTGTAAAAGTTATTATTCATTTTGTTAGTTTGAACTTGTAAACTATTTGTAGGCCTTTTGTTACATCATTATATTCTAAATTTTAAGGTGATGATGTTATTAATGATGTAACCACCAAGAAGTTTCTTTTTTTTTGTTCATTGATAGCTTCTTATACATGTTCACTCCTTGGATGCCTGTGATCCATTTATAGTTTGTGTGCTGATGGAATCATTTGGCTGTGCACAAAAATTTGTATTGATGTTGATATTGAGATTTGTTTTAATATTGATTATTTTAATTTCAGATTTAACATAGTTTGTTTGAGATAATAATCTTGATATTTGGATATTCTAATTTTGAATTTGTTAAAACAAACTAAATATTGAAAATAATATATTTATTAGATCAAACATATTAGATATATCTTTAAAAATATATTAAAATCTAATTTGTTTAGAGCTTGTTACTTGGAGATATAGTTTTGAGGGTTTCTTTTGTGGCTTTTTTAGATAGCCAACTTGCAACAAAAGAAACCTCATTGGATCTTTAGTAGGCAGAAGTATCAATAAGTGTTCTATGATACAGATTTACAAAATCCCTTTGGGATGCTTATTCCTAGTGATAGAGTCATAGCCATACCCTTCTACAAAGGCAATGATTTTTTTGGAAACGGTGTGGAATGGATTGATTGGGTATATAGGCCCTTTTTGTGCTTTTGTTGTCAATGCATGTTGATTTTCCTTGTTGGTTTTTTAATGATGATTCTTGCTATGTTTCCATTTAAATATCTTCCCCCTTTTGGTTAAAATTCTTGATTAGAGATGTTTTTAGGGTCTTTTATGTGGAGATAATTTTAGGATATTTTTAGATTTAGAAAGAGTGTTTTGTGTTTTATATTTTATATGTTATTATTATGGTTTCTTTGATTATTGGAATATCTTTATCTTGTATCATGGATTTAGCTTTGATTATGGCTGAATCATGTAAATCTATCTTCTGTTGTGTCATTGAGTTTTTTTTAGGTTACTACTTTGTTGCAACTGTACAAACAGACTATTCATTGCAACAATTTGTATCAAACCTACTGTGGATGACAGCATCGACAATACTAGAGAACAAGAAATTTGATGGAGAACCAAGCATGTTAGTTTTTTTTGGAACTTATGTTCTACAAGTTATTTGAATTTCAAATATTAAAATGAATGCTTATTTGGTCACATCTATTTGGTTTAATTCCATGATTTGAGATTTATGGAATTAGATTTGAGGAGGGATGATGAGACATTGATTTTATCATTTTTAGGAAAACTTCTTGATTTGCATTATTTTAGAAAGCTTATAGATATTGATAGATATTGTGGCTGCAATTTGGGTTTTATAACAAATTGTGATGCTTTTCGAGAATACTATAGGTGGTTAGGGATAGATCTTGATGTGATAATTTAGTTTTAATGCCAAATGATATTGTATTAGCATTCAGCATGATGAGATATCCACTTAGAATATATTGTGGTAGTTATATTTTGGTTATTTATGGATCTTTATTAGTTTATTGAAAACATGCTTGAAAGATCTCTTGTATTGCTAAATTCACATGAAATTGTGACCTTGATCAATTGTGAGGTGCTTTGGCCTTTAGGTCTTTGGAAACTTGGTTCCATTGGGAATCATTGTTGAAATTTGTTTTAATATTGATAATTCAAAATTTCGATTTAAGATGTAGTTTGTTGTAGATAACAAACTTAATATTTAGATGTTTTGATTTTTAGTTTTGTTATAGCTGATTTAGTATGAAAATAACTACATTTATTTGATCAAACATATTGGATATTTCATTAATATATTTTAGGAAGTATGAACATTTTGTGATAGACTTTGGTTATCTATGGATCTTTATTAGTTTTGTATAGACATGCTTGAGAGATCTCTTGTGATTCTAAGTTCACTTGAAAGATTTTGATCAATTAAGAAGTGTTTGATCTTTTAGAGCTTTGGAAGTTTGGTTGCACTTATTGTAAAGAGGATAGAGATGTGATTTTTTAGTAATAGTCACAGTATTGGATTATGAGGAAGCATTGTTGAAATTTGTTTCAATATTAATAGTTTAGATTTTGAATTTATGATATAGTTTGTTGAAGATAACAAATTTAACATTTAGATATTTTCTTTATGAGTTTTGTTACAATTGATTTATCATGAAAATAGAAACATTTATTTGATCAAAGATATTGGATATTTCATTAAATATGTTTTAGAAAGTGTGAACATTTTTCTTTGAAGGCTTTGTCTTGGGCCTTTTGGCGTTGGCTAGGCTTGAGGCATGCGGGATTGGCCATTATACTGCCTTCCTTTGGAGTTGTTGCATTCTGAATCTATAGATCATGCTCTATTTCATTACTTTTAGGCAAGATTGCTCTTTATTTTGCTCTTCACCAATTAGTTGGGTTGGTTCCCACTTCTGTCCCTTCATCAGCTTTTGATTTTCCTAGAAAGGAGATCCTCCATGGATTATTGTGATGCTAATGCCATTCTCATAGCTACCGTCCTCTATAAGCTTTAGTAGTATTAGAATTGTGTGACCCATGGTTGGCCTTACCTTAGCACATTGGCTCTGGGGAAGGTAATTGTTTAGAACTTGCAAAATAATATCCTACATTAGTAGGACCTCTAGGAGGTTTTAGGCCTCTTTGTCCCTCTTCACCCCCTTCTCGATGTCTCCTCCCACTCTTGGTTAGATCAAGGTAAAATGTGACAACACTGCTTCATTATCTAGTCATTATTGAGATTGTTATCCATGACAATTTTGGGTTTCTCAGTCTTGTTTACAGTTGGGAAACCTCTTTGGTTGATTCCTTAGCGATGGAGGAGTACGTGTTTCGCGAGGTAATCTCTCTTGTCATGTACCTCTGGCTATGCTTCCCTTATGTGTGGTTCAAGAGCGACTTTTCTCCATTGTTTTGCATATTAACAACGACTTCTCTAGGTCTAATTGGTTTTAGATTTTCTTTCCCTTGTTCATAGCCATCCAAATTCTTTACAACTTCAAGTTTACTCGTACTCTTAGAGAGGGAATTGTGTGGCCAATTGGGTCACCAATTTTACTTCTATGAGTGATTGTGTATGGGTTAGGGATATGCCCCTTCCCATCGAGCTCTTGAATCTTGGATTATGATGTCATGTATGACCTAGCTTAGTAATAAAATAGGTTGTGACCTCTTACAAAGAAAGAAATACACTTTGATTGTTTATAGATCTTTATTAGTTTGGTATAGACGTGTTTTAGAGATTTCTTGGGGTATTAAGTTCACATGAAATTTGACTTTGATCACTTGCGAGGTGCTATGTCCTTTAGTGCTTTGGAAGCTTGGTTGCTTGTCTTGGAACCACAATTTTATATCATAAGGAATTAACATTAAAATTTGCTTTAATATTGACAATTTTAATTTTTTATTGAAGATATAGTTTGTTAAAAGTAACAAACTTAATCTTTAGCTATTTTGATTTTGAGTTTTTTAACAATTAATCTAGCAAAAAAATAAATACATTTATTTGATCAAATATATAGAATATTTCATTAAATATGTTTAGAAAGCATGAGCATTGTGTGACAGCTACACTTTAGTTATCTATGGATCTTTATTAGTTTGGTATAGACATGTTTAAGAGATCTCGTGATGCTAAGATTACATGAAATGTTGACCTTGATTGATTGTGAGATGCTGTGTTCTTTAGGGCATCAGAAGCTTGGTTGCTTATGAAGAAGATGGCAATGAGATCATTTAGTAATAGCCACAATATTGTGTCATGGGAATTGTTAATGAAATTTGTTTAAATATTGATGATCCAAAGTTTGGATTATAAATATGGTCTGTTAAGGATAACAAACTTAATATTAACATATTCTGATTTTGAGTTTTTATACAACTAATTTAGCATGAAAAAAGTTACATTTATTTCATCAAAAATATTTTATATTTCTTTAATATATATTGAAATTTAATTTTCTTAAAGTTTGTTGTTAGGATATATATATTTGTGGTGGTTTTTGTTGTAGTTATTTAAATGGTCATCATTCAAAGAAGGAAAACCATTCCAATTTGTAGTAGGTAGAGAAATTTGCAAGTGTTCTACAGCAGAGATACAACCTTTCATTAAGGCCAGGATCTTTTGGGGATGATGTGGAGTCAATGGATTTAGTATTGGAGGCTTCTTGTGTTAAGCCAAAGTGAACCTCAAGTATTGGCTTGTTTTTGATCTCTTAATAGCATTCTGTTATTTTTAAGCAAGTTATAATATGATTATTTACCCGAGCCAGGATATCAAAGATGGTCTCTGAATTGGAAATGAAGTTGTTGACTCTAAACCCAGAGAAATTGAAGTATAGTACAGTGGAAAAGGGCAGCTAGGGTTTGCCTATTTTAGGGAAAACATTGAATTATACTGGAATTGCTGAACTTTGGACCTTAAATTTAGCTGCTTTAAACAATTTTTTGATGGCCAGGTTGCCAATAGAGTAGAATTTCCAATAATTGAAATTGCAAGTGTTGAGAAGACTTTTGTGACAATGTTTGTTCTTGTTTTTTAAATGGTTTATATACAGTTGTTGTGTTCTCTTTCTTATGGTAAGTCAGTTGCTGTCTTTTTGGAAATTAAAGGTATCTAAAAGGTGGGAAGTAGAGTAGCATTGAGCTTCGACATTAAGTTGGCAATGAAATATCTGTGAGTCACAGAGTCAGTTGCATTCAAATCCTTCTGTTTAGTACATTTGATGAACTACAAAAAACTTCACATAGGCCTCCTTGCATGTGATATAAGGCAAAAGAAAATTGCAATCTATTTTTTAATGGGGCTGAGTTGTATTGGGTTCATTGAAACATATAATCATAAAAATAGTTTTGTTTATTAGAAGTACTTCCCACATAGCATGATCTTCTTGAACAATGAAGCACAACAAGGTCACATGCTTTCTTGTTGGTTTTTAATGATGGGAGGATTAGCAGCTTTTGTTTTTCCCAACCGTTAAATTTCTAACATGGTTTCTTCTTCTGCTTATGCTTCTCTAGTTGAGTTACTTTGTTGTCCACCAATTGTGTAATAGCTTGGGAGTTGACCTTAGATTTCTTGGCACTTTTGGTATTTTCTACTTATTATGGTGTTTGTTTTATCCTTCCTTAGATGAATTTTCTTAAATGAGTGTTGTCCTCACTATGACACAAGAATTCAGCAATACTTTTCTATGTTCTACTATTACTTTGGTAGCTGCTTGAAGCTCTTTACAATAAAATGATGAACCATTCTTCTTCTGTAGGTGCACTCAAGAGGTAAAGCACTTGCAAAAGATGTTGACTTTGAGAAAATTGCTAGAAGAACCCCTGGTTTCACTGGAGCAGATTTGCAGAACTTGATGAATGAAGCTGCCATCCTTGCAGCTAGGCGTGACCTCAAGGAAATAAGCAAAGATGAGATATCTGATGCACTAGAAAGGATAATTGCTGGACCAGAGAAAAAGAACGCAGTTGTTTCAGATGAAAAGAGAAAACTGGTCGCATATCATGGTACAGTGGTCTTTTTCTCTACTTTTAAGTTCCTCTAGCCTTGTCTTCTAGGGTTGAATGAAACAATTTTTGTACTTCCTATTCTCTAATCCTTGAATCCTTAATCACTACTCTCTAATCTCTAACTTTTAATTTCTAGTCTCTAATTCATGCAGAGGCTGGACATGCACTGGTTGGTGCTCTCATGCCGGAGTACGACCCAGTTGCTAAGATCTCCATCATTCCTAGAGGTCAAGCTGGTGGGCTTACTTTCTTTGCTCCAAGTGAAGAGAGACTGGAGTCCGGTCTCTACAGCAGAAGCTATCTGGAAAATCAGATGGCTGTTGCTCTTGGTGGAAGGTCTGCTCACTGAAGCAATAAAGTTCATTCTCAGTATCAGACTTGTAACTCTCGCATGTTTCCTTGCTTTCATATTCTTGCAGGGTAGCCGAGGAGGTGATCTTTGGGAAGGAAAATGTTACAACCGGTGCCTCAAATGATTTCATGCAGGTTTCCCGTGTTGCGAGGCAGATGGTGGAGAGATTTGGATTCAGTAAAAAGATTGGGCAAGTTGCTATTGGAGGTCCCGGTGGAAATCCATTCCTTGGTCAGCAGGTATAATCAATGATTCATCAACCTGGTTTAAGCTCTTATGCTGTCCGAATTCAATAGTTAGAAGCTGTTTAAAATTGTAGATTTTGTAGTAAAGATGATGTTCTACTGTTGATCCATCAAAAATTAAGTATAGCTGCATCAAATTAGACAACACTGCTACATTGATAGCTTGGTGTTGATGCAAAATTCTCATCGGCATAGCAAAAAAGTATTTGTTGCTTGGAATCAATCTTCCTTGTTCATGTCTAATTAGATATGTTTGGCATTTTGTTCATCAGATGTCAACCCAGAAGGACTATTC
This sequence comes from Vanilla planifolia, assembly GCA_023846275.1. NCBI lineage: Eukaryota > Viridiplantae > Streptophyta > Magnoliopsida > Asparagales > Orchidaceae > Vanilla > Vanilla planifolia. The sequence continues at coordinate 3,467,656 of CM043870.1, forward strand.
CATGGCAACAGCTGATATTGTTGATGCAGAAGTGAGGGAGCTGGTGGAGAAGGCTTACTCAAGGGCAAAGCACATCATCACTACCCATATTGACATCCTTCATAAACTTGCACAACTACTCATTGAAAAGGAAACTGTGGACGGAGAGGAGTTCATGAGTCTGTTCATTGATGGCAAAGCAGAGTTGTATGTGGCATGAATCAATAGACTTTGTTTCATTTACCTTTTTATTACAGCAAACGTTTAGCAAGTTGTTGTCAATGAAATGTTGAACTGTTGTTTTGTAATTAAAATGCTTGTTTATATGTAAATATGTTTGCTTCAATTGATCAAACATTAAAGACATCATGATTCACACAATTTTCAACAATGTAACTAACCATGAGTTACAGATAAAAGCAGGCTCTTGTTTTCTATTCTGTTTCTCTATCTTTATTTCTGCCAAAACTAGAAGAATTTGGCACTTAAATTAACTTAAACTGTTGTTCACTGCATATTTCGGCTGTTTCAGATACACATAACTGATTAGGAATAACCTGTTTGATATCAATTAGGGTTGGTCAATACAATTTTTGTGGTTGAAAGAATTTTGGAAGTTTTGAGAAAGCTTTTATTAAAGAGAATGCAAGTAATGAGCATTTTTTTTTATAGGAAACATCTAACGTATCATGTAGTTTTTTTCAGTCAGAAACAGAATGTCAAAACAAGTTTGATAAATCAACACAAATGAACATTCTTTGACTAAAACTTTAAGTCATGATACAATTGGTCCTTGTATTGGAGACTATCCTGCTTTAAGCATCTTACCTTGATCTGTAGGCTATGCTCTATATGCTTTTCTATTATCTTTTTTGAAAAGGGTGGTCGAAACCTATATAATAAACACTTTAAGAAGGTTCATAAAAATGATTTGAAAGTAAGAATGCATATCATGTGACGGGCGTATCTGAAATCCACATGATATCCTCATACAACGCATGCTTGGTCATCTAGTTGGTAGTAGCATTACCTTCCTGATATATATGTGAGAGCATGGCAGATTACATGAAAGAAAGGGGAGCTAATGTCCAAGATGGGGGCAAACAAGAAAGGGAAGATATCTCCTGTATAGAATCTAATTCTATCAATACCGTAACTTTTACTAGGTACAACTGCACTCCTGGATTTAAAATTCGGTATCTTTCTTATGGTTGATTTTATGGTCTGTTTGACTGAACTTTTGTGATAGGGATTAGAACTTTTAGAAAGTTACATTTCCAAACAGGTTATAGAACATATTGGTTGTTTGTGTAAAAAGACTCTTTTTCTAGGAGTTGCTTGACTTGTTTTTGATGTTTTAGCGATCAGAACACAGAACTGCAGAAATAACTAATAAACTGGTTTTGAATGAGATTACTAAGCAATCCCTTTGTCTCGCAAATGAGTTTCTGCTTATGGTGTTCTGACAGACTTGAATCATCAATATCAATGTAAGGTAAAATAGGAGTCATATGAACAACAATTGCTTGAAAAAATGGCTTACCATCGAATGCATAAGTATATGTTAGGGAGTAAAGAGAATGTTTGCCTGTATTTTCTATAGATTTAAGAACACATGCTCATAGAATAATTCTTGTTTGGCAATACTATCTTTTGGTCAATAACAAACACAAGAAAACTCAAATAAGAGTTCCAGTTAGGTCTAATGTATACTTAGATATCTAGAAATTCAAAAGCTTAAATTTATGATATTAAATATATATATATTGAGACTTAATATTATATTCTAGTAGAATGTGGGATTATACATATTCTCAAGAGTGATATGTATCCAGTTAAGTGCATGTTCGAAGCTCAATATTGACTCCCATATGATGCAACTATCTTAACAATGAAGTTTTGAACGTTTCAACAAACTAAAGAAAAATTGTGTTTGGACAAAACTACATCAATGCTAAGTTGGTTCACAAATTCTCTTAATTTAGATATAAGAAGCATAAGATAATTTAAAGGATAAGAAATTTTTGTAACTAATCAATCCTTCATGTTAAAGTTTACATGTTTGTTGTAAAAAAGGATTATGTGATTTTTTTCAACTATGGAAATAGGACTATAGAAGAGAAGTTCTATGATTACACCAAACAATAATTTTCAACCATCTACTTGTTTCTTCAGTGGGCTTCTCATGTATCTATAAACAATGGAAAATTTTGATATAGATGTGTTGGATCTATTAATTATGGATCTTTTACAAAAAGTACAACTTCGTTAAACACTAACATTGTTATTGTGTATGCCTAAAGAGTGCAATGCAAAATTTGGTTATTGATGCACAGTATTTGTGCTAGCAACGAAATTGCAATGCTGGTAGAAGATAACAAGCTAGGATATCTGGTTGATACACTTTTTTCTTAAATTTGAAGGCTTAATTTTTGTAGGAGTTGTACTCTATGTTTGTTTGGTCCAACCCAAAAAGCTCGTTATGTGACATATGAAACAATTTAGGTTTAGGGCTAGTTGAGAAAAAAAATGAGTTGTCATTTTAAGTGCTTATCTTTTGCATTAGTTTGATTTGTGCAAATTAAATTCAAGTGGATTATAATGATAAGTAGTTTTTTGGTGATGAAATTATATTTATTGAAAAGTTTATTAAACAGGGTAAAGCAACATCGAGGTTGTGGCGAATTATCTTGGGACTCAGGTGTTTTGTCATTATCGCTCTAAAACCCAATATATCATCTACATGTTTAGCCAAGATTAAAGGACAAATGACTTGATTATCATAAATATTCACAAAATGAGTCTTGGGTCTATATGGAGAAATTAATAGGGATATCAATAAAAAGATCTAAGTTGATTGGTTGAGTGTTCTTTGTGTAATTTTAGATTAAAGTATTCTTCTCAAAGTTAAATATAAGAGTTGTAGGATTGCAAGTTGATGTCTATTGAATGTTGGCTTGTGAAATTCAAACATAAAAATAGAGTAGAAGTTGTACAATTGATAATGTTTTAATAGATTGATGGTTATAGGCAAGTGGGTGATTAGAAGTGAGTGCATATGAGAAAGAGTTGGTTGATAATATACTAGAGTTCCCTTAGCACCTATTAGTTGCCCACAACTATCTTTGATGATGATACCACTACTAGCAAAGCTGTTTGGATGAGCACAGTCATCTTTGATCTTTAACTTAGCTCAAGAAAGGGGGGAAATCCATTGTAAAGAAGGGCTAAGAATTCATGGAGGCTAAATGAATCTCAATACTTAGAGCTTGCTTTTCTTTTTGTAGATTCTCAAGCCACATGCCTATTGCTAACATTTTCATTAATGCCTTTACACATATGTATGATCTATCCATGTATGCATGTTGTTTGCTTTTCCAGACATTTCATCAATGGTATTCCACTTAGCTTCGACTTGGGAAAGTGCCTACAATCTCTTGAGCCCAGTATAGTTGCAATTGTAACTAGCATGAGTTTGACTTTGCCATGTATAATTTTGGATATATTATAACTCATTGTACAACTTGATGCGTATGAGTTGATCAAGTCCTTATAAGCATTCAATTAACTCAATCAACTCAATACTTCGGCAACTTTAAAAGCTATTCTTTATCTTTAATGCACTTATCTTCTTTGGTCTAGTAAAATGTCTCCTGTTCTCATTGCATTTCTCCAATTTGGTGTTTTCTACATTAATTTCTTTTGTGGTATTTTAGTTTTGATTACCTTTTATTTTTTGATTTATGCAATTATGGTTCATTGAAGGTGAAGAAGAAGATAAAATAAAATGAAATAAATAAAAAAACCAACGATACCTACCGGGCGCACCGCCGAGCACCTATTCGATCACGTGTGAATAAAGGGGAAAGGGAAGGAGCTTAGCCGGTTTGACAGCATCCGCTAAACATGGCTATAAAACCCATCCCGTCGAATTGAGAAAAGACTTGGATTTGAACGTGCCTCTCGAAGAATCTTGCGCCTCTTCTCTTTTGAAGCCCGCCTTTTCGAGTTCGCCGAACTCATCGTCTCTCACTGCTTCTCTTCGAATTTTCTTTGATCTTCTCTCCGGCTTTCCTAAAGCATTCGCTTTGCTCCCTTCTCCCGAACCTCTTCCCCCTCTCCCTACGACTCCGATTCCCTCCTTCCTTGTTTCCCATCCTGATTTGAAAGCCCATTTTAAACCTTAACTCCCATCAGGGACTCGCGCGTATTATCGGAACGCGCGTGCTGCTCAACCAGCATTGGCCAGTCGATCGTTGACCTGCGCCATCCGAGTCGACTCGTGTCGACCACTCTGACACGTGCCGACACTTGCTACCTCGTCAACCCGCGCTGACCCACTTCGACCCACTATGCCTTTGTATCGACCCGCATCGGCCCATGTCGACCTGAGCTAACCTGGGATTGCTGCTCACCCATGTGCGCCCATCCGGGTCCAACTGAGCCTGGCCGAGCTACCGCCGCTCGCAGCTCGCCGCTTCTGGTTCCGATCGCTTCGTCTCGACTCTGACCTTGTCGCTTTCTCTTTGACATTGTCGGGATACTTTAATAGCGGTGGTATACGTTCAACAGCATCGTATTCCCGCAACAACTCGAATTAGAGGCTTTCAACTGAAAACTCGTCACGTTGTGCTAATCCACCTCGAAGTATGCTTCAATTCTCTATCTGAACATATTTGGAAACTTCACTCGATCGAACTTCCTTGTCCTTGTCATAAGTTTTTATTTAATTTTTCAGAACTTCTTTTTCGTATCAACAAAATGCATGACTAAAAGAATAAACTCTCAATTATATATTCATATATATATATATATATATATATGTGTGTGTGTGTATGTATATATACATTCATATCCATATATATGCTAAACTAAAACTAGATCTTAGATCTTAAGTTCATCAAATCTCTTAAAATTTCCACAATGAATCCCAATTTATAAACTTTTATTGAGAAAACTTAGGGCTATAAAGATCTTTTGAAACTGAATAGGTCCCAAAAGTAAGGTAAATTGTTTTGCTTGGATTAGGATTAGATCGAAGTATTGAGCCAATTCGAGCTTGACTTTTCTTAAAATGAAATATTATGGTTTTATCTTGATTCATTTATGGATAAAATCTAATAAAAAATAGATTGATGTACTATGTTTTTTTGGATATATTTTTGTAATTGTTATAATATTATAATCATTTATATAATTAAATTAATTCATGAGATAGCATATAATCTAGTATGACCATAGGCCTAGACATGTTTGTCTATCATGTTGAATGAAAGATCAAATATTAATTGGCATTAGATTGCCCTAGGCCTAGATTGAGTTTGAATTGATGACCACAAGATGATATTGAATTCTCATCATTCAAACATTTGATTAAATTGTGGTTGAAGCAAAAAGTTTTGATTCGATCTCAAGTTAAGCTAGAATCGTTAACAGCCCTATATGATGATCGTTGTTTCATGGTAACCCTTGCATATCTTGGCTGTTGCATGTTTGGGTAGCTCTTTAAATTGTCTGACAATGAATTTGCTTTGGCATGTGATGAACCATCATGTTTACTTGGAAACCCTTTATCCATTGATTACATCATCTCCCTTGCTGCATTATTTCTTTCAATGTAGAAAAGATTATGCTGATTACCCTCTCAAATAGTTGGTCATGGCATCTCCTCCAGCCCTGCGGGGCTTGCATCTGCAATAGCAGGTGGACTGCAACTTCATGAATATTGTAGGTCTTTTGTGTACTTAGAGTTAACCATCTTGTGTGTGAAAAAAATAGAATACATATTTTTATTGCAGATGTCGGAGGGAATTTTTACGTAACAGTAAAAGTTGTCTTGCAAATTAGAGGTTGTGGGTTTGAGTCATGAAATCCACTGGTAAAACTATGGATAATAGACATCTGGTTCAGATCCTTTGCCAATCCTGTTAAAGAGCATAGCATGGACTGCCTTTGATAACACGTCTAACTATAAGCTTCTCAAACGAGGGCTGAAGCATGTTAAGCAAAATGCTCTAAAAACTGTTCTTCTTGATCATAAGAAAATATCCTAGTCTTGTAGAGACCAAACAGGAAACAAATAAAATTGGCTAGGGAACAAAACACCAACGACTGCTCCTCAAATTATTTTATTTGTTAGCTGTAAAATTTCATCAGTTACTGATCATTTTGGTTTAGATATTTGAAATCTATGAGATGCAATGGAACTGGACAAGATCATCTGCAACCAAAAAACCCATCTTTATTAACCAGTTCTTGTTCCATTTTCAATTAGTAGCTGATAGAATTTTCCCGTACCAAATTTATGGGATGAAAATATTTTACAAAAAATGATTTGTAGTGCATAAACTTTTGTCGATGTATTGAAGCTCGGCGATTCTTTTTCTCCAAGGTTATGTGAAAAGTTTATTCATTTGGTTTGACACACTTGTACTTAGATGACATTATATGTGTGAGACTTATTGAAGGGCTCTAATGTACTTTACTTCTCTCTTTATCTGCCCTAGGTTTGTTGTGATGTGGGAAATCGTTACAATTGTCTGAGCTCTTTGTTGCATAACAACATTGAACCAAACAAAAAATTTGATACGTATGTTGTTAATGTATCAATTATGTTGAACCAAACAACTCCTTAGGGATGATCAAATTACTTTACCTGAATCTAGAAATGAAACATTGAAGTAAAGTCAGCACATGGCTATCGCTTCATCTCTTTCTCACGGGTATACTGATTTGCTCAACTTGGCACATGGTCTGCCCTTCCATTCCCTCAGAAAATGACAAACAGCAACAGTATAACATCAAAATCCAAACACTGACAGTTTTGTCTTCTCCACAGCTAAGCAACTTTTGAAAAACATTGTCAAGAAGTTTGTGGAGGAAAATGGCTTTCTTTGGGTTGCAAAGTGTCAGATCATGAACACGTGCTCTGCTTCCCCTTAAAAGATTATTTCCTTTTAGATTAAATCAAAGCTTTTTTAATTTTATCTTGATCCATCCAATTTGTCAAAATCTTAAGCGTACATGTTCTTGTGCATTTAATCATGCTAGACTTACAAATATATACATTTATTTATGTATTTAAGTATACATCTATAGATTAATGGCCAAATGTATACACAAAAATATTGTTGTTTTGATCCAAGAGTTAGCTTGATTTGGTTTGTTATTAGTTTGCAAGCAATTCATAGTATCTCAATGTGATCTAAGATAGGATCAAATTGACTAATGGGACTTTGATTTGAATTAAAAATTAATTAGATTTTTAGGTAATCTTCAATCATCAAGCCAAATTCATAACCTAGGCAAACACTATTTACTTTCTTAAGCAGGCATTGTTAAAACTAGCTGCCTGAAATTGTAGCAATTAACTTTGAGCTATCTTCTATGAAAGAAAGCAAACAAACAATAGAAATTTTTTGAAGAATCTATGCATACGAAACTAATTTAAAGATGAGCTTTTGGAGGGCTTGAAAATATAAATTTATAATAAAAAATTATTTATCATATTTCTTTTAAAGCATACATAATATTACCATTACTATGTATATTGAGTAGTCCTATCAAATTTTAGTGTTCAATTACGTATTTAAAAAAAAGTTATTTTTATTACTAAAGATTAAAACTTGCATAAAACACTTGATTTTATAAAATTAAATTTTTTACAAAAATTAATTTATTACCTATAAAATGATTAAGAGATGAGTCATGGGTTTATTCTTTTTATTATTCTTAAATGTCAAATTTTCAAATGGATCTAAAATAGTTAGGTTAATAATTAGAATTTAATATAGATCTGCTTTTATCATGGTCATGCAATTGAATGATGGTGATAATTAATGATAGAACTCCATGGTGATCATGTATGCTTAATTGAAATTCGATTACATTATCAAACCATCCAATCTTTAATCAACTTCATTCAGAGATGAAGTCAATAATTCAGGATTATCCAAAATTTTAAATTTAATAAATCTACATAGAATGAGAGTTCTTGAAGCTATCTAGATTCTTAGATAAGCACAAGGGGATTGGAGGAGGATTATGCACATCTCCTCAACTTTCACTTTTGGACAAGATCTTTTTAAAGGCATCATTCAAACTGTAAAATTTTGGGACCTTGAACATGTACAACACACTTAGAAGTAAAGGCAATCAATTTTGAATTTAGATTCTCAACTCCAAATAATTTTAGAGAGAAGCTTAGCTTTAGTTTAGTGCCTTAGTTGTTGGGTTGATGATGTTGGCAGGGTTCCCATCATGGTTGATTAGTCTATTGTTATGGGAGGGCTAGACCACTTGATTGAGATTTGTGAAAGGAGAAGAGGTTCTACTTTTGTGATGTCTAGGACTCTATTGCTTGGTGTGATCTTTGTTTGAGATCTTCTATCAAGTGGATAGTTTTTTCTTAAAGGTTCTGTATTTTTACCCTTTTCGTTTACTTTAGTTACTGCTTTTCATGATGGATTTCATGTTGCTTTCTTATTCTTTCTTCAAGATCATCCCTCGATTCCTTAGGCACGTGAGACATAGGACACAATATATGTGATTGTTATGAATGGCTTTTCTACGTAAAATTTATTTATTTTTATTCAACAGCCATTCATGTTCTAAAATCATTTAAAACTAACTTATGTTAAACTAATCTTATGCTTAATTAAAAATATTTTGATCCTCAACTGTAACTCCATTCAAGGGATTGAGGGATTAACTTTGAAGGCAAAAAAGAATTCTTTTCTATTATGATATCAAATTTCCTATATGTTTTAGTCCAGATAAGCAACAATTCATATCAAATTTCAATCGGCAATTTCTTGCATTTTGCGTTACTTTTCCTCTTAGTTTTCCTACTTTCATTTCTCCTAAACAAAACCTCAGTCCTTGGCTTCGTACTTTGTACTGTGCCTAATCCCTAACAGTTTCTATTCACATGTAGCTGGGCCTTTGTGATCCCTGCATTCACTACAAGACATGCTGTAGAGTTCTTAAATCAATCATTTTTCACGCGCATTTGTGATCTTCTCAGCCTTCAAAATGTGTACTGCAGCTTTTTTCCTCAGGTGACCCACAAATATAATTAAACCACCTCTTTCCAAAACATCACAAATCTTGATCACATGGCATTACTTCCTCGTTCATCTTGCCTCATGTGGTCTGTCTTCCTCTCCTCTCATATATATCTATGCAACAATGCTATGGCATCAAACACAAAACCCAAACTTCCTCTAAACCAAAGAGAGAAAGCCACAATGGTCGGTTCAAAGAGGCTTAGTGAGTTGGCGAAGAAGTGGAAGAAGATGGCTGTCTCAGGGAGGAAAAGGATCTTTGTTGCAAGCAGAGGCCATGTCTTCCTTTACACGATCGATGGTTGGCGATTCATGATACCTCTGCCATATCTAAACAATGAACTGTTCCGGGAGCTGTTTAGGATGGCAGAGGAGGTGTTTGGATTGCCAACTGATGGACCTATCAAGGTTCCTTGCGATGCAGCATTCATGGAAAACTTGCTCTCACTTCTCAGATATTCGTCTTCAATGGATATGGAGAGGGCTGCTGCTCTCAAAATTTCAAATTTCCACTGCAGAGCATCTGCTTTGCCAATGGACCTTCAGAAGCTACAAGTAGCAGTCTTGTAGTTGTTGAGATCTCATTTCTGTAGTGAGATTTGTGCAAATTTGTTTCATAGTTAGAACTTGCAAAATTTTGCATTAATGTCCAGCTCAAGTAAGCTATAGTTCATAAATTGCATATTATGCATGACACAGTAAGTGGTGATGTAAATATGATTAACTTTGAGCAAGAGAAATTATCAGATTAATTGATTTGGAAGTCAAAGCTAATGGCGTAATCAGAATACATTTGAGCTCTTCATCTTGGTCTTTACCCTTACATTGTATTTCATCAGTTGAATTGAAACTGTCCCCCTTAAAACACATTTGGTATAAGTTTGATTTGAGTGAAAAGACAAGAAGTTCAGAAAATTAAAAATAAACTAGAGAAATGAAATCAAATGAAGATTGATTTGTTTGATTTATATATTAGAAATTCAATTTTTGTAGTTATATAAATATAATTTTAAAATTTCATGTCAACCTTATATTGTTATAGAGTTTTGTAAATCATTCAAATTTTTTCTAAAATATGATATGCATTGTTGAATAAATTTGCTAAATTAATTTTTTAAATAATTAAAATAACATGTTAATTTATTTTTTTGGTAATAATTATCACAAAAATATTATGATCTTCCAAATATTTTACTCAAATCAAATGTATCATTCTTGTTTTTTTTATTTATCTCGATTCACTTATATCCTTCAGTTTGTTGACCTACACTTTGGTCACTACTTTTTGCCTTATGACACAATGGTTGATGAGCTTTAAAAGATTGGGGCAATCAACTTTTGGAACCCTTAGAATGAGAACCATCAGAGTGTCCTTCAACATCCATAGCATCACCCTTGTGTGAAAAAAATATGGAAGCACAATGGTATTTTTAGGTCAAGTGATTTCCATATGATCCTTAAAGAACAAGGTCTTGATGTCATTGATAACAAGGACTTAGTTGGTTCTTGTCTAGAACACATCATTCTTGCCCATAGCTGCAATTAAAGCCTTATCTACGACTTGGTTGATGATAGCACGATGATAGCACAAAAGAAGCAACCCTTCAATAGTCCTCAATTTCAATTTGAAGTATCCATAAAGAATGCCAAAGATTCCTTCATTTTTATCCACCCTATTCTCTTGTTGGCTTGGTAAGAAAGGGATTCTATTGGTTTGTAGCCACACTGTAAAAAGTAGAGTAGCGACGTCCGTTAACCGATCACCCAACCTTCACCTACTATGGCCAAAAAATCTTGATCTTGGTCGAGGAACTGTGAAGATTAGCTATTTGGTGTAGAAGAATGCCAAGCTCAACCTGAAATAGACCATTTATCTCATTATCTAGTTGTTATATCTCCTTAATCCTCCTCTCTACTTGTTTCAAAGAAGAAAAGAGATATGTTAACTCTTTCATGCTCCAACTCCTTATGGTCATTAGGGTGCACATACACCTATAAGAGAGGGGGAACAATAATAGATCGGCTTCATTCTTCAAAGGCAAGCCAAACATCTTCACATTTGGAGATACTTGTCTATCAAATAAGCTCGATGTTAGCAACATACAAAAGAGGAAGACAGTGATCTAAGGCAACCCTGGGAAGATGCTTTACATCCAATCTAAGGAAGGCTATCAAGGATGTCAAGCTCATCTAAATCTTATCAAGCCTCTCCCACATCAGTGCATTTTCTGCTTGCACCAAGTGAAGGAATGACCCAAGAAGTGGAGATGACTTCCCTCGTCTTCTCCTTTTTGTGTTTTTATTAGAGCTATCATTGATATGCTCGTGGAGTGCTATAGCTGGTCTAGTTCAAGAGTTAAAACCAGCATAACCCAATGCCATTCTTTGCAAACTTATCCCTATGAAGCAACACGAGACGTTGACATTATTTTTTATCTTAATCATTGTTTAAATGAAATAAATTGAAATATTATAGTAATCATCTAAAAATATTGTGACAATTTGTCTCATAAACTTTCAAAATGAGGACCACCAATATGTCTTTCCATTTCCATAGAATCACTTCTGAGTGGAAGACATGCAAAACTATAGAAATAAGCTTAAGCTAAGTGATCTCCCTAAGGCCATTGGTTAAATAGGTTGTGATGCTATCTATAATAGGGGTTTGATTTACCTAATACTTGCTTATAGATGCCACTAGAGTCTTAACAATAGCTTGGTTAAATGATGGAATTAAGGAAAGGGGCTAATTAGGAAGGAACTATTAGTAGTTTTCTATTCCCCATTAAAGTAGCCAAAGGGAATGCTTGAGATCCCTTCATTACAAGCTACCCCACTCCACACTCGTCCAACAATGAAGGAATTTTGTTGGCTTGTGGTCACTCTACAAAAGAATGCAATGTTGCAATGTCCCTTACCCAACTACTTGACCTCTTAATCTTGGCTGATGAAGTGTGAAGTCTAGTCACTAGTTGTTGAGAATGCTAAGGTTATGGTTAGATAAACCATCTCTTTTTATCTGTTGTCATTACATCTCCCCAATTGTTGCAAAGGGAAGAGGTATGTTAGCTCCAATATACCCTTAACTCCTTGAGGCCCTTAGGATATGTGCACACTTGTGATTAAGGGAGGCCATGGGGGAGCCCTAACGTGTCGATGGTGGCATCAATAGTAACTTAGACATCCTTGCATCTAGAGATACTCCTCTTTGATATAAGGCAACCTTGGGAAGATGTATCACCTCCAATCCATGGAAGGCTATTGAGGCTGTCAAGCTCATGAAAACCTTGCCAAGCATCTCTCTCGCTTGGGTCTTTACTTCCCTATTATTTTGTTAGGTGAAGTGCCTTAGAAGTAGAGATTGTGCAAGTCTCCTTTGGTCATGAAGTAAAAAAATTACTGATTAGCAGGCTGGAATTGAAAGCTTCCCTCCTCTTCTCCTCTTGTGATGTCATTGGAGTTATGATTATTTTGCTCAAAAAGAACTATGGTTGTTCTGGCCAAATAGTTTATTGGGGCAAGTCCAGTGTTCCTTTTTAGTGGACTTACCCTTTTGATGTGACAGAAGATGTTGGCTTCTAGGGTGGACTTCAAGAGGCAAAGGTATGGCCATTATTGGGGGCCTTTCAAGTAAGGGGCTAGTCTTTTTCTGATTTTCAGCCTATTACCTCCATTGTTTGCCACAGGATTTCCAAGTGGGAGCTTGTTATTTATCTCTTGATAAGGGACATTCTTGGTGAATAGTTTACCGACTATGTTGTTGGTGTATGCTTTGACCCACTCCTACATGCCCATAGTTGTCATCCAACCTATTGAATCTTATTCACACTTTCTTCTAAGGTGGGGATGCGTTTTCTTAAGCAACTTATTATGTGGCAAGAGAGAACATTTTTAGATCGAGAAGTACTACGTGGTTGAGGTTGCTAAACCTCCAATTGTGAAGGAAGGCTTTCGTGGTCAAGTTCAGTGCTTCTGAGATCAAGTCTCAATGGTTGGATGCATAGCTTATGGTCTTCATTTTATGCCTCACATGATAAAAATTTGATTGCGTTGTGCAGAGCTATATAAAATAGATTATTTTCAACTATTTGAGTATCTTGAATAGCAAATTACTCTATATATGCATCTCTAGGTTTCCAAAACCATGGCTAAGAAAAGGGGGAAAAGGGGAAGGTGGTGGGGGAGGGATTTTCAATTAGAAATACCAACATCTTGAATTTAGCTTGTTTGATGCTCAACATACAATTCCTACTGTTTAGTCTTGCATAAATCTTTATATGTTTTGTTTAGGAAAACAAGTTATATTTCTAAAAAGAATTGTTAATTGATAGAATATAATGTCAAAATTCTTATTAACCTAATAGTAAAACATATGCAAAATTCTAGCCTCTGCATCACATAGGTTATGGATTCAATCCTTTAAGCAATTGTAGGTATGTTTTGATCATGACAGTTTCTATAATGCATAAGATAACAATTTCAACTTCTTATTTTTATCATCATTTTCAAGCCAATTAATTATACTTCCGAGATTCAATTTGGTTATTTTTCTCTTTTCAAATTTGCTCATTTTTTTCTTTTTCTAGAATACATGATTGAATAGTTTCATCCCTTACCTTTATTTGATTAAAGCTTTCACAAAACAAAAATAAAGCAACTTATTGTTTGTTGAGATACATAATGTGAAATAATGTTGCTAAATTTGTTGTTCAGCCATTTCCCATTTCCATCATGAACATTTGATATTGTTTTGGATTAGGTAATTACTTTGGTATTTGCATCCTCTTGATTTCATGCTTACCAATATCTTTTATGTCATTAATATGTGATTGGGCATTGCCTTGAAATAAAAATTTCTTATAAGGGCTTATGCTCTTTGTAACTTGTGCTTGTAGACATGAGACTTGTATTGGTTTTGTTGATAAGAGATCTTTCCTCTTATCCATTACATGTCCCTATTCCTTAGGACACCCTGGTTGGGGAGGGAAGGACAACGAACATCTTGGTCGATGAGAAGTTCAGCATTTCTCCTGTGAAGACACAACCAACTCTTAGGACAAAGAAAGGCTTAGTCTGGTTGATTAGGGTAGGTATAGTATCCTGGCTAAGCATTAGCTTGCCAGAACAAACTAAGAGACAGGCTTGATTGAGGCAGACAATCATAGGCAATCACATTCTGAACTTGCTTTTGAGGCGGGCCTCATTGACAACCTGAGACAGGGTGATCTCAGGCAAGATGCCTATTCGAGGAAGTCTCGATAGGGGTTGTTGAAAAGAGGTCGAAAAGGACAACAAGATGTAATGGAGCAAACTTGGATGAGGATCGGTTTAGAGACAAGTTGAAAAAGGCTTAATGGGGTGCCATGTTTGCAGCAGATAGGAAAGCTTTAGCCTGATGGTCTAATTGACCTTAATGATACAAAGAACAAGGAAATAGCTCAATTACCAGTCAAGAAATGGTTAACCAAATAATCGAAGGTTCTTGACAACTTCAAGAATATACAATTCAAAGTGAGTTGAGGATGATTTCACTATTGCCTTCAAAATGTGCATTAAGAGAGTCATGAACTATGCAATGCTTGCCAAGAAGATCTTTGCAGTTTTATGGAAACTAATATTCCCTTGAAAACACATGCTTACAAAATTTCACTACATGAGATGCAGTCCTCAAAAACAAACTCATAGGACTACTCGCTGCTTCTGATGCTCATGTGGTACTAAAGCTGATGACATGCAACGATAACTGGAGATGGAAGCAAGCGCTGCTCTTTCAGCATCCATGGGAACTTGATGGCGTAGAAGGGATAAGATGTACTCCATGGATGAGCCATCAAAAGGCAAGGTGACGGGTCCATCAGTTGGCAATCCAAACTCCTCCTCCGACATTTTAAAAAGCACAACAAGTAAGCTTCTAGTTAAATCTGCGAGTGTTATCATGAAGCGTCGGCCATCCATGCTGTAAATGAAGATATGGCCTCTACTTGCAACCATGGAACCAGTTGTAGAAAGGATCCTTTTCCTGCCTGAAACAGCCATCGTCTTCCACGTCCTTGCCATCTGGATGAGCCGCTTTGAGCTGACCATGGTGTTATCGGAATTTAACTTTGAGGGAGACTAATTCAGAGAAATTGAGTTTGGATTTGTGTTTGAGGTCACAATAAGGGATTGATTCTATATATATTGCCAGGGAAGCAGGGAAGGGAAGACAGGTCACATGTTTGAGTTGTTCTGATAAGGAAACAACACCATGTGCTAATGTTTGTATTCATGGAACTAAAAAAATTATGAGTTTGGTACTTTGTCTAGGCTTAAAGTTATGAAACAGTAGATATTAAACATGGATTTAGAAACTAGTCTAGCATGTGGAATTCTTTCATATGCTTAAACATTGATACATGCAGGGATTTTAAACTAAGGCTTTATCCAAATCACATTATCTTTCCTGTTACTGCTCAACTAATTGACTGTACGAAACTTCTGTCCTGAAGACTGAGCTGTTACTTGAGTAACTTGGGGCTACTGAACGGTAGGTACTTAGATTTTTAAGTCAGAAGAGTAAAAATACATCAAAGGCTCGAGAAAAAGATTTTTAAGTCAGAAGAGTAAAAATACATCAAAGGCTTGAGGTGTCAAATGATGACTTTTGATTAACCAAGACAGGAGAACAAATCTGATGGTTAACAGAAGATTCAAACACTAAATGAGTCTCTATTTCTAATATGAGAAAATATTTTGGGTTACGATAAGAGATCCAGGTGCTTAAAGATAGAAAAAAGATCAGTAGAGTCTATGAGAGCAGGACAGGACTGGAGGCCAATTAATGAGTGCTAACAATCCTTACTAAACCAAGTCAAGAAATAACTCATCCATGAAAAAAATGGATCACCAAACAGTCAAAGGTTCTTTGGAACTTTAAGAAAGTAAAGCCTATGCCTAAATGCTTAAACCATAAATAAATCAATTCAAAGTAACTTTATGATTTTTTTTTAGTGCCTTCAAAGTTGCATTAGGAACTCAGTAATATTTGACAAGAAGACCTTTTTAGCCCTATGAAAACTAATCTTTTCTTGAACACATATATGTACAAGTATTCACTATAATAAGTACAATACATATAAACCAACTCATACAACAGCTTGCTGCGATGCTTATGTGATTCTAAAGCTGATGCCATGCAACAGCAACTGGAGATGGAAGCAAGCGCATCTCTTTCAACATCCATGGAAACTTGATTTCATAGAAGAGATAAGATGCACTTAATGGATAAACCATCACAAAGCAGAAGTATTGGGTCCATTAGTGGGCAATCCTAATTCCTCTGACATCTCAAAAGGTCAACAAGCATGCTTTTGCTCAAATCTACAAGAGGTATCATGAAGCTTTGGCCATCCATACTATAAACGTAGAAACAGAATTTACTTACTATCATGGAACCTGTTGCAAACATGATCCTTTTCCTCCTTGTTAGCTCCATGAGCCTAAATAGCTTAAAGTTGAATTTTGATAATAATATCCCAATTAAGTGAGATACTTATTAGATTATCTAGTGTATAAAGAGTTTGAGATAACTAGATAATCAAATTGGAACTTTGAAATACTTGAAGGACGCACATAAACAAGGTCAAGATGAATTTGTAAAGCTCAAGGAACTTACAAAGCAATACTTAAAGAAAGAGTTTAGATTTGGAGATGTCAAGTTTTTTAAGGATTACAAGAAGACTTGAGAAGCTTGTAATAAGACTTGAGCTATGAAGATTACTTCAAACATGGAAGATGTCAAGATTATTTTTTGGGTGAAATGTGAGTTGAGTTATATAAAATTGATCTTTATAGCTCATTTGCATGTAGCATTTATTTCCAAAATTAATTAAAATATAAAGTTTTTTGTGTGCACCATCATAATCCAATTAAAGTTATTTAAGAATATTTTGAAATCTATAAAACTTGAATTTAACATACAATACATTGACACATCACCGAAGTTGTGTTATTCATATTTCTATGATATGTAGTTGAGACTTATGGTATTCTATGCAGAGTGAGTCTCAATTGAGTTCCATGTATGGTTTGTCCATTTGAATGTACAGTACGTGAACATAAGCTGGTTGGAGGTATGGCAACCCAAGACTTGTATATGATGTATTTAAATTAACGTATAATATATCTAGTTCAAAGTAGATGATACATTTGGGCAATGGATGGTATAAAATACAAGAAAGCATAGAGTAGAGATATGTGTAGGATACGTTAAAAATAAAGATACGTTGAGTTCAAAATAGAAGTTAGATGCAATTGACCAATTTTCTGAAAGAAATTTTCTTTTAGCCTTTTGTAAACATTCTTAATGACGTTTTGTGGTATCTTAAGTGAGATTAATAGGAAATTGACAACTAGTTCCACTTGGAGTCATCTTAGAAATCTTTAGTCTAAAACCTCTATAAAAAGGCATTGAATCACAAACATAGCATAGACAAGCAATGCTCAACAATTAGAAATCTGCATATTCTTGTTCTTTCATTGCAACTCCTAGATTGGTTTCCAAATTCTGGTTTGGAGCTTTGTTGAACACTCAAAGGAAGCTCATTGTATACAAATTTTGTATCATTTTTTAGGTCAATTCAATAAGCATGATCTCAATTTTGCATTTGTGTCATTCTTGAGCCATACATGTATTCAACATAGAAACTTTGTAACATTGTTATAAGAGAGAGAGTTTGAGAGATCTTATAAGGGTTGAGTTTTAGTCTTATAAAAAACCCAAGTGAGAGGTTGAGACGTAGCCTTAGAATTGACTCAAAAATGGTTGTGTTTGAACCATTGAAAAGATTCAAGTAGCTTTAGTTTGAGCCTATAAAAAACTCCAATTGGGATTGAGTTTATGCTTATGGAAAAGACTTAAGAGAGATGATATTGTGCCTTAATCTTTAAGGAAAAACATATGTAATAGTTTCTCTATCAGCGAAGGCAAAGAAGTGAAAAGGTAGGTCTAAGTCCGTTTGGGTTTGGGGTGAATGCAAGTTTATTAGATAGTAATCAAACCATCTGAAAAAATATTTGATGTTATTTTTATTTTTGCCCCTTCCTTTTCATGTTTATTGCTAGAATTGTGTGAATTGAATAAGCTATATTTTAAAGAAAGATTTTGGCTTTGAAAATTAAGTCTTTGAAAAACAATTTTACACTCAATTTATCACTCTTAAGTGTCGTGAGACCAACATTTGGTATCAGAACAATGCTTCTCAATAACTTCAAATCCAAGAGTAGAGATCTTAAAAGATGGCACACATTTCTACTTGATGTGGTTGTGATCGAAGGTTAATCCATTACCAAATCATCCCTTTTGAATGAAATACCTTTTTCCTTTTGAAAGATGAGAATGACTTATTTTTTGCAATACATAGATTTTAGAATCTGGGATTTTATTTAAAGTAGGTATGTTTCTCCAAAGGAAAGATGACAACTTCACAAAAAATTGTTTTCATGAGTGATGTCAAATAGAGATCTTACTTTCCGAGTTGAATGTCAAAGTTATTACGTGTCTTTGTGGTACCCTTACAATGGATTACTACCTCAAAGTATGCATGCTTAATGCTTAAAATGGGTATGAAAATCTGGGATAAACTAATAATAACCTATGATGGTATTAATGAGTTTGTGTTTATTGCATTAAAGTTCTTACTCATGATTATGAATTTTTTTAAAAGAGTGGTGAGTCAATGTTTGAGATGACTAATCGCTTTATACATATTGCTAATGATTTTGAATCTCTTGGCAAATTTTTTTTAAACCTCAATTAGTGAATAAAGTTCTAAGTAGCATGCCCAAAGAGTGAAGTGCGAAGGTGTCAACCATCATGGAAGCTAGGAATTTAAGCACTTATTCCTTAGACATGTTAATAGTTTCTTTGATAGTTCAAGTGCAAAAGATGAAGCAATGACAAAAGCACGAACTAACTCAAAAAAGAAGAAATCGATTACGGATAAAGCATCATACTTGCCAATTTCGTTGGATGGTGATGAAGTAGAGGATCCAAACAAGGAAATTGCTTACATTGCAAGGAAATCAGAGCAACTCTGAGCAAGGTAGAAGAATAAGAAACGAAATTCAATGCTAACCAACCTTTTAAGAAATTTACAAAGGAGGGACTAATTTACAATGGATGCAACAAACCCAAATATGCTTGTTGGGAATTCCCTAATGAGAAATCCAAGAATGAAAAAAAAGGCCATGATTGCTACTTGGAGTGACTTCGATGAGGATGTCTCATTTGAGGCTCATTTAAGCGATAAAGAGGCTGACATTTGCTTAATGGTTCTGACCTTGAACCCAGATGGAAAATATATGTGAATATGATTTTTAAAAACTTTTGTGAATAACTAAGAATAAAGAACACTTTTTCTTCACCATATGCATCTCAATTACTAAAATAATTTAAGGTTGAAGCAATGAACGACGTTTGTTACATTCTAAATTGTATTTGAATTAGGCCTCTAACTAAGAAAACTCTTTATGAACGTTGGAATAACATGAAACTCAAGATTTTGTATTTTACAGATATTTGGGGTCAGGTGTTCTATCCTAAAATATAAAAATTTGGAAAATTGGACACAAAATCTGATGAAAGAGTCTTTCTAGGATATTCTATTAGAAGGAAAGCACATAGAATTTTTAATAAAAGTTATCTTATGATAGAAGAATTTATATGTGTAACATTTGATGAATCAATGATCCTATAAAAAATTGACTTAGAGATGTTGAAGGATTTAAGAAACTAAGCTTAGAAGATTTTTTTTTTTTTTAAATTATGATATAATATTATATCAAAAGCGGCATTAGCCATACAAGAAACCCACATGTAGGATCCTCAAGGAGGATCAAACGTGAAATCAGACAGCATAAGTTTGAGTAGGGGCTTGGTGATGGATTCCTCGGGATCCATACGAACTCACTGAATCATGCAGCATGAGCCACTCAGCAGACGCGTTCCCATCTCTGTGGATATGGGAAAACCGGATTGCCTCCATACCCCTGGTATACTTAAGAGTCTCAGCAAAATGGCCATCCTCAGGGGGGTGGGATATTATCTCACGGACCACCTGGAGCGTCGTCATTGAGTCAGTCTGAATTTCCACGGCCCGGTGAAGGGAAGAGAACCCCTTAGCATGTTAAGGGCCTCGAGCATAGCCTGGACCTCCATCATGTTAGCAGCCTGGGAGAAAACCCTCTTGCCAGCCACCAAGAGCGGCCTTCCCATGCAATCTCTAACAACCATGCCAAGACCGGCGATGCAATCACCTACCGCAGCATCGCAATTTACTTTTATCCATCTTGTTTGGGGGGAAGCCAACCGTGTGTTACAAGCAAGTCCAAAGAGTTGCAAGGATTCCCGCTGGACAGGGATGAGTAGAAGTAATGCCGCCTGAATGCAGTATTCACCTTGATCTTGATCGTCCGTAGCAACGAGCACGGCATGGGCATCGGGTTATTATGCCTCATCGTGTTCCTCCTTGCTCAAATGTAATACATGGTGGTGGCCAACGTGGCAGCATGCCTCGCACCATCACCACGGCGCGCTGCCGGCGAACCCACAAACCGGAAGAGCCAGTCAAGGAATTGTAGCCCAGCACCCGCACCCATGGGCCGACCCAGTGCAGCCAAAGCCCCCCGAGCCTGGCAGTCAACCCATAATTCCTGTGCACGCGGGTAGTCCCAAAACACGTGTTGCAAGGATTCATTCGCCACGCAGCCCAGTTGGCAATTGCTGTTCTGGAGTATACCCCTGGAGCCAGCCACGCCGCCGTAGGGAGGAAGTCGCCGGCTACTCGCCACAAGAACATGCGCACCCTCGGCATAACTAAGCTTAGAAGATGCACCTTTGAGTGCTCAAGAAAATAATCAAGACTTATATGATTAATTAGATCCAAATGATCAATCAAGTGGACACCTGAAGGTTTAATCTTTAACAAATCACATCCAAAAGATTTAGTTTTTAGAGATCTATCAAGTAGAGTTCAAAGCATCCTTAAGGAAGGAAATGACTTATTTGCCTTTCTTATCTGAAATTGAACTTAGGACCATAGAAGAGGTCTTAGAGAATGAATTTTGATTTATTGCAATGCAAAAAAGGCTAAATTAGTTCTTAAAGAATGATGTTTGAGAACTTGTTGAAAGACTTAAATGACCATCCAATTGAAGGAATAAGATGGTTGTTTAAGAATAAATTATGATAATAGAGTTATAACTAGAAATAAAAGACAATCTGTAGCAAAAGGATATAACCAAGCAAGAGTAGATTTTGAGGAAACTTTTGCACCTGTATCTGATTTAGATATTATTCTTCTTTTAGCATTTTCTTGTTTAAAGGGTTTTAAATTATTCCAAATGATTGTCAATAGTGTTTTCTTGAATTGAATAATAGAAGAATTTTATGTGAAACAACTTACAGGATTTGAAGACTTCAAGTATCTTAATCATGTATTTAGGTTAAAGAAAGCATTATATGATTTAAAACAAACTGCCTAAGTTTGATATGAAAGGTTAAACTACTATTTAATTGATAAAAAATTTAGAAAATAAAATGTTGATAATACTTTTTTTTTAAAGAGTGGCTGAAGCTTATACCCTAAGGAATTTCATACAAGCACAATAGAGACTAAAGCTTTAGGAAAGTGCATACTCTAGTCCTACAAAAAATATGGATGTGAGTTAATTGTGTATCCGCAACCCAACAAAGCTTGCGAATCTATGTAGCAATTTGAGCGAATTTCTCATGTGCTCTTTGGTTGTTGATAGCTATAGGTAACTCAATGATGGCAATGCGTGAATTAGATTCTACCCAAACTCTTGTAACGTGGGAAATCGATTAGCAATAATAGCAATGGCATTGCTAATAGCTCGTTTCTCCATAGTAGTGGGGGTTATAGAAGAAGTTGTTTTCCCCATAATCAGTAAAGTCTAGCCCATGTTATCTTAGATAACAATACCAATGCCAACTCGGTCATCACCCAGTATAGCGATATCATAATTTAGTTTAATCCAGATAGATGGTGGAAGAAGTTAAGGAAAGCATGTGGTTACTTATAGCCATTTCAGGCTAAATTGGCTTCAGAATTTCCTATCCTTACATTTAGTATATTGTGATATCATGTAAAGTTTGATGAAGTGTACCACACTGGTGAATTTTGCACAAATGCATTTTGTTATTTCTATACTTTCATATATAATATATCACATGGGCACCACAATTGAAATATCTGTTTTAATCAGATGTCTATAATTATCCATCATCTATTGTACTATATATGGTAAGAAAATCATGATAATCTGGTTGTTAGTGTCTTGTTGCAATGACATTTGATCGAAAATGTGGTTCCACATAGGTCAAATCATATAGTATCAAAAAGTTGTGAGATAATATCTCCTCCATTTGGCATCTCCATGGGTAGATCTTATCCGAGGTAATTCCATGATGGGCAAGCCATGCTTTAATAGGTATTGCCTCTGCGCACATTGCCTAAATAATTGTTCTCACCCTCGGTGGCACAAGAAGCTTCCACGTTCAGCTTCCATTCCCATTTTGCTCAAGCTGTTGCTGTTTGCCTAAAATAAGACTGTTGCACCCTTGTGTTTGATGAGTCGAGCGTAAATGTTTATATATCACTTGGGCTTGCTTTAAGTGAAATTGTTAATATTCAATTAAGTCAAGCCATGAACTTTAAATGTCTAAAATAGTGGTTTTCAAGGCTCTTGGAGTAATGACAAGCTTTAAAGAAATTGAAGACATACACTAAAATTTTCATACTTGAATTTTTTTTTATTTTTCTTGAATTTTATGTGTCCAAATTTTGAGATGATGTGGCACACTAGTAGTATTAATATTTAAAAATGTTATAAGTTTAATAATTGTTGAATTTTGATTTTTGGGCCAAGCATTATTGATGAAAAGTATAGACATTGGTATTTGATTTTTTAAAATTATTTAGGAATTATTTTTCATGAATTTCTTTTCATAGTTATTTAGGAAACTTGTAATACTATCATAATATTAAATTATTTTAGTACACTTCTATTAAAAATTTTGGCACAAAAATTCTCACAAAACACCTTAAAACAATGTTAGTCTTGGGATTTTTTTATCTGTAGCATTGGGCAAGTCAACCTGACCCGATCATTGGCCCGTCCAGGCGTTTAGGAATTTTAAAAAAATAATAATAATAAAATAAAACTTTTCGATTGACCCGGAAAGGGCGAGCGTAGCCCAAAGGCGGCAGGGAATGCAGAAAGGAATAAGGAGAAATCAGCCCGCAGGCAAAGCTGAACGGAACAGTGCAAGATCCAGTCAACCAGGACCAAGTGATGAAACCTTGATCGAGGAAGGGGGGAGCTAGCCCCAAACGGCTCGAGAGACATACGAATCAAATTCCTTATAGAACGCAATGGTAAAGTTGTTTAGGAAATGTGGGATTAAAGTTTATTCTGATTGTCAAAGAAGGTGGAAGGCAAGCGAGATCCTATGGTGGAGATTAATCAAGGTAAAATGCAGGAAATAAATGACAAGTAAGAGAATCGAACCTGAGCAGTCTGCGTGTGCGTGAAGTGCATAACTCTGCGCCAGCTGTTTTAATTGCAATGATTTCTAGACACAGTTTACTAATACATGCTGGATAACTTACTGCGATCCAATGGCCTAGATCAAGGCCGCCTAGATCCAACGACCAGGATTAATCTCGAACGGTAAAATCGAGATTCAATCATAAACGTCTATTTCGGGCTCCAAATCGAATGGTGACTGCTTTTCGTCCGTTACCCAAATGCCTAGTTCATTTTAGAGCCGTTGGGAGTGGATTTAGAGCTCAAATTTAAGCTCTATAAATAGGGAAGGATGAAGAACTCCTAAAGGTGACTATTGCTAAGTTCTCAAAGCCTTCAAATCACGATTTCGAGCAATTTCAAGTGCATACGATGCTTCCAAATTCATAAAGAGAAAGTGGCAAGAAGGATTCCGAAATTATAGGTTTTTGCTTCAACTATTTTCAATTTCTTTTCCTCCCTCTTTTCGGTATTAAGCGTACCTCATTCTTATTTTACATTGTATTAAATTTATACTTGGTTGCCAATTTTTTGTATTTCTTTCTTTGGGGTGAGGGCATCCCGGAAATTGTGCAAAAGCCCGGGATTTGAGTTGAGCCTGAAAAAATCAAGTAGGTTTGGGATTAGTCGTAGGTAAAATCCCAAGTAGGTTTGATGTGAATCGTAAGAAAAACCTCGCTTGTAATTTAGTGATTTTAGTGGTCTTTTCCTAATACTGGTTGGGGGTGAATGTAGGCCCTCTTGTGGGATTGTCTTGAGCACAAAGAACTGCAAAGACTGCTGTATAAGTGGGTTGTATTTGGCAATATCGATTCAGTTTTCCTCCATGCCAAAGCATACATGGCCTCCCAAGAAATGCCAGGGATAGTACAGAATTCAATGAATTAGCTTCTTTACCTAAGTGTTGCTGTAGACGCTCCACACTCCAGCTACCATTGGGGATTATGGTTTCCTTTCTTTCATTTTAAGGAAACACTCAAAAGCTTTTATATTTTATCTGTTTTACATGAGCTGATATGATCAATTTACTGATGCTTATTTTTTTTTAATATATAACTTACTTTCCTCTTTTTCTCTCATGGTGTTGAATGCCTTGGTTATACAGAAGCAGATTTTTACCATGTGAAGCCTGCAATAACGACAAGTTGTGAATCCAAAAAGTTGAGTCATCTTAAAGAGGTGCTCTACTATGTTTTCTAAACTTTTTTGCTTGAGACTTCTGTGGCATTCAATTGCAGCAAAAGAGTGTTCATTTTAGTAACCACCTCTGGTTTGGCTTCTTACAGCCTATTAACATTTGTCTAGGCATGCCATGTTCATTATGTAAGCTTTAGCCAAAGTGCTCAGTATAGCATATAACACACTCTAAATTGACAAACAAAACTTTTTAACCTAAGTATAACTCATGTATTATATGTTGAAGAATTCTTGAATAGACTTGTGTATAGCATGGCAAGACTCCAAACATTTGGGGAAAAAGGACCTAAAT
Organism: Vanilla planifolia; assembly: GCA_023846275.1. Lineage (NCBI taxonomy): Eukaryota > Viridiplantae > Streptophyta > Magnoliopsida > Asparagales > Orchidaceae > Vanilla > Vanilla planifolia. The sequence continues at coordinate 3,492,778 of CM043870.1, forward strand.
CTTGAAACCAAATTGAAGACTCAGTTTTGAGATCAAGACAGATCAATGAATGATTGAGCAATGGAACAAGCCTTGTAGACCATGATATGTTGTGGACAAAAAACCTAGATGATAAAAATGTGTCAATAATCATAAATATTTTTATTTGCCATTCATAAATAACTAATTCATCACCTATTGGCATAAAAGTACCAAATTGTTCTCTTAGGTTGATAATAATAATATTGGTTCTCAAAGAAGAATGAATCCATTTACCATTATCTTATGAGTTGGATTCCTTGGAAGACACCACATCACCATTAAGACGCATTAAAGTGAAACACCTAGTAAAGGAGAGGAAGATAAAGTGGTGTACGTCCTGATCAAGGAAAGGCTCAACTGTTCTGGTCGAAGGGATATAATCAACTCTCAGGACAGAGAAGGGTCTGTTCTGGGTGCTTGGAATAAGGTAGCGATTGTCTTGGCTGAGTATTAGTTCACTAGGGCAAACAAAGAGGTAGGCTTGACTGAGCCAGGCAATTTTGCGTAGACACTAATTAAACTTGTTCATGAGGCATGTTGCATCACCTGATTGAGGGAGATCTCTAACAAGATGCTTATCCGAGAAAGTTTGGACTAATGTAGCATATGCTGACAAAGGTCTATTGGTGGGTCTCATATTGGCAACAGATAAGGGAGGATAGGCTATGTGGATGCCATGCAACAGAATAGGAGTGGAGTGCCAAAAATGGGGGCTACCAATCCTTATGATACCAAGAAAAAATAAGTTATCAAATACTCAAAATTTGAAAGGACTTTAAGAATGAAAAGCCTAATCCTAAATGTTTAAACCACAAACAAAATAATTCGAAGTGAGTTTAGAATGATTTATCCAGTGCTTTCAAAATGTGTATTAAGAATTTTATGAAACAATTTGTCTAGTTCTTTAAAATATGTATTGAGAAATGTTATAAAACAAGCAATATTTGGCATGAAGATCTTTGCAAGTCTCATGGAAACTGATCTTTGTTTGAAAATATTAGATATAGGGGAGAATAGATTTAATCTAATGTTGCAAGTTTAGTATTAAAGTCTTAATATATAGTTAATCTGGTCTTTATCAATATCTTAAGCTTTTGAATTATTGGGTATCTACATAAAAGTATATTGAGCATAACTTGAACTCTTATTTGATATAGTTTTCTTAATAAGTAATGTTAGAGTTAGATATGGTTCGATTAGATTCAAGCAGCGTGACAAGGCGGAATTAGTGCAATAAGGTTAATAGGCTCTGTGTGGTTAATGTGATACAGATCTCCCAAGTAGTACAAGAGAATATGGTTTGATTAGGATTAAGTGGTTTGTACAATTGATGACTCTCATGAGTCTTTGGCTTCGTTTCCATAATGGTTGAATAATACTTTAATGAACTCACAGGATTCTTTCACATGGTCAAATAGCTGTTGGCATACATGATATTTGCTGGTTCGAAGGATTGACGCATACTCTCTTGGTTTGGCCATTCGCAGTTGAGCAATTGCTGTAATCAATGCGCAGCACAAGGTGTGAAGGGTGTTGATGTTTCAACATGGTACTTAACTCGATTAATCGAAAAGTTTTAGCTTTAAAGAAGGAATTGATAGATAAAATGGATATGATTCTCACTTGAGGAGGTTTGTTAAGTACAAATGCGAATATATTTAGTCTTATATTATAAGTTAAGTATTAGAGTCTTATTATAAAATTAATGTAACTCTTTATTTACAACTTAAGCTTTATAATTATTGAGTATTCATATGAGGGCATATTGAATGAAACTTAAACTCCTATATGGTATTCTGCAACAAAATCATATTTGTTCAAAATTTACTACAAGAAATATAGTCCTTATAAATATCATTGGACCCAGGTATTCTTGAATTAAAATGCAAGCTTATTGGTTCTCTTATGAGGTTGTCATTAGGTGTATTTAGCTAGATTAATAGGGTCATTTAAATTTAATTCCACTAACCCAATTAGCCAACAAGGGTCTTAAAGATTTTCTTTTTGTTGAATATTACAACCCGGTTCTTCATATCATGTTTTATGAGTCTGATCTTGGTGTTGATAGCTTTGTTAGGAAGCATCATTTTACTTGCCTTCTTTAAAGTCAGAAGAACAAAGATAAAGCTGAAGTCTAAACTTTAAACCATATATAAAGCCATTCAAAGTGAGTTTAGGATAATTTGTTCAGTGCATTCAAAATTTGCATTAATAAAGTTATGAACCAAGCAATATTTGGCAATATAACCTTTGCAAGTCTGATGGAAATAATCTTTATTTGCAAACATATATGTACAACAATTCACTACAAGAGATGCAGTCCTCAGAAACAAGCTCATATGACAACTTGCTGCTTCTGAAGCTCATGTGGCATTAAAGCTGATGCCATGCAACGGCAACTGGAGATGGAAACAAGCGCTGCTCTTTCAACATCCATGGGAACTTGATGCCGTAGAAGAGATAAGATGTACTCCATGGATGAACCATCAAAAGGCAAGGTGATGGGTCCATCAGTTGGCAATCCAAATTCCTCCTCCGACATTCTCAAAAGCTCAACAAGCATGCTTCTGCTGAAATCTGCAAGAGGTATCGTGAAGCGTCGGCCATCCATGCTGTAAACAAAGACATGGCCTCTACTTGCAACCATGGAACCTGTTGCAGAAAGGATCCTTTTCCTCCCTAAGATAGCCATCTTCTTCCACCTCCTTGCCATCTGGATGAGCCGCTTTGAGCTGACCATGGTTTGTTCTCTCAAGAATTCAGCTCTGAGGGAGACTAATTCAGAGAAACTGAGTTTGGGTTTTCTGTTTGAGGTCACAATAAATGGTTGATGCTTTATATAATATAGCAGGGAAGCATGGAAGGGAAGACAAGCCACATGTTTGAGTTATTCAGATAGGGAAACAACCATGTGCTGAAATTAATGCTGCTGTAGCTGCTTTTTCATACTTGTGACTGCTAATATATGCATCCATCTAACTGAACATTTATGGGTTTGGTATTTTGTCTACTTTGAAATGTTATGAATATTAAACCATGGTTTCTGAAAGTGGTTTAGCAGATAGAATTGTTTTGATATGATTATGCAACTTTCATGATGAAACATTGCTGCAGGCTGGGATTTTAAAGGCATTTTGTGGCAAGATAGAATTATAATGTCTTCATAATATGTAATCAGCTGATTGATTGTACAGTGCTTATGTACTGTACAATTTTATTATGTACTCAGAGTATGGAGTTGAGATCTATATTCAATGTTAACATGGTGTTGAAAAGTGTGTTTTTAAAGTAGTATTATTTGTGATATTCATCTTTTTCATTTTTCTTTTGTTAAAATAATGTTTTGTTGTGATTTTTGAAGCAAAAGAGTTTATTTATTTAACATTTACTATGTACTAAATTATCTATGCATCCCATATATAAATATTATATATATGTCACTAATGAAATGATATATTACAAAAATATCACTTGTAATTCATGAAAATTTGAAATTATATATTAAGCTTTTAGTTTGGTTAAATTTTTATAATAGGATTTATCAGATGGGCTTTTATGGTAAAAATTTGTTGAATGAAAAAAAAAATTATATTGATAATTTCTTGAAAGTGTTTATCATGTTGGTCTTGTGTTATAACAAAATAGAAAGTTACTCTAATTACATATATAATCTCTCTGTATGGAAAGAATCTTTTCCCATCTTTTTTTGTACTTTCATGTCTCGTTTTTTTCTTTGATCATAAGGCCACTTTTTATGGATGTTAAAGTAAGTTTTTAATGAGACTATCTTTCATAATGTCTAGGATAATTCTCTTGAATTGAATGAAGACTTTTAAAATCAACAACTTTAAATGCCTTAGTCAAAAAGATTGATGTGAATTCCTATATGTTTAGGTCCTAAAAGTCAATTTGTTAATTCATACATAATTATTAATTATCATTAATTTCTTGCATTTATAATATGACTAATGAACTAACTTGGTTTACCAGATGATACAATATTGTAACAACCAATTTTTCTATAATATCTAATGTGGTGTTTTGAGCTATACACTTGTGATGACATAGTCATTTATAATGATTCCTTTTTATAACTTTAGATTTGCGACATGGTTCAAGTTAAACCCTAAATAACTTGTATTGGTGGATGATCAAGATTGTGCATTATTTTTTGGGATTATACTCAAACTTTTTAATGTATTATATTTAATAAAGTGCTTATGATGTAGCCTTTTACAATAAGTCATTTTTATGCCTTTAGCTTTACAAGATGATTCAAGCTCTTAAAACCTTGAATAACCTATGTCGGTAGATGATAAATGCATTATTATTTAGGATTATAACTATTATAGACCTAGCATTATTTATCAGTGAGATAAAAAATTAATAATATATTTTTTAAAAAATAAATACTTCATCAAGTGTTCTTTTACAAGTTATAAAATATATTTAGTCTTGTTTTCACTAAATGTTATTGTTTAGATAAAAATTATTAAATTCACCAAAAACATGTCACATATATTTTATAAATTGCATTAGTTCATTTAGCACAATTTCTCATTATATTTTATTATGAAACTAAAAATTATTAATTTTTTTAAAACAACAAATATTTTTTATAAATTATATAATTCATTATTTTGAATTTTATTTTAGTCTAATCAAAATTATTAAATTCAATAAACTATTGTTATGTTCATAAAAGTATCTTTTAATATTTATATTTTTTTATAAACATAGCATTAAATATATATTTAATAGCATACATTACATAAAATGATTTTTATGATAAATATTCATTAAGATAGAAAAAAAGTAATTAAAGAACATAAATTCACTTTTCTTTTAAATAGTTACCAATAAAATGTTCACATTGGACATTCTTTTTTAAATGGATAAAAGTTTTAATGTTACTCAAATAATATTTAAATAATAAGTGTTATGCAAAAACTCAATAATATTTTCGATGATATGTATAGAAAAAATCCTTAAATGTATTATATAAATCTTTTATTTGAGGTATAAACACATCTATTAACATAAACGAATAATGATGTTTACTACTATACAATTGATTATGTATTATGTATCATGTCATATCATGTAATAAAGTTATATTTATGATTTCATGTAACGAAAATATTTAAGAAGAAATGAACGCATGACAAGCGATGATAAGAAATGGAATAAGACTTCCTAAACAAGTGTTTGGTTGAGGTAAACTTCGCCATAGAGTTAACAACAAGAAGAAAAAAGCTTCTTGTTAAGACAAAGTTTTAGAGAAAACTAGTCTATTTATAGAAGAATATTTTAAGTTAAATTTCTTTATAGAGACATAGACTCTTAAAGAATATTAAACTCACACAAATATTAACAAGGAAAAAATATAAAAGAAGCTTTATGTCATATGTTTAATACATAAATGATTCTTTATATGAGTATTCCAAGGAGTTTTGTTAACGACATTTCATGATTTATATGATTTTTTCTTCTACATTCATTGGATATACTTGTACAAATAAGAGTTAATTTTAATTCATTGGTTATTATTGTGGTTTTTAAATTTGTTATGAAAGTTTGATATTTGATTTATAAGATTGGGATACAAAGTTTTTATAAATATATCTATATATTTGGATGACATTCAAGATTATACACATGAAAATGTCACCCTATCTAGTTGTTATGTTATCAAAATATCTAACAATGTTCTCGATTAGCATGGTAGATTGGTATCAGAGCAAATATTCGATGTTTAGGAGAAGCATAAGTTTGGTATGTAATTGACTTTTGTAGTAGCTTTAATTTTGAAGGGATTTTATAGTGTTATAAGCTTTTATTATAATATTTTTATTTTATAGCTTTGAGTTAAAATTTATTTATTTTAATTTTAGGTCAAGAAGGGCATAGTAATCAGCATCCTATGCACATCATTTTCAATAGACAATGTGAATGGCAACTCATTTGTTGGAAGGATGCACTTATCTCTTGAGGAGGGTGGTAAGAGCAATGCACTTCCTTCATCCAATCATGCTTGACAAGTTCCTATCTATTTTAAGGCATCACCTGGTGTTGGGGATGACATTCCTTCTTTCGGTGTGGGGAATCTTCGATGTTTGAGAGAGTATCCAAAGAGAATTTTATGTGAATTATGGAAGCAATGACTCAAAACAGCCATTGGAGGATTGTAGGCAATAGGTTTCAAGGTTTTGTTGACACCTTTGATGCTTCTCACACCAACATTGGCATCACCAATGCGAGCTAATTTCACTCCTATTTGATGCATGATTGACTCGCATAATACTAAGAATCGTCTAGGCCGTATTAGAAAGATCTATTTGAGTAAGAACTATCTAAAGAAAGTTGCCCCTACACATTTTGCTTTTGATTTTGTAGTAGAGTGAAAAAAAAAAAATCACACTTTCGGTTAACACTTTCGGTTAACACAAGAATATCACTTGGAAGGAGTCCAAGAAACTATTTCGAAAAATTGGACTTCTAAAATTTGTTTATAAAAATATGATGACTAAGCCAAAGGGTTTGATCAAGGGTTAAGACCCAAGTACAAGACAGTTTCTAAACAAGTTTGTTATATGCCCATTTAGGGCAAATTAAGTTAGTTTTCATATCTTAGGCAGGTTTAAGGGATGATAGTTGTCGATAACTCGTCCCTTATAAGCATACTAATTTTGAGAACAAGTGAAAATGGCTTAATTATTTGAACACAATTAATAGAAAATGTTAATACATTAAAAAGACATCAATAACCTAAAAACTTAAACCCATAATTACAAGACATCAATTATATATTAAAACTTTAATATTTTTTCACAACTTACAATATGACACTAAACCCATTTTCACTTACACAAAACATTTGTAAACTAAAAGTCGTTATCAAACAAATCCTATACATTGATGTCAATTACCATCAACTATATTGAAACTAAAATATAATTCACCAAAGCTTTGAGTTGCAAATCAACATCAATTCCGCACATGGACTTGCTTCCTCATCGCCGCAAAATCTTATCCAACTCTTACAGCTTCATAATGAGCACATGGAGTTGCTGCCTCATCAGATTTAAAACCTTCCTCGAGCTACTTGAATGCACCACCAGAATGTGTATCCATGTTTCCTAGCTCAACACCAATGTTAAGAAAAAATTGTTAATAGATACACAACACAATGTTACAAGAAGCTTCATCAAGCTAAGTTTTTCATGTATAAGGAAGAAGGGAAAACATAAACCTCAAGTTTTTCATGTGTTCTGGCTGTTCTGACTTAAAAATCTAAGTGCTTACCATTCAGTAACTCCTAGTTAAACAGCCATCAGATCAGTGTCTAGGACAGAAGTTCTGTACAGTCAAGCAGCTGAGCAGTATTGGCTGATAAGCATATGAAACAATTGTATGTGCTAAAGCAGTTTCTAAACCCATGTTTGGATCTACTGTTTCATCACATTAAAGACAAGACAAAGTGCCAAACTAATAAATTAGCACATGGTGTTGTTGCTTTCTTATCAGACCATCTCAAACATGTGGCCTGTCTTCTCTTCCCTACTTCCATGCTTTCCTGCCATTCTATACACAAGCAACCCTTTATTGTGACCTCAAATAAAAAACCCAAACTAAGTTTCTCTGAACTAGTCTCCTTAAAACCTGAATTCGTGAGACATAAAACCATGGTCAGCTCGAACTGGCTCATTGAGATGGCAAGAGGGTGGAAGAAGATGGCTGTCTTAGAAAGGAAAAGGATCCTTTCTACAGCAGCTTCCATGGTTGCAAGTAGAGGCCATGTCTTCGTTTACAGCATGGATGGCCAACGCTTCATGATGCCTCTTGCAGATTTAAGCAGAAGCATGCTTGTTGAGGTTTTGAGAATTTTGGAGGAATTTGGATTGCCAACTGATGGACCCATCACTTTGGCATGTGATGGTTCATTCATGGAGTACATCTTATCTCTCCTACAGCATCAAGTTCTAATGGACGTTGAAAGAGCAGCACTTGCTTCCATCTCTAGTTGCCGTCGCATGGCATCAGCTGTGGTAACACTTGAGCATCAGAAGCAGCAAGCAGTCCGATGAGTTGTTTATGAGGAATGCATCTATTGTTGTGAATTTTTGTAAAGATATATTTTCAATAAAGGAGTTGCACTAAACAGAGATCCAAGTTGAGCATAATATATACATATTATATATTAAGATTCTATTATTATACTTAATTCAAAATCTGGTATTAAATCTATTCTTATAGTTAACAATTCTATCCCTCAAGTGAGACTAAAACCATATTATCTATCATTTTCTTCTTTTAACTCGAAGTCATTCGATTAATCAAGTCAAATAACATATCAAATATGAAGTATATCAACATAATCTCACATTTTTTAAATGTGTGGATTGTAACAATTGCTCCATAATGGATGGCCAAACCACAGAAGTCATATGTTGATCACTTGACAAAAGTTTATGAAACTACATGAAAACTTTCTCAAGATGACAAGTATCATGCACATAAAAAACGACTCAATTGTGTGAAAACTTGATACTAGTTCACCAAGGTTTTATTTAGTCATGTTGGAAAGAGAGCCAAAATCCTACGAGACACGCCAACTATATGAAACACTTGATCTCAATCCAACTATTGGCTTTGATACCACTTACTAAGAGAGTTATATCACAGCTACTTCCATTGCCCAACAACTTCATTAGATTGTTGCACCATTTTATTCTAATCAAACAATATCTAGCTTTAATACCACTTATTTAAGAAAATTGTATGAAACGAGTGCCCAAATTGAAACCAATATATTCTCATATTGTCCCCCAAGAACCAAAAGGCTTAAGCTTACAAGTAGAAGTCACATATTAATTTGATATTAATGTTTCAATATTATACTAAATATATAATATAGGACTAAAATATTCTCATTTGCACTCCAAAGTTTTCAAGTAAAGATTAGTTTCCATAGGACTTGCAAAGATCTTGCCAAATGTTGTTTGGTTCATGAGACTTTGATGCACATTTTGAAAGAACTAGAAAAATTTTAAACTCTGAATTATTCTATTAATGATTTAAATATTTAGGATTAAGCTTTACCATAAAATTCTTAACAAATATTGAGTATTTAGTGACCCATTTCTTCATGATTAATAGAGTTATTTCTTAGTGGATTGGTTAAGTAAAATTTGTTAGCTCATATTTTCTACTCTCTACTTTTGTCCTATCATATAAATTCCACATGACCTAGCCTCTCTTATTCATCACCAGTAGAATACCCTATCAGACCTTTGCCAAACTACCTTTAGACTAGTTCTCATTCGAGTCTACCCTGTTCTTGTTCTTCTTGTTGATCTCTCTTTGATAACTCATGTTTAAACTTCCTCGAATAGGCATCCTGTCCAAGGTCTTAAAAGTGAATCTTCAATTTGGTTTCAAGATTGAGCTCTTTTTTTTTTTTTCCTTCACCTGGTTTGGAGTCATGCCATACTCTACACGTGTTATCAAGCATGGGTCTACACCTTAGGACTGATGCAATATGATCCAGTCCATTCAAGATTTCATAGACATCAGATACAAGTCAGTTTTGGATTAATGCTTTTTGTTTGTAAATTTAGAAGAGTGTTATATACTACGCTGAGAACTTCAGCCAAAACTTACATGATGAACATGGCATGCCTAGCAAAAATGTTAATAGGCTGTAAGAAGCCAAACCAGAGGTGGTAACTAAAATGAACACTCTGTTGCTGCTATTGAATGCCACAGAAGTTTCAAGCAAAGAAGTTAAGAAAACATAGTACAACACAAGCTGCTTCTTTAAGATAACTCAACCTTTTGGATTCACAACTTGTCTTTATTGCTGGCTTCACATGGTAAAAATCTGCTTCTGTTTAACCAAGGCATTCAACACCATGAGAAAAAAAGAGGAAAGCAAGTTACATATTAAAAAAAAAAAGCATCAGTAAATTGATCACATGAGATCAAGTAAAACAGATAAAATATAAAAGCTTTTGAGTGTTTCCTTAAAATGAAAGAAAGGAAACCATAAACCCCAGGTTCTTAAGATATTTTTGCTCTTCTACCTAAAATAAAAGTGTCAGCTAGTCAGTAGCTCCAAGTTAATCATCTATCAGACCAAGTGTCCACCACAGAAGTTTTGTACAATCAATCAACTAAGCAATATCAGGAAAAGTATTGTTATTCTATCATATCAGTTGGGTAAGGCCCTAATTTAAAATATCTGCATGCAGCAATGCTTCAGCATGGACGTGCATAAGCATATGAAACAATTCTATCTGCAACGCCACTTTAGGTTGGGCAAAAAAAAATCATGGTTTAATATCTACTATTTCATGACATTTCAGATTAGACGGAGCACCAAAAGTCTAAATTTAGCACATAATGTTGCTTCCTTACCAGACCAACTCAAACATGTGGCCTGTCTTCTCTTCCGTGCTTCCCTTTCTATTATATTTAGAATCAACCGTTTATAGTGACCTCAAACACAAAACCCAAACTCAGCTTCTCTGAATTAGTCTCCATCAAAGCTGAATTCTTGAAAGAACAAACTGATGCCGGACGGATTACAATAATTTGAGCAATACAGAAATTACATCCACACACCAGAAATAAAGTAAACTTGAAAGGTAAAAATGTGAAAATTCGAAAAGAAATAACAAGCAAGAGACACCCGTCCAAGGCAATCTTAGCCAAGAGGGGGACCGTGAGCAACACAGAGGTCGCTCCGTAGGCTAGGTGGTCCGCAACACCTCGACGGCACAGACGCGGGGTACTCGGATAAGGGTTTAAATACCGAGCGAGATAAATTTTGAAAAGTGGAATGGTCGCACCGGCGCAGTTGAAAGGTACAAAGATCGCGCTAAATCACCGTAAATCAGAAATTTAACAGATATTATTCGAGTAAGAACCGTTCAAGTCCGAGGGGAACCCAAATCTTAAGAGAGAGAGAAGCGTCGAAATCCGGATGAAAAGGCGAATGTGACGATGAGTAGTTATGAAACGTTACCGTTGTGGTAGCGGCGGGGTATGGAGAGTATGTCGACGAAGGGAAGAAGATGAAGATGGCGTCGTTGATAAACTGGCACGGCCTCTCACCGCTTGGGCCTCGCACCCCTCCTCCCAGTACCGGAGCCTCGACGAATCAGCACGCCGAAGTCTTGTTGGAATCACACCAATGACTCGACAAGTGAAAGCAAAGCACTAAAATACTTAAACAAGCTCAAATATCAACTGACCTTACATAGGGGTAGGCCTCCCTATTTATAGAGAGCCTAAGGGTACATCGATAAAACAACTTTTAGAGTTTTAAAGGAATAAAATACGTGAAACTTGGAAATAAATAGGAAAATAACAAATATAAAGGCTGCATATCAATTTCTGCCTTTTTAAAACATTAAAAAAAAGGCAGGAAATAGTCAAAAGCTGATCCAGAAGCTGTTGCCAAACAGCTTTTAAGGCAAATCCGGCGGGCTAGCAGCGGTTGGCGGCGGCGGTCGCGGCGGCGAATCCGGCGGGGACGCTGGCGCGGTCGAGTCGTGTTGTCGCGGGTCGGTTACGGGTCGGCGTGGGTCGGAGACGGGTCGGCGCGGTTCATCCAGCAGGTCGTGCGACCCGAGCCATGACACGGGTCTGAACCGGGTCGCGCCGACCCGCCACCCGCGGGCGCGTCTCGCGCGAACCCGCGCGCGGGTCCGTCGACTCAACGGCCGACGGCGGCGAAGCGGTGGCGGACGGTCGCAGTCGGCGGCGGAAGGCGTCCGGCGGCGGCGAAAACCGGAAAAAGAGGCCTTTTGGCCAAATTTGGGTCCCCGAATCCAAAAATAATGTTCTTGAGTGTTAATTCGAGCCCGAAATGCAACTTTGGGCTCCAAATTGATCCTGTTCATGAAGAGTAACTCCCTTGGTCGTCGGGTAGTGCAGGAGCGCATCTGAACATATGAAGTACGTCGAAAATCATGCATGGCGCTGGTGTCCCCACCACAAACCATGATCAGCTTGAAGCAACTCATCGAAATTGCAAGGAGGTGGACGAAGATGGCTGTCTTAGGGAGGAAAAGGATCCTTTCTACCACTAGTTCCATGGTTGCAAGTAGAGGCCATGTCTTTGTTTACAGCATGGATGGCCGACGCTTCATGATACCTCTTGCAGATTTCAGCAGAAGCATGCCTGTTGAGATGTTGAGAATGTCGGAGGAGGAATTTGGATTGCCAACTGATGGACCCATCACTTTGCCTTTTGATGGTTCATCCATGGAGTACATCTTATCTCTTCTATGGCACCAAGTTCCCATGCATGTTGAAAGATTAGCACTTGCTTCCATCTCCAGTTGCCATTGCATGGCATCAGCTTTAGCATCACATGTGCATCAGAAGCAGCAAGCTGTCCTATGAACTTGTTTCTGAGGACTGCATCTCTTGTAGTGAATTGTTGTACATAAATGTTTTCAAACAAAGATTAGTTCCATGTTTTAAGCTTAGGCTTTCGCTTTCTAAATCACCTTTAGTTATTTGGTTTTCCCATTTTTTCATGGTTAACTGAACTATTTCTTGATTGGTTAAGTGAGGATCGCTTGTAATTAATTTTTGGCTTCTCCTACAATGCTATTGTGTGCTTCGTGCAAAAGGTTGTAATGTTTGCAAGGGCATAGCCAAGTTTGCTCCTACTTCCTTTCCATGAAATACAAGGTTCTTCATTGTCAAAGGATACCCGTTCAAGGAAAGAAACGAAGTTCATGACTTCTATGACGTATGTTGGAAGGTAAATGAAGTTGTGTTCAAAGAAAAGGTAATCAATGATGGAGGACTCCATATGCCATATTAAGTGATTGTCTAATGAAGTTCTTACTGTCTATCATAATTTATATGTTTGGAATTTGTAGGAGGATAGGGCCATCCTGGACTTGAACCAGAGACCTCGCCCGTGAAGTAAATCATCGTGTCGACGCATAGAATTAGCTAAACATTTTATTCGAACAAATGTAGACCCAGAACGGATGGTTTTGTGCGGTAAGACAGAGGATGCAAGCATTATCCGGAATGATTGGGCGTAAAGCATCTGTAGGTGGCTTTTCAAGTCCTCCGTCAAATCCCAACATCGGTTGAATGTGATGTTGAGGATTTGTCCTATGAAGTAATAGAAGAGATCCTTCCTTGTAGAGTAATAGGGAGCAATCTTGGAAGAGGTGGTAAAGGTGTTTCAAACATGGTTCATCTAAGAAATTCAATATCTAGAGGTGGTTACCAATATTATTTTAGTAGAGTGATGAAAAGTGAAGGATATATGCAGACTTCATCACCCTCAATAAAGTCTACAAAAAAATAGTTACCCTCTACCCAGGATTGATGGTTTAGTTGATGCAATAGCCATGCACCTCATCATGAGTTTCATGAACTTGTTCATAAGATACCATCAATTCTACATGGCAAAGAAAAATGAAGAGAACACTTCTTCTATTGTTGACTTTAAAATATTTAGTTTGAAAAGTTTGAAATTGAGACTATTATGTAAAACTTTTACCTTCAACTATCTTGTCCTAATGATATGATTTTTTAAAATTTCAAGTTAAGTTCTAATTGTTATTTTAATTTGTTCTTAGTTAAGAACACTTGGTTTTAAAAGCTCATTTGATCTAATTTCAAAAGGAATTTTTGTTGTAACTCTCAATAGGCTAAAAGAAATTAGTCCATGAAGTTGCTTAAAAGGTCTAAACAAAGAAATTTTCCTAAGTCGAGAAACAATCTACTTGTCTAGATGCCAAGTTTAAAAGCTTTTTAGTAACCTTTACTCCTGAATTTATTATGATTTAAAATTAAAATTAAACTACATTCTAAAAAGGGCTTAAATTGGATAAATAAAAAATCACAAACACTTTAAACTTACATATAAAAAGTTTAATTCTTTTTAAGACGTAAAAATTTGTTTAAGCTGTTAGAATTTCCATGAAAGTTTAAGTATTTATTTAAGTATAATTGTTGTTTTAAAATTTAAAAAATTATATTTTGGAATTTTAATATTTAAATGTTTAATTTTTTTTAATTAATATTTACTAGAGATATTTACTTTAAATTTAACAAAAACCTATTTCATTTCAAAATTTAATTAAAATAAGACGTACAACAATTCTCTTGTATAGCACAGGATTAGCCACGCATGGTATACAATGCAACAATGTACAGGGCATCATGCAAATTACATGATGCACGATGCATGAGCATGACAGACAAATGATGTATATTAACACGTTACATGTCATATGACACACCCTAAACAAAACACAATGAATGTTGCACATCACAAATCGCATGCATGCTCACGACCACATAAATATTGAAATTGTTAGTTACAAAGGAAATTTAATGTACATACCAATCAAGGAAAGTGATTGATGAGATGTTGAAGAGGGAGAGCAAATTGAAGAAGGGGAGGTGCAACTGATAAGCCCCATTGATGATAAGGGAATAGACAACGAGGTCGATGGCAAGTATGAGATTATGAAACTTACGTGAGGGCTCAGAGACAAATCAAATCAATGACTCCAAACATTAGTGATATTAACGATGATTACGGGTAATAGAGCACATTATTAATGAAGTAATGGAAGAGATTTGGACAACCATATGGAAGAAGAAAGAAAATGAGAGAGAAGAGACCCATATGAGCCCTAGTAAAGGTAGGTATCAATGGATTAGTGATTAAGCAGGTGTTCAATCATTAAATTTTCTAAGACAACTTTTTAAACAATAACTTGTTATTATTGCTGTTATTTGGTTTTCACAAATTGAAATTTCTTAATTGGTTATTATTGGTTAGTAAATGTCATAAATTTTGTAGATTCTTCTTTTTACTTAAAAAACTCACCCTATCTCTTACCACAATAATCAAGCAGCTTGGGCCTTACTTCCATATGCTTTCAATTCAAGTTATGATTGTTAAAAAAAAAAAAAACAAGCAAAGCATGCATATCATCAAGATCTCGACAGACTGCAAAAGTGGGTGATAGAACTTAACAAGTTTGATACTGATTTCTCATAGAAAAGCTCCATAATGGGCCAAGCCTTGAAAGAGCTTGCTGTCAAGCTATCAACCACAAAAGTTCTTGTCCAAAAAACCAACATATCGTGTGGTAGCTATTCATCAATGGACTCTCAAACAAAGCTGTGGTTAAGTGTGAGGTTCTCTTAACTGTCAAGTACATAACTATTTTATTGATTAGTAAAGAAATGATATAATTTAAATTATCTAAAAAATGTTAAGAAAACACACAAAGATTAAGACTTATTGAAATCAAAATATTATTTATCTTGGAACAAGTATTATATTGTATTTCAAAGCAAAACATATCCAATTTTGATATCATCTCAAACAAATTCTAATCAATAAAAGAAGATTACAACGAGAAAAATATTTAGTAAAGAGAATCCAACACATATATGAGTCAAGGTGACCATCATCAACTAGGTACTTGTTCTACCAATTATAAAATTTTATTTTATATTTAAGTTATAAATCATTTAATTGTTAATAATTGGAAATAAAAGATTTTTCTTTGCTTAATTTTTTTTATCTTTTCATTCCAACAAGCTTCCTTTACTACTAAAACATATTTGAAGAGCAATGGTTCATTATATACAATAACTTATCATTACAAAGTTCAAAATAAGCTAAATAAGCAACAAATAAATAATTTTCAAGTATGCATGTGTTACCATCAATTTTCTTTAAACTAAAATACGTATAAGAGACAACCAATGTGGAAGCATTTAACTCTGTGGGCCACTAATCATGCATATGAATAATCATCATACCATAGAGGGTGAAACCAAAATCAATTTAGCACATGGACTTGTTTCCTGGTTAGATCTTATCTACATGATAAGTTTTAGATTTTGGTAGTAAATATCACTTTTAAGTATTTTTCTATTTTTTATTTTCGACTCAAAAGTTTAAAAATCATAGCAAATAGTTTTTATAAAATTTGAATTTTTATTTATAAAATCTTTTAAAAAAAATTCTTTTCAAGAAAACTTAAAAGTTATTCACAAATAATATTCTTTTTGAAGTAGGTTCAAGCCAAAGTAATGAGTCAATTATGAGTCGAGGCTAACTCAAATTGAAATTTTACCAGTCAAATGACAAAGTTGAATTGGATTGAATTAACTTGAAAATATAACAAAAATGATTGTCTCAATGAATATACCTGTGCCTTCATATAAATAAATTAAATCATAGAATCATAGTAATATGTGCTAAAACATTTAAAATGATTGAATGCATAAGGTCTTTTATGACTGAAAAATTTGACAATATTCAAAAATTAATTAAAATACAAATCAATTTTAGTTAGTGTTGGGTTCAAAATGAAGACCAATGAGATGGTCTTAGCCTAGTTAGAGATTAAGTCAAATGCTTTATACTCAAATCGGATTATATCGATATTGAGTAAAAAAGCTTCGATTCAATTTTGAGCCATTATCAAATCAACCCAAGATTGAAACATAAACAATCCTACACTTACTAATTATTTCCTCTAAAATAAGCCAACAAAAAAGTTTGAATAACCAAATGAATTGAAATTAAAGTTGAGGATTTTGACAAAAAATTCAAAAGCTTTACTAATTAAGCTTGTTGAAAAAAAAAATGAAGTTTTCAATTCAAGAAGAGTTTAGTTGAGTGTTATTTGTATAACATTGATATATAAATTATAATATCATCTACATGTTAAATATTATTTAAAATTTATCAATATTGTTTATTTTTTTAACTCAATTTTATTTAAATAACCTTTCATTTTTATTTTTAACTCAATATGATTGTGACATTTAAATGTCACTTAAATTGGGTACTACATAATATCTTTAAATGATATTATAATATTTGTTAATCTTGTTAAATCAAACACTCTCTTATGGAGATATACTTTTATTGGTATGATATATTGAAACAAACTTATTTAGACATTAAGCTCTCTACGCATTAAAATTATGTCTCACACAAAAAATAATTATTACATAAAACAAATCTGATTATCACAAATTAAATATCTTTCACACAAAATTTGTTACTTTATTCAACAATCATCTATATGTAAAAATCAATTAAATTAAATTAATCAACAAAACAAACCCTCACCTTTGGCTTCGTTCACACAATGTATCATGCCTATACATGTTCTCAAAACAGCTTTCGATGTAAAGAAAACTCATCCTAACAAGGCATGATACAAAAATATTTAAAAACCTTAAAATCTTATTAAATATCTACATTTATTATATTTTTATTTTATTTTATTTTTAAAAATCTAAAATTAATTTTATCTTCATACATCACTATTTAAAAACAGTTTAACAAATGCATCTACATTTTAATCACACATTCCAAACATGTTCAATCTTGTTGTGCTCTTATCTCAATCTATTTCAATTATAACCATTAAAATAAATGACACCAAAATGTGTATAACAACTGCTTTCCTCAAGTGGCCCACAAATACTATTAGACCACCTGTTACCAAAACATCATATATCCTGATCACATGGCATTGCTTCCTCATCCATCTTATCTCATGTGGCCTGTCTTCCACTTCTCTCATATATATCTACACATGACTTCAATGGCATCAAACACAAAACCCAAACTTCCTCTGGTCCCAAGAGAGAAAGCCACAATGGTCAGTTCAAAGAGGCTCATTGAGTTGGCCAGGAAGTGGAAGAAGATCGCTGTCTCGGGAAAGAAAAGGAACTTCATTGCAAGCAGAGGCCATGTCTTCCTTTACACCGTCGACGACCGACGATTCATGATACCTCTTTCGTATCTAAACAATGAACTCTTCAGAGAGCTATTTAGGATGGCAGAGGAGGTGTTTGGCTTGCCAACTGATGGACCCATCAAGGTGCCTTGTGATACAGAATTCATGGAAAACTTGCTCTCAATTATCAGATATTCTTCTTCAATGCATGTGGAGAGGGCTGAAGCCCTCACTGTTTCAAATGGCCACTGCAGGGCATCTGCTGTACCAGTGGACCTTCAGAATCTGCAGTTAGTAGTCATGTAGTTGTTGAGATCTCAGCTTCTAAATTGAGATTTGTATAGAATTGTTTTCTAGTTAGAATTTTGTAAAATATTGCTACAAAGTTTAACATTATGGGAAGGTGGAAGTAAATCAATCTATATCCAGTACTAAGCTCAAAGTATTCTATAATCCATGAACTTCAAAGATAAGTAGGATGTAATCTCGGAGCAGTCTCACAGCTCTCGATGTGTACTTGGGGGTTTCAAGGAAAGGTTCTACAAAGATCTCGAAAGGTGTTAACTATGCTAACATCCCTCAAGATGTATTAGCCCTCAAGGAAGATATTAAAAGAAATATTAATACTCCATGAGAGGTATTAAAAGAAATATCAATACCCCATGAGAGGGAGAAGACCTTAAGAAAGATTATCCAAATCTTGAGATAGTGAGCACAAAGGTGGAACATACTGATTGAGGTGTCAAGAAGGAAATAGTAAGCCTTGAATAGTTCTTATAGGTCTTGGGAAACACTTTCCAGAACTTTAGGAAATTCCACAAGAGGCCATCATGTCTCGAGCAGCTTACATGAGAAGAAGCAGGTATTTGGAGCTCAACATGATGTGAAATACTGTCTGCATAAGGAGAAAGCTAGCCAGGCCTTGAGGCATTTCAGCACTCTAGGAACCAATGCTAAGAAGAAAAAGGCTTGAGAATTGCTCATAGGAAAGAGGATGATCTTGAGGAGTTAATGTGAAGAAAGAAATATTCCTTAAAGATATTTCACAGTTGAGGCACAGGTGTAACAACTGGATGAATGGAAGTTGCACCAGTTTTCAATCATGGAGGAAGAATCTCACTGTTTAAGAATCATTCGAAGCTTTTTGACAAACATTTGAATTGTCTTAATTTGAATTATGTTTTATGCACATCTAGTAGAGGTTCTACTATGAAATCCATTAGGAATCCTTCAATGTGATGATTATTGGTTCATCTATTTGTTTTTTCTACTTAGATTTTGTAATCAGGTGCTAGAAATAAGAAAGTATAGCATTCTACTTGTAATGTTTTTCTACTCTCACTGTGTTATTCTCCCCTTCTTTTTACTATTACTCTTTATTTGCCCAAGAAAGATCCAGTAAATCCATTTCTTGACAGAGTTCAACATCAGTATGGGTCGTGGTTGGCTCACCAAACTTACATTTGCTTATTAATCACTCCCTCAAATAAGAATATTATCCACATTGTCTATCACCCTTTTTTCATATTTTGTAATCTTCCAATGAAGTAAGTTGAATATAATGTTAAACATTATAGAGTGTGAATTACTCTCAAATTATATTTTAATGGATGACCAAACCACAAGAGCTATGAATCAATCTTTTGAATGAAAACTAAGTAGTTCCATGAGACCTTACAAAGAACATCAAGTACAATGCACTATAAGAGTTATTCAATCACATGGAGGTAATGTGTAAACAAAGAAGTTATACTCAAACATAGAGATAATCTTCCAATTCATTAAGTCAAATGTATGTCAAATATCATGGTGTGTTGATAACCCTCAAATTATATTTTAATGGATGACCAAACCACAAGAGCTACGAATCAATCTTTTGAATGAAAATTAAGCAGTTCCATGAAACCTTATTAAGAACATCGAGTACTATGCACTGTAAGAGTTATTCAATCACTTAGAGATAATGCGTAAACATAGAAGTTATACTCAATCATAGATGTAATCTTCCAATTAATTAAGTTGAATGTAATGTCAAACCTCATGTGTGTGGATAATTCTCAAATTATATTTTGATTGAAGACAAAACTACAAGAGCTATGAATCAATCTTTTGAATGGAAATTAACTAGTTCCATGAAACCTTACTAAAAACATCAAGTGCTATGCATTGTAAGAGTTGCTCAATGACATGGAGATAATGTCCGAACATAGAAGTTGTACTCTAACCATATTAGAAAGTGTCAAAAACACATGTGAGCCACAACTGCATCAACAAATTAACAATTCCCCATATATATTTGCTCTTTTCTTAAACTTCCTTTCTATAAAAGGGATGCAAGTCTCGTCCTTAAAGCCATTTATCCAAGCAAACCAAGTAAAATAAATGTCACAATTCAATAGCTTTCTTGTTCTCTTTCCTCTTTGAAATTTTCAAAAGATGCAAGTTATAATTACATTTGTTGAGCACATTAATAAGTTAATACAATGTTGAAGCTTCATTTTTTTCTTGTTCACAATGTTTTTTTCAAAAATTTAATGAAAAAAGATAATATTTATTGACAATAGTTTTGTCCAACCTACAATAGAAAGACTATTTGATTAATGCCTTATTAGTCAAACCTAACTATGTCTATAAGAACAAATAAATTATGTAATCACTTGCAGAAAAACAACACTGATCCTTGGATTGTCTAAGAAGGCTAGTAAGTATCGTCCAAACAATCAGAATGATCATCTGGGCCAAGCTTTCATAATTGAGAACATTAAAACATCCATAACACTTGGCAGCTACGTTGCCCTCATATAATCATATGGTATGGCCAAGGATCTGTGTTGTGGGTACCGCTAGGTTCCCCAAATGCCGGAGTTATTGCTAGTCTAGGTAACAAGATGCATTCTTTAAATGAACTGAGTCCCCTCAAGACACCTTCAAGATGACAATAATGATTCCTACACCTAGATGATGATATACCGTTATGTAGGCTTTCAAGGGCCTCATTTGGAAACTTCGTATCAGACCTGAGTCGACTGCAAGATTTCATAGCTATAAATTACCTATTAACAAGCTTCGAAATTACTCATAAAATATTAATCAATTATCTTACCAAATGGCTAACCCACATCATTGGTCATCATCCACAACGCTTCAATCGATTGGACGGCGTGGCAGGCAACCCCCCATCCCCCGTTTTCCACTGGCCACGGCAACCTTTTCGCCGAAGACGGATCCATTGGCCCGCAGCCACATGCACCATTGGCACCTTCACGCCACGTCGGAGACTAACTCCATAATTTCGTTCGAACTGAGCGGCAAAAAGCTCATCAATCATTCACGCATGGAATCCAATGACTGAGATTCCATCAATCGACGCTCTTCCCTTTGTCTCCATCTCTTCTCTCCATTATTAACCATGCACCCCATAACCCTAAAAGGTGATCCCCCATGTACACTCCCGGTGGCTACAAATACCCATGGCTGGAGAAACAAAGCTCGTGCATCCTTGACCGCTACGCACGGTTCCTAATCGAAATAAGCCGTTCTCGATCGCAGTTTATCGCCATGGCCACCGAGGTCGCCGGTTGGGAGGAGGTCCAGAAGGCTGAGGCCGAGGACTCTCGCGGAGCAGAGCCGAAGCCGCTGAGTTCATCCGACGTGGAGGAAGTTGTCCACCGTGGCTCTGCCACCCTTCCATTTTTAACTTTATTAATGCGTACTTTTGTTTTTTTTTGTAGCTTAATTTTTATTTTATTTGATAAATAATAATTAAAAGTACAATATTTCTGCATTTTTTGTAGCAAAACTCTTTAAAAATTCACAAATCTGAACCAAAAATAGGAGCTTTACTTGAATTTCAAGTTAAAAAAATCACTAAATCTGAATATTTATGACAAAGGCATAAGCTTCTATAATTTTTTAATAATTTATTTAAACTTATATGATAATTAGCTATAATAATTTTTCTTTTGATATATATACTCAATTTTTTTGGCATAACAATTTATTTATACATAAGGATTGCTAATAAAAAAATAATTAAATAATTATTACTAAATACTATTAAAAGTAAATTTTTTACAATATTGCGTCAAAAAAAATCTAACCAAAGAATTATTAGTATGAAATAACACAATATTTTTATAAAAAATAACAAATAAATTTATTGATATGATTTTAGAATGTAAAAAATATCTTTTCTTTTATCCCTTGTGTTTATTATTTCTACTTAGTTTATTGCATATTTAATATTTTTAATTCATTTCCTAACTATATTTTTAATTAATCCCCATTTTATTTTTCTAAATATATGCATGATCATTCTAGATTAGCGAAAGGCAGGGCTTTGATTCAAGAGCCATTGATGCAACAAAAGAGGCCAATAAGAACACTGAGAACAACACAGTAGCTAATGAGGAGCAGAAGGAGAAACAGGGAGAGAGCTCCAATATCACCGAAGGGGAAGGAGAAGACGATGAGAAGCTTCAGTGCCATGATAGCTCAGGTTCAAGCTCTGAATCTAAATCCAAATCCAACTCTGGAGACGACACAGACAAGGGATCCAAATCAGTAATTTCTGTCTTTGATGCATTTGATTTGTTGCTATACAGATGCGTTCAACAAATCTTGCTCATTCCTGAGACTTGCGTACAGGGAAGTGAACAAGGCAAATCAAAGAAGAAGGTCTTGAGGAAGAAGCAGAAGAAAAGAGCAGCTAAAGGAGCAATCACACAGGAAGCAAGTGAGACGAATGTGGAGGAGGTTAAAACTGAGGAAGAAAAGCTTGAATGCCACCACCACAGCAGCAGTGATTCCAAGTCCGGTTCGGGCGGTGATTCTGACTCCAAATCTTCCGTATCTTCCAAGTCTTCCGTATCTTCCAAATCTTCCGTATCTTCCAAAACGAGTTCTAACTCAGCCTCGAGCTCGGTAATTCAAGATCAGTTCCTGCAATCCCGTACATGTCTTTCTAATGTTGAGGATGGTGATGGTTTTGATTGCGTTATTTACCAAAATATGAATAACAAAGCAGTGTTCCTTTAACAGGGAGCGAAGAAAAGCAAAGGAAAGAAGGGACTGCAGCAAAAGGAGGAGGAAAGCTCTACCCCACAGAATAATGAGCAAGAAGAAAACAAGGACACAGAAGCTACACTTCACACTGAGGCAACTAGTACAACCAATAGTGGAAACAAAGCAAAAACAGGGGAAAAGAAGAAGGGAATACTGGGAAGGATCATGGAGAAGATACCTGTTTATGGTAAGAATGTGGAAGAAGGAAACACTGGAGTGGGTTCTACTGAAGCCAACTAAAGTGGAGGCATTGCTGTTATTCAAGTAATTGCTCTTAAAGTGCCTTGTGTATGTGTGTCAAATAACCCATTGGTATGGTTTGGTTGTTCATCATCTTATGTTTGTTTGGCTTGTAAAAGAATGGTGGGTATTGGTTTCTGCATTAAATAAAAGCCATGCTTCACCTTGTGCAAAAATCTGAAATAAAGGAGATCATGTCAATAGTGACTTGTTTCAACAAACAAAGCATGATTTGAGTTCTTTACATGAACAAAATATGGTCTTTTTATCTTGGATTGTTGATATAAAAGAACAAAGTGAATTTGACCACATGTTACTGCTCTGTAGGAAGGTTATTATTCACCCATGCTGAATAACCTCCAGCAACATCTACCACAGCATTAAAACCCTGTGACAAAAGCCAAAAAAATGCTGTATCACACGCAGTTTATATGATCACCTCGAGTTGGGTGCAGCATGGAAGGTAAGGATTACCATAGAGGAAAGCTCGGCTGCAGCCATTAGTGAGCGTCGACCACTTTGGCACCCCTGCAGTGAAGTAACGGGGAATAAGGCAAGATATGCATAATACTTGTAGAGAAAAGGCTAAGAATGATAAGGTACAATTAGTATTTCATCATCTTTTCTGAAAGCTTTTGCGACTTCATTCAGAAAATTTGGGTTCCTTGTCATCCCTGTAAGAAGAAAGGTAAGTCCTGGGTTACAAAATAAGCGTTCATACTACATGTAAAATGGATTTCAGAGGTACTGCATCATGAACACTTGGATCATATTCATCAAATCTGGAAGGTTATATTTCATTATCAAACAACTATAATGCATCTTATCTTCAACCTTTGCCACTCTTGTGAAGTGAAGCAAAAAAGACCAAGCTGCCAAGATTATGACCACTAATTTTTCCGAATGTTAAAAAAAACTAGTTTGTAAACAGTTTCAATTGCTATGTGTTGCAAGGGACTACAGTATTTTGCTTCATGAACACCTGGATCATATTATCAAATCTGTTGGGTGGTATTTTTGTTATCAAATAACTATAATGCACCTTATTTTCATGCTTTGCTTTTCTTGTGAAATGAAGCAAAAAAGGCCAAGCTGCCAAGATTCTGACCCAATAAAATACATTAACTTTTCCAAATGTTGAAAAAAACAAATAGTTTGTAAACAACTTTGATTGTTGTGTGTTACAAGGGACTATGGTATTTTGCTTCATGAACACCTAGATCATATCATCAAATCTGTTGGGTAGTATTTTCATTATCAAACAACTATAATGCATCTTATCTTCATCCTTTGCTTCCTTTGTTAAATGAAGCAAAAACGACCAAACTGCCAAGATTCTAACCCAATAAAATACACTAACTATTCCAAATATTGATAAAAAAAAAGTTTGTAGATAGCTTTGATTGCTGTGTTGTAAAGGACTAGGGTATTTTGCTCCATGAACACGAGATCATACCATCAAATCTATTGAGTGATATTTTTGTTATCAAACAATTAAAATGCACCTTATCTTCATCCTTTGCTTCCCTTGTGAAGTGAAGTAAAACAAGGCTAAACTGCCAAGATTCTAACCGAATAAAATACACTAACTATTTCAAATTTTGAAATAAAAAAAAACAAATAGTTTGTAAATAGCTTTGATTGTTGTGTTGTAAAGGACTATGGTATTTTGCTCCATGAACGCAATATCATATCATCAAATCTGTTGAGCGATATTTTTGTTATCAAACAATTATAATGTACCTTATCTTCATCCTTTGCTTCCCTTGTGAAGTGAAGCAAAAAAGGCCTAAGTGTCAAGATTTTGAACCATTAAAATACACTCAACTTTTCGAAATGTTGAAAACAAAATAAATAGTTGGTAAGCAGCTTTGATTGGTAGGTGTTGCAAGTAACTATGGTATTTTGCTTCATAAACACCTGGATCACATTCATCAAATCTGTTGTCAGTATTTTAGTTATCAAATAACTATAATGCACGTTTATCTTCATCCTTCGCTTCCCTCATAAAGAGAAGCAAAAAAGACTACCAAGATTTTGACCCAATAAAATAAACTAACTCTCCAAATGTTAAAAAAAAAAACAAATTGTTTGTAATCAGCTTTGATTGCTATGTGTTGCAAGGGCTATAGTATTTTGCTTCAAAAACACCTAGATCATATTCCTCAAATCTGTTGGTGGTTTTTTCATTATCAAATAATTATAATGCACTTTTATCTTCATCCTTTGTTTCCCTCATAAAGAGAAGCAAAAAAGACTACCAACATTTTGACCCGATAAAATAAACTAACTTTCCAAATGTTGAAAAAAAAAAACAAATCGTTTGTTATCAGCTTTGATTGCTATGTGTTGCAAGGGACTATGGTATTTTGCTTCATAAACACCTAGATCATATTCCTCAAATCTGTTGGTGGTTTTTTTGTTATCAAATAACTATAATGCACCTTTATCTTCATCCTTTGCTTCCCTCATAAAGAGAAGCAAAAAAGACTACCAACATTTTGACCCAATAAAATAAACTAACTTTCCAAATGTTGTAAAAAAAAAAAAAAACAAATCGTTTGTAATCAGCTTTGATTGCTATGTGTTGCAAGGGACTATGGTATTTTGCTTCATAAACACCTAGATCATATTGAGGAATCTGTTGGTGGTTTTTTCATTATCAAACAACTATAATACACCTTATCTTCATCCTTTGAATCCCTTGTAAAGTGAAGCCAAAAAGGCCAAGCTATTAAGATTCTAACCTTATAAATTATACTAACTTCTCCAAATGTTGAAAAAAAAGACAAATCGTTTTTAGACGGCTTTGATCACTACAAGGGGATGGTATCAACCTCTTTGCATGAGATGTAAGGATAGTAAAAACTGTTACATAGACAACGTTGTTTTTAAAGCAAAAAGTTTAACCATTACTAAAGGGAGCCTAAATATCATATATTTAAACTGCTGTTATATGAAAAAGAAAATAGTAAATATAAAAGCTCATTGGTGGTCAACCACGAAACTAGTTCAAAACCCTAATGTAAGAGTTTTCCTCACAAAGCGGGACATAATTGATGAGAGCATGCATGTGTGCACTAGTAACAAACCTAAAAAATTTGCTATTTCATTGTTTTCTTAAAGATGTCCACAATAGAAAAAATTATCCGCAATGAATTCATCAGCCTCCTCCTAAATGTTGGAGAATGATTCAAAATCTCAAATAGAAGTGGGAACCATTCCATGAGAACATCAAGAAGGAAATCCTATGCTTCTTGTTTTCCTGCATGAAAGCAAAGATCATCTAATTCACCATGGGGACCATCTTTGTCCTTAAGTTCTCTAGAAGTCAGGGCATGGTTGTCATATGGAGAATGATTCAAAATCTCAACTAGAAGTGGGAAACATTTCATCAGAACGTCAAGGAGGAAATCCTGTGCTTCTTGTTTTCCTTCGTAAATGCAAAGAACATCAAATTTACTATCAGGACCATCTTTGTCCTTCAAGTTCTCTAGAAGTCGGGGGGAATGTTCGTCATTTAAAGGTTAAGCAAGACATGAGAATAATGAGCAATGATTGGCAATGAATGGGAGAGGAGAAAAGTGCATTCTCTTTGTAGTTGTTGCCACTTCCTCACAACATAATTGCATGAACACAAATATAAAATGTGGACAAGTCTAACAAAAAAGAAGCTATCTGTTTGTAACATAGCTAAAGCCAATGGCAAACTAAATGGTGAGACAAAGAGAGACTAACATCTCATCAATAGGGTGCAATATTAGATGGAGGAAAATGATTACAAATATATGCAATATGGTGAGATTGTGGATGCAAGCCTAATTGGTAATGGAGGGATGCAAGTAAAAGACCTAAGCGAATCATGGAGTTTCCAAATTGGGAGGTCTTGAGATAAATGGAAGGCAATTTGAAAGGAGTTAAGAAGGCTCAAGTATAGATCTTGAGAAGGGGCTATTGAGAAGATTTGAATTGTAGCTCGAAGCATATTACAGTATTGAGAGAACCTTGTGCAACAAGGTGGAGGTCTTGAGAGAGATGTCTTAGAAGAGATTTGACATTTGTGAAGCAATCACAAAGGGTGCCAAAGTATTTTGGTCCTCAAGAAGGGATCTCAAGTGTTTGATGTTCTCAAGGAGCATGTACAAGGTATTGATTAGAATTTTTAAGGGGTGTGACCTGCTTGAGATAAAGGTCTTAAAGGGCTTGCTACAATCTTTGCTTGTGGATGTCTCAATGTAGCCAAAATAAAACTCGAATTGTGCTCTCCAAGTTCATTGAGACAATTAGTAGCTAAACCAAATCAAGCCATAACTTGTGAGCAATTTTTGGACTTATTGCAATTGGGTTTCGCTCAAACCATAAAACTAGAACTTCTAAAAAAATTTTGTTTGCTTTCCATCATATTTTAAATCATTGAATTCTGAGATGTGTGGAAGAAGTTGCGCTTATTTTACCAAAAGTTATGCAAGTGTCAAAGGATACGCATACAATTTGATTTAAATTTTATAAATTTGGGTTTTGCTTGAGATATGAATTTTAGAGGGTGGGGATTTAGACTATATCTCTTTATTAATCTGATAAGATTTAATCTTTTGTGATTATTTCTTCATATATTATGTTAAGAGTTTTAAACATTATAAAGAAATCATTGGGAGAGTTATTTATATCTTAGATGAACTAAGTGGGAGTTATTTTTCAAGATCAAGAATGTGAGAGATTTTGTTTTACGAACCTTGGCTTCTAAGATTGTTTGAGTCTCAACTTGTTGCTGAGAGAGGTTTATTGGCTTCAAGGTGTTGTTGGGAGAGTTTAAAACTACTTTATAATAGATTATTTAGGTATCATCTAATTTGTTAGGATTGGAATTTCTTTATATTACGTTGTGTTTTTTTTACAGTTGTTGTATTCTTTATTCTTACTATTGCAACTTTTTTATTGCTACTCTATTAAGATCGAATTATCTTATACCTGAGCAAACCCAATATCAAATTAGATTCTTGATAATAGTGTGTAGATCCTACCTATGAGAGAGTCTGATGAGTAAATAAGTAAAGTTTTTATTTGTATATTGTCATGTTGAAAAGTGGGAGAATTATGTAGAATATAAGCAACATAGGAAAAGAAATGGCACTGAAACGAGAGTCGTCAAGATTGTTGGAATAATAAACAGCTTTGCAACTTCTCATGGAGATGGTGTGAAAAAGGGAGAAAATTGCACCTACCTTGATGAACCACTAGTCGGTAGAGACAAGTCCACTTCAAGGATAAGATGGACTAGCAATATTACCTGAGGAGGGAGACCCTCAAGAGATGGCAATGGCTATCATAATGATGCAGCCTTGGGTGGTGTCCTACTACATTTCAAGGTGAAAGCATGAGTTGACATCCCAACCTATAGAGGGGAGACTAACATGAAGGAATTGGACACTTGGCTAGATCAGTTTGAGACTTATTTCTCCATTTGTGGATATAGTAGTTTCAATAAAATTTATTTTGCAAAGTTAACCCATCAATAACATGGTGGAACAATCGTCTATGTTTTCGTGCTATACACAGTTATAGATAGAGCCAATTTAAGCAGGTACTATAAGATGAGTTTTATCTCATGGGCTGCAAGAAATCTCGATGGACAGGCAACATACACTAATGAATCTACAAGAGAAAAAAGCCCTAAACATTTATTTGTCCTACTTGCCTTCTTGCATTGCCATGGAATTGTCTCTCTTTCCCTTTACAAGTCTCAAATAGGTAAATATACTTACAATTTTCATCAAGAATAGGACGAGAAAAAAAACCCAAGAAGGGGCTTCAAAAGCAAGAGCAAAAAAAAGGAGTCCCTCAAGGCAGATGCTTCTAATTTTTCTAAAATCTACTTGTATCACTATTGCTAAAAGCCCAACCATACCAAAAAGCATTGCCAAGAACTGCATCTCAATTTGAGAAAAAAGAATAACATGTAAGATGATAAATAAGACAAGAAGATTGTTAGCGGTACTACAGAAAAGAATGTGGTTCTTAATGGGTTGAAGAAAGTTGACCTGAGTTTTTCTTTGATGGTAATGACTAAAAGCAAGTACAAGAAAGCTACTGAGGAACCAAATGTATAGAACACTCATGGGGAGTTATTTTGTATTTGGATCCAAGTGAATAAAAAAAGCTAGCAAAAACTATCTATGACACTGGATGCCAACGAAATCTTATTACTATGATTTTAGTGAAGAGGTTTAGTTTGGAGAAGATACCACATCCACATCCATGCACAATAAGCTGAATTCATTATCAGGTAGGTAGATGTTAAGATAGAGGCAATATCAATTGAAATTTATTATCACTTAGAGTTCATTAATAAGGTGGCATGTGACATGATACCACTTGTCAAGTGATATTTGGTAATTGGTATATGTGAGACCATGGTGTCATTTATTTTTGATAACAACATATAATGAAAGTGAGGAAGATAGGACTTATCAACACAATGGAGATTGAGAAGAGTAACCTAAAAGAGTTGTACAAGGACTTGTGTTAGGTACGTTAGTTCACTCTGTAGGTAGAAACAAAACTATTGACAAATGCATTGACAAGTGGAACGTGAAGACTACTTACAGAAGTTAGTTTTAAGGGGGGAGACTTCAAAGGATATTGTGCGACCTACAAGACGGCGATAAATACTAAAAGAGATAATCGAAGTTTTGTTGACAATTGGACTTTGTTAACTAAGAGCATAAGAACTCACAAGAGCATGTTCCTCTTTCATAAGAAAGGTGGTTGATACAAGCAGATCATGAAGTTCTCGAGGAGGTTTCAAGATGAATGAAAAGAAGCTTAAGAGGAAGTTGTAGGCCCTTAGGTCTTGAAGAGTATGAAGGAGATCTTAAGAAGGGATTTCTAAAAAGATTTGTTGTGGCTCAAGGAAGATGTCTTGCGAGATGTTTGACTTTCATGAAGATATCGCAAGGGATCAAGGTGTTTTGGTACTCGAGGAATCTTGAGGTAGTTGGTGGTCACAAGGGGTATGTTCAAGGTGTTGATTGGAACTCTCAAGAGGCATGACCTATTGAAGTTTGAGGTCTCAATGAGCTTGCTATGTCCTTTGGAAAAAATGGGAAGCACTCTTGAATATCTTCAAGTGGCCAAAATAAAGCTTTAATAGTATTCTCAATCAACTTGGAAATGCCACAAGGATCTTAGACAATGATGTAGAGTTTTGACGTAGTTAAAATTAAATGAGGTCTAGCCTATCTTTTTTTTATTTGAATCTAACATCTTATATTATGAAATCAAATTACAAAAATACACTACCAAAAATCTAATTACAGTTATTAACCAAATTCCTATTTACTTGTAAAACTTTTTAAATTGAAATAACTGAAACCCTACTATATTTATGTTAGAATACACATATGAAGAATAATCTTATATTAAATCTTCTATAAATTGTGGTGTTAATATAAAAAGTAATAATTTTAATCAATTAGATTAAACTTTTGAATTGATAGATATCATTCATGTTTTGACCCAATTATAAGTCTTCATAGTATTACTCTTCTTAAAAAATGATATCAGAGTCAAATTAATTCATTGAGAATCAAGAAATGCAATTAAAAAATGTATGTAATGAAAACATACCCAAAATTGGTCTAATAGAACTACTAGGGTGGTAGAACTGAAGGTAACTATTTAACAAAGCTAAAGGCAATGATTCAACAGAGTCAACATGGCAAAAAAGCCGAAGCAATGGATCAATAGACCCCAAAGGGTGACATAATCAAAGGTGATGATTTAGATGAGCCGACATAGTAATAGAGCTAAAGGCAATGGCTCAAAAGAGTGGAAGGAAAGGATTTGACAAAGCTAATGTTGATAGTTCTGATAAGGCCGATCAGGCATACAGCCGATGTCAATTGTTTTGACAGAGCAAACGATAAGACTAGCAAAACCAATGATACATACATTTGATGTTTTAAAATATTATCAGAGAGATCATGGAGCCAACATTGTAGAGTAATTCTCATCTTATGTTAAGGTTTGTTAAAATAAATATAGAGAATAGTCTCACAATAGACATCCAACAACTAACTATGATGTTGATATGCAAAGTGATGATTTTAATCTAATAATTTTCCTTGTTAGGTGTTACTTGTATACTGAACTCAACTTGAGCCTTTAAGATGATACTCACTTAAATTATAATGTCTTATTCGTAATTTTTATTAGTTAATGTCTCATAAAATAATGACCTTAGGCTTAATCCATACATAAGTAGATTGAAAATATTCCATGCAAAGTTTGATATATGCATATATCCACTTCCATCTTCCTATAAATAAGATGCTACCAGAAATTTTGCACAATACAATAAAATATCTTAAGAGCACACAAAAATTGGTGCAAAAGTATGACCCTTCTTTCTTACAATACTAATGAAACAATGTAAGTGACACAAGTTCTAAACTTGTGTATGCCACTTTGCTAAACGACGGACAACAAAATTTGTGCCACCATTGACAGAAATCCAAAGAAAGGTTGCAGCACAAATGAAATTGATTTACACTTGCCAGATCAATCTAGTCTACTTGAACAAGCAGTTCATTAGGAAAAAGGCCAGAAAAGAAGTATTATCTTAAGGGCAAGAGATCTCACTTAAATCAAACAATAATCGCAACTAATGAATCTCATACAAAACAAAGAAAGGAGCAATATACCAAAAGTACCTGATCCGACCTTGAGCAAGAAAGGGATATTCATGGCCCCTACCACATGGCCGGCATTGAACTCATCAACCGTTCTATAGAACTCACAATAGATTTAACAAACGAACAAGGATAGAAGAACTCTAAACCACTCATTGAACAACAAATAAAGCTCACGGATAAGGTCATAATTTCCAACGATATACCTTACATCTAGATAACGGTGCCCAGCTTGCAGGAGCTCATGTGCAACACGAACGGGCACTGAGGTCGGCACTGCGGCCTCCTGGCCATCGTCTGAGACCGAATCCCTAACGCTGACACCAACCGGAGCAACTCATCAAAAACAAGGTGGCCGGGAAACAAAAACAAAGTCATCGGAAAACCCAATACCTTGAAAAGCGCCGGTAATGGCTCTCTCCCTGGAGAACGTTATTCCGTGGGACAAACAGCATCGACGAGAAGAGCATGGGGCGTGCAGATGATGAAAAACTGAAAAGGCCGCGTCAAGGACGAAGAAACAAAAAGAAATCAGAAGACGCTTGAGGAAGAGAAGAGGGACAGGCTATACCTCTTGAAAATTGCACATGGTTGGGCGATGGGAAGAGGGAAACGAACCAAAGCTGCCATTGTACACAATCAATCTCTAGCTTCTTTGTGTTCTTGGTGGATGCATAAGCCGAAATCAAGCGTCAAAATCGACCTATGCGAATGCAGAAGAGGTCAGTTGATCTTCCAAAGCAGAACAAAAGGCAAAACACACACCAATAATTCTATTATTTGCATTTGTACCTACCAAGTAACGGTCAAAAAAGTTTCTTTTTATTTTTTAAAGATAAACCTTTTAATTTTTTTGAATAGATGTATTAAAAACGTTTATTATAAAAAAAAATTTAAGTAGATAGGAGTTTTTTCTAAATTTCTTCAAATAATATTAAAAATTTTATTTTTTTTTTCAATACAAAAACTAATTTACTAATTTTATAATGTCAATTGCTATAAAAAGCTTCTTTACATATATATTATCAACTTTACAATAAAACGTAACATCCATACATTTAATACCAACTTATTTAATAATTAGTATAATATTAATCAATAATTATGTAAAATCAACTAGAAATCATTATATCAAAATTAACCCTCCACTTGAACTTACATTGTGAAAAGTTGTTCACATTTATTATAAACTAGTTAGTGTTTATATTATATTGAATAAAGTGACATATTTAGAGACATCATTTCATAAATATTTTACAAAATTATTTTCAAAAAATATTATTAATAAATCAATCATCAAAATACAACTATTATTAGCTCTCTTATCGACGTATTATTAGCTCTCTTATCGACGTATCATTAGTACACGAGCTCTATTCGCCCATCTTTCAGTCATCTTATCCCATCCAAGGTTAGTAGACTTGACTAAAGTACAATGTAGAATAGAACTAATTAAATCTTTTCAAAGATCCCATAAAAATGTTTATAATAAAATCGTCACTTAAATCTCACTATGTTTTTTGCAACAAATTTGTTAAGAAAAAGAAGCACTTTCCTAATTTTTGAAGCTTTATCCTAATTTAAAAGTCGACGCACGTTTCTTGATGAGTTATTGTAAGTTTTCCTTTCTATTTTTTGTCGTATGAAGGTCATAGACAACAAATTGTGAAAGAAGGAACACTAAGATAAAGAAAATTGACATTGTGTTTGATATAATTATTGTCGAATATTTAGTTAATTAATAAAATTTATACTTAAAAAATTATTTAAAATATTATTAGAATTGTATATATTTAGTTAATATGTTGTTGAATGATGTCTAATACAATAATTGTACTTTAAAATGGTTGAAATAGTTTTTATTTCTTGATAAAAATAAAACATCTTTTAATATTATTTGAAAAAATATAGAATAGAATTGCATTTGTGTATTTCATTCGAATTTTAATCTCTTATATTGAAAAAATACGATTTAAAATATTAATTACCATTTGAAAAAATAAGTTTATAAAAAAATGAAAAATAAAAACAACATACAAAATAAAACTTTAACAAACATCTTCAACCAAAACTTCTTCAAAGCATATATGTATATTTTATTGTATAATTTATTTATATTTTATTGAAACCCATAAATAAATTTCATTACTCTTTAGGAATTACATTTGTTATAACTTAATCGATTTGTGTTTGGAACTAAGTATGATTTAATTAACAACTTTAAGCTAAATAAATTTGTTTAATTATCTAATAATCAGCTTCATTTGAATAAAAAAATTATATAAGAAGATGAAAACATAATCTATTTTTCTAAAATAATTATTTTTATATTTTTCAAAAATAATTTTATTGAATAAATCAACAATAGCTTGAATTTCTATCCTCTAAAAAGATTCAATATTCTAAAAGACTAAACTATACAAAATTATCTCTTGTAATTCTCTCTAGTTATATAAACTTCATGAACCACATCTAAGAGAATGAGAGAAAATATTGAAAAATAATTTATGGATCCAAATTATATTCACAAAAAAAAAAAAAAAATTGGAGGCTAGTCATGCCTACATGTTGCTTTCCACTTAAATTCTATAAGAACTCTTTCATCATTTTTTTATATTTTTTAAATTAAAAAATAATTTATTATTCATATATTAAGTTTATTTTTTATATCACATTTCAATTATAATTTATCATACATCTTCACTTCACTAGTCTTGATACATTTTCATCTCTCATCCTAGTTTAATTGAAATCATTAAAATAAATAAAATATTAATGATTTTTTAGAAGACATTATGATAAAATAATATAAAAAAAATGATGAAGACATTATCAAGGTGTGATAAAATGAAAATAATAGCTTCTAATGTTATGAAATATCTTAGTATTCTCATTATACATTTCTTATCACATATTCTTATATCATTATACTCATCATTTTTAAAGCTTAACGATAGTTAAGTCAAACAAAGTCTAAATAAGTTTGTAAAAATTGTTTGATAATTTAAGAAAAAAAATAATTATTTAATCTCAAAAAATAATACAAGAAAATAACAAAAATATATTTTAAATCACAATCAAATGGAAACAAACTTCACTATCTCATCAAGAGTAAAGTGATATTAAAGAATTGCATTTGATCATTCAAAAAGAAAAAAAAAATATACTCATACAATAATTCAAAAAAAAACTAATAATAGTTGATTTTATTTTTTTAAAAGAATTTATTAAATCCAAAATAAATAAAAAATCTTTTACACCAAATTTTAATTTTTTTAATTAAAAAAATTAAATATTACAATAATTTTTTCATCAAAATTTTATTTTCTCATGTGAATTTTATATGTGAATTTTATAAATATTTTTAAATAAAAGAACCTACAATTATGGCGGTATGGTTGGTAATAAATATGTGCAGAAAAGTAAATCTACTGAGGGAATATTTTGGTGAAGAAATTAATGAGGGAACCTTTGTCTGCTGCGTTTTAAAAGCGCCAAATTAATGCTTCCTTATCTCTTTTTAGCTTTTGGCTGTTCTCTGTTTCCACGTTGACCGTTTTCTCTCATCAATGGACATTTACTAGATAAAATACCATTTTTAAATAAATAAAATATTTTATATTTTTTAACTTTTCTAATATAAAACAATTTCTTAAATTTTAAAATCTTTTAAAAAATTAATAATCATTGAAAACGATTTTGAAATCAATTTTTATTTTTTTAATTTATGCTTAAAAATATGCTTTTCATAACTTCACTTATAAAAAAAAATTATAATAAAACTGTTTCTTGCTTAAAAAAAGTTTTTATCTCTTTTTTTATTATTAATTTTGTAGAAGAGAAAACAATAATATTCATAAACATAACCTTAATGCCAAAGCTCAAATTTAGTTCATTTAAATGAATATATTATTCTTTAAAAAAAAATAAGTTATAAATGTTAAGAAAAAAGAGAAATTAAGTTGAAAAGATTACCTAGATATTGACACGACTCAATCAAACCATTCAAGGCATGAGATAAGCAACCATGTCCGACGCTCTGAGTGAGTCGAGCCAACATCAAGGTAGCCCTTTCATGGTGCTCGAGCACAAAAGCCAAAGCTTCATCCTCCGTAGAGAGGGAGCTCTTCAAGTGGCATTTGCCAAGAAAGAAAGAACAATCAAATGAGGGAACAAGAGAGAAGGGAAGTGATGAGCAAGAGATGGAGCAATAGCGAGAATCCCTTGCTTGGATTTACGTATGGTTGAATGAAGGAATCAACATTTATATCTCTTAACTAACAATAATAAAATAGTACATAGCATTAAATTTACTAAAAAAAAAATTTTTTTCTCTCTTTCTTTTTATATATATCTATTATAGTGAATTTATATCTCATTTCATTCCTCTAGTACAAGATGATGAAAAGAGTATTTATTAATGACTATTTCTTGATGGCTATTTATTAATGGCTACCTTTTGTTTTTTAAAATATCAAATATGACAAAAAAATATAATATAATTATATATTATCCTAAGTTATACCTTATAAAACACATTATCACACATTATCATATAATTTGAAGTCTTAAATACATGAGAAATGGTGTCTTGATCATATAAAGAAAACATAGAGAACCACCTAGACTAATATGTACAATGGGATCTAAAGCAGCATACGTTAGTTCATAATGTAAGCTACATCTATGGAACATCACTTTCTTTTAGCACTGTTACTGCACAGGTCAATCAACATCAATATAATGTCGTATGACATTTCTACTTCTTATCATTCCTTCATAGATCAAATATGAATTTCTTCAAAAATAAGAAGTTACCTTCAATCAACAGCACCTCAAATCATACACCACCTATCAGAAATGTGAAGCATTTTATAGCCATCCTGTCTTGAGCAGAAAGGAAATTGCATTTAAAGAGAGCAGAGAAAGAGATAAACCTTGTTATCATCACTGTTGAACCTTCCAAGTGCAGAGAAGGCTATACAATCCATGTATTATAACAACATAGTTGATTTACAGGGCTGCAATAGCATAAAGGGATAAGAATGGCTTCAAAAGTTAGATTGCGATAACATATAGATTCATCGATTCTATCAGGCAGAATCAGAATAGATAAATAATGTCAGCAAATGGTATACCTTACCCAATGCTCAACAATGAACTTTGCCTCAATACATTTGGTAAAATGGTTGACTATCGCAAGGAAGTGCTTGTAGATTCCAAAAGCTAACAAGAAGAGTTCGACAAAGTTTCTCCACAAGATTAAAAATGACATTGGATGTTGATCGAACAGATAGTTTCCACCAATTGGAGTAGGAGGCTTGCATAGACTCAACACTTGTGAAATGTGAGCATGAATTGAGAAATGACTACCACATTCCCCAACATGGACTTCTGTAAGGACATTGATTGCATCTGACTTCTTAAGAAGGCAAAGAAATGGCTTGGATTAGCCCTCATGATAGAGTTCTATTGATCAGGTAGTATTAGATGGCTGGGGCCTGGATCTACCAACCTTCATCTCTAAGGGATGGTAGGACACAATCACGAAGGAATGACGAATAAATCCACCCAGTTGTGAGGTAAAGACACTTGCAAAAAATATAATGGCACAAAAAACTTTTAGATGGGCAAGGCAACATTCCCAAGTTTACTATGGGCATCAATGATTGCATTTTCAACCAAGAGATATACAACAAATCAATGCAATCAAAAGCTAAAAGAAGTTTCTAAGTGTTCTCTTGGTACCTCGCATCAATGGAATCTCACGTGTTGAAGAATCCTTGAACTTGACTAACTACATATGGGTATCCAAGAAAATGATTAATTGCTTCTTTTCACAAGAAGCCCCATACTCAATTTGATTATTAGTTACTAAGAAGGTAATACAGAAGGCCTGTTGGACAATGGCAACTTTAGGGCTCGTAAGCACAACACCAAGACCATTGTTTTGCTCTCCAAAAGCTCCATCAACCCAAAACGACCACATAAGGAGTGGACATCAAGTAAGGACAGGCATTGAGGCACCAATGTCAACCAAAAAAATTAGCAAGAACTTGAGACTTGATGGAGCTCCTCAAGATGTAGTAGATTTCATACTTCTTAAGAGGACAATAAGGAGTTTCTAGGTCTTTCCATGAACAATTAGAATAGTAAATAAACTTCTGCATGACATCTTGCTCATGGAAGAAAACAAGGTTTACTTTCAAATCCATTGATCAAGATAGACAAGGAGAGGTTCCCTTTGTTTTGGATTGTCAAAGACTCAATTTGTCATAAGGTGCACCTTGAGTTGTTATAAATCTTGCTCCCACTCAAAGGTCCATTCCATCCAATACTTGTCAGGAACAAAGAAAAATGGGATCTAGCAAATGGCTAATTTGGATAAGCAAGTAAGACTAGTGATCCATCCTACTAGCTAACTTTTACACATCCATCCTCGTCTTGGGAGAGGTCATATCACTTTGCAAGATTTTCCTCAAAATCTCTTTTAGAGAGCAAGAAAATAAGGAAATTACTAGATATGGAACCAAAAATGCTTTTAGGTTTATTTTGACAAATTTGGCTGATGAAAGTTCTCGAGAATAATAATTGTGGAAGCTTAGGTTCTTTGTCGACATAACATTATCATAGCTCGTAAGGTTATGGCCAAGTTGATCATGAAAAATGAGATTGTCCAACCATTGATAGATAGCTACATTCTTGAGACCAAATAACAT
This sequence comes from Vanilla planifolia, assembly GCA_023846275.1. Classification (NCBI taxonomy): domain Eukaryota; kingdom Viridiplantae; phylum Streptophyta; class Magnoliopsida; order Asparagales; family Orchidaceae; genus Vanilla; species Vanilla planifolia. The sequence continues at coordinate 3,531,280 of CM043870.1, forward strand.
CCCCAATAGCAAAAGTTACCATGGTTGGAGATGAATGTGCTAAGTCGAACATGGCGATAACCTAAGAAAGTATTAAGAAATGTCAGGTATCGAAAACCAATTGTTTTATTCACTAGCTTGTTGATCCCAAAGAGAGGGTTTAAGCATTTAGTATTTAAGCTAGTGAAGTCAAACAAACTCATCATCACTCGTTCAATTTCTTCACAAGGATTATATTAGGAAGCCATCTAGGATATTGAACAAGACAAATAAAACCTACTTGGAGGAGTCAACCAACCTCAACATTGATAGCTTCTTTCTTCTTGAGAATAACCTTTCTTTTTGTCAGATAGGAACAAACCCATGAGGGTGTTTAGTTATCTTGTGGCACATGCTAGGAATGTTTGTAGATTTCCATGCAAATACATCTAAATGGTAAGACAAAACATTGAAGGTAACACCTCTCATTTGCATTTAAAGAAATGTTTACATTTTTATAAGCAAGAAAGGGGAGGGGATTAAGCATAAAGAAATTGAGGTATATTGAAATCAAACCTAAAATTACTTTCCTTAACATGAACCTTGACAATAATGAATTCAGGTTTCTTCTCCACCCCCTGCCCCCTTCATCTTCATTGTTTCTTCATTTCATTTTCCTTGAAAATGGCTAGATAACAACAACAAGATTAAAGAAAACCTCCTTAGATGTTGAAAATACCATTGAGAGTTGGAAACTTTAAAGACAAATGCACAACAAAGATATAAGGACAAAACATGATGGCCAAGAATTCAAAGTGGTTCACCCAAGAAAACAAGTGTATGAGAACAAAAAGAAGGTGGTCATATGCATAAAAGAATCCTTTCACCCTTACCTTAGGGGCAAGCTACTTCATCAAACAATCCCACTATCACACCTTCAAACAAGACAATAAGATTTTTGGCCATCTTCATACATTCATGGACAATGAGGATGAGCACATCTGCAAAGCTCCCAATATCAACAAAGATGAGATGGAACTCTAGGTTGGCAATCACCAAATCTTCATCATAAGAATTTCAAAAGGTCAGTAGACCTGCAAAATGAAAGATGATAGGATTGTGTGTGTGAGAGATAGGTGCTATATAACAACTAACAACTCTCTCCAACTAATTGAGAGAAGATCTCTAAGCATAACAATCTCATTCATAAAGGCCTTCCCAAGATTAATAGTGAGAGTTACAGGAAGGTTCATAGCAGGTTAGGATTATACAACCTTTAGAAGTTGTTACTGACACTCAGGAGGCTAATTTTTTACCTTACAGGATCGATTATCGATGAAAGTCAAGGATGAAGATAGACTACATCAAGTGGAATATTTGAACTCATCTAGTAGATCTTACTTAATTTATTATAAGTTGTAATATATCACATTTATAATATATTCATAATATTTTTATTCTTTTTTATATTTTTTATTACATTTATTTTAGGATATTTCTATTTTGAGTCTAAGATTTAATCTTATAATCTATTTAAAATCATGCCACTGAATAAAAAAAAAAGATTGTTCGCTAAGCATTACCATTTGTTGCAAACTATGGTTTCTTTTTATCATGAATGCCTAGGTTGTAACCTAAGTTCCTTCAAGTTACGATCCAAAGATATCTAAGTTGTGATTCAGATCTACTTACACTGACGCTGTCATCTCCATCGTCACCACCCTGCACCTTAAATCCCATTGCAAGATTCACTCTTAATCAATCTTGATATCAAAGATTAGTTAAAGTCTAGTTGTAGGATTTCCTCGTGTCTCATCCTCTACCAAAGGATTTTCCCCTCCTCTACGAAAGCCTCTATAAGCATGCAGAGGACACAACAATCTCATGTACTATACCTGAAAGATTGATGGTATTTGTAATTATAATCGGAGCCATGTTCAAGCTCACATTCTCAAATTCTAAGAGCTTGATATAGGGCTTCTCGTTTCAGGACAGCCCAAATCCCTTGCTAAGGCATCCTATTCAAAGGATTTGCTCGAGCTGCAAAAGGAGGAAGGCTAACATTTTGCTTATTCCCCCCAAGGTGGTAACATTATTGCTACTCTTGTTGAGGAGGCATTATTCATTACAAGGCCTTTTTTCTTCAAGGTTCTTGAACACTTCGAGAAGTATCTTACGCTTTGAGCGAGCTGTTCTCGCATCCTTCTTCCAAGCTAATGTATCAAGTGACACCCTCGAGCATCATCTAAAAGGTAGGCACTAGCTCGAGAGAAATGGATTTGGTAAACTCAACAAAGGCCTTCAATGAGATCTATATTGTATGATATCATCATTGACTGACTTGACTAGCTTCAACTTAATGTCAAAATGCCTCAAGTACAACTGAAGGAGCTCATCTTTGTCTTGCATGATAACAAATAGGTGGTTAGACAATTCTTCAGGCATTTGCTATGAGCAAAACCCACTTGGAATGATTGGAAATTAATGGAGAATATAATTCTAGAAAACAGCCTATGAAACCACTCAAAGGTATCAAATATTGTATCATTAATCATGGTCATGTCAAACTCTTAGAAGTAATCATCAGGGTTCTCATCTCTATAGAAAATTGTTTAGAAATAGAGCTAAACTTTGGGCATCTCCATCTAAACGATCTATTTCTGAGGAGAATGGAGAAAGCTAAGTGGCACGTCTATGTTTAGATGTGGTTGACGGGGGGTGCTATGGTTGGGCTTTGTATGAAGTCAATCTCTTCTTTAATGATTCGAACAAGAGCTAAAATGTGGAGGCATAAGGAGTGGCTCCTAGCTAAAACAAAAAGAACCGGTCAAGCCTAACGAAGAATAGCCAAGTCCAAGACTAAAGACAGAGTAACTGGGTTGCTACTCACGATGCCTAAATCAACTAGGCTGATAAGATGACATCAAGAGCATGAGTTTGTCTAGAAGAAAGAAGATCTATAAGGAACTACAACACTTGGATTTGTTCCACAACCATTCTAAAGTTTGTCCTATTAGGTTGACTTGTTGTTGCATCAATTACAATATCTAAGCTATGAGGGAGGTTTTCAATGCAGTAGGCTAGGCATAGACATTGGGATAAGAGGATTCTTTTGTACAAAAGGCTCTAGTTCGCTTGTGAGAATTCTTCAATTCACTAGTCATTTCCAAGAATGGCACAAGAAAGATGATGCATGAATTAGTACCTTAAAAAATGTGCAATATGTGGGGCATAAGCATTTAGGAAAAGATTTATTTCACACTTTTGAAGGCTAAAAAACTCTCAAGAAAATGAGAAGATGAGTAGAAGATTTAGCACAAAAATGTTATATGAAAAATCTTGAAAGTATAGAAAAACCATGGGTACACAAAAGTGAGAAGGTTTCACTAGCTTTTTTTAGTGTAGAGTGGCCTCTAAGGCTTATCCAAAAGAGATAAACCTTGAGAAGAAAAGAAGGAAAGCACATACTAGAAAGGAACTAAAAATAGTTTTGCAAAACATGATGACACACAAGAGTGTCAGAGGTCTTTTGGTCTTCTAGATGAGTGTGGGGCCTTCAAGAGTGATCTTTGATGATCCTTGGTTAAGCCTAATGTAATCATTAAATAGCTAAACAGTGGTGTTGGATAAGCTCGAATTATTCTCATGGAGAATTGCTCAATTCTTAACTCTGTTACACAAGCATGTGCAACATCCTCAACACAATTTCAAAGCTTATAAGTTTCTTAAGCCACTTTGTATGAGTTTTTTAGTGGTTGACACCATGTAGATGAATGACCACATCATGCAATGAGAAAATAACTATCAAAGAGATTTAAGAGGAGCAGACACCTTGCATTTTAATTAGTAGAAAAATCTTGTGAAGGCACCAAAAGGAAACAATATGCTAAGTTGACCCAATAACTAGTTTAGTGCAAAAATCCAGTCAAACAAAACTGAACTGATTGAGAAGTCTGAAATCAAATCAAAATATATAGAACCAAGAATTCCAATAGTATGTAAATAGCAAAAATTCTATTATCAACTAAAATATGCAACATCCACTCCAAAAGAAATGACAAAGTCAACCAAAGCTACAAGTTTGTCATGTTTGATCACAGCATCATAATCATCATCACATTTGTTTGGGAACACTTGTGCTCAATGTAGGAAACCAAAAAAAAGTTTATTCATGCTCAAAGTTGTTAGCTCATTCACGTTGCAAATAAAATCCAGAAACCTGCATATGCTCCTGCCCTTTAGATGTTGAAATAAACAAGAAAATAATGAGTCAATGACAAAAGCAAATTCTACAATATAAAAAAAAGATACTACAAATGAGTTGGTTGGTGCTTCTAAGCTTGTTTTGAAGATCACAAAGTTCCCATTTATGCTTTACTCATTTGTCATTTAACACATCACAAGGTTCATTTAAGATCTCGTGGTGCTTCAAACAAAGCCGACGGCAATTGTAAATGAAGGTACACATAGACAAGAAGAAGGGAATAGTTTACAAACCTTTGAATTACAACATAGAGTAAGGAACTCAGCATTAATACATTATCCTAGAGCTTACAAAAATTCAAAAAAAAATCTACATACCCGTGTTCCATGGGCAGAGTGATCAAGCAAGAATCAGCTATAGATAACAACGATCAAAAGCAGAAAGCTTTGTATTTAATAGCTTGCTACCTGCCTTCAAAAAGCAAGGTATTCTGCCAATACGGTTGACAAAACATCCTACCAAATAAAACAAAGCATGGATCTTTCATCAATCCTGGAATTCTACCTCAAAGAACAGAAATCTACTCAAACCTCCTCATATACAAATGAGGCTTTTTTTTCTCAGGACTGCAAGGAGTTGACCCTCTTTTTGCCTAGGAACTTCTGAACCATTGCATCCATAATCTGGCGTTGACAATCGAGGATCATCTCTGTGCGCTTCAACTCCATCTCCATCCTCATTTTCTCCATTTCTCTCGTCATTTCCATCTTCATCTGCTCTATTCTTAGAAAGTCATCCCCAAGCATCCCAAGGGCGGCGGCTACATCCCGCACCCCACCACCAACCATCTCATCTTCCCTCATTCTCTTCCTCTTCTCCTCAACTCTCCGCCGCATTTCCCCCAGCACCGGCTTCGCTGCCGCCCTAGACCCCGGAGTCTGCCCAACCCGATCCTCGTTTGGCCGTGACCCCACTATCTTGGACCGCACTGCTTTGGGAATGGTAAAGCTGAGCGTTTTTCCTCCTGCAGCTGCTGCAGCGGCGGCAGCAACGGCGGCGCGGCCGTTGACGCTGAGAACACGGGGAGTGGGACCTGTGGGGCTAGTAGGAGCAACGCCACGCTCCATCGCGTCCATCTTCCGGAAGTAGAGCCATGATGAGAGAGAGCGCTGCTTCTCGGAGCGGTAGCGCTTGCGGAGCTTCTCAACCTTGTGGCGACACTGGACTGAGGTCTTGCAAACGGGGGAGGAGGGGCAGCAACGGGCCACGACTGCTGCGACCTCATCCCAGTGGGAAGCGCGAAGGTTACCGCGGCCGAGGGAATACCACTTATCGCGGTAGGCGTCGATGAGGGCTAGGGTTTCTTCGTGGGACCAACAAGGAGGGGGGAGGCGGCGGGAAGCAGCGGACGATGTAGGGAGATGGGGAATGGAGGAGGCAGCAGCGGAGGAGGGGACACCGTCATCGCCCGCGGCGGAGGAGGACGAGGCGGGTGAAGCCATTGACGGTGAAGCGGTGGCGATGATGATGGGTGCGTCAGTGGGTGTCGGCGTTAGTGGGTGTTAGGCATGAACCATGGATCATAGGAAAAGGAAACCTTGGATCGGAACACCTTCCGAAGAAGGGCTTTTAGTCTGCGGCGCGCTGGAAGTGGGGTTGAGTCGAGCGGTGGCGCAGCCGAAAGCGCAGGGCGGTGTGTTCACCGCTAGCTAACCTTTTCCGGTTGACAAGGAACTGTATTTTATTTTATTTTCTAAATCCACCTAAGCAAAAATTAAGCTGAAACTATTGAGATTAAAAATAAAAGTTTTATTTTAAAAACTTGGAATGAGAATTTTATTATTTTAAAATAATAATGATTCTCTTATGTTACAATTTTGTGATTGAAAAAAGGGTATTTTAAATTTATTATTTTAAAAACTGCTTTTTTTTATATGAGATAAATTATATAAATTATGAAAAATATTAAATAATTTTTAATTATTTTTAAATTAAAAAGTAAAGATTTAGTCACCAAATAACCCTATATAAGTGGCTATGTACACGATTATTAAAAATAGATTATTACATAAGAAATTTTTTTATGAAAATTGTTGGACATTTTTGTTGTAAAAATGATTAGATTTTAAGAATTAATTCAAATAAAGTCTCAACTCTTACAATGTTTTTATTTTTTATTTAGGATATTTGATTACAAATTTTATTATATATATATATATATATATAATAACGTTAACTAGCTAGTAATATTATTAAAAACTTATAATTTTTTCATACTTTGATTAAATGCTCTCACAATAGTTTTATATTATTATTTTTAATATAAATATGACCAACATCTAAAGGATATCAAAATTTAGCTATATTCATATGATGTGTTTTAGTGATAAAATCATAATTTTTAATAATAATTTTTAAAAATATCATCAAAATAAATATTTAAATTTTTAAAATAATATCATATGACATGTGCATGACATTAAACTAAATATTATTTAGAATAATTATACTTACAAAATATTTTAATATTTAAATAAGATGTGTTAAGAATAGATAAGTAAGATGTCTATACAAGAGGATAATAAATTATGAAAATTATGATTCAATGATGTGAAGTAAGATAATGAATATTTTTTTAGAAATTTTAATTGTTTTTAGAAGTCCTATTTTAGAAACTCTTATTGACTTTTAACATTTTGTATGAGAAATATAATAAATACAAATATATAATTGATTTTTAGTTAATTTGAAAAATACTAAATTTATGCTTATCCTAGACTAAAGCTTAGGCTTATACTAAACTATTTTTCATAAAAATAGATAAGCAAAACTTTATTAGGCTAAAAGGTTATAATAGCCCTTAATGTTCAGCCTAAATTAAAAAAAGAAATTATGAAATCAAGTCAAAAATATTGTAATCATTTATTAATTAACTTGGTCGAGTCAATTTTTTTATATATAATATTTATTATATTAGCCTTGATTTTTATAACAAGAATATTCTAAAATATTGGGAAAAATTTTTGTAATGAGAGAAAATTATAATAACCATCAATATCCCATATTAAAATGAGATATCTTAGAATCAAATAAAAATTATTATAATCAAATATGACTTTATTAGGGTGCCACTTAATCCTATCATTTATAACAAGAGTAAACATGAATAAAACAATATGTGAGAAGACAAAAACTTATATAAGAATCTAACAATGATATTTAACCTTAATCAATCCAACCCAACATGTACTTGACATAAAAGATTATAAAATAAACTATTACAACTTTAACAATAATACTGTTATAACTATACAATCATATTAAAACTTTTAAACATATTATTTTATTACTATAATCTATGAGATACTGCAAGCTTATTGCATATTAAAACAACCCTCTAACTTAGATAACTAGTAGCATTTTTATTCATAATATATGTATCCCATCTCTCTATATAATGAATGTATGATATGTAATACAATACTACATAAAATAATAATCTCAATAAACAAATCAAATGTGATAACTAAGTATAAAATGTGATATTGTGGAAATATATACCAATGTAAGCGTGATGATAAATAATATCATAAGTCATATTATATGTCATGTATATAACATAAGAAAATTATATGCAATATAAATTTACTAATTTTCTTAAAATCATTATCATCTATAGATTAAATAATTATATTACTAAATATCTTATATCTAGTATTCATTCAATCTATCAAATAATACTAAACAAATATCGAATTTAAAAATTGATACATTGTAATCAAATACACTAATATAATGCCACTAGACAAGTATGATATACATATCTTATAATATATATATATATATATATATACATACACACACATGCATGCATAATAATCATAATATATATATTAAACAAATATCTGATCCAAATATTGATGCTCAGTGATCTAATATGTCGGTTTGGTGTTAAGAAAATGTCTTAGAAGTCTAATTTTTATTTTTCAACCATACAATATCACATATAAAATAAATATGTTAAGCCAAATATTATAATTATATATACATTTTATTTCATTTTAGTGATGTCATATAATAAGAAAATTATAGATCTAATAAAATATAATAACTAAAGTTATATGAGAAGTAATACAAAATATCATATAATAAAATAAGTCCTTGTAACATGTAGCCGACAATGATCCATGTTTTTATGTATTAATTGTACTGATACACTAATCGTATCATATTATATAATCATTTTATAATATTTTTCCACGATCCACTTTCACGATGAGCCTTTTCTTATCACGTAATTATATGGTATGATATAGTTCTATTATATTGTATAATCCTATACTTTAAAGATTTTCTATTTACACATGATCATAAGTATACCTTTGTCTTACTATCTTATACTACTAGGTGTTCTAAACTTCATCATACTTATATATTAGTGTCTTTCATATTGTATGATTTTGTATTATCTATTAGTTATTTACTCTTTATGTATTAATGACCTAGTAAGATGTCATAATCTTGTACGATCTTAGGCCTACCTTGTGCACATTGATGCATCGCATTCTTTCTCTCTTACCTGATTATATCATATGATAACTCAACCATATTTGACTATGCTTTATCGTAAGTGCGCGATAAGATCTAATCTTATGAATCTATTCAATTTATTTATTCTCTCATTGATCAATTATAAACTTCAATTTTATCACATTATACGATACTTAAAAATTTTGATATATCCTTCAAAAATTTTAAAAAAATTATAAAATATATTTAGATAAAAATAATAATTTTTAACCCCTCTCTCTTTTTATCATTGATTATTTCTCTAATATTATTTTTCAATATTTCATGATTGAAATTTATTAAATTTTTTTACCCCCACCTTTTTTATATTGAAAAATTTTTTGGTATCGAATGCCTTGTTTCATTATCAAATTGTAGCATTCAATACCAAGAATGGTTAAGAGTAAATGCTATGTTATATTTTGAGAGAAAGTTACTGGATAATGTGAAGCTCTTAAAATATTTCTAGTTAGAAGGGTAGAGAGATGGATTATCCAAAGGGGACAATATCTCAACATAATAAGAGCACATTGTAATATAAATGCCTAATTTTATAATTTTTAATTTAGACTATTTACATTTCTAGTCATTCTATCCTCTATGGTTTTTCAAATTGACAAAATCATCAATTTTCTCCATCTCAATGCATACTTCAATGGAGTGAAGGTTACCTTATGCTTAATGTCTAATGATTAATTGTGACGTTATGGTCTTATGATGTTAAAATATTATCTCATTTGGTAGTCCTATACTTACCCAAGTGAGATTTACTTTTAAAAGATGCATCAATATTTTATGGTCATGATATCTTAGATATTAGAACCATCTTTTAATAGTTAATATAAGATAATTTATTATTATACATCTTCACTAAGAAGCCTACTATTATTTGTTTTAATGATTCCTATATTAGGACATCACTCAATGCTCATTCTCAACCCTCTTTAATCATGAGTGTCACATTAATTGTGATTATTTTCAATGATTTTAATCTTCATTTAACATTAAAGATAAACAAATTATTTTATTTTTAATTAAAACTTTATGTTAAATTTAATTTCTTAAATCTTTTGATCCAAATAATCTTTAAACATTCTTTAATAATTTTTCATAAGATCATTTTTAAAAATAATTTCATTTCTTTAAAAGTTATTTAAAAAAATAAAATTTTTACTAAAAATAATGTCATTAAACTTCAAATAAAATATATTATTTTTTATATTACTTTAATTTGTTGACATCATCTTATAAGTTTACTTTTTTAAAAATATTATAATAATATCTTATAACTTTGACCTTCCTTTATATGATTAATTTAAATTTAAAGTTGATAAAATTTGTACTATATGATTAATAAAAATATGAATCCCTATATTTGACATGCACACTTTTTCTTAGGATTATTTGATGAATCTTAAAATTATTATTTTTTTAAATGGATTGCTCCATTGGCTCATTCTCAAACACATCATTTTGTAATGATAATAATTACCTTATGCAATCATCCATCTTTTCATATTTAGAATAATATTTATTTTTTAATAACCATTTTTAATTCACTTTTTTACTTTTCTCTTTTTGATTTTAACTTTTCACTTTGATGACTTCTATCACTAGTTACACATTTTTATAGCTTGTTACATATTTCAATGAAATAACTTAAAACAAATAACATATAGAGGCGATATATAAAAGTCTTATGCTAAACATTCATCAACATATTAAACAATAAGAACGATTATCCTCAAGTTGATCATTTAAATCATTTTTAAGGTGCATTACACATCAAATAGTAAAACCATTAAGCAGATGTATAAATATGTAAGTCTGCTTACCTTTATTCTCATTAATATTGAATATGCTTGGGTATGGATCTCAAGGTTTGTGTTTTCCTTCCCTTGCCTTCACTTCTCAAAGTTTATGCTTTCCTTCTCATGTCTAACTTTATATTATTTTCTTAAAATTTGAATCTCTCTCTCTCTCTCTTTCTCACTCTTACTCTCAGTTTATTTTTTTGGCTGCTCTAAATGCTATGATGGCATCTCCTCTCACTCTCCTCCTATTTTTAAGCTCTTGATCGAATTGAATTTCACTTAATTTTTGGAAAATCAACTAAATTATGGTTTCCCTCTTTCTTATACTAAAAATTGATACCCCTTTTCTTATGAAGCTCTCCAACTCTTTCAAAACATTCACAACCCTTATGTTGACAGTTCCTTGAGTTCTCATTGCTTGGAATCTAATGATTTTTCATTCATGCCTTAGGCTTAGGTTTAGGAAATTAAGGATTTAGGAATTTATCAAATTCATAATTTTATTAAATTTATGAAATCAATTAATTCTTTATATTTTTTAATTAATTTGACCTCCAATAAATGATTAAAAAAATATGTTTAAATCTTTTTAACAAGTTTTACCATAAAAATTTCACAATTTTGTTACAATAATTAATATTTTAATAATTTATTAAACTTAAAATCTTTAAAAATACTTATTGAATATTTTCTATTAAATCTTATTCAATGTTTGATTATGTCATCAATATATATTTTTTTTGTATGATAGAAATTTTATTAAGCTCATCTAAATAGGTTTTAGATCATAGTAAATTTTCACTTTCCCAAATCCATTTAGTATTTTTACAAATTTTTGATATTTTTTGAAACTTGTAAATAAATTCATATAAATTTAAAATCCTTCAGTTTAATTTTTAAAAAATTCAAATTTCACCAACTTAGTGTTGTATACTTTCAAATAATTTATTTACTAAATTTTCTCACTCAATTCTTTCTTTTAGGATATTATACCTCTTTTTAATGATTTATAATTTTTAAAAAATTAAAAAAAACTTTCATAAAAAAAGATTTTTTTTTAAATATTTACAAAACATAAATAAGTAAAAGTAATTTAATTTTTATAATTTGAGTAAAAAACTAAACAGAAGCCCTTGGGCTTATATCACCAAAAGATGGTAGAAAGTAAATGTTGAATGATATATTTAGAGAGTAATTATTAGATCAATAGTAGCTCTAGCTCTTGTGCAAACTTTCTCAAGATAGTGAGATGAATTATCCCATACTGGTTACTAAGGGAGAGTTTATGATATTTATATGAGATATTATAGTTATAAATATATTTATAATTATAAATATTTTAATAAAATAAAATTAATTTTTAAAATATTACATTTATTTATTAAAATATTTTTAAATTAGAAAAATTTTAAGACAAGTTTCATGATTTTAAATAAAGTATATAAAACTATTTAAGTATATAATTGAAAAGATCTCTTTATGAGAAATACAATAGTTAAAAGTTTTTAATTTTTTAAAGGTTTAAAAAATTAATTATGAATTTTTAAAAAGAATATAAATGCCATTTATCTAATAGTTAAAGAATAAATTTGTAATTTAACAAGTTATAATCTTACCACCCTAGGTTTGAATGAAGGAAAAAATTTTGAATAAAGGAGGAAATGAGGTAGCAAGGAAGAGAAGAGAAAAATTTGGGTGAGAGAAGAAGAGAGAGAAAGAAAGATTGGAAGGATGGCCTTGACTAAGGAATTTAAAGAAGCAACAGTGAGAAAAGTCGAGAATGGCAAAGAAAGCAATCAGAGCTTTTGTTGCTACCTTTGGAAATTGAATGGATACTAGGACAATTATTGGAGGAGCTAGTTTGAGAAAGAAAATAAAGGGAAACATGGTGAGTAGAGAGGTAAGAATCTAATATTAATATTTTCCTTTTGAATTTATTTAGTTGCAATATGAAATTTTGTAGAGTCTCAATCATTAAAAACATTAGAAATGTTGTGAAAAAGGTTTCAAGGAGTTCAAAAAGTGAGTTAGAACAAAAATAGCTTGAATTTCCCTGAGTTTGTTCTCATATGGATAGAAAAGTATTATAAATTAAAACCAATGGTATGGTACATTTAGTTGTAAGTCAATTTAGTAAGTTGTTTTGATAGAACAAAATGTATTGCACATTAGCTCAAATGCAAGCTATGTTCACTATAAGTTAGTTAGAGTAAAGGAGGGCAAGATTTGATATCAAAACATTCAATATAACTGAATGTATCATACGAAACAATAAATAAGTAATAATGTTTAGAATAAGACAAGGGGAAAATATTCTACATTAGTTGCAAAGTAAGGTATGTTAGGTTAAGGACAAATAAAGATTAAAAAAAAATAATACCGTGTAGTGAATGTCATGATGAGAGTTTATAGGAATTGTACAATATGATAGATCCAACATATGATATAATAATAAGATTTTGTGCAGAAATGTATAGTAGATATATTATGCATTATTAGGGCAAAAATGGATAAATTTTTTTTTTGCACTTGTATGTTTAATAATAGGTGTGTTATATTTTTATTATATATGAATATTCAGTAAATAACTGTGACATTATAATTAATTAAAAAGTTAAAAAATTGAAAAAGATAATTTCATCTTGAATTTATATAGATAAATCTAATAATTGTGATGTAAATATAATATTAATACATGATTTATACTTAAATTAAGAATTATTTTATGTTATTTTATATTATGCATTATGAAATATGACATGATTATTTTAGAAAAAGTTATTTATATTTATTAGCTTATAATTTGTATATCAATAAAATTATTATTTACTTATTTTAAGATATATAAGGGGTATACATGAAATCGTATTTATAAACTAGAAACTAGTTATATGGGAAAGGAAAATAAAGATTTTATATTGGGTTATAGCTTGGTATTTAAAATAAGTTTAGAAAAGAAATAAAAATAATAAAATTAGATTTTTTTAAGATATTATTCTTATTTTAGCTCCATGATATGACCTTATTAAATATATCACTATTATTTTACCTAGGGTGACTTGGTTTAGGTTTGGAGATCATACATTCCATGGTGTTAGATATGTTGCTACTAATTTATACAATGTAGCCAAGAATAAGCCAAGGAATATATCTTTGTGAATGAGTGTTGGTTGATTATATTTATAAGAAGCCATTTGAATATGGATATTTTTATTTTTAGATCTATAGAATAATAATCAAAAGAAAATAGGACCCTTAAAAAGACAAAATATAAAAAATGATTTAATTAAATAATAAAAAATGTTATGTATTTTTGTTATTTTTCTAACATAATTATTAGTTATCATGCTTTTACTTTTATATTAATTTATTCTTGTATAAAGTGGTTTTATATTTTATTACTATATTGATTCATCTATCGAGCTTTATAAAGTTTCATTAGTATTTGTATTACACATCATGAATCCATTACACCTAAAAATAAGAAATATGAGGCCATGGATTAGACACTATTCACTAAATATTGTTGAGTAGTGACTTTATGAGATTTTTATTATATATATAAGTAATTATATAATGGTAACTATATTGTATTTGTTATGATACTATATACATTTTTTCTTGATATGATTTTTTTATGATATGCATTTTATACTTAAAAATTTTGTTTAAATGATTTTTATTATTAATAGTTTTAATTTAAATTTAAAATATGTTTGGCATGTCTCACTCAATATAAATTATCACAATCTAATAAATTATATCTATAATACAAGTATGTTAGATAAATTAAAGTTAGTAACATAAATTTGAAGACACAATCTAAAACAATAAATGATTGTGACATTAAAATCATGATAATTATGAAGCATCAAAACAAAAATAGTAATGCATGATAAACAACTATCAAAATGAAAACAAATCTAAAAATTATTATTTGTATAAAACTCTGATAATAAGATATAAATACCCTCACAAATTTGCATAATATCTCACACTATATGATAAACCCTCACTTAGAGTTTTGTATTATCATCTAAAACCACTCAGCTCTATGAGTGTTAGCATATTTTCTTGTAATACGAGTGACGAATAAATATGCTATATTTAGTAGGCAAATAACTAGTTATATTTAGTAAAATAATATAGAATAATAGACATGTAGTTAAGTAATAAATAAAAGATACATGATAATATAAAAAGAAAAATTATAATAATGCATATATGGCTATATAAAGTACTTATATAATGTCTTACTTTTTTTTCTATATTCACTTGTCATTCTTTTCATATCCACTTTTATTATTATTTATTTATTTTATTTTTTTCATATGTCATTCTTTCTCAAAGCTCATACTCTTTTAATGTTTGTTATCTCAACTCAGAATCCCACCTCATATCTCATCATCTTAATTCTTAATACTCTAACATGTCATGGCTCCACTTTTTAGTACCATAAAACTATAAAATAAAATATTTCATGATCACAAAGTCTCACCCCCTAATGTCAACATTTGTATTGATAAAGAATGATGTGCTTAAATGCTATAGTGCCCATCTTTAAGTGGGTACACCATCAAAGCTTTTATTATTATTTACTCTAACATATTCACTTTTATTATTATTTATTTATTTCATTTTTTTCATATATCATTCTTTCTCTAAGCTCATACTCTTTTAATGATTGTTATCTCAGCTCCTTAGAATCCCACATCATATCTCATCATCTTAATTCTTGATATTTTGACATGTCATGGCTCCACTTTTTAGTACCATAAAACTAGAAAATAAAATATTTCATGATCACGAAGTCTCACCCAATAATGTCAACATTTGTATTGATAAAGAATGATGTGCTTAGATGCTCTAATACCCATCTTTAAGTGCCCACACCATCAAAGAGTAAATTATCTCATCATCACTAAGTCAAAGCTTTTGTATGTCATGATCTATAAGTATCATGACACCAAAGGAGATATATATCACATCAGTAAATCACTATCAGATTTGGTTATTCTTTTTCTTATATTATATTAGTCTCTTTTATTTTTTTTAATTTTTATTTCATTTTTTTAATCTTATCATATGTTTTAATTTATAATATAATATAATTCATATATCTATATTTATGTAACTATATATACATTAATAATCACAAAGTATTATAATAAAGTAAGAGTATATAAAAAATAGTCATACAAATGCTCACATCATCATGTATTACATAATAATTATAAAAGACTTTTAACAACATACTTAAATTAAGTTATTTAATTTTTCTATTTAACGACTCTAAGAAGCCTCTTTCATCACTTTTTACTTTTCTTTATTTTCTACAAAATTTAATTTAACTCTTATGAATAATATTTTCTATTAAAAAGTAATTTCTAAAAGTTCTACCAATCATATTGTAACAAACTGCTCTCTTTTTATTTGTTATCATCACATTGTTTGGTACGATTGACCAAAATGTACTATATGATCCATGTTGATAGAAGATTGTAAGGGTGATCTTTAATAAAAAATAATTGTATAAGTTCAATATAGGCTTCATGCTGACACGATTTAATGTAGGTACTTCATTATTTAAAGGATCAGATGAACAATCTCTGTTGATCTTGTACACTCATCATACTCGTTCTATATAATATTGTACTAGTACAATGACATGCAATTTATATTAAGTTTATCAAAAAAATTATACCAATTTGATTCACTTATTATAAAAAATATATATATTATTGTATAAGAAATTAGATAGATAATGAAGTATAGTTCTCTCATAATTAGATAATGTTAGTTCGATATCTAAGTTGTTCATATACGATTCATAATAAACTTCTTATACATTATAGTATTAGTTTAATTAATCTATCATACTCATATTTTCATCATAGTGATTCATTGAGACAAGCAATCGAACCAAACATTTTCTCAATATAGTAGTACATACGCCATTAGACAAGTACAATCTACTAATTCAGTGGTACAATACTTAGCATATCTTTTTTTCATGGTTAGGCTAATGGATTTTATCTCTAACTTTTAGTCATATAGTATGATATAATTAATTATTTTGTACAATCATTATAGTTAGAAATTGTGATAGCCTTCAACATTTATAACTTCATATTAAAACTCTTATGCATGACTTATTGGACATTCAAATCAATTAATATATGTTTTAAGAAGAGAGCTTGAATAGATTCTCTATCCATACTAGTTATGCAAAACAAAAATGAATTTTCTTTATTTCCTACATGTATCTCTTTCATTTTTGTTTTAGTTGTTTTTTCTCAAAGGATTGTATAATTTTTTTCCTTCTTCTTCTCCTTCTCTTTTTATCTCTTGAAGTTTTCAAATGATGCAAATAAGTTTTGGGGTCTTAGAGAAGACTTATTCATTTCTTAAATAGAAAGATTAAAATAAAATTAATATTTTTTTTATCTTTATGAATTTACAAGAAATTCAAATCACTCCTAAATAATAAAAACAACATACCTATAAATTCTTTATGATGAGACATTCTCAATTGTATGTTCAAATATAAATCTAACCACTGATATTTTGACATGCTTTTCAAGGTACTTACAAATTAGTATATTTTTAAATTCAAGATTTGTAGCACTTGTATTTGATACATAAAACACATTATGAGAAGTTATAAGAATATAATTAAGTGAGATCTCATGATGTTGCTATGTAATGAGTTTTTATAAGGCTGTCTCATTGTGAGGTCCTCATCTTAGAATTAAAGGTGAATTTTAATTATCAATTTATCTATGTCAAATTTACTATTTTATTTTATAATAAAAATAAGTTAAGACATTGGCAATGGTTTAAAGATGTTGATGTGTATTATTTGGATAAATTTTTCTGAGTAACCCAATGAGATAATACTTCTTTTTAGTGAGATTAAAATGCCACACTTTTAGTTTAAAACTTAAAATTGCCTCACCAGTCTCCTTAATGGGTAAAAAATTATGAAACATTACCATCTTCAACTGAGAAATATTCACTCTTGTAGTCATCCAATATACATTTATACATGATGCATCAATGTTTATATTAAGTAAAATTTATTAATTATTAATAACAAGAGAAAAAAAAATCTTGATGTAATTACTTAATAATTTCATCAAACTTTATGCTTACATTATATGTTTCATGGTCATCATGTGTTTCAAACTCATCTTTATCATAAACTAATTTTTTTTTACAAGGGAGCTCATTAATCCAACTCTCTTGTAAGTGCTATCTCTAATATTATGCAAATAATCTATTTTAGTCTCATCTAAGAACTTATTTGTCTAAACATCCTCACTGATCGAGTTGTTTAGTAGAGAAGAATATAAATTGTTTGATCTTCTTATAATATGCCATCAATATTAAAAAACCCCATTCTTCAATCAAGCTATGGTCATTGTTGATGATCTTTTGAATTTATCTTTCTTCTAATAATTCATTAAAAAGAAATCAAGATTTGAAATTAATATCTACTAATTAAATTAAGAAATGTTTTTTTGTGTAATTATTATTTTTAAAATTTATTTTGATACTTATCCATTAATCAATCATTATATTTTTAAATTTTTTTTGAAAATTAAAAGTAATTTTTTTAATATAATTATTACTTTTATATTTTGTTCTTAATCAAATAACAAGACTTTATAATCTTATAATTTCATTATATTTTGACATTATTATGTTTTATAATCATAAGAGCCTAAACAAATGGAGAAAATAATAATTTTTTTTCCTAATTTTGACACCAGGATGCTTCAGCTTCAGTTCTTTCTATCCTCCCTGCTTCCTTTTCCCTAATTGCTACTATCCTCGGCAATGGAGGTAGCCCTCTCCTCCACGTGCTTCTCCAAGGAGCTGCGCATGCTGTCCTGCAAATTGAGCTGTTGTAGAAGCTCCAGAAGTGGGTTCAATCGATCTCCTAGCCATTCCCCTTGGTCTCGCATCAGAGCTTCTCTGACGAACAGTTCCACTGCTCCTTTGGTCGGAGGAAACGTCTCGGCCGACTTCTGCGGTCATAGTATCAGAGTCCCTTCCCTAAGACCGCGCATTCCCGGCCGAGGCGGCAAGAGGGCCGTCGTCACCATGGTATCTTTTGCCTTACTTTATACCCCTTGCTATCGCTTCTAATTTATAGTATTTATTGTGCGTAGAAGTGTATGTTAAATTTTTTATATTTTCTAGATAGTTTAAGCTGAAAATTTTGTGAAGTTTTTAATGTTCGATCTCCGGAAGGATACTTGATTGAACTTTTAAGAGGTCGAAAATTTCATGGACAATGCAAGGTTGTGAAATTCCATTGCATTGTTGATTGCGGATGTTATGAGGAAAAGTAAGGTACACAATTTTACATATGCCTTGTTTGTTTGAAATGTTGGATTGTGTTGGGGTGTTGCATTCCTATCTTTGGTGATAATCTCATGTGGAAGTCTTTACTTAAATTTTAACTACTTTTTTTGTTCTTTTTTTAGTAAACTATTACGTATCCATTTTACTCTTACCTAAAAAAAATCAAAAGATAATTTATTATTTATATGAGAACTTTATTTCTAATAATGTGTTTCAACTATAATTTATCAAATGTCATTGTGTTTCTACCACACTTTCTTGTGTCATCCACTGCACTAGATTTTTATCACACCCATCGAAACAAATGAAGCCATAGAGTGAATGGATAAATGGACAGAATAAAGTCCATTGAAATATGTAAAACATTTGAAAGGTATGTTGCTAGGTTTTATAATTGAAACATAGGAGTAAGCCTTATGCACAAGTTTATAGAGATTAAACTTGTTTAGTTATAATATTAAGAAGAAAGGTTAAGGAGACATACAATAAAAGAAAAAAAATATCAGGAAGAGTTTTGATGATGAATAATACTATGCATAGAATTTCTTTGCATCTCAATAGAGTTGTTTCCAAGAATCGAACATTTGACCTCCACAACACACAAAAAGAACTTTTCCATTGTACCATGGCTTCCAGTCAATGAAGATAGAAATAAAACAAAAACATAATACTCTCTTCCTGATTAGGTCTTCTATTACACTACTAGCACACCTTGTCCCAATGAATTCACTTGTGGAGATAGGATGCAAGGTGGTGTGTTACATTTAATCTTTTGTTTTTTACCGTCTCTTTGTAAAGTATTAGGGATGGCCAGTTGGAAATCGAAAAAACATGCACTTCAAGACTAGTGATTGTTTTGGTGTCGATTTCTTAAGGGATTTTTTTTCCTTGCTAGTATGTTTTGCAGGTTAATATCAATCTCTAAGAATTGTAAACAATGTTGAAGAAAGCTGTAAATCAAGAAAAATTCTTGTTATCACCACAACAATGATTAATAAAATCTACATTGTTGCAAGTGCATTATTGGATATTCATAATACAATCATAACGAAGAAGAATTTATGCAATGGAATGGTAATTTTATTGAAGAACATTGATAAGCAAGGCCAATAATTCAATTAAGAAGTACCTTTCTTAAATAGTCTTTGATAATGCACCAAAGGTGAAATTGTGTTGTTGATGAGTTAGTAGTGACCACAACAAGCTGGTGTGCCTTAAAAAATTGGAACATCAACAAAAGATGTTAAGAATGGCAGCCTTGTTAACGGGGCTTGGGAGATTATGCTTGTGTAATTTGAATGTTTTTGTATATGAAATATAGAAACGTGCCTATGGTATATAGCATAAAAGAGGTTCAAAGATAATGTGAGTTATTGTTTGTTGTAGAATCTGACTTAGAAATTGTAGCCAGTGGCCAAGGTGCTTGGTTTTTATTGTCTAGAGGCTAATGTATACGGTCATTGGTTTCATTGGATCCAAGCGTCCATTTTGTTTGATGAAGTTTTGAATTATTGTTGATTTTTAAAGTTGTGCATAGCACCGTGAGTTGAAAATCTTCTATTTTTTGTTGGTTGAAATTAATAATCATTTGGTATTTTGTTTCAACTCATTCCATGTCGATAAAAATCCTTAAATTTGTAGAATTTATTAAAATTTAAAGCCATGCTGTTTTTTTATGGCATTCATTTGAACAATGGAATTAGTTATCATTAATTTTTAAAATTTATTATTAGTTTGTGAGGCACCAAAACATAAAGTAATAACAACAAACCTTAATCCTCTTAAATGTTGTTGGTTACATGAATCTTCTAGTACTATTATGTTCTATTTATTGATAGCTTTTTCTTGATATCCTAGCATATCTAGTATTTTTTAATTGTCTTTTGTGATATACTTCTTGGTTTTCCCCTTCTCTTATTTATGGAAGAAAATTTAAAAAATATGTCTCATCTAATAAGGTGTAAGTGGCATACATTGTACATATTTATACTAAGTTGCCCATTAGTGATCTTATCCTTGTTCAGTGCTACACTAACCTTCACCTATATGTACTTATTTATAGTCACATTCTTTTAAGTATAGTTACTTATCCATCCCATCATTCTTATCACTATAATGCTTATTTAATTTATATGTGTGTGGGGATCCAACTCGATTGGATGGATTTTGTAAATTATTTTTTAAATAAAATAATGCTATTTTTCAATTTTTAATTGGATAGTCTCCCTGTAATTTGTTTAGCTTTTTCTATATATTTATACAACTTTTATAATATGTATTGCTCACAATATTTTATCAAAAGAATATCGATAAATTCCAAGCCAATAAATTGATGAACACAAGATATAACCAATAGCAAATCATAGCGACTTCAATTATAAACTAAAAGTCAATATGTAAAATTGATAATGAAGCCAAACTGGCTTCAAGTCTCAGAACCAATCTTAGAGTTGTTTAGTCATGTATAGAGCCAACATATTATCAAATATTATCTCTATATTATATTCTTTTTCTCATTTTTCCTATGTTGTAAATCTATTGCACTTGAAAAATGGTAAACAAAATAGGTATGAGCCAATTATCGACTTAACAAACTAAATTTAACATGTTGTAAGTTGAAATAAATGCAATAATATGAGCAAACATATTATGTTCATATGTCATGTCATGTAATGGATTTTTTAATGTTTTTTACTTATTATTTTCATTGTCCAACTCTAGAGTTTGTTGCACACTTTATCATTCATCTTCTCAAGTAAGCGACATTTCTTTGAAGGACTCTTTGTCTGGTGATTCTATGTGTGTGATATCACCCAATGATTATTCTCCACCCTTTTAAATTCTAGATCTTATATGTCTACTAGATTCGGTTTGGTTAATCCTTTAATATTATATTGTATTGTAGAAGGCATTACTTCGGTTATAAATGTGTTCAAATCTAGGAACTCATATTATCTCATCTTATTTTAATTTCATGTTGTTTTTGTATAATATATTTTTTTCCTTTTTTATTTTATTAGGCCAAATTCCATACTTGTTGCATATTATGACCCTTTCATAGCCTCAGGTGAGAGTCAGCCCATGAACCAATCTATTTACTTCATAGATCTATGATCATCATAGGATTTAGCCTACGGGTCGTGTGGGTGTTTGCGACATTTCATTGAGAAATGCATAACAAATGTGGAACTCCTCTCATTTTATATTATATCATCTTATCTTATTTCATTTGCATGTCATTTTTCTTTTTATAAGTTTGTGACATTTTTTGCACATTAACCAATTTCAAATTTTCTCAATGTCAATCTCTTGTTGTAATAAGCTAATGAAACAATCATGTATAATGATTGTATGCTAGTATATAAAGGAAGTAATTATCTTATATAAAGTAGATAAACATAGAAAGAACATGTAATTAAGTGATAAAATGGTACTACTAGTCGTTTAGCATTTATGTGAAACTACGACATGAATTAAAACATACTAACATGCTCATTAGTAACCTATTAGTATACTAAATTACATAAAAGCAAACATATTCAACTAATAAACATGTAGTTTCACTTATTTTAAGTCCCCACACTATTTTACTTGATTCCCTTTATTTCTATCTCCTAAAATTGCACGTTACATTGATCACTATTTTTTCCAATTTCAAATTTCACAAAATTTCATTAAATCACATTGCCCAAACTTCTCATTGATTGCAGTACCAACACTTTAATTGGACCATCGAGCAAGATGTCAGACAATCTAATTTCTATTGATTGAATCTTCTGATTACTTTTATTGGTGCTTCTAGATACGACACCCGTGATTGTTCCTAGTCTAAATCCATCTTAAAACTTTTGGTAGTTTTGTTCTTGACCAAAACTCATGTAAATGCACATATAACTATACAAATCTTCTAGCATGCAATTTCTTTCAATCTTTTGTGAAATTAACAATGAAAAATATGATATTTTTTAGACATTAATTTCACTTATTTCTTTCTTTCCCTTTTTATCTTCTCTTCTTCCACTTTCTCATACAAGAGTCACCGATTTTCTTACCATCATTGTTGGTAAGGAAGAAATTTTGCCACTCCCATTGGTGGCACATTCTTCAATCCTCATTCTTGAGATCCAAACTAGCAACCACTTTTATCTGTGGCCTCATCTTCAAATTCCAATGCTCTTAACTAGTCGCACTTCCTTCTTTGGCAACCGGAGCTTTTTCGAACCTCCTCTCCTATTGACCTCCATGAAAGAGGAGAGGACGATTAGAGTTTGGGCTTCTAGTGAGGTGTGGCTTGTGCGCCTCCTTTCTCCTCACCAACAATTTTCCAAAACTCTCCTCTAATTTGCTTGACTTTCGGCTTTCTCTACTTCTCAGTGACTTCCCCATAGTACCCTCCTCTTGGTTTTTTTTCTTTCGAGCCCAAAGCTTGATTTCTTTTTCTTCTTAAATCTCAGATCTTGGTTCTTTCTTTGGTCTCTTAACCTTGCAAACTCTCCCGGTTTTCCTCCAATCGTGTAATTTGTTTGCTGTTTTGTGATTCTAATTTTAGGTTCCTTGTATTGTTTGTATTTTTCATACCAATGGCTTCAATAATTCACAATTTTTAAAATATTATGCTTTTTAAACTTTGTTTTCATATGTGGATCATAATATTTGGCATTTTTAATAATTATATAATGAAAATCCTTTGTTACGAAAACTTTATTGTTTCTTGAATTCTTTAGTAATTCTACTATTATTACCACTTTTCTTAAAATAAAATTACAATTAACCTTTAATAAAAATATGATTGTTATATTTTAAGACTATCAAATACGATGTTTTCTAACTTTTCTACTTAAAATTGTAACCTTACTTAACTAGGTCTTTTTATTATTAAAATTCTATAAAAAATTAATAGGAAATGTCCTAGAAGCATAGGAGAGCAAACAAAAGAAGAAGAGTTTTTTGAAAACAATAATTAAGGCACACAACAAGACGTGTCTCTATTTTCATTAATTAAAAACGACATACTAGAGAATTAAGAATAGGTCAACAATGATCACCATTGAGTTCTTTCTTAGTCCAAAGCTTGATTTATTTACAACAATAAAGTGAACATTTGATTTTGTTGTGTTAGAATGTGATAATTTCACAAGTCGACATTCAATGGTGGATAGCATTGTCATTTTCATTATATTCTTATACTACCTTAATTTTTAATGGATTTTTATAACATAATACATTAGAAACATTTTTTGTTATTTAATGTAGTCGTATCTTGCTTTTAACATTTTCATAATAAATCATTTTGAAGTGTAAATCCAAAAGAACGAAATGCCTAATTTTTCAATATTTGTGATTTTCAATGTAATATGTGCATTTGTTTTCTTTCTTATTGGATTTAATTTGCATTTTATATATTATTTTTTAAATTTATTATGACAAATGTTTTAGACTCTAAAAGTCACTCATCATAATTGTATCTTTGCTTTAGGCCATACCACATTGACTCTTAAGCAAGTATATAGTCATAGGAATAATTGTGGCACTTCTTGAATTTAATAAAATTATCCATAGTTAATGCAAAAAGATAAATACAAGAAAATTCAATTGCAAGCAAAAAAAGTTACTGAATTCTCATTTTGCAAGCATCATTACTTTGTTATACGTTTTTAATAACTTTAATATAGGTCTTTTTTTTAAAAGCCTTTTAATGTTTTTTTATTCATACATTTATCATGACTGTTCTAATCAATAAAACTTTGTTTTCTTGTTTTGGACCTTTCATTAGCTCTTCAAGTTGTAGCCTATATGTTTACTTTTTTTGACATTAAACTAAATTTATTATTGAATTTATGGATATCATATTGTGATCTATGCATAATCATTCTCTTACAATGTTTCAAAGTATTTCTCTTCAATTTATTTTTTTTATGAATAACATAATTCTATATATCTACTTTGTTCATAGTTATTAAAATACTTCTTCATTTATGTCAAGATAACATTGAATGGTTTGGTGAGCTAGAATATACCTTCTTCTTTCATATGTTTTTGTCAATCTTTAGAAATGTTATCTATGCTTATTGCTTTTCCATGTTTCATGTCCTTCAAATTTTTGTAACTCTGATTCATAAATAAAAGAAAATTTTGCTTTCAAACAACCCATTTTTTCTAAATAACTTATTTTGTCATGACCTCCATGGAAAAACTCATGAAAATAAGTTATATATTTTGATTTAATATCCCTATCATGAGCTGATAATGTCTTATTGTCATTCTTGGTACATTTTATTTATAGTGGATCATTTCTTCCTGCTTTATATGTCTTTGTTCCTCTTATTGTCCAAGTTTCTATATATCTTTTAAAAACATATTTTTAATTTCGTTAACTTAATTTTTCAACTTTTCATCTTGCTAGTTTGTATCTCTTTGAATTCTCTATATTAAATTATGCTTTTAACATATCTTCTTCTTTTAAACATTTCATGTAATTTTTTTTTACCTCAAGCATTTTTGTAATCCAAAGATCTAAGCAAATTGCTAATTGTGTTACAAGTACTACAAAAAATTCTATTTCATATAAGATTCTACTATTTCATCTTTATTACAAAGATATATTGTTAGAAATAAGAGTTAAGATGTCCACACAAGAGGGGAGTGAAGTGTAAAAATCTTAATATTAAGGATAAACTATTACACAATGAAAATCTTTTGAGGTTCTTGATTATACTTGCTCTTAGAGTTTTCTTATTTTAAAAGCTATTATTAAATTTTGAAATCATTTGTGTGAGAAATGCTAAAAAATAAATATACAAGAGATTTAGATGGTTTGATCCAAAATTAGATCTACATCTACCTTTAGCCAAAAGATTACACAAATATTGATAAACATTTTTTTATAGATGTGGGGTAAACAAAATCTCACACACCAACTTAGAGGAGCTTGTAAATACTGGGCTAGAAGTATTTACAAATCACGAATCAAATGAGCCTATACATTAGGTTAGAAGGCCTTATAACATCGTTCCAGATGATTATACAAATCATCAGGTCAAAGGATTCTGTAGTGATAGCCAAAAGACCAAATAAGAAACCAAAAGTTTTATGATAGAATAAAAAAATAATGTAAAAGCTCAAATATACAAGTATTATAATCCAATAATAAAACCAAGCATATTATTCAATGCTAAAAATAATCTGAAGTAGATATTCAACTTACCTCAGTGCCATTGCTTGAAGGAATGTTGAGATAAAGATGCATGCAGATCTTTCTCACTCCAATTCAACTTTTTTAGTTAAATCTTAAAGAATATGATGATGTTCAAATGTAAATATTTCTTAAAGGAATTCTAATTGACCATTAACCTTTTATCTAAATTTGGTGCATGTTTTAGCTTTTTAAAAAGGTTTTTAATGGCTTTAAACACTCAATAGTTCTGTAATGGTTATATTAGAAAATTCTAGAATCTAATCAAACTAGTTATTTATAAAAATGAGTTAAACGTATTATACATTAATGATAACTTACTATATTTTAAGATTTAAATATATTAACCATGTTATATATAAAATGTTCATATAATATACTTTATTCTTGAGTTCGGCCTCTTTTCTATATTATCTAAATCTAAATGAATTAAATGTACCATAAATTAAATGTTAATGTACTATACGCAGTCATCTAGTTCGAAGTATTTCAGTAAGTGTACTATCTTTTTCTCCATGTATGAAGATAATTGAATTGAATTTAATGTATTTTAATAATAACGTACCATAGGTAAAGATTTCTTTTACAAATTTTCTCTTAGCGAATCATTCACTCACCTATATACTCGTTCAATTGAACTAAATGCATTGCACGTTAAGAATTATGTATTATACGTCATATTCATTTTTGTCAATATATAACTTTATGCATTTTAAATGTCATAGGCATGTTTGGTCAATGCAATTATCACTTTTTAAGCTTTGAAAATACAGTTTTTCATTATGAATTTTTCATATGAGTGAATGTCTTATTCTATCCTAATTGTGATGAATTGTGTGAAAGAAGAATAATTTGAAATGTTTTTATCTCACACACTCAATATCTTATTAATTTATCTAGTGTTTCGAAAATATTGTCATAGGTTTTTATAAACAAAGTTTCAAATAAATAGACTCCAAAATTGGTTCTCCAAGTATGCTCAAGCATTATGTTTGGTGTTAGATACGTTATAGCCAAATATCACTAATTAAACCTTTTGAATCAAAGATCAAACTTTCTAAAAATTTTAGCAATCAACCGTGAGATCTAAAAACACTTAAAAGGAAAAGCATTAATATATAAAATAATGATTTTGTTGTCATCAAATAAGTCCTATATAGATCAAAGATTTAGCACATCTCTAAGGATTTATATTTGAACACAATTATATTGTAATCCTTATGGTTTTATTGTCTAATCCTAGGTTATTATTTCATTTTGTGACTAAACTCTTAATCACTATTAATTGTATTTAACTAACACTATTTCAAATGAAACATGACTGCTATTTTAGTTATTCTATATTGCTGATACTTGGAAATACTCCTGTTTCTCAAGTAAAAAGTTGTGGGCTGGGTTGAATTGAAAAAAGGGTGTTGTTGTAAGTAGGAAGATGGAATTTTCTTTTTCAATAATGGAGGACCAAACATAGATGGGTGTTGTAGATGGGTTAGATATTTATAGTTAGTATCATACAATATTTAAAGTTTATTATGGGGAGTTGGGTTTTGCTGCAAGTTTAGAAATAAAGATCTAAGTGGAAAACAGCATAAATGTAGATAAGTTTGCACAAGGATAAACCATTTGGAGAATTAGAAAAAAAGATGGCTAAGCCATTGCATTATGGTTTGTATCTACAGCTAATTCTCTTCCTCATGGTATTACTATCTAAGAATTCTTTATTAAAACAAGCATCTTATTTATGTCTTTAGTGGTTGGCACTTCCTATTGATGAACTACTGAACAATCCTTATCCTCTTACAATCCCAAGATGTCTACTCTTGAGAAACCCTAATTTCACAATAGTCAATGTTGCTTAGGTTTGAACCCTTCCAATATGTAGTGCATACAAAATCTAACATAAAAACAATTGGTCAAATTGACCCAATGCAATAAGAAAATTCCAATTCAATGGGTCTTTCATTATGATAAAATTGATTGTTGTAATGGTGCCATATTTTATGAGCCAAACTATGTTATTGAACAAATAATCACAAATATTTGTTGTAGATCTAAGGCTCTTTCAAACTCCAATTCCTATTTTTCTTATACTAAATTTTCAATGGAATGTAATGGGGTCTAATATTATATTTTGAATATTAACTATAATGAAATATAGAATAACCAATGTTTATTGAATTAGCAAAAAAGAGTTCAAAAAAATATGCAATGAACCCTGATTTAGTGGGAACAAATAGGATATTTTGAATGTTTAACTGTAATGAAATATATGATCAACCAATGTTTATCAAATTAGAATAAAATGTTTGAAAAAAACACAACCAACCAACATTTATCTAATTTGATAAAGGTTAGAAGATATTATTTGATCGATTCCTTTATTTCACCAATGAAAATATTCCTGATTTGGGATCCTTGTACATATAGATACAAATGGTTTAATGGTTTTGTATGAAAAATTGGATAAAATGGTTAAAAAATAGATCAAAAAGTGACAAAAAGATGCTTATAAGTCTGAGAAATTCTAAGCAATTTCTTTCAAACACTTCTAAAACTGCCCAACTTAAGTTCGTAGTACGAAAGATATTTCTTTTTTTTTTTTCAAAGAAAAAGGACCAGGTAATGCACATTTTTGGATCTTTTAATATGATTGGCTAAGATTTAGAAAACACATATTATGCTTATGGAGTTTTATTATATTTTATGTAGGATATTCCAATTTGAAATTACTAAAGTCAGAGAAACACCAACTGGCTAAATCAAGCTATATGCAAACTCTAAACACCATTTCATTTCATCGTGTGGAAACTTGTGGCTTAATCTGAATGGTATTTTGTGTTCTGCATCAACCTTAATTTTTCATTGCTAAAGATGCTATTTCTGTGATTTCAACTTAGGATCTCCATTGATCTATATGCAGCTTAAACATTGCTTCCTACTCTACATTACTTCAGACGCATGACATCACAGCATTGTTCCATCTTAAAGCTAATTTCTATTGTCCTATAGGAATCAGCTACTTAGACATAGCACGTTGGAAAGATATCAAAATGAATGACTTAAAGAATGGCATTGCTTATGATGTGGAATACTTAGTTTGATCTTATTCATTATGAGGACCAACTAACACCTGTCAATATTTCAAAATATTCACGGCTCTTGGCATGTTCTATGTTTTAAAGCTGTAGCCTTTGTAAGTTTTTTGTTCATTATTGTTATGAAATTTACTTATTTTTTGTTTGCGCTTTTCCAATTTTCTACAAGTTTGTTTGACAGGTAGCTGACTGGTATGAATGAGTGCATTATGAAATGGTTATTTGAGTGAATGATAGAGCAAAGCTTGTGTGTATGCACTTTCTCGAAGGATGTTTGACGAGATTTAAAGAACCTTGATATCTAATCATAGCCTAATTAAATTAATGGAACCAAATTAAGAAGTTTGTTGCTGACTTTATTCATGATTCTTTTTTGCTTATGCTATTTTCTTTTGTATAGGTAGTTCCATTCCTACGAGGAAGTGCATGGGAACAACCACCACCGGATCTAGCTTCTTATTTGTTCAAAAATCGAATTGTATATTTGGGTATGCCCCTGGTGCCTGCAGTGACAGAGCTAATGCTAGCAGAGTTCCTTTATCTTCAATATGATGATCCAAACAAGCCTGTATATCTCTACATAAATTCCACAGGCACAACAAAGGTAGTGATTCTTTTCCTTATGATACTTGGAAAACACTTTGGTAAGGCAGAGAAATCAAAATAAACAAATTAAAAATTGTTCTATTGCTTGTTTGTAGATGAAGTGATGCCTAACAGAAACTTTTTTGGCAGTTTTATCATTTGTTGATTGAGTAGCCTTAAAGATCTATAAAATGATGCACCTGTTTCATCCATAGTCTGATATTTTGTATAACTTGTATGGATATAAATTTTTTATTTCTAATAAATTCCCAAGCAAAGGAAAGGTTTTCTGTTCTGAATGTATCTTGCCTGACATTTGTTAATGCAGTTCCATTTTTCATGGATGGAATAGTTGCATAGCCGTCATCCCTTGTCATTGCAGATTTACAAACCATTTTTTTATTTATTTCTGTTTCTTTTTTAGTTAAGCAGCCATTTTCTTTCAGTTGCTTTCAGCTGGACCATTTGAGCTATTTCATGCCTGAGGACACTGCTGCATAATTTATATATATTTCTGCTTTATCCATTTATGTGGAACTCTCTTGTCAATCCAGTTTTGGAGCATTGAACACTTTAAAAAACCAATCTGTTTTCTTTGAATCCTTCTCACTCTCTTCTTTATTATGCTACAGGATGATTTATAAGCTTAGCCTATTGCAAGATTTTGGCAAAGGTGGTTTTTAGTTGCTTATCCTAGCTAACTGCCATTTGCTTTATTCTCCTGTAAGTTGCATGACTACAGATGAAGAATCCACAATTACAAAGCCGAACAACTATCACATACAACCTTTTACTTCAAAGTTAATCAATGCTGCTACTAGGGTACCTGTTTACAGATGTTTGTGATGATACTATCTCTCATTTTAATTTCAGCCATTCCCAATTCATTTAATATGCTATAATAAATCTTTCATTTAGTTTTAAAATTTGTATCTAAGCACCCTTAAAACCTTTATAATAGTTTCCATCATGTCTATTCATTTGAGGAAGCTCTTATCAATTCATGTCTCTCTCTTAACAGAGATGTTAAGTTGCGATGCTCGTATTGTTTAATATTATTTAGTAGTTCAAATCTTTTGTTCCTCAATTGATTTTGTACATACATTTCAAGAAAGGTCAACATTACATAATGTGCCCTTACTAAGGCTCTTCAATCTACTTGTCTAAAGTGCTAAAGACTAGTCCATTTGCCATATTGAAGAAATCTGTTTAGTTTTCTTGGCTGTAAGGAAAGCATTTTTGGTGATATTAAAAGGGAGTTGATGAAATTTTCTTATATCCCTAAATAATATCTTCTTGCAATGTCGGCTACAATTTCAGTATCATTTTTATATCCATCTAAATACCCTACTATGTTGTGGATCCATTCATATAACAACATTATTGTATGTAGATGGTGAGTATGAATACCAAATAAGGTGTGAGATGATTTTTAAATACGATTAAGATTTTAAACCAATTGATCTTGTTTTTTTAAATCTTTATTTAGGCTTTTGAAGTTTTTCTTTTCTTTTGAAACCGAAGTGATGAAAATTGTTTAATAAAATTTTGATGCTCTTGAGTTTGAAATGGAAGAACTCCAAAAGCACATTTTAACCTCACCAACCAAAGAAGACCTGAGGGTGGAGACAAGGATAAAAAATCTGTCAGCTGCAAATCAGTACCTAACTTATGAGGCTTGCATCAGAAGTTTTGTAAGTAAATGAGCTCTAAGAATACCCATCCATTTGGCTTTGAAGGGTCTTGAAGTTCCATTTATGGATGTTTGAAATTTTTGTCCTTTTCTAAGGCATATAATAATGAAGAACTTAGTTGCTGCTGAACAGTTGGCATTCGAGACAAACTTGTGGTAATTTGGGGTCATTTACTATTGTAGAACATTTGTTAGGAATCACATGAAATTTATTGAAAGGTTGCAAGAGACAAGTTAGAGGTAAGTAGTTGGGTTTTCTAGAGACTAGGAATGACAATGATTCAGGTAGGCCAAATGCCATATTTTCCCCCATTTGATACATGTCTTGACCTAGACACACCTATCCAATGTTGATCCATAAGCCCCTGCTTCATTCTGCTGTGCTTATGCACAAACTTGCTCAACATCATCCGTTGTTTTAAAAAGTGGATTGCATTCTTTAC
The DNA here is from genome assembly GCA_023846275.1 of Vanilla planifolia. Classification (NCBI taxonomy): domain Eukaryota; kingdom Viridiplantae; phylum Streptophyta; class Magnoliopsida; order Asparagales; family Orchidaceae; genus Vanilla; species Vanilla planifolia. Next base: position 3,563,206 of record CM043870.1, read on the forward strand.
GGGCATGTTATGCCTATGCATAGTTTGTTGCTTGCAGCTTGTGAGGGGGCAGTTCGGTGCCATTGTAGGAGGGATTAATGCCAATAGCTAAAAGGGTTATGTTCTATACAAGTCAATTTCAGGTCAGTCATGAGGGTGGCTCATGAAGTGTGATAGCAAACTCAGAGAAGAGCAGATGCCCGAAACACGGGAAAGGAAATTACAAGTTCTGGTGTAGCCTGAGAGGATAATTGGTATGGTATGTGAAAGGATGATGGAGATTTAAATGTGTGTTTCCTATGCAACATCTGAGGAAGGAGAACCATTTGATGCTAAGGATGAATAGGCTGCCATTTGAATTTAGGAATCACAACAACTGGCAACTATTTTACAAATGGGATTCATGAGATGGATGCAACTGATAACAATGTATTATTTTATTTATACATATAAATATAGTTTTGGATCGGAAGGAGCACCTAATCCCGAACTAGACCTAAGCAGATGCCTTGTTTTATACCCACACCCAAACCCTAAGTCTGAAAAATTCCTCCATATACCTCCTGTTATAGTCATGATTAGAATGCTGGTTTGGTTGCATATCTCCATCTTTTCTGGAGGTCCATATCAGCCAAAATTGACGTCCTTGTGTCTCCCTTTTCTTTTTGTTGCCTCCCTCAACAAGTCTTGTTTCTAAATTTATTCGGCATTCATGCTCTAAAGGCGTGACATTAAAAATGGTTATTGCCCTCCTATACTAATTTGGTTCTGGTCTTACGTGTTTTTTTTAGATTTTGTTGTTTGAAGCTGTTTTCATGGGCTCAGGAGATGGTTTATGCCGTTTGACAATTCTATCTTTTTTAAGAGGATGCAACTATATAAAAATATCCACCATTGAATTTGCCAATCATAGAGAAGGACCCATTCTGCTATCATGGCTATCTATTTCTAGCTTTGTGGATGAGGGAACAAGCTAATAAAGAGCTTATGCTTGGTTTAAGACAAAACTTGTTTCGGAACTTAAGCATAAACTTGTTTTTGAACAATTCATGGGAACAAGATTACTTTTTTGCATTCATTAACTCTGTTGTATTGAAGATTCTATTCAGCAGTTAGCAACTTATATTTCTACTGAAACTCGCATAATTTTTACATTTTTAATTACTTTGAAATGGCCATGATTGATTTTGGCTTACTGCTATAGTAACTTAACAATGTCATACCATGTTAATTGTCTGAATGCGAACTACAAGATGGCGCATTTTGATTTCCATATGTTACTCAGGATTCACTGTTTGTGATAGATCTTCCAATCACCTTTCATTGAGCTTGATGTTAGTGCATTATGATAAATTTATTGGACAGAAAACTGTGTTGTTATTGTAAGTATTTGCTGTGGATATTCCTTTTTATTATTTGGCTAAGCATCAATGAACGAACATATAATCTCTTTAGATGAGTATAATGTTATAAAGTTCAGGGTAACATTTGTATATTTTGTCATTCCTTGAGTTTTGGTCCTTGGCTTGTTACTTACATATGCAGACAGCTATAATTGTCCTTGCAAAAAGGAATTAGAAGGTGAGTGGGCTGACCGTATATCTCCATGTGCAACTTAATTTTCATTAACAGTATTGGTATGATTGCTTTTTTTAGAATTTCTTTGTTGTAGATTAATTTAGAAGAGGGATGCCATTACTTGACAAATATAAAAAATTACCAATTATGTTTTTGTTAGAAACTTTTTACTTATTTACTTATCTTTTGCTTCAAGACAATAATTGCTCGTCTTTTTTATTGTTATTCGTACTGCTTAGCATTCAATTATAATTTTTTTTTCTTGAAATGTCTTAATATACCATCAAAGTCTGTGGTTTGTAGGTCTACATTGTTATAAGGTGATAAACAAAAGTATTGAATCAAGAACGTTATCAAGTAATTATTCTCCAACCTTTGAGCCCTTGTGGAGTGAGATTAAAGAGGGATGTTTGAAAGGGATAGGGGCAATAGGGTTCATACTCAAATTGTGGACTTATAAAAGTAACAAAGAAAATTAAAAGGATCAATATGAATAGCTAGATATAAGAGAAAGTAAGCATGTTTTGTATTTATCTCTAAAAAAATAAGCATGTTTTGTATTTCTCTCTCAAAAAATCATTACCAATCATTAATGAACTCTTCCTTAAAGCTTATCAACCTTGCATGCCCTTAGCTTTGCAAAATGGGATAAAAATGTGAAAATTGAGAGAGATAGAAGCATAAGGTTGAAAGGGAAAGAGACAATAGGGTTTAGGCACAATTATTGAAGTATTATTGAACTAACAAAAACGATTAGAAGGATTGATATTGGTAACTAGATATAAGAGAGTAAATTTTCTTTGTATTTGTCAGTTAGAATCACTACTAGTCATCAAGGAACTTCCTTACCCAAAGCATGTTGTATTCGATTCATTTCATTAATTTAAAACTACTCTTACATGTGCACTATATTTACACGTAAAGCATAAATGACAATCTAGTTTCAATATGTTTAGTTATTGTTCCCTTGGATTGCTTCATCTCCACCCAAGTGAGTTTTCCTTTTACAAAGCATCTCGACATGTTAAGACCATGGTATCATATATAAAATCAAGAATCTTTCTTTCATAATTGATGTAAGGTTATTTATTCTTATATCCCTCGATTTAAGTGCTTTTCAGGAGTCCATCTTTGTTCGATGAGTCTTCTCCTTGGGACATTGACCATTCTTTACCTTTTTCGATCGTAGGTGTTACAAGCCCGTCATCTATTGGTTGGTTCGTTTTTAAATCATATCTAATTAAGAGAGGTACTCCTCTAATATCATATTTGCGACAACCCGATCTTATTGTATCGAGTTATTGTTTCTTTGGTTTTGCCCTTTCTTTTCTAAGTCGGTTTTGTTTCTAGAAGGTGTTTCAACATCTTAAAACTTTATCACATGTAAAGTCCTGAATTTTCTTTCCGTAGTTGATGTGAACTATTTATTCCTGCATTTTTTTCACCTAGAAACCTATAAGGAGGCACTTTTTTTTTTGATTTCTCTTCTTATGAAATCACTTGGTGATCACTTCCCATTCACTTTGATTTCCTTGATTACAGAATAAGAATAAACTAAGCATGCTTTTTATATTATGTTACTTTAGAATCCATTTATGACATTGTATTCTCTATTATATGAAACATTTTTGACAAATATATTATTTTGTATCTTTGACGTGTTATGTTTATTTTTCTTGAGAACTACATTCCTAAGCAGTCTTTCGTGAATAGTTTTGTAAAGATAATCACTTCAAATGACCAACAAAAAGTTAGAAGTTGTAAATTTATGACTTTGCTATGAAATCATGTACTACAAAGGAAAAATTCTTGAAGTTTTTCAAACAGAAGGGGATTTTTGAATAGAAAGAAACTCAAAATATGCTTTGGGCTTCTACATCACTATCATTGTGTCCTTGAAAGAAAAATAAAAAATATCTCCACAATTAACATGATTCATCTGTCATAGTTTGGAGCTCTGGGTATGATCATTTGGTGGAAAAAATAGAGACAAAAATGTTTGCTCTACTAGTTTGTCAAATTATCTTTCCATCATTTTTTCCATCATGTTTATATGTTGGCAATTTGAGGCCTTTGATAGAAAACTAGTTAAAAATGTATAATAAACTTGCCATGTTTTTTTGATATACATGTGAAAAACTATATGGTAATGTAGTTGATTGCTATAAAAATTTAGTTGTGGAATTGATGTCGATTTCAAAAATGTATTATGAGTGCATTGGCTTGACTTAATAGTTTGCTTATACCTTTTGTGCTTATTCTCTCATGTCTTTTCTCTTGGAAGTATCATGCATTGATTCTTAGTTTTTTGATTTAGTATCATTTTATACATTTTTAGGGTGGAAAGAAACTGGGATATGAGACCGAGGCTTTGGCTATTTATGATGTTATGAGGTTAGATATTGAAAACAATTAATTTTGTGTTTATTTCCTTCTTTAGCAAATGTTGCATTATGAAAAAACTTATGTTTAGTTCAATTATTGTCTTTATTGATTATTGCAAACTCTTTTAAGAAAACAAGTATAAGCTACAAACAGACCAAAGACATTAGATTGTCTCAACATGTAGTCCATGGTTGACAAAATTCAATTAGGAAATGAAAATATGGGATGTTATGTTTTAGATAATAGGATACGATATATACTGGGAATTGGTTACTGCAAAGGAGACTAAAAATGTGAACTTTTTTGTGCTTCTCTTGTATGACTAGAAAAAAAAAGGACTTGGAAAGTATTTTGGAAGAAGAAATGGTAGAATACTAGAAATATCCCATAGATAAGATCTTTTTTGTGGTTCTATAAGTAGATTCTTGGTGGGGAAGGGTTTGAAGATAAAGTTATAATGTAAGAAAATATTATTATTTTTTGCATTAGCATAATTCAAATAATATGTGGCACTTTAAGTAATGAGAACCATCTCTTGTTGGTTCTTTTGAATTTATTAAACTATTAATGAGCTATTTTCTTCTAAGAAGAAAAGGTTGAAAGGTGAGTCATGTAGAAGGTTTAACTCCTCAATGTAGTGTTAATTTTGCTTCATTAAATAAAATCTAAAGAGATAAATTACCCTATGATAACATAGTCAAAATGCATGAGTCATTTTTGACATATATCCCTATAAGTTGTGCTGAACTAGAAAAATTGACCAAAAGTGAGCTATGTTCTTTAGCTGCTTATAGGTGGCACTTCTAATTGCCACCGATAGGCTTCCATTGAACAGTGAAATTTTTCAAAAGTGTTTTTGCCTTGATTTTTGTACCCTTATGAAAAATAAAATAAAAGTTTACATAATTATATTTTATAATGATTTTATTTTGATTTTTCCATAAAGACTAATCATAATTTCTTTGTAATAATTTTGCGAATATTGTATCAAACAATGTTTTAGTAACAAATTTTTTTCCCGTTCTGATTACACACTACCAGCAAAACTTATCACTGTACATAACCTTATTGTGATATAATTGTTGAAGCTAACTAAAGGAGGTAATTTAGAAAATCAAAGATGAGCTATATTGAATTGTTATATAATGACTAGTTGCATTCAAGGATTCTTAAATGTGATTTTCATGAACCAAGACATAAATCATATATTGGTAAGAATAATTGTGGTTTTTTTATGAGGTGAAACAAAGTTACTGAAGTAAAGAAATATTATTGGGAAACAAATGCAAATTTAGATTTTTATTTGGCTATGTAAATGCATATTTATCCTTGGTTTTGAAGAAAAGAAGTTTGTATGAACAAAAAAAGGATTGCTATTTAGTAAATTAAGTTATGGGAAAATGAATAATAATCTTGGGAAGAGGCTTACATAGTAGCAACCATATGACTAGCTTAGTTAATTTGTTTAATTAGCCAGATCTTATGATAAAGATTAAAAATTTACCAGAGACATTTCCACTATATTTTATTAGAAAATTTTAAGTGGTCATTCATTCGAAATTCAACAAGTTTAATGACAAAACATGAAATAATAGTCATACTTTTCTATGTGCTAAGCAAATATGATATTAGACCTCAAATTAGAATTTGTGGATTTCTGAACAAACTATATGGTACATTTAACTGCATTATGCAGTATGATAGGTACCATAAGGCATGCTTTCATTGGCTATTTGATGCAATATGTAGAAACATTGCCTGAATGATATCATTTGGTTCTTATTACAAGTATGTTCAATTGCCTTGAAACTTTTGGAGGGGTCAGGTTATTGGAATCATGAGCAAATTTAGTTTATGCTTCAATCCATGTATCTTATTTGATAAAGAACTTGTGCAAAATGATGTTAGTTGCAATGAATGTAAGAGAATTTGGATAAGGCCTCTTATCATCCGAGTTCCTTGTCATTTTTTCCAAGGTGCCTTTTTGTTGCAACAATAAGAACATCACTCAAAACGCTAACAAGGGTTGTTGAATGGTGATCAATTTTATTTATCAGTCTTTAAGTTACAACCCTAAGCATCATATTAAAGGTCTTTTTGTGCTCTTTTGATCAAATCTAAATCATTGATACTTATTACATTACATTTGAAATTGCATGTAAATTTTAAATTCAAAAAAACTGAAGTTTGTGATCTGGATGGATTAGCATAAAATATCCTGTGGATATTTTAGCAAGCATAGAAAATTAATATATATTATGCTATGCAAGCTATGCCATATGATCTTCATGACCTTTAGACTTGGACACATTTTAGAATGCAATATTGTATGCATGCACAAGACTATTTAGCTGTTTCGTAAATATAAAGGTTCCGTTAGTTATGGTTTTCCCACCAACTCTTGCAGGATAAAAGGAACACAATCTTAATGAGTAATTGATATGCTTAGTCTAATAACACTTGAGCAAATTGCAATTAATCATCTGTTATTTTTATATTGTTAGTCATGGATCATCTAACATACATTTTCCACTAATCAAGTAATGATGATAAACTTTTCTTGTAACTGAAGTATGCTCATCTAAGTTATCAACCCTCTCACCTTATATTTGGTTGTTGGCACACAAATGTTTAGTTTCACTCTCAAGGGATAAGGGGTGAGATCATTAGGTATTACTTTGGGTTTTTACCAAATCATTAGATCTGAATGATGATGATGAATCTAGTACAATAGTTTTCATGTAGATTAATAGCACAAGCATTTCAAACCCATTTTTAAAGTATCTAAAATGGATTTGCTTCTTTGTCATGCAACTTTTCAAGGTTCTAAGTGGAAACTTCATTGGCCTTATTTTAATCATTCATAATCAACTTCAAAATACTCTTGGTTGCTCTTATGAGTATCAACTAAATTTTTTATAATTTTTTTATTGCCTTTATTTATTCATTTAACTATCTTTTTATGCAAAACTCTTATGTAAATGGTTTGGAATAATTAGAAATCTTAGTATGATAAGATAAAGAGTTTAAATCTATCATTTTTCTACTCAAAAACCTAAGCACCACTAATTGAGCATGTGCATGCAAATTTTTCCCTTGGTAACAATAAATCTTATTTACAGCCATTTTTACTTAGTAAACACCTTAATAGATTTTTAAACCTCTATTACATTCTTAGTATAGCAATTTGTTTGAGGATGGTATGCATATAAAAAATAAAGTTTGGTTCCCTTTGGCATGTCAATGTTTTTTAGAAAATGCTAATAAGATTGGCATCCTATTTGTCACTATTAATTCTTAGGAATCCATGCAATTTTATCACCTTGCTTAAAGGTGTGCAAGTTTCTTACGATGCATTAATTTGCTGGAAATGTAATGAAATGGTCCATTTTGGAATATATTTTGCCATTACCATGATAGAAATATGCATACGAATATTGTAAACATAGTTCATAAATTAGTTCAAGCATGACAAATTACATGAAAACAAAGACATCAAATTGATCCATTGAAGCTTAGGATATGGAATGTCTAGTTTTATCATAGTTTGTAAACAAGATCACAAGAAAGAGCACACAAGAAGTCTTTATAAAGGTTCTATGAGTATATTTAGAATTATTGGTTGTTGTTGGGTGGTGATGATTATTTATGAGACGTATAGGAACTTTGTATTTTGTTTTCATACATTTATTTGTTTATTTGTACTTTTATTATTATTATTTTATCAAACTAAGGATGTTTTAGTATTTCATTTTTAGTTTAAGGCTTTTTTTTGTATGCTATTTAAACGTTACTAACGTATAAAAAATGAATATTTTCAGTTAGAAAAGTATCTTAACGCTTGTGCTGAATTGATTCGGGTTATCCCAACTTGAATCAGAACACGTAGTTGGCTTGCATCTACGCTAGTAGTTAGTAGTTAAAGGCCCTTTTTGTGAGCCACATTTCAAATTGCTTTTCAGGAGCTTTTGGGAGATATTTTTGCACAGTTTGATGGACCAACAGTTGCCTTCACGTAGCCAACCGTCACTATTCCTAGCCAATCTTGTCGCTTGTCATTTATTCATGCACACTTCAATGTTGATTTTAGCACTTTGTTATTAGAGCCAAATCAAGATCTCTCCACATACTTATATTCCAGTTTTGGTATTAGAGCCAATTGTACCCCTTATACACTTTTTGTGTTAAAATCAGATTCATGTCAAGATTAGGATTTCTACCCTGCATATATTATTATATTTTCTTATTAGAGCAAGTTGTTGATTTCCTAACCCACCATGACAATCCGACGAATTCAAATGAAAGGATTGTTTTCCAATGTTGGGTGCAAGATATGAAAGATGATAGTTAACTAGTCCACAAGGGAGGTAAGCTTAACATTCTTGAAATATATTTTTCTTTCTTAAGTATAATTTTCTCAGCATGATGATCAATATGTTAGATTGCAAATCAATGAACTCTAATAGTTGTATTCATTAGATTATGCTCTATTTGGAAGTCTAGTTATAAATTTTGAATAAACTTATCTTCAAATATGTGAGTAAAAACTAAGGTACTTTGATATTTTAGTAAAATATTATTAATTTTAATACTTGAGTTGAGAACTACTTAGTAATTATATTAATGCTTTTTTATTACATTTAGTCTATTGTTTATTGAAAAAAATCTACATCATTTTATTTGCATTTCTATTCTAGTTAAATAGCTCATGAAACTATGATTTTAGTATCTTAAATATTTATCTTGATCATTATATCATTAAGACAATGAACCAATTTTAGTACATAAGATTAGATAAAATAGAGATTACATTGACTAAGATCACAATATTGGTAGATTAAAGTAAAGCACTAACATAACCAATTTCTAGAAATCATAGAGATATTCATTATGATCTACATGAAAATATTAAAATTAACACTCACATTTGGTTGTACATATAGATAAGATAAAGTTCATCAAAATAATATTAATAAGTTTGACTTTAACAATATTAGACTACTCTTGATCCAATGAGACCTTAGGAAGTTATATTCATTTCAAATATTTGATTCTCCCATAGTTACAAATTTATCTATGCATATTAATTTTGATTTAAAAAAATTCTTTTATTAAGCATGAATTAAAATGTGACTTTCTTATTCTTCAGTTATAAAAAAAGTTATTTCTCTTATTGATAAGAAGAAAAAAGTAAAATATAAGAAAGTTGATTTGAAATAAAATTGATGTTATCCATAATCTTAACTTAAAATCTTAAAAATATTTTGGGTATATTTGTATGTATATTTATCTTTTTTTATATACATTTACAAATAATTTTTATTATATATTTAATTTAATTAAGTAATAGGTTAGATAATAATTTTAAATGTGTTGAATCAATAAAGAAATTGAATCTCTTAGAAAATTTGATGGAGTGACTAATTAATATGTTTTACCTTAGTGAGTTATATTATTGCACTTTAGAGAGATTATTATTTGAGAAGTTTTGAATCATGTAAAAACATATTTTAAATTTGTTATCATATATGTTTCATAAAAAATATTTATGATATGAAGTTTTCTCTACTTTGTAAAAAACCTGTACTTATAAAAAATTACAAAACAATTTTGTTAGTGACAAATTTGATGACTTTTTTTTTAAGTATTTTTATCACTGTTTTTTCTTATCTCATGTTATCCTTGCAAATTGTTCTGTTTCTCTTAGATGTCTTAATGTATTATAAATATCATATCTACTTGATATTCCATTCATTGAGGACTTAGATATATAGCTTGATGAAGATAAGTTTGGAGTAACTCTACAAAACAATTTTTCATGATGGGTTAGATTGTAGGACAAAATACATTAAAAAGAGGATATCAAGTTGATCCAATAAAGTTCAAGATGTAAGACGTCCATTTATAAGGGTTCTATTGAGGCATTTTTTGTGTTATTAGTTATTGTGGGTTGATGGGTTGTTTATGAAAATCATAGAGACTTCTTATTTTATTTCTCAACACTTTCTCATTTATTTGTATTATTATTGTTATTTTATTAGGTTAGGGGCATTCTAGTCTTTTCATTTTTAATTTATGACTTTTCTTTGTAAAGTATTTAAGTGTTGTCAATGAATAGAAAATGAGAGTTTCTAGTTGGAAAAAAGGAAAAAAAATGAAAGCCCAAACCTTAGTATCAAATCGAGTTGAATTGATCCAACTTGAACAACTTGAATCAAATTGCTTAGCTAGTTTGCATGTCACCAGCACTCAAAATCCCTATTTGGAAATCACATTTTCAAACTGTTTTTTAAGAGCTCTTGAGAGAGATTTTTGTACAATTGATTGGTGGACTAACTACTATCACCAGTCATAGCCAACCGCTAATATTCTAGTCGATCCTGCTGTTGGCTACTTGTCTACGTCCATTACCACATTACTTTCAACACTTTGGTATCAAAGCTACATCAAGATCTCTATACATACCTCTATACCAACTTTGATATCAAAGCCAAGCTAAACATCTTCTTCATGACTAGTATTCTACTTTTGGTGTTTAGCTATGATAAGTAAAACACTAGGAAATTATTTTGGTTACAATCATTGCTTAAAGTTATAACAATAAATTTTTTTCTGCCATAGCTACAGATTTATTCATGCTAAAATGATTTGTCAAACCTTTGGCATGTACTTCCCATTTGAAATCACATAGCAAAGTATCATTGATTCACAACTTATCATATCTATAAGGTTAGTTCTTTGAAGGAAATATTCGCTAAGATCTTCATTACAGCCTTTAGATGTGAGAATGGATATACTACCAAATCAAGAAAATCAGGATTAGGATAGTAATAGTAATGCTCTTGAGATACTCCTTAATGGCTTAGGTTTGCATGATGCACCATCTATTTGTAGAAATAGGGCTGGCTTCGAATTCAAGCGAGTATGACTTAGCGCTAACTGGTTTTGAGCTTTTAGTCATTATGCATCAAACCAACTTGTCTCAGATCATGTCTAGTTCAAGGTTGAGTCAATTGTGTCTCAAGATGGCTTGATTTTGAAAAGACATGCCTCTAAAAATGTTGTATTGCCTTTGAATTGAACATGGAACTTGTTATTGAATGATCAATCCTTCAACCATTACTTTAATAATCTACATTTGTTGTACTATAAGCATGGATCCTTTTGTTATCTTTTGAGATAGCTCAAAATTTCTACCAAATTTTTTTGAAAACTTTGCTATATAGGGATTGATGACCCTACCTCATGTGTTTGACTACTTCGATTATGCTTCTTGCCACTATTGCTTCTACAATGAAGCAAAAACATAATGTGTTTTTTTGGTTGTCTCTAGTCTTATCAAACAATATTTGAGCGAGTCACTCCATTCTTGAAGTCATCTTAAAAAGTATTTCGACTCCACCGAATAACTTATGAATCGACTAGAATTTTATTAAAAGTTAATCTTGATTCAATTTCAATGTCAAGTGATTTTTTGTGTTCGGAATTTTTTCCGCTAATGTACAACTTTACATCTCTAGCGACATGATGAGCTCGCTTTAATGTTTCAAATTTCTTTAAAATAATTTCCCTTTAGACCACCACAAAACTATGGAATAGTAACCCAAGGAAACTCCTGTATGCAAAATCTCATGTAGAACTCCTTTAAATTGGGTATATATTCCTTAATTGTTCCACTTCCTTTGACTCTCAATGACTGAACATGTAGCTTTAATATGATGGAGGGACACCAATTTTTCCCAAGTTTTTCCTAAATCCTGCAGTGGAAGTTTAATATTTTCTCTTATTTGTCTAAATTATCCTTAGAAGATTTGAACTTGGGACACAAGATTAACTTATATATCTTCTAGCAAAATGCATAATAATATTACCTTCTCAATTATGCAAGCTTTAAGTTCTAGATTTTAATCAGAGATATTGGGTTCCATGGCACATTTGTTTTGGTTAGCTTTTAAGCATATCAAGATGGGCACATTTATTTTGGTTAACTTTAACCATATCAATAAGGATTGTTGCACGATCATTTATATGGGTTAAACTTCTATCGTGCCATCTTATTTTAATTCCATATTATCATTTCATCTTTCTTATTGTTCTAAGGTCTTTGGTATCTTAATATCAGCATCTATAACTAATGTGCAGTATTTCTATTGTGATAATCAATACCAAGATGTGGACATACCCAAGTGAACTACAAGATGAAAGGATCTTGTGCTTGTGCAAATAAGTGTACAAAACAATAAAAATAATATGAAAGCTAGGAATATTTTGTATGTATATGCATTTATTTAGTTTTAATTTGGTTCTTTTACAACGACTCATGCATAATATGTATATATGTTGATTCTTGATGGCTTTAGTCAATCATTATCCTCAATTTTTGTGAAAAGAACTTTTCAAATATTGCAATTCATAGAAATTAATTCTAAATAAAATAATCAATAAATCATGAAAGAGGTTCATGTAATAGGTACCATTGGATTGGGGCAATTATCTTGTACAAGTCAAATAAAAAAATAAAAATTAAAAGTTTGTAAAAAATTCTGAACTAATTAATTGGAAAATTTTAATGGGGTCACTCATGTAAGGCTCAACAAAATTTAGAATTACGAATTATGAAATATCGTCTTACTCATTTACATACTAAGCATATAGAAAGTTAGGTCCAAGCCTAGATCAATGATTTACATGTTAGATCATATGATATGGTTGAGCACTTCCTAGGTGAAGTAGTTATTTCAAGGTATGGTTTGCAGAAGCAAAATCTAGATGACATCATATCAAGTTCTTCCTATGGGTGTAGTTTAAGTCATGAAAGTCTTCATTGTTAGATGCTGTTGTTGGGGTTAGGATGTTAAACTCATAGGAAAATTCAATTTGGATGTCTACTTGTAGATCTCGGGTTGGTTGTGAAAACCAACAGGAATTCATGAAAGAAAGGGTAGAAGGTGATGGATACGAAGCTCAAACTAGGATAAAGCTTCTCTCTGTTATCATTATCCCATGATCCTTGAAATCACAACCAAATTAATTTCACTCAAACCTATATTAGTAGTTGAATGTGACAAACTTTAATCATCAATCAATAATTAAGTTACAAATCTAGGCATTAAAATGTATTTGTAGAGTTTTCCCATAATTTAAAGGCTCTTCTGGTTAAGTGTAAACTATCCAATTGATTCTTATCTAATTACACTTAAAATTGCAACAAAAACTTCTAAAATTTAAACATCATACTTGAGATATCACCATTCATTAACTATGTGATCTTTATGGTAGAAAATAGAGAAAATTATGATAAATTATGCTGTGCCGACCACACCTTGTGGCTATCATGCAGAACGTCTGTTTGGTGTGGTTTTGCATTTCTTAAATCAAGCATGATATCCGTCATATAAATTAGGATAACCTCAATACAAAAAACATAAGCATCTATGAGCTAAATCGAACAAATTGTGTTGAAGGAACAAAAAACTGGATCGTTTTAGCCAAATAGGCCGTCTTGGTGTGGCTTCTAATTTTGTATCAACTTACTCAGGTAGAGGCTTAGGTAATTGATCCCTTGTTCCCACTACTAAACGTGCCTTTAATGAACAATAAAAGGAAGTGTAGAATTGAAGTAAATACAAGGAACGTAAAATACTGCAGAGAATGAGATAAGCAAACTCAAATCAACTATATTTAGGTTTATACATTAAGGTGTGATGCATGAGAAACATATCTGGTACATTATATTTTGTCCAGTAAAACAAAATCTTGAGAATGCTTTTGAAGGTGATGCATGCTGTTAAGGATTTAGATCCTTAAACATGTTTATTGAGAATTATCTTGATATGCTATATATTAGAGTAGTGTAGTTAGCTCTGTTAACAATGGAAGTGTGGAGACTTAAGTGAATGGGCAGTGATTGAAGAACAAGGATTAAAATTTTTTTTAAAAATGCCCGAATATGTCAACTGTAGGGAATTTTAGCTTGTATTTTATTAATTGGTTTTATGCAAAGTACATCAATTATAATGGGAATTCATTGCCCAGGAGGTTGAAGAATGCATGATTAAGAAGCTTGAGAATTGATCCTGTAGGAATAAGGAGGAAAAAGTTTGTACCGATGGCATTTTCTAAATATTAGAAATACTTGTGATCGTGAGAAGTATTTTGCAGTGGTGAATAGTTCAAATTTAAGGCCCCGTTTGCATACCATATGAGTTTGAAATGTTCAGAAAAGAGTTTTTAAAAAATAAATTTATTTGAATGCAAATAGAGTGCAAAAGAAATAATGAATGTTATGACTGGTTGGCTTAATAAGTATGTCATATACTTGTTTGTACCATAGATATTCCAGATTACCAATATTCACACTTTGTGTTGGTAATGCTTGGGGGGAAGCTGCTTTACTGTTGGCTGCTGGTTCTAAAGGAAATCGTTCTGCTCTACCTTCATCAACAATTATGATAAAACAGGTAATGTTTTTGCCAATGGTATGAAGAAATTATGTACTGAATTTTTTTATGAATATTGCTCATACTTTTTAGATTGACCTATGGCCTAATACTTCAGTTACTATATTATTGTTTGTATGGTAGAATTTAGACAAATTCTATTTTCATTCCTTCAACTTGCAGCCAATTGCTAGGGTTCAAGGTCAAGCAACAGATGTAAACCTTGCAAGAATCGAAATGAACAAGATACAGTCTGATCTGGTAAGCATTTTTGTTTTAGTCATGGATGGATGGGAAGGGTAAATATAGAATAGCTTGATTTTCTTGGATTCCTATTGCTATATATATTGAGATATTGTAGATGTCTCTGTATTTGTATGATTAAATGTGCAAATTTCTGAGATCTAGAAGGCTTGTAAAGAGGTGATTTTCAAAGCCTACTGATCTATTATAGTTGCAATTCTTTTCATTGATTTTGGATCAAGTCAAAACTCCATTTATGGTCTTTTTCTTTACTTTCATAGACATCTGATAAATTGAATTGAAGAGGGCAAGTTTTGCAAGCAATGCATGGATGATTTGACTGATTTGTATTGTAATGGTGTTTCGTTATGTCCTTCAGTATGGTGTAGTTCGAGGATGAGTCATGTAGGA
The DNA here is from genome assembly GCA_023846275.1 of Vanilla planifolia. Taxonomy (NCBI): domain Eukaryota; kingdom Viridiplantae; phylum Streptophyta; class Magnoliopsida; order Asparagales; family Orchidaceae; genus Vanilla; species Vanilla planifolia. The sequence goes on from CM043870.1 coordinate 3,578,241, forward strand.
GCCAATTGGTTTGTTATGTTCGAGACTGATGAGAATATGTTGCAACAAAGAAAGACTTTTGATAGGTATTTGAAAGTAGAGGAAGCAATATGTTGCAACAAAGAATGACTTTTGATAGGTATTTGAAAATAGAGGAAGCATTGTTAGATTATATGTTTGAAACTATGATATTAAAATATCAAGATTTCTTTTATGAACAAACTATGAGATCAATTGGGCAAAAATGATCAATATCTTGACAAGCTAGGGCACAATATTAGTTTTCTTTTTTAAGGAACATTGTGTTGCATGGTGTCCTTTTTATATATGTTTGGTCAAGATTAGTTTTGGGATTCATCGTTTCTACTCAAACACTTTAAAAGATGAATTTCTCATTGAAGGAGAACGTTGAGAGGATCAAAAGAGAAACTAAAGAGTTTTGACGGATGAATAGATAGGACTCATCTTCATCTTTGTGATTTGTCTGATGTATGCATCAAACATTTTCACATTGCCTCTAATCACCTCCCACAAGAAAATTGTTAATTCAAGCTGAAATTGGTTGCTTAGGTGACCATTATCTTCCTTTCCTGATTCTACAGCTTCGAATTTAAAGTTAAGCATTCTAATTAAGATTCAAAACCACCAAGCATCGCCCATTTGATCTGGTATTACTCCAGAAACCCATCCCCTTCATGTAGATGATTGTTTTGATTTAGTTGAAGCTATCTTTCTTTGTGTTGGCTTCAATTTCAGTTTTCCCATGAGCTAGGATGTGTAGAAATAGATCTATGGGCTCAATCTGGCTCAATTATCCAAACTAAGTAGTCCATGCTGTTCTTTTTTATTAGCCCATGTTTTCTGCTTGATATTGTTGGCTTGTGAATATTGAAAAAGAAAAAAATATTGCATACTTCTTGCCTATATTATTGTTGAGACCCCTCTTTAATGTTCTGTAGGTTAAACTTTATGCAAGGCACATGGGCAAAACTAGGGAGCAGATAGAGGAAGATTTAAGACGTCCAAAATACTTCAGCCCCAAGGAAGCTGTAGAGTATGGCATTATAGATAAAGTATACCTTCGTTCTCGTAGATGCCGGAAAGCAGCTTTACTTTGCAGATTTCTTGACACCATTTTGTTGCTGCAGGTGCTCCAAACCGAAAAGGGTAAGGAAAGCCACAGTGTAATCGCAGAACTCAAAGGGGCTGAGCTTATCTAATTGTCAAAACATAAAACATGGTCTCCCAGCACAATGTTGTTTACATATGTTTGCTTATTTCCTGTTACTTAAAGGCTTCATTGCTTGTATGCATGATTCAGTTCTATAGAAATTTAAAACTTATTGATAATTTAGACTGCTGGTTTCGGTTTTAACTGTTCAAAATGGCTCACAGAATTGGCTGAAACAGACGAACCATATGTTGATGTGATTGCACTTGTTATTTACCTGAGTTTCAAACTAGTGATTTTAGAACTTAAATGCTACTAAAGTTTATGAATCACTTGTGACTATTTGAAGCAGAACACGATAGAGGAAAAAATTATTTAATATTTGTGCAAGCATCATTTGTTACATCAAAGCATGTGTAAAGGAGAACATCAAAAGTTTGATAAAAGTATTACGTATGCATATGATACATTCCTTTGTCAGCATTTGGAAACGTACCTTGTTTGGCTTTCAACTTGATCCAGACTTATGTTCTTCCTTTTTCTTCAATTTCATATAAATAATTAGCCTGCCAAGAAACACTTCAAGGGTTTATGTAAAGTTCAGAAGACGAGTATAAAATGGCCCATAAAAAACCACTTTATGCATGGACCGTCAAGACGATGTCGTCATTTGGTCGAGGAAATAGAGCAATAAGTAGAGGGTTCTTCCACAAGCATCTCAAGAAATCGTCTCTATCAATCTTTCCATCTTTATCCACATCAAATAGGTGAACCAGTTGATCAACCTGTGTTAACACACAAAAGAACACATTAATAATAAATTTTCTGATCACACAAATAACCAATTAGAATTATAAACCATTTTTTTATCAGCAAAATACAAAAATACTTACAGATTCTTCACTCAGTGTCGATATCGCTGCTCGAATGATGTCGCGAAACTAAAGTTCATATATAGCAAATGTTAGTAAAGAGAAAGATGGTTATATGCTAAAACGTCAATTAGTCACCTTCTCTGTGGTAAAACAAGTTGACCCATCGATGCATAGTGAATCAAAAGCTCTTTCGCAGGCCCTCATGAATGGAGGCTGCTTCCTAACATGAGCTGAACCAATTAAAAACTGCAAAGCAGAGCGAGAACATAACATCAGATATAATGCTTTTCCTAAGCAGGTTTTTTCATAGCAACAGTAGTAACATAAAAACCAAGTGAATGCATGGGTATAGTATAAGCCTACTACCGTTAAAACAAATGGTTAAGCATGTAGGTTCATAATTATCAAATGCTAATAAAAACTCAGAAAAATTTGTTATTAGTTCCCATCTTGAAAAAACGAGGCTTATTAATGATTTGAATTTGTGCCCAAGCAAGTGATACTCAAGATTACATGACACCTGAACCGAACTGATTTCAAATAAACTCAACTCGTGAATGAATTTGGAGTCAAGCTGGCTAGAAATGTATATGCAAGTATTATATATTACTATACAAGCACTATATTACGTAAAACACAATGTTAAAGCCAATCTTGAGCCAGAACAATCAACATTTAGATCAATATGAAAATTTGGCTCATCACCCAGCTTAGCTCAATTAAAGTTCAATCCAATAAATAATATGAACAATCTTTGAGCTAAATTAAAAGCTCAATTAATTCCTCCATAACGCATAACTTAGTGGTGCACATACAAGATCAACCATTCAAAAACTACCTTTTATGTGTTCCTCCATATAATACTTAATTGCAGCTTCAATCCCTTGTGTTGAGCTGCAGAGCTAATTCTCATACGTACTTCATAAGCCTGAACAGAAGACTAGATTCAGTACGTTGATCTGTCCAGATAATGATCTGAGGACATAATAATGGTTCCTTGCATGCCCTTCGTTTAATTGGCTTTGCATGATAAGCTAAGGATATACTCCGTCCTGTCATCTGAGGACATCTTTGCACGAACCTTCTTTGGACTTTTTTCTTGTTCTGCTCTGAAAGAAATTGACCAGAATCTTTTTCATTTCTATTTCCCAAGCATTTTCCTACTTTTCATTCTTCATAAAGATGGGCTTCACAGTCTGTTATACAGTCAGTACACTTAGGTTCTTCAACTGACTGCACTTTCCCATTGACAAATATTTAGTTTCCTTGCCATTTTAGACTGCATAATTATGTTCACGGTGAAAGGAACATGAGTTTTGGCAGGGTCAATAGATCTGCACTGAGAATTGCAAGAATTGCTAGTAGTTTTGGGTTTTGTTTGAAGGATTGTGAGTCGCAGATTAATGAACTCATTAGATACACAAGCAAGTTAAGGAGGTTCTTTTGGGTTCTTGTTGCTTGGCTAAACTTTGTTCTCAATAGAACCTACCTTGAGACTTAAACGACCTTAGTCAGCTCTAAATTCAAAGAATCCTTTTTTCCTAGTGTCATTTCTGTTAGGTTAATGGCTTGGCGAGTAATAGCACGCCAGTTTTGTAGGTTTGGACAATAATACTGATCTTCGATGGAAGTTTCTTGTTTTCGGAACATTAGATTAATGAATTGGTAAAATAAGTATTTTACACACTGCCTATTCAACACAAATAAAGTCACTTTTTGAAGATGGAGAGCCATACTGATACGCTCCAGGGTCTGATTGAGTTGCCCAGCACAATAATGCTGAAAGCATGGGTTGTCCATGGAAAGAGGTCAGCCAAAAGTGAAGCACTAACCAGCTCATCTACATCCACAGAAGCTGGTTAACCCATCGCACAGCTGTTGCAATAAGGCGATGATCATGGTCCCAAAGAAGGGTATCACACCAGACAATACTGTCGGCACTGACAGAATTGTTGAATTCATGGTGATTAAACATAGGGGTGTGGGAACTAGCCAGTAGAAAAAGTGGAAACTTGAGCCAAGAAGACAAACAAGGTTCTACCTCCCAATGTGGAACCTTAGGAGGGTCAAAAGAAGAGGCGATGGTTAAGATTTGATAGTCACATTATCAAATGGGAAGAGACACAGATGGCTCCCAAAAAGTATTACATTAAGCCTCCTCCAAACGAGATAGAAGGCGGTAACGTGTAAGCCTCATTGTCTTGAGTACTCATCACAGTTGTGGTAAATAGAAACTCCAAGATATCACACAATGAAGTTGGAGAGGAGCCAAGTACCAAAGGAGCATGGAGAGCAAGAAAGATAAAATAAGCAACATACAAACAATGAGGGTGTGGTCTAGACCCCCCTCAACCAAGCAACCCATGAGCAATGGGTGATTGAAGATAAGCCATTATGCAATAGCTACACCTTTGTAAGGGCTGCATCCTAATATACCCTCCATAGAAACATCATTTGTAAATCTCAACAATATACTAAATTTTCAACAACAATAAACCCCAAACCTCCATCCTTGAAGAACTCAAAAAAAATTATCCATATGGGCCCTCCCCATAGTTAAAGTTCAAACAATCAATCCACAACATCAGTATCTAATCTACTTAGTCAATGTATGCAATCAACTAATGGGGGCCAAAAGAGTCTCTTAATACGCTCAATGTCACACTCCCTATCTGCCCAAAGAAAACTCAAGATTCCCTCCAGGAGATCTACACCAATATCAAAAATGATTGGCCACTGATAATATAATCATAACAAGCCACGAATCACTGAAGACATTGACACACACCAACTTCCTAGAGGCCAAGTGCACCCAACCTACACTAATTGGCTATTTGAGATAATAAGTCCCAAGATCATAGAATTCTGCTTATAGAACTCAAACATAGTGTTCCTAATGCAAGAACACCTGTACTTTTAGAGATCGTCATCTCAATCATAGTTGTGGACTATTGGGGTCGACTACAACATTTCTAGTCTGTATTTTTCAATTTTCCTAGTAATAATTATCTAGTCCATGGGTCAACTTCAGCCTTCCCTAGAGTGATATTTTCCTAGGTCAACATCATCATATCCCCACGTAGGCTTATGAAAATGACATTAACAATAATAGCTTCCATGAGGCCATTTCTAACTTGATCACCTCATGACCACACTAGACAAAAAATTACTAACCACATGGAATGATCCCCCTATCATAGTTGAGAGTTTTTTTTTTTAACTGTTTATCCTTAAATCTTGGGGCAACATTTGATATATAAATGAACTATATTTTAGGAGATTCACTTGATATTTTCTTACTATGTTCTTCTCTTGATTCTTAAATCAAATGTGAGACCTTGACTCTCTCACAAAGGCTTAACATATAGGGGACCTAACCTATTATGTTATATTGAGATTTCAACCATCTTAACTCTCTTTGAGTGAGGTCCACCTTGCTTATTTGAATGAAATCCTATGTACTGACGACTCCAACGATGGCTCAAAAAGGGAGGATTGTTGAGGCTTTAAGGGTGACAGTTTTTTCACTATCTACTCTTAACTATTTCAATAATTTTCTTTCTAGAATGCACTTCTCTCTCTCTCTCTTAATTGCTTTTGGGCATTTTTCTCCTTTGCTCTTTAGGCTAGATTTCTTCAAAACCTGACTTAGTTATCCATAGATCGCCATGTTCAATTCTAGCTAACCATACCATGTGGTTACTATTCTGCATGAGGCAATTGCTTCTAATGCCTCTTCCAAACCCATCAATAGTTCAATCAACCCTAACCTTTATCTGAGAGCATCTCAGCCCCTTTGGATCCCCTCCTTTTGAGAAAGGTTGTTATCCCAAATACACCAAACCTAATGGTTTTCCTTGATTGTGGTTTTGACTCATCGAAAATACGTTCAACTTTACAATTGTAAGAACTGGATTTTCATAATTCTCTTAATTTATGCATGCATTATAAATGGTGTGCTATAATAATACCGTTTGAATTAGTTTTAATTTGCCTTTTAATTATAAAAATTTTTTCGTAGCTCCAACACATTTCTTAACTATACCATTGGACTCATTTTTTTCTAATATCAAGTGATCTAGATATTCTAATTGCCTAATTGAATTTTAGTATGCTAGTCTCTTAAGAACAAATGGAAGTTTCTATGAGTTGGGCCTTTTAAACTTGACTTGCATTACAATTCATCAAAACACTATGCACTTGCATCTTCCCTGCATCATATCTTCCCAACATACCTAGCCTCTATGCATCAAACCAAAAAGGAAAGTATCCATTAGCAAATCATTTGGTGAACATAACAACAAAAACATATTTCCATCTTTGAAGATCATGAACACCCAAGCACTCAATAATCCTTGAGTGACAAACATCCTCGCAAGTCACATAACACAGAAAGTGAGAGGATAGATCACCACTCCACAAGCAGGTATGTAACAAAAAAGAACAAATGATTGATTATCATAATAAGAGACTGAAAATAATGCAGGTAAAAGACTTCCACACTGCATAGCAGTTGTAGTAAAGGATATCATACATGATGCACTTGTGGCGGGAGAAGAGAAGGGGGAAGAGTAAAGCATACCAATAGGTAAAGACACCAAACACCATTTAGACAAGGTGGACTACAGAGGATAAAGAGTCCTAGATGTTGGCCACATTTTGATGACAATTGTCCTTTGCTTGCCATTCTTCTCCTTCTTGTTCTTGGAGGAAGAGGGATTGCCTGAGTTCAAGGTCTCCTCGTGCATGCTTTTGGCAATCATGAAGTAGACTGACTAGGTAATGCCATGTAAAGTTTGGTTGCTGACCAACCTAAGACAATGTGAAGATTAGAAGAGTATTCCATGACCTTATGACAACTGCAAATTCTTCGGCTTGCTGCTAGCCCCCCATTGTTACTATTATGCAGGAGAAGATCATTTAAAGAAGAGAGAATTCCAATCAAATCATGTGTCAGAAATTGTTGAACACTAGGAGAATGCCTACGAGTGAAAAACAACATCAAAGGTTCAATAGCAATCGATGCATGGTCAGGAAGAAACATGTCTATTATAATTGGACCCTCGAGCATGCTGTTGCAAGGGCTATAGCAAGCTAAAGTAGAGGCCCCTGCAGTATAGGTGTGTGCATAGGCTGATGCTCAGGGGTTACTATCAAAAAGCTGATTTCAAGACAGTTAGGTGGCAACAAATGCTGCTATCACAAGACCAAGCTAGCCTCTGTAGAGGGTGGATGCCACACCAAATGATCTGTAAATGATCAGGACTTAAGTAGAAAGTGGTCTTCCCTATGTCCAACCAAACCACATGCAAAAAAACCCATGGAGATTCCCACATACTCCATCCACTATTGAAAATGGCTCGCTGCTCCTTGGACCAGATTCCGACTTGCAGCAATTACTCAAATTCACCTTCAGCCACTCTCTCCTTGGAAGTCATGAGAGGATCAACCCATAATAGCATTCCAATAGCCAATACAATTCGAGCAAGGTTAGAGACCCAAAAGCTGCATCCAACCCAACAGAGTGGTAAACAGAGAGGAGGGTGCAGGGAAAGTTTCATCAGTCTGAATCCAACATATTGCCCTCACCACTCGTGGAGCTCCACCAACAAAAACTTGCTATTAAAAACCATAAAATTGACGGAACATTACCTCAAAATTAAACAAAGGATGCACATGACTTTCTATACACTGTCGATCTAATCTTAAACATATGCTGTCCGCTTGGTAGTACATAGAAAGTTATAATGCAGTGCATGGGCAGGTTTTGAAGGATTCAGGTTCAAAAATCAAGAATAAAATATTTTTGTTAATGACCAACCCATCTTGAAGGCACACAGTTTGAGTAAACTTTCTCACATTTGATCACAAAGGTAATGAAATTGCTTGAAACAGAGTCAGAATTGCAAAGATGAATTTGTTTCAACCGATCATCAACCCACTCTCCTGAAAATGAAAATCAAAATAAAGCAAACTTCCTAATTTACCTTCATTTAAAGAGTAGCATTCACACTTTGACATGCTAATAGACAGTAGCAAATGAAATCTTAATTTCTCATAAAATGATAATAAGAAAACAAATTAGCAAAAAATGCCATATGAGGAATTTGTTTAGAAAAGGATAAACGAACCACCTAACCCATAGAATTTTCCGTCTAAGTCATGCTATTGAAGAAATCAAACACCAGAAACAAACACAAATATTAACTTTTACCTGGCGAAAAGTAAAAGATCCCTTTTTTTCCATGTCAAGGTAGGAAAAAATCTGTAAAGATTGGAAGAAAAATTCATTGTTATGAAGTGCTATTCTGCCTGTGTAAAAAATTGAAAAAGGATAAAGAAATGGTAAATTGGCTGGCAAGAATAACTCTTTAAGAAACCTATTATTTTATTTTATTATTAAGGTACATGTGTACCATTTGGGCACTTAGCGCATCATAGCATAAAAACAGATAATATATTTAGAGGTCTTCAACATTGTAGAACTCACAGAAATAATGGTTGGTGTCAATCGTAATTGTAACATGGGGAGTGGAAAAGGACTTGTAAAGTAATTGTAACATGGGGAGTGGAAAAGGGCTTATAAAGTTCATTCAAAACAGCATGGATAAGGCCAATTCTAGCAACACTACTTTGTCTTGATTAATCATAAGTCCAAGAGGAAAAGGATCCTCCCATTCTCATATTTGTTATGAATGAAGGTAATATGAAGGATAAAAGCTCAGGAAGGAGTGGAAAAATTATAACTGGTAGGTAGCCCTAAAATTTCTCTTCACATCACAAGCCCTGTCAGAATTACTCATCCATAAACTAACAATAAGAAACTATAAAAGTCAATCTGACATTTTTCAGATGTGTGGAAACCATTACCAGCTCAATTATAAACCCTTAACAAATCAAACTACAAAATGCACCAGTTAGGCAAAATGATGAACGCTACAATTCTAATGACCATTCCCAACCACTCATGTTGGCGTGAAACCTTTATCTCTTAGATCTGAGCTCTGGCAGGAACTTAACTGCTGGAGATGTTCAAAGTCACAGCTAGAGTATTCTAGACCAAATCCTAGTATGTCTACAACAACCATCTCTCTAAACGAGGATGACTATATGATCTTTATTCTCCATTGCACTAACCGATTCCTCTTTAAGCTCCAAGTATCCAAAATGGTTTCTGTAAGCCAATTTCCATATCATTTGCTATCTTCGTCTTCCCTCATTGACATGACAAAAAATTCAATCAAAAGTGCTTTTGGGTCAAAATCTTACCATACTGTCTGAATGATGTATCTGAGATTTCTAATAATGTACTTTACATAGCAAATTGCAAATTATGTAAGATTTTGCCAACATCACATAAACCTTGCAAAAAATATTAGTTAACAAGCTTTATTTATCCACAAGTGGTAATGAGTTGCATATAAAACTGCTCAGTAACAGTTCGAGTGGAGGGTTGCAATTTTATCTAAAGCAAACTTCAAGGAAAGGAAAATACTTGCAACAATGAGTTATCAACAAACTTTCGAGCTAACAATCAAGGTAGACTAAGATCAGCATCTTAAGTATGAAGAAGGTCCATATTTAAGAGCTTGCAAAACAAAAATAGAGAATATGTAACCTTCTTAGATAGAAGACTGTCTGCCAATCCAAAAGCAGCAAAAAAGCTGTCACTTTTAACTCGCCCACTGCCACCAAAAAGGATAGAACTTGAGAACACCTTTACAACATCAATACAAGGAAGAGACGTTCCTAGATTATATGGGATCACTGTAGTACTGAGAAACTAGATGAAATAAATGATACAATAAAATAATTTATGAAATATGCAAGAACAAAAGAAAAATTGGGTAAAAAGGTTATTGTTGCCAATAATTTCTAGATAGCGGCTGAAAATAGACGTATGTTATAAAGCAATAAAATTAAAGCGTCTTTCCTAGCTTAAATTTCTGTACTAAACATTTCAATAAATATAAGTCCTCACTTTCAAATTAAGGAACACCAACAAAAATCTTGAACAACAGGGACACTTCAAGATATCTCACTTATTCTTATACATAGGCAAAGTACTTTTCTTCAATTCATTTGCATCTTTAGAGGTCAAGTACATACTGCATAACTTTTTAAAAAGTAAAATCCACATCATAAATTTTAAAAACCCATTAAAATGGCTATTTTTTCTAAAGAAATTTTGTTGGCTCATATGCTCCCACAATTCCACCCATCAAAATATCCCTCCCTCATTTGCAAGTCAGATTATCAATTACTATACCAGAACTGAGATCACATTGCTCACAAACCTACTAGACACAGTTGCCTTCCACTCAGCCCTTCACAAGGATCAAGTCCTCGCTGCAGAATGGGCAAAATAACAGAGTATTTCAGAGGGTAGTTAGTTTAAAATTGGGCACCTCCACGAAAATTCATTGGCATGTCAGATTGTTTGAACTTTACCTCTTAATGTCCAAGCCCTGTTTATTTGGCATCCCCAGATTGTCATTGGGTTGGCTTTTGTGAGATGTTAGGTTGTAGAATTGTAGGCAGTTGAGAACACTCTGAGTTGTTGATATGAACCTACCACGGATCTCTTTCTTTACAAAATGGAGATGTTTGATTATGAAGCTTCGACTTTTAATAGTTCCTGGTGCAGATTAGGCTACACCCATTTTACCTCTACAGAATTTTGGTCTTTTTAACATTCGTGTTCATTTATCACGTTATGTGTATCAGTACTGGTAAAAGTTGTGTGCTGCATGTATGACAAATACTTAGTGAGAAAACAATATACTTTTGTTTACCTCTAAGCATGTTCCATTAGGAAGAAACAGCTTGTCAATGTTCTTCAATATTTTCCAAGCATTAACAAACAAACTTACACTTAAGAAGTTTGAGGCAACATATAAGACCGAATAGATTACGATCCATATCCCATCAGGAATCTTTTATAGTCTCCAAAGCCTCAACAACAATACCAATAGAATAAACTTCTTCAATTAACTTCATTGTATGATAAATGTTGGTTGGTTTGGGAAATATGTTAGAAATTATGACTTGAACTACCAATTAGTTATGTTTGTGCAAACATTCAAAACATGAAAACTTGGGTGGGATTAGAATAGATGTAAAGACTTTTACACGTTCATGTGTCGTCTTTAAAATAGAAAGAAACGTATAGTCATGTTTTCTTACTTACAAGCTATACACAATACAATTAATTACCATGAAAAGTAAACAGCTTGGAATGGATTTTCCATTAAAAGATAATTCAGCCTTATGAATAACATAGCAGCATTCTCGTCCCTATTTTATGAACCTACTAATAAAATTAGTGTATGGACAAAAATTTGTTCTTTCATCCCATGTCAAGGACACACGGAAATACTTCAAATAGCACCACAATCCGTTCTACATACGAGAGCATGTTGAAATACTTCAACAAGTCTACATGTGAGATACCTAGCATCTGATGTCCGTACAACAGTATCTACAACTCCTTTGCGAGCTCCGTAGCAAGCAATTATATATTTTATTAAAAAAAACCCTTGGCATAAATTGCTTTGAATGGATAAATCAATCATTCGTCCTCGAGGATCCGACATTAATCCTCTTATACCCACAAATTCATGTACTCGATATGCATTTGCTCTTGCTGCCAAAAAAGACATTAGGTGGACTAAATTAGAGGGATCAATCATTCGAAAATTAGGATTCATTTCTTGTCTCAAATATTCACTTGTAGCAAATCAAATCTTAATGGATTGACGTAATTTTTCTACTATGTATGCATTCCCATAATGATGGTTTTTCTCTAAAATAGAAATTTGTTGTTCAGCATCTTGAACTAACCATCCCTTCAAAGGGATGGTTAAAAGATCATTCCCTTTGAGAGGGCAATGGAGAGTGATTCCCCATTGGTCAATTCTAAAATATGCTTGTTTGCGAGCATCTAAAGTGGGGAAGTAGGTAATTTAGAAAAAAATAATAATAAAATAGAATAAAAGACGGCACAAAAGCAATTTTTCCATTTTCAAGATATCATTATTATAAATATACTTAGCAATTTTTCATAACATCATAAGACAATTTAGTTATCATATAAATACAATTATTTTTAACACTTTACCACAACAGATTACCAAACATAATATTTGATAAACATAAAACAAATTAACTTAAGATTTATCAACTGAAAATTCTTAAAATAGCATTTTGAAAAAATCATTTCTATTCTATAAGCTATAACGATTATGCATCAAAGTTGGATTTTCAACAAGTGTATTATTGATATGCTAGAGAAAATACAACTTTTTTGACAACACAACTCACAAATTCAATCTAAGCTACAGTAAACATAATAAAATAAACATAGAATAAGGAAATTAAATTTAAAATATATATTTTTCCCAAAACTAATAAATGTTTAGATAATTAAAACAATTATAAAAAATTTAAGGGAGGTCCAATGTGCAAACACCTTCCAGAATTAGTAAAGTTCAAGAAACGGTCAAACAAAAAGGATTTATTTTATGTAACCGTGCATACATCTTCTAAAAGAATTGTTTCTACAATGCAAACTTGTAACTTTTAGGTAGTTCGGTATATAAAGACTCCCTCTCTAAACATATTTCCAAGATAAAGAACAAATAAAAAAGTGAAGGTGTGCTTCCACTCCCATTTTTCAGCAATTATTTATAAAAACATCATATTTTGAAGAATGACAGTGGGTCATCACGACCAATCTGCTTGAATAGCATTGACCTGCAGTGCCCTAGGTTGTGTTTCCAATTCAACTCACAAGTGCTAGCTCACACCCACGAAAATAACTTACACTGACATAATCAATGGCCACAACCCACACGATTTATCTTGTTGTATCAAATAAATTACAAATAAAACTAACCAGAATGAGCAAAATGGATTAGACAAAACTGAAACTCAAAAATTATGCTCTAAACAACTGGCAAACAAGCAATGAATTTCCAAGCTTATATAAACCATATCTTTTTTCTAAATTTTAGTAAATATTTAGGCTATTTCCCTGACAGAAGAGGAATGGCACAAAATAGTTAGATAACAAATGTAGTGAAACACCACACCAAATGACATTCACACAGATATCAAAAACCATGCACACTGCATAATAGCATACCTTTAATATATAAAGAATAGAAAAATGATGCCCGAGTCACATCATGACACAATCAATTAATCATATAGAATAAAACACGTCTCAATTCTCCATGCAAGGATAAAATAATGAGCCAAAATGCAGGAAAGAAAAAAGTGTTCAAAAATGTCCACAAGCAATTCTCTGATTAATCAGATATTAATGGTGGTACATTATATCAATTTTTCAAATTGGAATAATAAAAGAGTAACAACATAAGCAGCAAATGTACTTTCAAGGAATGAAAAGGAATTACTCTGAATCCGGATTCATCAAACAAAACTGATCTAAAAGCTCCAAAGCCTCAGATGTGCTTATGCTGAAAGACTGCAGAATGGTGAACAACAAGCTTAAGCTGAATGAACATTAAGGTGAAAACAATAATTCAAATTGTACGCATGCTACTGCACAACAAAAATGATGAAAAACTGAAATTATACTTCTTGGTCACATTCTAACATTAGATATGAATTGAATGCAGCACTAAGCTAGATATATCACCTCAGCATCCATAAAGTAATGTTCCCAAAAGCTCTTCAGACTTTTGCTAGTGAACAAAAGCCACAATAACATTATAAGCATCCAAAAAGGTATGAAGTTGAGGGTAATTTGCTTCAAGAAATTTATCTATCGCGGAGAATGAATAGTGCAGCTTTTGTATGACTCCCTAAAAAATGTTTGTTCTTTACTGGGGAAAAAAACTATCCATTAAGTCACTGGATGACAGACTTTGACTTTTCACAATCAATATTGAAATGCCAATTATGACTTATTTTGTACATAGCTTCCCATTGTCCAATATGAACAACCACAATGGTCTATATGATAGTTTGAACTTCGATGGAAGCTGGTAGTGTTTCAGATGACCTTGAACGGTATGCATGTTACTTTTCCAAGATCAATGGATAATAGATTTTGACTTTTTCCTAATCCACACTGAAGCACTAAAAAAACTAATGTGATGTACTTCTTACATTTTCCGCATTGTCCCATATCAACAACATAAATGGCCTAGAAGATTGCAAGAACTTAGATGGATACTAGGATATTTAATGAACCAAATCAATAAAGAAAATTAGAACACATCTAGCAAATCTTTCACTTAACCCTGAAGGTTCAAGAGGGAATGCTCGTTACTTTCCCCCAAAAATAATGACTATAAAATATCTAAGAATTAAAAGCTAATATAATGAACCTCAGAGAGTAATTTTGAAAATCTGATTTAACACTAATTTACCATGTATTTGAGATCTAAGATAATCTGTTAGATAATAAAGAAAAGTGATAAGCAAATGGAGCATTTTCTATTATATGCAAGCTTTCAAACAATCAAAGAGATTTAATTTAATGATGGGTAAGTCACTCACACTTTCAAGCCATGACATTTCTACCAAGAAATTTGGATATCCCACCTGCAAAAACTTTGTTCCTTCAGATTGTAAGAATCCATTTAAATGATACACACCTTGAAACATATAGCAATGCCACTGCTAATAAAATAAAAGACAACACAATAATGAAGGTCTTAAATTGAAAACCAAGAACAATTTTGACCTACATTACTAAGAATAACTATAAAAACATTTAATGTGATTGTTCCACTTAGATGCCCATCAAGCTATTAAAGTTAAACGAAAAATGTTTAAGTAAAGATGCTGAATAAAAAAAGATTTTGGTGAGTTCATCGAAAACAAGAATAACAAAATTTCTCCAAAAATGTCTACATACACACAATTTTTAATATTATAAATAAAGTTTTGTACACAAAATAAGAAATATATCATTGTCATAGCTATGTAGTTCATAACGAACTTGATCGACAAAAAGTTTTTTATATGGTTTGGGTGGAGAACAACTGTTCTTATCTATTGATTGTTGACAAAAACAAACCATAAGAAAGTGAAATACAAAAATTAATTTTTCCAGCCAAATCAAAGCACTCCATATTAATTTTTGTACTATAGAGAATACAAATTATTCAACAAAATAAATATCAAAGATCAAATTAGCATTTTTAAGCTTAATTAATCAAAGGAAACTATTTTCTTGGTTTATGTTTGCATTTTTCGTTTTGTAAATACAAACGAAAATTTTATTGGATTTAATTTATGAGGTTATCTACCAAAATTTACTTGATTTATATTGAATACTATTCTTTGATTAAATCCTGAGCATTTTTAAGTTACTTTAAAATTTGCATAGAAATCTGAATAAAAGATATTAACGTGTGAAGTTACTTTGAAATTCTTGATTTAATGAATTTGCCGCTCAAACAGAAAATAATATAGAATTATTTAGACCAGCATTAAACATAACTACTTCAATCATTTGTTTTTATTTTGAAATGCTTAACTTTATTTCACCAATAAAAATTAATTATCTGCACATATTTTTATGTTATCTATTATTTCCTTCTAAATTGATACAAAGGCGCTGAATCACATCTTATGTGCATGCATTTTGACTAGAATGTGTATATTTGAACACATATATAAACAAAAAACATATATATACATTTATAGATACATAAATACATATACATATACATATACATATATATACACACACACACACTCACACACACACACACAACACATATATGTGTGTGTGTGTGTGTGTGTATACACTTATAAATGTACCAACATTATGAAAAAACCTAAGTATGCATTTAATGAATAGAAAACAAAGACAAAGAAGAATAAAAGTTGCGAAGGTTGTTTTTCACTTGTACTTAAAGAAAATTGCATTGAATTAATTCTTTATTTCAACCCATCACTATATCCCATGAACCAAACGGATGCACAACATTCTTGAATATTGAAATCAAAAAAAGTTTCCCTCATCATTGAAAACTTGAAGAATAAGCTCAAATATATTTATGTTGAGTTTGACCTTTGTAAGTTCTGATGCTTTTGTGATAAGCATTAGATCACCATAAGCATGAGATGTCTGGACAACATTAAGGCCATTC
The DNA here is from genome assembly GCA_023846275.1 of Vanilla planifolia. NCBI lineage: Eukaryota > Viridiplantae > Streptophyta > Magnoliopsida > Asparagales > Orchidaceae > Vanilla > Vanilla planifolia. The sequence continues at coordinate 3,594,401 of CM043870.1, forward strand.
CCCATTACAGAACTGGTCTGCAAGTTCACATGTAATTCAAAAAAAGTTAGTGTCATCCTTTACTGTTTGTGCTAAAAAACAATATTTGTTCAGATGTTTTAAGTCTGTTGATAAACATAATATATCAAGCTAAATATATCAATACAAGATTGAACATTAGCCTGCTTGTTTGTTAACATGAACGACTTCAGTTCTTTTCTATTTATTAGCTCAATAAAAATTGGAAGAAATTCTAATCTAGTACTTTAACAGCCAAGTAATAACGTACATTTTTGTATCAAATATATATTTCAGACCTATGCATTTCACATGAAGTGACTAACAGAGCTATGAAATGAGGGGAGGTTACATCTAATAAATCATTAGAAAATTTGGTGAAATAATAATTGAATAGAGATGCACACAAAGCAAATAAGAGAACTATCAACATCAGTTAATTCCAACCACAAAAAAGCGTTTGTTAACAAGTTCAGTTTTTGTTTATTAACTAGCTAAAAAATTATCTATGCTTTAACAGCCAAGTAACAATACGTATGGTTTGTAACACATATGTTTCATCCCAATGCATTGATCCATCAAGGAGCTTCACTCTTCTTCTGATGACCATCTTAGTCTACCAAAATTGAGGCCCTAGACTTTAGTAGGATTGTTGGATGTGGATATTAGATAATCCTGGGGTTTGCTGACAATAATCCCTCGTCCTAATACATTAAGAAAGAGAGTAAGATGTGATGTTTAGTGAGAATAGAACTAGCTTCTTTTTTGAGTCATGTTTTTCAAAATTGGATTTGAGCCTTGTCATTCTTCCTTCAAATTTATATACTCCTGTTTGAGAGAAAAAAAAAAAAGAAAAAACAGTAAAGAAATGGAAATGCAAACACATCTCATATGCAACATAATTAAAGATAGCTTGGACAAGTTCCAAACCCATCAAATCATATAATGACAAACCCACAAGACCAAATAGATCTCGAGAGATAGCCCCAAAGACCAAGGAAGCTGTCAGGGGTGCTTATCATTTAAGGTCTAGATGATGTACCAATTCATCCTCCTAAGACTTTTAGAGCCATAAAAGGCCTCATCAATACCTCTCGAGATGCCAACAATACCTCTATTACTTCATTTGCATCTACCAATATCCCTTGTAATAGAATCAAAGAAAAGTACAATGACCACCTAAAGTCTTGTGGGCATTCCTCAAATGGAAATAGTAAAGTCAAAGGGTATATTGGTTTATCTTCAAGCCATGGGAGTCCCTTGAATCTTTCTTTCTTCAATGCTACTAGATGCCCAAGTGGTTCTTTTCTCTTTTCAGTTTGAGACATGTTAGTAGTCATTAGAACTTAAATGTGGGAGAATGCTACTACCCATCTAACTTGACTATACAACTTTATTGATATAAACTTTTAACACTTTTGTCAATACAAAAGAACATTTTTGAGCCACATATCATAGCTTTTATCTTCTTTTACAAGATCCTATCGTTCTGTAAGACCAAGTTCTCTCCCAAAATGAAATCTAATGCAGTAAGGGCTCATGCAACACTCCATCAAGCATTGTTGGCTAGATCGGCTTGATAATGTCAAAATCTATGACAGACTATATTTCAATATATAGTAGTCACTTGAGATAGTAAGAATTATCATTGATCTTTTTAGAAATTCAAAAATGTCTATAACATATAGACTTTCGTATCGTTGCATCTCCATTCATCTTTGTTAATATGCAGCAAAGCAAGATCATCAATTTCAAACTTCTTCACCACCCAATGTCAATTATGCATATTCTTTTATTTTTCTTGAGTTCTTAAGCTACTTCTTGACCATTGCATGGATCTTCTTGATTTTCTCAAGGAATTATAAACCCTTTGTAGCACATGTTATCCAACGCCTCCCGACGCATTGAGTTAAAACTCCATAAATGAACTCTTCGATACAAAACCCACACATGTCTCAATTGAACTTCAACCAATTGAACCATGAAAAGCTCAATTGTAAGAAAATCAGATTTAGGCTAACTATTCATCCATAGTCTAAAGTTATTGAAGTTATTTCTCTCAGTAGATGTATAAATATATAATTTCAACCTTTGCTTGAACATTAGTTTGTGAATGTAATGCTTTACTCATTTTCAATGTAATTCCATCATCAACCAAAGTTTACACCAAAAATGGATCAAAAAACTTCTATCCTATCAAATATAGTGAAAAATGGTAATCCAAAGTTTATCCAAACATTGTTGACCAATGACTTCAATGTTTCTTCACTAAAGATGTCATTCCTATATAAGATAAGTAGTCATCCTTGAAAATCTATCCACAACCAAATATATATAGTCGTGTCAATGTTTGGTTGTATGTAATTCCCAACCAAGATGGTCTCTCACAATCTTGTCAGCATTGGAAAAGGCATATATGATCCCAATTTTCTATTGACAAGCTTCATGGTATACAATGTAAGACACATCATTGAAGGTGTTTTTCAACATCAGCTTGCATACTAAGCCAATAAATAAGCATTAATAGATTGAGTAATTTTGGAAACTCCAAAGTGTCCAAAAACCTTTTAAATATCTACCTCTCAAATATATTTCATTCTATGTCCACCTTAAGACACACGTAATTGTTGAATTTTTATAGCAATCTATTTTGAAGGATAAACTCAAATAGTTTTCCTTCTTGAAGACCTTTGAGAATTCCCTTTTAAGTATACATGTTTCAGCATATATCTCATGAATTATTCATGTACCCCTAATTGTATTTGTATCATAATATACAACAAAAGAATAACTAGAGAGTGTATATGTAGTTTACTTGTTGTATAAAGATAATTAAGAAAGTTGATGATATAAGTGCACAATAATCCCCATCCCAAGAAGATATTAAAGCCAATGCTTCATTGCTTAGTGTAAGACTACCATTTACTTGTCATTTACTAGGTAATTTCTCTATGCCACTCATAATGACCCATAAATAATATGCAATAGGCCTTCCTTTTTGCATTAGCATGACTTATATAGCATAACCCAAGACATCAACATCCAATTCAAATGGCTATTAAAAGTCAAGTAAAGCTAATATTGGTTTTTTAGAGCTGATCTCTTTCAATTTTAAGAATGTCCCCTACTAGACTTCATCTCAGATAAATTTCTAATTCATTCAAGTTAAAGAATATACCTATTTGGGTAATGGCAAGCTCCTATAAGGCTTCTAATCTCTATAATAATTCTAGGTTTGAACTCATCTCAATTAACCTTGACATTATTTGAATCAATACAAATTTCTCCAATTTTCAAATTTGAAACCCAAACATGTAAGTGTTCCCCCATCTCGTATTTTAGATACTCTTTCGTATTCCCATTATGAGTATGTCAAGATATAAAATCACGAATTTTTCAATGTATGGTTGCAAAATATCATGCATTTGTCTCAAAAAAAGCCATTGCATTACATAGGATGTTGATTCTTCATTTTAACTTTATTAAGTTCGATAGTCAATGCACATGCACCAAACTCCATTTTTCTTCAAAATCATGATAAATAGTAAACCAAATAATGAACATTTTGGCTTCAATGCTCTAGTTTTGAGAATTCTCCAATATACTTCTTAATCTCCTCATTCTCTACAATTAAGTGCCAATACATTCCTAGCATTGTTAATACAGCATCGGTCATCAAATTAATCTCGTACTCGATGGCACTTCTTGGTGGCCATCCTCATGTTTCCTTAAACAAGTCTAGATGGGACTTAATGAATTCTCCCACTAATTTATTCTTTTCAACAATTTACACTACACATCCATCAGGTAGTCATGCAATCAACAATATGTAGCTCTAACTTACTAAACTCTTCAATTGGGTTTGCCAAAACAACATTCATTGATTGTTTTTTGACATTTCAATTCATCATGCATTTCTTATCATCTTTAGTTAGTTGATATTGTTGGGAATATAAAACATCTCAATAAAAAAGATATGAAATAACTAAATGACTCAACAAATATTGATCAATACCACTTTCAAAAACACCTCATCAATATATTCTTAAATGACACTCCATAGTCATTACCAAATTTACTTTTTCTTTAATATTTTTCTTGAATTTCTCAAAAACAAAGTGCATGATATACTATACCTTCCAACACCTATCATGAGTGTGACGCTGGATCTATTAATGGTCTTAGAAGATTCTAGTCAAGCTATTAAGAGTTGTTGCTGTAGTTGCAAAAAGTGCTTTCTCCTCTCATGTACTTTCTTTCTTCTTCCACTTCTTGATAACACTATTAGGCTTCCCTCCTTGCCATCTCAATACATTATTTCTTAGTGTATTATTATTCCTCTCAATGGTTAGGGTGAAATTTTTGACACAAGTCAGATTCTGGTATGCAGAAAAGACCTGGTTGCTATTAAGTTATATAACCATGTTGTATTATTTATCAAGATCTACATATTGTCCAACTAGATTTTAAATGCTATAGCTTGTCTCTATATTCAGTTGAATATTTCTACATGGTTTATTCTCGATAATGCAGTAAACAATGTCACTTCCTCCATCGTTCCTCTAGACAATACACATGATAGAACTACACCTTTAACATCTCCTTAAACTTGTTCCCCTAAATATTAAGCACCAATTCAGTCCTCAATTAGGCATCCCATCAAACCAGAGTATCGTGTGATAGCTTCATTCAAGCAAAAGAAATCTTCTTTATCAAAGTACATCCATACAGAGAAATAAATTTTCAATTGATCCAACCAAGTGTCTAACTTCTCAACATTGCCATATCCATCACAAGTTGACAGATCTATCTTCACCTCCATCTTCAATGATTTCGATCTGTGGATTATCAAAGAGGTGATGCTTTCTCCGTCCTCATCTTTGTCATCTTTCATAATCTCTCTAAGGTCTAGATGAATCTGACTTTTCATCTCAGAAGAGAAATTCTTCTTGACAAGCTCTTCAATGCAATTATGGGATTACATAGATTTTTTAGAATGACTTTAATCAACATCAATACCTATTTTGATAATTGAGCAATTTATTGCTCCACAGAATTCTATAGAAACTTCCCTTCTTGAATCGTTATAGATACTAAATTGATCCATTGTTTCCCTTGATATGATTGCTTCTTTGCCTTTACCTTCTTTTGCCATCATGATCGAATTTTCTTTGATACCAAATAATATGATCTGTCAAGAAGAGTATTTCATTCTTTTACAAATGAATTCTTATTTTTTGAACCTTGCGATTCTGAACTTTAACAAAATCATTGGAAGTGGACCTTGGGCAACCTAGAAGTTTGTTATTGACAACCTACAGGAAAACGATGGTGGAAGTGAAGTGAGAGCGGAATAGAGAGAGAGAGAGAGAACGACTAGTAATCAAACAATTAGATTCTTTTCTAACTTAGATTTTGCAAAACTAGATCAAATCCTTTACTCATTTCTTCTTAGAGTCTATATACTTGTGCCGAATAGGTAAAACGATAGATATTAACAATGAATAGGCAGCATGGACATCTTCTATACTAAACCCTACTTAAAGATGGTCGAACGAGTCTCGTACTCATCAAATCAAAAATAGAGGTTGACTCTTAATCTCAAAGGACAGGCCCATGAGAACAAGGTGACTCTTGATGGTGTCTACCATGTAAGACCTTAAGCATGTATAAATCCATCCTCCTGAGACCACTCAAAACCATAGAATCTCTCGCCAATGCCTCTCAAGATGCCAACAATACCCTCTTTCCATCTCCATCATCAATATTCCTTGGAACAAGTTCAAATAACGGTTTATCAACCATCTATGGTATCAAGGGGAGCATCCCCAGCCATGAGATAATACTAATGAGAGGATATTGTTTGATCTCCTAATTATGCATTTCAAATAAAGTAAATAATGGATGGGAGTTTAAATCCAATAAATCATTAAAAATTTTGATAAAATAATATTTGAGATAGATGCTCAAATGAGCAAATAAAAGAATTACCAACATCAGCTAATTCTTACTATAAAAAATATAAATTATGTTTGATATTTATATCACATGATAAATTATTAGTACATCATATATTTAGGTAAGATCAATATGCTGATTTATGGCTTGAGCTCATTGATAAATTAAATAAATGAGCTTGAATATAACTTAAGCAATGTTAAAATACAGTTCAAACATTAAAAGAGACTAAAATTTAACCAAACATTTTAAGATCAATCCAATACATATGTGTTTATAGAATGGCTAGGAGTTTAAACCTAGCTTTTAAATGACTTAATGTCACATGATTTAAATTTACAATCATAAAATTGCACCCAATAATATAGTGACACGGTTATCAAGTTGTACTCACTCGCTTTGCAAACTGCGATGCAGTTTCTTCTTCACATGGGAAAATGACGGGAAGGTATTCCACCTGTAAAATGGGATCTTTTAGTCATACTCTCCTAAATTAAAATTCAAAAGTTATGTATTACAATAGAAAATTTTTAATACAACATATTAGCATCTAAATTGGAACTGAAGAATGCGTATAAGAACCGTAAGCATAAAACTTCATTCAAAATCTCGTTCATCCACGCAAACCAAAAAAAACATCATAAATCAATTATTCAAAAAAGTTCATAAAAATAATATGTGCAAATTTAAAAAGAGCAAAGGCAGGTAGAAGCTAAAAATTGGATGACGTGACTGCTAATGTGGTAAAAGACTAAGACTGAAACTTGGGATTTACTTTGTTAACCCTATGAGCCTACAATGGTTGAGATTAAGTTTTGATGACAACCTAATATTATGAAAGCCTAATGATCATCTAGTGCATGTACAAAAGGTAATATTAAACAAGTGATCATTAGAATATACATATATTGGAACTACTTGAAGATTGTGAAGAAACAACTATACGTCACATTGGAACCACATGAAAATTATGAAGAAACAATTGTACATCACATTGGAAGAAAAAGATTAAAGACAAAAGAAAGAGATTAAGGTCAAGTCGGGATATAATTTTCTTCGAATTTTGTACGTATTGACTAGTAGACTTGACTCCACTCCAGTTCATTGTATGTTTTCAAAATAATCATTGCATCTTTTTCAAACTAAAAAATAATCTTTGCATATTTTGAAATTACATTATATTAAAACATATTTAAAATTTTACATTTCTCATACAATAAGAAAATTTAGTTAAATTAAATATCATGAGAAGCAAATTTAAGTAGAAGGATCTTTATTGAACAAACCATCAGACACACCAATCAACCATCCAATAAGGTATCTAGTATGTCCCTTCGACAAGAAAGATCAATTATTTAGCCATCTTTAGGATGTTCTATTGGAAGTTCACTAGAACATTCGATAATTGCTTAATGGCCAGCCCAATAACAGTCAACTCATTCAATGGCCTAATAAGTTACACAATCATATATTAAGATACCAAAGTCAACTTTTGTCGAATGACCATCGGATCATCTGATATATGTTTGATGATAAATTTAATTACAGTCAGGCCATTTGATAAAATCTTAGAAAAAAATTGAGTTCATCAAACATCTTACGCTTTTGCCTCGGGAAAAAAACTGTAATGGATGCTCCACTATGAATCACAAAGGAAAAGAAACATTAGACCCAAACAAATAGTTTATGACTAGATGTAAGTCCAAGGGTTCTAAAAATCTTGCTTGTTTTGTTATTTTTTCCTTTTATTTTCATTGCGCTTTATTACAAATTAGTTTTGATGGCTTGCGAATTAAGTTTCACCTCCATTTTGAATGTGATACGGCCCAACATGTGATATGATAACTAGTACACTTCACTTACCTTTGCATCCAAAAAGAGATCCATAATACACACTGCTTTACCAATTGATGTAGTGGCCAAAGCACAATCTACTACAAACCATCACCTTTTGATAAAATCTCTTTTTCATTTTGGAAACTACACATGACTAGATTTTTGCAATTGTCTGCTCACACTTGATGACTACATAGAAGTCTACATACTTAACTCTAGAAAGGAAATGTAAGCAATCCAATCATCACATACAAAGACACCGATGAGGTAAGAGAAACTAAGATCAATATACTTATGTTTATGAAATATTTTCCATAAAGCATAATGAAACTATATCGAACATATTTAACTATTCTACAAAAATTTTGAAGGACTAACAATCACTTGATGAATGCTTTTCTCACCATGATTGAGTAAGATATTCACAAGCATGATAACATACAACAATTATGGAAGCGAAAGATCTCGACAGGTACTCAATCGATTTCTTTATGAGTTCACTAATCACCAATGAGCCAAAAAGGAAGAAATGAGGAAAATTTGAGGAAGATGGTTCTAAAAAGAAGAAAAAGGCATTAGCATTAAAGCCAACATATAATGTTAATTGAAGGATCAAAAAGATAAAAAGATTCTAGACAAAGAAATTGCCTTTGTAATTAAAAGATTAGATCATCTAATGAAAACATCAAGACAAAATCAAGGAACCAAATTAGTAGGTATAGTACTCAACCATATATAAAAAATGTACCAAAGAAAAAAAGGAAAAAAAGAGTTGATATGCTATGGCTACAACATCAGCCACAGTAGATCAAATTGTCATTTCAAAGATGACAATAAAGAAGGGAGAAAAACATATTGAATGCCACCTAGAGCAATTCGAAAGAGAAAGATTTGCCAACAAATTAGGCAACAAAGGGGCAAATCTCTACCTCGTGCTCAAATAAAGGAAGACAACACTTTCAAAAATTTATATGAATGTGAACTTTCCTACAACAATTTAGAAGATGCAATAGCGAATTAATTAACAGAATTTAGAAAAATTAAGAAACAATAGTTAGCTTTGAAAAAAGGGTGTGAACAATAAAAGTTTGAATTAAAATATCACAAGACAAGGTTAAAAAGGAGCATAATTACTTAAGCATGTGTGAACACTTGAACACGGAATAGAAAAATCAAAATGCCAAGCTGAGAAAATAGTATAAAAACCAAGATTAATTTAGCAAAAGAAAATTCTGAATTAAAGAAAGAGCTATCAGATTTAAAAAGATGCTAATTCTGCACTTACACAGTTCTTCACATTTTCTCATATGAACACATCACACATCAAAAGAAGCTATCAAACCCTATAGAAATATCCCTTGCAATTATTATAACAATGCAGTAAATGTTGCATATTTGTACTCAAAAACATCTATTGAATCAAATCAATGTAGCTTTTAATGGATTCAAAAAAACATATTTTTATAATGTCAAAATTAATAGAGCTGCACCCAATTTGATTTTCTACCAAAAATCAATAGTTGATTTTTCTTGTAGGCATGCCTCTATAAGGGAATCAATGAAAGCAAGTGGTACCTAAACAGATATTCTATGCACATGACTGAAGATTCAATCAAATTCACAATGTTGGAACCAAAACATGGAGGATAAGTTAAACTTGGTGATAATAAGTGCAAAAGGATTATAGGAATCGACAAAATAAGCACATCTACAACCTCCTCTATTGATAAGGTCTTATATGTAAATTGATTACAGCACAATGTGCTTAATAATAGTCAATTATGTGATAAGAGATATGATGTTATTTTCTATCAATCTTTTTACCTATTTAAGGATGATAACAAAACAATCGAAAGTAAATATGAAAATATTTACATAATAAATCTAAATAATTCAAAAAAAAAAAAAAAACCAAAATATGTATCAAACCAATAGCTTATGTGCTACTTGTCAACGAGGTAACCAAACCAAAGCACTATTTAAATCAAACAATGAAACCACTATAAATAGAGCTTTAGAACTTTTACATATAGATTTATTTGGACTAATACAAACCTAAACTTTGGTGAAAAAAATATAATTTAATAATTATAGATGACTACACTAGAAAATCATGGGGTTTACACTTTAACAAAAAAAAAAGGAAACATTTGAATCTTTTACAAATTAGCAAAAAAAGAAACAAAATGAAGAAGGGTATATAATTAATAATATTCACAATGATCATGACAAAGAATTTAAAAATAATTGAAATTGAAATATATTGTAAATAATATGTAATAAACAATACATAAATTCTGGTTCATTAGTTGACAATCTCCTTTGAGCATTGCTTGATTTTTTCCAGTAAAATTGCTATCAATCAGCCTTTCCTGTGACAGCAATGCACCTTTCCTCATGTAAAGTGCATCAATATATAGCATTAAAAAAAATCTCAACATTCTGCATAAAAGTATATGTTAGTTTGATAAAGTCCGTCCATGAGAACATCAAAACCCCAGCTCTGGTTCTTCAATCAACTTAATGGAATAAAGACCTCTCTTCTTATACTACGTGAACAAAGTACATAATGATATTTAAGTGTTGTATTTGTGAATTATCAAAGCTTCTAACATCAAGGTAAATTTAGGATGGAGTGTTCTTGAGAACCTTCTCCTTTTTATTCATCAAAATTGACGTGCCAAGAAGAACAAAACTAGGTATTAAAAAGCTGCAAGTACTAAGTTTTAAATAAAACATATTTGACAAAGTCAAAAAAGCATACAAATGCTATGCATGAAAAGGAATGTAGAGACAATCAAGATTCAAAAATTCTTAATAGGTATCAGTTCAACTTAGTGTTCAATAATAGCTCGTATTTTTTATCATCTATAAGTTTAGTTCACCAGTCAAGCTAGAAAAGGTTGAATGACCTTTGGTTCATTAACAAGCCATACACAAACATCAGCCAGGTCGATCATATTTTAAAGAACTAGTTTTAATCAGAGTTTTTCATAGTCCAATAAAAAGTCAGACAATAGTGCTTTATCATAAATTCTTGAGTCAGTAAACGATAAAACCACATTTCAAAAGATTAAGAAACATTTAGTACAATAAATGATTACCATGATTTCTCAAACATTCAAGACTGATAACAAATGAGCTAAATAAGATGGATTCATTGAACTTCCATGAACTTGAGCTTACCACATCTTTTCAGTCTTTGAAAACCAATGCAAATAAACTAAATAGAACTTGACCATAATAATACATGCATTTTTGTAACATCAATGCATGGCCTTTAGTTGTGACTCCTTTCACACATCCCCTAGTTTGTATGTTAAGCACATACTATGTCCTTCACTAATTTCTTTCCTATGCATGAGGGCAAGACCTTCTCTTTCCATCCATTCACATAAATCAAAATTTGAAGTAGCACTAAACTTCTTGAAAATTAGAAGTTAAGAAACAAGTCAAAAATTTGAAAATGATCAATGATGCAGACATTGGCCCAATTTGCAAAATGAGTTTCCAATTGTCTTCTCAAAAGTTTTTCTCCTTCTTAAACTCAAAGGCATCAAAAATCTAACAAACACTTTTCACTAAAACACCATTTCTCTCACATAAAACTCTCTTTCTAAAAGCTCATTTGCAAACCTCTTTTCTAAACTCACAAGCTAAACACAAATTGTCATTATTGTGATGGAGGATTGTATCCTTATATGATACGTTGCATAAAATCAAATATTTAAATGCTTATATTTTAACATTAAAGTATCGATAGTGTCATCTCAATTTAGTTTCTCTTAAAATATAGGACATGTTGCCAACTTTCTGATCCAATGCGATCACTTTTTCAGTTTCTGAGACAAAAGGATATCCATTCAAGTTGATTATTGTTTGATCCAGGATGGGGATCAAACTTTTCAACATATTTTGTTACTAATAAAATATGTAGGCTATGGCCAACATTCAAACAAAATGAACATATGATATTAAAAATTATTGCCTTATTTTCAAAAATCATTTGTTCCAAACTCAAAAAAGACATACTAGTGTAGCAACTAATCCATTATTACAATTGTTTTGTTAATGTTCTCATAAATTATGATTGTGAAGAAATAGAGTGATGAAGGCCACAAAACCATATAGAGACATCACAATTCCCACACAAACCAAAACACTGATGTGCCAAATCTTTAAAAAGAAAAGCTAATAAAACTACGTTTGGCATTGCTAAAGATCACATTCAGAATTATTCTAAGTGCAAAATATATATCATATACTTCACGAAAGCTTTTATATCCCTCAAGATGGAAAAAAAAGTGGTTATCATATTTCTGAAAACTTTTTGTGCACGTAAGCTTTGCATATACATGATCCATAAATAGAGAATTGCCAAACTATATTATATATATATATATATATATATATATATACATCATACTTCTCCCTGGAAGTGTTTATATCATTGACAGAACAAATTTACAAGCAAAAAATTCTGCTGAATAACTGGAGCAGTCACAAGGGAAGAATCATATGATGCTATGTCATAAAAGATAAGGATAACATTAAAGAGAAGCTTAAGGTCTCCTTTTGGCAAGAGAAAGCCACAAATAAACATTGTTAAATTCACAGCAGCTACCAGTCCAATTTATAAGTTAAAATTAGCAGTAGCACTGATATGGAGCAACACAAAATCTTAAAACAAGAGTTTAAATCATGAGGGCAGATATACCTGCATGAAATTGTGAAACTGAGTGAACATCCTAAACATCAGCTTGGCCAGAGAAATGTGTCCCCTAAATTGGGTTAAATGAATTATAATAAATGAAGAAAAGCATAAGTAAGAGATAATCTAGTAAATTCTTACCATGACTGGTCGAAGTGAACATGAGGATACCGAACCACCACAGGCTGGATTGGGAGACAGGGTATAAAAGCACCATGTTGAAAAGATATAAGAAACCTCCCATTTGTGGTGGTGCCCTCCGGAAACAGCAGAACGTGAGGGAAGTCATTGCACGATGCCTTTCTCTGGATACAAGCCCTTAAAAACATTTTTCTGTATCAAATAGCCAATAAATTGAAAAAGCATCTTTGCATTGTCTAATGCTACGTCTAACTCTGGTAAATTAAACAATAAAGTCTACCATTTGATTTAAATAATTCACCAAAGTCTTTTAACTTCAACAGAGAATGCAGTTATAACACTCGATAGGAGCCATCTATCCAGGATACAAATAGAACCAGTGAGGAAAATGAAAGTCAATGTAGCAAAATAATAACAAAGCAAATTTCAAGCCAAAACAACACTGAGATAATCAAAGCAAGCGTAAGAGTGATGCCTTGTTCCATTTACTAAGCAGATCTAGAAGATTGTAACCAACATGCTTGCTAAATCATGCAAGAATAATAAAACATAAAATTAATGAGATTTATTAATCAAAAGAAATTTGGTCTAAGACATACATATATCAACAACAGAACCAGAACCCCAAAAAAATAAAACCATTTTATCAATTAATGAGTAAAAAAATTTTTACCTTTATTTCATTAACGGCATTCTTTCTGGATGATGGTGAGAACCTATCAACATATATCACCTGTAAATAAAGGAAAAGTATCCAATGCCAAATACTAATTAGCACAAGCTAATAGCTCACAAAACATTTATCAGAAAAGAACAAAATATTTCGTCAAAGCATCTACAGTCTGAATGCAAGAATTACCTGCATAGCTCTAATAATAGTTCCAACAAAAGGAAGGGTATCATGTGACTCAGAAGCAACAATTGTTGGGAATAGTTCGTAGAAGAAAAATATGGGTTCAACATAAGAGATGTGATTAGAAACAACTATGGGAGCAACCTCTCTCCGAGCTGGCCTTCCAGCACGATTAATCCAATGATACCTAATGGATATTAAAAGAACAGGGAGTTTAAAAAATAAAAATAAAAAAACAAAAAACAAAACGAAGCCATCTATGAAAATAATTTTCAAAAAAAAAACTGGGTGGATTTTCAAGAATTCTTTTCAGATAAGTAAATATTCAATGCTGAAAGAGAATGCATGCAACACAAATAAACACAGCACATTGGAAAACTGAACTTTTGCACATGGAAATGTTCGACAAATCCTTCAGATAATTCACAAACAATAATACAAGACATGATTTTGACCATTCTAATGATCAATAAAACTAGTATCCAACCATTACTATATTGATTGAATTCTACCACACACATACGATTGTGACCTTTCAATTGAAGGGTGCTAATTCTTGTACTACACAATTTTGAAATCTTATTATGGGAGGCAATCATTGTCTCACAGAAAAATAAGGGAACAAAAGTTGAAGCAAACAGGGCATAATCTACCATAAATCTTACTGGTTCTCTGTTTCTAGTATTCAACAGATTCAGTTCACATGTGAATTATTTTACCTTTACATGATGTTATAACAAAGTTTAGACCATTTGTACCTTTATCTTATTAAGCAGTACTAGTAATGATCACTTTCTAAACAAACAAATTGACCACAGGACCACTTGAAGTGCAGAATTGCTTGCCTACAATAATAAAATATATGACCATAATCAGGGTTATTCAAAAGAATTATTAATAATTTAATCAAACTAAAACTCATATGGTTCCATATGAGTTATTTGCAATGATTAAAGCAAAAGAAAAGGGGCAATTTTATAGGTCTCACAAATTTTGAACTGAATAAGATTCACTATATAGAAAGATCAAATGCAATCTTAAAAAGAAAAGGAGCTGAATTCCCTTGTGATAGGAAACTACAAATTGAAAAACAAGTTCTCTAATGAACATACAACAATCTACATTCAATATCCTAACAATCAGAAACAAATAAATAAAAAAATCAAAGAATTTCTACTATCTAATTTCGTAAAGTAACTAACCAAATAAATAGATTAATGATAGCAATAAATACTAAGATATTCTATAATAAATTCTAAGATATTCCATGCTCCACATCAAGCTGAGTTGAATAAATATAGAACATGCCAAACATGGAAGAAAATTCATGAAAGCTTTTCCTTGGAAGAGCCTTGATCAATTAGCAACTTAAAACCCCTTCAAATTATAACGAAGTGTTCCTTCCTCAACTTTTTCTTTGTTGAAATAGTGATCATTCCACATGCTTTGTGCAAGTGATGAAGTAGATCCTCAACCATGCAAATAGTTGATTGGTTATCACACATAAGTGTCATAAGTTGATCTAATTTCATATGAATTTCTTCTAAGATCCTTCTTATCAAGACTCCTTCACAAATCTCATGGGTGCAATAATTGGAAATTCATCATCTATCATAAACTAATCCAGCCCTATCCAAAAGTTCATCTTCAATCATGAACTGACTGAATCTAATCTGCATAGCTAAATCTTATTATAATTCTATTGAGCCCTCTGTGAAAAGAGTAAACTTAGGGTACCTCAATTTTATGAACTGCTCTCATATGATCCTCCCTTGAGTCATCCATAAATTGGTTGAACATACTAATTACAAAATTAATGTCAAATTTAATAAGGAGAGATAAATTAATCTCCCAACAGACCTCTAATATTAGCCTTTATCAGCAAGAGCCAACTCCTCTGATTTTCCAAGTTTTTAAGTAGATTCCATTGGCATGTTTCTTGGCTTGCAACTTAACGTTTCTCACTCGATCAAGAGATCAAGAGCATGATTAGTTTAAGAAACTGACATGTCTTTTCTAGTTCTAGCCAAATCTATTTCTAGGAACTATCTCAGATTTCAAAAATCTCTGATCTCAAATTCTCTAGTTAAAAGTTTTTTCAATTCAAATAATTCATTTAAACATCAATCATAAAACTATCATCCACATAAACAATCAAAAGGGCAAGACTAGCCTTGGTTAATATTTTCAAAAAAAGATATGATCAACCTAGTACTAGGTATAATTGTACCTTCTCAGTCATGGTAAACCATTCAGACCATGCATATAGAGATTGCTGCAAGACATAGTGAGCTCTCCTTAGCTTACACTCCTTACCACTTGTCTCCCTAATCTTTATACCCAGCTGGAAGTTTATGTAAACTTCTTCACTTAAGTCATCATTTACAAAGTCATACTTTCCCTTAATCTGCTAAAGGGGGCAATCAACGTTGACAACAAAAGATATAAGAAGCATGATGGTATTAAGTTTGGCTAAAAAAGCAAAAGTCTCCTAGTAGTCTATAGCATATGATTGTCTAAAACCTCTAGTAAAAAGTTAATCAATCCACACTGTCATCTTCTTTGTATTTGGTATTAAATATCCACTTACAATTGACCAAATTCTTTCCAGTTGGCAAAATTGTGACTTTCCATATATTGTTTCTTTCAATAACTTGAATTTCCTTCTTAATAACTTTCTTCCATTTGGGATCTTTAAGAGTTTCACCTTGGGAATCTAGATATCATCAAGAAAGAAAATAAAACCTTAAAAATTTGGAAAGATTAGCATAATAGACACACTTCTAGGATAGATGTTGAGTGCAAGGTCAGACACCTTTCCTTAAGGTAATAAGCTAAATCAATAAATGCATTTTCACAATAAATGTTACCTTCAAGGTTACTTCTATCCGAACAAGGTCATCATCAAAGGCCAATTCTTGATCCTTATGCCGAGTACAACATCTTTGTAAGTAGATGTTACAATCTATGTTTTTAGGTTGTCTCATGAGTAAACATTAAATTCAAACATTAACTTCTAAGTTGTCAAGTGGAACACTATGAGTTGGATAATTTGGAGTATGGCATGATTCAAGGCTAGGAATTTGATGAGACTTGGGCTTGAGATAAAAAATCAACAATAAAATTTATTTGAACCAAAAAGATGGACTTTATGGTAAGAGACTTTCTTCAATGTCTCAAAGATGGGGTATTTGTGTAGAATTGATATCCACCTAAATTTAGGATTTGGGATAGAACGTTGATTTCCAAAAAATGTGGCATCCAAAGAAAAATAATATTTTTTTAGTAATTTGGAATAAATCCTCTACCCATTTGGACTTGATGATTAATTCAAAAAAACGTAGTATATAGCATTAAGATCAAGCTCACCTCTGGCATGATCATGGAAATGTATAAAAGCACACTACCCCAAAAAAAATTCAATTTAGGAAATTATCCAAGAATGAGAGCAAAGTTTTTGTAGTATTTGGTATAGGGTTTGAAATTTGAGTAGTTAAGAAGGTATCTTATTTATAAGAAGGAAGATATAAGAATGGCATCCCCCAAAAAATGTTTAGGAACATTAGTGTCGAACGTAAGTGACCTCGCTAAGTAAAGAAAATGTTGATTTTTTCTTTCAGTGACCATATTTTGTTAAGGCATATAAACACAAACTTTGATGATTACACATCTTGTTTTGATAATAATTAACCCATGATCAAATTGAAATACTCTTTCCCCTTTCAATTCTCACAATATTGATCTTTATTGGAAATAAATTCTAAATCATATTATGAAAATTTTTAAAATTAGAAACAACTTCAAATTTTTTTTCTTTCATAATAAATACTCCAATAAGCCTTGATTGATCATCAATGAAACAAACAAACCAATGTAACCCAAAAACATGTTTTCAAGAAGGACCACAACCATCACTATGTATTAATGAGAAAGGATGAGATGAAATGTACAATTTACTCTACAAAAAAACTCGGGAATACGTTGAACGAAAACTTTGAAATTGAAATCTATTTGAACTTTATTTTGAAACAATTAAGGAAAAATATTTCAAGATACAAGAAAACTTGGATGCCCAAGTCTAAAAGGTAATAGCATCATTTGACAATTAGTTGGAGACGAAGCATTAAACGAACTTGTTGATAGATAACTTTTTGACTTGAAAGTGCCCAACTTGTGAATTTGTCCACTTGGAGCATCATTAGGATTAGTCATAGTGAGTACTCTCAATGTTAAACCATTCTAACATATTTTCTTTTGTCATAGAAGTTATGAGAAAAGACATAACCATGTTATTCTCCAAATTTCAGATACAAAACTTGGTAAATTCTCTCTTTTTTCTTGATGATAATGCCAATGAGCTAGTAATATTTTCCTTTCCCACACATAACCGCCATAACAAACTAAGACCATTGAAGATTATTATGCCCGTTTAGCTTATGACTTGTAAAAGTGCAGGATGCACTCCCCATGGGATCGATGCTACTACTTTAACTTGATGTGGCCTCAATGGAGGCAATTGCCTTCTTGGTAGCCATAAATGATTTTTGAGTGATTTAGGGATTCAAAGGAGGCTTTGAGACAATATAATTTGGAAATGAATTGAGATTCATCATATGAAAAAATCAGACTCAATAAGCTTTATAGAGGTGAAAAAAAATCCCTCATAATAAGAAATTAGAAATTAAGAAAACAAATAAACAAATAAATCCAAAGGAATTCTACTTCTTATTTTCTTAAAAAAATAAATTAAATAAATAAACAAATAAAAACAAAAAAATGCTGAAATATTTCATAAAAAGCATTGAGATATTTCGCAGTTGCAATGAGATTCATCATATGAAAAAATCAGATTCAATAAGCTTTATAGAGGTGAAAAAAAATCCCTCATAATAAGAAATTAGAAATTAAGAAAATAAATAAACAAATAAAACCAAAGGAATTCTACTTCTTATTTTCTTCAAAAAAATAAATTAAATAAATAGACAAATAACAACAAAAAATGCTGAAATATTTCATAACAAGCATTGAGATATTTCACAAGTGCAATGAGATTTCTTTTAGTATTATGCAAGGCATGCTTTACCATCTCATTATCTTCTCAATGGAAATAAAAACAAATCACTATTTTGCACCATTTTGTGTGTTTAACCACTTAACATTTTATGACATTACTTTGTACATTTTATTTTGGTCTTGACTAATTAGTTTAGGCAAACTCAATCAAGGTGCCCTCTTCATCTTAGTCCATTTCATTTTAATAAGAAATCCCTCTTCAATAATTCTGCCTTCAACTACTTGTTACTTTACTGCATTTTAAGCTAACACATTTCCCGAAATATAACGTGAATATGATGCTTGTGTTTTTCCTTTATCAGCATGACTAATTCTACTAAATTTTTTCATAAAATCCGTCATAACTTGTGCATGCATTCATAGTTTCTTTAGTATTAATTTCAAGCTAAAATCAATTTGTATTTACTAAATATTAATAATCCCATCGTTAAAAAAGGACATGATTTTGTGTAGAATCTTTTTTATAAAATGATGCATAGAATTCTTTTAAAAGCCATATAGAACACCCTCCCAGGAATTGGTATACAAAGGTAATATAAACTAGCACCCTGCTAATGCAAGCTAGCATGTTATATGCATTCGGACATGGCCAACTCCCATAGTGTGACTGGCGGTGTGTGAATGAACTTCTTTTCCAATATTCTGTGGAGCTAGTTCTCAATACTCCTATAGGTTGCAATGCAATTGAACTTATTTTTTGGAGTGATGATACACATGAGACTTACCGGTTCAAAAATGCTTGGAAAGCATTAACTCTCATCCTAATTTTGCATTAGGTAGATGAATTTGGGATAAACCTATTACTTTATATATTATCTTTTTTATGTGTCCCAGTGAATGACAATAAAATAACTAGAATTTATTTCTTTTGATATAAGTCAATGTTGGTTCTTCTTATCTTGGGACAATTAGAATCTTTTTCATTATTCCAATTTAGTCTAATGACCTGATTATTCAGCTAAAATATTTCAAATTAGCGTACACACAAATAATAGTGTGATATTTTAAGAAGTAGGATTTGCAATAATCTTATCATACCTATTTTAAGTTTTTGGCTTCTCCAATGTGCTCACAACAATGCTGAACACAGTGGTTACAAAACATTTATTCTTCTCATAATTTCCAAAGTTAAAAAGAGTTGGGTTTCCTAGGCAATGCAAATTTGTGTATTAGAATTTTCTTTGCAGGAGACAGCTAGATGTTTTGCTTATGCATGTGATGAACCAAGTGAAAATGGAAGTTCAAAGATTGTTGAAATTATCCAATGGTCTGCCCCTCCTAAAGATTTCTTCATATAAAATTCTTTTGGCTGGGTTAAATTGTCATTATACTAGTAGTAGCTTTATAAGAAATTATAATAATAAAATGTTTTTGCTTATAATGATTGTTCAGAGTAAAATGATTCTGTGGCTACTTACCCTTCATGGTCTTTTACAAGGATTTTAATATGTTGGTCTAACAAACTTGATAGTATTTTGGTTGAGGTGGGTATTGCTACTGTCATTCATTCTGTTCTTATAAATCCTAATAACCTTGGAAATATTTTCAAGTAGTTAATAAAGTAAAAGCTCTTCTTTCTATAGCTAAAGCAAAAAAACTCTGACATCTTAAATGAATTAAAACATTCTGCTGGATTTCTTCTTAACATGGATTTTGAAATGTGTCACAAGGCAAATTTTTGTGGCTTACCAACTTATGATCAATTGTTGGGTATCACTGGCTTGGATGAATGAAACTATACTTCTATCAGGCTTTAATTTTGCTGTGGTTAAGGTTATGATTATGTTAAATGAATAGCTTTTTAAATGCTTATCTCTGCTACGCCACTTAATTGTCATAATGGAGGTGCGGCGTATTCTTCTTAAATCCTTTAACTGGTCTATGTTCTGCATGAAATTTTTTCCCATCTCCCTAGACACTTCTTCTCTGGTTATCAAATTATTCTTTTGGCATCCCTGAGCTTGCATATTTTCTTTTCAGGCACTTTATTTTTACATACGTGATTTTTCTGCTCTATATTAACATGTTTTCCTTGAACACTTTGCATGAACCTGCTGGAAGTAATCATAATTTCGGAACAATTTATGTATCATCATGGGAAATGGTTTGCATCTTGGTACTATTAGTGCTAATGTTGCCGCAGATTTTTTTATTTTATTCTGAAAACCACTACTGTGGTGATATCTATAACTGCAAGAACTAGCCCAGTTAGATCCACAGAGTTGGAGCACATGGATTGCTGCTTATAGCACTTAGTGGACTCAATCTTTAGCTTGGCTTTCTTTAGAATTTTATAAGCACATATTTCTATTTTGTATGAATTGTAACAATTAATTCTAATCTCTACTTGGTAGACAATGACAATATAACTTTCACTTACAATTATCGGTCAGTTCAACATATAAAAATAAATAATATATTAACAAAACATCCACCACACCAACAAGGCTTGTTATTGTGCCTTTCTCACACAAAAATACACTATGGTATATTGGTATGCCAGATTTGTAAACCATCACAACACCAAAAGAAATCCAAGTTGTTCATTAGGAGAATAAAATATTACTGCAATGTTTCTTCAATACTTCAATTGAAAATATAATGTAGCATTAACTGCTTCATGTGCAATGCAACACAGTCTATTATCTGCTTTGCAAGTACATAAATTGTTTTTAAAAATTTTATATTATCTGATTGAAATAATTTCCTTTAGTTGCTGAGTTTCCATGAGATTAATACTTCAGTATCTAAAATTGCAAAATGCTAAATTCAACTATGATTGAGCACATTTTGGCATGGAGCACCTCATAAGAAGACTACCATACACACAAAAAAAAACATGGAATCAAGCAAACAAACACATGAAAGGTAAAACAAGGGATACTTATTCAAGTACAATATCCACAACAGTGGGAAAGCCCAAGCACACCCTTTCTGTAGTCTTCCTTCAATAGCACTCTAACATGAACATATGTACTATTCTCCTCTTATTTACATCTAACAATTTCAAGAAATTACAATTTTTAAGGAATTTAGCCAATTTCCTCCACTACATCGGGATTATGACTATGGACAAAAGCAATTATTATTCTTCTGTTTGGTATGTTTCTTAGAGACTCCACCAAATCTTTTACAATTTACCTTGCTTTTCAGATATCTGATTTCTCAGACAATTTTGTAATACACGTTCCAGAATTATGTATAAATGTCAATCTATCTTATTAAAGGCTAGAATATAAATTGATTTATTAAATATAAGATTGTTTCAAAGCATATATTATTATGGATAACTAAATGACTCTAAATATAGCCCCCCATACAGAAATGATACAAACCCTCTGTGATGCAACATGCTTGATTATTCCCTAGATAAGCTACGTAGAACTCAAAAACATTCAGCATTTGACATGTCTAACAAATGGTCAACTCAATACACTTCATGTGGGTATTTTTGGCTTTCTTTGTGATTTTATGGCCTTTTCCAGTGCATGCTTCTCGTATACAAACAAAGGCATCCTAGTGTTAAAAGGAAGGAAGTACATGCACGTAAAAGAAACGCTCTCATGCCTGCAAGTTTATAATGTAATTCATGTCACAACGTCTCCCTTTATAGATTTATAATTCACTTTCTCCCAAATTTATAAGTTACCTTTTCCCGTTATTGAGACATAGCGGTATTTAATGATTGATATTACAAAATACACAACAGTGACTTTCGCCCGTTGGAACAATAAAATAGTCTAACTTAACTAATATAACAGATTCGTACATAATTATGAACCTATAACGCCAAGCGATACTTTAAATGTGTAAAACGATAAGTTAAGAGTAGAAAAAAGTAAATAAAGATGAAAAGGCTACAAATTACCCGAATGAAAAGAGGATACACCGTGCGCATATCCTCGTAACCCACATGACCCTGCACCTCCACCTCGGCATTGGAGTTTGTTTATCCTTCCACCCCTCCAGCGCGATCTTCGTGGCCAGATAACCCACCGCAAGCGCAAGGCCAAACAGAGCCAGCCGGACAAGCGCGATCGGTAGGCACACCAGCGCCTTGCACCACTCGTACAACCCCATACACGGCGTGTGGTTACGAAACGGATCGATGGGGCTCGGCGGAGGCAAAGACAGCGCTGGCAATCCAAGGAACTCGAAAGGGTTTTCAACCTCCGCCCACGACTCCGCTCCTCCTCCCTCCCCCCTCCGATCGCCAGATCGGTCGTTGACGTCGACGATCACCTCGCTTTCCGAGGGTATCCCGGATTGAAGCAACGGAGAGCACAGATCAACGGCAGTATCGTACGCCATGGAGGGGAGATTGGGAAAGAGCAAGGAGGGTCAAATTGGAAGGTGGTGTGCAACGAAGAAGAAGGGGGGTGATTCTGAGGGTCAAATTGGAGGGTGGTGTGGAACGAAGAAGATGGGGGGCGACTCTGGCCTCGGGTTCGGGACATCGATCATCGAGGATTGCAGAGTGGGACCCACTTTGAGCTTTCTGCCATGCTGAGGTGCGTGCGATCTCCCAAAGAGGGAACAATCGGAGTTAAAAAAATGTGACATATATTTCCCAAATATTACTAAGTCCAAGTTTCAAAAAATTGTTTAGGTATATATATATTTTTTGATTTATGACATCAAACTGATTTTTAATAATTTAAATATTATTTTAACAAATTATTTCATCCAACTTTTAATTATTGACTTCCACAAATATCATTACCATTATTTTCGTATGATAAATTATTAAATTAAATACTTTTAAAAATTAAAAGATATTGTTGTTAAATGTTTTTAAAAAATATGCTTCACAAAAATAATTATTTAAAATTTTGATAATTTGATTTTTTAGTTAAAATTTGTCATAAAATATAATAATTTAAAAGAATAAAAATATGATTTATAAAATAATGATAACCACTTTCATCTTTCACAAATAAATATAATTTATTACATTATTCAAATTAAAATAGACATTTTTCATGGCAAAAAATATTTTATTAAGTATCACATTAATTTTTAGAAGATAATCAATTCGACAAATAATGCAAGGTATAAAGTTCAAGAAATATTTAAATTAAGTTACATTATAAAATAATTATAAATAGAATTTTAAATTAAAAATAATAAGTATGTAACACATTAATATTCTTGATCTAAAAGTTGATGCGTTATGTAATTATTTTTATATTGTGAAATATCTAGTAAATATTACCCACATTTATTTCATATATTTATAAGGAAGTTTTATGATGTGTAATGAAAGAAATCATATGTGTCAATTGAAAAAAATAAATAAATATACCAAGTTTTATGTATAAAATTAACAACTATAAGATGTTACACTAATGTTTCACGATTAAATATCACAAAAGTTTTATGCTTATTCTTGTAAAAATTTGAAGTTATCATATAAAAGACAACAAATTGAAGGTTTATATAATTACCAAATATAATATGATATTTTCAAATTTCAAAATCTTACATAATAAATGAATGTGATATAATATTATTATTATGGAAAGCCTATTAAGTATATTGAAAGTGTTGACATAAAAAGACTTTAGTTTATTGATTCGCATGAGTATTATGATAATACAATAAGCATTGGTTATGTTGTGTGACATTTAGTGAGTTATTTCCATACCTATCAAGCAAAAGAATGAATAAAATCAATTACAATCTTAATATTAAATTTTTTATTATAAAAAATTAATAAAACTTAAAGTTAAATAGATAAGAAAAAAATAAGTTATATCATATAAAAATAATGATGAGAAAATGGTCTTATTTATTTTAATTTAATTTCTTTTATTATGCCTTTTTTAATTATTTATTTAGTTTTTTTTCAAATATTTTTTTCTCAAATAAGACATTTTTTGTTATTATTCTTACTTAAATGTCATATCATATCTATATTAATACTCATAAAAAAAACTCTAATAAAATAGGCACACACTTATAAGCATGCATTAATAAGTCATCATTATGTCATTCTCACAAGTATGACTATAAACTACATCTAATTATCATACAAACCTAAAGGTAATCTAGTGATAAGATATTTGGCACAATCTACACATCCATTTTTGGCCACCATATTAGGAAAGCATATATTTATTAATATTATAATATATTGTACAATGATATTATATCTTATATTACAAATCAAATAATACAACAATGATCTTTCAAAAGCATAAATATTTTCTTTCTTTTAATATGAAAATTTATATGATTATACTTATCATTCAATACATTAAGTTAAGTTGATAATCATATGAATAATACAAAGTAAAATATTAAAACATTGTTAATAAGATATAAGTGCATGTATAAGTCATATGTTAGAATCATAAGCATACATTATTTAATTGTGATAATATGTTTAAGAAATAACTTAATAATTAAACATACTTATATTATAGTTATTCTATTTAGCAAATTAATAACATGTCAAGGATCTATTTCATGAATAGACTTGTCTTTTTAACCATACAGAACAAAAATTAAGTCTTACATTCTTCATAACATTTCTATGTTATTTCATAATTATGAACTAAACATAGCTTTTTAATTGCACACAAGCTTATAAATATGATATTTTTCAATTTCATTAAAGAACCTAAATTAAATTAAATTTACAAAATAGAAATTTGCTAAAATTCTTACATGAATCATCTACTTCTTTATCAACTTATTTTAAGAAAACCCACTCCTCTATGTTTTCTCTCTCCTCGAGATTCACTCCAAATCCTCTCAATCTTATTGATCCTCTTTTCTCTCTCCTTCATTTAGTTAAAAACAAACATTAGTTTGCAATTAGGATTTAAAACAATCAAAGTAAAAAACAACTAGATCAACACAACAAAATATTAACTTATTATCTAAGACCACCCCACCAACTTAGATCCAACCACATAGCAAACAAAAGCAAGGCTCAAACCACAAAATTGGTAATTTTTATATGTGAGGAGCCCTAAAATCTCAATAGCTCTCAATCTATAGTTGCTCACATGAGAGTAAAAAGTTAGGGCTTGGTACCTTAGTGTTCTCTTGGCTAAAGAAGAACATCAATGGCATGATCTAAAGATAGCAAATGTTGAGCTCCTCTTAGATTCCTATAGGAAAAATAAAGAGCATTAAGGATCAAACAACTTAGGAGGCAACTAAAGGAAGAAGGGGTTGGCACAACCAAGAGATTAGTAATTCAAAATTACATATTAATTTCCAAGGCTTGATCTCGAAGAACTCTATCCACTAGCATGCATTACGAGGCATGCTACAAAATCCTTTTATTCTACTCTTCAACTAAAATTTTTATAATCACATTATCCAAACTTACATAATTAAATCACTCATTATATTAAAATATATTATAAGATTGAAATAGATCTTTATAATAAAAATAAAATTTATGATATTGCATATTTAGGTATAATTATGGTATTATTACATTACACAATAAGTAGTGAACAAGAACTCATTTTTTATCTGATCAAAATATTCAAATTATATACTTTTTAAAATATTAAGATAAGAAAATAGATATAAGTTGTTATAACATTTTTAGGTAAACAAATTTAACAAATTTTTTATTTTTATTTTAGTACTTATTTTGAAATACTTAAATTTGACAAGACTGACATTTTAGCTAAAAAAATATACAACTCATAAATGAGCGTTGAATTTTAAATATTGAAGCTATAGCTATTAGAAATCTATTAGTATCAAATTTATCAAAATTAGAAATCATTATGAGATTTGAACTTCAAAACAACAAATATTCATATTACAATATTTTAATATTATCAAAATAAAAAAGTATTAAAAATATTAAATAATATTAAAAAATTATGAAATTAATGTGACATGTAGGGATCACGAGTAGCCTATTTGAAAATTAGCTAATAAGTTTTTTAAAATTGTTTGGATAAACAATCCAAGCAATAAGATTTTTAATTAAACTATTATAATACAAAACTTAATTAATTAGAGGGCTAAGATTACAATAAAACTTTTATTTTTCATTTAAGTAGTTGACAACAAGAAAAGAATTAGAAAAATAAACCCTAAAAAAAATATAACATAAGATACATAAGCTATATAGACTTAGAGAATATTATATGATAACCTTACAAAATTAAGGCCTATATTCCAAATGTCCTAGTAAAATTAGGTTAGATAATGGATTTTAAAGAAGGTGCAACCCAAGACAAATAAAATATATAAAAATGCACCATAGTTTGGGAGCGTTAACCTGAGTAGCCCAATTTTTAAGAAGTGAAAGCTAAAGTCTAAACAAAATTATTCTAAATAATTATAAATGGTTAAATGAACTACTAAAATTTGAAAAAGGTCTAATAAGACTAATTAAAATGAAATAAGGAAGTCCAAATAGAATAAATTTAAAATGAAAATAAATAAAAACAAGTGGTCAAAAGACTTATTGGGTCAAAAAAGAAAATTTTGAGTAAATAACAATCTTTTTTGTTATATATCTATTATTATTTTATTTTTCATATGACATTTTTCTTTATCTACAAAGTTCTGATGTCATGTTATGCATTTTTTAACATGGTTAAGATAGTGACTCAGTATACAACATGACTAAAATTGTCACATCTTACTTGTCAATCTTATTCAATAATTTATTTAATTAAGCATTATTAAGTTATATCAAAGCAACAGCATCAAAATAAACAAATCAACACCTTTTAAGCAAGGAATGCCATAAGCAAATTTAACTCTCTTTTTTCAAGATGAACATTCATTAATTTACCAATATAAGATTTATCTATTTAAAATCTTAAGAATAAGCTTTGATTCATCATTAATTTTTTTATTATTATATTTTAAATAAAATATAATTTAATCAATATTAACTTATTTCATAATTCTCTATATAATTTTTGTATTTCATAATACAATCAGTTATTTATTTCTTTGCCATGATACTCACAGGCCATATAGCCCTACAAGTGTATTATAAGTGAGTGCTTGAGTTTTTTCTTTTATACAACTAATTAAGAACTTTATTTATGGTATGTGAAACATTAGATACCATGTATCAAATTTTATTTCTTTTTTTATAATAATATGTTTATTTCTTTGGCATCTTATTATAGTCCATTAACTATTTTTACTTACCACTCCAAAACACTTAGCATATTGTATATTATTTATGATGCATTAATCTAAGCTTATGAAACAATTTTGCTCAAATAGGTTATTCTTTCTTTTAGCCATACCTTTCATTTGAATTATGCATACCATTCTTTTTTATCATTATTGTGCAATATGCTAAGGTCTAACATTATTTGTTAAGATTAATTTACCATATGTCATTTATCATATTTTGCTTTTAAACTAAACATACTATATACCAAATATTGACATACTAGAGGTTTTGTTGAGAAAATGGTTTTTTATTTCTCATAAACTTAAAGTATCATATATCAAATACTAATGCACTCTGCATTAGTTTAGATAACTCTATTCCTTAAATACAACTTGACTATTTCCTTCTTAAAACTTCTTTCAAAGCTTAATAGAAGAGAACCACTAAAATTCATGAAACTTTGTTATGAAAAAAAACAAGGGCTTAACACTTACCTATGCAAAATCCAATTCCATCCCTTAACATTCTCATGCTATTTTGAAGTAGAAAAGAGGATGTAAAATAAAGCAACATTTAAACTCCAAGTCCTTTATTCATCCTTTTTATGCCAAAAAAACTACTTGCTTTCCTTAACTATATTTCCCCTTAAACTTCTATTTTCCTTATTGCATTTCTTCAATAATTTCAAATTGGGTTATCACCTTCCTCTACTCTTTTCTTTATTAGAATTAGTTGATCAACAAACTTCTCTACGCTCTTACTAAAATTCTTTCTTCTCCCAAGTTTCTATTCTCTTTTCGATGATACTTCCAGCCACTCAATACTTCTATTCTTGAAACTTTTAGTGTGTCGATCCTTATCCTATTATTGCTAAGTCAATTTATAGAGAAGGTCCTCATGGACCGTGCATTATAAAGAAAATCCCCGAAATACTCCTTTAGTATATAAATATATATCGATATATACATATAATTTTTATTTTATTTTCATAACTTATAATAATTTTAATTAAGCTCCAAAAATGCAAACCAAAAGCCATCACATTTTTTAATGAGCATACTCATTACCATGCTTAATTTATCATTTTTAACGAACTTTACAAAATTACTTGTTTTCAAGAAAATGCTAAAAAATATTATTTTATTATAATCTTGAAATACAAACTCTAATATATAATTAGTATCTAATTACATAATAAATCATCTAATTACAAGATATCAGATGATTAGCTAAAATACAAAATAGAGATATTTTATAAATTATGTGAATTTATATAAACATCATTTAGTTTAATCTATTAAATCTATAATAATTGACTCAACCTATATTTGATATGCTTTTATTTAGATAACGTGGATGCACGTCATAGGATTCTAAGAAAAAAATGAGTAGAGTCACACATCTAGTGCTTTTTCACTTTGATTTTCATTTCTAAAATAAATCATATATTAGGACCTATTATTTTTCATTGTTTTGACATTACAACAATAGTGAAAATAAGAGTTTATGGTTAAATTTTTATTTATTCTAATGTAAATATTGTAATAAGTGGTTTGAAAACTTCAATGTAAAGCAAAAGTTTGGCTTTTACAACTTTTATTTACATGGTTTAATATTGTATAAAAAACAAATAAGAGCTTTCAAAACAAAGGTAGAGAAACTTCGTATGATGATGCTTTGTTTGTCATAAATAACCACTACAATCATCAATATCAACCCAGATACATAAAAAAAGGCAAAAATATGTAATCAAATAGGGATATGAAACCTAGTCTTATTCTTTAGGTTTTGTTTTTATTAAGATAGAATTCATGAAGTATGTTATATTTATTAGGTTGACCTTTTGTCAATTTAAATATATACTTAACACTTATAGTAAGATATAAGTTTTGTTAATCCGATGCCTTATTTGTTTGAGACATTGTATTTTTTTTGTTTAATATCTATTAATAGTCTATTTTAACAAATGTTTATACATTCTTCTTCGATAAAGTTGTACTACAATTGCAAAGAAGCCATGAAGCTTTTTTTGGCACACCACCAAAGTAATTTTCCTTATTTAGTAAGTTTTCATTACATATTTTTTGTTTCTTGTTTATAGCATTTTTAATTATCCTATAATTTTTCTTGAATTCTATTATTATGATCAATAATAATTTATCACTATATTATTTTTTTAATTAATATTTTTTTTTGTTAACATTGAGATATTAATTTATTTAAAGATCTAATAGTAATGACCATTTTTCTGATGACCATTTAATTATAAATTTTCACCCCAATTATGTAAGAAAGATCTCTTTGTTGCAATTGAACTTATGATGGAGCAGCTTTTTGAAGCTATTTGATAAATGCAAGTTATCCACATCTTTCTCCTTCTTTAGCATCAATTGTTATTTAATAAATATTATAAACATCAGGTAGCACACTACCCTGTATATTTTATCATCTTAATATATTTCTCTTTATCTCATTCCATCATCACTTACTTCTTTATTCACTTTTGAGTTAATAATTTCATGACTACTTTTTGCCCATTGAATATACCAAGAATTTTTTTATACTTGTTTTAGAAGAGACCATATATTATATCAAAAGCAAAGATATCTTAATTGTCTCATAGATGACTTGCCATTAAGTGATAGAAACAACTGCAACATATCGCCAAAGTATTATTCAAAAAAAGAAGAAAATATGAATAATAACTTCTTTCCCTTCTCAAATAACTTCATGGATGAATACATGAACTCAATACATGTTTTATCACCTCTACATGTATATTCAAGGTTAAGAAATCTAAAATATAATATGATCCAAAAAATTGATATAATTACTACACTTATGTGGGTTTTAACAAATGATATCAAAGTATTGTAATCTCACACTTTATTTTTTGTTGTTTAACATATAAGTGATGTTATCCTGATGTGATATGTCATGATGTAGTTTAATGATATTATAGTAGTTGTCAATGTTTTTTAAGCATATTTTGATTTGTCTTAAAATACATTAATTTTATACATATAGAATTATTTTTTATTTGTTATAAGTTTATTAATAATATTGATAGCCCAAGAATTTAGTGAGCAAGATGTTTTAGAACTTACAAAAAAAGGTTATACTAATCTCTAGGAGTAAAAAGTGAAAAATTAGTTGAAGTTGTACAATTAGGAAAGATTTTGTGTAATAGCCAAAATTTTTAAAATTGGTATAAATAATATATAATATGATATATATATATATTAATCTTTTTATATTAAAACATTATTTTTCTTGGGTTGTTTCATACTATTCCAAGTAAGTTTTACCCTCTAAAAATAGTTTAACGTCTAAAGACTATAAAATATCATATAAAAATCAAAATCATTTTCTTAATAGTAAATATGAGATAATTCATTTCTATAACATTTTACTAGAAGTCTATTAAGACTTGTTTGGTTAAGTGATTCACACTTAAGAAATCAACATGATATTTTGATGTATTAAATTTTACGAACATATAACTAAAATATTTAATTTTAACCATATCTTGCAGTGCATGCCAATTCTTATCATGTCATATAATTATGGGATGATCGTAATATTCGAAAGAGTCATATATAAGAAATTTGTTGGTGTATGATATATAATGTTTTGAATTCAATTGAAATTGTTATACATTTTAAAATTTAAATTGTAATTTTTTGAAATTTTTAAAAAGAGTGATGGTAGTTGAGGTAAATATCTTAAGTAATATGAGCATTTTGGTCACTGGCTTTAAGCATTAACTCAGATGTTGTTAAATGATAAGGATAAGGATTAATCATCTTTTACCCTTAAGCGATTCCTAAGTTTTGGGTATGTGAGGCCAACTACCTAGAAGAGAAGAAAGAGTAAAGGAAGAAGAAAAAATTAACAAAGTGAAAAGTTGAGAGAAAGATAGGAATCTAATGCTGAAGAAATAAGAAAGAGATATATGGCTTTGAGAGATTTGGAGTGGTTTCAAATAACAAGAGAAATCTATTATAGTATGCAAAAAAGAAAAAGAAAATCAAATGAACTATAACAAAGAGGTTTTGTAAACCTTAAGAAAAAGATTTGAAATTGTTTGCTTAATTATTGCAAGAAGAAGGCCAACAAGATATAATGTGAATTATGTATTACATGAGACTTCACTTATTTTGGCTCATGAATTTTGTTAGAAAGTTAATTTTGAATGCATGAATTAAGAGCATAATATTTGAGTTGAATGTGAAATTTGTTTAAAATAGTTTTAAGAGGTGTTGGACATACTCTCAAACTTTGAAGAGTTTCCAATTTATAATTACCTTAAAGTAGCATTAAAATTTGAATCAAAATAAGTAAAGAAAAATAGTTTCACTGGCACCCATTCCATTACTTGTACATAGTACATAAAAATTTTAAAACAATACATTATTTATATGACATACAATATGTTTTTAAACATATTGTACTTTGGAATTGACATATAGTACATGAGGATAGAGAAAGAGCAACTATAACACCCCCCAAGGATTGCATACCTTATATCCAAATTCTATGTACAATATGTCATACTCAATGTATAGTACATTAAGGATCGATGAAGTATTCGTCAAGAGATAAATTAAGAAATTAAATGAAAAGTTAAACATTGAGTAAAATAAGTAACTATAAATATTTGGTGCATACAAAAATAAGATTTTATGATAAATCATATACCATTTCCTTGTGTAGAAAATGAAAGGCAAAAAAAGTGATAAAAGAATCATCCTAGAGAAATTAAGTAAATAAAATAAAATAAATATGACACAAATAAATTATTATTAAATACCTTCAAGATGCATTGATTGAGCATGATAATATAGTATCACATAATCATGTTCATATGTTTTTATCTTGTATAACATGTTATTAGTATCTTGTGATTGTTTGCAAATAAAATAAAGCCTATATATTTATATATTGTATTTTTATTAGTACAAGTATATTACATGAAATGAGAAACTAAAAATGAATAAAAAGAAATTAGAATGATCATTTAGAATAGGCTTAAAAGCTTGATGATCTATCCTATTATGATTTCTTGGTCTAAACAAGATTTGTATTTCTCAAATGACTTTTCCCTTCTAATTCCAATAATACTCATCATAAAATGTTTAATGATGGTGCTCTCATGGGATCTAAGTAAGTTTTCACCCAAAATATATATTAATATCTTAATGCATATTAAATAAAGACCAAAATCTCTCAATAATTGATATAAAATAATTTATCGTTACACCCTTAAAAACCTTATCATCTTTGGGTGTTAATACTTACCATATTCTACTTGGTTCTTCCTTAAATCATATAAAACTAAAATGATTAATCATGATATCATATTTGCGACATTCTTATTTTGTTAAGTTATAAGTCAACCTATCATAATCAGAGTGAGTTTTAATCTTTTTAAAGAGACTTCCCCCCTTAGTCACTCATTCAAATACTACTCCAATTATAATATATATTTAATTATAAAATTTTTATAAGATTTAAATAAGTTTTTTTTTCAAAATGTATCTTAATATTTTACGAAAATAATATCTCATATCAAAAACATGCTCTCTTTTAATAACTTATATAAGTAATTCATTCCTACATCTTTAGAAGTCACGCTTATAAGCCACTTTTTGTTCAAGTAATCTTCTATTGGGACATCGCCTAATTATCACTTCTCGCCCTCTTCAAGTGTTGCAAAGCGTATTAAAATGAAATGAAATATAACAAATGCTTTATGTATAATTGTAAGAAAGCAAAAAAAGAGAAAAATAAATTGAATAATCAAAGTTTTAACATTTAGCCAAGTGATGTAATACTAATGTATGATTCTTGTGAATGATACTTGTTTACTTAATAGATCTAATATAGCTTTTTATCTTAATTTTCAAATACATGATAAATTATGTCATAAGATGATGATATAATATAACATGACTATTACTTACACAAGAACAATGCTAAATGTTATAACAAAAGCTTGATATATAACTTAGGTGGCGATAAATCACGAGAGGTGAAGTACAACTTAAGTAGTGATGAATCACAGGAGTTTAATATATCTTAAGTGGTATTGAGCTATAAGAGTTGTAATATTACTTAGGTGGCAATAAGTCATGAGAGGGTGCAATATGTTTTGCAATAAGTAAAAAATATAAGATAGCCTAAGTGGTGATGAACCAAAAAATGAGTAATATATAGTGCTAGCAAGTCATGAAACTATTTAACTGGTATATACAAATTATCTTCTATACGAGATAATTTAACAGCATGTAATTGTTCAATTATTTGCATATATATATATTATCATATCTATAACAAAACCTTATTTATTATAATATTTATATGTTATTCATCATTTATTTTATTTATTAAGTATATTATGATAGCTTAAACAATGCTAACTAACATGTTATAAATGAACACAAATCACACTATAAGATAGACAAGAAATAGTGTATGGAATGAAGGAATTAATATCAATGAACATGTATTTTGAAAAATTAAATTATTGATTTTAAATAGTGGTATATTAACTTTGCATGAACCTTATGATGAGACAATGTAGTTTAACATTTAGTATATCTCTCTACAATTTTTAGTACATTTTTGTTCACCATAATTTATTTTTCTTAATGTAGAATAAAAAAAATTAATATGCACACTTGTAAATATTGGTAGTAATTATTTGTCTTATTTGGATATGATATACACATCGCATCTAGCTCCTTAAGCCAAAATCCTTGATTGAACAATGCTAATGATGTGTTGAAAGTTGGAGAAGCATGCCTACCACTAATCAAGGGAATCACTAGTGCTTATCTTCCTTCTCGTCCTTAATAAGAAAATGGTTCACCAATATTTTGCTTTAAGAGAGTTATTTATTTATTAAACATGGCTAAAAACTTGACATATAACACTTCTTTATTGTTAAACAATGATTTCTAATAAATATATCATGCTTAAAAATACTTTAAAGAAAGACTTTTGTGTGAATCTTTACCTTGATGTTTATGTCCAACAAAATCTTACTATAATACATATATACTAAATGATTATATAAACTTTTAAAAATAATTCATCTATTATAATTATAAAAAAAATTATAATTTCTAATAAATATATTATTCATCGACTTAAAACTCAATGAATATCACTTTTTTTAAACAATGATTTCTAATAATATATTATTAGAAAAAAAAAACTTAAAAGAAAAAAAAACGTGTGATCTTTATCTTGATAATATGTCCAACAAAATCTTAACAATACATTCATACAAAATAATGATAGAAATTTTTAAAAATAATAAAACTTTTAAAAATAAAATAATATTAAAAAATTAAAGACTTCTACTTGAAAAATTTATTTGTATAGATAATATAATTCCACTATTTCTATTGTAATTTTATCGGATTTTCTAAAAAATTATTTAACGATCGTTTGATCAAAAAATACCTTTTGTATCTAACGTTAGATACGATCCAAGATACTATCATAGATTACGACTTGGCCGTTATAGCCTTATCCTAATCCGAATTACTTAAACCGTCATTAATCCCACTTAATTTGTTAACAATATATAAGGCGATATTGATGGAGCATTGGACGCGTTGAGAAGAAAATTGGATCAATGGCCACCTCCCACCTCCTCCTCTTCCTCCTCCTCTCCTCCCTCCTCCACCAACATCCCACGGCTTCCCCTCAGCCCTCTCCCTCTCCTCCTCCCCCACTCCACAACATCTCGGCCGTCTTCGCCTTTGGCGACTCCACCCTTGATACCGGCAACAACAACCACCTCCCCACCCTCGTCCGCGCTGACCACCCCCCTTACGGCTGCGACTTCTACGGCGGGGTGGCCACTGGCCGGTTCTCCGACGGCCGCCTCATCACCGACTACCTCGTCTCTTCCCTCGGCCTAAAGGACTACCTCCCGCCTTTCTCCGACGCTATCGTCTCCGTCGACGACCTCCGCACCGGCGTCTGCTTCGCATCCGCGGGCTCGGGGCTGGACGACCTAACGGCAGTCCAGTCCGCCGTGATGACCATGGACCAGCAGATGAAGAGATTTGAGGAATATTTGGGGAGGCTGAGACAGTCTGTGGGGACGCCGGCGGCCGACAAGACCGTCGCCGACGCCTTGTTTGTGGTCGGCGTCGGGTCGAACGATCTGATGATGAACTATTACCTGTTGCCGACGAGGAAGGTTGCCTATACTTTGCAGGAATACTTCGCTTTTCTTCTGGATAAGCTGCAATCCCTTATAGAGGTAATCAAGGCCCTGTTTGGCTGAGCTTTTTAAAACTTAAGTATTATCTAAACTCGATCAATCGTTTGCCTCATCGCATTACTTAAACATAGGTTTGCAAAAGAAATAAATTGATAAATAAAATATTTTTTTACAATTCACAAAAGAAACTATTTCATTAAGTATAACCATTTTTATAATAAATTATTAAATTCACAATTTTTTAATAATATTTAATAATAATATATTTAAACTAATTTAAGATTAATTTGATACATTTAGTATCAAGTTAATTAACAAAAACAATAAATACAATAAATATCATTATGAAGTGATAAAAAAATCATGTGTTTAATAATTTGTTATTATAAAGTATTTATTTTAAAATTTGATAAAAAATAATAAAATAAAAACATAATAATTTATATAGGGAAGATATTTTTTAAAAATTAATAAAACTGTGTAATAAAAAGATGACAATTGATCCGCTGTCTTGGAAATAAATAAAATTAATTAATTTACTTTCCATTTCTTAAATAAATCCTTTTATCATTCAATTGCTTATTTCCTAGTATGCCAATTGCATCCTTGTTTATTAACTGAAAATTAAGTAATATTTAAATCAAAAGTAATCCTAAATAGTTTTTTTTTATTTTCTTTATTTAAATTACATTTCTGCATGCAGAGGCTACACGGAATGGGGGCAAGGCGGTTAACGATCGCGGGGCTGCCGCCATTGGGCTGTCTTCCGCTGCAGATGACGCAGACGTCTCCGCCGGCCGGCCCGCGGGCGTGCGTCGAGCAGCAAAACGCCGACGCAGCCGCCTACAACGGCATGCTGCAGCAGCTGTTGCAGAGGCTGGAGGCCTCCTTGGAGGGCGCCAAGATTGCCTACGTCGACATATACACTCCCCTGATGGATATGGTCACCCAACCGGACGCTTACGGTAACCTTTAGGACATTTTACCTTTAAAAAAATGTGATATATTTTTTAAATTGAAATATATGTATATATTTATGCAGGCTTCGTTGAGACGTCGGTGGGTTGCTGCGGGACGGGGACGATAGAGATGGGGCCGTTGTGCGCTGCGCCGCTCCCGACGTGCGCGGATCCGTCGAAGTACATGTTTTGGGACTCGGTGCATCCCACGCAAGCGGCGTATGAGGCGCTTGCGAAGATCTTCATGGAGCACGTTCTCCCGAAGGTC
The DNA here is from genome assembly GCA_023846275.1 of Vanilla planifolia. Classification (NCBI taxonomy): domain Eukaryota; kingdom Viridiplantae; phylum Streptophyta; class Magnoliopsida; order Asparagales; family Orchidaceae; genus Vanilla; species Vanilla planifolia. Next base: position 3,631,563 of record CM043870.1, read on the forward strand.
ATCGGATAAGATTTTCTAGAAGCACGTATTGATTCAATATTTATATAACACTTATAATAGTGGTGATGAATATAGTGGATTTTTTTTAAAGCATTATTATAATGCATTGTTATGGTTAGCATGGATTTGTGCTTGGTTAAATGATGGAGAGGAGGTGGTTTCATCTCCTTGGATGGGAGGGTTTTGAAGGTGTTTGAACTTAAGAGATGTTTTAAATGTGGGAAATACTTCATTATGATAAAAAAAAAAAAAAAAAAGAAAGAAATGAAGGAAATGGGAACTAGCAAAAAAAAGTAGAGAGCAAGAATTAGAAGAAGAAATGAAGGAAAAACATATGGAGATCTTTGGCTAGTTATTTGAAAATTTATTGCACTAGATTTAAGCTATCAAATAGGAGGTTTTCTATGAAAATTTATTTGAAGAGATTGTTGATTTAGTTAAGAAATTATGTGTGCATGTTTTGTAAAAGAAATTAGTCAAGTTATTTGAATATCAAGAGTTTATTTTAATAGAGTTGGCTAAAAAAGGGGAGTATGAAGAAATTAAATTTAAATGATTTTCTTGAGTAACAAAACATGTTGAAGAAGGAATCTTGTAACTCTGTAAAATTGATGTGCAAATTTATGTAAAATATAGTTGTGATCCTCCTATTTGACAAGATCATAAAATATGAGATTAAAATAATAAATTAATTTTTCAATGAAAAACAAGGAATAATAATGTGATAATGTTAGGTCTAACATTTTTTTCAATATCAAGTCTAGTTGCCATTAATCATTTGTTGTCACTCAACATAAAAATAATAAATAACAAATTTTTCTTTAATAATATGATAGAGAGTTTATGATTATATAAAAATACATATATATATATATATATATATATATATATATATATATATATATATATATATTCTTTTAATCACTCTTGATGTTTATAAGTGTTTTCAACAAATGTATTTAAAATGTATTAATGAAAAAGGGATAAGTTTATTATAAAATTAGTTAATAATTATGTCAAATATGATAATATTAAGTAAAAAATCATATTATCTAATTTTAGTTCATCTTTATTTAATTTAAATTTATAAATCTAAGTTTGATTGTATGGAAGATACTTTTAATTATTCATGTTAATATAAATCATTCACATTAGTATAATGCACATGAGAGTTAATATGTGTAAAATATCCTTAAAATATGTTTCACGTAAATTAATACTAAATAGATATAAAATCATATCAAATATTACCATAAAATTTAGCACGCTATGAAGATATGAAGCATTGTTTATTCTAGGTTTTTATATGATTTTACTTAGTTGGATCCATTTTCTCTTAACCATGGCAATCATAAAACTTGATTATAATGAAAATTCAGATTTAATCATAAATTTTTTGATCATATATGCAATAGTGAATATTTACAATAATATTCATATTGTAGATGGCTTGTCACAAGGTTTTATACAACCTAACCAAAAGAGTTTATGTAAGTGATACAAATATCATTAATTATATTAAATTTAAATATAAAAAATAAATAAACAATAAAATAACATAATAAATTTTATTAAAGTGTTTTGAGATATTTCTCTTATTTTTTATCAAATTTGTCATCTTTTCTTAGTTGTATTACTAATCAAATGTTTGATATGTGATATGAACTTATATCATCAGTTCATCATCATAATATATCCATTATCAATATATGTTTGATGCCACAAGTTCATTTTATATTTATTATCATGTGTTCATAGTGTCATATGCATCATATTATTGTATCATATTTTATTCAATCATTTTGTCTTGTTTGATAATCATAATTAATAATATCATAAACTATGTATCAAAATATTTGAGTATGTAATCAAATCATTAAAGTATGTTATAATTTTTACTAAAGTTTTGTAAAAAAGTATTGTTTATACTTAACCTTACCGTGTTGGCTAACTACATATGTCATTAAGTCATCAAAATAAATGTAATCATTTTAATTAAATTCAATGAAAAATATTTATTATATTTAATATTTTATCATATGAAATACCCAATCAACATCATCATTTGTTCAAGATTAGATCACAAATTAATTTCTAAAAAAATATTAAAATTATTAAGAAACTACAAATTTCCTAAATAAAACAATTGTCATTATTTTTGAAAATCTCTTTTAATCTCTCTCAACATTTTATATAAAATATGGCTCATTTTTCTTCATATACTATTTGGAAGCACTTTTAAATGTACTTTCAAATGCATTTGAATAAGCTACTTTGAATTTTGATTAATTTTAACTTCTTAGTTGGGCTTGATTTATTTTAGAGAGGACACAATAAGACTAGGTGATTTGTCACACCCCATCTTGACATAAAGCTTAAAACCTTTTTTTTCATAATTGGTGTATGTTGTTCTTCATGTCACATCACAAATTAGATATAATTATTAAACTCTTGTCTTTTAAATTTCTTATTTATCTCAAATTTTAGATTTTAAATAGATAAAATATTTTTATAATTTGTTTGTTTTCAAACATTCAATAATAATAATTTAATATATATGAAACAAGTGTAACATCTCCTGCAATTACATATCACAACTAAAGATACTACATCTATCTATATATTTTCATATTCACATCTAGTTTCACAACTATTTATTAAACCATTATAACCATATTATAAGTAAATAATACAATATAAGATATATTATATATTTTACAAAATTATGTAATACAAAACATTTACAAATACAATACATTTTTTTCATATAATTCTTATGGGTGGTCCTATTTATGTTATAGCTTTGATATGAATAAAAAATTAGTGTTAAAAAATAGACTAAACAAACCATGAAATGATCAATAGGTTATATATATATATATATATATATATATATATATATATATCACATAAATAAAATTAAAGAATAAATAATTTAAAAAAGTTTAAAATATAACAAAAAATCATAATATGCAAAAAAAATTATCTCAATCATAACGAAATAAATATATACAGTTCCTTGTTTGTTCCTAATCATTTTTCGTAATATTGTCTTGTTAATTTATGTCTTTTTTTTCTTAAGTAAATCTTACAATGGTTGTATTATTGTTCATTTTCAGGATAATCAGTTAATGCCCTATTTCTAGTTTACTTAGTTATAATAACTTTATATTTATTAATTACTTATACTATATTTTTATATACAATAATACTCTATCTTCTAATATTTCAAATAAGCTTATCTTTGTAATAAATATTAATCATGTGACACACTGGCCACTAATCATATGATATTGACAAATCTCAATCATATGGTACACTGGCCACTAGCAAGGTATTGTCTTCTTATCACATAATTTATAACACTCAAAATTGACTAATATATTATGAGTTAGATGATGATGCAAAAAAAAGAATTATGACATAAGAAAAGATATAAAAAGTATAATGACAATAAGGAAATGAAAAAAAATATAAGATGTAATGAGAAATACTGGTTACTAATTTTTGCATAATTTTTTTCAAAGAAATTGATATCAAATGCAACACATTTTAGAGTTTATTATGGTTTTAAGGACAAATCAAGTGAAAGTTTATAAACTTATTGTACCATGACCAACATGTTGGGGAGTAATCTTAACCAAAGTGAGGGGAGGCACTTGATCACTAAATTATGGACGACTTCTTCATCGAGACTCTTTTACGAAGTGATGCTTGGTGAAATTAGAGAGAGAGAGCTAATTTCATTTGAGAAGGAATTTCCATAAGAGAGGGATACATAGACAAAGCTATGCACATGAGTAAATGGAGAAAAACTCATTAGACATAAGCCAGGAATAACATAGAAAAAGTAAGGACAATTATTTAAAAAAATATTTTGAATTACTTAAATCTTTAAGAAAATTTTAAGAAATTTTAGAAATTATTTTATAATGTTTCTAAAAATTATGTATTACAAAAAATAGGTATGATACTTCAAATGAGAGGATAAATTGAGAAATAACATAAATTATTTGGGATTAATGATACTAAGTTAGTAAAAATCAAAATTATACATGTGAGAAAATAAGAAATTTGATATTAATAGAGATTTGTTTAATATTTTTGAAAATATAAGTAATAAAAATATTAAATTTTAACTAAAAAATTATGAAAATTTATTAGAATATAGAGCTTATTGAGATAACCATGATATTAAAAGTTAAACAAGATTTAAAGGGAAATATTAAATAAAATAGTTTAAGTTTTGAAAATTATAAAAATACTAATATTGCCAAAATTTTAGAAATTTGGTTGACACGTAATGTTCATTTGAAATATTTAAATAAGATTTATCATCTTAATTTTGGGTCTCAAATTGATAAAAAAAAATGCAAAAAATTAATATATTAACAAAGTTTAAATTAATTAAGATTTTAATTAATCCTAAAACCCCATGATTTTCTAAATCTCTAACACATGAAATAATAAAGGGAACCCAACAATTGATTGTTTAAATCCATCGAGAATCATCAGATTCTAAGAGGCATGAAGGTGGGCAGTTATCCACACAAGAGGCACAATTGTTTGGAACAAGATGAGAGAAAGGAACGACAAAGTGATGCATGAAGGAGAGAGTAATAATCAATTATAAGATTTTTTTTAATATAAAGAGAAGTTGTTTTGGTTGAGAATCAAAGAGAGAGATGAAATAAAGATGAGGTACTAAAAACATGCTAAAAGAGATATATGAGAAATTGCACAAGAAATTTGAGGATTTGGGAAAAAATATAGCATGGTACTACACTTGTACTATAACATCCAAGAAGGAAAAGGAAATTACACATTTAAAAAAAAAATTATGGCATGGCAATTACTCACATATTTTGAGGTAGATAGACTTATATTTATGTCTATTAGTTTGATATTTTGCTATTTGATGAGCAATAGACCCTTAAGAAATGAATTAAAATGATACACTTTAGGATGATTGTTCTTATTCTTTATTTGATGTGTTGAATATGATTGATTTGGATGAGACATTCATAAGTCGTGTCCACGTGTTATTTGTTATATATTGTTTCAATGTAATTTATAATATGAAATAGAAATGAGCAATTAGTAATGACAGTCACAAGAGTGAAAAGGTAAAAAAATCTAGAAAAAAAGAAAAATAAAAAAGAGAAAAAATATAAAGTTGATAAAAGGATAATTAAGAAAATGCACAAATGTTTGTTATCCAAAGTAATTATTATCACTTCATAATTATGTGATTTAGAGATAACCCAAAGGGGTTATTACCTTAGTTGTCAAATGTCATGATTATCATTTTGAAATGATGTGATTCAATGATGAGTTATTCTTATTTGAAATAGGCCTAATATATTTTCTATGATTTGAAAAGGTTTATCCTAAGAAAACTAATGAAAAAGGAAAACAAAAATAAAAAAATAAAAAAATAAAAAAAATTAAAAAAACTATATGTGATTGTTTATAAAAATTAGATATCATGAATCACAAATGATATTTTATTTTATTACTTATCATATGTTCTGATATGTTTATTGTACAAGATTGACCTAACATACGACATGACCTAAACATTATATATTTTGTATATATATATATATATATATATATATATGATTTTGTTATTGAGATAGTGATTGTTGGCTTAGCCCACTTATGACCTAAATTTTAGGTCAAATAGAGCCCTAACACGAGAACACATTACAATAGTGAAAGATAACATCAAAAGAAGCTAGCATAGTTATTAATTTACTTATATTGTTAGTTGTATCAACTATTGTGCTGACTAGTTATATTCTTAATTTAACATGAACATGTTTAGTATTCTTATATTGGTTTTGATTTTATTAGTTTTCAATTGTGATAGTATGAATAGTTGTGTTTTAGAAATAATGTGAAAGTTTTATAATTTACTTTCATTGTGATTTTCAAATTATAATGATTTTTATATCACTTTTATTATTTTTTAAAATAGTTTTTAAACTTTGAGTGTGTAAATAGATTTTTAATTACTTAATGATTTGTAAAAAATGTAAAAAATGTAAAAAATAGAATATTTGCAAAACCAAAGAAAAGATGTTTTTGGCACTAAACTTGAGAAGGTTAGGTGAGGACACTCTTGAGAGTGGTATTACAGTGGTTGAAATTGTATAATAGAAAATTATAAGAAATAAACAAATTTGGATGTCAAACTTATAAAGAATGAAACTTAAGATACAAAATTAGTTTAAAAGTATGTAAGATATAGACATGTCTAAAAATTAGGATTTGAAATCTAAAAAAACTTGAGATTTCCTCGTAATTTTTAAAAGTTATTTAAAATTTTAGAAATTTTTAAAGAGTAAACCTAATATGGATTATTAAATTATTATTTTCTTTCAAAATAATAAATATTTAAATGCTTTTATGAGCCTAAGTGGATTTATTTAAGCAAGTTGGAGAGAAAAAGAATTATGCTTAAAAAATCCTTGCAAAAAGATGAAAGTAGTGAAAAAGTAAGATGGACAATATGTGAAGATGGAAATCATGAAGATTTTTAAGAGAATGTTAGGAGTTTTAAGTTATGTTATTTAAAAATATTTTTGATAGAGAGAAGTATGCAATAATTGAGTATTTGTAAAGAGAATGAAAGTTTTATGCAGAAATGTGAATTGTAAAAGTATTACATATAAAAGGTGAGTATGTTATAATAATTGTAAATGAATTAAGCAATTAAAGGAAAAGAAAAAGAAAGAAAAGAAGACAAAAATATAAGAAGCATCTCAAAGTTATCATGTATGTAACTTAAAATAATTATGATGTAAATAAGTTATTACTATATATTTTAAAATACATTAATGTGATGTGATATGAGCAAAATGACATGACATCAATTATCTATACACATATGTTTTAATTATATTTATAGCATATCATCATAAGTTGAGTAAATGTATATAGATATATTATGTGTGCATGTGTGTTATTATAAGCATCAAAACATGAAAATAAAAAAGAAAAATATAATGTGAAAATAAAGTGAAATGAAAATGAATGAATAGAAAAAGTAAGTTAACAGAGTGTTATGATATATATGATATTAGATGATAATAATAAAATAAAGTGTTTTTCTTATGATATTATCTCTTGGTTACCCAATATTATAAGATAAGTTATATTATTACTAGTACTTCATGCAAGATGATGGTAAGCTGAGACTCTATTATAGTTAATACTTTATGTAAGGATCTTAGTGAATAGAATGTGATTGTGTTAGCATTATATCTAATATTTTTTGTATCACTAATATCTTTGTGTAGGGCGATGATAAGTAAAAATCTAGTTATTATTAGTACTTTTGTATAGGATAATGATAGACTATGATGATGTGATTTTTGATAGCCTAATTAGTTACTGATGAAGCTCATATTTGATGTATTTTAAATACTTCAATTCTCATGATTATCTTTATTTAACTTGAAAACTTTTTACTATAAATTGAGTGATATTTTTCTAATAAAAAATTTAGCTTCAATATATATTTTATAATAAAAAATGATAGACTAATAAGAAACTACATCACACCCTTTTCAAGTATGACACAAATAAAATTAATAAATGCGAAAGAGCACCCTAAATAGAAAAAGAAAAAATCAAAGAGCTACAGAAGTGGAATATGAAAAGAGGATTATTTGTAAAAGCACGATGAAAATGTTAATTACTATTGACAAAAAAAACCATGATCTAAAGAACCAAACAAGCTATGTATTTAAAAAATATTTAATCGAATAATATTATCAATTTCATAAATTCAATAAATATTATATTAGTTCTACATCAATTATCATTGATACAAGTTGCTCATGTAATGCAAAATTTGTAAATTACATGTTAAAAATTTATATAAAGAACATCAACTTGAGAAAGGTTGAAATTGGAGGTATCCTAACTTTATAAATTTATCAAATAAATAACTTTGTATTGATTTTAATTTAATTACTTTTTATCTCATGATTCGGATTCCTAGGGCATGTATTTCGCCATCCAGTGTTGCTATACTATATATAAACTTTTCCTCTACCCTAGCTATCCTTCCCGGTGCTTGTGGCCGCTTTGTGCGAAGGTAAGTTAAGTGCATTTTCAATCTCGGCCGTCGCCGTCTGCCACCGCCTCTGCCGCAATGGGTCGTATGCATAGCCGCGGGTAGCCTCAAGTTTTTTCGTATTCTTGTTCGCAGAACCTTTCATCTGATCCATGTCTTCACCCGTCTGCTTTTGTTGAGCAGAAAGGGCATCTCCTCTTCGGCTTTGCCTTATAAGAGAACTCCTCCTAGTTGGCTGAAAACTTCTTCTCAGGATGTAGGCTTCTCTCTGTATCTGATCTCTGTTAATTAAGGTTTTTAATGTCAGGTTCTTGCAAAATAGGTTTAAAACGAGATTGATGTTTAGGTGGAAGAAAGCATTAGCAAATTTGCAAAGAAGGGGCTGACTCCATCACAGATCGGTGTGATTCTTCGTGATTCTCATGGTGTCGCTCAAGTAAAGAGTGTGACTGGAAGCAAAATTCTCAGGATTCTCAAAGCTCACGGTATAGAATCTTCTTTTGTTGTTGCTTTTTGAATTTGAAGAAGCTGAATTGTTACATATCGCTTCTGTGTTGATCACCAGGTCTTGCACCAGAGATTCCGGAGGATCTTTATCATCTGATAAAAAAGGCAGTTGCAATCAGAAAACACCTGGAAAGGAATAGGAAGGATAAGGACTCCAAGTTCCGGCTAATCCTCGTGGAGAGCAGGATCCATCGGTTGGCACGGTACTACAAAAGGACAAAGAAACTTCCTCCCGTATGGAAATAGTGAGTTCCTCTTCTGGTCAAGTCATTATTCAATGCTGCGCTTTAAGAAGCTTTACGTTTTTTTTGTTCATTTTCCTTTTTCTTATCATCGTAATATGTTAATTTTGCTAACCCACTTGTTATTTGTCATATAATTTAACTAATTATGTTGTGTTTACCACTAATGAGTTACAACTCATGTTGAATTGGCCTAATCTTCAAAGTAAAGTTTTAAGGGTTAAATTTGGGGAAAAAACATCCCACTACTTTGTTAAGAAATTGTGTTTTGCTCTTTGTTGTTGAGGAAATTCGACTTGGGAAGATTAAATGAAAGTTTACTTTTATTAGAGAACTTAGAAGGTGAGATTATAATGTTAGAAAATGGGTGAAATATGGATTCTCATTAGTTAAGGACAACTAAGGAAATGAGAGGAAAGCAAGGTTAAGACTAAGAGGCTTCTCTTGGGTGATTGAATTGCTCAAATTGGGTCTCAGTGATTGTACTTATAGTTTTGAAAGCATTCGTTGAATCCTATATTATATTACTTTAAGAAGATTTATACATAGAATATGATACAAGAAGAGCTTGTAACTCAGGAGGGAGGGGCATTTCCTAGACACTCCCCCCCCCCCCCCCCCAAATTAGAAAAGACAGCTGATTTAGCAACTCAGTTGGTTGAATGTTGTCTTTCTAATAGGCATGGGAGATGTTGAAATCTGCACAAGCCGAGCAGTACAATGAGTTTGTATATATTTAGGTGATGAGCTATCCAGATTAACAACCAGGCATGAGGAGATGGATATTGCAACTATTGAGTTGCTTTCAATGCAAATGCTTTGTGGAAGTAAAAAGAAAATGTCAGCTAGATTGATTGTCACAATGATAGCATGGAACTCTATGGTGAGAGGTGCACTAGAGGATTCAACCCTCCCACAAATAGAGGATTCACCCCTCCCACAAATGAGAAGGGGATGAACAAAGTGATTCTGAATGACCATGTTGATGCCTGCATGACCACCATCATACAATACAAATGAATTTCAATTAGCTTTGAGCCATTCAGAGGGGGGAGAGCCACTGATTAAGAAATGATAAGGGGGCTTATGTGAGCCTGAAAGGTGATCCAAACAGTCTCACAAATGGGAAAGATTCAGTTGTAAGGTATAGTGTTGAATGATTGTTTAGTGAATAAACCTGGTCGATGCAGCAGTGTTAAGAGTTGGTTTGTTGTAAGGTATAGTGTTGAATGATTGTTTAGTGAATAAACCTGGTCGATGCAGCAGTGTTAAGAGTTGGTTTGTTATGAACTTTAGCACTTGGGTTTTTCCAGATGTGGGATACGGCATATGAAACACAAGTGATAGCTTCACTCTGAATATTCCTTTTGGATTCAGCTTTGAGCCACTGTAGGAGATCATCAAGGAAGGAGTAACCTGTAGCCATGCAACAAGATGTCGAAACAAATTCCAAACAGGAAAAGCATCGCTGCTGGTCCAGAGAGGATGCTGATTCAGCCTTATTGCAGCCACAAGATAGCATAATTCAGCACTAATTCTGCAGGCCAGAATTGGGATGGATTAGCTCTGAGACAAATATGCTATAAAAGGGCGTTCACACGTGGCTGTAAGGGAAATTTTCAAACTCAGTCGATAGAATGATTCACATTACTGTTCATGATGGCAATTCCAATTGAGCTGTGCACCTTTAAGCCTAATGTCCTTTATATGCACCTTGACAAGTGTATCTAGCGCTGCTCGGTGCTCGTAGATTGTACTTAGAATTGAAGTGCTGGATGCACTTTTGCTTTCCCTAGGTTGTGAGAGATATTTCTATGATAATGGTTTAACTGCACGTGCGTAGCTCCATTTCTTGGTGACATATTGTCATTTCCTTAACTATGGTTTAATTGCTTGAGCCATTGGTGTTTGAGTGGGAATTATTGTCGTTGTGAGTAACTCAAGGGATTGCTTGGACATTGTTCATTAGCCTTGAGTAAAGCATCTAGGAGTTCTAAGTGTGGTTTACTCAGAATTATTGAAACTATAACATTTCAATAGCTCGTATGTAAGCATTTTCACTTCATTCTCGTACATGCGGGTGTTAAGGTTCCGACCTCAAGCACGTGGCTCTTGAGGGTCCAGCCTTGAGCGCTTGGGTCTCAAAGCTTTGATCTCAAGTGCCCTAGTCTCAAGGATTTGGCCTCGATCGGCTTGTCGATACTTGTTGCATGGCTGTTTTGTGGATTAATGGGTAATGACTTATTAGGTTTCTTCAGCTTCAATTTGCAATGTCATCCTGTGGGTTTATCTGCTCAGTTGTTGTTGTGGACATGATCTGCATATAGTTAAAACTGGTTTATTTAAACTTTTGTGGTTTTTGTAATTTTATATTGTATTTTTGTCCATGGGTACAAGTTTAAAGATCCATCCAAACTATATTAACATATACCCTTGGGCATTGTTCTATATGTTCTGAAATTTTTGTTTAGTTTCATTTTGTTTTAATTGCAGCCCAAGTCTAATTCTCGGAACTTCTTATTAGTTACCTCATATTGGCATCATCTGCCCTATTGCTGCTTTTTTTGTGTTGTTCATAACAACCTTGTAGTCTGTCTTTTGTGTGTAGCAGGTGATCTTACTTATTTTTATCTATGAGCAGTTTAATTGTTGAATATCTGTCCTCTTCAGAAAAAAATATGCGAGCTCTGTTTGTTTATGCATCTTTTACTTTTTTTCTGTACATTGTTATCACCTAAATGCATTTTGTATAAACTCATATATGGTTGCTATTCAACAATCTTTTAAAATAGTTTTGCACCCTGGTCCATATTAGGCATTACATTTAGGTTGAAACCATATAAATGTTGTTTCTTGTGATGCACTTGACTTGTTCATTTGGTGCAACCTGTAAGCTGTTGCTTGTTAGGCCTGTTTAGTATATACGACTTGTGTTCTCCATTGAGTTGGTACAAAATGAATGAATTGCTTGAACAGCTTGATCATGAATTTTATTATCTATTGGGTTTTCCTGTATTTTATTTAGAAAACATTGTTATATAACTAAATTATGAGTGATATTGAATCACTTGTCACATTTTTGTCTTGCTTTTTTAGTTTCTTATGCTGTTATATGTCAATCTTTCTCTTTCTTTTCCCTTTGTATAGAATTCCATATATTTGAGTATAGCTCATTATAAGTTTATCATTGTTAATGCATACTAAAAGGTTGAAGTTTGAGATTGATTGATGCTGATTTATTGATTAGATGTGTTCAAGTGATTAAATTGGATAGTTCAAGTGATTGAATTTTGATTGTGATTTGTTGAATAGATGTGTTCATTACTTTGTTTTGTTTCTGGAGCATTGGAGAGAAGAGATGTTAGAATGGTAGAATTTGCATCATCTCATGAAAGTATTTGTTTGAAAGGGAAGCACATTTACTAAAACATGCTTCAAGCTCAAATGTAGTACAAAAAAGAGGAGACATGTTGGGCAAGCTCTTCTGAACATTCGTTTTGATGTTTGTTGTACCATATGTATAGACTTGCAATTAAGAAAAATCTTAGATGGATGTGGCCAATGGACTCATGTTTTGTTAATTTTATCACTTCAATATTGCATGGGGCTATGCGAGGTTTTTAGGAGATTATAATTGTGTTCTAAAGTCTTTTAGTAAAAGTGATTTTGCTAAGTTAGTAGAATATTATTAATCAAGAGAGAGGGAAGCCATCTAGATTTGTTGATGATAATAATGGTGGTAATCATGATCAGAAGATTGCAATTGATAATAATATATTGGATATCAGCACCCATCCATCAACATGGTCTAATACGAAAGAACTTATTATTAGTGTAATGGATTTGAGAGCATTAGTTTCATTGCTTCAATAGGAGATGACTAGCCATTGATATAGTTTACACTCGCACTTGAAAAAGTGCTCATTATAGTTTGATTTTTTTGTTATAGTTGTCAATATTTGTTGTGTAGTCATTGTTGAGTTATGGAGCCCGATTAAGGTCATTAGTGCTCTGATAGAGTTGACCTAGGGGAGCTTAGTATTTGGAAAGATGATGTAAATTTCCTTGCATTTTAGAAGAAGTTTGAGATGCTTTGAAAAAGATTGTGTGGAAAGTTGCTAAGCCTTATCTTGGTTTGCCAAACCATTCAATATGCTTTTCATGACTAAAAAAGATGCTAAATGATTGCAGAAAGTTTTTTAATATGTATTCATAAGAAAAGAGGATATGCAAAATTGTATTAGTTAGGAGCATTTAGTTGTGCCATGCTTCAAAAATGTAGGAAGGAGTTATTGAGTATATATTATGAAGTGTGACTAATATAACTCAAAGCAAATTTGTTTTTATGTTAATAATTTCTACCACAGATATATAGGAAATTGCTGATAAGAAACATAATTGTTGTTTATTTAGGAAAGGTATGCCAAATAATTTGTAATGAAGTGTTTTGAAAGGTCTAAAAAAAGTGGTATTAGTTTTGCATGCACTAAAAATGTGTATAATGGGAAAGTAACTTTTGTAAAGGACGATTGAATAAAATAAAGTTTTTTTAATAATTTGTTTTTATCAAGTCCCCATGTTAGCTCTTTTTATTTTTGCATTAGTTATGAGTTTTCTTATTGGCCTAAATGAATGGCATGATGTTTTTTGGTTTGTTATTGATGTTTTATATGTTGATAAGACTAGGGATAGAGTTGAAGCAAAGTTGGGATTATGATGAAATACCTTGGCATTTTATTATGTTGTGTGATTAATCCATTATACTTGGAAGTATATTTTGTTATGGCTATTGTTAGGCCATTGATTTTGATATGAATTGAATGTTTTTCCTTGAAGCATGTATTTTATAGAAATAAAGTGAGTTGCAAAAAAAGAGGATGTTGAGTTGATTGAATGATTGTTGTTAAAAAGGAGATGAATGTAAATGAAATCATATGGGAGATATTTTATGCATCATTAATTGATGGTAATTTAGCACATGTTATTTGGGTGGATTGCACTTGTCAAATGTAAGCCTATTAATGCTCTTGTAATGAGAGGTGAGTAATTGGAATTCCTTAATGTAATAGGAGTAGAAATATCAGAAAGATACAAGAGATAGTCAGAAAGGATCGTAAGTTCTTAGATTTTAATGACAAGTTGTAGGTGAATGGAGTGCAATAGCATTAGGGATTATATTTAGTGTACATGTTATTGGGATTGAGGCTTATGGTTGTTGTTTAGTTTGTACTAGAATAATAAGAAAAAATTTTCATGTAAATTGGAGAAGGGAGATTAAAAGTACATAACAGGAGGTTGTTAGAAAGCATTGGAAGCATTTAGATTTTAATGCTGACTTACTAGTTGATATAATGCAATGGCATTAAATAAATATATTTAGTGTTCACATATTTGGGATTGACACTTATGCTTGTTATTTAGTGCCAACTAGAATAACAGGAAAAATCTGAATAAGTTATGAATCATTCAAGTTGATCTAATCCTACCCTAGTTTCTTGTTGATTTTATCCAGTTATGTTATAGTGCCCTATCACTTGACTTTTACACAGGTTGTCTGAACACATAATGATATTGTTGAATTTGAGCCAATTAGATGAATCAATTCCAATATTTCTCTAAAAAATGGTTGGGTGTTTAGAGATTAATGCTAGTTTTGTAAGAGTTTGGTTTAGCTTTTTGCTTGTCTTCATTAGTTTGATAAGGAACGTGGTAATATGTGTGGTAGCTTTTGGAGTGGGCATGGTGTGTGCAAATTTTTTAAGATGAGCATTGGTGGTTTTGTCATAATGTTGTGTTTGGTGGCTGGGATGGGGGTCCATGAAGGGGGTGCCTAAGCTAGAGGGTGAAGCAATCTGTTAAAGTGGGCTTAGAGTGCTTTCTTGTGATCTCTGCACCTTATACTTGTCTACACTATGCGTAATTTCAAGCAACTGCTAGGCTCTTGTTAAGTGGTGTATAGTGACAAATAAGTTGCTGAAAATTCATCACTGCGAGTTTTTGTGCACCAAATGAACTGCATGCAAGCTCAGCTGTGCATTGCATTCGCCTACTTTCTATGTGCACTTGGCTCGGACTAAAAAGAACTTCTGTATGGTTCTAAGTAATTTTGGAGGTTTTCTTCTTGCAAAAAGTATATGGTGTGCCTTAGCCAGTTTATATGCTTGTCCTTGCCACTACATGACAGTGATGCGTTATATATTCTAAGACAGTCACTGCTGATGACTCTCATTTGGATTACTGGAATTATGTTTTGTGAGTTTTCACATTTTGTTTGGGGTTCTATGATAAGTTCTTGTGACGAGGGGAATCTTCTTCATGTATCTTCATTCTCTAATATCTTCTGTGAACGATTGCTTAATTTCTTGGCATGATGCTTGTCTATCCAAATATTTAAGTTGTTGATATATTTATCTTATAGAAACATTGCATATTTATATTCTCTACCCTAGAATTGAATGTTTTTCATTCTTTGACTGGGTTTTGCATCTTTCGGTGATGATTTTACATTTTTGGTGAGCTGTTATGGAGCATCTTTAGGGGATAAAATAATCCGTGTAGTTGTTTTCTCATTACAATCTCCTTTGGGTCTTAAAGATTTATGAACTTGGATCAATGATGTATATATATACTGCGTTATCTTTCTGCTATTGCCTAGAGTGGCTTGAAGACACAAGCAACATACTGAGATCGACGTAGATTTAATATTGTCATATAATATTTTTCATATGAGTTTGTACGTATGTGCTCAATATCTAACACTATTAATGATCAAACCAATTTATTTAGCATGCTTTGAATTTAATTACTAGAAATTTGATCGACTTTGCTGGGCTTGTCGAGCCAGGACCCATTTAAAGCAAGTAAAGCAATCATGTCATAAATATCATGAGTTATCTCTTGTGGGCATACCATCTATTTTTCTCGCCTAAAATTGTCATTGTTTTTGTCATATACTTGCTTTAATTGTTTTGTATCTTATTCTTTATTTCTTTTGGTGTAGAACCATAGCAATGAAATCTGTATTTTTTTCTACAGTGAGTCTACAACAGCGAGTACTCTCGTGGCTTAGGAGCACTTTGAGTCAGCCTATGTTTCAGGTTTCTGTCAAATCAATGGGCCAATATGTTCCATTTGGTGCATTCCGAACTATACTTGTTACTATTAACTATTTGAGAAAGTAATTAGAACTTAATGGTTATTGTTCTTGAGCATTATCTTTGCTTAGATACAACTTTATTCCCTTTGGAATTTTTGCTGAATATTAGCAACTTTTAATTGATTTGTTTTATAGGATTTCACATCGGTTAACATCTTTCTTTTATTTGTTAACTGCCATCACATTGGATGAAAAGATGAGTACTTCGAAAGAAGGAATTCTTGGAAATTGCTGCTAAAAAATATTGTGATTTTTTTCAATTTCTAGATTTTTTTCTCTTGTATGGTTCGCATATGCATAGTAAGCCCATATTATACAAAATTACATGCAATACGTATTCGATACGGTTGGATAATGTGCACCTGTAAAACAATTTTTTGTCTAAACCAATCCTCGTTATATTCGTTTAGAGTGCTTGATAATGCACTCTCAATGGCAAAATGATGAATGATCATAGTAGAAACTTTTGGTTGAGTTGTTGACATCAATAAAGATAAGTGTAGCTTGTTGTACATATGTGATGAGCAAGAGATGCCCGAGTCAAACATCATGAACATTGTGATGAATTCTTGTCTTTGTAAGAAAAGTTTGATAAGCTCTTTGTGTTTCAGTTGTCAATAATTTAAAGCCTTTATGGTCGTCTTTAGAAGTTGTTGGCTAAATTGTACATGTTTGGGTGAAGACATTGAAGAGTTCTTTCAACATCCCTTTTAACCTGACTTGGGATGCATAAATAGAGTGGGTGGAAATAAATAAATAAATAAAATATTTACAAAATAAATAAAAAATCCTTCCAAAAAAAAAAAAAATCATGTCAATGCTTCTGTATCGTATTATCTTTGCTATTTTATGGTACCATTGGTGGGGTGTATGCATTTCTTGACCAGTGAACATGCTAATGCAAATACTTCATCATAATTGTTTTGGGTGAGGTTGTGGTGATTCTATCATCTGTCGAGTGGATTGGTTAATAGGTTGATTAAGATTCTGTTTGATAATGTTGTTTTTATTGAGGCACAATATCCTTGTCATACTATGATGTTATGTTATGACTTGGTTTTTAGATATCTTCCAAATAATAGGGTTGATGCTCTTGATATATCCAAATACCAATCTTGGGATGTTTGTACGAAGGTAAACTTCTAAAACTACAAAAATCTCAATGATTTGAGAACATGAAAGGATGTTTGGAAAGTGAAGTTTGTATGACAAAATTACTTTCCATATCATGTTTGATGGATGCAAATGGATGATAGATTGTTATTGGTTCCATTAGTAGTAGGATGAATTGGAAAGAGGTTTTATGAGTTGATATTGTTGTTCCATAGGTAGCATAATTTGTTAGCTAATTATGTCTACTCTTTCTCTAGGAATCCTCTTATGAATTCGTGATTCATTGGATCCATTTTCATACATTTGGTATTTTTCTTATTTTTGTTTTTTATTTCATTTTTAAACTATTTATATCATTATTTATGTTATATTAAAGAGTTATCTGTACATTTTTAATAGGAATGGATGGTTTTGTCTTCTAATTTAATATTTCTAGTAAATAATTCGACCATGGAGTTCTTGTCGTAGGATGGTGAGTATTTTAAAAGGATGCTATTGTTGATTTTGTAGTCATTATTGGTAATTGTGATCATGTAGGGACTTTGGTTGCAATCTTATGGATGATTGTTTATTCAATCCTTGAATTTGAATTATTATTATTGAAGATGAAAGTAGAGAGGTGGGATGATATAATAGTGTTTAAAAAAAAGTAAAGATTTCTTCTAAATATGGTGATAAGAAATGATCAAATTATTTGAGGCCTTCGTTAAAAGTAACAATAATAATATTTGTGGGACAATGATGAATGAGAGGGTATGATGCAGTGAGCTCTTCTTGAGGTCTTCATGTTGCCAAAGATCATAAAAATTTGAGAGGAATGCTAGATTGTGCTTCTTGAGTTCTTCATGTAACATAGTAGTAATGAGAGGAAGGGATGGCTATAGCATGATTTTTGAAGTCTTAATGTGATGGAGCAACAATGAAGGATGAGAAGTCGATGCCTTTTCTCTCGTATCATTAGTGCGAGATTTATGAGAAAAAAGGACTATTCCTCTTGGTGTTTTTTGACGTTTGGGCAACAACGAAGTCAATGGTGAGCTAGTCAAGCTTTCTTGTGGTTGTTGTGCGAGGATGCAAGTGATGCTGAGATATCTTGATGGATTTAATCATACTAATTTGACAAGAGAATCTGTATTGGACTTTTAAGTGATATTGTATTGATTATATATCAAGTGTTAACTTATAGAATCTTTGTATAAGCTAATAAGTTAACCCATACTTTTAACAACATTCATCATTTTAGGGAAAAATTTTTTTAGGTCATCCCCACTCTTTAGGCTTGTGAATACTCAATTTTTTTCTCCCTTCTAAAGCATATAAGCATTTGGTTTGACAATTTCTTGATGAGATATGACCCCTCGTAGTTTGGGACTAGCTTTTAAAACTCGTCGCTTTGAGACTTTACACTTATTGAGAATGAAGTCCTCATTTTTGAGAGGAAGTTTTTTGACATATTTGCAAAGTATTTTTTTATGCTTTGCTTTTTTTTCAATTGTCTTTATTGTGCTTAGAGGTATTTCTCTTCAAGTAAATTAAGCTAAAGGTTTTTGAATTCTTTAATTTTTTTTGTTTGACGTCAGCTCAACCTTAGCATCCTTGTAGTGTTTAAATTTGTAGGGTGTAGCAATTGATTTCTATTGGGAGCATAACATGGCCTCAGAGTTGTAAACTAGAGAGTATAGGGATGCTTTAGAGGTAGTATGACTGGTTCAATGTGCCCATAGCATGCAAAGAAGCTTGTCAACCTAATCATTTTTTTTTTGTTTTTGAGTTGAGGTTTTAGAATCTTTAACAAGGACTTGTTTATGTCTCAGTTTGGCCATTTGTTTATGGATATGCTATGAGGGCATATTTTGCATAAGTTTTAAAGTGTCTTGATTTAGAACATGATAATATTGTTAGTGACTATGGTTAAAGAAATTTCAAATTGCTTGAATATATATGACTAGAGAAGCTACAAACTTTTACTATTTTTTTTATTTAATCGATTTTGATAAGTAGTAAATTGTGATAAGGAGAAATTTTCTTCGTTCTTTGGCTATAGGGAATAGTTTGTGGAAATCCATACCCAAACAGAGAAAGACCAAAAAATGTTGATGGCGATGGCTTTCATTAGGGTCACTAATTGTCGTGAGGAGTTGGCACCATTTGGGTTAGGGTTTCACCTGATTATTTGACATAATCATAATGAAAATCAAAAGTTGGCACCATTTGGGCTATGTAAATTTTAGATGAAGATATGATTGTGAAATTAAGTCCAATCACAAACTATTTATCTGCATAAACAAAATAAAAGATCAATAAGAACAAACCATCTGGTCCATAACCAAATCTTGCATCATAGAAATATAGATCTATATATGCCAATAATACATAACCCATAAAAGAATTATTATATCATTAGTAAGCATAATTATCATTCATAGCATATATTCCTCAATTCTAAGTATAGTTGATACATTATTTGTGATATAAATATTAATAGTATTTCAAAAAGTTCAGTTGATAAGCAATAAATTAATAATATATAAAAATAATATTATAACAAAAAATATAATGTCATAATAATAAAAACTAATATTTATAGTGAAATAAATTATTATATAAGAAAATCAATAAATATGAGTATGTAGATACATGCATATTCATTTATTTTCTTATTCATAATATTTTGTAAGTCTCGATCATTTGTTTCTATATGCCAATAATATAGAATCCATAAAAGAATAACTACTATATCACTAGTGCATAATCGTCATTTATAGAATAATATTATAACAAAAAAATTATAATGTCATAATAATAAAAAAAACTAATATTTATAGTGAAATAAATTATTATATAAGAAAATCAATAAATATGAGTATGCATATACATACATATTCATTTATTTTCTTATTCATAATATTTTGTAAGTCTTAATCATTTGTTTCTATATGCCAATAATATAGAATCCATAAAGAATAACTATTATATCACTAGTGCATAATCGTCATTTATAGAATAATATTATAACAAAAAAATTATAATGTCATAATAATAAAAAAAACTAATATTTATAGTGAAATAAATTATTATATAAGAAAATCAATAAATATGAGTATGCATATACATGCATATTCATTTATTTTCTTATTCATAATATTTTGTAAGTCTCAATTATTTGTTTCTATATGCCAATAATATAGAATCCATAAAAGAATAACTATTATATCACTAGTAAGCAAAATCGTCATTTTTAGCATATATTTTTTCAATTCTTTGTATTGTAGATACATTACTTGTGATATAAATACTAATATGATTTTAAAAAGCTCAATTGATAAATAATAAATTAATAATATATAAAATATATTATAATAAAAAAATATAATTATGTCATAATAATAAAAAATTAATATCTATAATGAAATAACTTATAATATAAGAAAATCAATAAATTTGAACATGTAGATACATGTATATTCATTTATTTTCTAATTTTTCATTTAATATGTTTTGGAAGTTTCAATCATTTGTTTTTTATAAAGTTAAATTCATTATTTCTTATTCATTTCATTTTAATATATAATTTAATTTTTTCTCTTTTAGATTATTATTTTTTAAAACTAGCATTTTATTATCTCATAAAAATATCTTCATCCTAATAGGTTGTCATCTTCTTGTATCTTTTAGTAATATTGTATTAATATAAGTGGGTTATTATCTTGTATTATGTGTATTGGCTAACCTTGTCCTTAATATATATCAATATTATGTAGTAGTAGATGAGGATCTTTTCTCAGTGATGTCATAATCTAATCTAGTAACATATGAGGATGATATCTTTAAAGGTATACTAATCATTTAATTTTTTTTAATAACTAGACATGTTGGATATTCATTTTTGAAATTATTTTCTTATTTATTATTTTATATAATTCTTGATATATTATATGTTAATAAATTTTTTCTCATATAAAATATTTATGTAATGCTATAAAATAAAAACATATAAAACATTCAAAGCAATTATTGATGACAAACGAAATAGGGGAATGTTATGTTGGAGCTTAATTTAAGGTTCTCAAAAAGAATTTGGTCATGGAATGTCATGCGTTCATTGCCCTTTTCCCTGAGCTTGGGTAGTAATATTAGAAGCTTGCCCGATTAGTGGTACCAACCCCCGATGGACTTGCTTTGTTCTGCATGAATGATTTCTTCGACGATGTGTGCTTGATAGGTATTATGGTTCTTACTTAGCATTTTTGTTCTTGTCGCTTCTTCAAGCATCAACGTATAATGAGTTATAGTCATGAACTTATTAGGTAAAATCTAGCACAATTATGTTCATGTAAAATACTACAATTTTGAATCATATTGTACATAAAGATATTTTTCACATACAACAATTTCATCACGTGTCAATATAACTCAATAATTTAATATGTTTTTTGTGTACATTGCAATGCTTTAAAGTTTTATGACCATGTTTTCCATTTTACCAATGTATTAAAGCAGTCATTTAGATTTTGACTTATTTCAACATATAACCTTGCATGAACCTTCCTATTTAAACTTATACTCTTGTGATAACTATTCCATTATACCTCCTTTACGTATATAGTAATTCAATTTATCCCCATTTCAGTTCTTAACTGTTTTTATTTTTTTTATTTTTATGGCATTTCTAGACTTATATTTTTTTAGTTTTGTAAGTTATCTTTCTTGTATTTTTGATATGATTATTATATTTCTAGATGTGCTTTGTATTTTACATCATGGAAGTAATCATTATGTACACACGTGTTTATATACAATCATTTGTATAAATATCTCAATCATTAATCATCAATATATTGATCTCACACAAATGATAACTATGTATGATAATGATAATATATTAACAAACAACATTACATAAGCTTATATACATAGCAAAAACAAGTTTTCTATGTAATTATCAATAGTTTGTTTGTTTAGACATTTCTTTTCCTCTTTTTATGATACATATGTTTTAACATTTGTTCTCTTTGCTCCCACCAAAGTGATGTTTACAATCTCTTATTTTGCAATTTGAGTAACAACTTGCCTATCAACTAATGCTAATTTACCCTTATAGCATTGCCTCTTTTCATTCATCATATCATCCATTTTTGTTGAATTGTTTGATATGCTTTAAATAAATTTGGATCATTTGATTGTTATTTGACAAAGTCTCATGACCTTTTGTGATAATCATCTCTTTGTCTTATAACTTTGTTAGATTGTTCAATGTGCATTATTCGAATTTCATTTGATCATCTTTTCTATATATATCCTTTCCTTTCTCCTTTAGTGAATTCTTTGGTTTCAATTGTTTTTAATAGAGTAGATTAAAATATTCACTTAATAGAAAATAATTTGTATTTTTTATATTTGTTTTATTCCTAGCAATTTCAAAATTTTTCAAATTATCTTTAGAATAAACAAATTCTCTAGCTCTGCATTTCTATATTAATATCAAAATTCTTCTCATAATTTACTATTTTAATATTTTCTTTTATATAATAATTTTATGTTCAAATATTATCATTTCTTAAAATATTTTAACATTTACTTTATTTTATCACATTGATTGTTAAGACCTCTTTAATAAAATAATTGTTTAGAACTGCTTCAAACCACCATTCATTATAACATTAAAAAATTACAACAACAAAAAAGTCGATCATTCTCAGCTTAAAATACTTTTTGCAACGTTCGAGGATGTTACATGTCTCAAGTAAAAAAAAATGATATGCCTTATGTGGGACTATTGGATTACTATCAATAATTTGATTGATATTAATAACTTTTGGTTCTTATGATGATCTTATTAAGTATCGAATGCGGAACTCATAATTGATAAATTTTATTTTAATTCATAGTAGATGCATTTCGATGTCAAAATTTTGATCTAACATTTTGGGTAATGGTTATGGCAATTATTAACCTCCATCTGAGTGACAATGTCCTTAAATGTTGTCGTCCTACCAAAGTGAAGAATGTTACATGAGAAGTGGAGGACATTGTCACCGACTTAAATGATGATGATGATAGAAAGTCATTCCTTCATGTAAGGTGTTATTAATTTTTTTATTCTTAGATTTATTTTAAAAATTAGCAAATTATGATAAAGATGTAAATTATTGAATAAGGATTAAGACAATAACATCAACTAACTAAAATAATAATTACTCATAATTATAAATTTTTTTAATGGAAACCACTAAACAACAATTTTTCTTGGATAAGAATTTTCAAGAAATATTTGTTAACTATTTAGATATAGATATAGTTGTCAAAATGTTAATAGCCCTTATTAAACATTCAAAGGATGTTAAATGTGTTTTATGTTAGATTTTTAATGGAATGACATTTCGTTTGTTAGGTATTTGCTTCTTTTGAAGTTCTTAATCCATCATCTTTTTGGGTTCATTTGCTATCTAGTTTTTTAAGGAAATATTTTCAAAAGACGATGTGATGATTGTTTAATCATGTTGTAAAATATATTTTTTTAACAAAGATTATAATAATTAAAAATATTAAAAAACTTATTTTTTTCTTGTCAACAGAGTCAAGGGTTCTTTGATCAATTCATAATACCTATCATATTACTAAAAGTTTATTACCAATAAAAAGTAATTTTTTAGTAGTACTTGAAAATTAAAAATTTTATATTTTTTATTGGTAACATAATAATTGATAATTATATCAAACACAATCTTATTTATGATATGCATTGCCTATAGAAAATATTAATAGTTTTAAAATTATTTTTTTAATTTGTTTCTCAATAAGCATACTTATTTAAAATATAAATAATCATTTAAAGAAGCTTAAAACATCCTCATTTAAAATATAAATAACCATTCAAGAGAAGCCACAATCCCTAATCACATATTTTCTTCCAAATAAAAACTTTCTTTTAAAACTATCATTATTTATCATATGCTTTAAGATTATGATAAATTAATTACACTACATAAACATTAGACTTTGTGATTGAATTCACTTTCTTACACATAAAAACATATCTTAAACATCTCAAAAACTAATAAAACATTAAACCAAAGAACCTTCATGCATTTGGAATGTCACATAAATCTTCATACATTCTTAGATTATAGTTTGCAAGTAAAAGTTACCAAATTACAACACTTAGATACTATCATGCATATACACCTTAATATAAAAGAAATAAACACACAAAGGCAATGGAGTTAGAAGATAACACAGGAGCTAGGGTTTTCCTCTGTAGTGTTGACAATGTAGAAGGTGGTATTGCAGCGTTTGTTGCAAACCTGAGCTGATCTCAAAAGCTCTAAATTTTCCTCGTTTGGGTCCTTCTTCTTCCCTCTACCTCCACCGCCGCCGCCTCCCTCCTTCCCACCACCGCCGCTGCCGCACTCCCTGTCGTTTTCCTTTGCGAGCGGTCCGACGGAGACCATCTCCACGTCCCACCACTTCCGAAGCTTGCACACAACCTTCACAAGGTCTGCCGTGCCAACCACCGTAAGCTTCTTCTCCTTCATGTCCACGGCAATGGAATCTATCCCTGTTTCATCGGAGCAGCTCTCGTCGGAGAGGGGAAGCGAGAAGATTAGAGATCTAGAGAGAGAGAGAGAGAGAGAGACCTGAGAAGCAAGAGAGCTTCTTGAAAACCTTACGCTTGTCCCTGTCACAGTGCAAGTCGAGCTTCGCAACTAACTTCTGCTGCAAGTTGCAACATAAAGTAGTTATCTTGTTGCCCAAAACTAAAGCATTTGGTGAGGAGAAAGCAGGGACTTTTAGTTATGGAATTCTACGGAAGAAGATGAGTTCTGGGGATCATAAAAATGTCTTTTTGATGCGAAATGTTAAGTCATTGTGATGAATCATAAGTGGGCGTTAGGAAATTTGTGTTGACTTAAAGAATGGTCTCTAATGACGGTGGATAACACAAAGAGCAGAGCAGCAGCAGGAAACAGGGGAAGACAACTTCATACTCACCTTGGACATTTCATTTGATTCACTAACACTCTTTAGAGAGAGGAGAGAGAGATAGAGACAGAAAGAGAGAGAGAGAGATGAGTACTGGAGATACGAATTGTGGGCACAAGGTGAGCTATATGTAGAGGGAGGAGAGAGAGAGAGAGAGAGAGCTACGGACGGCCGGATCATGAATGAGGTAGAGAGGATTACATAGGATTTGGTATACTGGTTTGTTGAGATAAAAAATTCTAAAATAAAAAAAAAATTATAAAAATTTCATCACCACTTAAATTTGACAAATGAATGATAAAAACCCAAATGAAATAAGATCATTAAATGATTTAAAAAAACTAATTATGTGACAAAAAGCATGTCGAATGATCAATCTCAAGGATTCATTATCCTCCATACCATGCATGTTATTAATTAGCATATCCTATGCTTAAGTTGGCCTTTCAAACCTTTTATCTCTCAAAGAAATCATTAACTAATTGAAAACATTAGTGTATCAACCTTCTTAAGCATAGCATTTACCCAAAAATGAGTTTTCAAATGTGGGCTCTTTATTAAGAAACATAATGTAACTTATTAACCATAGTTAACAACTAATAACCATTGTTCTTAGTGAGTAACAACATTCAAATTTGTTTCTTGTTAAAGATAACTCAAATAGTTACATAGCTAAAACATGATATGTAAGAGTTTACATATTTTTCAGTTAAAAAAAAGAATTTTTTTTTCAAAAAACAACAAAGAAGAACCTTAAGCATTACACATCCATCTCTGCTATCACATGATGAAGTATAACCAGCAATTATTGTGCAGTTGCAAAACAGCTAAGCACATCAAAGAACTGCAATATTAGGTTACATATATACCATTATAGTGTTTTGACATACCAACTTCAAGTAAAATGAGATAGCTAACTGCATCCAAAAAAAGAAATAAATGTTATAAATGGTAAAAAAATTGAGACCCCTTTTGCAGGTAGCAGCAATTTTTTAGTGAAGCTTTGAAGAGAAGTTATATCAATTTAAACTTTCTGAGATACCTCTCAAAAGAAAACAAAAGCATGATTTAAACTTTCACACTTGAAATGATTTACAAAAGCATGATTTAAACTATCAACAGAGAGTATCATTTTAACATGAATTCATTTTGCATATCTAAATGCAAATATAACTCCTTATACATACTTTTTGGAAGGCTTCTCCATATGTTTTGCATTTCCTTTAGTATTGCTTGATAACTACACAACAATTCTCAAAACTCTCTCATAAGTAGAAGAAAGAAACTATAATGCATAAACTAACATTGGTACCTGGGAGAGCTTAAAAGAATGATTATGGCGAAGGTGAAGGCGATGATGTCCACCGTCTTTTCACTTCGGATTTCCACCTCACCTCCTTGAGGTTTCCATCGACTCCATAGTCCCTCTCCATCACAAGGTTGATCCCTTCATTAGAGTACCAACCAAATCCTATACACAAGATTCCCTCTTTATTGACATCAACGTATCCGGTAACCCCTCCGGGAAGCCAGAGGACAGTCACATCGTTCAGGTCGAGCAATTCGTCCTCTGCAAAGTGAGAGGTGCTACCAGGGAAGCTCCTTTTCTTCAATGTCTCCATGCAGAGGTACACAAAATCTGGATTGCCTTCCTCAGCCCTTTCTGGGTCACTGAAGATTGGAGTTGCACTGACCTCACACACTTTCCAGGACCCAACAAGCTCAGAAGGCTGTGTTCGGCGTCGTTGTGAGATTGGTTTGAGATTAAATAGCTTATCACTGTTGAAAGATAAGCATAATTAGTATTAGGTCAAAAATAAAACACGTGAGGGAATAATAGACAAATCTACAGATGGCCTGTTAGAGAGGTGCTACAATAGCTTGGTGGATTCATAAACATTCTATTGTTGAACAACTTTTGCAATCTACATCAGTTAGTGATGAAATAAGTACGCCACAGTTAAAAGTGCATAAGATTTCAAGGCATTTAGAATGCATTGTGGAAGCAAATGAACTTCAGTTTAAAAACGGAAAGAACTCGAATTGAAACAGAATTCTTAACATCAAAACCTTTTCAAGACAAAAGCAAGCTCTATAATAGAAGCCCATGGTCTTTTTTCCTCTTTTTCAATCTGGGGACAGGTTGGTTTCTTGTATCACATTTGTTAACGTACAGCTTGGCAGGAAAAACAAAATAATAAAAAAATTTGCTCATAAACAGGATCCAAACACTTACGAAGACCAAATCGAAAAAAATAAGAAAAAACAATGATAAGCGGACGTTATAATCCAAGGAAAATTGAGCAACGAAGTGAAAGGGGATCGGTGTTGTGAAGGAAAATGACGAAGGAATCGGCAAAGTGAAAGAACCGTTGAGCGACACCAATAGGACAACAATGTCATATAGTTGTAGATAACTAATATAACGTTTCACCATGTGGGCCTCACACCCCTCTTCCCGATACCAAAGCTTCGATGAATCAACACGTCAAAATTCTCACTACAATTAAATCCTAGACCTCAATGAGATACAAAGCAAAAGAAGAAATTTTACTCATCTAAATATCATTATTCCAAAAAATAAGCCTTCTCTTTTATAGAGAGCATAAACACAAAAGACAATAAAAAAATAAAAAATTACAAAAATTGTAATAAAATATTGTTGCTAACCAACAATTTAAAAAGGTGTATTTTCAAATTCTGAAATCTATATATTGAAAAGCTATTGCCAAAGTTGTAGCAAAAGCTAGAGCCCAATAGCTTTCTGAAAAGTTGTAGTTTTTGTTCAAAAATTCTGTAGTCAAAGCTGTTGCCAAACATCATTTTGACAACCTGTATTTTCGATTATGCATCAGTTCGTGTTGTCAAGAGTCAGTTACGAGTTGGCGAGTTGCATGTCAACATGTCGCATAATAGGTTGGCGGGATGACACGACGTCTGCATAGTTACAACTCAAAATCGAGTTTTGACGTGGAGCAGGTTGGGAAGTCAGGGAGGCATTGCAAGTGTAAGTCCAGTTAGTGTGTCGCGAATTTTGTTTGTAGGTCGGTACGGCACGATGAATTGCTTGTGGGTCGCATGAACCCTCGACCTGGATCTAGCTAAGAAGACCTGCTCGTCTAACTGTATTGACCAAACGCAATCCAGCTTGACCAGTTGGGTCCGATCCAGCTGACAACGGGTGACGGAGTCGGCAGAACAAAGCCCAATGGGGTATTTTTTTGCCCCTTTTTTGTTTTGGTCGCGAATTTTGAACCCAAAGGACAATTTTAGGCTCCGTTTGGACTATGCATATGAATAATAGATACATTAATTGTTAGAAGTGCTGGCATATGTTTGTCTAGCTCCTAGGTATCAAAAATCTTGACCAGTTTCCGCATCACAAGCATTTTTTAAGGGCCCTATATTTTCGATCTTTTACCATTTACACATATTTGAAAATCTCATCAAAGTCGTATCTAAACAACAAGCTAGCTTCACTTTCTCGACAAATCCTCCTCTCAAGGTGTTTAGATGCACGACATATGCTCAGGTTCACAAGCACAGTCCTTAGTAGCTTGACTCTATTAACTTAAAGCGTGTTTCTCATGATTATTCTAATAATTAAAAAAAACTAAGTGTAATCATCTTTCAACCAAAAAATTATGTCTACATAAATATCATATTTACTAAAAACATCCTTTTCTTCTCTAATTATCCTCCTCATCTTTAGAGGGAGAAATGCTTATAAAATATAATCAGATTTAACAATCTCACCAATCGCACTCTCTTTACTTCACAACCTAATTCCTATCTTAACCTACTCTCCACAAAAGAGAACATTCACCAATTGAACTTCAATTAGTAAGAGTTTTGTGAACAAAATGATCGACATTGATTAGATCTCCCTTCACAAGAAGATATTGTGATAAACAAACAAAATCACCTTACAAATAGAAGTCTTACATTCAAGTGATATTCTTATCTATTTGATTTGTTTGTGAGTCATGTTATAATATCTCAAGATAGAATTATTAGCTATGAAAAATAAGAAATGACCAAGAAAAAAAAATTGAGAGAGAGAGAGAGAGAGGGAGTTTATTAGGCCATAAAACCAAACTCAAAGAAATGCTTGTTTCCATCCCTATTTATAAAAGGGTTATTTTAGTCCATACACAAGCATATTTTTAGTTCTCACATAGGTATTACAAATAAGTGGGTTGAAGGCGCACCTGGGCATGTTATGTGCATGCAAGGCAGTAGATAGCATGTGCCAAACCTACCATGTGGGGTAGGTGTGCACATGGATGCACTACGGGTTTTGCCCACTTAATTCCATGCATTGCTGCAGGTCCTCCATGCACATTGTGGTCCTATTACCAACACTCACCAAAAAGTTATTCTCTTTACCTTGAGACCTCCACAAAACTGAATTGCTAAAAAACTAGAAAAACCTACATTGGTTTTCTTTTGACAGCTTGAGTCTTGTCGAATCCTTTATAAATACAACATTATTCCTTGTCTGTTCTCTAAAGAACTTATGATAGGTTTTTCTTATCTTCTAGAGTGATCCCTACTTTTGATTCGGACAACGCGTGCTCCTTGCGACATATGTATAATAGTTTTCGTGCTACAAGCTTGCGTTAATCCCCATTATATCTTCAACTCATTTCTTGAACATAATCCTTTTCTTTTCAAATGTTATCTTTCTCAAGTTCTCAAAATTGAACTACTTAATAACTTGAGGAACCTAGTACAAATCACCCAATCATAGGTCATTTTTTGACATTCAAGTCTTGTCAAATCTTTTTCAAATACAACCAAATTCTTCAATAGTATTAGGAATTCCCTCATTTTTTTAAAGTCTTCAAAGTTATTAAAAACCAAATTATAGGAATAGAGATTGACCTTTCTCAACGTTGTTCCATCATAAATAGGTAGTTCAAGTTTAGCATAATTTTAAACAAATGTTATCGATTATTAAGCGTCAAAGGGACGAGATTGATGATGTCATCTTCAACTTCATCTCCAATTATCTTTGGATTACTACTCTATCTAAATTTTCTTTAGTTAATAGCATTTCCTTTGTTCAATAGATTATACTCTAGTTTTGTTGTTAAAAAGGATTGGTATATTAGCACTATCTCCATTAACACTATCATCTATTGAATCAATAAAATTACTTAAAGTTTGATGATTTGCTTGTTCGCACAATCATTTCTACAAATACCTCCCCAATCTCCTATCACTCTTTCTTGATCTACTCTTTCTTGATCTACTATTAAACTCACTTATTCTCTACCATTGGTGTTCAAAAATGTGCTTTGATACCAAAATATCTGTTTGTGAGGAGACTTGCTCAAAGTTTTCAATAGCAACATTGCTTTAGAATTTCAAGTGACAAAACAAGGAACACCGAAAAAGAAACGAGAGTTTATTGAGCAAAGAACCAAGCTCAAAGACATGCTTGTTTTTTTTTTCCTTATTTTCTTTTCCTCTTGATATAACATCTAAGTACATATTAATAGCTACACAAAATGAGTATTCTAGTCCATAAACATGCATATTTTAATTCTTCACATAGACTACAACAAACAAATGGGTTGTTATACCTACTACATGCACTTGCACATGTGACTCACATGCAAGGTAATAGGTGATGTGTGTGACACCTACCATGCACAAGTAGGTGAGTGCATGAGCGCGTTAAGAGTTTGTATGCACATGCACAAGAGGTTCCATGCACAGTTACAAGTCCTCCATGCAGCAGCGGTCCTGTTCTCAAATTCTTCATAAAAACGTCGTTCTCTCTTCCTCAAGACCGCCCCAAAGCTGAAGTTCTAAAAAACTAGAGGAACCTAGAACAAATCCATGAGCATATGTATCTTTTTTTTGGCAATTCAAGTCTTATCAAATCTTTTTTAAATGAAATTCAATTCCTTGCAACCTCTCAGAACGTCGTAGGATAAGATTCTCTTATCTTCTAGAATAGTCCCTATTTCTATTTCTGTGATCATGGACTTGAAAAAGATGAACTATTACTTAGGCATAATGATTAATTACTCTAAAAACAATATATTTTTATATCTCAAAGAAAATACAACTTAGATCATCTAAAACAAATAAGGAATTTAAATTAAAAATCTACAAGTTCTCTTATTGAACCTAACCATAGAATAAGAGCAAATAATAGAGTATTGTAAATAAATGAATGTATCAAATGTTGATAGGTAAGCTAATACATCTGCCCAATAATATACTTGATTTGTATATTTAATTGGAGTGGTGAATTCATTTATGCATGATCTAAAAGAACATTTACAAAATATTGATTTATATCATTCATTACCTAAAAAGCCACTCTTGGAAGAAGAATTCTATTTGGAAAAGGTAACAAAATCTCTCATAAGGTGTTGATTAGGTAAGTTTCACCTATATATATGAGATCTACTTCAGACTTTTGCACTCGCTTAAGGGGAAATTTGATTTCTTAGAAGAGTTAAAAATAGAATGTTATGGCTAGATCAAATGCAAAGGTAGAATTTAAAGCCCAGGTGTTGATGATACGTGAACTTAGAATAAAAATTGATTGGATGATCTTTGTATCAGGAATAACTTGTGAAATTATGTTGTGATCACAATCAAGTTTGACATGATTGCACTGAGTAGATAGAAACTGACTGACATTTCATCAAAAATAAACTGTATAGCAGTCTAGTTACTAACCATGAACAATAGTTAGCAAATTATTTTCACCAAAGGTCTACCCCCAACAAGATTCTAAGAAATTACGGGCTAAGAATCATAAACCCACAGTTTCCAACTTGAGAGAAAGTGTTTCAATCCTTGCTGTTTGGCTTTAGTGTCTTGTTGTCCTACATTAACATCCTATTGATTTGCTATCATATTTATACAAATTTGATGTTATATTTATGTAAATTTATTTTCTCATTTGTTTTCTAGATTCCTAGTTTGATTGTGCGCAGATTTAATGTATCTTAT
Organism: Vanilla planifolia; assembly: GCA_023846275.1. Lineage (NCBI taxonomy): Eukaryota > Viridiplantae > Streptophyta > Magnoliopsida > Asparagales > Orchidaceae > Vanilla > Vanilla planifolia. The sequence goes on from CM043870.1 coordinate 3,663,634, forward strand.
GATTATATAGAGATCTAACCTTTCTTATAGAATTTATTCTTGTTTCCTTTTTGATGTATTTCACTCTCGTACATAAAAGAGCAGTGTCCCATTTGAAATGAGTAAGAAAAATTACATTCATGTTCTTTTCTTCAACATATGTTCAAAAGCAATGTCCAACATTTTGGTATATGATATATACAACCACTTTCAAATATTACAACACCAATAAAGCTGTTTACTAGTCCTTAAATCAATGCAATTCTAAGACCTCAATGTAACTAACCACTAAAATGACGTCCAACTGTTCATATAGTTTCTCAACTAATCTTTTTCAACTAAAATTTATGCTTCTTTTCTAGTCCAATAATATTCTGGAATTCTCATCAACATAATTATACTGTTAGCCTTCCAGGTAACACATGCGTGAAAAAAGTGAATTAAAAAAAAAGAATTTCTGACTGAAGGAAGTATAGCCACCCGAATAATTGAAAAAGACATGCATCTATTACTTACTCTCCATCCGAAAGATTAACTGGACTGTGCCACTCTTCTTCGTAAACAGCAACCCTTGTTATTTGTATGCTTGCACCACCTTCGCCAAATTCAATGGTATGAACAATACGCAGCCTCTTATGGCACCCTTTCACTAAACACTAGGCATTGACAGAGAAAACAAGGTTGAACAAACAGTTAAGCGGCAAGTTATTGTGTGAATGCCAGTTTCAAATTATTCTAAAGGAAACATAATGGAAGGTTGGCATACTAAAGCTTAAAAACAGTAGAACTCCTAAATCTCATCATATCAATGAGAAATAAAATAAGTGTCGTACACAAAGAAAATTGAAACAAGTTCAAAACAACCCAAGCATGCATTTTTTACATAGCTTTTAGCAATAATTACAGCCATTCCATTCTATCTGCTGTTTTTGATCAACTAAGCACTTATTTCAATGTTAGAAATGGCCTTCAAGTTCAGAGGTAATCATAAAATCCCTAGAAGTGAAAACAAGTACACACCAACAACTGCTCCCTTCTGAATCTTTTTCATACCATAAAAAACTTCACTAAAAAAAAAAAAAAAAAACATGACGTAACAGAGCGAGGAACTGACCCAGTAGCAATCACTAGACTGCCACCTTAACCAGAGATCATTGGTTTGAATTCTGTTAGGAAAACTTCATGCCATAGGTAGCCTACCTTACTATATATATATATATATATAGATAAAAGGATAGATAAACATACAAATACATAAAAATTAAATAAAAACTAAAAAAAATCCCTTTTGCATACACTTCAACCTCTCAGAAATGAACTGTAACACAGATCTTAGAATCTTATCCTAGTGCAATTTCATCTAGAGGACAAACTTTATATTTGGTAACTTGAGGTAATTTTAAGGCTTTACAATGTTTGTTGATATCTATGCACAAATAATTTAAGTATAACTTATTAACATAACACAACTACAGCTTGCATGAATAAGTAATGATGTGGAATATGCTATTGCTAAATTTTTAAAATTAGAATGTAGTAATGAGAATATTTCCAATAATTTAAACAACATTAGATCATATATTCTCTTTATTGAGAATATCTCCCTCTTTATTTTTATCATTTATATTTGTTCTATTTGCCTAAATATCAGCACTCCTTTTAGTTTATAAAACAACAATGAAAATTTTCTTTCTTTAACATGACATTAGAAGCCAAACAAATGTAATCATTGAAATCCTTCTCACTTCTCTCATTGTCATGCTCTCTTCTCCTATCACCGCCATTCTCATCTCTTGCTATTATTATCCTTCACTATTCACTTATCATTGTTGAACCTTTCTCTCAACACCAATGTCTATCTTGTCTCTCCATTGCCTTACCTTTATATGCAAAGGTTGTTGTTCTCTTCTTCTTCCTCTACGGTTTTGACCATATTTCTCTCTTAAAGGTCAGGATCTCACTACAACTCTCATTGTGCTTGCTCCTCATTCATTTGCATGGTGTTGTTACCCAACCTGATTTACTAGCCTACCACATGTGCCTAATAACACCTGATGCATGATCTCACATGCTCCTACCTACCATCTCGCATCTGTGTGAAATTGCATTTCTCTTGTAACTACTACTTCTCATGCCCTATAGCCTTCTTGCCTATTTGTTCATGCAAACATCATCATACTCTTGCTATAAGATGGATTCTAGATCTATTATTAAGAAATCCATCAAATTTTCTGTAGTATTCATAGAGGACTTCCTCGGTCTTTATTTATGAAACAAAGCCCTCTTTAAATATTGATATCATTATTAAACTCAATTATGTAAAATATCCACTGTGGTCTTAAGCATTTCATTTTATCATTAGACCACATGAGAAATTCCATCTTCTAGACTCTTTGGCTCCAAAATCAATGGATATCATCAAATATATCAAAGGCCAAGCCTTAAATTATGCAGTTTTTACATGTGTGCTTAATAATCTTAAACCTATTATTGCCACTAGTCATGTTTCAAGAGACTGCAAAAGTAATGTATGCTTTTCTTTACTCCATATACTTTCAAAACAATAACCTCTCGAGAATATGCTCTTTAATCTAACAACCTCTCTTTACAATAGAGTGACAAATTTATTCAAAATTATCATAGCACACATTGAAAGGCAAATGGGATGAGCTTCTTCCATATCATGCTTCTACTACTAGTCTCAAGACTTGACATAAACAAAATAATAAGTTTTATATGGACAAGTTTTTCTCTAATCTCCATCAATCACTCCAACTTATTCAAGCTCAATTAATAGTGGAATTTGAAATCCCACATATTTCTACAACTCATGCATCTTCCAAGTCACTAAGCTTCCAACTTTGTCTTCTATTGGTCTTGAATGTACTACTCCTATTGCTAACATTAAAGGAGGTCGTACTAATCATGAGCACAATAGTCATTATAATGGAAGTGGTCAAAACTACAATCCCAGTCCATGTTATCAACATAATCAAAAAGCTAATCACACAACTAACAATTGTTAGGATAATCACACATCTAACAATTGTTAGAATAAGTGGAGATTATTCCTCTACTCAATATGTTAATACTACTCCTGATTCTATTAATTCTCACTTTAAACTTGTCCCTCACATCTCTCCCAAGAAGAATATCATAACCTACAATATTTTGAGCAGTGTAGAGATTAACATACACAAGTTATGAATAAAAGAAATATAGAAGATATGGAAGAGACATCAATCCAAGAAAATCTTAGCTAAGAGGAGATCGGGAGCCACACAGAGGTCACTCATTATACTAGATGCACAACCTCTTCATTGGCACAGAGACCGGGGTTCACGAAAAAAGGATTGATAAACCGATGTCGTGATAAAGAAAAGGCAATAAAAGTCACACAATTGCATATCCAAATATTCATAAAAATCAAATCAAATGATAGCAAAGATGTCGATAGGCAGAAGTGATTACTCAAGAAAAATTAAGCAACAAAGTAAAAAAGAGAAATGACATTGTGAAGAAAACAAAAAAATAAGAATTGACAAAGTAAAAGAAATCGTAAGCGACAGTGAAAAGAAAGCAATGCATTGGAGTCGTAAGTAAACTGGCACGTCTCATCTGTTGGGCCTTACATCTCTCCTCTCAATATCAGAGCCCAGTCGAATTAATACACCAGAGATCTTACTAAACACTAGACCTCAATGAGATGTAAGAAAAATAGAGTTTTACTCATCCAAAGATCACAATTTTAAAAGGTAGATATTCCTTTTTATAAAGAACCTAAGCATAAAGAATAAAATAAAAAAATTACAAAAATTATGGTCAAAAGCTATTGTTAAACAACTTTTTAAAAAATAACGTTTTCAATTAATGAAATCTATTGACTAAAAAAACATTACCAAAGCTAGTGTCAAATAGTTTTATGAAAAACCATCATCTTAATTCAAAAGTATTGATGTTAAAGCTGTTGCCAAGCAGCTTTCTAAAAAGTTGTATTTTTGGTTCTAAATTAGCCAAGTTCGAGTAGGTCATAGCAAGTCAGATTTGGGTCACGAAGCAGGTTGGTAAGCATGCCGTCCACAATTTCATAGATTAGATTTGATGTTTTTAGTCACATATCAGAGTTGAGTTGGTCATGTTGCAAACTTTATCAGTAGGTTGGTGCGGCGTAGCGAATGGCTGGCAAGTCACACAAACCCACTGTTGGGATAGGAACCATTCGCAAAAGTGATTCAGCCAAACGTGGTCCGAGTAGACCGATCAAGTCAGGTCAGGCCGAGAGTGAGTGGCGGAGGCATTGGAACGGCCTAATGGGCCACTTTTTGCCCTTTTTGCATTTTGGTTGCAACTTTTGAAGCCAAGTGCAATTTTAAGTCTATCTGGACCTTGCACATAAAAATTAGATACCTTAATTGTCTGAAAATGCCTATGCGTATTTGTCAAGATCCTGGATGTCACAAATCTCGACGAATGTCTTCACCAATTATTTATATGTTACACTTGAGAGAAAGATCTCTTCGTTAACAATATGAAATATATTCTTAGGTACAGTTAGTGTAATATCTACATTTGAAGATTTTATCATATAAGTTGTAGAACTAATATTTGCATTTGTTATTATATTGTTTATGACCATATCATTCTTTGTTAGTGTACATCCTTAAAGCCGATTTTAATAGGAATTCATATTATAAAATTAACCAATGGGTCATGCTCAGTCATTTCCACTTTAACATTTATACGAACATCTCATGTTCCTCTACTCAGATTCCAACAATCATTTAAATTCATATTCTAACATCCAACTATAGTTGTTTACAAATATTGTCATAAAAAAATCCAACTTCCTCATTTGAAGGTGACTTCATTTTATCATCAGATGCCGTCGTTTTATCATATTTTGCTCCTTGGAACTTGCTTTCAATTCCACATCATATCGATCATCTAGTTGAGTATGACTTGGCTGCACAAAGATACAAGCCTTTCCAAGATTCCCATCTTCAACGATTCCAAGTTAAATAGAAGCTTTCATAGCAAGCACGATTCCTTCCAATTGGACATCGAGTGATACGTTGTTTGGGTTGTTCTGCTCTAAATTTTCTTCATTATAGTTTAAACCAGAGCCGTCTAAAATTGGTGAAAGTGGAGGCAAAATCGTATAGCTTTTGGTTTTCTTCTACGTTTTACGAGTCTTAGAGCTTATCATCCTTACTACTTCCATTAGAGTAATAGCGGAATGGCAACAACAACCCAAACTCCAACAGTCGAGCTTCAAATGACCAGGCCTTACTTACCCACCATCAATAGAGGCGCTGCAATCTACTGGAGGTCCAATCGAGAGCCCAATGACCATACAAGAATTGTCTACCACCTTCTGTCGAAAACGCACCACCATCCACCCACCTACTACAAGAGCTCCGAAAACATTAGCCAACAAAATAAAATTTTAGTTTAGATTTACTTTGTTGTTAGCGTTGCAAGCATTAACAAACTAATCTCTGATACCAGTTCAATGCCGATTGCTAGAGTTTGGGTTGTTGTCATCGTTCTGGCTATTGCTCCAGTGAAATTAGTAAGGATAATGGAATCTTAGACTCCTAAAATGCAGAAGAAGACTAAAAGCTATACAACTCTACCCTCATTTTTACCAATTGCAAGCAATTTTGGTTTAAACCAGAATGAAGAAAATTCAGAGCAAAATAACTCAAACAATGCATCAATTGATGTCAAATTAGAACAAATTCTGCTTACAGTGAAAGCTCCCATTCAAGTAGAGTGAGAAACTAGGGTCATTTATAATGATACTTGTAAGCAACTACAACTAGATAATAAGAATATGAATTTGACTAATTGTTACGATTCGACTAGAGGAACAAAAGATATTTTTATAAATGTTGAATTGGAAACGGTTGAGCACGACATATCAATTAATAATAAAGTAAGGAGACCGACTAAAATCAAATTTAAGGATGCACTAAGTAGGGAATAATATAGTCATGAATAATACAATAACAATTGCAAATTATGATTCTGCAACTTACATGATAAGGCCTTCAAATGTGAATGTTACGCTGATTGAATCGAAAGATAGGTCTCACAAGGTTAACGAGGAGATCTTATCTCAGAAGCAGTACGGAAACAATTAGTGAGGACACCGATCAAGATTTCTGATGTTCAAGAGCCAAATAGACATGTGTCAGCACTTCTAAACAATTAAAGTATCTATTTTTCATATGCAAAGTCCAAATGAAACCTAAAATTGAGCTTATACTCAAAATTTGTGATAAAAACACAAACTTGGCAAAAAAAATGGCCCATTGAACCCCATTCTGCTGCCTCCACTGCTTGCCACCGACCCAACCCAACCCAATTGACCAACTTAGACTACGTTCAGCAGAATCGGTTCAGTGAATTGGTCCAATTCGGATCGCAAGTTCGCGAGACATGTGAGCTATCCACCATGCCACACCAACCAACTAACAGGGTTTGTGACACGACTGACTCAACCCCAATCTGCGACATGCGACATTAAATCCAAACCTTTACATAGCCGACAGCACGCAGACTTGCCAACCCACTTCGACTAATTGACCCAGATCTAACCTACAATGACTCGCGAACCTGGCTGATGCAAAGTTGAAAACACAACTTTTCAGAAAGTTGTCTGGCGACACCTTTGATTGCAGAACTTTTGGACAAAAACGACATCTTTTCAAAAAACTATTTAACACCAACTTTGGCCGCAGCTTTTTATTAAACAAATTTCAAAAACTTAAAACGTAACTTTTCAAAAAGCTATTTGGCAAAAGTTTTTTTATCATGATTTTTGTAATTTTCTTTTTATTTTTATTGTCATTGATGCTTAAGTTCTTTATAAAAAGAGAAGGTTTCTCTTTGGAATAGCGATCTTTGGATAAATAAAAATTTCACTTTTCTTGCATCTTGTTGGGCCTAGGGCTGATTGCAACAAGAACTCCGACGTGATGAATTGTCAGAACTCCGATACTAAGAGGAAAGGTGTGAGGCCTAAGTGATGAGATATCGTGCCAATTTACCTACAACTCTATGACATCGCCTTCCTGTTGTTGTCACTTATGGTTCCTTTCACTTTGCCAATTCTTTATTTCGTCGCTTTCTTTCACAATGTCGTTTCCCTTTTTATTTCACCGTTTAAGGCTTTTTGTGTTGTCGCTTTTGCTTATCGACACCTTTGCTACCATTTGAATCAGTTTTCGCAAGTGTTTGGATCAACTTTAAGAGCAAGTTACTTCGTTATTCCAATTTTTTTGCAAGACTTAGTAAATTCATTCGGTGTTTTCAATCTGCACTTATGTGACTGTTCTTGATCATGGCATCGATTTGTCAATCCCTTTTTCGAGTGTCCTCTCTTTGTGTCGTTAAAGATATTCTAAACCTAGTATATGGAGCGACCTCTGTGCGGCTCTTGGTCTCTTCTTGGCTAAAATTGCTTTGAACGGGTACCTTATATGCATTGCCTTTTTCCAGTTTCTTGTGTTTATCTTTGGTATTTCTTTAATTCCTAATTTGTGTAGGTTAATCTCTATGCTGTTCAAAACATTTAAACCACCCATCTGGCATCACTACTACGACTTACTCTGTTTTCATCCTAGTTATGTTAAAATTACTCATTATAATATCTCTTTGGCCTTAGATTTTGGTACATAAACACCTGTTATTTTTATCTCTTACATTGCTAACTCTTCCACATACCATCATTAACAATGGTCTCTCTTGTTTTTTAAGAAGGATTTATCCATCTCTCACTCTCAATAATTCTAGACAAAATCTTATATATTACAAACCTTCTTGTTATCTCATAATCTATCGACTATTTTAGCAACTCTCACAATTGCTTCATAATTTTTTCTCCCTCTTAAGTGCTTTTTATGATCTCAACACAATTAAGATGATTGATGGAGCTGTTGAAGTAAGACACATCTAATCTCTTTAATACAACATCCATTGCTTTCTTAATCACTCTCTTTGACTAATGACAATGTCATCTCAAACATCCTCCTCCACACCATCTCAATTTGAATGTGTTCATATGGAAAATACCACCGCATTCCTTTCCTGTAACAACCTTATTTTAAAGTCCAACTCTTTTTGAGATAGTATATGCAAATGTAATGGAATCTTCTCTAACCTTAACCCATTTAAGATTTCATTGTCATCTCCTCTATTGATGACTACACTCAAATAATTTGGATATACTTATTAAAAGTATAGATTAGCAATCATTTCCTTTGAAAAAAATTTATCAATAAATAAAAAGTCTAATTTTATAATTTTTTTTAAAATTCTCCATCTTAATAATGTATACTAATACAATGTTATTTAATTCTTTTTCTACTAACAATGATATTATTCATCAACCATCCTATTTATATACCTCTAAATAAAATAGTGTGGTTGAACATAAATATCTCCCAGATGTTTGATTATATCTATATGTTTCACATAAAAATTCAAAGACAAATTAAGGAAGTGAACTTAGATCGTCTAAAATACTTTCTTGGCATCAATTTGCATGCAACGGCAATAGTATCTTCCTTTCCCAAAGAAAATATGTCATAAGCCTGCCTACCAAAGGAAATTAAATTTCTTGGATACAAACCACTTAACTCTATGAAAACTTCACGATTCTAAAGATGAGATAATTTTCAAAGATGGCCTTAGTTATAGTTGCTTGGTTCACCAATTCCATAACTTAATTTTCACCTCACCTAGTACTTTCTTTGTTGCTTATGTGATAATTTAATATATATAAGAACACTCAGATGCTATCTTATAAATTTTTAAAAATAAATAGTCTTTAAGAAAAGGACTAGTATATCAAAACCTAGTTGCTTATAAATTAAAGATCAAAAGTATATTTTTTGGTATTATGTTTTTGTGAAAAGAAATCTTGTGCCATGTAAAAGTAAAAAAAAAATTAACAAATTACTAAACCTAGTATTGAAGCTAACTACAAAGTAGTGGTGCATTCTACTTGTGAAATGAAATGGATAAAAACTCTAATTAAAAATATTGAGTTTCTTAATGCTCAACTAATGAATTTAAATTAGATAATCATTCATATTACAAACACTATTTTTGATAAAAAATCAAACAAAAGAATGCTACGACTAATAAAACAACACAAAAAATTTTCCATCTTCAAAAAATAATTTAATAAAAATAAGAAATTTTGTAGAACATTAGATAAAGAATTAAAAAAAAGAAAGATATTAACATTAGGACTAATATCCAAGGTTGTCTACGAACAAAAGAATGCTAGGACAAAGGAAACTTATTTTCACATATCCAATACCAAGAACAATCACCAATTAGTTAGACATTTGTAGTATTGAGTCCAAAGCATACCTGCTCAAACTTAAAAGTGGGCAAAAGGAAATATTTAGATTCATCATATTCTCCTATTGGAATATTCACAGGACCCCTAGAGTAAGATCCATCCTGCATAGAGATGGCATAAATAAATTAGTACATCATGGTGCAAGAAATATTAGACAGCACACATGGGGTTATTTATTTAAAGATGTTGAACACCATGAGCGGGATTTCCAGAAAAAGATTGCTAAATGAAAAATTTAATAGGAAATATTGTTATTTTGGACAAAAAGTCTTTGAACAATTTCTAGATGAAACTCTAATAAAATTTAAAAATTGCAACATAGCAATCAACGGAATTGACTTACATGCCATGATTCAATCAAACAAAAAAATAAGACCCAAGAAGAGCATCATGCATTTTCTGGAATCCTAGCAAAAGACCATTGCCTAATAGCACAATCACCATTTTTATCCGGGAAGGTAAACTAATACATATATATACATAAAGGTGAACTAGAATATATATACATCAAGGGAATATTTGTATACATAGCAAGTTAGTTAATCATGTGGCCATGAAGTTGTTTACCTAGAATAAGGCACTGAAAGGTTCATTGAAAAAATATAACAAATCAGTACATTTAACAATGTCATTTGTTTACAAATAGCAAAAATATAAAGATCCAGCAAAACAATCTATCATGTAAGTTTTTTGTAAACAATGGACAAAATATTAATTAAAAAACAAGTAGGTTACAAGGATGACTATCTATCAAAGCCAAATCTGCTGCTTTGCATATGGCTCAGTGTTGAAAACTTCTCAAATGAATAAGATCCAACAATGTGAAGTACTTGCATTACAAACATGCAGCATGAAGGTGGAGTAAGATCATCATGCATAGTGACAGCATAAATAAATAACAAGCACAAGATGGTGCAACAAATATTCGATGACACACATGGCGTCATCTTATTTAAAGATGTTGAACACCATGAGCAGGATTTCCAGAAAACAAATTACTAATTGAAAAGGTTAATAGGAAATATAGTTAATTTGGACAAAAGTCTTTGAACAGTTTCTAGACTAAACTCCAATAAATTTAAAAACTGCAACATAATCAATCAGAATTGACTTATGTGCCATGATTCAATCAACCAAAAAAAAAGACTCAAGAAGAGAATCATGCATTTTCTGGAATCCTAGCAAAAGACCATTGCCTAACAGCAAAGCCACAATTTTTATTTGGGAAGGTAAACTAAAATATATATACATCAAGAGAAAATTTGTATACATAGCAAGTTAGTTCATCACGTAGCCATGAAGTTCTTTACCTAGAATAAGGCACTGAAAGTTTCATTGAAAAAAGATAACAAATCAGTACATTTAACACACTGTTCTTTGTTTACAAATTGTAAAAAAAAAAAAAAAAAGATCCAACAAAACAATCTATCCTGTTAGTTTTTTGTAAACAATGAACAAAATATTAATTAAAAAACATGTAGGTTATAAGGACGACTATCTATAAAAGCCAAAACTGCTGCTTTACATATGGTTCAGTGTTGAAAACTTCTCAAATGAATAAGGTCCAAAACATGTGAAGTACTTGACTTACAAACATGCAGCATGAAGGTGGAGCATGGATTCATGCTTCTAGTTTCAGACTCCATTTTTCTTAATTTAATGTGTTATCTAATATTTTGCATCTTCATTGTCAAACTTGATGTCTCAATTTCTATTTCAAATTAGTAATTGTGGATGTGAGTGCAGTAAATATTTCCTCTGCACATATTCCACATGATGGCACAAGCCAAATACTTTTGTTTTGCCCAACTGAGGAGCTTTTAGATTTTGTGTAAGTCATGAACTCCGTGCAGTCTCTTAGAAAGATGTTGCAAATTTTCCTATATGGAAATCACTAGTGGCCTTAACCTCACCAACATTTGTCATATACACTCAATGGTGGACACCTTTATAATGCTTTCACACACCATTCTAAGCATTAGATTCCCATTGTTCCTTCTTAAATGATAAGGAATTAAGTATATCCCATTCAAGTAATAGGAAAAATGTATTAAGGTGATCCCTAAAAATTCACTCAAACTCGAACAATAAAGCAAGATAAGCTAATATACTGTTCTTCCATAACCAACCTCTCAATAAAACTGACTTCATCGAATGTACTCAAAAAAGGGAAGGAAGCATGGGTACTAACCATTTCATATCAAAGAATAACAACAAACTCAGAACAAGATGATAATGATGCACCAAGATATGATATGAACCATGCAAGAATCATACAAATAAAACTTGCATACAAAAGAGACAATAAGAATTAGAGCAACAATTTTGGTAAAACTAAGTAAAAAAATGCATCTTAACAAATTGGTTATGTAAATTGTAATGAAATAAACTTAAGCATCCTATGCACTCAAGCACATTTCATACCTCAAAGAAGACAAGACCTGGATCCATGCTCATTAAATCTTCATCTAACACCTCACTGTGCCTAAGATCAAATGACTCGTAACTAGGCAAATCAATTCCTCCAAAACCCACATCACAAACTACTTTATCAGAAGAGGAACTATTTTCTGCCATTTCTGAATGACCTGCTTGTGCACGTTTCTTCGCTTCCCCAAATGGGTTCAACGCCACCCACTTTGTCTTCCTATGAATTTGAGAGAAGCTTCCTTCAGATGGTCTCTTTTCAATGTGAGAAAGCGTGTAGCAATCAAAAAGATTTTCATTTTGATTACCAACACCAATCGGCTCTATCTCGGCAGTGAAAGGAGAAAAAACTGCTCCAACACCCTTCCATATCCCACTCAGGCTACTTGCAAAGGTATCCCAAGACGGTTTAATAACTGGTTCCTGTTGATAACAAGTCAACATGTATTATGAAAATAAGGAAGAAATTCGTCATTGAAATGAATAGAAACTAAATTGGAATCTAAGTCTTTAAAATTAATCCATACAGATGGATCAATACAGTTGAATGTCAGTTTTACAATCAAGCAAATTCAAATTCAATATTGCCAAAAGATAATGGAGATTATCACCAACATCCATGAAAAACAAAGAAAATGAGCTGGAAGCAATATTGTTTTCTTTTAACAGGTTTCCTTGCTAAGAACAGAAAGAAAGAGAATCATCTAAAAGAGGCAACTTGCATTACAAAACTTAGCAAATTGGTGAATTGAAAAAGCATATTGCTTCAAACAGAAGAAAAAGAAAAGGCAACGCAGAAGTTTGGACCAATCATTTTGATTATGAAAGAGAACATCGCACACAACAGATATCAAGCAGACAAAACATGGGCAAGATCCAAATATATAGAATACATCCACAAAATCAGATGATAGGAGAAGTACAAATTAATAAAAAAAATGTTTGGGCATATATTAAGCAAGACAAACATGTCAAGAAAAGGTGACTTTCGCCATCCGTGGTTAGGCCTGTAAGTTTTCAAAATAGAGAATTTACAAACAACTCTTATCACGATGTGCAGCAAGAAAAGAGAAAGTCCACACCCAAAGGTTTTTCACAAAGAAACAGATGCATCCACATGATTTATTTATTATAACTTTCCTAACAAAGCCATACAACAGATAAGTTCACCACTCATCATGATAATATCTTCATACAAATTTCCTTCTCCTTTCCCTTTTCTCTGCTCGTGCCCTTTTTTCATTGCAGAGCCATCATACCAACCCATCCTAGTTAGGGCGTTCAAGATTCAGCTAACAATTGAATGAATACCAACAAACAATAACTAGGTAATAAAAAAGGGAAAACGGATATTTAACAACTAATTTACATCATCTAAGATTTGCTATCTACAGTATAAACCGATGCATAAACCACGGTTCTAAGTTTCACCAAAACCAACGATTTGGGTCAATTTCAATGAGGTTTTTTACTGGATTCGGTCTCAAATCATCGCCAGATTTGGTTTCAACTGATTTAGAACAGTTTCGGCCAGCTTTGGTTTTTTTTCAAAACTATTTTTTATTGTTTTTTAATTATTTCTTTTACTACATTTCGAATTTAAAAAAATAATTAAATAAAATCCAAAGTAATTTAAATATAATTAAAAACTAACCAAAACTGAGAGTGAGCATCAAAACTACAAAAACTACCAAAAGCAAATGTTCTACTAGACAACCAAAAACGAAATAAAAAACTTGAAACCTTAGCACAAACACTGAAAGCGCAGATCACCATTTAAATGACAACCAATCATACATTGAAAAATTTCAGCATTGCTTGCAATGTGTCAGACCTCAAGTTATCCAGAAGTAAGAACTCCCAAGGAGCATACAAACATATTCAATTTTGTAAATGTGAATTTCAAAAGATGCTGCATTGAATACCACATAGTTGACCTTGTCATGAAGGGATCAAAAGCATCATCCTAATATTGAACACAGAAGATGATTACGACTTCTCAAATGTATAAATGAAGATAAATTTTCAAACCCATCACAGCCATCATATTAACAAGGCACTGCAAGAAACCAACTAAAAGAAATATTCCTAATTCCTCTATTTCTTCAATTCCATATCACAAAAGTCGATTGCAATTTCCTGGAACAGTTGACATAAAAATCTTACAAATGTATTCTATTTGAATGCTATATTAATCAAACAAGAGGACTTCCATACCATTGGTATTTTCAAGGGCCAAGTGGAGTCAACTTTATAGATTACTCATGTAGAAATCCAATGTGGTACTGTAGCCATTGTTTCCCAATTTCATGAAAATTCAGCATTGTTCCTTAAAGACTATTTCGTTTTGGGGATTATTTGGTTATCTAAAGATAAAACAAACTATTAAACTATCCTAATTTGGCCTAATTTTAACCTAGTCAATTTAACACCAAATTAAACCTTTAACATTAACCATTATTGAATAATCTAGAAATCAAATATTGTTTTACCTTATTTCCCAGGATGCCAAAGGTGTATCTGATTTATTAGAATAATAGCCAACAGGAAAACAACATGTACACTGCAATAAATAAACATATCTTTGTGGTTTTCTTTCTTCTTCTAACAACCTCACCAATCATACTAAATGCACCTCTAGTCACCAACAAATCAATTCTAATTCTTTGGCATCAAGTCTAATACAAAAGTGAATGTTCTCATAGAATAGACTTAAGTCTTGTTCATATGTCAAGTAATGATCATGGGTCACATTACAGTGTATATTACATGAGCACTGAGCGTACCCATCCCATGGAGAAGCCTTGTGTAAAACATTACAAGACATGAAACGTTAACACCCCATGCTTGTAATAACACGTTTGGCAAAAGGTTCCAAATGGGTATATGCATAAACACTGTTTTCAATGGATAGAAGTCTAGTGACCACCTAACTAACCCAAGAACTTGGCCCACCAAAAACCAAGGAAGCCCATGCAACACCCAATCACATTCGGCACGTGCAAACGAAGCTGACCCCAGATCACATGCACTGCACATGCCCAATAGCTGCATCTACCCCCGCACATGCAAGAGGGTGCTAGGGTCGGTGACCTCGTGTGTCACAGGCGCAATAGGTCTCACATACCCGCACGGAAGCCGCACGAGCAGAATCTAAGTGTGGCCGGATCTGATGGCTCGCGAAAGCAAACACACAAGCAGCACTTCCGCACACGAACAATGAGTCAAAAACTTAAAACTTGTAGAATTTTCAAAATAGGTCAAAGGTCAAATACATCTTTTCTAATTAAATATTATATCACAACCTTAATATAAAGGGGTGAGAATGATACAATTAGAAAAGCAAAAAGAATTTGGAGTTAACTCAAAAAATTGAGAAAGTTTTGAGAATCAGAACTTTGTATAATTCAAAAAACCCTTGAAGGGAATCTTTTTGAAAAATTTAATCAGTTGTGACAAAATCACTCTTCTTTTCTTTACTCCTAACAATTTTTATGCTAATACTTTTACTGTAACTACTCTAAAAAAAATATGCTAATGAGGACTTGAGACGAAAACACTTCCCAAATAAATCATATTATTTTGATAAAGAGCATTTCAATTCCACATCGATAATAAGAGCCAAAAAGAAGGGAGTTGAGAAGAAAGTTACAAAAGGAAATCCAACGATTAACAAAGCTTTAATCGAGGTGACTGCACCAAATATTTCACCATTAAACCTAGAAGCACAAGTAACTTTATTGACTCAACAAAATGCAAGTATTAATAAACGTGGTGCTAAAATCCCAATCCCTTCCTGTGACGAATCTACAAGATAATCCGTCAAAAGAAAATATTCTTAATATAAGAAAATTTGGATAAAGTAATACTCTTAAAATAGTTAAAGATAAATATGAGAAAAACATCAATCTTACTTTTTCAACGCACGAGAATTGACAACGTCCTTTCAAGATAGATGTTACACTTGATTTACCAAATTATGATGGTACAGTAGATAGAAAAATTAAATATATAATTGAAACATATAGAAACATTTTTTTTCTATATGACTACTCATTATCTGACAAAACGATGTATGCTTGACTAAAAATGACGAGTCATGCAGTAGCCTGGTGGATTGCTCACTTAAAAAATGGCATAGTTACAGAAGCAACATGGGGCTAATTTAAATAATTAATTTGAAAAGAATTTTGCCCCATAGGCTACATGAAAGAAAAGTGAAGAAAATGTCATAGTCTACGACACCGACAAAGAGAAACAGTGCAAGAATATACCATAGAATTCGGATAACAAACCGTTAGTTTGGGAATACCTATTAAAGAGGTGCAGACATTGTTAAAGTACATTGAATATCTATATTATCATATTACTATCGAATTATCCTTTTTCTTGTTAAATCTTAGAAGCAAGTCATTTTCTATGACTATTGAAAAAAGAATAAATACAAAAGGACAAAACAAGAATGACAAAATACCAAGAAGTCTAAGTATAAGTTTGAAAATTGATAACAAAAGAAAAAATATTCTCCAACAAAATTTATTATGACTACAACAAACAACATAAGTCAGAAGTACTGTGATCGCTACAAAAAGAAAGGACACGTACGAGAAAAATGCTAGAAATTGCATACATAATGTTTTAAAAAAAACTCAAGTACAAAATACTTATTTAATAGAGAGTAAAAATATACTTCAAACTCTTGTACAAGTTGATAAAATTTTATCCCTTATGATGACTCCAAATGAGATATCAAATGAAGTGAAACAAAAAAAACTCTTCTCTATCTAACTACAAGTGAAGAAAGAGTTTATCAGTACTATCGTCAACACTAGAAGCAAAAAAAACTAATATCCAAAAGTTTTGTGGAAAAGCTAAAGTTGAAAACCACATATACAAGACCTTATTCTTTGGGATAGATTCATAATGATTCCAAGGAGAAAATTACAAAACATTGCAAGGTAAGTTTACGAATACCAAAAAATACATTGATGAGATTATCTACGAAGTTGTACCTCTAGATGTCTATTATATTATACTGGAAGCGAAAAAACCTAATATCTAAAAGTTTTGTGGAAAGACTAAAGTTGGAAACTACATATCCAAGCCCCTATTCTTTAGGGTGTATTCATAATGACTCCGAGCGAGAGTTACAAAACAGCGCAAGTTAAAGTTTGTAATTACCAAAAAGTTCATTGATAAGGTTATCTACGAAATGGTTACCTCTAAACGTCTGTCAGATTAAGTAAAAAATCCTTACTTGTGGGATGGAGATGTCATCTATTACCAACAAGTACAACAATATCGGTTCACGAAGGATAGCAAATATTTCCTTTTGAAACAAGACAAATAAGCATTAACAAAAGTCGATATCGATGCTAAACAATTAAAGATATTAGGAAATACTTGTCAAAAATATGTGCTACTAATAAAATCCAAAAAATTATTTGATGGGATAGATGAAAGTCTCATCCTCCCGAAGAAGAAAATCAAGTATCAATTAAGCAAAAAAGGTTCGAAGAGACTCGAATCTCAAAAAGAAGAGACATATGATCATGAGATCACTTCCAATGTCACTAAATCTAGAATGGATGAAAACAAATCAAGGAAAAAGACAAAATGACGCAAATCGATGTGCAGCACAAAAGGTAGGAAAGCAAGCTAGATTGTGTGGGCAATCAGAGTGCGCATCACAACACGCTGATCAAATACTATGTGCAGGGGCATGGATGCGCCCTCAAGAGACCTAGATCCAAAAGAGAAATGCTAGAAAAAATAGAGAAACAAAATAGAAAAAGCAAAGTCAAAAAAGCTGCAGCATGCACACGCGGGCGCGAGAAGACGTGCCTTGTGTGTCCGACTTTGAGCGCCGTGTGCAAGCAAGCAAAGCTCACCCCGAGTCATATGCAATGCACATGCCCGATAGTAACACCTCCCCCAGCATGCGTGGGTGTGCACTGGGGTTGATGCCTCGTGCATCACACATGCAGTAAGTCACCTACCACACGGAAGCCACACACATAAAATCTGCACGTGGGCGGAGCTAATGATACAGGAAAGCCACATGCAAGCAAGCTTTCCACGAGTGGGCAATGGGCCAAAAAATTCAAAATTTGTGAAATTTTTAAAATTGGGTCAAAGGATAAATGAATTTTTTTCTAATTAAATATTATATCACAACCTCTGTATAAAGAATAGGAATGATGAAATTGAAAAACAGAGAAAAATTCAAAATAAATTAAAAAAAGTAAGAGAATTCTAGGAATCAAAACTTTGTGTAATTCAAGAAACTCTTGAAATAAATCTTCTAAAGAAATTTAATCATTGTGGCAAAATCACTCTTCTCCTTCTTCTTTTACTCCTAGACATTTTCACGCTTTCACATTTGCTGCAACTACTCTAAAAAAATGTCTGCTAACGAGGACTCGAGGCAATAATGCATCATAGACATAACATATTATTTTTATGATCAGGAGATTACTTTTGAGGTCACTAAATCTAGAATGAATGAAAAGAAATCAAAAGAGGAGCTAAAACGATTCAAACAGATGTGCAACACAAAACAATAAGGCTGTAAACTAGATTGCGTGGGCATATCGAAGTGTGCACCACAACATACTGGTCAAATGCTACGTGCGGAGGCATTGACACACCCTCAAGAGACCTAAACTCAAAGGAGAAATATTAGAAAAAAATAGAAGAAAAAAATAAAAATAAAAAAACAGTTAAAAAAAGTTATAGCAAACGCGCCTAAGAGCGAGAAGGAGAGCCCACATGCGCCCAAGTGCGAGAAGGCGAGCCCACACGCGCCCAACTTCAAGCACCGCACATGAGCAGGCGAAGCTGATCTCGAGTCATGATGTACACTACATGTGCCCAATAGCTGCACCTACCCCAGCAAGCGTGGCTGCATGCTAGGGTCGGTGACCTCGTGCACCACGCGCGGGATTGCTGTCACCTACTGCATAGGAGGACTTGATGGCGCGTGGAAGCCACATGCTAGTAGGCCTTCCGCGCATGGGCAACAGATCAAAAGGCACAAAATTTACAAAAGTTTCAAAATTGCATTAAGGGGTAAATGCATTTTTTCTTATTAAATATTATATACTAACCTCTATATAAATGGATAAGAATTATGTAATTGAAAAGCAAAAAAAAATATAGAATGAATTCAAAAAAATTGAGAGTTTTGAGAATCAGAGCTTTGTGTAATTCAAGAAATCCTTCAAAGAAATATTCCTAAAAAAATTAATCTTTTGTGACAAAATTACTCTTCTCCTTTTTCTTTGCTCCTAGTTCTTTTTTTTTTACTCTTCCACTTTTGCTGCAACTCTAAAAAAAAAAGATCTATTGACGATGACTTGAGACAATAACACCTCGCATATAAATCAGTTAGGCTCCTATCTTGAATCATAATTAGTTTCATTTTTGGCTACTTTACAAAGTATTTTGTGTTTGTTTGATCAACTTTTGAGAAAAAGTCTGCAAGTAAATGACTGTTGCATTGAAGTAATGATATTGTAAAAATTCAGTTTCTTGATGTTATTACCATGGCCAATACTCATGAAATTGTCACCCACTTAATTTAGCACAAAAGCATGCTTGAAACATTTTGTAGATCAATTACTTTGTACAAATCAGATTTGCATAAATTCGTTTCTAAACCACTTAATTGACTAATATCAAATACTTCATGCTACCAACCAAAAAAATACTTCCATTAAACCATACAAACTTTGCTGGGAGAATTCAATAATCAGGTTAAAACTAATGCAGGCTTAACATACCAAACCCAAACCAAACAGGGAATATAGTAATACCATCAATGAATAAAATTACACCAACCTGAGTCTGAAGCACCGTCTCGATCTCCATCAGCATAGCAGCCGAGACCATAACAGTGGAATCCTTGCGTCCCCTGGCTTTCACCCTTTTCCCCTTGCTTCTCTTCCGGGCCAATTTCTTGTTCTCCTCCATCTCTTTCATGGAGGCCAGCTCGTTGTCGATGCTCCAAACATTTTCCTTCTTCTTTGCCCTGGCCGCGTCCAACACACCCACTCTATGCTTCCCGCCATGAGGTCGCTTACCGCCATCGAGACGGTCGCGCAAAACCCGAGGGATAGAAGCAGAGAAGGGCAACGAGGGCCAGCGGGCCAGCAGGTTGAACCCTAGAAGCGGACGTGGAAGGTCAATGTTCCTTTGATTAATGTTCCGGCTAGCATCCGGGCACTTGGCCTGCATTCTGCGAGGGTGGTCGAAGAGACGTTGCTCCAGCGAAAAATCGTGGATTTCAACATTTTTTTTAAACGATAAAATTATTCTGAATAATATTTATAAAAAAATTACTTCTAAACTAACTTTTGTTCATGTGCTTAGCATCCTTTATATTTATAAATTTATATAGTTATTAAAATATGTACACCTCGAATTATCAATGTGTATTTTTTTTTTACTTTTAAAAAAGTAATATTTTTAATTAAAAATGGTAATTTTTTATTTTTTTTTAATTGAAGTAGTTTTGATATTATGTTATAATAAGGTATCATATGTGTAGGTTGATTTTGAGATATTTATCATTATGAAAAATTTAATATTTTATGTATGAAAAAAAGTTTATCTTATTTTTATTACAACTTTATTTGATTTTTTTAATATAATAGACAACAAATAAAGAAATAAAAGACATAGATAGTTATATTATGTCAAGTAATTCATAGATTTTTTTTCAGTAGGGATCCTAAAAATTGAACATCAACAAAAGGGTCGTCATTTAAAGAATTATAAAATATAAGGTTTTATTTGCCAATTAGAAGTAATCACATGCTTTTCTTCAAGAGAAATAGTAGTAAAAATTTCTACTTAATAAGGACATTTAAATAACAAAGATATGACTTCAAAAGCTCAATCTATAACAATGTCACGTTGTTTGGTAGAATATACACTTCAAAGGATGGTCTACACATAATAACCCAAATTTTATATTTATTGTGATGTCATCATTAATGTCTATTAGTTTTGGACTTAAAAACATCATTTTTTTGTCTATCATGATAGGTATGAAAGGCTATTTTTTTTTATTTTATTGCCAAGATGTGTAAGAAATTTGTATTGTTTCTAACAACCTAAGTATTATATAATAGTTAAGTTAATATAATAAATAAATTATTCACTAATTTAAATATTTAATTAAAAAATTTATTTGGGAAAAAGCACAATCATACATAAGAAAAGAAAAAAATCCAAGAAATATAAAAAGATGATAAAGTACAAAATACATAAATTGAAATGACACAATGGATCTCTCATTCAAAAGGACTCACAAGCTTTAGAAAATACAAAAATGGTTAAAACGTAGAAGTGCAAAATAGATTTTCACTTATCCTCTAACAAAGGTATTTATACACACATCTTAACAAAAAGCTACTATAATCAATTTAAAATGGTTACAATGACTAAAGCTTATGGAGTATTATAATAGTTTCTCAAATTTTTGTTCGAAAAAGAGATATTGAGAAACCTTCAACAGACATTAGGATCTATTGCACTAATAAAATGGGGTTGGAAGGCTTGGAGAAG
The DNA here is from genome assembly GCA_023846275.1 of Vanilla planifolia. Classification (NCBI taxonomy): domain Eukaryota; kingdom Viridiplantae; phylum Streptophyta; class Magnoliopsida; order Asparagales; family Orchidaceae; genus Vanilla; species Vanilla planifolia. The sequence goes on from CM043870.1 coordinate 3,684,992, forward strand.
AACTCTTAGAGGTGAGTTTATAAATGACCCAAAGACCAATCAAACACTTGAAGTAGGGTTAGAAATTAATTCAAAGGTCAATAAAAAAACACTCATAGATTGATCAAATAATGACCTAAAAGTTTGTTAGAGAATACCTTAATGTCTGTCAGACATTGATCAAAAGAAGGTGGGAGAATAACTGGAATGTCATATCTCTTAGAAAATCAAGATCGACAATAAAGTTAATAACATATATTTTTAGTGTATATCAATATCCTATTAGCAAATGAAATGAACTATCAAGATTGAGATAGTCACTAAATATATCTTCGTTAGCCTCCAACTTATTATTGTTATATTTATATAAGGAAAGCAAATTGTTGTTAATTAAATGGTGTCATGTAGCATGTTGAGATTCAATTCATCTACCCAGTTGAATCTTTGGTGAGTCAAACACATCCATACAACCATGAATGAAGAAGGTTGGTTAGGAAACAACTCTTATAATACTTAATTCTCCCCAAAGGTTGGTTTGAACCTAATTGAGGCATTAATTTTTATAGCATTGGGAGATATGACCAACGAGGTGGGGATTGTTCCAACCATCACTTCCCTGGCTATTGTCTGGCAAGGACACAAGCCTTTTATCAACACTATTTGTTAGATGTTCATGAACATGTTGGCAAAAGGTAAAAAAATTACCAAATAGTAGAAGTAATTTACTAACCCTCCATTGGAAAATGATTTTCTCGATGATACATATCCAAAAATTAAAGCAATGGAATTGTAATATCCCAAATTTTGATATTAAATTTAATGCAAATTTTTGGAAGAAATGAGAATTTTTTTAGAGTTTTTGAAAACCATAGAAACATTAATTTAATTATACTATCAAAATAAATGTCTTAAAATATATAATACTTTAAAACTTTTTAAATTTAAAATCTTACAATTAAGACAAAAAGCTAAACTAAATCAATCATTTTTTTCCTTTTGATTAGAGATTAGGTGATGGTGTAATTCCCATGTTGACCATGCACGAGAGACAAAAGCTTTTTTGCATGGAGGTGTGTTGGAGCACATGCAATTGCATAGGCACACAAGGTGGTTGATCTGAATGCGCAAAGTTATGCAAGCACATGTAGAGGCTAGTAGGCATGTGTTAAAGGTTGCAAGCACACTCAGAAGCACGAGGAGACATGAGATTGTGGTAAAGTGCATAAGCATTCACTGAGGCACAAAGAGCGCCTGCATATGCATTCAGATGTGAGTAGAGTGCCACAGCAATGAGAACAAATGCATGATAAGTGGGCATGTAGGTGATTAAGTGTGCTGATAGTGGCTCATGTTTGATATGTGAGAGGAATCCATCTACAATAATTTTTTCTAACATTTGTAAACAAGTTATGCATATAATACCCAACTTTTTTGATAGTTAGACATGAAACCCTTATCATGAAACTCTTATCCTGCACAAAGAATAAGATTAAATTAAGAAAATAAAAAAATTAATATTATGATCAAATAAAAAAAAATATTGTGATATGATAATTTATGAGTTTTTTGTTGCAATAGAAATGTTAAATATTGATCACAAGTTAAATCATATATAAACCAATTGGCGATGTGTAATATTTTTGAATTATTTTATATGAGGAATGAGAAAGATGAGAAAATGAGAGAAAAAAGAGAAATTCTATGCATTTAAAAAGATATAATATGACATGATATATTACAAATTATAGCATAGAATTAGATTCTCAATGAGGTTATTACATTTTGGAGGAATAAGAGTGACTTATTTTTGGTGAGCAATTTTTGGCATTCTAATATTAGAGTGAGCAAAAAGGGCATGCTCTAGCATGGGAGCTAGTCTTGGTGTCAAGCTTCTTCAATAGGCACCTTCGTCTCCTTGCTTAGCTTTTACGATACTAGTATTGAATAGTAGTCAAGGAGATTTTCCCCCATGGCATCTCAAAATGGTTTCATGGGACCTTCTGTTAATAGCTCTTTTGTAGAGATATTGAGTGAATCAATGGCTCCTTTACCATGTAAAACGAAACAAATCTCTTTCTACAATGGCAAATCATAAGTTGTTTTTTGATGAAGAGGAAATTTATAAACTAGTGGTTCCACTAAAATTTCTGCTGATAGATAAGTTCTCGCACAAAAATCTTAATATGAATATGATAAGAGCTAAGTTAAATAAAATCAAATTCAAAAGCTCCTTTACAATTAGATACCTTGAGCCTAAGCACATTCTCATTCAATTCTCTATGGAGGAGAACTTCCTTTACTATTGGATTAAGAAAATTTGAAACATAATAAAATTTTTAAGGTGCATATTTAAATAATCATCAAACTTTCAATTCAACAAGGTCTTTGATTATGCTAGTTTGGGTAGCATTCAAACATCTTTCTCTATACTTATTTAACAAAACTACACTACAATCACTAGCCTAAGCAATTAGTACTTTGCTAAAGCTTGATTCAACGATAGTTTCTCTATTGAGACTGCAAATTGCCAAATTTTGGATGAATGTGAACCTTACTAAAGAACTTCCTATCATAATTAGAAACTCCAAATGACAAGGATGCAAGGAAGGGAGCATTTGGCCAAAAGTATCCTACAAAAATCTTCCACATATTGCCTATATTACCACAAGAATGGGCCTTTAAGAATGTAAATTGCTAAGGCAACAAAATAAAAAATTGGAGCCTTCCCTCTCTTATAAGTTATCCCATTTTTTAAGGAGGCCATCTAATTTTTTTAGACTTATATTTAGGTCATCTCTACTTCACTTTATCAAACACATCCAATTTAATTATCGAAAAAGCTAGACATTTTGTGAAATAATCTTTTATTCAATCTTGTCTATTCAATAACAATTAAGTCTACATTATTTTGTTTATCACCAACCAATATTATGTATGATCTTTTCTGGACAAATAATTGGTACTTGTTCTATTAACCACAACGGAATCAAAGATTAAGCCTGTTGTTTTGATTACAAAAGGGAGACATTAAATCAATGCTAGCTTAGATCAAAAGCCTCTTCTATATTTTATTTTATTGTTTGGATTACCTAAGTTTTGTGTTTTAACTAGTTTGTAACAATTAAGATAGTTAATTAACTTGTTAAAAACCAAAAACAAAGGACTCAATAATATGATATAATATATTAACTAATCAAGTGAAAATCTTGTGGATTTATAGCCCTAGCATTGATGAGAGTAGTGATAATAAGGTGATTTATTGTGGGAAAGAATATAAATCATTAGACACTGTGCAACTCTTACAAAAGGTTTCTAAGTGAAAATGTATGAGAATGATTTGTTTTACATAAAAAAAGAAAAAAATAATTCTTATTTGATTTCTTGACTATGAAAATATCAAAATATATTCTAATAAATGATAATAACAAATTTTTTAGTCATCTTGACTTCTTGGTATAAATAAAATAAAAAGATAATAAATAAAATATAATACTTATGATATGACTTTTCTATATATTATATTAATCTTAATAATATAAAAACTTAGATTAACATAAATTATGCTAATTGAAGATGAACTAAACTTGGATAAAATAATTTTTTTCTTAGCATCATTATTATCGATATAGCTGCTTAGCCTATATTTGATTCATCCTCTTATTATTAACATTTTTCAGATTCAAACGATAAAGACATTGAAAAATATTAAATATATAAATACATAGTATAAAAGAATAAAAAATAAATGATAATGTATTGTAAATCTATTGATTCATTTATGTCTTGTAACATCACTGAGAACATCATCAGATGAAAATAAAATTAAAAATATATTTTATTATAAATTAATTTTAACTAGAATTGCCTTTACATAAACTCAAATAATTGATTTTATACTAATCTTATGGATATACTTAAGTAATATTAATTTTATATATTATTATTATTGTTATTGTTGTTAAGTATGAAAGATTTCACGCAATAATATTTTGAGGAATATGCCTTCGATCACCATCAAGATGAGCCAACATGAAATCAAAATTGTATTAAAAAAGGCATCCACCCATCTCATCTCCAATATTTAAACCAGCCCTGCTTTTATTCTCTTCCACCCCGAAGCTTCCCATCCGAAATCCGACGGATCTGAGCTAAACCCACTTGCCAATGGCCGCCGGCGAGCAGGAGGTCCCCAAGGTTGTGGCCGTGGTAGCCTCCCTCCTCGAGCGGGCCGCGGAGGCAAGCGACTACGCCGCGGTCGACCGGCGAGACTCGCCTTTCAGGGGACGGAGCCGCCCGTGCATCAGCATCCGCGGATACGTGGACCGCATATTCCGCTACGCCGGCTGCAGCCCGTCGTGCTACGTCGTCGCCTACGTCTACCTCCACCGCTTCAGCAGCCGCCAACAATCCGTGGCCGTGGACTCCTTCTCCATCCACCGCCTCTTCCTCACCTGCCTCTTGCTCGCCGTCAAGTTCGTCGACGACCTGTATGCTTCATTCGCCTCTCACCCTCCCCAAAAACACCTAAGAAAAAATTCTTTTTTGACATTTTTTTATAAGAATTGTTGCTTTTTGTGTTTAATTAATTCAATATTACTTTCCAAAATATTGAATTAATTAAATACCATGTAAAAAACTTCACATATGTAATTCTGCTGATCTGTTCTCATTCTTTCACCGATCTAAATAACACCATAAATAATATTGAACAACTTGTAATGTACTATATAATAAGCAATTTTTAATAAATAAAATCAAAATAATTATAATAAGCAATTTTAATAAATAAATATTTGTCACAAACTTATTGATTGTAATGTTATGATTGTTTAAGCAGATACTACAACAATGCCTATTATGCCAAGGTGGGAGGAATCAGCACAGCTGAAATGAACGTTCTGGAGCTGGACTTCCTCTTCGGTTTGGGTTTCGACTTAAACGTCACCCTTTCGATGTTCGACGACTACTGCCGCATTCTTCAAAGCCAGATGTGTGTCGAATCACCATCAAGTACTTGCGGTTTCTTCGACGAAGAGGAAGAGCAGAGCAAGCTTGGTGAAGAACAGCAATTGGTTGTTGGAGGCCAGGGATAGATAAGAATCGTAAGCTATAATGTTTTTGAATGCTGTTCTTTGATTCTTTCTTTTGCCTATTTGAAAGCAGGAAAACTTGTGATTAAATTGGTACTATGTTTGATTTGTTCTGCAATCTTTCTAAGGAGATTTTTGTTCATAATTCTTCATTCCTTCACTGGGTGGTGTTGCTTAAGCTTTATGCCACACTAGGCATGGGAGGAACATGATGGGCTGTTGATGCTTTGAATCCAGGCATAAAGAATGCATGTGGAAATATGGTACAGGCAATTGAGCACATGAGTGGTATGGGTGAAGATACCATGGTCATACATGCCATATGATTTCCAGCTAAAACCTGATGGGTGCAAACTGGCACGTGCATGATGACGATTCTGACATTAGCATTGGCACATGCATGCATGATGCCATGGACCCTCTCATTCATTACCTCAATTATAATGCAAACGTTTGAATGAATTCATTAAATCTAATACACGAAGCCAAGTGAAATACTCATCATTTGATGGGCAAAAAGCTGGTGTGTTCTATCAACACCAGAATCTCAAATACAGAAGACTAAGTGAAGTTAACTATATCTACACATCGTACAGCAGAAGGGAAAAGGAGTACAGAACATTCTGCACTGCGTGCATTATTGCTGGGATCTAAAAGAAATATTGTACAAACTAACAAGAAAACATCACAGAAACTGGAATGGAAGTTCTTCTCCCTGTCTTTGAACAGCTTTCACAGATGCAACTCTGGCTGCACTGGCTGCTTTGTTTGCAGCAGCAACTGCTTTGTTGACCTTGTCGTCGACCCTGGGCAAGTTGAATGCGCGCTCGGCAGCTCGTCGGGCTTGCTGCAAACAAGTGAAGTTCGTAAGGTTCCATTTGGCTTAGGGGTCTGTTGTTCATGCAATTGGTTCAGCTGAAGCAGAACAGAAAATGCAAGCAAGTGAAGTTTGTAAGGTTCCTTTTCACTTGGGTCTGTTGGTAATGCATTTAGCTCAGCTGAGGCGAAACAGTAAAGCAAGCTGAACTAATGGTAGGATGGCATAAAAGGCGAAGTCAGGCTGTGGGTCGGGATGTGGGTCACGGGTCGACCTAAACACATACCCACCCTGCTATATGCTATCCACTACCACTTTAAACTTCGCCCAATCCTGTCCCAAATCCCTTCTCAGGTAACTTAAAAGCCACTCGAAGCAGATGCAATAAGCTTAAATTATTGAGTGAACATATAAATTTAGAAGACAAACCCTAGTTGCATATGACCCTTGAGCTGGGTTTTGATGAAAAAGTGTCCAACTGAAATGGAATTTAAAAAGAAACCTTTTGGCAATGTGCTTAAATCTGGATGCAAATAGTCACAATATTTCACTTTTTTATAGATTTAGGTTTTCACATCTTATCACTTTTTGGAGAGAGATGAGTAAGATTACAAAATATGAGAAAGATCATAGAAATACTTGTAGATATATTATAGGAGAGTCTTTGGCCTTTTGTATTAATTTTTTTTTATATGTTAAACTTGCTAAATAGTAATATAAAGCATGAATTCCAATCCTACAAGTTGAATTTTGAGAACCCTACCAACCCATTACAGGACAGATTAGATGGATAAAATGTGTATGGTTACAAATTATTGTCCCCATAAATCGCCTTGAACTTACATAATAATATCATTAAACCAAGCACTTTCTTAAATAAAACTTCTCCATATGCACTCGTTTTTAGTCTTTCAAATATAATAACTTATCTATTTATAAACATGTTAGTAGTAATCATAGGAGACGATATCGCTTTTTATTAACATTTTTCATGGATTTTAAACATGGTAAAATAAAAAAAAATACTATGTTTTAGGAAGTTTACCTGAACGGCATTAAGAACCTTTGAATGGCTCAGAGCAACGGGAGATGCAGAGCCTGTGTTTTCAGTACTCAGTACATTCAAGGCACCATTTTGCCAGTGGCCGGCCTGGGTCCCCCCATTCCTAAACGTGTACATGCCCAAGCCTTGTCTTCGACCTTCATGCCAAGCACCTTCATACTGATGTCCATTTCCAAAGAGATAAACCCCAAATCCATGCATCTTGTCGGCAAAGTATTCTCCGGCATAGGTATCGCCATTCCTGGAAGAATAAAATAAGCATGCATGTAGTGTATGCAGCCAGATCAATTCATAGAGAAATTGAAACAGATGAAATTTTGTGAAGTAGCACGATGCATACACTTAACAGCAAAGGAGCAAGCTCAAATGGAATGCTTAGCATACATTTGAACAAAAAATTAAGGATTTTTTTTAAATAAATTGCATATAATAGCAAAAAGGGAATTAGCGGTCCATTTGCCATTAAAACTTTTGATATGATTTGATATCCTGCCACTGACTTCAAAAATATGTTGAAACAATAATTCCATTAAAAAGATATTTGGCTTCCATATTGTTAGGTTTATGGCGATAGTTTTCAGCATAAAGATGCTCAAGCAACTGGTAAGCAGGAAGGAGAAAATTGTGGAGATTTAGCTTGTAAATCGCCATTTTAGATGCCATAAAGCAACTAATAAGCGGGATAAAAAAAATGTTATAGAGGCAATCAAATTTCAAATGATACAACAACAAAGTAAATAAAAGTCACTTTTTGCAAACAAAGCAGTACAATTTATTGTCAATTTAAATGCGGTAGTACAACGGTTCATCTTCCAGGAGTTAGACCAAGGCACTCTAGTTTAGACTAAGAGAAGAACTACAACGGCTTCTACAAGATTTGACTAATCTACTTTGCTGCTGCTTTCATGAGATTTAGCTTGTTTCAGTTTAGTTCTGTTTTTGCAGTAGCCTTTTTTTTTTTTTTTTTTTTAGCATTGTTAGTTTTACTTCACCTCAATTTGCATGAGGGTTATCATGTATTGTATTATTACTACAAAAGACATCCTGCTGAAGACCATGAGGTGCGGACCTCAAAAGCATTCTTTATGGTTTGCAAAAGCATACATCGTAGTTTGCTTATGGAGTCCAAATTCAAATTTTTAGAAGATTTATCATGTTTTTTAAAATGGATTATTTGCATATAGAACTGGATATATTCATCAGCTCAGAGAAGTCTCCACCTTGGGGATGAAACTCTATACAAAGCTTGCATGGCATAAGGTTGTAACCATTTCACATTGAATAAAAGTTTAGACACCCTTCAACTACACAACGATTAGATTTTTTAGTCAAATTCTTGTGATTGCAACTACAAGGCTCTGTAGGATGAGAGAATTAGATCCTATCCAATATCTTGAAGCACACATCTCTATTGTCCTCATCATCCACCTTGCAGTTTCTCGTGACAAACTCAAAAATTTAGGATTGAGCCCGATTCAAATTAGTTCATCATTTCTGCATCCATGACATCACCTCAACCACATGGGACAATTACCAAAGTTTTGGGGCAACGAAGGACATCTACATGCAAATCCGAGTAATTAGCATTGTTTAGACCTCAGAAAATTTTACCTTGCCAATCTGTAAGAGTACAATATGTAAACTTCATGATTTGGGGAATCAAAATTTTATGATTTATACAAAATTCCTCAGATTACAGGCTTGGTTTAAATTTTAAGATTGCTAAACGGTATTCATGAATATTGTACTTTGCAAACCTGGATTTGTCGATCTGTGCATGTGGCATAGATCATCTAATTGCCATGAAGAATTATAACCATTTTGTCTCTATCCCATGATCGGGCATGTTTGAAAGCAGACTGATCTAGTCCTAAGGTTCCTGTATGTGAGCCTTTTCTGGGAAAATTAACCATTTTAGATGGAATTATCTCCTTAAATTACATTTTCTGATTTTTTACATGATTTCCCAAGAAGATAATTGTTAACACTTGACAAATGTCGATCTAAACTATAAACCCACTTACATATTGCATCAACTGGCAGTTAGGGCTACATAATTGCATATTTCTGACAGTTGTTGATTTACAATACTTGACATTTTAGAAATTTACATGCATAGGTCTTTAAGTTCGCCCATCCAGGTTTGTAACATCTTTGCACAGATTGTAGAATGCACAAGTGCCATGAATGTTGTCTAGAAACAAATGTGAAAAGTCATTTGTATCATCTTGAGGGAGAAGTGACACTTCAACTTTCACAAACAAGAGATAGGAAGTCACTTCAGGATGTGTCTAGTAATCAATTAAAAGTCATACTTCTTAAATCATGTCACTTAATTACTTAGGAAGTTAGTGAAAGTGAGAGATCAAGAGTGACTATAGTCGCTATGGTCAGTGAGGGGAAGATAGACATGGCAGTCCAACAAAGGTCTGGCAAAAATGGGTCTGAAGGCCATCGTCAACATATGCCCATAGGTCACCATCAGCAGTGGTATCATAACTGGCTTGGCAGCAATGGTCAACAACAATAATGGGAAATACAGTAAGGTAGAAGAGATTTTGACAATTTTAAAATAAAAGAAAAAATATCATATCATTTGGAAAGTGGCTTCTGCTCAAGATGAATGAAGTACATACAAGAGAAATCACTTACGGATGAAAAGTTGGGTGATATAGATGCAAGGTTGGATTATTAAAGAATTGTAAAACTGCCCTGTTAATAGGGTCAAACCCATAATCAATGAACATGGGAATCTTTTGGTTGATCCAAGCCCATTAGAGAATTGTAATTCAGAATGAAAGATCCTAGGGATAACTAAATTGGAAGCACCTACCCTTGATTGGAATTTGGACCTTCAGGTTTTTATTGATTGGGATACTAATATAGAGAGGAAGTTGACATCATACTATAACATACCCAAAGAGAGAAAATTCTAACTAGCAAAAGTTGAGCTTGTGTTCTAAAGTTGCATAATTTAGTCCTTGGTCTTCCTTGGTCTTTACCCTTGATCATAGTAAAAAGAGTCCAAGAATGTTGCATATGGATATTCATTCGAGTCATTCCTTCTCTAGCCAAAAGCAACGTTCGAACACTATTTAGCACTTCGAAAATCTCTTATGGTTCAAAGTCTGCCTCTGTTTTGTCAAGGGCTACCCAATTTCCATTTGTCCCTCGTAGAACATATCTCACCCACTTTAGTATCCAACAATAAAAGCTCTTCTTGAATACCAAGTAGCACTTGAAGGAATCTAGCAAGTTAACTACTCAAGAAAGGATCAACCTTTGGAGAGCCTTGCAACTATCACATAGCAACAGAGCACATTGATTTCTCAACTCAACTTTTTCGTAGCCAAAACTAATGTGGAGCATGTGAAGCTCCCTAAACTTATTAGGCGACATAAACGGATTTTTGTTAGCCTCTATCATGTTTTTTTGGGCTAACCTTTAGAGCTAACAACTTTTTATTTATTGCTCAAAAAACAAATCTACAAAATTCTCCTTCTTAATTAGTTGAGCAATACTCAAATACCATACATGTAAAAATGACAAATAAATTGGGAATGTATTTGAAAAATAAACTTAAAAATTAGAATGATCAAAAAAGCACCTTATTAAACATTCTGTCATCACTTTGATCAAAGTGATTATTTAATTACATATTATTAAAATAATATCTTATGAAGAGAAAAATAACTATGAATAGCTTCATAAGAACACATTGACCATATTCTTCTAGAAAGCCTATTTATCAATGTGTTGTCAATTCAATAACAAATATATCTTCTTACGAGATTATAATCATCATGAATTATAGAATTTTTATGTCATGCAAGATTCCAAAGGCTACACAACATGTTCTTCTAGAAGGCCTAATTCTCGATATGTTGTCAACTCAATAACAAATACATATTCTTATGAGGTTGTAGACATCATGAACTATAAATTTTTTATGTCATGCAAGATTCCAAAGGCCAGACAACAATAGGAGTTGAGGGAAGTAATGGAGTGAACAAATTCCAAGCTAGCTCTTGTGATGTACCATCTACAAAAGCTAAGTAGGTTTCCCATCCCAATTGAAATATGACTCAAAATGAAGTTGGAACATTTGCTTCATTAGATCCCACTTTGATGCAAGCTCCTTGTCTCTCTTAACAAGTTTTATCGACCTATTCTTCTAACGATTGTGGTGTGTTTGATTGTCCATGCCGTTACATCAGCTAGGAGGTCAAGAGTGTAGATGAGAGATTTTTCAATAAGCCTTTCCTACGAGACAAATTCATTGAGTAACATCTTCACAAGATCCTCTAGGTATGGAATGGCATAGGCCTTCTCATCTTTTACCATTAACACAATTTTGAAGTAAAACCAATGATTAAAACATAGCAGATTCTCCATTCCAATTTCAACAATGATTGTTTGGAACCTTTGTTTCCAACGAACTCTTACTTTAGACAATCTTAGGATAATTTATGTTCTCAAGGAATTGCAAACTACATTGAAACTAGTCTAGACTTCATAAGTACTTCTCAAAGAGCAGTTACATTAAGTCATTTCCACCACATTTGCAGCCAATTAAACCAGGATTATCCTTATGCTCAAAGATGTAGACGAAATAACTTGTGTCTCAATCTTCTTCTTGAGATGGGTACCAAATCCCATCTAATTCGTTGTCAAAACCAATGAAATCCAAGTTAATCAAGGGTAATCATCAACCCACCAAAAGCAATTGAAGACTTCATCACCTCACTAGAAGAATGAGAAAGCATATTGCAACAACATGAGTAAGGAAAAGAAACTCAATGAAATCTCAATGAGGCAAAATAAACATGAAAGATGATCTACATCACCCCCAAATTTATATATTTGACTCCTCAATAGTAACATGACCCACAAAGAGCTCCACATTTTTTAAAGAGGTCTTTCTCCCTCCCTCAATTTTGTAATTGACCAACCAAACAAGTGTGATCACATATCAATCTCCAAGAACTAGCAATCCTTCTCCATTATTTTGAGTAACATCTAGAAATTATCTATCATTCTCTCTTGTTTGGCCACTCAATAATCCAATATTTGAAGTAAACACATAATTTTAGTTTCTCCAACCACGATATACCATCTATTTTTGCCAACTTAATAACAAAGCAAACTGGGCAAGAGTTTCAATTTGTGCTTACTTAGGATGAGAAAACGCTCAAAGATTAACTCGGATGAAGGTAACATTGGGCTTCCTTTAAACCCCTCCAATATCTCAAGGGGTCAATTTTTTGGAAAAACTTTCTCCATTTATTTCAATTCCTAAAGATGTTCTCAGCTTGTTCAAAAGTATTTTCAACATCAACCTACGAGAAGGTATCAACAAAATTCTTGTTTCCCTACATTATAGCAATTGCAATTCTATGCACGGCTTGAACACATCTCTTGTAGTCGTACCCATTGATAATTTTTTGGTGGCTATTGGAGTTGTTGTGAAGGTTGTCTCAAGAAATCAAGCCTAACAGGGTGAATTCCTTTTGAATAATCGTAAAAGATGGCCTTTTAAATTGACAAGAATATAGACTAGGTTGTACCTCCCATTCTTTCTCCATTTCTTACATATTTGTCCAAACCTTAGCCATGAAGCTAGCCAAGAAATTATTCATCTCAAATTGGAACCATAAAAAATTTGGACTTATTTCTCTCTAAAGCTAGATCAACCAAATTTTGAAATTTTTGCTAAGAGTCAATTTCAATAGTCATATAAAGGTAGACACTAACTTTGGATAACCACATGAAAAATTTTTACAATACATCATATTCCACATAAACAATGGTTGATAGGCCAAGGGAGAAATGAAATTAGATTGTCGACCCATCACAATCATAGCCATCCATTTCTCTAAAAGGGCTTAATGGAAGGATCAAATCACTTAGAACTCACACATTAAAAGTACAATTGACTATTTTTCAACACTTGATGTTCACTTTCTAAAAATTACAAAACTCTTTTCCAATAATTTCTTTGAACAATTCTCAGTAAGCAATTCTCACGCACCATTTCTCTGATAAGAACTCCAGGGATCATTCTCTAACATATTCAATCTCTTTGGAAGTTGAATCACATCAATAAAGGCAAGCATTTCTTTCAATCATCAAAAATCTTTAAAAACTTCAATAGTTATGCTAGGAGATAGCACCTTAGTTATCTCTAAATTCTGAGACACTAAATTTCATGGAATCTAAGATTGTATTATCTGACACAGAGAACAAGAAGTTTAATGCAAATCTCGCATAATTTTTTCTTTTACGTATTTCTCATCAACAATACCAAAGCAGCATGCTACTTAAAATGCTTGAGAAATTGATTTCAAATGTATATGTTATAGATTTACATGAAGAATAAACACATAAGTAAAAGTACTAAAATTATAAAAGGTTTCCAATGTTCATAAGAATTAAAAAGAATATTTTAGAAGGGATTTTTTAATGATTAGAATAGAGCCTTAGAAATTTTCACTGCAAACCTCAAAAAAGGTACATGCCAAAGAAGCATGTCCATTTAAGATACATAAGAAAGTTTGTTCAAATACATATACAATAAAAATCTATGAAAAGACTATGAGATTAGTTTCACTTTCAATTGTTTAGGTCTAATAGCTTATAAAGAATCAACAATATGACCAAGTGATCTATTTGAGTCTTTTCTCCCTTAATAAAAAAATTTGCACATCCACATCCAAATCCATATATAGGTAAGACAAATGGACAAATTAATAAGATATTGAATGACCATACCAAATTCATGAAAATTTGAGTTTATTCGCATTATTTGGTGAGATGGAAAGGAAAAATCGCTCCTTATGGCTTGTGAGATACCTAAGAGGATATACACTAGTGTTACTATAGTTAGCTTGACCCTAACTCAAAAAGTTGAGTTTCTCTCAACAAAATAGAATTAACATGAGCAATACCCCAAACATTGGACCAATTACAACCCACATTAAGATAATAGATGCATTAGTATTGCTCCTCTTATCTTAACTAATCTTTACTACTTTGTTATATTTTATTTCTTTTTAAACAAAATGAGTACATTTGAATCCAACAAGAGGAAGTGAATTTTAGATTTTTAAATATGTTTTGTTATTTATAGATCATATTTATTTAAAAAAAATTTCTAAAAATAATTTTACTTTTCTAAAGAACCTTAGTATTCAAATTTATATACATAATTTTTTACTTTTTATGACTAAAAAAATTAAAATTAAAATTAAAAATATATATTAAAATTTTTAAATGGTTTAGTTCAAACTAAAACATACGTCTAACCCCAATCGATGTTAGAAAAAACACTATTATTAAGAAAATTACAATTTGAGATTTTTCTTTACAGATCACCTCCAACCTATTTGAGGTCTTTCCTTACAGTTCACCTCTAACCTATTTGAGGTTTTTTTTTACAATTCATCTCCAATCTACTAGCTTTTACGAGTTCAACTATAACAAAGGCTTTTGCAATCTCAACCCCAACTCGATTTTTATGAGATCAAACTGAACTCAAATTTTCACAAATATCAGGCTACTCAACCCAAAAAGATAAACAAAATTACAGCAAGAAATAAATTTCCAATAAAGACATACAATATTTCCTATATTTGTTGATGAATAAAGCAAGGCACAAAGGCTCAAAAATATAAAGAGAAGTAGGCAAATCAATGTTTAGATGACTTAGGTTTGGTAAGAATAAGTTAGAATTTTTAATAATACTAAATTATAATGTGATACTAGAAGATTTTACACTAGTGAAGTATCACATAGTACTTTGAGATCTTAAAATTTTATTCATGTTCATTAACCATTTCATTTGTAATAGTTAGGTTTTTATAAAAAAAAATTTGACAAGGAAAAACTCCTTCATAAGATTTAGTCAAAATACTTAAAATATTCTTCCAAACGATTTATTCAACAGCAAAAAAATTAGTCATTAAGCCAGATCGACCAAAGCCATTGGATCCAATCGAAAAGGATCTAGACCGTTAGATTAGCGAATGTAAAAACAGATGAGTTATGGAAGAATAGATCAAGAAGCATTAAATCTAAGCCACCCGACCAAGTCAAACAAGATCCGGGTCGATTCAAATTATTAACGATAAATTCAGGAATTATCTTAGTTGTATGATTAAACATGGATCGATCTGGGCCATCAAATCAAGGATTGCCAAATCAATCATGATCGTTCGATCATGCTAGTCGAATGGATGGTAAGATGGATAATGATCGTTGTTTAAAAGTTGGATGCAATCTCTATCATTTGATCATAAAAATGTGCAATCGAACGATGCTGTCACTCGCGATTAGAAGCATACTGTTGCCAAAACTTTAGTCCCACGTTGCAAGAAATCAAACATGTTTGTTCTTTATATGAACTTTTGAACAACTGTAATGTGAATTGAAACATGGGGCTAGCTCACCCATTGTGAGCTTAGAATTTCATCACTTGGGTCACTCATATGTTTACAAGTGTACTCATGATTAATCGACCTGACCCATTGTATACTCAATTCGAGTTTTGTCTAACTAGATCTTTCCTTTGCATTACCACAACTGAGTTTAGGACTGCACCCTAACCAATATCAGGTTCGACCTAAGTTGGTTTCAAAGCTCTCTTGACCCAAGGCATTCCCATGCCCTCTCGAGCTTGATCGACCCATATACTTCATACTTGGGCTATGCTTGGGGTGTTGGCATAAGATATTTCTTTTCCTTTTTAATTATAAAAATTTAGCATAATTATTTTTTTCCAATTTAACAAAAATTTAACAATTAACCTAACATAAAATTTAATACATAATTAAGATTTAACAAAGAAAAAGATTAAATGATTGAAAAATAAAATCATATATGTTTTCTAAATTAAAAAAAGATTTCAACACTTTGGATATTTAAATAGAATTTGAAAGAATTTAAATGAAAAGAAGAATCTTATAATTTATAATCAATATTCTATTTCATAACAAAAAAAATATTTTCAAAATTGATGTTTTGAAACTTGTTGAATACTCTAATTTGCTTTAAATATCATTAATTTATTATCTTCAAAAGTGTATCACTTGTTTTTTATAACTGAACTTGATTCACATTAAGCAAATCCATTAGAAAAAAATATTAAATATTTATAACTTGACTTATCAAACACAAGAGTGACACTTTTTACATTTGAAAAAATATTTATTATTGTTCTTATTTTATCTCAATATTATGATTGTTAACATCTATGATATTAGCTTTTCACAAAATAAATAAGTTTTTTTTGTTGGAGATTATAAGGTAAGGAATGGATCTAAGGATGCTTTTATAATTTCCAAAATTATGTTGATACTTTTTTGCTAAAGCACATATCGAAATTTTAAGAAGATACTATTTATGACGGTTTTGAATTTGGATCAATTGTAAATTTAAATCAACATATTCATCAACTTAAAGATGCCACCAACTTGAGTAAGAAAGTCTATAAATAACTTGTACGACAAAGGATTATAATAATATCTTAATGAATGAAATTTTGAAGCCTTGCATAGAATTCTTGTGGAATTGACTGTATAGCCTAGTGGAAGGATATAAGGAGTTCCAAGTGGAAAAATGATATATATGTTACATTGATGCTTCATTCTTTGTCATTTTCATCTTCCTCCATTGTTCGTGATTTCTCAAGATCATCTCAAAAGTTATAGTTTCACATTTAATACAAGTTTATTCTAGATTTTCAAATCTCTAACATCACTACAATAGCCTCGATTGATTCCCAACATTTAGAGGCAACTGATGGCATCCCATAGCAAATCCACTTGCATTGTTTACATTTAAAAAGCCATATATTATATTTATGAAAACATACCTCATGGTGCAAATCATACTTTATCATTCGGATAATCTGCACTTTACGGTTTATACAAAATTCCATAATTTTAGTTGATTTTAGATATAGATTGCTAAGTGCATTGGGATTCGTCATCATGAAACTTCCAAAACCCATTTTTCTTTATTCATGTGGACAGGCATGCCTGATAGCAAACTTATTTGTTGCCAAGGTTCCTACTACGTGAGTGTCATTCCATAAATATAAAGCATTTTATTTGGATTTGTTTCTCTAAATTGTAATCTTTCTGAGTTTTTACAAGATTTTCTTAGAAGGTAATTGCTAATCCTTGAGCAATGCCAATCAAAACTATAAACCCCCTTCCATTACCCATCAAATGGCAAAGAATTGACATAAAGCAAGAAAACAAAAAACAAACACACAGCATGCTATCAGATATCCTACTGCACCAACAAACCCCATGGCAAGGTTAAGAACTTCATATGAGCATACTCTCATCTCATAAATAGCTAAAAGCATCTGCTAGACTAACATGTCATGCAATTCCGAGAAGAAAATGACAAAAAATTAATGCACTTTAATCTAGCAAAAAAGCAACAATAAGCAAAAGAACAAAACAATTCAAGAAATTACCTGAAATGATAATGCCCAAGGCCATGTTTGATGCCCCACTTAAACTCGCCGACATATCTGCTCCCATCATCACAAGTGTGTGCTCCATATCCATGACTCTGACCATTAGACCATTCCCCCATATATGCATCTCCTGTAAAGAAACGATACACACCAAAGCCATGCCTCAGGCCATTCCTATATTGCCCCCTATATTGGCTCCCTCTGGCCCAGGTTTCAATTCCATAACCATCATATTTACTATCAACCCAATCCCCCTCATACCTCCCGCTCATGTAATAGTAGTAGACTCCACTCCCAGAGCATTTTCCCTTATGGACTTCGCCCTCAAAAACGTCACCATTACTGTAGACCTGGACAGAGAACCCCGAAGCAGTGAAACTGTCAGCTTTCGGCTTGTCATTGGGTGAGCCAATGGACCATAGAACAGGGCGAGGTCTAAGGCGGTGGTACCGAGGAAGAAGGGATGAGGAGCGTGAGAGCAGTAGGCGAAGGGAGGAGAATGAGAACAGGTTAAGGGAAAGAGAGAGTAGAAAGAGGACAATAGAGGAGAAAACCAAGGCCGAGAAGAAGTCAAGGAGAAAGGAACGGTCAGACGAGGTGGAGTATGAGGAGAAGCAGACAAGAACAAAGTACAGAAACGGGAAGGAGAGGAGAAGCACGACGCGGAGACGTAAGTGGATCCTGCGGAAAAAAAGGCGAAGTGAAGAACAAGTCGTGGAAGAGAAGGGAAGGCGAAGAAAAACGCGGCGGGGAGACGAGACTGGGGGACGGCTGGAGGAGATAGGGCGGCACTGCGTGGCTCCTCCGATGGCAGCGGAGACAGCTGCCGGATGGTTCACTACAGGGCGCTTATGCGGTGTGGACGCCAGAGGAAGGCCATGTACGGTTTCCGGCGTAGGTTGCAGGGCATACCCATAATCAGCGCTAGGGTTGGAGATGTGGATTTGAAGGAGAGGGAGCGGACTGAAATCGGCGGAGAACCCAACGCTTTCCTCGCCGATCTGGGCCTCTGATTTCTTCAGATGCATACGGAGACTTTCCTGACAACTTGCAACCGCCGCATGAGGTCAACCCGGCTTAAACCTATTCTTGCTTCCAGCTCCTTGTTCACAATATCTTCTTATTCTTCCTCTGGTCTCCTCTTCTCTTGTTCCTTCTCGTTTCCAAGAAAGCGATCGACTCGTTTGTTGTGGATAAGCGGGACAGCGGATTGGAAGAGACTCTTCGGGTAAACTGCGGATTTAACCTTGACGAGGATAAAAAGAGGAGGCTGAGAGTTAAAAATGGGCTGGTGGCCGGAGAACCCCTCAGCAATTTTTTTTTTAAACAATTTCAAGGATTAAATAAATAGAATAATCTTGTAGACAATATTTTTTTATTTTATAATTATACATTGACGTCATATTTAAAATTTTAATTTTATTTATTCATCACTTTATTTTTTTTTTTTTTGTAGCATTAGCTGCAAGCTGTTAAAGTCTAAGGATCCAATCATCAATTTTGATTTTTATTTCCGAAATTTGATTTTAATAAATTTCTAATTATATTTAAATGTTAACATTTTACATTATTTTAAATTTGAAAGATTTATAGCAATATAGAACTTGTCAAAACCTATTTGAGGATGTTTTAAATTGGTTTTAATTAAATGTAAACCAATTTGTTTTTAGCTAATTATTATACTTTTACTATTTTTTAAGACACAAAAATCTATGTATTAAATTGCAATCAATTCATAACACAGTCATATATCTAACATCAATGGTTTGGACATAAGTTTCTTAAAGCCAGTCCCTTAAGACTTGTCTCCTAAGTCATTCATTTGAGACTAGATTCTTGAGGTCAGATATATAAAGATTCACCCTTCATACCAACTTATTGAGAACAATACCTTTATAATTCCTTTTGAATCAAATACATATAACTCTTTGTTGGTAGATATGTGAGTCTCAAATTCATCATTTGTTATTAACAATTGAACCCTTATATTGCAATTATATCTAATTCTAGAACATTATTAATAGTTAGATTTTTCATCTAATGATTATGACTAATTATATCATGTATTAACTCTCAAAGGTTCTACTTAGATGTTACAATTAACTTGATCGTATCAACAAAAGATATAAAATAATCTCAAATAATTAGATTATTATAAATGAATAACATAATAAAAGATATAATTCTCTATGTGTAATAGCAAAATAAACTTATATAATCCAGCTCATATGTTATAAATAAACTTTCAAAATATATACTCAAAACTCTCTTATCAAGACTACTTTTCATTTTTTTTTATCTTTTCTTCATTGGATTTATGAGGATTCTAATGTCTTTCTCTTGCTCTCCTCACTTATGCTTTGTAATATATTTTTTAAGTGCTTAATAAAGTAAATTTATGATATATTATATGAGATCCATAATTAATATCGATAATTTTTATTAACGTTATTCTTTATAATCTTTTTATTTTAGATTTTCAACTTTTATTAAAACATTTGAAATGTAAGAAATAATCAACTATTTAAAAAAAAAATTTTATTAAAATTATAAATAAATTAAACTTCAATGCAAGCATTAAATTTACCAAAATCATTGAAGCTATTTTTTTAAATTGAAAATTGATATCGATATTAAAATTGTTGATTCAAAGTTTGGGTTTAAACTATTATATGAATAATATCTGTATAATTTGAATGTGCTCTCATAAAAATGAATTCAATTTTAATATTTATTTCAACAAAATAATGGTAGTAAACTGATGTTATTCTATATAGATTAGAAGATTGAGTTATATTTAATTTTATTAACTTAAATTAATTAAAGTAAAAAAATATTTAATTAAATAAATTAAAAAATTCAAACAAATAATTACCATTAAATTAAAAATAAAAAGAGATGATCAACAAATTAAAAATCTTTATTATTATGATTTTGAATCTAATCTAATTATTTTGATGAATAACTTATTAGTATTGAAATGTTGTTAAAAGAAATATATACAATTTTTATAAACATTAGCTATTTTGTAATCATAGATTATATTTGATAAACTGAGGATGAACAATATTTATGAGTCATAATCTACATTAAATTTTAATGTGAAATATTAAAAACTATTTTTTATAATACTAATTAAATCGTATAAATGATACATAAGAATATTACATATTTCATTAAATTGATTTTAGTCTCAAAAATAAAAACGCAAATATTACATATGCTAGTTAAGAAGTCATTGCTATCAAATATTCAAGATTGATTCATAATCATGCCTCTTATGTGCATAACATAACATCACACAAAACCTCATTTGAATAAAAGTTGAATTTAAGAACAATAAACATAAATTCTAACAATAATGTAAGTATCATTCCCAATATATAATGTATGGTTTAGGATTGTTTATTGGGTTAAGCCTATGACAACATAAGATATATAGATATGACATTCATACAACTTATATTAATGATAACCATCTCATATGTTTTATCTTTTATTTTAATAAAGGCATGGAACATTGAGCGATACCTCCATTCTGCACTATCTATAAGTCGTGCAAGAATGTCATTTATAATAGCTAAGGCCTATCATCTTATATATCATATGTTTCTTTCTTGTCATAATAGCTAACTATTAAATCATTCTAAAAAATAAAATTATTTGGTTTATCTCCTTCATTCTTATGAAAATGATTATTTTGATTTATTATTTCTAAGAAAAGAAAAATGTAAGATCATGAAATTTAGCTTAGAACACTATTTATAATATTTTTTTTATCATCCTTGAATTTTGTTGTATTTTGTTCTTTCAAATTATCAATTATATTCTCTCTTGTATGAGATTCAACTTATTTACATATATTAATTTTGCTGATTCAAGTGGTATATCTCTTGTTTAATTCTTCAAATAATTATATATTTATTATATTTTTACTTTGTATTTGATTTTCTTGTCTCATTATAAAGATTTTTATTTATTTATTATATTGGTTTTTATTAAGCTATAATTCTAGATTTTAATTAAGTCAATATTATTGGCTCCTATCAAGTTAATACTATAAGCTTTTTAATAAGTTAAGATTATAGAGTTTTTATCAAACTAGTGTTACAGATTTTTATCAAGTTAGTTTTATTTGTTTTTAATAAGTTAATATTGTAATCTTTTATCAAGCTAATATTGTATGCTTTTGTTAAATCAATATTTTAGTGCATTGCCTGACCATTTGGTCGAGGGTAGATATAGTTTCATATTTTAATTTAATTACTTAAATTTATTGTATACTTATATCATAATATAATAAGATTTTGTAAAATTTTATAATATTTTTTAAAATAAGTGTTATAAGAGCCTATTATATTAAGAATATTAAAGTCTTCGCTAGTAAAGTTAATTGAGATATTGAGTTAGTTTAAGTTTTATAAATTATATAATTTATCTCCTTCTTATAGATACCACAACTCATTTTTATACATTAATGTCCTTTACCAAAGATACAATGCATGGGTTAGGGTTATCTTTAGGGATAAGTTTATAACTAGATCCAACATTTATATATATATAGCATTCATATAACTTACATTAATGATAACCATCATATATATTTTATCCCCTATTTTGATAAGGGTATAAAATGTCAAGCTATGTTTATAATCTTCATTCTCTTTAAAGTTTCAACATTTAATACACGACCTAGTTTTGTTTTATCATAGTATTCATGTCAAGCCCCCACCTATATCAAGTACCACTATATAACAAAGTTATCATCAAAGTCGCGAGATACAACATCTAAGTGAGGACAATGAATAAAACCCAAGGTGAGGACCCGACGGTAAGACAAACCCAAATTCAAAAATCCAAAATATATAAATAAAGACGTTTTTTAAACGTTAATCACACTAAGTCCTCCCTCTCTCACACATCTCGTAAAAATTGCTCTTCTGTAGTAGGACCATTCTCATCTCTCGGTGCAGTGGTTGCATGACTTGTGATGTAAGCATTAAATGAAATTTTATATATCTTAATAGATAAATGACAATATCTAACCAATTATTAAAAAGAGATATCAAATTACCATGAATAGTAAAGATGAATCATATGCATAAAGATAAAACAATACCAGATGTCATATATAATGCCAGATGAAAAACCACAAAAAAATGACAGTTCCTTATATAGTGTGTTATTACCGGGCCCAATTCCCTTTGACGCATTATCCTCTGGATCCAATCATCAATGACTGTCCTCTAGCCGGCATCCAACCAAGCACATAACACTAGGCAGATATCTGATCCGAAGATCGATACCCTGCGATCCAACACGCTGAGCCTGGTGTAATCATCATGGAGTCATAGCACATGACACTAGGCAGATATCTGATCCGAAGATCGATACCCTGTGATCCCACAAGCTGAGCCTAGTGGTGAGGATAATGTTCTTTGGAAATCCATTTTTTTCTGCCATTTCCAATCATGATTCCAAACAATTATGCCATATCAAAAGACACTTCTTTTCGTATTGTTTCTTCCTTTTTATTTCATTATCATACCATGTATTTTTTTCCTTTTCAGTCTTCATGCAAATGCATAAGTAATTCATACCATAATATTTCTTTCATTTTATGCCATAAACATATGCAACAATCAAAATTCTATAAAAATAAGAAAATCATGTAAAAACACATAATATTGTGCTACATCACAGGGTTAGGAATTTATCTACCTGGATTTGTTATACCAAATTTTCTTGTCCACTTCTAATTGGTTTTCTTGATGTCCTACAAGGCCATAGTGCAAACATAATCAAGTTAAAATATGCTTATTTGCCAAAAGTTGCTTTCTAAAAATTATTCCCAAATAGTTAAAAATTTTGTTTTCTAAAAGCTTTCCGAAACAGCCAAAAATCCTAAACAGCCAAAAATCCAGCTTCCTAAAAGCTTTCTCAAACAGCTTTCCAAAATAAATCTGGCTTACGCGGGCGTTGGACTGCCCGCGCCCGACACTGGACCGCGCGCGCTCGGCGCTGGACCGCCCGCGCCTGACGTTGGACCACCAGCCCCGAAAAGCTTTCTAAAAGCTATTTCCAAACATGAAAAATCCAAATTCTTAATTCCAATTATTTGTTTCTCACTGGTTTTCCCGTCGCGTGGACCGACCGCGCCCAATGCGCCCGATTCAGTAGTGGAAACCCGGTCCAAAGCCTCGACCGGTTTCCTATTTTTCTCCTGTGCGTCCGGTGAAAACAGAAACCTTTCATCGGTGCTAGATCGGCCGTTTCACGCGCTGAATGGGTCGAATCCGGCTCGGCTTCCGCCTCTCGATCTCCGCCGCTCCCCGGAAAACTTACATAACCCTAACGACGAATAAAGAAATTATTTCTTACCTTATGGAAACCTTCGCCGGTCGTGACTGTCGCGTGACGGAACTTACGAAAATCCTCGCCGACCGTCACTGTCGAGTGCCAATGCTCATAGAATCCTCGTTGGATGTTAATGTAGCGTGCCGAAACTTCTCTAAGATGTTCTTCGAAATCTAGCCATTGCACTCCAGCAACCTCTTCGCCGCCGTTTTTTTGCAGAAGTGCTTTTCCAAACGCACCTGGGTCGGCTTTTATAAACGCGGTCGAAACCGATAAGCCCTCGATTCGTGAACCACGTTTTTGCAGAAAACCCCTTCTAAATTTGGTATTTGCAAATATACCATCCGCCAAATCGAATTGAACTAAGCCGGCATTTAAAAATTATAAATCTATCCTCCACATTACAAATTTATCTCAAATCTTTAAAAATTCATAATTTATTCATTAGAGTTCCAAAAATTACAAATTAAACATCATTAAACTCGTCTCAAAGAGCTCTTTCTAAAAAAAATACAATAAATAAAATAAAAGAAAACTAAGGCTGTTACAATCTTCCCTTCTTCCAAAAATTTCGTCCCGAAATTTAGAACAGCTCTAGATACCTAGTGATCATATCTGTCTCTACTTCCCATGTAGCTTCTCTTTCTGTTTGACCGTGCCACAAGACTTTAACCATGGGAATAACCTTGTTTCTTAGTTTTTTCTCTTGTCGATCAAGGATCATCACTGGTGTTTCTGGATAAGTCAGATTTTTCTGAATTTCGATGTCTAGATCTATGTAATTCACCACGTAGGAGGGATCTGGAATGTATCTCCTTCAAACCGAGACATGAAAAATATTATGTACTCCTGTCAATTGAGGTGGTAAAGCTAGCCGATATGCCACTTGTCTAACCCTTTCCAATATTTGAAAAGGACCAATGAATTTAGGTTTTAATTTTCCTGTCCTTCCAAACCTGATGATACCTTTTGTTAGACTTACTTTAATAAATACATGCTCTCCTTCTTGAAATTCTATCATTCGGTGTTTGATATCATAGTATTTCTTCTGTCTATCCTGGGTTGCTTTCATTCTTTTTCGAATAGTTTTGATCTTTTCAGTTACTTCTTCCACAAATGCAAGACCCATCAAACTTCTAATATATCCTCAACGTTACAAATTTATCTTAAATCTTTAAAAAATTCATAATTTATTCATTAGAGCTCCAAAAATTAAAAATTAAACATCGTTGGATTCATCACAAAAAGCTCTTTCCTTTAAGCAAATAAAATAAATAAAATAAAAAAAACTAGGACTGTTATATTTACGATTATAATTGTAGATATAAACTATTTAATTGTGATATTGTAAATATAATAACTATATTATTGTATTTGTAAATTAAAAAAAAAGATAAAATATAAGGAATGTTTTGTTTGTTTGAAATTTGAATTTTGAAGCATAATCTTGTTAGAAATGAAATCAAGTCAAAATATAGAAAAAAGAAAGGTCATTACAAGGGATCACCCCTTGGAATGGCTCAACCATTAATCAAGGATAATGCTCACAAGGTGTGGGACATACAACCTCCTTAATGGTCTTTCACCATTTCAAATGAGTGTTATAAGATCCCATGTTTTTGAAAATAAAATTATTTTTAATTTTTTTATATTTTTATGAAATTTATAGTTTTCTTAAAAGTTTTTGAGAATATAATAATTTCACAAAATAGATTGTACAAAATAATTACGAATGTTGTATAAATATAGTGACTTATCAGATAATCCAATGTCAAAATGAGTTGGATAGTTTAATAAGAGTATATGGAACATATAATATGATAGTAAAAAATTATATAATATGATTAAGTGAGAAGGAACACAATATACTTAACAAATTGTGGGTAATATTTGCTTACTTTAATATTTATTTTTTTTTTAAGTTAGTTTAAATTAATACAAATTTATTTAGTTTTATATTTAAATTTTTTTATTTTTTTAGTCTTAATTAGATGAATTTAAAATTAATTAACTTGCTTTAATTATAGATTAATTTGAGCTAGATTTTAGACAAGTATTTTTTTAAAAGAAAGAAAACCAAATTTATTTTTAAATCTATAATTAAGTTAAACCGAATTTATTTTTAAATCTATAATTAAGTTTTTACTTCAAGCTCCATTCAATACACATATAAACATTCAAATCATCATAACTTTTATTTTAAATATGACAAGTGATGCATAATAGTTTGAGGATTTTAACAAAACCATAGATGACATGAATTTTCATTAAAAATAGAAAAAAAATTTCATATTTTTTATTTTAAATGTGACAAGTGGGCATGCATTACTGTGCGAATGTGAGCGATGTGTTATGTGTGTGCCTGTAACTTGACATGGGACATTTTCACTCGTAATAAATAAAATATATTTCTTAAATATTTTTATATATAATAAAATAGTTGGGGCAAAAAAAGAAATAATATAAAAATAAAATCAAAATGTATTAACAACTAATATAAACTATGTCAAATGTGATCTAGATTGATAGATTCAGGTGCTCTCTTTAGAAATGGTCGAAATAGCCATTTTTTCCTTTCATTGCATTTCCTAAAGCCAGCTTCATGGCTGTTAACCTCTTGGCTTCGGCCCCTCCCATCTCTCTCTCTCCGCCCAGGGTATTCCTCCACTGGCGACTCTCTGGCGATGGCCGTAGTTTTCCCCAGCAATGGCCGCTACGCGTCGCTCGCAGACAGAGCTGTGTTCATTCCTCTCAAAATACTGCTGGATTAATCTCTGGTTTTGTGCACGCGAAGGTTCCTTCCGCCATTGATGCTGCACATGAGGCGTCCGCGTTGATCGAAGCGGGGGTGGAGGCGGATCAGTCGAGTATCTGGCAGCAGATAAAGGAGATTGCTATGTTTGCTGGACCTGCAACGGGGCTTTGGATTTGCGGGCCTCTTATGAGCCTCATAGACACCATGGTCATTGGACAGGGGAGCTCCCTCGAGCTTGCTGCTTTGGGTTGGTGGTTCTTATTTTGTTGTTGTTCTTTGGGCGGAAACACTTTTATGTAGCTCGTTTTTTGAGTTTCATGTCAATGTCTCAGGACCTGGTACTGTCTTCTGTGACAACCTAAGCTACATTTTCATGTTCTTGTCAATCGCAACTTCCAATATGGTGGCTACTTCACTTGCTAAGAAGGTTAGATTTGTTTCTTGCAAGTTGTATTGTCATACTGGTCTGATGGAAATGCAAAGCAATTTATCAACTCTTGGGAGTTAACCTGAAAATTGCCTATTCAAGGGTTCATTGGCAGTGTTCGGATAATTCTCATGTGGCAAGTGAATATCCCAAATCTCTCTCGGTGTTTTCTACCCGAGGGCCCAAAATGATAAAGGGGATCCTGTGGCTATTACCAAACATTTTGGTGTGACAAATTGTTTTAGGTATTATATTCTTTTGGAATAAAAATAAAAATAGTGTAATAACTTCTTCCTTTTGGTGAGGTCATATGCTGGAGAATACTGAGTGAATTGCTTACGTAGACTTGGGGATCAGTGCAAAGGCTTAAAAATTGAATCCTTTTTCTGTCACAACAGCTTGAAGTTGTTTATCCTTTCACTCAGCTTTTCGTATAAACCAATTATTCTAGTTTGTAGATTAAGTATTATGAGTAAACCTTCTGTTTAGTAGAATACATATGATAATGTTGTTTATATTACTTGAGAATTTTATGTGATATTTGGATCCTGAATATGTGTTGCAGGCATTGTAATTTAAATTGTTTTCCTCATCAAGGTTCGTTAAGATTCTTAGATGTGTGATTGCCATATCTTTAAGCTGGTGATTGTTCTTGTTTTAAAATTCTGCTTCATATGATATAAACAATTTCGATTTAATATGCAGGATGAAAATTTGGTTCAACATCAAATTTCTATGTTGCTATTTATTGCCTTTGCTTCTGGTCTGGGAATGTTTCTCTTTACAAGAGTCTTTGGTTCTCAGATATTAACAGGTGACCACTCTTTTTAAGAAAAGTTTTCAGTTGTACCTTCGTGCATTATTTTAAACTATGGGATGGGTGGTTTAGTAGAGATAGGACTGGAGAAAGAGTTCTTAGAGGTAGGAAGTGTTAGGAAAAGGTTGAAGAGGAGACGAGAATGATCAATGCAAAGTTATGAAAGCTCTAGATAGGTTTGCCGTTGTGAGGTGGGGATGTATTTGTGTTATTTTGTTATTTTCTTAAAAACTTTGTGTATTATTCATGTTAAACTTCATTATTTAAAGTATTTTTTTTATTTTTTATGCCTTATTTATTTCTATGAAATTTTGTTTTTGTGTTAAGACTAGGAGGTATAACTCTTTTATTGAAGGAATCATATGATATACTATTTAATTATCTTCTTATTTCAATGGATTAAAAATAAAAATAAATATAATTATTGTGGCCACGTAAGTATTTTGTGAATATGATGTTTTATAATAGGATATGACATGACAAATATTGTTGTCTTGATTAAATCACATGTAAGTGTTAACACCATGGCATAATTATTGTGTTGATAGCACCATACTATTGTATTGTTCAAGGCAGGTGATTTTACTAGGTCAATAAATGACTCAAGTTCAGATTTAATATATTTTAATTAGATTTGATTTAAAGCTAAGTCAAACTGGGTTAGGTCTACTTGGATATGATCCAAGATACATGCAACTTTTGTTAATCTGATTGAACTTTGGATTGATATACATGATTAAAGAGAGATAAGAAAATAAGTTGATTTAACCTATATTAGATGATTGCTTGTGGTGAAGCATTTGTTCAAGTCAACAATTCTATGAGTTTTTTAGTTGAGTAAATAGATACAAAAAGATCCAATTTGCTATATTTTTGGATTGATGAATTTCTCATCCTCAAATTGGTCCTTCCTAGATTATTGTTTTTACAAGCAAAAAATAAATATTTGGAGTGAAGTGTTGATATAATTCAAAGGAGCAGAGGGTAAATTCATGTGAATGTACTAAGAAAAATCATGCAAATCCTTTTTGCATTTTTAGTATGGGGCGAAAATATGAAATTAAAAAAAAAATTTACAAATAAAAGTGCTAATCTCATGACCAATTAGTAAATTGTTAAAGCTTCCATAAATGCTAAACTAAGCAATAAAGATTCTCTTATTTAAGCTTCTACTTCTCATTGTCTTGAAATACCTTATTAATTTGTTTTGCTTTGGTTTAATGCACTTAGGAGAGCTTATTTTATGTATCACATTTTGTAATGTCATTTTCTTTTTGTCATTTTTCTCTTTTAATTAAGCAAGCAATGTGGAATACCACCTTAGACTAAACAAAATTCATTTGCTTAATGCCGTCTTTTCATTTGCAAGTTTCATCTTTCTATTTTCTTGTGTCATTCCTTATTTTTTTTTTTATTTATGTTGATGCAAAGCTATGATTTGACAATTCATTTTCCTATTACTTGTTCGCAATTCTTCTTTGTTTTGTGTATACCTACAGTATAAATACTTGTTCTTGTTTTGTCCTTGTACAATATTAATAACAAGTATTTATAATCCATGTGCATTGGATCCTTACTTTCATGATGATTTTTTCACATGATTTTATCCGTTATAATGCTTATTATGAGGTTATCTTGTTAATATCATTTCCTAATTTTTTTTCTTTTATGTTTAGTGTTTGTGCTTGGTTTGATATCTATCATAGTTTACAAATTTCATTTTGTTATTTTTTTTAACAATTTATGTGATATATTTCTTAAATTTGGTGTTAACAATTTGATTGAGGTAAATTTTCATTTTTAGACAAAAAGTTGCTTTATTATATCTTTTTAGATTTTTTTGGTTGGCAAATTTTTAAAAATCTGTTTTAAAAATAAATGCACATCAACCTTTGCTTATTTACTATGAAAAATGTGGACCTTTCCACCTTGTGTTTTAAAGAGCATTAGTAATTGTGCTCCTTTTATCATTTTTATAGTTTACAAAGATTGTGATGTGATAAACAATAGATATTTGTGATAAAAAAATTTGTATAGGACTTCAAGCTTTGTTTAAACTATTGATTAAAGTGAAGTTAAGATGTTAGCTTGTTTGGGACATCTATGACTTCACTTAATTATGTTATACTATGCTATGTAAAAAATGTAACAATCAATTTTTTCATTAAACTACTCAACAAAGGTTGTCCAATGCATGAAACCAAAAAGGAACATGGGTTGTGATGAAAGAGAAGGTGATGATGTCATATCTAATAGTAGGGGTGATGAACCATACTTTAGATAAAAATGATAGAGGGAGCAAATAAAGATGACAAGATTTTTGTAGATTTTGGCCAAGAGTGCCTAATGGGTGAAGAAGAAATGGCTGAGGTAGTTTGGAGGGTTTTATGTTTGAGTAGAGTGACAATAGATTCTAGAGAGGTTAACTTGGGTTTTATGTGCGAAGGTTTAGTTTTATGGTTTCTTATAGGAGAGATTCTTAGTTAGGCTTATTTTTATGTGGGTTTGGGTGTTGAAGATGAGGGTGGCAACCAAAAAGGTTTCAGAGCATTTGAGCTAGTGAGAATAGACTAGTGTTTTAAAGAGGAAGAAGATGAAATGTGAGAGGGTGGATATTTGGTCGGGTATGCTAAGGTGGTTGGTTAGGTTTAATTAAGGAAGAGGACTTGGGTTGGGTTTAGGTGTTAGGCTCTATTTGGTACATCGTTTTTAAGTTCTATTTTTTGCAAAGGTATTTTTTCAAAAGCAATATGTTATTTGCTTATTCATATTTCAAAATACATTTTTTTAGTCCTAAAAATTTTGTTTTTTGAAAAAAATATTAAAAAATTTACTTTGTATTTTTATTAAAAAGTCAATGATATTTGCTACTTTTGTGCAAGTTTAATGATCATTATTTTTTTAGTACTTGTAACACTAAAAATGTGAAAGGGAACCCTCATTTTTGTCTTCTAATGGGTTTTTATTAGAATCTAAGTCATCGTCAATAGTTTGTCCTAAAATACCTTGAACACTGACAAGATTCAAGATTTCAAAATGTGTAAGATAAACATTTGAATAAATGTAAAAGAGAATTAGTTTACCTAAAGAAAACCTGTTAGCACATAGCTAACCTTCCTAACGTTTCGGTGCTTGAATTATTTTTGAACTTAATGAACTTCTTGTTAAACAAATTATTTTCTTGCCCATGCTAAAAATGATTGATGGTGTCAAAATTGGACTCGACAAAATATCTCTTGCCATTATAGCTACCTGAGGCAATCTATTTGAATTTTTGTTCCAATAATCTATTATATGAAGCTCCATACAAATGTCATACAATGGTTAACTCATATGTATGCCTACTCGAGATTGTCAAGCACCTCCAATTATTTGTCCTTAAAGCTTTTTTCTGGAATCCTTTACCGACAGTAGCATTAATAGGTGCAGCAGTAGTTTATCTATTTGACGTTACCACATCTTGAGCATCCTTGTAAGCATTAAAAAGAAAACAAACAAAATATCTTGAACTTTGTTAGCATAGCTTGTTGCATTATCACGATAAACCCTGGAATGACAAAACTCCAAGTACTCTGACTTAAACTTTTGGATCCATCAGCAGCACATGATAATTGCAAGTGATTGAATTTCAACAAGTATCTTAGTTATAAAATGAGCTGGTCATTGAGCATATTTAAGCAAGTGATCTTGTAAACTCCACAATCCTTCAAAGTAGGTCTTTGATGTTGGATATAAACTACTTGAAAATGTGCATGTCACTTCATAAAACTAATGCCCAAAAAAATCATGTAGAGCTTCCATTTGCGGCCATGCAAAAATAAAAAATGCAAACAAGGCAAAATCCTTATTTGTTTGACTCCATAATGTCAATATTTTTGTAATACTGAGTATGGTCTAACATAATAAAAATTTTATTCTACCACATGCTTATGTCCACAAAGCTTCTTTTTTTTGATTTAAATGTTTGTTTTGGCCATCTTATTGAACTTTTTCAACATAGGAATCATCTTGTTTAGATACTTAAACCCATTTCTTATCTTCAAAACGGCATCATCAATAATCCTTAAGCTTGCTGGCAGAATAATATTAATTATGTGGCAAAAAACCATATTTGAAAGAAGACGCCATTACACAATAAGTGTGTCTTAGCAGTCAATCTCTACATGAAAAAAGCACCACAAAATCATTGTAAAATGTTTTATCTAAAGATATGGAATATCATCAATCTTAAACTCTGATAAACATGAAGCTAATTTATTTGTTATTGTTAGCCCATCAAATGTGATGCTAAAGCTTTGAGCACCATGATTTTTTTTTTTGCCAAGTTTCAACATTGATCAATCCAATGGGCTGCATACAAGTTAATTCATATTTCTTTGCTTTATTATGGTAGTTATTTGGGTTTAGTGAAATATGAAACCTTATGGTAACTCTTCCACAAATTTTTTTTTTCTTTCACATATTCTATCATTGCATCTCACTTGCTGTATGCCTACAAACTGCCTTATGTTGTGGACATGCTAAACTCATTGTGTGTCTAAATGCAAGCCTCTCAAGAAATGAGAATGAAGATTATTACCTATAACAAGCCATTTAGTTTTTTTGTGCAGTTTGAACAAATCTAGTTTCGTATTTTTTTTAGAGAAGTAGAATCGTAGGAATTTGTTTGACATTGAAGCATGAATTGCTTTGCAAGCTCATTTTTCCTTAATGCACACTCATTCAAGTGCCTATGCAAATAAGGACTAACACCCTTAGAAGAAGCAGAGAATACTTTCTTTCAATGCTTGCATTAGGCTTTCTTGTCCTTGGAGCTTGATTCTAGTTTTATCATGTCTTGCCAAACTTTTAAATGCATTCTTAGCATGTGTTTGTGAACTCTCCAATCTCATCTAGATTTGAATCACATTTTCCATTTGGATTGTTGAACTTGTCATTGTCTAAATAACAACAAAAAGAAATTATATTAGATGTTATATTATAATAAAAAATGATAACAATGTAGGTAATACAATTAGAGTATATACTAATCGTTTATAATATAGTGGATAAGGGAGACAAACAAGCCTCAGAGAGGTAGCTGGCAAGCACAAAAGGTTGGCTGATGAAGCATGGAAGGTGGGTCGAAGAATGGTGGTGGGGTTGGTTGATGAACCAAGGGGTGAAAACCAATGAAAGGAGGGTGACACGGCAAGAAGTTAGAGGGTCAGCGAAGTGAGGGACGATAAAGTCAACGAAGAAAAGAATTGACAATGCATGAAGTCGAAAATGCACTAAGTTTGCGATGCATTACTAAGCGAGATAGTTGACAAAACTTTCAAATGATGATGATGAAGCTTGACAATAGCGATAACCATTGCTAAGTTTGGAAGATGGATGAACACAAATTTTTTATCTTAAAAAGCTACCATACTATGTTGTGTGATCTTTGAGCTTCCAAATTTATGGTGGACAAGTATTGGTATGGGAGCAACAGAGAGTGAGAGAAAAGGTATTATAATAAATTAGTATTAGTTATTACTATCTTAATAATAATGATGTTCAATATTCTATAATTTCTATATCTCTTATTATATTTAATGAATTAATCAATTAGTAGAATGCTTTAAAAAACAATATTTTTTAGAATTAACTTAAAATTGGGCTTACAATTTTAGGCTTGATGCATACTACTTGCATAAGCCTAGCTTAAATTATAAGTTGGCTTGGGCTTTTTAACTCGAGAAGGCTTAATGGATTTTTTATTGTCTAAACCTAAACAAATAAATATTGGTTCAACGGGTTTTTTAGATTACTTGTCCATTGATTAGGTCTACTTATGGGTATCGGTTTTAGCAATTAAAATAGATTTTTTTCAAGAGATTTGCAGCCTCAATTTTATCAAATTCAAAAGGGAAATTAATTTTTTTTTCATAAAGTGCTTTGGTAGATAATAATTTAACAAAATAAATGTACACAAAACTAAATATGATAATCGTTATAGAAGCATTAATCCAAAAGCTTATATAGTAAAAACATTTTACTTGATCTAATTTATGGTAAAATCTCATCCTTAGTTGCTTCTCAATGGTTTAAAAGATAGGTTTCATTGAAATTATGATAGGGTTGAATGTAAAGAATGATTGAATAATTTGTAAGAATTCATTATATTTGCAGCCTATCATGCTAGTCCTTTGATTAAGAGGAAATTTCCAATGTCAAAGAAAATTACACTCAAGCTCTTGCAAGTATAGTTTTCTTTCAACAACCATGTAGTTATTCTATCCTTTGGTCTAATGCTTAATAGGACAATTTTCTTGGCAACTTTAAGGGACTTGATGGTTTTTTTGGATTGTTTAGAATTTTTAAAAACCTTCAAAGATCTTCTATTATCTTTTTGAAGTTTTTTTAAGATTCTTTAATGATCTTTGGGAGAAATTGTGGAAACTTTTCAGTTCTTCCAAGATTGTGTAGGATCTTCGTGCTATTGCCACTAAATGATGTAAGAGGTGGTGGAGGTGATGAACCATGTTTTGGATGAAGAAAATGGAAGAAAGAGAACTTTAAGATGAAAGGTTTTATGTGGATTTTGGCTAAGATGGCCAAATGGCTGTTAGTTGTGTTTACAAGGGTGAAGATGAGGTGACTGAGAGGTACCTTAGAGGGGTTTGTGGTTGGCTAGAGACAGAATAGCTTCTAGAGATAGTAATTAGGTTTCTATGTAGTAAGCTTAATTTTAAGGTTTCTTATTAGAGTAATGCATTGGTTAGGCTTATTTTGATGTAGGATTGGGGTTTAGAGGATGAGGGATGCAACAAAAAATGTTTGTAAGACTTTGGGTTACTAAGATAAAACTAAAGTTTTAAGGATGAGGATGGAGAGGGAGAGGGAGAGGGGAGGAGATTTTGTTGGGGAGGGTTTGGCTCGAGATAGATGATTGGTTTTATTTTATTTTTTTGAGAAATCGAGATGGATTGTTAGTTGGGTGCTTAATTAAGTTACTAAGAGGATTTGGGTTTGTTTGGATCTTAGTGAGAGATTAGAGAGAATGTGGAGAGATAGCCCTTGTTTAGAGGAAAATTGAGAGAAGAAGGGATGTCTAGGTTTATGAGTTGTGGTTGAATGGAGAGCATAGAGTGGGAGGGTTTGGGTATGGGTTGATGTGCAAGACAAAGGGAAATAAGAGTGAAGAGAGAAATTATTTAATTACCAAACCAAACTAGAAAAAGTGAAAGGGAGTGAAACAACTAGTATCATTCTTCACTTTCAATTATGATCAACATTATCTATCTTATTCTATTCTTGAAGAACTCAATAAATGCATGAGTTAATGCTAAATGTAAGGTAAGAAAAATTAAAACCCACCCAAAATCAGCTTAAAAGGTGAATGACTAATCAAATTTGCAACTAACATACTTTAAATTCAAATTTAAACTAAAAAAAAGCTAAAAGAGAGGGAGAAATGGTTGCCTTGGTATTATGTGTTGCCCAAGACTCTCCTGAAAAGGTAGCACTTAAGGGAGAGGAAAATCCTCTATATTATTGTTCATCTGATTGTTCTTATATTGATTTTATTGACCCATTGTATCTTGTAGATTCATTAATTTGAAAGCTTTTCTTCGTGAACCTGTACTCTAATATGTTTTTAAATTGAATTTAAATCAAGTCTCGAGTATAGAGCAATGAATGCAACTTGATAAATCAGCCTATTCTATAGCAGATTGTATTGGAAATATCATGCTTTTTGCATGGTTTAATTTTTAAGAATTATCTAGAGGTATTAGGTTTTTATGAAGTAGAGTTGAAGGAAAGATTTACAAAATGGGGCCCAAGTACTTTTGGTGATAATGAAAGCCCTAAACATTTGTTGTGTCCAAACGAATATCCTGCTGCCTTGGTAGAAAGTTGGGTTGATTATTGAGAAAGGGAATGCTACAAATGGCTTATTGGCACAACGACATTAGTTGGGATGGATGGAACTTTATGCTTTCTTTTTGGTAGTGCTGCAGCAGATGGTGGGCCTCGTTTAGTTGGATTTCATTTTTCTTTCATTATTTCATAAATAGCTTGTAATTTGAATTTTCATAACCATCACATTTCTCTGCATTGACAGCTTTTGGTGGATCGGATAATGTGCATCTAGTTTCTGCTGCAAATTCATACATACAGGTTCATTGTCTGCCTTGAATTACTACTTGAATGTCCACGTTAAAAGGTTTATGTTTGTGCATTTATATTTTGAGCAGATGTTATTTAAATGTATCGAGCATATTTTCCTATGTTAATATCCTAGATCTGGCAGCATTATTAGTTTTATTTGCTCTTATATTGGTTTTCATAGCGTTTACGTAGTAATAATTGCCTTAGTATGCTTTTAATGGTCTTAAACTTCATACTAGCTTAGCAGCAAGTTATCAATTTTATCTTATATATCTTGATACTTTTGCGCACTGAAAGATCGTGTTCTGAATAGTTGGAAACAGTGAATATGGATTTTTTTTTGTTTCAGATATGATTATATTTTATGGTGAAGGAACATAATGATGTTCTACAATTTTTCTCTACTAGATTCGAGGGCTTGCATGGCCTGCAATTCTTGTTGGGATGGTTGCTCAAAGTGCTAGGTATTCACTTGTACTTTATTACGTTTTCTAAAGCTGATGAAGTTGGTTGTAGGATGATTTGTTTTGTCTGTCATGTCTTTGAATATTCTTTAAACTTTGAACTAGAACCTAGCACTCATTTTTTTGTTAGAATCATGTTTTGATGTTATGGTTTCTAAAATGTCGAAATTTGTCCAAAATCAAACAAAATGGATCAAATTTCTTGTTTGAATTTTTGCTATTGGATCAAATTTAAGATTTGGAAAATAGATTCTAGAATAGACTAAAGTAAAACCATAAAATTGAATAAAGAAATTGAACAAATACTTATAATAATTTGATCGTTTTGTTTTTCAATAGCTTCATTTTTTATGATTGATAAATTGTATTGAAGACTGAAATTGAGAAATGCCAAATTTTTTGCTTAAAATCATATTGAATTTTTCAAACAAAAACGAATTGCTCAAATTGTGCATGTTAATTTTTATTGCTTTATTCCAATTTCGCTTCCAAATAGCCTAGGGACTTTTTTACTAGCTTACATTTTTTGTCTTTGAGGTTGTGCTGATTTTGTTAGGGTATCAAAAACAGTATTCACATGGTCAAGTTGTTTCTTTTAGGTTTCAACTATATGTGTATGCCATCTAAATACACATGCACAAAGCCCTCAATATGCACCCTCTAGGTGATTTTCATGAGATGCAGTTTATATGACTCTTGTCTGATCTAGAATGCTATCTTCTTTGTGTCTTGCATGGATTCTCACTTGGTGATACCCAAAGATCAAATCTAAGTTATAAAGATATTGGCATGTTGGAACAAATTGTGTGATTCACCACGCCTAACATGTTGATAGGTACACGTGTGTGCTTGGTAGTTCATGTGCGTAGTTGGCTGCACATGAGTCTATCGCTCATTGGTTTGGCACAAATCTTTTGCAGTGCGCTGGTCTGCTTGTGTCATTTATTGCTTTTGTAGTTCTACCGCCCGTTTGCCTATTGTGTTTGTGGGTTTGCAAGCACAGTTATGCGCCAGCTTGCTTGCCTGGTTTGTTGTGTGCACACCTGTTTGTCGTGTAAGGGAGGTTAGCTGTGCGTGCCATGCTCCTGAACAGTGCTGTGTATGGGTGCATTCTGTCGCACATGTCACAGTCATCCTACATGCAACTTGTGAGTCTTCTTGAAATGCACAATAGTTCTTTTGTTAATTTGTTTTTTATGAAAATGTTATTCTTTTTAGGTCTCTTTAATAAATGATTTAATTTTTTGTTGGTCTATGAACTAATCCTCTAATCAGGCACTTCTTCCTTTTTTCAAGTGCAACATGGAAACTAAGTTATTATTTTATCAATCTAGAATAGATTTCTTGATTATAGGTCTCTTTTTTTTATGACTGAAGGCCCTTTGAATCTTCTTATTTTTTTCAAATGTAACTTAGTTCTCAAGCGACAGTTTTGTCTACCTAAAACAGCTACTCTAATCATGAGTTTGTTTTCTTTGAGATTTGTGTCCCATCGAAGTTTTCCAAGTACAACCAGATTTTCGATCTGCGTTGGTTTTTCCCCTTACATCAAGGCCTTCAAATTTGTTGGAAATTTGGTTTGAGGAAGAGATACGTACCCTTCTTGATGTTATATCGTCATACAAGGATAGTTGAAGTTTAGCTTTAACCTTGAATGGACACGGTTGATTTACAAATGTCGAAGCAAATTGATGATGTTTTTGTCATCCTCATCATCATATTTAGCTACTCTTGGATTAATATTTTAACTAGAATTCCTTTGATCAAGAGCACTTCTTTTGTTTTGAATGGTGTCTTATGGATTTGTTGTTGGATGGGATTGATATTTTAGCATTATCTTCATTACTTTTTGTATTTGTTGATTCAAAAGAACTGTCAAATTTTTTTAGTTTGTTAGGTGATTTGTTGGCATAGTCACCTCAATTGAAAACTCTCCAATCTCTTGCTTCTGTTTCTCTACTTATTTTTCAACTCCTTAGCTCCTGTCATTGACATTGATTTGAAACACTCTAATATCAAATTATATAATCCATGCATGAGGTATTTTACTTAGAGTTCTCGACAACAAACCTTGTTTTAGAGTTGCAACAATGAAATTGAAGCATGAAAATAGCAAAGAGCTAGTAGAATAAAGGAGAAAGAGTGTTTTTGCCAAAATGTTGGGAATGTTTTTAAGGAAATTGTTTCATTTACAAGATGTTCAATTACATATTTATAATAATACAACATTGGTATTTAGTTAATATAAATATATTTATTTAAGTTTTATCATGTCTTGTGCAAATAATATCAAAATCATCAAATTTCATGCTTGCTCTCTCCATTTGCAAAATGTTCACAAATGAGTTGTAGCTATTGCACTTATCTCACGTGTGAATCACATGTTGGATGTAGGAGGTACCTGGCAGTTTGTTTGCATGGTTGGCTGCCTGCGCGCGATTCTGCCGCATGCCCGTTTGTTATGTGCCTATCTATCACATGCCAATTTGCAACATGTCGACTTGTGACATGCTATCTGTCACTCGCTCAATTCTACTGTCCACGTCTATATGCACTTGCTCGCTTGGGTGCCAGTTTGCTTGGGTTGTTTGTTATGCGCGTGCTTGTCTATCACGCACATGTGGTTAACCACGTGCTCTGCACATGTGGTCAATGTCGTAAGTGCCGTAGGTGTCTGCTTATGCTTTCATAGTTTCTCAATATGCGTAATGGTTCTTTTTGCCAATTTTTTTTATTAAAGTGTCATTTTTTTTCTTTAAGATCTTTTCAATATTGAATGGTTCAATTTCTTGTTGGACCATGAATTGATCCCCTGATCACATTATCATTAGAAAGTGATTGGATAAACTACTTGTCTTAAGTTCATATGATGCTTCGTTGGCATGCGAATGTTTGGCAAGGAGTCATATGATGCTTCGTTGGCTTGTGGGGTCTACCCACACACCACATTACTCCATAGCTCTAGGCTTTCAATTTGATTCTTATCAGCTATTTGCCAAACATTGGCATGTGGAATCTAGCTACTATAGGAGTCCCACACACCACATTACTCCATAGCTCTAGGCTTTCAATTTGATGCTTCATCAGCTACATGACAAGTCAATCAAAAGAAATGGTTGCTACCATAATTAATTTGGGGCGAACCATAACCATATATGGAATGATAATTTCCTTTGACTTATTAAAGCACTCTGGTATGGTTGGCTTGGTGGAGATTGT
Organism: Vanilla planifolia; assembly: GCA_023846275.1. Lineage (NCBI taxonomy): Eukaryota > Viridiplantae > Streptophyta > Magnoliopsida > Asparagales > Orchidaceae > Vanilla > Vanilla planifolia. The sequence continues at coordinate 3,724,608 of CM043870.1, forward strand.
CGAAGTCCTGATGATTGGATTTCTGAAAATGACTCTAACTAGTGTTGGTGTTTGCTCTAGAAGTTTGGCCTAAGAAATTTGCATTGCAAGTATTTTCACTCTATGACTTGTCTTGGGGTTGTCCTTGTAGATATTCAAATATTGTATGGTCTATGTTGACAGGATCTTTTTGAGTGTTTTGTTGAGTCCCTTGACTCTTTCATATTTCCATCTGGATTCTTTGATTAAATGAGTTGTTCAGAACTTACAAGTCTTTTAACTTATGCAATGGCCATGAGGGTTCATGCTTCCAAAGCTGTAGTGGCCTCGAGGTAAACATCCTGAGAGCATGTCATACCTCAAGAGAGCATAAAGTCTTGCACGTAGGGCTTGGTGTGATGCAATAATCTCAAGAAGATCCCATATCAGCTATGTCGAAGTTGTGCATACCACTTTTCTTTTAGTTTCCTTTAGGTACCACACTTGAACACTATTTTCAAGTTCTCATCAGTTATTTTTTTTATCTTTTATGTTGTGTAAGCATGTTTCAGTTTGCTGGTCAAACTTTTACTTGTTCTTGACTGACAACTGTGTTGACCTTAATCTGCAGTTTTTCATTTTTAATAGTAGAAAATTTTCTATTAAAGCATGTTTTGCTTATAATTGTTGTTGAAAATATTTTGAACTGTTATAAGGGCATGCAAATTTTCGAGAGTTCCTATTATTTTCTGTTGCTGCATTTCAAAAGCTTTCTAATGGCTAAATTTTGGTTTCAGCAAGGCTTATGACATTGGTAGAACCATAAAGAAGATATTTTAGGGTAAAGAGGAGTGTTCTGGGAGGGGGCAGTTGACATTTGTTGCTACATATGAACCTAAAATTTGATTGTTCTATATTTTTAAGAGGCCCTTTTAATGCATAAATGAACTTCTAATTTAATGGTACATCTTTTTTTGGGGATTACACAAAGATATACTACGCCAAGCATTTTCCTTGTTGGTAGGTTTGGTTACAAAGTCAATGGCCTCCTTTTTGCTCCAAAGAGTTTCCAATCCTCCTTTAATTCCAAGCGTGCATTATATGTTGGCAAAATCCTTAGACAGTTTTATCATGACTTTTTACCTTCCTCCTTTTTTCTTATTGTGCTAGGTGGATCACTAATAGCAAGAGTGCAATGAAAATTTTACTTTTTGTATATGGAGTTTCTGTACTAATGAATTCTTATTTCTCTATTTTGACTGCTCTAATTTTCATTGGTACATTTTTTTAAAATATCTCGTCCCACAACAGTTTACCATGTTTTTTTAATGGATTTAATAAGAGAATTTAATACGCATTCAGAATTAACACTTATCTATTAGAGAACTTAGTTTTTTATATCCTATTTGTATGCATAGTCGTGTCTCTCCAAAATATTTCTCTTTACCTTTTTTTAATTGAATTATTTCAGTTTAGGTATGAAAGATTCATGGGGACCCTTGAAAGCTTTGGCAATTGCCAGTGTTCTGAATGGAGTAGGTGATGTGCTTCTTTGTTGTGTATGTGGCTATGGCATTGCTGGTGCAGCATGGGCCACAATGTTCTCACAAGTAAGATCGTCAGACCCACAGTCACTTCAAATATTGATGACATCATATGCATTTTAATCTGAGATGTGCTGACTGCTTTAAAGTAGTAGTTAACTTTTTGCCTTTTGTGGAAGTATGATGAATAAGTTAACATAGGGGTTTGATCACTCAGACCAATTTTCAAGGCATGCCAACCATGAAGTGTAAATTCGATGAGCAGCTTGTATCATGGGCAAAATGGAATGCTGGGAAGTATCTTTCTTTTTAAAAATAAAGATTAAGCGTCATGTTATATTCCACAAAATCCAGGTTCTTCAAGCAAAATTGATAGAATCAGTTAAAGAATCAAAGGAATTCTTTCATTGAAGTTAAGGTTATGCAGTAGTACAAGCATTGTTTCTATGTCAAGTAAATCCTGCAAACGAGTTTAACAATGTACTGTGAAGGATGGGCATGCATGATATGGGGACATGATAAAAAAGACATAACGACATGACAATTTCTTAAAAAACAGGACATATACATGACATGATATGGTAAACAATATGAAATATATTGAGTGTATTCATGCAGTTAATAATTATAAGTAAAAAATAATGAAAGAATACATTGATAAATTAAATTAGTAAAATAGAATTGAGTACTGTAGATAAAATGAACTCTATAAGCAAGTTTTAAACGTTCATTGTGATATGTATTGAATACCAACAAACTATTATGCTAGGTTAATTGAAAATGGGAGTGAAGGAAAAAAATGAATAAAAAACTTTAGAAAACACCTTAGGTATGATGTGAACGGGTTGAGCAGCATGTTTTTGATATTTGCACCCAAGTTTTGCAAATGTGGTGAACGTGTTTTGTTGGTGTCCTTGAAGTGTCTTGTCATTTTTTATTTACTTCTTCTAGAAAGGCACCTTCTAGCATGTTCGACATGGTCTCCTCAAATGTCCCGAGTGTTTTGTCCGGTTAGACATAGCACAACTTGATTCATAAAGGTGTCCATGCTTCATAGGAGAAGTGTATTTATAAAAAGCTTATGTCGTTCACCAATGAACCCTTTAGGTTGTTGCAGCTTTCATGATGATGGCAGCTCTAAATAAGACCTGTTTTAGGGTGTTCTCCTTATCCATTCCATCACCAAGGGAAATTCTTCAAGTATATGAGATTGCTGCCCCAGTATTTGTAACAATGACATCAAAGGTCTGAAGCTACTGTGGTTTTTTTTTTTACAACTATTTGTATTTCATGTCTTTTGAGAAGACATGTCATGTTCTATCAGGTTGCCTTCTATACACTGCTTACGTATTTTGCAACATCAACGGGAACAATAACTGGTGCTGCCCATCAGGTTTGTATTGCTTTAATATTGAAATTTTCTTGTTACCATTTAGTCAGCATCCAAGCTTATCCATATCCACGAATCTTAGGTTATGATCAATGTGTTCTGCATGTGTACTGTGTGGGGAGAGCCTCTTTCTCAGACTGCACAGTCATTTATGCCTGAGCTGATTTATGGTTTTAATCGCAATTTAAAAAGGGTAAGTAACTATGCTTTAGTAGCTGTTACCGTTTGGATAGATTTCAATTTTGTTGTGCTCTTTTTGAAAGCAACGATTAGATGGGCTAATTTGAATTTCTTCTGTAATTTCGTGTTTAGCTGTGTGTCATGACAAGAGCATGAAAAGCGAGGCTGTGTTTTTGGAGTAATAAGCTATTGTGTCTTCAACATTTTTAAGCAATTATTGTAGCTCGTGGCACTCATTCTTAAATACATGTGTGCTGTTCATTAATGGAATAATTTTTTTGCTTAAACTATTGAATGCATTCCTTCTAAAAGCTTAATATACTCTTAACTTACTTGAAGCAACAACTTGCTGAGTTGTTCCTTTTCCCAGCATTTCAGCCCACCATGTTTAAAATGAAATTTGTTTTCAAGCTTTCAGGATTTTGGGGATTGCTTAATTTAGTGAGTCATGAAAGTTGTGGCACATTTGGACTGTAACTATGTATGTGACAATATTTTTTTTCCTTAATTCATTTGGTTTTTTTGAATCGTCTAGTGTAATATATTTGCCAGTTGACTAGGAATATCAGGTCTTAAGTTTTAGGTTGATTTGGGATGGTATGAACTCATTTTTGAATTTTGAAGAAGAACGTGAAGAAGTTGCTCAGTCCTATATCATTTCATTTATAATTATTAGTCCTGTGTGGAACTTTCATTGTTCATTATCTCAACATTAAGCATGGTCTGGTTTGATTACATAATATTATGAACTATTTCCTGTCCTCGTAACTCTTTTGCCAATGCTTCAATTGAGCTTACCTCATCCAAAAGTCCCTAATTTAAGTGGTATCACGGCTTGTATGGTAATTTAGATCTGGGTATTGCATTAATGCCAGATGATACCAACTGATAAAATTTGTTGATAAGCTAGATTGGATTTTTATCATGACTAATAAGATTATACCCAATCCATCATATTTCATTTTTTACTGTGTTCATGAACTTAATTAATACTTCAACGTTATTACCTTTGTTTATCATATTGTTTTAAGATAAAGACATGACGGAGTTGGGAAAGACTTTAAATTTGTATTTCTTAATATGAAAACCTTAATTTTTGTATCACAATGTCATCAAAAGGATTCATGCAATCAACATTATCTTGTTTAACTAAGGCTTGTTCTTATTCTTGTTGTATTGCTAGGTCTATGTAAAGTTAAGGTAATTGTACTAACTACATTTTCTCTCTTTTGTATTATGTTAATGTGCTTTTCTTATCCTATCGGCCTTTATATTCATTTTCTTTTAGTTTTCCCTCTTTTTTGTAGCTCCACTTTTTCATGGATTGGATCCTGAGTTGTTATCTCACAATAGTGAACACTTTTTTAAATTGATTTTATTTTACATTTTGCCCATTTATTTATGTTAACTCCATGACATTTTTGGTCAAATTGGGATTGATTCCCCCAATGATAAGGAAGTTGATTCATAGTCCCTGCTCTTTGCAAGTAAGATTGGTACACTCAAAACGATTCAACATGTTTTGCTCATTAAAACATGGGTAATCTATTTAGGAAATGATGTTTTAAAATTTTGTGCGACATTTCCATTATTATCTTGCTCCATATTTGCATGTCATAAGCTTATATACTTGGCACAAACCTCGCTATTTTTGTTGCAGCCATTTCTTATTACTTTTAATTGTCTTTGCTTTCTCTTTATTATGCTGAAAACTTGAAGTCTCTATTAGGCAAGGATGCTATTGAAATCACTCATTATGATAGGAGCAATTAGTGGGTTGACTTTGGGAATCATTGGAACAAGTCTACCATGGCTCTTCCCTTATTTTTTCACAGCCGATAGGACAGTGATTGGTGAGGTAAGCCATTTTTAGAAAATTACATCATTTTCTTTGATGTCATAGAGATCAATTTTCTTGTGCATTTTAAGCTGGTAGATAGACTTTCTTTTGCATCATCTTTCAAGGTATTGGTTGCAAAGTTGTATGATTTAATTGATTGTTGGGATGTGAAGTCATTTTGTTGAAGGCCGGAGATTCTCAATGTTCTAGTTTATCTAGATTTTTTTTTTGTTTCAATTTTTGATAAGGACTATTTTGTTGGTTAATATATTCGACTTTGAAATTTTAATTGTTCTTATATAAAGGAGAATTCATCTTATGATGAAACTTTATGTACAGAGTCTGATGGTTGTAATCATGGTAGTTTTTTATGATGAATGAAATCAGCTAGCCTTGTGAAACCTGTCTTGCTCAGTAATGAGACTTTGGTGGAACCTGCTGAATGAAAATCATGGTGAGGAATTGATGTAAGGCAATCAGCTACTCTTATATCCTATTATGGTATATCCGTATATCACTTTTCCACTCTATTTTAGTAATTTGATTCATATATTTGTTTCTATACTTGAGTTTGAGCTAGTTTTAGGTTGTTTGATTGAACCTACAATGAGGTTATGGTTCTATGTTTTAAGAGTTTAACTAATGTTTGGTCATTTAAGCATAATTCACATTATCATGATGTTTGTAAATAGGAATCTTGCTGATATAGTTAGATGCCTTTTGTTGAGGAAAAAAAATAGAAAAAGAGAAGAAAAATTGTGAGATTAAAAGGGAAAAAAACTCTCCACTTAATTTACACCATCAATCTTCTCCCACAACCTATTTCCCCTCTTTCCCTAAACTAACTCGTCAATTACTTCACCGCCTCTCTATTTTACATTTCCCTAATTTATCAATGTCAAAAAGCTCTACTAGTTCACTTCTTATAATCTAATACCAAAATAAATTTCTATAAAATTATCAATTTCAGCATCTCAAAATAATTTTTCGTTACCATGCATCATGTCCCTTTCATCATATTTGTCTGACTTAACCATAGCATACACATCTCCATTAACCATCCCAATCTTTCGATTGTGGTCTTCTGAGGACATTGACCTCAGTGTTGACGTTATGTGCCTGCTTTGTTGCTCTAGGAAGTTTGTTATGGTATACCCTGCCTAGCACTATCAATCCTTTGGCCAAAAAGCTCTGTTTTTCCAATCTCTTTGGCTATCACTTACTTGACAATCGCTACTTTGTGTATCCTCACTTCTCCCCATCTTCTGTTCTACAATGTTAAACCTGGCAAATCTATTTCTTTGGTCACCATCTCGGCCATTTGAACACCATCCTTCTGATAATTGATTGTTTGTGTTTGCCTCACAATTCCAACAAGCTGCCTCAGCTGGCCTGTTACTTTGTGGCTTATTGTTTGTTCACTAACAACACTGCCTTGTAGTCATTAAGGAATTTTCATCTATCTCTTGTGAAGTATCATGCTACTCAGCCCGTTGTTCACGTTATTGTGTGCCACTACTTCAAACATCATGTTTGCTTGATACTACCACCTGCAGCTCATCTATGACACCCAAAAATTCAAGAGATACACTTTTACTTTTAAATTCAAATTTTCTTCTATTTATTCCTTAATATATCAGTTGATTGATTATGATTCTTATATCTGTTAGTTCATCATGTTTATATGATTTTTATTTACAAGTAATTAACATCCTATTAGTATTTTTATACCCCATAAATCCTTCCATCATTAATTGATTATGGAATACATGATGAAGTTGATCGTCAAAAAAAATTCTAAGTGCCATCTTTAGTTTAGTATATTTTGTAGTCATTTGCTTTGTTATGAACACATGCTTTTAGTTGTTAGCTATTCCTATTGCATGGTAAATCTTATTTCCTTAAAATGTTTTAAGTCTTAGTTTCTCCCTTGAGAGCTGTCCAAAGTCTTACAAGATTGTATGTTATAGGTTTTGTCCCAATTACCTTTGGAGTTATGATAGACTTATTTGGTATGATGTTATCCAATGTCAATATTAGATTTTGTGTTTGGTCAAACCTAGATCTTTAAAAACAATGCTTATTTTTATGTTCACAATAATACTATTTAGATTCCATGTTATCTATAATTAACCCATCATCTTATATCCATTATTCTTAATTCTAAGTGAAGCCAAATCTATTTTATTTAAAAGACTCAAGTCCATTAAAGAAGACATGGATTTCCCATTAGTTTTTATAAAGCCTTGACCTAATAGATGTTCTTGTGGATTTTTTCACAATTTTCCATTAATTCCATTGTGTCTCCACTATTGAAATAATTTCTAACTTTGTAAGAATCCTCAGTCATTCTAGTATACACTCATCTCCCAGTGAAGTATCGAAAGAATAAATTTATTGTTTACATGAAACCATTATTTGATTAAATATGAGTTTGAATGTTTTCTAGCATTTATGGATACTGCTGATTCTATTCTTGTTGATGATGTCCTCCACCCTCTATAGCATCTCCTGTGTTCAAAGTTGTTTGTATCTTACATTTGATTTAGAATCATTTGATTCAAACATCATTATTGAGTCTGATCATCAACCTGAGCTTAGTATTTCAGGGTTCATTGTTTCCTTTGCTACATTTAAATAGGCTATAAAATTGTTGAATTTATTGCTAACTTTGAAATCAATATAATATTTTAATTTTATAATTCTTGATTGTCGATTAAATTCATAGACTTGTTTTTTCTTATGACATGTTAGAATATGCAATCTAATCCTTCTTTTGGAATGAAAACCATATTTTCTTTCTTGGCATATTTGTTTCACCGGCTTTATATGTAAATATCAAACTATGAATGTATAGAATTTTATTGTTGATGAGGCTAGATCCTGCCTAGTCTCCTAACTAGATCATCTAAACTATATTCATCTCTTGGTGTTGGCACTTTTATCTCCATAGAGAAAATTGCAGATATCGATGAGGACAAACTCTTTGTAGTTGCCTTGATATGATGCTTTGTCAAATCTCTGCTCCCTCAGTTGATACAAACTTAAGAACAGATTCTTTATAGAAGGGTAGTTTGATACAGGACATTTATTTGTTTTTGTATCTTATTGTTGTATAGTTAAAGTTCCAGATTTGTTTGTTCATAAAGAGCCATTTTACTAGTTTATTTTAGTAGTTTGAATCATGTATTTATTTTGGCACTTGATTTTGAGTTAGTTTGTATTTGAGTGAACCTTTGATGTACTTTCGAGCCATGCTGTCATGAGTCTATAAAAGGAAACCTTGATACAATAATTAGGGACTCTTTGTTGATGAATGAGATTGAGTTCTTTTAATCTCATTGAGGCTTCTATATATAGGTTCTTGTAGAAGTGCAGCATATAATAGATTCCTAGTGTATGGATTGCATATTGGACTTCGAATGAGTTTAGATGCTCTTCTATATCACCTTCTTCATATTTCATTATTTCTCTAATTTATTTCATTCTAGAATCACCTTGTCACAATTTTTTTGCTTTCATTTTCTGCATTTGTGTTCTTGTGCATTCACTTCTGCCATCATTTTCGAAGTGCCCAGTACCATTGATTTCACAATGCATCAAGAACCCTACATTTGACTTATATGTTTATCTTTGACTGTCCATCGCCACCTATTATGCTTGTCATCACTTTGTGACATTATGGATCCAATCCAAGGTCCTTCTTCGACCTTGCTCGGAGATCTTGGTTACGGAGGATCTTTGCTGCAATCAATTGTCTTGTTTGTCATGCTTTGCTTTGTAATTGCATGTTTAGGCCTGACCATTTGAGGGATTCATTGGGACTTCTTGTGTGGTCCTGCACATAGAGTAACACATGGTCGGTTGAAAGGATAACTTGGGCAATTTTGTGACAACCAAGGTGATTAGGTTTGTAACCAGGAGTACTTAGGTCAGCACACTTAAGACGGTTAGTTCAGACAGCCCATGGCAGTTCTCTTCTTGTCCAAGGCAGTTTTCTTGAGACTTTGAATATGGATTGCAATGACCAACCTCAAGTAACGTGGTTTGATATATTTGAATCTTTTACAAATTGAATTTTGATTCCAATTTATTTAGTTTGCTTGGGAAAGAAAAATTTGGGTAGATCTTATGGAATTAGATTGTTCATGAAAGCTTCTCTATTTCCTTCTCAAATCTAGGGTTTTTCTGTTTCTTAGATGTATGCCTTTATCTTTACGGTTGTGCTATAGATTTTAGAACCTTGGGGACTTGATCTACAATACGCTATCCAGAGGATAGAAGGATTACCTCTCTACTTGCTTAGTGGTAGAATTTTGTCGGAATTTTTTTTGTCTAATAAATTGTTGTAGATTTCTCCTTCTACTTTTCATCCCATTCTCTTATGTGTCCTTTTGGCTAATATTTAGCATTTCTATGTAAGCTTTGAGAGAAATGCCTCATCGACCCAAGGAGGATTAGAAAACATTTATGAACTGTTGCAATCGGATTTGAACTTCAATGTAGTTTATTGTTCTAATCGTTTTGTTTTGCATTCTATCTTGAATGACCGCTGCTTCTGAATCTTTTTCCGTGGACTATCTCTTAAAAAGTATTTGTGAGAAGGATATGGTCATGTGTAGACTTATAGGGAAAAATATTATGTAGATGACTCTTGAACATCTTTGCTTTGGTTTCTTCCTTTTTAGCTACCATCCATGTTCTTTGTTGCACAAGCACAGCTCCAAGTTACCAATCGGTAAGCAACATGTGCACAGTATCCATACTCAAATAATACTGGAGTTAAGGCTTTTATCATCATTTGTATAAATTTTTTATTTCTAGAACTTGTTATTTCAGTAACTTGTTAAACAATCGGTTTAAGGGAGAATATGGAGTAATTTGTTCGTATATCTAGCTTTTGCATTATAAGCAACATGCCCACAGTACCAGTCTCCAATGTTTAAGGCTTGCGTCATCATTTTTATAATTTCTTCATTTTTTGAACTTCTCAAGAACTTGTTCCTATATATAGCTTCTTCCTATCCCTGAGCTAAAGAGAAAATATGGAGGAACTTCTTCCTATATATAGCTTCTTTTTATCATTAATGGTCCTTTATTTTTTTTTTCATTCATTCTTTCTATAATTAATTTGCCTTACAAATATTCCTGTAAATGCTTTACAAGGTTTTCAACTTTTTTGAATTGGCTGTCCTATCTGATTTTGAAAGTTACAGAGTCGTCTTCTAATCTTTTTTATTTTGATTATCTCAGATGCACAGGGTTTTGCTTCCTTTTTTCATAGCTCTGATGGTAACTCCTTCAACACACAGCCTTGAAGGAACATTACTGGTAATATTTGATTTGATTCATAATAAAGGGCGCTTGTACTCCTTATTACTCATTTAGATCAATCAGTAGTAGTCAAATAATGTTCATTATAAGTATATGTTACGGCGACATCTGAACTACATTTCTGAGCAGTTAATTAATAATCATGAAATTTGTGAGGGTATCTGAAGGTTGCGTATCACACATCTGCTATTTGATGTCTATGTTTGTCCACAATTTAAATCTCTATCTGAAGGTTGTGTGGCACATATCTCTTATTGATGTCTATGTTTATCCTCAATTTATATTTAAGAATGGAAATTGCAAGTAGGAACAAAGAAGGCCCCAAAATGAATGCACAAATTGAGATGTTTTGAGTTTTGTGTTATGGGAGAAATTGGCTTGCTTTGGAACTTTTGGACTGATAATGAGGGACATTTATTATTCAGAAAATCATTCATACCTTTATCTCTTAAGGGAATTAAAGCTCAATTTTGTTAGTTTTCCCTTGTAGAAGTGTATTTACTTCCTTTTTATATAGTATATTATATTTGTGTATTAGTCACAACAAAAGCTGCTTAATTGTTCGTAGAACCATGAATTGTACAAATCTGAATTAAATCATGATCCTCGTCAAATCTGCTTTTTTGATCGAGAGATTTAATTGATTCAATGAGGTGGACATTAGAAAACAAAATTAAACCCTTGGAGTTTGGAACCAAAAAAGTAATCAGTGCATAAAGATTCATGAATAGCAACCATGATGAACTAGTATCAAATTTAGCTTCACAAGGACTAAACAAACCACTTGAGAACATTGGGAATCCAGGGAGTTTTGTCTTTAATTCTACGTGCATTAGGGAGCAAGCATCTTGGAAGACCTGGACATGATGCAGTGGCTAGGTGCCCAGGGAATCCTTTAGCTTTTAAATCCGAAAATGGTTCTCCTATGCCACTTGTTAACCCTAAGAATCATCTAAACAAAGTGCACCAACTCTTTGTCTATCTTCTCAATCCCCTACGACGGTTTGGATGTGTGACTAAGTTAAACCAGACCAAATGCTAAAGGAAAATTGTTGATAATTTGTTTTCATGTAAGGACATGTGGATGTGTGGAAGCTTTCTTGGAAGGTAAGGGAGACAAAGGAAACCAAAAAAATTATTTCACCCAGTTCATTATGGGGATTTGGCTAGAATGAACATTATCCCCAAACTCTCTAAAAGTCTCTGGAATCGTTTCTTCTGTATGAAATTTACATTTAGTTTTCCTGCAAAGGCATAAAGGAGACCACTTCTCTGTACAAGCATGAAAAATTTACTTGATAATTTTTATAACTTGTCTTTTTCTTTTTCACATAAAATTTTTCTTTCAAAAACAATTTTTTAAAATATCTTTTTAATAGTTCTATTTCAATTATAAACCCTACCACCAAATAGATCCTTACAGAGAATAAGTTGAAATAAAAGCCCGTGCCTAGATTTTGTGAGTGGAAGGTTTGTCCCCATCCCTAGAATAGTTTTCATACGTCTTTCCTAATCAGAGATGCATTTAACTCAATTCTTGTGTTGCTAAATCCTTTTGAATGGTTAATAATCCTTTGACGAGCTACAATGGTGCCATGTTTACTTGTCTTGACAATCTGTTGGACATTATAAATGAAAGTTGGGGCTTGGAATGTTGAAAATTGAAATTTGTCCTATTGGGCACATGTCCATTGAGGTTTACCGGCTGAAACACAAAAAATCCAGATGGTAGATAGACTGCAGCTTTCCTTCAAATGCGCATTATGTTGCTGATGATATCGTGCTGCCAAGCCGGGAATCTGAGAACTTTTGTTCTCTGTAATTACTTTGGTCTTAAAGTTTTTCCAAGTTTCCACTTTAGGATTGCTAAAATAATAAACTTTATTTGCTTGCATGACAACGCATGCTGTGCCAATCAAATCTGCAGGATGTATGCCTGAGTCATTGCTACTGATGTTATTTCTTAGATAATATTACAGATTTTACTTTGTTAATCAGTTTATTTTCTTTACTTTTACAATTATTTCTTAAGCTATCTTACAAATTTCATGTGGTTAGTTTGTTTAAGCTCTCCACTTCACGCTTTGTTGATTATCTGCCAGTTGTTATGCTAGTATTTACGTTAATTTTGCGTTTTTATGTCAGGCCTTCAGGGACCTTAGGTTTCTGAGTTTATCAATGGCAGGCTGCTTTTGCTTCGGTGGGCTTTTTGTAATGGTAAAAAGAAAGTTCATAAACTGCTTTGTTTCAAATTCTCCAAATTATTGGGTCCTCATTAAATGTTATATATATAAATTTATTTATCCGTTTATTTATCTGTGTATGAATATGTGTACACATTGTTAGCTTACATCATAAACTCAGATTGCCTGTTACATTGTTCTGTTGTATTCATAAACTGTGTTCCATATAAAGTTCACCATTAATACGAAGCTTTAGTACTTCGGTTTGCATTGAATAACATGAGAAGGTAAAAAATAAGCTCAGTAAAGTAAATGATAATTTAATGTGTATCAGCAGCGCCCACTCTTGTTTACCATAATGGAGTTTCTAGCATATCACTTTGTACATCCCTCGTGCAATTGCTTTAAATTCTTTCTTGTCTCTACTAGCAAATATTAGTTACCTGCTACTTATCCAAGTAATCAAATTTTCTCATAGCTTTGTATAGTATATTGAAGTCCACATATAGATTTTACTTCTAGCCTAATTAGCATCAGCATTGCTTTCTATGTTCTTCTTGTCACATTTTTGAGACATGATTCCCTTTGATGAAAGCCTTTCTGATACCATAATATGAGATTTATGCCTTTCATGTGTCTCTAAGCTGGATAGCCTTATATTTGATAAATAGATTAGTTTATTAATAAGGTGTTGATGCCTTTCTCTATCCTTTAATGGCTCACCACAAATTTTCTCTTTCTTATTCTTATCAATGGGGTTATTAGCTTGCTTGCATCCTAGCTTTCTTGTTTCCTTTAACAAATCTAGTGTGTATTTTTATTGCAAAATAAAAGTACATCCTTTTACTTTTGACAATTTTCATTCCAAAAAATAATTTGACTCCTAAATCTTTCATTTCGAGTTTCTTATTCAATTGATACTTGAGTTCTTGAATCTCAATACTATCATCATCTATTTAGAATGTTATTGCCCACATAACAATCAAAATTGATATTTTTTCTATTGCTTTCTTGATGAAGGTGGTTGTGGCTAGCTTTTTGTGATTCTAACCCAACTAGTTTAGTGTAGTGCTAAACCTTGTGGACAAAACTAATGGAGATTATTTTAACCTATAAAGAACTCAATTTGCAAACTTTTCTATATTTCTCTTCTACCTTTATCCCAAATGGAATCATCATGTACATTTTATCATCAAGGACACCATTCAAGAAAACATATGTCAAATTGAAGTAGCTTCCAATTAAGATTAATAGCAACAGAGAGGACTCTGATTAAGTTTACTTTGGTCATATGAGCAAATGTTTCATCATAATCAATCCCATAATCTGAGTTAAGTCTTGTACTATTAATTGATCCTTTGATTATTTTATGTCTCTATTTGCCTTATTTTATATTGTAAAAACCTTTTTATTATTGATGATTATTATTTTCTTGGTAAGTCAGTCACTTCTCAAGTTTTATTCTTAAGTAGGATTCTTATTTCTTCTCGAATTGCTTCTTTACATTTTGACTATACTAGTGCTTATATTTTTTAATATATTCAAGCTATCTACTTTTATAATGAACTCCTTATATTATGGAGGCATTAACAATAAGTTACATAATTGAAACTAGAATATTTAGAATATGATCTTTTTACTTTCACAAGGCCAATATGCCAACCCAAGCCACTTATCGTTTTGGCTTCATTTGGAACTAGAACCAAATTGGATTCTTGGAGTGATTGTTGAACTTTAAGCCTTTGCAAATAAACCCAAACAATTTTATTTTTATTCATTGGTTCTTCCTTTGGAGGAGTTTCCTCAAAGCTTTCTAAAGACTTGGAGAACCCAAAAGACTCAATGGTGGCTCAACTCAGATTTGAATAGTTTAAAACAATGTCTTAAGAGATAGGTAAAGAAATCATAGGGATCCAATGACTCTCGTCACTTTACTTTTCCCCTTAGAGAGAGGAAATGGAGTCATATGATTGACTCGCAAAGGTGATATATCATAGAAAAAAAATTGATACTGAGAGAATAAAATATATAGCATTTTTTTTGTTTGCAAGTAGCTTAAAACTACATGTTTGATAGCTATTGGTTCTAATTTTTGCTCAAATTTGGTTCATAATTTTGCATATAACAAATAAATCCAAACACTTCTGTTGTAGGGAGTTGTGAATTAGTGTTTGAAAAATGTTCTAAGAGAATTCTAATTAAAGCTTGAATTTTAATGTTCTTGGAAAATAGAGTTGATCAAATATGATAATGTGAGAATAGCTTCCCCTTAATATGAATTTAGTGGTGAGTTTATAAGCATAATGGAATGAGCAATTTCTAACAAATGGTGATTTTCTTTCGATAATCCCATTTTGTTGAATAGGGCACAAAAATTTTGATGATGGATGCCATTGTGATGTAAATATTAGGTGAATTCTTTGAAATGTATTTTTTTCCATTGTGCAAATAATTTGAATTGAAGTTTTGGGAAGAATTTTTCACATATTTATGGAATTGTTTAAATAATGGATAGGTTTTAAACTTCTCTTTTATTATTTAGATCTAATGAGCCCTTGTGTGATTATCTATAAGTAATTATTTATAAATGTAATGAACTATCAGGATATTGTCAAATTTCTTTTATATTAGGTAGATCCAATGAACCCTTATGGATTATCCATGAAGTGATCATCCATGAATGTAATAAACCATCAAGTTATTGTGATCTATGAACCAATTTTGTGAGTTTGTATCAATGAGAAGAATAACAATTGTAGGATTGTCTTGCAAGAACATATTGCTTATGATGAAGGAAAATATTTTTGCTAATAAACAAATATAGATGCATTGTTTTTAAATACAATAAGATATCCTAGATACTGATGCCATAACATCAAATCTAAACTACACGAAACAGAAAGTGACAAATTACTTTATAATTGAGTTTTAAAAGTAGCACTTGTTATTTATAGGAATAGATATCATTGTATTTTGTAATATAATCAACCGGCTTTACCGAAGATTGATCTTGAAATTCATAATGACACGGAGAAAAGATTACACAAGAGACCACTTCTTTCATTTTTGGGTGATGTAGTGATCATACAATTTGAACATTTTTTTATCACTTTGCAACTTACAAACAATAAATTGTAAGCTATTTTTGGCACTTGAATGACTTTGACAATAGATTTGTCATATAAATTATCCCCTTCATAACTTGAACATTGTTTTCATAATTGTTAATACCTCATACAACCTCGCCATATGATTAGAAGTGTCTATATTAATCATTCAATATGATTGGTTTTTGGCTATTGTGGTTGTGGGTTTTGGGCATCCTTGAGACTGCGATTTGATGGAAGAATTTGATTGAATTAGTAATTGTCGTCGTGACTCCATTTGTTTAGTTGTAAGGTTGGGTTTGCTCGACTTGTTGGATCAATTGTTGTTGGAGGCTTTTGGAATTCCACAAGGTAAGGGTCACCAATTTGGTGGCTCTGATACCCATTAAAATAGCCATTTTGAGAAATAAAAATGAATTGTTGTTTGAAAATTTTGTTAAATGCAACAAGAACATACATTTTGAATCATAGAATCATGACAGATCAGAGGAAAAGGTTCTACATAACAAAATACTTTAATTTTTTTTCTATTGATTCACCAAATAATAGAAATAAATTATTTCTTAAATCTCCAATGGCTTCATTAATCTTGCGTTTACCCTTTAGGAGTAGTTGCTTAGCTGATGAATACTCTTCAAAACAATTAAATTGGATTTGCTTCTCCTGTTGAGTCACCTTCAAGTAGTTATAACTTGTTTCCTTTTTGCTTCTCTTATCAGCTCGCGGCCGGTCAAGGCTATGGTTTACCAGGTTGTTGGTGCGGGCTTGCAATATTCCAATGGGTAAGGCATCTTGGTTATGATGTTGAAGTCTGTAGCAAATACTAATGAAAGATTTTTTAACAGAGCCGATTTTCTATGGCACTTCGACGGCTCACATCTCCTGATGGTCTACTCTATAATGAAGGCTTATAAAAAGGACATCTTGTCGATTTAATATTTAAGAAATTACCATTTTTATATGATTTAATATTTAGATAGGAAGATCAACCAAATAATTTAGTTATACGAAACAATTATTATATGATTCTTATTTGCTTGTATATTTTCATTGTCCCTTGCATTTTTTTTAATATTTAAGAAATTACAAGATTATAAAAAATAATGTTTTGCGATATTCCTATTTGCTTATATATTTGCTTATAAAAAATTATTAAAAATTCTCGATTGTTATTGCTTTTTTAATATTTGTATCGTCTATTGTTTGTCTGGTTTATTTTTAAATAAATTTATTATAGTAATTTTTTTCATTTTTATCTTTATATGTTTTTTCTTTTTTTATTTTTATTTATTTAACAAACCTTACGGTACAATAAATTGATCAATATTCCGCGATTCGTCGTTGCTTTCATGCGGTTTGGGCCGGCTCGGCGTTTAGTTCTCCACAAGCGAATTAACTGTCGGCGATTTAGCCCTACGTGGTCGACCTCATCCATGGCCCCCTCGCGGCCTGCTTCCGGGTCGGAGGAGCTAGGGGAGGAGCCGGACGAGAGTTTATGCGGCGCGTCGAGTAATCTTACCTCCCTCGTCGAGCCTCCGTTGCCTCATCTGGCTCCCGCCGTACCTTTGCTTGAAAGCGAGAGGCGCGGGGAACGCGCGTGGGAGCACTGGAGGCGGATTGGTTCGCCGAAGTTGATCGTCGCGCCGATGGTGGATAACTCCGAGCTACCGTTCCGGATGCTCTGCCGGAAGTACGGCGCGGAGGCTGCGTACACGCCTATGCTGCATTCTCGAATCTTCACGGAGAACGAGAAGTATCGAAGCATTGAGTTCACTACCTGTAAGGTTAGCACCACTTTCACGCGAGTTCAGAATCTATGCATTATTGACGAGTTTATGCCTTTCGGAACTCTGTCCTGTGGCTAGCATAGAAACATGTCTATTCATTATGAAGTGGGTAGGGTAAATTAATCCATGCTAGCCAACTACCGTTGGTAATCTTAATATTGATAAGGGAATTTAAACTTGATTTTTTATGGCTAATAACTTCTGTTATTTTAGTTAACCTTGAATTCTGCTTGGGGATTATGGGCATGGTGAGAATCAGATCTTTGCATTGTTATTATTGAGACATCATCAAAAGGCTCGGAGAATAGGAGGCCATGAATGGCAAACAGTAAGCCTAAAAGTTGGCAGTCCTTTGATTGCTAATATGAAATGAGTCTAACTACCTGGAGTAACTCTTACCTTGAACGTGTGTATGAGATGACAGGTTTTGAAGATCATCTTATGAAATGTTTGTGGCTTGCATAGGTTTCTTTGTTTCAGCATCCTTGCCCTCGTTGTGACCAAATTCATCTAGCCCAATTCCACTCTTACATGTGTAGATTCCAAATATTTGATCATGAAGACTAACATCACAACTTTGACCAGCACATTTCTTCTTTGGAATATGAAAACCATCTCCATCTTTACTCTACATGCTTCCACCTACAGATCCATTATAAAGTCAACCCAAATCTTTTTCTGACATTTTATGCTTCCTGTTTTCTGTGCTTTTAACAGCCATGCTTACAAGAATGGCATACAACAAGTGTTGGGAATCTTTAGGTTGATCAAATGCATATCTAGTATACTTTATTGTTGCAAAAGGCTTTTCATACATGGTAAACAATGCCTTTAAAACCCCAAAGTTTTCTTAATGGTTGTGTTAAGGCTATATTTCACTCTTGTCGGGCTGAATCACTCTTACTTTGATGTTTAAACTTAAGCACTCATACAAGAACAATATTAAAACAAGCTTTTAGTTCCATACCACCATATGTCCTTGTTATGATAAGCTTAAAAGTACTTCTTTTGTTGGTATCATTTACACGTTATTTCGAATCCCTAGTGTACAGTCAAATTCTATTTTGAGTGCTTATTTCTTCTTTGCATCTTTTTTTTTCTATTTTTGATAAACTATCAAATTGTTCAAAGTTGTCATGCTTTATGTGGTTTCTATGGCATCACTACTTTTATAAGTAGAAGTTTAATATAAATGCTTATCTTTTCATAACCTTTTTTTTCTGGATTTATTAACAAGCACCAACCATCCTTTAATGGTCACTGTATCATGTAATTTGTCCTAGCAGACCTAATAAAATTTGATTGCTAGTATAAAGTTATAGGCATTATTGATTTCAGACATCTATTCCACTGCTAGATATATTTCTATTTGTGTTGTTCTTCTTTAGTTTGACACTCTTTTTAAGCATATAAATGGTTTTTACAAGGAACACGTTTTTCTCTTTTTAATTCATTTATTCACCTGTTTCTTCAAAATTAAGCTTTTGATAGACTAGATATTTGAAAAATTTTGCTTACTTTTTTTTTTCCATTGTGTACCTTTTTGTGTAGTTGTTTTTGCCCACTGGCTTCTTGTGACCTTGTTCATGGTTCTTTTTTTTTTTTTTGTTCAATTGTAATGGTTTAATTACGTAAAGCAGCAACTTTAAGACATTGTCTATTGTGATAATGTCTGCAGGATGATCGCCCCTTGTTTGTCCAGTTCTGTGCCAATGATCCAGAAGTTTTGTTGGAGGCAGCTAAACTGGTGGAGCCGTTTTGTGATTATGTTGATATAAACTTAGGGTAATAAGTTTATGTTTATGTTTTATGATAAATGAGGAAAATTTTGCTCTGAAAAGCTTGAAAAGTAGTGACTCTTTACATGTGTCATATTCATTGAAGGAGAAACGAAATCTGCAGTGCAGAGTTCTTTGTTGTGATGAAATTAATATGTCTATTTTAGTCTTTTTGTTTAAGAAGAGACACAGTTGTCAAAAACTAAAGTTGAAACCATTTTTCCCCAATTTTTTTGACTAGAACCTTAATATTTCTGACACCAGTTTGTACAACTAATTTCTTACAAGGATAAATGAAGTCTTCATATTTTGTCATACATATTAAACTTCTGGTTTTCTTTAAGATAAATAGGTTGCACCTATTTGTGTATGTGGCTATCACTGTAATGTTTTGCATGTAAGCTCTTTGATTTGCTAGCTTGATTAATTTATTTCTTATGGTACTAAATTAGAGGATTGTGGTAAAGAGATTAAATTCATCAAATATTCTGGTTTGAACTTTATGTTGCGGTGAGCAGATGCAAGTGGAAAGTGCCAAGCTTCACAAATGAATTGTTTTGAAATGTTTGTAAGTTTTGGTTAAGATATATGTGAATCCTTGATTTAGGCATTCAAGTTTCATCAAAATTCAATGATTTGTATCAAAAACACAATAAGGAGAACACATTAGGGGAATTGGTAAGAGATTGTCAAGTCTATTTGCACTATTCCACCAAAATTTATGTTCTTTTATCCCAACAAAGGAAAAGAAATAAACCTTGGAAGCAAAACATGCACACACTTGCATTTACTTGATCGTATCCCTACACCTACCATTGTGTGTACGTGTGCTTGTTTTTGTACATGTGTTTTTTTTTTTTTTTTTTTTTTTTTACAAATTAGCCCTAGATATGTTGTAGGTCTGTGCCCTTCTTAATGACTACCAACCTGCTATAGGAGTTTACGTGGAGAGGCTTATGAATGCTAGGTGCACTCTCATTTGTGTGTGAAAAGAAGTTATTAGAAGAAAGTTGTTGATAAATGGCTTTGTGGAGCTTTGATTGGGTTAGTTTGAATGTTATCAAGACTAAAGTAAGCTATTGATGAGGAACTTAGACACAAGTGTAGTTTACCCTGGAACTTTGTTGCATACCTTGTCACCATTCTTCACTTTGAGATAGAAGTCCTGGTATTGATGTACTTGAATCTTAATGACATTGGTTTGGCTATTGTTTTTGGTTTTGTCTGACATATTGTACACTCATTTTGATGCCATTTGTTGTCAATGTTGGTTATATTGTAAATTGTAGAGTACACCAATTTTAGTTTGACATGTAGTTCATCAAAGTAATGTACCATATACTGTCTTCTTAAATTTGCTATGCAAAGAATGGTGTCATAACCAATGATTTTGTAACATGGCATTGCATATAGTGGGTGGAGTCTTTTGTGGTGCATTAAGCCTAATTTTGGTATGGTTTAGAGTGGATCATTTCATCCTTTTGCCTTTTTCTCTTCAAAGAAGATATAGATGTTTCTTTTGTTGCAAAACCCAATGAATTTTGAGATTTTTTTTGATATTATGAAGCTTGGAAAAGGCTCAAAAAGTTACCTAGCAAGATCTTGTGGAGGACTATAATGGTTGTCATTGGGTGAGGACTTCGTCAGGGTTTTCACCCTTCTGTGCCTTTCTTCCTTATGTATCTTAATTTTTATAGTTACTTCATCAATCAATCGACTATTTTGACTCTTGTAGACTGATACGAAGAAGTGCATGTTTATTTTTGGATTAGGTTTTATTAGAACTTGCATTATACATGTTCTAAATTGTTAAAACATTACTTGATGTTGTGATACTTTTAAAGAAAGTTTTCTTACTTTTATAGATATTCCTTGCGAACACCCATCATTAGGTAATTCATAGATCTATTCTGCAAAGCTCGTTCTAGATTTGCTATCATTTAAGCCTGCCTCCCACAAGCTTTCTTTTAATGGATAACATGTATTGCAATTTTACTATGACTGTGTTCTGCAAACTTCCATAAGCTAGATTAGAACAATGAAGCTTTTAATGATGAATAATTCCTCAACGATTAGTTTGAGCCAGTTGTTCCATCTTCTTGTCTGTTTACTTCAACTTGTAAATTTTCCAATTAATGGCGAATTGGTTCCATCATTTGATGATCATTCTTCGATAAATGCTACATTTGACATTTCTTTTTGCTAATGTCTGTGCAGTTGCCCTCAGAGAATTGCTAAGAGAGGAAACTATGGCGCATTTCTTATGGACAACCTTCCACTGATAAGATCCCTCGTCGAAAAACTGGCCAGTAATCTCCATGTTCCCATATCATGCAAGGTGCGAATTTTCCCAAACCTAGAAGACACCTTAGCCTACGCAACCATGCTCGAGGAGGCGGGTTGCTCCCTCTTGGCGGTCCATGGTCGCACCCGAGACGAGAAGGACGGTAAGAAATTCCGAGCCGATTGGGACGCCATAAAGGCGGTGAAGGGTGCCGTGAGGATCCCGGTCCTCGCAAATGGAAACATCCGCCACGCTGACGACGTTTGGAGATGTTTGGAGCACACGGATGCCGACGGCGTGCTGTCGGCCGAATCTCTTCTCGAAAACCCGGCTCTCTTCGCCGGGTACCGCACCGTCGAGTGGAGGGACGACGCGGATGGCCTGGAGGATGGTGGATTGGACCAAGCAGATCTTGTGGAAGAGTACTTGAGGCTTTGTGAGCAGTACCCCGTACCATGGAGAATGGTGAGGTCTCATCTACACAAGATGTTGGGAGACTGGTTTAGAAAACAACCTCAGGTGAGGGAGGAGCTCAACTCTCAGACAAAGCTTACATTTCAGTGGCTCCATGAGATGGTAAACAAGCTTAGGGTTCTTGATGGGAGGGTTCCACTATATGCAAAGGCCGACTTGATGAGAGGATAAGCATGGAAAATGGATTCACGGCATGCAATTTGTTATTCCTGATTGCATTCTACCATTAGGAAGATGATTAATTTGAGAGAAACATTCTTGTGTGAGGGGTTTTGTTGAATTTGGCCCCAATTTTTCTTGGAGATCATATGGTATTTTTTAAGTTGACATTAGGCTTATTTTGTTGAATGTTATAAGAGTGGTGTTACAGGATTGATATAATTGAAACTATTTAGTATCATTGATTCGTTTGTTAGATTTTGAATTTTTTTGATGGCCCACGTTTTGATAGTATTATTTGATGTGACGATATCTTTTGTAAATACTTGGGACATCTTTTGGTTGAGACGAGTATATTGATTTTGTAGTATTGAATGATATTTTTTTGTTTGTTGATATCATTGTATGATAAAGTATGTTTTTTTTTTTTGTTTTGAATCATAGAGTTTAGTAAGTTTTTGACTATTTTAAACCTGATCAAATCTTATGTAATAGCCATTAGAATTTCGTAGATCATTGAATTTGTTAAGATAATTTTGATGATTCTTTTAGAAATAAAATAAAAAATAAATTCATGATTTTTTATAATATGATTAAAAAAAGAAAATAAAAGAATATCTTATTTTGATATTTTTATTAAAATATTTATAAATGATATTTTATATAAAAATAATATTTTTTTTATTTTGATAAGTTATGTTATAAAAGAAATAATTTAAGAATTACTAAATATAAACTTATCTTTGGTGTCCTCATGAACTTGTCCTTCATAATTAATCTTCTTTTGAGTCTAGTTAATGTATTATCATATATTTTTTGTGTTAACTCGCTTTTAATTCTCTTGGAAAAGGAATATTTCTTCCACTATAATTTTCATAAAAATATTTTATTTAAATTATATGAACAAAAATAAATACTTTTAAAACCTCTATTGAAATTTCAGTGTTTTTTCCTTTATGTTTCTCCCTTGAGAGCGATTTGAGGAAGGCGTGGTGAAGGCGACGGCGTGGTGAAGGCGACGGCGTGGCGAAGGCGATTAGCCGGCGTCCGGAAGGCTATTCTGTGGGCAAGTTGATGCGAATCCACGACGTAGGCGCAGGAAATTGGGAAGGTAGGCGACGCTGACGACTGGAGCCGAAAGCTTGGACCTTGGAAAGTGATTGAAGGAGGCACTGTAGTTGGATCTTGAATGTAAGTGGCTTGGAGGTCAAGCGGTCTTTGCCGGGTCAAAGCTGAGCTCGCGATCCCGTTGACCAGGATTCTCGAGATCTGTTTCATTTTCCGCACTCGGAGGGCAATTCTGTCTTTTGCCCTCTTTCAAAATTCAAATCCGAAACCCTACCAGGGTACCCCGTTGCCCTGCGCGCGGTAGTGGAGGAACCGGATTAATGCGTCTCGGTATGCTGCGGAACATTTAACTCCCTTCATGCAATTTAGCTACGTTGTCTGCAGGGCTGTGCGCAAGGGCTGACCTGCTTCTGCGTGCTTCTTGCGGCTCCCCATTGAGTCCAATGGCTGGATCCAAAAGCCGGAAAAGCAATAGGAAGTCCAAAGCCTGTGGTAGTGTATCTCCGAACAGGGAGTGTGAGGAGGTTGCTGGTGTACTAGATATCGGTGGCAAAGGCAAGAAAGGGCTGGTGATTGGGATGTCGGTCATTGATGGGAAGGATGGGTATCTCCTGCACGAGCTTGAAATTTCTAATACTTCGGCCAGCTCTTCCAACGCGGACGCAGGTACCCCTGAGGAAGGTGTGACCTCGGCCCCCCCAGCGCTGTCGCAGGCGCGGATTGGAGATGAGCAGGGTGACTTAGCTGTTGAGACGGTGGAGGCCCATCAATCTATGAGTCCCTGTGCGTCGAATGCGAAGGTAATAGCACCTGAGGGTGCCTCCATGCCGGACTTGAATCTTTCCAGCGCAGCGACTCAGGCTAATAAAGTCAGCTTCAAGGATGTCTTAACGTCTAAGCTTGCCATGCCTAATGAGGGAGGGGCCTCCTTTGCGAAGCCGGCTGCCGTTGACGTTAAGGATAGGGCTGCATCCATGGACGACCCTGTTGACAACGATGAGGTCATTATGTCGAAGGATGCCTACCTCAGGCGCATTGAGTTCCATAGGTTTGATCTGGTGGGGCAAGTGTATGGTAGCTCCCTCCCATTCGCCGTCATTGCGCGGGTACTTCAGAGACGATGGGGGCACTTGAAGAACTTCCGAATCTTCGACATCTCCTCGAGATGTTTCTGTCTTCATTTTGACTCAATGGAAGACAGAAATGTTGTATGGTGTGGAGGCCCATGGCAAGTTGCTGGCATGGCCATGGGTTTGGACTTGTGGTCCCCCGAATTCCGCCCTAGTGCATCTACGGCGATGCGCGCCCCTGTGTGGGTAAGATTCCCGGCTCTTCCTCTGGTCTATTGGGATGTTGAGAACATCCTGAGGATTGCGAAGTCGGTGGGCGATCCAATCCTTCTTGATGGCTGGACGGCGGACATGCAGCGCTCGTCCTTTGCTCGGGTTTGCATTAGGGTAGACTTGTCGAAGCCACTGAAGCCGGGCATGTGGCTACGAGGGCCTATGGGGCGCTCCTTCCAGCCTTTTGAGTATGAGGGACTTCCCAAAATTTGCTTCGTGTGCGGGCTTGCGGGTCACTCTGCGGAGCAATGTAAGAGCAGGGCGTCGGGGAATGCTTCTGTAGCGACTGTTATGGGCGACGGGCGGACTTTGATGAAGAGCCCTGAGGGGGCCTCCTCCTTGAGGGCGTTGCCTGACGCCCCGACTGTCCCTAGGGACCTCAACGCGTCGTTGCGGGACTCGCAGGTTGAATTTGATGGTGTGAATTTCCGCCCTGCCCTGGAAAGCGACGATGGATCCAATAAGGAGAACCTCGGCCCGTGGATGGTGGTTCAACCGAGAAGGAGAAAGGTGGCCATGAGTGCGCGTAGTCACAACCCTCAGGGAATGACTTCCACAGCGAACCAGGCTGGAGAGGGTGGCAGCAAAAGAGGAAGAATCAGAATGAGAAGTTCTTCCCAGTCGAGAGGAAGGCCTACTAGCAGGAATTATCGAAGCCCCCATGTGCATGACATTAAAGGTAAGGCGCCGCTGTTGGATGATGGCAGGGCGACGGCATCCATCTCTCGAAATGATCCTGTCCTCCGGAAGGAAACCGCCCTCCGCATCGGGGGTTAGGGGATTCCCCTTCTTACTGTAATTCGTGGGTTGCAGTATATTGCTCACTCTACTTGCGGGATGTTGGCAGCTGATGCTAGTCGAGCGGTATTTCTCCAAGCTGTTCGAAGCTCGGACACTGGCCCTGGAGGGCGTATGGGTGAGGCCAAAGTCCTGGCCGTTGTGCTATGATCCTTTGGTGCGGAGAGGTACCTTCTACTCTTCTTCTTATGACTAAAATTCTAGTTTGGAATATCAGGGGCGTTTATGGCAAGAAGTCGAGGTCCTTTCTCCAGAGGGTTGTACGTGAAAGCAAGATCGGGGTTGTCGGCCTTGTAGAAACCCGTGCTCAAAGCTTTGCGCGAAGGGATGTTGATCGCTTGCTAGGCAAGGATTGGAACTGCGTGGTACAACCTTCGGCAGGGAGTCTGCCGGCATTGTTGTCCTATGGAGGAGCTGTCTATCGGTGAATTCCATTCGCTCATTCACGCACGCGGTGGCGCTTGAGCTGGGCATTGCGGGAGGCGTTGTCATCAAGTGTTGTGTTGTTTATGGGCCAAGGGACCCCTCGAAGCGGAAGGAATTGTGGAACTTTCTAAGGCAGGAGGCTGAGACTGCGGGCCCATTGCTGGTGGCCGACGACTTTAACATTGTTATGTCGCAGGGTGAGAAGAAGGGGGGAAGGAAGTTCAAATTCAGCAGTTTGCAGCAAGAATTTGCGGATGCAATCCAAGATTTCCAGTTGGTGGATCTCATGTTCACTGGCAGCAAATTTACTTGGTGTAATGGGAAGGAAGGGGGTGCAAGAATTCTTGAAAGGCTCGATAGAGCGTTGATGAACATCGCGGGCATGCGTGCATTTCCGGGCTGCTCTGTTGCCCACC
The DNA here is from genome assembly GCA_023846275.1 of Vanilla planifolia. Classification (NCBI taxonomy): domain Eukaryota; kingdom Viridiplantae; phylum Streptophyta; class Magnoliopsida; order Asparagales; family Orchidaceae; genus Vanilla; species Vanilla planifolia. Next base: position 3,750,677 of record CM043870.1, read on the forward strand.
TCATGCGAATTGGCTCGGATCATTGCCCCCTTCTTATTGACATTGAGGGGGGACGCAGGACTGCGTGTTCACGCCGCATTCAGTTTGAAAGCACCTGGTTGCAGTTTCCGAAGGCGAGATGGGTCGTGTATCAGGCCTGGAGCAGGCGTACTAAGGGGAATCATATGGAGGCCCTTTCAACCAAGTTTCGCAGATCGCTTCTGGCTTTGCGCTCTTGGAGTAAATTGGAGGTTGGTGATATTATGAGCACTAATGCTAATCTTGAACTTAGCATTAATACGTTGCAAATCAAAGAATCTCTGGAAGGATTAAATGAAGAGGAACACCGCCGGCTTGGGCAGCTAATTATGGACTTCCACCGCGGCTGTGCGCTGGAGGAGCGCTGGTGGTGGCAGAGGGCAAAGCTCCACTGGACTCAGCTGGGTGATCGTAATACTCGTTTCTTCCACGCTGCCGCGACTGCACGCACCCGCAACAATCTCATCACCCAGCTGAAGGATGATTCGGGCTGCATGGTCACCTCGCTGGAGTCTATGAGCAATATCCTGGAGCCTTTCTTCCAGACGAAGTGGGGGGGTGGGGCTACGCCTCTGCCTTTCCTGAAGCACCTGCCTCATGTTAGGGTTAGTGAGGCTCAGGCAAACTTGCTGGCCTGCCCTGTCACTGATCAGGAGATCATTGCAGCCATCAAAGCCGCTAGGAGAAACAAAGCCCCTGGACTGGATGGGGTTACTGCGGAGTTCGTCCAGGGCTATTGGCAGATTACTCAGGAAGACACCATTAGAGCGGTGCTCTCCTTCTTTGCTGGAAAGTATATGCCTAGCTGTTGGAAGGATACCCTCGTTATCCTTGTTCCGAAATCTCAAGGCGCATGCAGGCCGGAGCAGTTCCGGCCAATTAGCCTTTGCAACTTTATCTACAAAGTCGTTGCACGCGTTCTTGTTGGAAGACTCAAGCCTATCCTCCCCTTCCTCATTTCCAGTGAACAGGGTGCGTTTGTGCCAGGTAGATGCGTTGCGGATAACATCTTTATGGCTCAGGAAATGGCCTCGCGAATGCACTTGTCCTCCGCGAGGGCTGGACTCATGGCGGTTAAGGTGGATATGGAGCAAGCCTTCGACTCGGTGCAATGGGAGAGCGTGATGAACATCCTGAAGGCGATGGGTTTTCCGCCTACTTGGTGCGACTGGGTTGAGGCGTGTATTGTCAACCCTAGATATGCTGTCTTGCTTAACGGCTCTCGGATTCCCTGGATTCATGCCCAACGTGGTTTGCGGCAGGGCTGCCCCCTTTCGCCGTACTTGTTCACCCTTGTGACGGAGTATCTCTCCGCCATCATCCACAACTATGAATCCAGGTAGCTGCTGGGGTTTAGCCCTGGGAAGGACTCTCCACTTGTATCCCACCTCTTGTTCGCCGATGACATCCTCATATATGCCTCGGCTACTCGTGCTGCTGCGCAAGCCATCAACTTGGCCATGCAAGAGTTCTGCAGAGCCACAGGTATGACTGTGAACCTCTCGAAATCTAAGGCATTCTTCAACAAGTTCACTAGTACCAAAAGGAAGATCCTAATTGCGAGGAAATTACACATGGCGCGGGGGGAGAATCTTTCTTACCTGGGAATTCCAATCTCGGCGAAACCAATCAAGTTCAAGGATGTTAATTTCCTGCTCCAAAAGATCGATGATCAGGTGATGAATTGGCGCACTAGGCATCTATCGCTTGCTGGGAGGATTGCCATGATCAAATGCGTCCTCAACTCTATCCCCACCTACTTGATGAGCCATTGCGTCTTGCCGAAGCGTGCCATTGACGTGGCGGAGCGGAAGTTTAGGAAGTTCCTTTGGAGCGGCGCCACGGGAGGAAGGAGGATGCATTATGCCAGCTGGGAGAAGATCACTCTGCCTAAGGATGCGGGGGGCCTTGGCCTTCTTGACTTGCGTACATGGCAACGGGTCTTGACCATGAAACACTGCAGAAGATTGATTGGGCGTGAGGAGATCCCGTGGGTTTGCACCTTGGCTGCTAAATACGGCGCTGCCCACTCGCTTGTTAAGTCTCCCCAGAGGGCATCCCTTGCTTGCAGGCTTCTTGCAGCTGCTATGCCGTGCGCCCTCGCTAACTTTGTGTGGCGAATTGGGGACGGAAAGGGAGTTTTATTTGCTGAAGACAACTGGCTTGGTGTGCTCCCTATCTGCTGTGGCCTACGTTCATCAACATGGACGTAGATTGGCCTACTTACGTTAGTGCATGCGTCTGCGAGGTGGGTGTCTGGAATGAAGCAAGTATTAGGGTTTGGGCAAGTGACCTCCTTCTTGATCGCGTCTTGCACCTGCCTTGGGCCCGCAGCCATGACATGCTTCTGCAGTTGCAAACGGAGTCGCCACGGGTCAACAATCTAAAATTCTACTCGCACATGCGTGGTGGCAATATGTCTGAAGTCGCGGAAGTTAACTCGAAGTATTCGAAGCAGATCTGGAAGCTTAAGGTGCTGCCTAGGGTGAAACTCTTCCTTTGGCGGCTGATGGGTGACCACCTTCCTACCGCAGTCTGGCTCGTTCGCAGAGGGCTTGCCGAGTGTAGTAACTGTATCTGGGGTTGTCCTGCGGATGAGACGCGGGAACACTTTGTCTGGGAGTGCCCGCATGCACAGGCTATCTGGCGCTGCAACCTACTTCGTGAAGCCATCTCGGCGATTGGTCCTCTTCCTGATGAGGGCTCTGGGCATTTACAGAGGCTCTTTGAACTTGTAGCAGCGCCAGCACATAGCATTGCTTATAATTGGAAGTACGCTGCCACCATTGCCACGGCAATGTATTACATCTGGGATTTCCGCAATGCGAAGAAGCACTACGATGAGAGGCCTAATTACAGTTTTATTATACGCAAGCTGCAGATTGAGGTTGCTCTGCTTCACCGAACGCGTCCCTCCATGTCCCGCGGGAACCCATTCAGCTCACCTGAACTGAATGTAGCCCAAAATTGGGTTCCCCCTCCCACTGGATCGGTCAAATTCAACTGAGATGCAGCCGTTGGGGATCACTCGGCGGGTCTTGGTCTGGTTGCCAGGGATCATGTGGGCAAGCCCCTGCTGGTGCTTGGAAAGAAAATTATATCTCAAGCTAGTGGAGCCATGGAAGTTTACGCTCTCTTGGAGGCCTTTGAAGCGGCCAGATTAGTGTTCCCGGACGTCCGGGCCATCGAGGTCCAAACCGACTCCACGGACGCTATGCTTGACGTGCGTGATATCATTGCCCAGGTGCCCACGAGGGGTGTATTTGCCAAAGCAATTCTCCATGCTCGCGGCCTCGACGCCCTCGTCATCTCTTGTGTTTACAGGGAAGGCAACGCGTCGGCGGACTGGGTGGCGCGTGCCGCGTGTTGGTCCAGCTTCAGCTGGGGACAGGGTGAGCCCCTCCCTGAGCCGTTTTGCAAGCTCTTGTACTCGGATTACCTGTTTGATCCCCCGTAGGGGACCCCGTATTTTGCCTCAATAATAAGGTTTATTTCAGGAAATTTCAGTGTTTTTTACGGAAAAAAAAAACTTTTTAAAAAAACTAACGTGATTTATTCGAAAGAGAGCCGTGGGAACCATCCGCATCGCCGGTCCTCGGCTTCCCGGCTTGCCGCGCGCGGGCACTGATTCGCACGACGGAGCGAGGGGAAGGAAACAAAGCTTGTCGGCCCGCCGCGCGTCCTCGAGCCGTGCACCCTCGCGCGGGATCGAGAGACGGAAGTAACAAATTAATTGAACTACCGGCGTCTCTTCCTTTCTTCCAACATCAACTCAAAGCAAACAGAGCACCGACGTCACCTCCTCCTCTGCTCCCGGCGCCGAGATTCCCAAAGCGCAGATCTCTTCGAAAGCCAAGCGTTATATCCATCGTGAAGCAGCGATTACATCCCATCGCCATCTGCGATCGATGGATGATGAACAGTGAGTCGTCACATCAACGTTGGAGAGATGGAGACACGCTGAAGGCAGCCAAAACTCGGAGGAAGCGCAGACACTCAGGTGAAGTTATGTGTTGCATCAAAAACACTCCATGTCAAGACGGACGATTCAAGTCATTTTTTTTAATTCGATTAAAAAAATTTAAAAAATAATGTTGTGATGATTTTATTTATGTAAAATAAACTTCATAAAGTTATGTTGAATTTTTTATGTGGAATTTTTTTGTTTATTCAAAAGAAATCACGCAAGAAAAATAAAAAATTTAAGTGTAGAATGTTTTTGGATTTAAATATTATCATTTTGTTGTTAAAGTTTTGTTTGTATATTAATATACTTTATAGTTGTGATATTCAAATACAAGTTAATATAATTTTATATAAATTTAATCATGTGTTATACAAAACTTTAGAGTTATACTTTGTTTTTTCTTTTTAAGAAAATTTATTTATTATGTTAATAGGAGTAACTCAAATTTGTCATCTTTAATTAATATGTTTTTGGAAGTTGCATTTATTAACAGGTGTAATTAAATCATTTACAAGAACTTCATTTTTAAAACTTAACATGAATGCACTACTCATGTTATCAGTCGTTTTTAACATATATGTAACATAAATAAACAACATATGTTCAATATGTTATTTTTTAAATCTAACATAAATGATTTTATATGTATTATATACATAATTTAATATGAGTAACATACACTTATGTTAAATTAAGAATATTTAGCATAAAAGAGTTTAACATTTGTACAACATGATTCTTTTTGTTTATAGTAAAAACTATTCACACTTGGTTTTTACAAAAAACATAACAATTTCTCTATTAATTTTGATATCAAAACATTGATTGTCCATTTTCTATTATTCTAGGTATTATAAGCTTTACCCATTCTTCATCAATTTGGTATCAGAGATAGATCGATCATATCCTCCATCAATTATGTGTGTTGATTTTTCTAAGATTTAATTGTGAAGCACCCTCAAGAATAAACAATTGGAAAACCCAAATTGACTTGCAAGCCATGTTTATAATTGTTACAAACAATTGGAAAACCCAAATGCTTGGTCAAAGTTGAGCCCAAAGGTTGTGAAAAGATGTCACTTGTGCCTAGATTATTCTACCTTGCCATGTGTTATCCATTGAATGGATGAGAATGATGTAAGATCGATTTTTTTACGATAAAAAGTTGGACCTTCAAGGTATTTGATCTTTACAGACTATCACAATGCCTTGTCAAAATATAGTATAAACTTTAGAGTAACCGAGCTTATTTTCTCTTAAGAAACAAAATACTAAAACAAACAAATCAATGCACAACGATATGAATTATGAAACAACAACTGATTAATGTGATGAGGATAACAAATTAAAATGTGATAAAGTGATATGATGCTCATGATTTAATTTGTAGATCTTCATTACTTTTAAAAAGTACTTAAAATAATTATCCATAATTCTATTTTTTTTGTTTTGTTATTATATCATGACTTTTAACATAAAAAATGCTTTATGATTTCTAAATTTTCTCAAAAACTTAATCATTAACCTAACAAAACTTTTGTCATAATCTTCATACTTTTTATATTAGGATTTATTGCTTAGCTTAATTAAAAATAAATAAATAATTTTTACAAAATGTATGTTTTCGAAAGTATCATTTTAAAACGTCTTTTACAAAGGCACTAATCAAACACAATCGATTGTTAAAAAAAGTGCCATTATAACATATTATTAATTAAATGTATATATTTATTTATATAAGAGAGAAATTGGCTAAGTGTAATTTGCATAACACTAATGTAAATATCATCTTAATTTCAATGTTATTAAACAATTTTTAATCATTTGATTAAATGCTATGCAAATATAATTTTATTTTAGCCTTAAATATCAATAAATCTAGATTTAGATATTACTAAGTTTGACTTTTCAAATAATAAAATCATAACTATTAATAATATTAAATAAATATATGATCAATCTAAACAATCAAAATCTTTAAATAATATTACATTACATAACATATAATACACATGATAAACCTCACAATATTAGTCTCAAATTTCAACAACTTCAACCCTTCCATCAAACAAGATTTCCATATCAATCAAAATCTTAATTTATTTTAAAAGTTCAAAAGATATTATAATCTTTAAAGAAGATTACAAGCTCCAATCTTAATAATCACACAATTATAAACAATAAAAAACTCAATTGTTCAACCAATTAAGATTAATAATCTCACAAAGTGAGATCAATCACAAATCCTTTAAACTAACCATCCTTCATTAAAATTCAAAGCTTCTTTCAAGAGTTCCCCAACAGTCCCTTCCTCTTTTCCTCATCATACAAATCAACTCAATCCTCAACAGTAGTCGAACTCATCAACCAAAAGACCAAACAAGAAATCCACAGCCCACGAGCCAAGCAAGCAGCCATTCACCTTGCTTCAAAAGCTCTTCATGAACCAAACAGTGGAATGGAGGGCATCCATTAAGGGTTAGTCTCATAAATGTGATCCCAAGCAACAGAGCCCTTTTTCCCCCCACCCCTTGATCTGTCCCTCTCGGCCGCTCCAGGGCCGAGGTGGCCACTGACCTACCTCTTCCCAAACCCTAGACGAGAGAGAGAGAGAGAATGGAACTATTTATGTGAGGTTTGGACTTTTAGAAACCCTAATTGGAAGCTTTGGACATGCCGAAAGAGGATGGGTTGGCAATGATTCAATTCTTAGGGTTTGAGCAATAAAGCTACGCCAAAGTTGAATCCATATGATGTGCTCCTTTTGGTGCACATCATCGCCGAAAGCCATGATGAATCATGTTGTTGTATTCTTTTTATCGAATTTTCCCAATTTTTTTTAATATTTGGTGGAGAATTTCTATCATGCATTTTGATAGTTAAAATATAATAAGAATGATATTTTGTTTGGTTAATTAATATTTTTTTTTCTTTTTTTTTTCATATAAAATATGTTTCTAAAGAAGCATATCATATCAAAGGTAATTATAAATTATTTGATTCATCACTTATACTAGACAACGTTTTCAAATCATAATACATGTCTTTTTTTGTGCCTACCTATCACGTGTGACATAAATCATTGTATTTGAAAAAGAAAGGCTCATATTAAATAAATAATAATAATAAAAATATGGGTTATATATATATATATTTCATGAGTGAATTTTTTTTTTAATGCCATGAAATGGATATACGTAAATACAAGGGTTGGGTGATTATATGTTGGTCGCACCGAATAATTTCCATGGAAAGGGAAGATGTGATGGATTCTTAAAAAGGAAGCCCAGCTGCTTCTTTTTCCTTTCCCAGCTTTACATACCCTCACTTCCTCTCTTCTGCCTCCTTCCTCCCCTTTTGCTCCAAACCCTTCTGTTTCCCTTGGAGGAAGAAGAGAGAGAAGGAGGAGAGCGATGGGGAGGGGGAAGATCGAGATCAAGAAGATCGAGAACCCCACGAACCGTCAAGTCACCTATTCGAAGAGGAGGGCGGGGATCATGAAGAAGGCCAGCGAGCTCAGCGTTCTCTGCGATGCCGAGCTCTCGCTCATTATGTTCTCCAGCACCGGCAAGTTCTCAGAATACTGCAGCCCCTCCACAGAGTACCTTCCATTTGCTCTATTACTCTTTCTTCCTTTTCTTCTATTTGAAGCATTAGGGGGTTTCCCCCCTTTTTCTTCTTCCTTGATGGTTAGGGTTTTTTGTGGCGCAGCACCAAGAGCGTTTATGATCGGTATCAACACGTCTCGGGTATCGATCTATGGAGCGCGCAGTACGAGGCGAGTGCTCTTCCTCTCCCCCCCCCCCCCCCCCCCTGTCTCTCTCTCCTTCCCTAGCTCGTTCGCGCTCTCTGTTTCTATCTCTATACGTCTTCGTCATGTGAGCTGTTTGTGGTGTGACAATGGTGCAGAAGATGCAGAACACGCTGAACCATCTCAAGGAGATCAACCACAACCTGAGGAAGGAGATCAGGTTTGGCATCTCAGGAAGAAAAAGAAACCTCCTTTCTCCTCCGAGTATTTTCCGCTTTCTTTATTGCTTTGATGGTTTGGAAAATTGTGTGTTGAGAAGGCAGAGGATGGGCGAGGATTTGGACGGGCTGGACATCAAAGAACTGCGCGGTCTTGAGCAAAACATGGATGATGCTTTGAAGCTAGTGCGGAACAGAAAAGTGAAGATCCCATCAATCTCTTCTTCTCTTTCTCTCCCATTTTTCTTCGAATCGATTTAATGCTTTTATGTAAATCTAAAAGCATGCCTCTGAGCGTTGATTTGTTTGTCTAATGCTTCGTTAGTTTGGATTTCATGCAGTATCATGTCATCAGCACTCAAACAGACACATATAAGAAGAAGGTATATCTTTCTCAGTTCGTTTCCTTTCTTCCTTGTTCTTAAATATCATAAGCATTTTGTTATGCATGCAAAACATATATATCTATATATACATCAAATGGAAGATGAAAACTGTAACTCTTCATATTAATAACGATGTTTTTCGATTACCCAAAACATGTATTGATTTGTAATGAACAACCAAGTAAAAAAAACCCTCATCTTACTCTCCCTCTTGCAGCTGAAGAACTCACAGGAAACACACAGGAACTTACTTCATGAGCTGGTGAGTCCAACGAACCCCACGGGTTAATTATGCTCGAAGAAGAAGGCATTCATTCCTTAGGAAACCGATGGTGTTGTTTTCTTGCAGGAGATGGAGGAACACGCGGCCTATGGCTACGTGGAGCCCAATCCGAGTGGCTACGATGGCAGGCTGGCCTTAACCAATGGTGTTTCTCACGTGTACGCGTTCCGCGCCGACCCGACCCAACCCAGCCTGCACGGCGTGGGCTACGACTCGCACGACCTTCGGCTTGCATGAGCGATGCATGCACATGCACCGATCGAGCTTGGCTCACGTCAATGGCGTGGTTTGCCTGTATCGGAATTTAGCCTATGTTTTATGAGTAAGCTCTGATGTCTGCTCTATGTGTCGTTCTGCATGCTTGATGTGGCATGGTGAACATTTGACTTGTGTTGTCTTGCCATGAACATGTTATGTTACCGTTATTTTATTTAATTTTTTCTTTTTTGAAATTGAAGTTTTGGTTGCTCGATGAGTGTGACGTTAGTTGAGACGTGAGAATTATTACATGGCTTAACAAAATATTTTATTAAAATGGTGGGGATAATTTTGGAAGAGTTAAACGAATAAACAAATTGGTAGGTTGATGGATTAGTTACACTTTGATGTTTTTATTAGTGTGAGTTATGTTGATTAGATTCAAGGAATTGAAACATGCTTGTATGTTGTAATTTCTTGTGTTCTAATCGATTGACATGGATGAGCATGATCCATAATTTTGATGATTATATGGTATGAAAAACATGATGATAGAATATTTGTGATTGGATAATATGTGAGTGAAATATTTAATGTTGATATATAAAAAAAAGGATATGACAGAAATATTATTTTCTTTTATAATCATGCCTTCCTTGAGCTTATGTTGATGTGGTTTTGGCATGATAGCATCTTGATGGTTCTAACTTTTTTTGTGATTGTAATGATCCTTAATGTCATATATAAGCAATACATAATAGCTAACAATAATAAGAAATTAATATAGAAATTAAAAATATGAATACATAAAAAATCCTAAATAGATATTTGATGGTGAGATAATCTCAAATCTACAAATAAACTTCACTAAAGTAATCCGAAATAAACCCATCTAAAAGTATAAGTACAGACAAAAGAACTTATCTATAAATTGTATATAAAAAAACCCATAATCATTATGTCCCCAAAACCTTATAAAATATGATCCATGCAAAATTCTACCTATTGGCTCATCTAGTGAGTAAGATTTTCGTCTATAACCTTTCAATCTCTATCTAGATGCATAGTAGATGCGTGACTTGTATTGTAAATACTACTAACATATTATAGAACTTAAAAAATAAATCAAATAAGATAATAATACTTAATAGAATAAAGTCATGTATGAGTAACAATAAATCATCATAAGCTAACTAAACCATATATATATAAATGCTTTTCTATGCTAGCAAATTTATTTATATTTTCTATGTTTTATATATAACAATGCCTACTTTTGAGCTTGTTTTACTAGTGTGATAGAAATATTATGAAATTCCTATTATTGGTGCCCCAAATAAACAATCTATAATAATTATCAATAATAAGAAACTAAATATATAGGAAAGAAAATTTTAAATAAAAACTTGGTGATGAGATAGTCTCAAATCTATTTAATTCTAATACACTTCATTAAGGTAACTCAAAATAAAAGTATTTATAAGTAAAAGTATAAACAAAATATCTTTGTTATAGATTGTATATGAAAAAATAATAACAATCAATAAGGTATGACATGCTAAATTGATACACATGATACTCATATCCACATAATCATTGTGTCCACAAAACCTCATTGAACGTCATTAATTATCTAGTCCCCAAAACCTCTTTTAATAAGCTCCATGCAAAATTTTATTCACTAACTCATCAAGTGAGTAGGATCTTCATATATATCCTCATAATTCTCATATTAATATATAATTAATACATCATCTATGATATAAATATTATTAAGATACTATAAAACTCAATAGATAAATAAAAAAGATAATAATAATATATGAATAATATAAAAGAATGAACTCATATATGAGTGATAAAAATGATATCCAATAATCATGAGCAAATCAAAACATAGGTAAAAAAATATTTTGCATATATGAAAAATACCATGTAAACATGTTTAATTTCATATAATTAAGTAAATAAAATAATATTGAAATATAATCACTTGTAAATAAAATCCTAATAACCCACATGATAATCACGTCCTATAGATATAACAATGTACTTAACATAATAATCACATGTGAAATCATTTAAAATCATGTATAATTTTATTGTCATATTTATATTATAGTTATCAAATTTATATATTTAGATTTGAGATAAATACATGTACATAAATTATTACATGATCCTTTATAATATTAAAATCAAATATTTTTGCACAATCCAAAGAATCTTGTTATTTTTTTTCTACTACTATATTATACTATACAATTTTCTTAGTTGTATTATATGATCCACACTATGATAAACCTTTGATATTTATCTTCCAATTATCATATCATATGATCTCCCTATCATGTAGTGTGATTCTTATAATTCTTTCCATATCGTTAGCACTACCTTGGCCTTTACAGATTGCTAAATAATCATACAACATAATTGAACTATTGTATGGTTGATCAACTCATGTACCACACTCTTACCAACTTAAAATCTATCATATAATACATTGAGTTCATTATACAATGCAGTTGATTTATGAAAAATATACAATATCTCAGTAGACCATCCAACTTCTTTTTTCTTAAATTGACTTAAATTGAATGTATAATACAAATGGACTGATTGTATTCTATAGTTGTCTTTCATATAGAAACATAAAGCTTTCAACCATCTCAATTTCACTCCAACCCACTTCCACCTTCACGCACCCATGTAAAATCTCACCTCTAATGCTTACAATAATCTAAAAATTTCATAAACTTTAATATAACCAACTAATCCAATACAAGAGTCATATTTTCAATACCTACCTCCTTAATTGACTTGCTCTTCTTGTTGTAATCTACCCTCCAACCATTCTTCTTCTCCTCCTCTAAACTCATATCACTTTATCTGAGTTGTCGTAATTGTTTATAGTTCTTAGGCTCCTCCCTTAATTTCCTACTTTTCCTCTTTAGCCAATAGCCTTTTCTCCTTCATTCTTCTCTTTCTCCCTTTTTCACTATTTGTCCTAAGTTATTTCATTCCCATATTCGATATTTCCATTTTAAACTTATCCATGTTGGTGCATTAAGGATGGTTTGCTAAATTATTATTTTTCCTTCCAACATTTGAGAAAATGATTTTAAGATCATTTTTTTAAAATTTATATCTAAATATTTAGATATCTAAAAATTATAACTTAAAACCTTTAGATCTCTTATAAAGAGTTCTTTGTAATGATATGATCAAATAAAAAATTTTGACTTTATTTGAAATCTTAAAATACTTTTTAAGACAAACTCAATATAATAATATTTTTATCAATAAATATAATATTTCAAAAAATAAACTTTACTTTATTATAATTTTTATTTTTGTAAATATAATAACTTAATCTTATGACTTACAATATATGATATATAACAAAATTTTATGATATCATATTTATGGAATATTATTTGAAGGACTTAATGGTCATTATAAGGCCATCTAGAGACAGTTACATTCCCTATATGACATGTTAAGAGGTGTGGTTGTAATTACCTAAGAAGCACGAGTCAAATAAATAAAAATGTTTAATATAATGTATTCTTCACGTTGAGCATTCTTTCATAATATATGTTTGTTGTGAGACTTATTTTATTCAAATTTTATCATTTAATTTCATATTGTTTTGACTTTTTCAATAAATTATAGTTTGCTCAACTTAACTTATTTATTATCTTTATAAATGTTGCAAAATCACCTCACAAGGAATGTGGGCATAGTACAAAGTGAAGTATATGACTTAAATATGTACCAACTGATGTAGAGTAATAATGTGTTTTGATATACAATCATGAGCTTATGAATATAGATAATAATCCATGCAATTCTACTTATATTTTCAACTAAAAAATATTTTTAGTTATATAATTAATATTTTTTATTCTCTTTTTTATAACTAGGATATTTTTTAATAGTGTTTTTAAATAAAATTAAAAACTTCTTTGAATGAAAATGACATTTCTTGTTATTTATAAATATAGAGTTAGTTGTGGTCATAAAATGTCAAGATCTCAATCTAATAATAAAGACTTGGTGTGTTAAGCAGTTTGAATATTCAAAGTAGTTGCTTGAGATTGCTTAGTATTGTTTATCACATCCATGTGCAAAGTGTTGCACTTTGACCACCAAGGGTGTTTTTGTTTTTTTTTTTACTATTTAATAGTTCTAGTCTATTATTGCATCAATGATTTTTGGTTATGAACGATTTAATTTTGTTAGTGCTGAATTATATGTTTTGTTGTTTTTTTTTTTGTGATTGTACTACTATTATTGACAATTTATGAACATTGTTGAGTTACTTTCTTGCACTAATGTTGGGTATTAACATTGTATTTTGCTTTCTTATTGCTAGAACTAAGTTATATCTATTGCAACTCTTAAACTTTTGATATTGCATTGAGAAACCATTTGATCTTGCGACAATAAACTATTTCACTTAAAAAATGAACACGTTATAATAATTGCAAGGCATATGGTTTGACCTAATTGGCAAGAACTTTCTATAAATAACACATAAGTATTGGTTGGTGATTCAAGATTGGATTTGAATATAAGATCAAATCTCTACTTTTAGTGAGAAAGATCATATTTTTTTGTTGGATATTTATAAAAGAATTTTATTATTATTTCCTTGTTATTATTTATATGTGAGATTAATATCATTGTTGGACTTCTTACTACTAGTTGGATGTAACTTATTTTGAGGGAAAATCATATAAAAATCTCAATACCATCGCATTCTTATTTTTATTCATTATAACTATTTGATGTATTTAATTTTCTTTTGTAAGTATAAAAGATATGTTCTTTTTTTCATTATAAAGAGATCTATTATATTATTCTTATAATTTTTAATATCTTAAGATCATAATATAATAATTTGATTTTTTTTTAATATTGATTTTAAATAGTTATAAGTGATTTGAAAAAAAAATTAAGATTTTGATTTTTTATAAAGTTGATTAAAATAATAATCTTGATTATTTCCTCATAAAAATGTATTTATCAATATGTTAGATTTGAAAAATAAATATATCATTGAATAGAACTCATTGAAAGGAGTTTGTCAATGTATGTTTCTTCACAAAGTTTGTTTAGATTTAATATAAATTTATTAAAAAAATTATTAGTAATATATTATTTAAGAATTAAAAAAAAAGAAAATAAATTTATATTAACCAGAAAAAATACAAACGAACCCTAATTGCCTTCCTCTGTCTCCGGCACTGCTTCGTCTCTCCCTCACAAGCGCGACCGACGAATTTCGCTGCTTCGCTCCTCGTCGCCTCACCGTCAGTCGATTTAAGAAGCTCTAGTGATATGGTCAGCGAAATCGAAAGAAAACCCTAACTTCTTTCAATCTATCACATCGCTATTTTGACCCTCACCGTCATGCTTGCGGTCACCTCCTTGGCTTTCGATCCTCAACGGCTCACCGTCGTGTTGCCGTGCAAAGTTATTATGGTCGAGATTAGGACTCGGGAGTTGTCATTGCTATTTCGGTCCTCTTCAATTCGACGGGAAGAACACGGCTGAATTTAAGTTGTCAAAAGAGAGAGAGAGAGAGAGAGAGAGAGAGAGAGAGGGAGAAATGCGATGATTGAGTTCAATTTTCACCTAATTTCTTTGAGAGGAGTTGAAAGAAATTGATTTGTACGGTTTTTTCATCCAAATCAAGATGGACAAACGCTATTTTTCATAAATCTGAGCCCTAACAATTGTCGTGGAGCCATGTGCTTGTAAATTTGGATACAAATAAAGGAGAATCATTGAGTTTTTTTTTTTTTTTTTTTTTTTTTTTTTTTTTTTTAAGTAAGTAGATTTATTGATAAGACAAAAGGTACAAGAGTTTTCCAAGCTACAAGGAGCTAGGAACTACATGAGCCCCAGTTTAGTAAGGGAGATAATTTCTGCACTGAACAGTTGACCAGACGGTCTAAGTAAATAGAGATTGGCTATGAACTTTTGAGTAGCCCATAGGAAGCGATCAGGAGTAGCCCCTTTACCATCTTGGGTTGCTGAATTCCAATTTTTCCAGGCCATCCAGCATATTGATGCTGGGATTGAGAAGGCTAAGGAGTTGATAATTGATTTGTGGGACCACCAACTGAAAATCCGGGGAAGAGATGGCCACTTAATGTCAATGTCGAGGCGACGTTCAAACCAAGTCCATGTAGGTTTGGTGATCGAACAATGCCAGAAGATGTGCTCCAAGGTATCAATCTGAGGACAAGAGGGGCACTTTGGAGCGAGAGAGATGCCAATAGACTGTATTCTGTGTGGTAATGGTAGTGCGTTGTTGAGTACTCTCCACACCAATATGGAGACTTTTAACGGAATTCTTTTGTGCCAAATAAGTTTATTGTGGTTGTATCTCTTGGGGACCGGGGGGATAGATGTTGCGCAGAAAATACCATAAGCGGAAGCGGAGGAGAAAGAACCACGTTTGTCGGAGCAGCATCCGAGCCAAAGACCTAGCCAATTGAGGTGGCTGGCTAAGTCAGGTTGACTGGGCCTGAACCGGCAGCGATTGGGTCCCGAGGAGACCGAATCGGATGAACCGGCCGAGTTGGGCGAACCGGGAATCCCCGAACCGTCTTCTTCCTCCGCGCGAATGAAGAGCAGGGAATCACAGAACTTGACAAGGCGGCGCCAACTGTGCGAGTCTTGCTTGGTTGCCCGGATATTGTCGTCACGGGTCATGTACGCTTGAATGAGGAAGCGAGACCAAGGGGAGACCGTGTGGAGCAGCCTCCACCAGAGTTTCGCCGTTTGAGCTCGGATTAGCGCTTCTAGGTTAATAATGCCTATGCCTTGGTTTGATATAGGCCTCGCGAGCTTGTTCCAGGCCGCCCAGTGATGACGAGGGCCCTTGGAAGATTTACCCCAGAAGAAGTTGGCCATTAAGCTATTGATAGCGGAGACTGTCTTCAGGGGAGGCGACCGAGCGGCGGATATGTATGCAGTCATCGAAGTAAGAACCGAGTTGATGAGTACCTGTCTGCCACCCATGGAGAGGAATTTGTTCTGCCACGAGGCGATGCGATGGCGAAGTTTGTCAAGTAATGGTTGAAAATGTCTGTCGCGTGGCATACCGACGTCAAGCCAGCAGCCAAGGTACAGGACAGGGAGGCTAGCCGAGTGGAAACCGAGGAGACGGAGCGTTCTCTTCTTAGCACGAGTGGAAGAGTGACGGGCGTGTATTACAGAAGTCTTCCCACAGTTTAGTTCAAGTGATGAGGCTTGAAGGAAATTCTGAAGAAGGGAAGACAAGTGCAGGAGTGATGCTTTTTTGCATGTTGAGAAGATCACCACATCATCCGCGAACGCAAGGTGGGTGATCGGGCGGCAGTGGACAGGAGTCGAGAAGGAGTCAAGGTTTCCAGCAGCAAAAGCCGCCGAGAGGGACCGACTAAGTGTATCCAGAGCAATACAGAACAGGGTCGGCGAGAGAGGGTCTCCCTGTCGCACACCGCAGCTCGGTTTGAAGAAACCCTTTGGACGCCCGTTGACCAGCACCGAGAGCCACGTGGATTGGAGGACGTTGAGCACCATTGTGCAGAAAGCAGCGCTAAATCCCCGGCTCCGGAGCACCGCGAGAAGAAAAGGCCATCCAATATTGTCGAATGCTGCTTTGAAGTCTAGTTTAAGTATGATATTGTTGTGCTTCCGGCGTCAGTTTAGGCGGGTGATCATTTCCTCCATTAACAGAATGTTATCAGTGATGCTTCGTCCTTTAATGAAGGCGGTTTGCTCGGCTGAGATGATTGAAGGCATGATGGAAGCCAGCCGGGAAGCCAGTAGCTTGGAGAGAAGCTTGCCGACGACGTTGCATAGGGAGATTGGTCTGAAATCTGTAGGCGAGGACGCAGCCGTGGTCTTGGGGATGAGGCAGATCCACGCCGAGCCCAGGGCTCTAGGAATTGCCGAGCCCTCAAGGAATGCGTTTGCTACGTCCACTAGATCCGTGGCGAGGAGTGTCCAGAATTGTTTGTAGAATTTGACTGTGAAGCCGTCCGGCCCGGGGGCACTGGCGTCGGGCATTGAGGTGAGAATTGTCCGCAGCTCCTGGGCGTCTGTCAGCCTGGTAAGGGAGTCGTTCTGTGTTGGTGAAAGGGATGGTGGGGCGTAATGAAGAATTTTGTCAATGGCGGGTAGGCAGGCCGCCCGCCCACGAAAAGAGTCTTGAAAATGATTTATAAGAAGATTCTCCAATCCCTCATCCCCTTCCGTCCATTCGCCGTCTGGCTTTTTAAGTTTCTGGATGTGGAGCACATTCCTCTTAGACTTAACAGAGGCGTGGAAGTACCCAGTGTTTGCGTCTCCCTCCTTCAGCCACCGGAGACCCGCTTTCTGGCGCCAGAAGTCTTCTTCCGCGGCCAGACAATGATGAAGAGAAGTGTTCGCCGATTGTAACCGAGCTGCATTTATCTCATTTGGGGCCTCAATTAAGGCAGCTTCCGCTTCCCTCACCTCCTGCTCAGCTAACCTGGAGTTGCTGAAGAGGTTGCCGTAGGTAGTCTTGTTCCAACATTTCAGCGCGGTCTTGAGTCGTGCCTGTTTACCAATGAATTTGTAAATGCCAGCCGCTGCGATTGGGGCATTCCAAGAATGAGTAATCAGGTCCTCTAAACCCGGGTGAAGTAGCCAAGCATTTAAAAAGCGGAATGGCTTTGGCCCCCCGTTGCGATGGGACAGAGCACGGAAGAGGATTGGGGCATGATCGGAGGTGGAACGCGGGAGAATTTCGACAACTCCGTCCGGCGCCGCCTCCAGCCAAGCTGCATTATGAAGGAAGTAGTCCAACCGTTTTAGGACAATGGCGCCGCGCCTAATGCCCTACCAGGTGAACGGACCCCCAATAGTTTGGGGTATAAGAAGGTTTGATTTCATCACGGCTGCGTGGAAGTCGCCGGCATCACTATTGCGAAATCGAGCAGCACCAAGTTGATCCTGTTCCATCATGGTGACGTTGAAGTCACCGCAGATGCACCAGGGAGAATCTCCGACCATCTCGCAGGAGTCAGCGAGAAATTTCCACAAAGGTCGGCGAAGATTCCGGCAATGTTTTCCGTAGACCGCCGAGAGCCAGACATCAGAATTTGCTCCTTGAAAGGTTACCTGAACAGTCAAGGCTTGTTCGGAGAGGCGAGCTGGGCTAACCCGGCATTTGGAAGACCATAGTATCCAAATCTTTCCATTTGGGGAACTGAGGCCATCCTGCATATCGAATTTGAGGCAGAGGAGAGGTATGCTGTCGTCACCAAGGAATGGTTCAAGCAGAACGAGGACATCAATATGATGGGAGCGGATGAGTTGTCGGAGGCGGCCCGTGGAAGCTTTGCTGGCAGCCCCGCGGATGTTCCATGAGAGGACATTAATCATTGGGTGTGGTAGGCGGTTTAGAGCCCGCCGCGCTTCTGGTACAAGGAGGGGAGATCACTACCTGGCCTCTGTTTTTTGCTCTGCGATTTTTGAGTTTACGGGGGGCCAACGGTGGAAAGTCCATCGTCATTTCATCGTCCGTTGCCGAGTCCATTTTCGCCTCAGGCTGCGGAGGGGGATCCAGAATGACAACGTTTATTAGATTCCCTGAATTAGTCTGCAATGTCTCCTTCCCGGAATTCTGTAGTGTCGTTGGAGACCCATTTAAGGGTGCATAAGGTGAGACAGCTTCAGCTGTTGGAGAGTGGAGAGAATTCAACTCGTTCGTTGAAGTTGCATCTGCAATGTAGATTTCTTGGGAAGATGGAGAGGGAGTGAGAGTTGATTCAGGTCCTCTGTGCCGAATTTGTTCGGCCTGCCGGTCATTTGTAATTGAATTGTACTCCAGAGCTGTTTGGGGTAGAAGATTCGAATTATTTATGGGCTGAGTCTCTGTCTGTAGGATAGCTGGCATGGTCCTGTCCTGAATGTCGACCAGCGCCGTCTGGAGAGTGGGCCGCGCCCGCACGATGTTGTTTAGCTCTTGTCCCGACTGAAGGTCATATTGAGGAGATGATCCCGCCGATTTTGCAGGTGGCATGGGAAGCGATGTCAGAGGAGATTTGGGAGAGGAGCACTGGCCCAAATCATGAACAGGAGATCTTGGCGAGGAGCTTTCCGAGCGCGGCGAAGATACGATCGGACTCTTACCTTTATCCGAAGTGGGGCCGCCGGGCAGTGGGTTATTCCTACAGACATCTCTGCTGTGCCCAATGGTAAGGCATTGAGAGCAGTAATTTGGTTTATTCTCATAGGTAATAGGTTGCTAGAAACCGCCCACATGCACGCCGGGATGAGCCAAAATCCGAATCCGTTTAGGTAGTTCCTTAGTAACGTCAAGTTCTACGCATACCTTGGCGACGTGCGGTCGCGAGACGGACGCCGTCGCCGTATCAAGTTTCAGGGGCTTACCAATTGTAACAGCCCTAGTTTTCTTTTATTTGTATTTTTTATATTTTTTTTATAGAAAGAGCTCTTTGAGAAGAGTCCAACGATGGTAAGTTTGTAATTTTTGGAATTTTGGATAATTAATTATGAATTTTTAAAGTTTTGGATATATTTGTAATTTCAGGATTTCAGATCCGGGATATATCTGCAATTTAGGATTTCCGATTTAGTTTAAAATCGGATGGCGGAAGGTAGATTTGTAATTTGGAAAAGTTCAGGGGGTGTTCTGCAAAAAAAATCACGAACGTGTCGGTACAAGGCGAAATCAACACATACGTGTCCAGCCCGGGTGAATTAATCCCCTTAAATACAGAAGTTGTTTGGAAAAGTTTTAGCGATTACGAAAAGCTGCCGGAAATTTAACGGAAGCTCGGAAGCTCGCCGGAAAAACTGCGGCAAGGTAAGATGGTTCGTTTTATTTTGCTGTATTGGGGTTCTGTTGAGTGGGGGGAGAGTAAGAGAGGCCGGCCGAATGTTTATTTTCGGCCGGAGACGTATTGGGTTGCCGAAGGAGTGGCCGGAGTTGTCGGCCGCGAGATGCGGAATATTTTTCCGGCAAATTGGTCGTCGAGGAGTGCGAAAGAAGTCGAAAGGAGCTTGGTAATTCCGGAGAGGGATTCGGGGAAAAGAGAAATTTACCGTGGAAGCGGCTAGAAGCCGCCGGACGCGAGCGGCGGCGAGGAGAGAGGGAAGCAGCGACGGGTGAGAAATAGGGATGATCCTGTTTGAACCGGTTCGGGTTAACCGAACCGGAAGGCGCCCGGTTCGGGCTGAGGCGGAGGAGAGAGAGAGGGAGAGAGGAGCGGTTCAGTCGGCTGAACCGCGGAGCTGAACCGCAGGCCGGTTCAGCGGAGGCGCGGTCCAGGCGCGGCGAGAAACAAGAGAAAAATTGGGATTTTTGGGGATTTCGGGAAGTGTTTGGCAGGGCTTTTAGAAAGCTTTTCTGCGTGCGCGGTCCAGCGGGCGGTTCAGTGCCGCGTAAGCCCATTTTTGGGATTATTTTGGGGTGTGTTTGGGAAAGCTTTTAGAAAGCAGTTTTGACTAATAAGCATATTTAAATTAATTATTTTTGTATTTTACGGGCTTGTAGGACATCAAGAAGAAGCAGAAGTGAGTAAGACAGTTGGTACAGCAAATTGAGGTAGATAAATTCGTAACCTGTGATAAAGCACAATAGTATTTATTTATAGTTCGATACATGGTTTCTTACGGGCTGCATTACAGTTTTTCTTTACATGACTTTTATCTCATGGCTTGATATATGTTTTATGGTGTTATTTTCTGATTGAACTGAAAACATAAAAGATGACAAAAAGGAAATTGAAACAAAAAGCATAATATGAGATAAAATATAATTGGTTGGACATATTGATATGGTTTTGGCATATTTATCACATGTGTGACATGGTTGGAAAATAAAAATTGAAAATTGGATTCCTGGAGACATTATCCTCACCACTAGGCCTAGTGGATGAGATCGCAGGGTATCGATCTTCGGATCAGATATCTGCCTAGTGTGTATGTGTACCATGACCTTCGTATATATTGATGACACCAGGCCTAGCGGATGTGATCGCAGGGTATCAGTACTATACCTGCCTGGTGGCACTAGGCCTAGCGGATGAGATTGCAGGGTATCGGTCTTCGGATCAGATATCTGCCTAGTGTTATGACTGGATGGATGCCGGCTGAAGGTCATTTGATATGATGATTAGATCCAGAGGATAATGATTCAGAAGGGAATCGGGCCCAGTAAGTATATAACATATAAAATAATGGAAATGGAAATTTGGTATACATGTTTATCTGGTTTACTTTTGATACTGCATGACATTTGATAAGAAGGTATTCATATGGTTTATTTTTCACCGCTTATGAGATGGATTTTGTTTTATCATGTTTCACGGCTTGTCTTTTATATCTGGAGATTTATTTTACTTGGTTACATAATGGATTTATCTGCTGAGATATATATGTCTCATTAGTGCTTTATCACAGGTCATGTATCCACTACACCGAGAACTGGGGATTATAATAGTACAGGAGAGGACTATACTCCTGACATGTGAGAGGGGATAGATTTATGGTGGGAGTGGATTTGGTTTCATTTTGGTACTTCAGTTTTGTGGTTTATTGTATATATATACAGTTTAATATACACATGTTTTCATTTCAGCTCCATGGTATGGATATGGTTAAAATGTTTTAAAAAATATACCAGATTGGTTCGAGGGTTAGAATTGTCTCACCGTCGGGTCCCCACCTAGGCATGGTTTGTCCTCACTCGAGATTATTTCTTATGCAGCATCCTTAATTTACTGTAGTTGGTAAGGTGGGGTGCCTGACACCAATGGCCGCCGCCATTGAGAATAGAATAGCTTTGTCGAAGAGATGCAGCGGCAGGTTAGCGAAGGAGATCCAGACAGGGGCAGTCGTCGGCTCAGCTTCGAAGCGAAATTCCGGCGACCATTTTAGCAGTCGCATTGGGAATTTGAGTATGTACCAGATGGTTTTGAGCCAACAGAACAAATAGTCTTCTTCGAGTGCAAATCGAAGGATGACATGCCGGGAATTGAGGAGCCCGACAGTGACCACACCGCGGAAGCCGGCTTTGGCCAGGGACGAGCGAATGACTTCCAGAGTTGGGCGGCCGTGGGAAAATTTGCCTACCAGTGCGAGTTTGAAGGGTTCAGCCAGCTTCGTGACCTCCTCCGGCGAGACCGTAATCTCAGGCTCTCCATGGAAAACAGTAGCACGACGTGGTTTGCACGGTGGGGGCCTGGCACCCCCACCTAGCACCTCAACGAAGGATCTGTTAGCAGACCCCATAGTTAGAACATGGTTCCTACTCCGGCCGAAGCCAGAGACGAAAGGAGTACGGACGGACGCCTTCGAGATTCTCGATGGAGTAGACGCAGTCCGTTCGGGCTCCAACGGCCACCTCACACCTCAGCTCAGGAGGAGCAGTGACTAAGTCTGCTTCGAGGTGGGGGAAGAGAAATGTCTCCAGGTGTATATATCATCAGTTATCATCTCCATTTGTTTGTACTCTCCGACAAACGCCGCCACGCCGCATGAGGATATTGATGAGTAGTGGCACCTCGTTCTCTGTGAGTTGACTTATCTCTCGACTTCGGATCAACAATCCTGGAATCGTATGATTTCAGATTGAACTTCGGTTGTCAAGTCGTCGCTGAAGAGATGGACGGCGGTGTTGGTGGAGGAGGGGCCGCAGGTGTGGCGAGCGTTTGCGTTCTGCCGCCTTTCCTTAGCAAGACATACGACGTGGTGGATGACCCTGCGACGGATTTGATCGTATCGTGGGGGCAGGGGAATAAAACCTTCGTTGTGTGGAACCCGCAGGAGTTCGCTCGTGACCTCCTTCCCAAGTACTTCAAGCACAACAACTTCTCCAGCTTTAATCAATGAGTTATTACATATATTTTTTTATCTTAGATACACATGAGAAAGAATTAGGTAATGTTTAAAAATCTTTCTATAAAATAGTACAAAATCATAAAAAAAAAAAAAAAAAAAAAAAATAAAAACTTGCTCAATTAAATTAAAAATAAAACTTAAAGATATAATATTGAATTTATAGATTTAAAAATATTATTTGAATTAGTATTGAGTAATCATAGAATTATAATAATTTTTAATTAAGCATTTAATCAATTATCTATAAGAAGTCAAAAGAAAAGAAAAGTTAATATAAGAATTTTCACAAGAAAAATAGGTAGGTAAATTTTAAATAATTATAATATAAGTATAATGTTATGTTATGATTATTTGGTATTTGGTATTATTATATATTATCTTTTTTTCATAATATTCTACTTTATTATAACATGTTATGAGATGAAAAATAAAAATTGAGAATAAAAAATAATTGATCAATTTAGTGATGCTAATGATGTGGAATATGAAAATTAAATAAGAAAGAAAAAATTATATAAGAAATAAGAATTAAGACTACGTGAGTATTTTATATAATTCAAGCTATATGAGTTTTATTTCGATGATTCTATCAATGACGATATTGATGTATCATAGATATATTATAACTAGAATGAGTAAAAAAATAATGATATTTATCCAATTATAATAACTTTAGTTGTCATAATTTGTGATTACTATGAGTAGGATGAGATAATATGTTATAACATGATACCATTAACATCAGACTTCTTATGATTTATGATAAAGTTGTTTACCAAGTTATTT
Source organism: Vanilla planifolia (assembly GCA_023846275.1). Taxonomy (NCBI): domain Eukaryota; kingdom Viridiplantae; phylum Streptophyta; class Magnoliopsida; order Asparagales; family Orchidaceae; genus Vanilla; species Vanilla planifolia. Next base: position 3,774,180 of record CM043870.1, read on the forward strand.
ATTATGTGATCTTACAGTTAGAGATGGGATCTACTATGATGTAGACATGATATATGATGAGTTGCTTACTATGTGATATTATTACTACAGATGAGATCTGTTATGATATGAATATGATATATGATAGGCTTCTTATAATGTTATATTATAATTAGAAATGAGGTCCACTATAATGTAGACTTGATATATGATGAGCTATTGGCTGTATAATCTTACAACTAGAGATAATATTTATTATGATATGATATATGATAAGCTGTTTATTATGTGATCTTCTAGCTAGAGACGAGATCCATTATAATGGATATGATATATGATGATCTGCTTATTATGTGATGTTAGAACTAGAGACGAGATTTGCTATGATATGAATATAATATATTATGAACTATTTTCTATGTGATATTATAATTATAGATGACATATGCTCTGATACAAACATAATATGTGAAGAATTAGTTATTGTATGATCTTATAGCTAGAGATAAGATATACTATTATACAAACATGATATATGATGAGTTATTTACTATGTGATATCGAGTTAGAAATGAGATCTGAGATGATACAAATATAATATATGACAAACTAGTTATTATGTGATATTGTACTTAGAGATGAGATCCTCTATGATGTAGATATGATATATAATAAGCTACTTATTATGTGATCTTATAATTAGAGATGGGATCCATTATGAGATAGACATGATGTGGTATACTTATAGGTTGGGTCTATATGCTATGATGTGATATCAGATGGTATGATATGAGATATATATGTTATGTTCTTAATGTAAACATAACAAATATATCTCTCTAAAGCTAAACAATTTATAATAAAGTGTGATCTTTTATGTTCCAAATTTAACTTCACATTGACGAATCTTCCAAACTATACTAATGGAGACTAGTTTAAGCCAAATTAAGTTTCTTTAGTTTCGCTACAACATCCTCATCAGTCTTTCATTCAAAACCAACATAAAACGTCCATGTAATTTTCCTTTTTAAGACTACCATGCAATAATACATTGTTGATATCAAATTGCAACATTTTTTTTTATTGAAGTTGATAATTAAAAATAATAAAACTCTCACTTTATTCATTTTATCAATTGGAGCAAATATCTTCAAATAATCCACTCCATATATTTAGATATATATACTTTGGCAACAAATATCACTTTATATTTGTGACATCTCAACTTTCCTAGTGAGAATTGTTGTAAACTAAGGCAAAGCTCTCACTTGGGTCTTTCCAAAAGGGGCTTCATCTTTCAAGGTTTTACAAATTCATATATACAACCCAAGATCACCTTTATGATAACTAATGTACAAGTATTCCTCTTCACTCATACCTTTAAGATGTTTATAGACCTCTTTAGGATACGTCACACATTCTTATTAATAGACAATACCGAGGGTTATTACCACACATTGATGAGTAGCAAAGTTGGTGTTGAAATAATAATGTGATGTTGTAATCTTATTTGGGAGGCATTATTATGATTAAAAATAAAAGCTCTCATTTAAGGTTTGTTATGCTTAAAATGGTTATCATCTTTCACTATTTTCATTAGTTTAAATACATAATTCAAGATCACCCTCATAATGGCCAACATAAGATTATCCTTCATTACTCTTATTTCTAAGATATTTATAAATTTCTTTAGGTTTTGTCACATATTTTTTATTTTGTATGCAATTGTTAGGATTATGCTAGACATTGGTCTTATAAAAAAGTTGACTTTGATATTATAATGTGATATTTGTTTTTATTATTGATGATATATTATCCCAATCACGATAATACCTTATTAGTAAGACTAAATATTATATAATTGTTTCATTTATTATCTAAAAGATTATATTTATCTAATATATATATATATATATATATATATATATATATATATTATTTTAATAAAAAAATATATTTTTTATATTATTTAATATTTTTTAGCATAAAATGTTAATAGTAGGTATTTCAATATGTCAAAATTTCACAATGCCACTAATACAGAATCAAACGGAATACCTAATGAATTTTAAAACATGTAATGTAGAATTCAACCAATACAATAAATATGATCAAAATTTTTTTAATGACTTAATAATCTAACTTAAAGAAGTAATAGCCAATTTAACTAATAATCTAACCAACCTTATCCATATGATCATTTGGAAGATCATTATGTACTTAAAGATCGGATAAAACACCATCTCATAAAAATTAGAAAAATAATTATGTAAAAATTTACAATATACTTATAATTGAAAGGCCAACTTTTGATAATATTTATAATATTAGTAGTATAATATCTAAAAAATTATAAAATAATTAATTTGTATTAATACTTAAAAATTAATTTTAAGTATATAAAATTATGTTTAAAATATATAAAAAATAATTAAAAAAAATATATACAAATATTTTTATATAGAATTTGTTAAGATAAATCTAATAAATCTAATGACATCTGTTTGGACTTGATAGGAGAATATTTGAAATTATCACAAATTATTAAAATTGAAAGTAATTAAGAAATTAAAATATCACAGAAACAAATATTATGTGCGTGGTTCAACCAAATTCATTTACAAACCTTCCACTCGTTCAATAACCTAATTTGCTCTCTGGGAAACCCTTTTTAGCGTTCGAGTTGGCCGATCTTCGCACGGGAAATCTCCACAGCCAATTCCTTTCTTAGCGGCTCACTGCCTAGACGCTCACCAGTTTACGACGGACAAGAGGAGAAGTAAGGCCGCGACCTTGTCGTGGGAAGCATCGGCGGCGAAATTGGGAAAGATCCGGCGACTTGGGCGCCGTGGAGACGAGATACGGTCGGGGGAGGCTTCTGGTAAGGTCATTCCGTTGATTGGAAAAGTCTCGCAATTCTCGAGAGATTAGGGTACGCGGGAGCAGAGAGCCGGTTCTCAAGAGAAACGAGAGAGTTAAAAGAGGGGGCCGGATGTGAGAGAGAAAGAAAAAAAAGAGAGAGCGAGTGAAAGAGGTGAGGGAAAGAAGAGAGAAAGATAAAATAATAAACAGATGAGAGAGAAAAATGGAAGAGAGAAGTAAATAGGTGAGAGAAATAGAAGAATGAAAGAAAAAAAAAGAAAAGAGAGAACATACAAAGAGAAAGAAGATAAAGAAAAATTGAAAATTAGTGTTTATAGAAGAAATTGGTTGATTCTGAAAAGAAAGTTGACGTCTGTTCTTGACATGATATCATATGTTTACTATAATATTTTAGCATTATTATGTCATAGGAATTTTTAAATTGAACATGTGAATAATATTGTATATAGTGATAGATTTGCATAATTTTATCTGCAAGATGAGATGATAATGTAATGTATGCTTGAAATATGCTATTTTGGACACAATTTATGAAAATGAATGATGGTTATTTATTGATGTATTGAATAGTATGAATATTGGAGTTATATATAATGTTTCTTAATAATTTTGTTAAAAGTTATTTGTGAAATGATGCATATCACATGTCGAGCATGAATGTATTGTGGAATAATATGTGTTACATATTGAGTATGTGGACATTACGAAATGATGTGCGTTAGATGATTAAACATGCACATGGTACAAGGAATAACATTGCATATTGAATATACGACATGATAAAATGAGTTTCATATGTTGATCATTCAAATATGTTATGGCATCACATTGAGTTATACAAGTCTCATGACCTGTTAAGCTTTTTATATTAACTTTGTAAGCTTTGAAAAATGCATAGCATTGCATGTAAGATATGCAAAACAAATGGAAATACATGTATTATAAAAAAAGGATTGCTATTAAAGGAGGTTTGAGTGGTTAATAAACCATGAGAAATATAAATGGTTTGAAATACTTGAGTGGTTAATAAATTATGTGAAATAAGAGAATGATAAAAATTGCAGTTGAAAAAGAAAGGAAATTGGCTACTGAATATGTGAACTAAGTGACAAATAAAAGTTTTGAATTATCGAGAAATATCGACGTTTATGATTTTCGTGTCGAGATTTTGTTATTGACCTTCGGTTTTGAATTAAATTTCTTACGAGGTACTTTTATTTTTATTTATTTCTATAATATATATTATGCTCACTCATTTTGGGTATTGGATTTCTTAGATTTATGATTTTTTTGGTAGCTAAATAAATTTTCAAAAATGATGGTTTTAAGAAAGTATGTTGTAAATTTTCAGATGTTATATTTGAGTGGATGTTATAAATAACTGTGTAGGATATATTTGTTGTAATATGATATATATGTATATGAAAATACAATTGAAATATAATGAGGGTTTTGTTTATTTGGAATTTGAAAATTTGAGAAAAAATATTAAATATGTTATGATTGAGAAGTTAGATTCTAAATTTGTGATGAGAACAAGGAAATTTAGAACAAATTAGGTTGATCGACTCAATGGAGGATTTTTTTTTATTGGTATAATTTTGATGCTTATCAAAGAATTGGTTTTATTAAAATAAAATTAATAAATAATATCAAGATGTTATGAGAAAGTACTTAGCCAATGAACATTGATTTAGTAGGAAAAGTTTAGAAATAAATGAAAGAGATATTGAGATTAAAATATTATCTTAGGTATATAACTAACGAACAACTACATATCTTGAGATAAAGGAGCTTTATTATTATGGAGTAACTAAACTTAATTGAGAACTTAGTGACTAAGACAAATTGTTTTGATATAGATTGACAATTGGCCAATAGGTTAATGTTGAGCTTTAGTCTAGAAGGTAAGAAGAAGGTAGAGTTACATGATCCTCAGTTATTCTTGTAGTTCAACATTGTTGTCACGATAGAGTTAGCCAATAATATGGACTAGTAAAATTTGAAAACTCATAATTTGGTTGCCTTAACTTGAAGGTTTTGTTTCTCTTTTGCTCATTCATAATACAATTGAAGTCCTTTCCCGTAATAATCGATATAGAGTCACCAAGTATAATAGAGATAGTGTCCTAAAGAGCCCTTTTGATGTGGTAGTCCTTATACATAAACATTGGAAAGTTGTTAAGTAAAACTATCTAGATAAGACACTTTTACAATCACAAATTGCTTGAGAATGGAACCTACAAATGGGAGAAACGAGCAACCAACACACATTGAGGCTGCTTGACTTATCCACTTAAGGAATTGTATGGAGGTCCCAATGGTGCTTAACTAATTTGTCTACTTCATGCCAACAAAAAGATTAGGGAGTTTGTTCTTTAGAAGGATAAAGGAGTTATGTCTAATCATGCTTTGTAAATAGTTGTATGAGGTTTTCATTGGTCTCAGATAAGTCCAAAAGAGGACTTTTGTCATGGAACAAACATTTGCGACAACTCTTTAGGATCCTAGTTTCTATAGCTATTTCAGAAGAGTGAACTTGAAGGTTCTAAAGCTCACAATCGCAGTGTACTTTAGAGTGAACCTTGTGGTATGCAACTTTGTCTATATTGAGCATTAGCTTGAGAAACAGATTTTGTATAACCTTGGTTAGTCTTATTGGACTTTAATTTGGAGCCACCCTCAATAGCCTTTGGTTAATAGCTTGCTTAACCCGATACTAATTTGATCTAAATGCTATTGTTGAATATAACTCTTGGTTTTGTAACTAGAAATGTTTGTCATGCTTGCTGCGCATCCCCCTTCCCCACCCCCCCCAAAGAGGCTTCGAACCCCCAATTGCCATCCACATTACTTTTTTCACTTGAAAAATTATAGTTCTTGATGTTTATTTATTTTTAAGAAATATCCCTTTATAGTCAAGAGTTTCTCTTATATAGAACAATATAAGAAATAATTCTTTTAGTTGTAGCTTCTTTTTGTCTCCTCATCTTCACAAGGTTCTAAGAACCTACTATGCACTTCTTGGCATCCTTTACATAAGTAGCCTCTCGAGCATCGCTACTTTCCCTTTGTCTCTCTAGTCAACCACCAAAGTATCCATCTCAGCTATCTCCAATGGTTTATTTTGTTCCTTTTTACATTGCATGGAACCTTTACTCAAGTCTTACCACCCAATGAAGTTGGAACTTTTGAATTCAATGTTATTTGAAAAGCTAAACATCATTCAAACTCTTGAAAAACATTGTTATAGTATTCCTAAATCCATGTCGTTGCCAAAAAAAGGCTTACTAAGGTTTATTTCCATGCAAATGTGAACATATGCAATTCTTTTAACCTTAGCTATGATTGACAATCAATAAGTGGATTCCATATTGGGTCCAATTCTAACAAGGTTGGAAGGGACACAACAATACAACAACAAATTAGGTAATCAAATCCATTATGAAACTGCCATGATTGTCGATGACTATGGCTTAAAACTAGGCTTCAGTTGTCCAATCCATGGTGTTGAACCAAGATAGTCGATGGTTGGCCTTGCTAAGTCAAATTTTGATTCCCTTTTTTATTGAAATGGTGAATGGTTCAGTCGATTTTGAGATTGGGAACTCAACACATCCAGGTGCTCTGATATGTAATATATATTTGCAAAAAGCAAAGAACAAATTCTTCCATCCACAAAGTCAACTCATCAAAGTTTTAAGGTAAGATCAAGTCATGTTATGCCTTCTTCATCAAGCTTAATTCCTCCATTGTTTTTGAAGGATCCAACCTCCCAATAGGGTGGCATGAATGGATTCTTAGCCCAAATATTCCTTAATGACAAGCAATTTAGAATTTGGGCAGATTGAGTTAGTTGCTTTTTCCTATCCTTGTATTAAGACTAATCAAAGCCATTGCAAAGTGGTTCTTGCACTATTGCTTAAGCCATCCAGAACCTCTCCTCTAAACAAGTTGTAACTTGCTAAATGGTGTACATTCAATCTCCAAATCAAGGCTGGCCTATGCAACCTCCTTCAAACCAAATGCGGTCTTATGTTAAAGAAAATTGGTAGCACTATTAAGACTAATCAAAGCCATTGCAAAGTGGTTCTTGCACTATTGCTTAAGTCATCAAGAACCTCTTCTCTAAACAAGTTGTAACTTGCTAAATGGTGTACATTCAATCTCCATATCAAGGCCGGCCTATGCAACCTCCCTTAAACCAAATGTCGTCTTATGTTGAAGAAAATTGGTAGCAATCTTCTCTAGAACATTTTAGTGAAAAGGTGATGGATACATTGTGGGAAATGTAGTAGAAATGCCATGCTAGTCCATGTCTATTCTTGCATCATACAATTTAGTAGAATAAGAAGCACCATCACCCACTATCACCATTGGCACTCCACCTTTACCTTATTGATTGAGGCATCACACCCACGATGATACAAGATCCTCCTTTTGTGCTAATCATTTGCATCAACCTCATGCTTCTTCATGGGATAACCAAGAGCGAGCAAAGCCTTAAGAGGAAGTAGGCTTCTTCAAGCTTCTTCAACTTTTGTTCAGTAGACATACTTGAATTAACAAGTCCTTTATTTCCTTCTTTATTCCATGAGTGGCAACCTTGCCAAAACTTAGACCTGCATACTCTTTTTCCTGTTCTACAGGAATATCTCCATGGGTAGTGTTATACCCTCATGACATCTGTGAAACCATTCAATGAATAGGGGGCCTTTGACACATTACCTCCATGTCTTAAGCTCTTGAGCATTGAAACGGACAAAGAAACTAACTATTGACCTCCACTTTTCAGTATGCCTGGATTTTCCTTTCAGTGTTTCTGTGACTTTGGCTACTTAACGCACAATAATCTCCCCTTGGTCAAACTTTGAGCTTTCATCCTCTAATAAAAAAATGCTATAATGAACCATCTTATAAATGAGTCCTTACCCATTGTTTTTTGTTTGAATTGTAAGTTTTCTTTCGATTATAGTTTCATTTGACTCCTTTTTTTTTATAAGCAGATTACCAGAAATAATGGCAGGAGTGGTGCAAAAATTCCTTTTTGCATCCGTAATTATGTGGATTGCTCCATTCATAATACTGTATGGGTTCAATCATCATATATTTCCTGGTATGTATTTTGGTATCATTATATTATCATTCCTCCTTTCCTACTAATATATTATAGATATATTGTCATTAAGTGCTTTCAATATGAATAAAGCTCAAGCTAATTCCTATGAGTTCCTGACATCTTTACACCTTTAGCATTTATAGAAATGTGTACCCAAGGATTTAGTATTGTTGAGTTGAAGAGAAATAATGACCATATAGATGGTATTGTTTTTTTTTTTTGTATCAATGGGCAGAAAAGTTATATGTGCTGTTTATTGAATTTTTTTTTCATGGTTTCACTCAGCCTTAAGTTAAACTCATTATGGTCTATTATCTTTCATAAGATAGTGTTGGCTTGGCATGAATTTTTGCGATTGAAAAATGTACTTTTATAAAGATTTGTTGGAAGGGAGATTTATGAAAAGGTAATTAATGAATATAAAAGCAGATTTTCACTGGTGGATTTTAAGAGCAGCTAAAAGGAGCTTCTTAAATGATGTTCCAGGATCTTAGGTATTCATGTTTGCTCGTTTGTTGGGAGCAAGAAGGGATCTATTTGTTTCTATTTGAGAGTTGCCATTTATCATGTCAGTATTCTTTTGACCACTCATTTGCTCTAGCATTGGTTGCTTTGGTAGGGTATAGTTTTGTGATATCTTGATATGAAGAGGACCTCTAAACCGTAGTGAGTTGTCAGCAAGAATAAAAAAAAGGTCTATATCAATGATAAGACGATTTGATTGGGTGATGTTTATGTTGCCTGTTTTGTGACATGGAGGTCACTTGTTCAATTCATGTTATTAGTTTACCGGTGCATGTGCAGGCTATGATTATCAACTCTTTCCAAAACCATTCTTTGCATTCTGCATATTTGCTTTTTTTAAAAGCCGAGGATAAGAAGTTTGCTGTTGGAAACATGATTAAATTGTATTATAAGCAGACAACTCTAGAAAGAACAGGGTTGGTCTTACTGATTATTTTATCTGCAACAACTGTTATTTGTACTAGATCTTTTATGTACATCTGTAATACCCCAGTGGAGTGCTTCACCGTTACTTCACTTGAAAAGCTATTCACTATTTTTCTCTAAACTATAATTTCTTCAGGTTTTTGAAATTATGCATTTCATGGGATGTAAGTGAAACTTAGATGCACTATTGTTTGACATGTTGTTAGTTAATAATTTGAATGTCAGAAAAAAGAAAAGATGTTTACTTTTTAAACAGAGATGAGCAAATGATATTTGATGCGCACTACTATTTTTTATAGAAAATATGGAAGTTTGACGAATTTTTGTTATTGTAAATTCAAGTTAGATGTGCCTCTTACATGTTGCAAACAATTTATAACATACTGACTGAGACAACTGTATAATTGCTGTATCGAACTTTTGATAGAACATTTTCATTCCGTAAATAATTTGCCATTCTTCATCGATTTCATTTAGGATACCTCTTTTATATATGTATGACCTATTTTGTGTCGATTGATGATCTTTTACATGCTATTAGCTAATATTTATGAAAGACTTCAAATATTCGGAGGTTGAGAAGATTGTGCGTTTCATTCTGTAGTGTCTAATCAAATCATATGATTAATATTAATGATTCATTAATTGGTAATTGATAAATAATATCAATTCTAGAGAACATTCTATTTTCTTAAACACCAAATTGCCATGGTGATGAGAATATCTAGCTAGATTAGTTTAGGTCATTTGAAGAAATGGCGTAGGGCTCAAAACACAATCCAGTGTGGATGCTATCAACGAAAAGATATTAAAATGGATAGTGATGTTAATGATGGAATCTAAATAAAATTGTTAAAGTGAAGGAGTACATATGATTTGTTGTTTGATCAAATATTTTTAATTAATTTTAAATGTATTTTTTGTTGGATTACAAGTCCAACTTTATTATATTGTGAAGAAGTTTACATGTATAAGTTAACCACATGAATAAATTGTGTGTGATGTGAGGATGCTATGGTCATTGAGTTTTGGCACATGAAAAAGTAGTAGGATTAGTTGAGGGATACCCTAGAGATTGAAAGAGGAGAAAGTTGGCATAAACACTCTAGGGCCAACTGAGCAAGGCTCTTTTGTTGTACGTTCAATTAAAATTTGATCGTTTTCTAGTTAGGTTGGCAAACAACTTTGGTTTTCCTTTTTTTGTAATTTTCACTTTTTTGACATATATTAGAAGATTCTTTGGTAAGGAAATTGGAATATTGGAATTTGCCTCATGTAAGATGGGAAAGAAGAAAATCAAAAAAGAAATTGTGGGAGGTAACTTAGAGATGTAAAAAGAGACTTGGTAAGCATATACATAAATAAAAACACGCCTTAATTTTACTAGCTAGGGTTGGCTACATGAATCTTATTATATTGTTGTATTCTATCTGTTACGTATTCTTCATTTTTATCCATGCATGCTAAATTATTTCTTGTAGCCTTCATCATTATTTTTTCCATTTTCTTATTCGTCTAGTCTATCCATAGGGAGGAATTACATTGTCTCACAGCCTTAATGGAGGGCATCATGTGACCTCCCTTTAATATGACCAAGCAATCTAAATTGATTTTCACTAACTTTATCCTCAATTAGTGGTATGCAAACATTTTCTCAAATATTATCAGTGCTAATCATATCTTTTTTAGTATAATCACTGGTCTATTTAAAATTCTTACATTTGTATACTCATTGTATTTATTTTTATGTACTTCACAGGTCATATCATATAGTATTATCAGTTTCATTATAATCTTATTGAATTTATCTTTAATCTTGATAGGATTTTTCAATAAAAAAGCACATAAAAAAATTTTCCATCATTTTATCCAACCTGCATGGTTTGTATTATTAACATCCCTTAATTTTGATATTATTTTGGAATATGGACCCAAGACAAGGAAATCTCTTGTTCCTTAAAATTTATGTTTTTTTAACTGCAGTTCTATTTCATTTTTGTTTTAACTAAACTTGTATTCCATTTAAATAATTTTAGATCTACTATTGTAAAATCTCTTTGACTCCAAACTCGTTGTCAATGGGTTTAATTTGACTTTAATACATTCCCTTGATTTATCCATGCAATTGTATTAAGAAAAAGTTTGCACAATGACATTTCATCTTGTTTGTTAACTCAAAATGGATTCAAAATTTTTTCTTGACATTGATATTCAGTCTTATTTGTGGAGCAAATACATGAACAGCTTTTATAGCATGCAGTTGCTTTCTAAAGATGTCCGGCACCCTTCGATCTAAAGGTTTCTCAATGTTACCTCCAAGCCATTGGCCTAGGTTTCCTTCCATATAGGCAGTCAAATCTAGCCAAACCCTACACTGATGTGCCTACTCTGCCGTGACTTCTTCCTACCATCATGATCATTGCAGCCTTGCCCCTGCTTCCTATGAGTATTGCTCCTTGCTGTCTGCTATTGCTTCTTGACCTTCACTGCTGCAGCATAATGCCTTGCTTTGTCATCGATGTTGTCAAACTTTGTCCTCTTTCTTTGTACTCATTTGGATTCATGGTTCATTCCAGCGAGTCACAACTTTGCTCTGTTCCATGGTAAAAGAAGAAAACATCTAGAAAGAAAAAGAAAGATACGAATTTAAATAAAAAATTTCAGAGAAAAACTAAGGAAAAAAATGCAAAATTAATTTTGGGGAAGTGAATTTTGAAAAAGAAAAAGGAGATGGGAAAGAAAACTAACTACAGTTTGTTCTGAAATTATAGCATTGAATGGTCCACCTTTAATTGTTTTGTTTAAAATCTGCTTCTGAAATTCTTTGATAAATTTGAGTAGATGAGGTTCGAATTTTTTTGTTCATATGATGATATTATCATTTTTTATCTACTAATAAGCAGCATCAAATTTATAAATTAATGTCTTCTGCACAAATTAAATCTGTTGATAATTATGAAATTTATGGTAGTTTTCTTGAGTTTGAATGTGATCATAGTTAGGCAACATTAATTTGACCATTTTATCACATATCAATCGTTATCATTGTTATGGTTAAACTTGCTATAATATTTTGTACTTTGGTAATTTATCATAAATGTCAATATAACATTTTAACTAATTTTAGTTTATGTTAAACCTATTGCTTTAAAAGTTATCATAAGTTCTATAAATTTTCTTTCGGTGATGGAACTTGCATGAAAGTCTACAAACAATGCATCGTGCAGATGTTACGTTAGATTTGTTTAGGTTGATGTGATACATTTGCTTGCTACTAACATTATTCTTAGTTATACATGAATTTATGAACATAAAGCCACATTTCATGTCTTTTTGAAATATTATTAAATTCTATATTGTTTTCACTCCATATATTATCCATCACACATAGAACCAAACAAAATTTATCATCTTAGACTCAACTTTGATTCTTTCTAAGATAATTGCATTTGTAGAAAACTTGTAATAGCTAAATTTGTTATATCAAAGATCTTGCTCAATACATTAAAATTTGACTTATATCTTAATATATATGAATTTGATGAGTCAAATATTAGAATGAGAGTATTAGGATGTCTACACAAAAAGAAAGATAAATGATAGAAATTATAATATCAAGAGTAAATAATAAATATAATATAAGTCTTTCACAATTTTTTGTAGTAATTGAATCTTTGAAAGCTCTTATTATCTTTTAAAATATTTGTGTGAGGAATGTTATACAATAAGTACACTAGAGATTTTTAAGTTCGAACTGAAATCAAATCTACATCTACTCATGACAAGCAAATACTAGTGAACACTTTTTGTGGATGCAGGTATGCAAAACCTCACACATTGGCTCAGAGGAATCTATAACATCGAGTCAAAAGACTATACAAATTATTGGCCCAGATGAGCCTACACATTAGGTCAAAGGACTCTACAACATTAGCTTTGATGAGCCTATAAGACGTTAGGTCTGAGGAATGTTCAAGGGTGACCAAAAGTCTAAATAACTAAAAACAAAGTATCACAATAGGACAATGAGAACAAAATAAAGCTCATGATACAATATCCTATAACTAAGCAGTAAGATTAAGTACACTAATTCGGTTCGAAAATAATTCAAAAATAATTTTTTAACTTAATTCAAAGCAACTCCCTGAATGAAAGCTAAGAAAAGATATATGCAGTTCTTTCTTATTACAACCCAGTTTTCTTAGTTAAATTTTGATGTATATGATGATATTCAGGTGTAAATGTTTTTCAAAGAATTTGTAATTAATCATTAACTTTTTTTTTAAGTTTGTGTCTTTTATAATTTTTTAGAAAGGCTTCTAATGATTTTGAACACCTCCTGTGGCTCTATAACAACTACTTGAAAAATTTAGATTTTGGTCAAACTATTTACAAAAATGAACTAAACGTTTCATACGTTAAGGACAATATATTATATGCTATGCTTCAATTATATTAATTGTATTATATAGAAAATATTTACGTACTACGATTTATCTTTAGATTTAATATCTCTATGACAGTACCTAAACCCAAATAAACTAGATATACTTTACTTTATATATTAACGTATCATACGTAGTCATTGGGTTCTAAGTAAATCCACTTAATGTACTCTCTATTTCTCTACATACTAATTCAGTTGAATTGATTGTATTGTATATTAGTAGTAACTTATTATGTGCAAAGCTTATTTCTAGATTATTTTCTATCATATTTTTCTCTCATTTTTATATTACTGTTAATTGAACTGAATGTACTGTATGTTAAGAAAAATGTACCATATATTATGTATATTCCCTTTTACGTATTTTTTTTTTGAGATTATTTATTCTAAGTATTATTGATATATTTTATACATGCAAATTGATATTATTAAGCTTTAATATGGCAATTTCATAAGTGAGAAAATACATATGAATGCATACTTTAAATTAACCTAATTTTGATGAATTGTGTGGAGGAATACTTCGAAAATTTGTCTCACATACTCAAAACCTTTCTTATTGTTCTTAATATTTCAAGGGTATTATCACAAGTTTTATAAGAAGGCTTTAAATTTGTTTCTCCAAGTATACTCAAGTTTTATGTATTGTGTTTGTTACATTTTAATTAAACACTTGTCAATTGGCCATTCGAGTTAAGATCGAGCTCTCTATGTAGTTTATCGAGTTTATTTTAAAATGTATGATCTCAAAGCATTTAAACGAAAATTATTAATATACCTAAAGAATGATTTTATTATTATCAAATAAATCATAAATACGTCAAGGGTTTAACACCTTTTGAATTTAATATTGAGTCACATTTATCCCAGTTGAACGTACTAATATTGGCAGTTGCGTTGGATTGCTTAGGTAGCTCTTAACTCACCAAAACTTTTGGGATATATTAGTGCCATCTCTTTGGTATTTGTGAGCTATGTGTGCACATGAATTTATTGTTCATAGTATTCAATTTTTTTTGTGTATCTCTACTTGAAGATCAAATCAGTTTGGCCATCTACATTTTTCCACAACCATAAGTTCTACGTTTTATCAAAAGATGATTGAAAAGAAATAAGAACTTGCAGAAAATAAATTAATATATTGCTCTTTAAAGGTTTAGGACAACTCAGGTGCAATAAAGCGAAGACTGAAACCTCATTTTTAATGCCAGATCTTCCCCTACAGATTGGTCATCCCCCGAATAGAAATGGAAAACAGTTGTGCAGCCTTTATTTGGATATCCTTTTATATGGCATTAAGGATCCCTAAATCTCATGTTGAGAAAAATTGAGAATTTTTTTCTTAAATTTGCCCAAAAAAGATAGTGTGCAGCATATATCCATTGCTAAGCTACAAAATATCACCCATTTCCATTCTTGTGGAGTGAACCTTTCTAGCTGTGTCTCACTTGTGGTTGGTCTAGGCGGCTAATAGGTTGATTTAAAATTAGCTGGAGTACCATTCGACAAAATGGTGACTACCACCTATGTAGGCATGGCGGTTAATAGGATGATTTAAAATTAGCTAGAGTGCCATTTGACAAAATGGCGACTATCAGCTAGGTAGATGCCAAGCTTATTGGCTGTCTTCCTTGGACAAACGCTAATAACTTGTGTGTGGACCACTGGTCTCTCCTTCTGCGAAGGATTCACTTTTATGAATAAAATTTTAATTGAAAGAATCGAAGGTGTCATATACTTATTGTAGCTCTTTTTGAAATCCAATGCTTCATTCCATGATTGGTGATATCTATCTTCATGAGTTCCTGCATTGGGTTTTCTTTTTTTGGCATTGGAGCCATTGCATTCCTTTTCTTACCAAAATTCTTATGCTCCTTTGGCAACTTGGATAGTTTTCGTGATTTTTTGTTGTTGATGACACAATATACCTTGAGACACTCCCTTGAAATTCATGCACTTTGACTTTTGTTGGAGTGGCATTTTGAAAGTGCTTTCTTGCTTCTATATTTTCATTGTTATTATTTGAGTATGGAGAGACAGGCACTTCATTTTTTTAACTCATCTCTTGTTTAATTTTGCAAGGAACCAATCTTGTTGTTTTTGCATTGTTTTCTTAGAGTGTTTTATAAGGAGCCTAAACTTGAAGTGTTTGCCATGTGCTTTACTAGTCTTGTAGTAATGAAATTCTTTAATGTACTTTTGTTGACTTTCTCTATAAGTTTTAATGCACCCTTTCTAAGTGAATACATAAAGTCTCTTTCCGGGATTGTAGATTGCATAGCTATAATTGAGATGTGGATTGTCCAGGGTAATTTAACAAATATCTAATGACTCTACCACATGCTAGCTTGTTGATATAGTCATGTGTGATAGCAAAGCAAAGTTTGCATTACCTATCAATCCATACTTCCATTTCCTTTTTTTATCTAGATAAATGGATATGGCTTTTGGATGAGGTGTAGTCTCCTATTCATGCTTTTCACCATGTTCTTTGATGTACAAAAGTTGACATGTTCTTCTAGCTTCCCAGATGTACGACGACAGTTGGCCCTTCTTTGATTTGCATACACATGGTGAAAAGCTCCTCCCTTGGATCAGTTTATGAATGGTCCTTGTTTATCTCCTTTGGTCAAGCAATCAACAAGAGAGTTGGGTTCGTTGATTAGATTAAACTCAAGGTGTACTCTGATGTTTTTGCAACTTTCTTCCCTGTTTTGCTATCCTATAACTTCTCTTGAAACTATTATTGTTTCAAGTTCCAACTATTGTCTCGTACATGACCTGGTATCTTGCAATTTTCCTTGCATTTATTTGGAGTATGAGAAGATAAATAGAGACTTTACCATTGCAGTTTTGAAAAAAACCATTGCAGTTTGCTATGTGGTTTTTGTGTTTTCCTCGCTTATTTGAAGATTTTCCATCTTGTGGTTCACATGGTTTGTCTCCACCTTTTTGGTTCTTGGCTTTCATGGCCATAATGAGTGAAATCCCTTGCTTGAAGTTGGTGATGGGAAAGAGGCAGAGCTCTGTAGTGATTTAGTGTGGCTATCGCAAGGATATCATTCAAAGAAATCTCTAGTGCAACTACTTGTTATTGGAACTATGTTGTGCTGTCTGATGCTGGCAAGATGGACGTGTCTTGTTGAAATTCATCTCACTTCATTGCTCATTCAAGTATTTCATAGGTTAGAATTCTTGCGTACCCATCTTCTTGAATTGATTCTAAGATGTCCCATGGCGTGAAAGAGTGGGTCCCAACAAGATGTGATGAGAAAGCTTCAGTTGTGTGAAGAAGACTTTCTTCATCCTGGAGTATTGATAAAGGACTAAATTAAGTCTCTAATTGGTCGACCCATGCATTGATTGAGCTGCTCTAATTTGATCATTCCATTGTAGGTAGGAATTTTCATCCTAGTCTCCACCTAGAAGGGACTTAGCTTGTTCAAGTTGTTATTGTTGAGAATTTAATCTTTATTGTGATCAATGTTCTCATCATAGAGAACTCCCCATGGTTGCAAGAACTCCCCATGGTTCAATTGCTTTCGTTGTTGTTCTCCCTCTCCCTCTCCCTTTATGGATATCTCATTTTGGGATTAGTCCCTATGAGCCATCGTCCAGCATGCTTCCCTTTTTAGTGGTTCGAGTTTAATACCATGACCTCTTTTTACAATGTTTTCGATTCGTTGTCCTTCACAACTTGTGGTTTGTAATATTCCTTATTTGTGCTTCTTGTTTCAACTATCCTTAATAAAACAAGTTTTGATTCACTTGATCCATTGCTCTCTCTCCTTCATCCATAAACCAATAGCTTTGCCAAAGAGTTAGAGACTTAGTTATTGTATAAACAACACGATAAGAATCCAACCTGAGAGACCTACTCACACATAATTGAACAACCTAGATTCAGATATCTAACCCTGCAATTTGATGCGTGAATCATAGTAATGGGTTTCTTTTTGCCTTGACCTTCCATGGCTTTGATCGTTGAATTTTTGCTACTGATATTTTGGTTGTCTAATTGGACAATCCAGAATGAACCAATCTGATCTTTCTATCCTCACGAATCGTTCACACGTCTATCTGTGAACGATTTTCTTGATCTCAACAATGGCACTTCAATCCCAAATCAAAACCTTTTTTTTTTTTTTTTTTCAAATCATGGCTTATGTTCTTTCATGATAATTAAATTCTTCAGATTGAGCCCCGGCATGCTCTACTAATCCCAGATCAAGGAACTTCAAAGAATCTATTTGTATAATTTGACAAAGAAAGGCCTATTTTTAACTAACCGAGGCAAAAACATCATCAATTTATTGGATAACTAAAACCTGAATCTGTCAGGTGTTTTACTACGTTTAGTTTTGCTGTCATCATGGTTATCCATGTTATTATATGATGTGCCAAATGATCATAACTCAACCAAAATCTCTCTTTTCCAGGTTCCAGTGAGCTCTCTTCCTCCTCAGTGACACTTGTAAGTGGGTTTCTCGCTGTTCTATCAGTGAACTTTGTGATTGTGTTATATATAGTTATGGCCATGAAGGAACCTACCCATCCTGAGCACCAACCAGACCCATCTTTCTTAGCAGCAGCAAAGGCCAGCCTTAACCAGCCCATCTCTTCCAGCAACAGCGAGGATGCTCCAACAAGGGAGAAGGAAGACTGACCTCTTTTTTACTACTTTTGAAAGTCAAATTTTATGAAAGGCTTATCTAACTTCAGATTTGTTGTGGTTGCAAAGGAATTTCTAAAATGTTTTTTGTGAAATCTGAAATTTGATTTTCAAAATGGTGGTTCCTATAAGTTGAAATGATTTTTTCAAAGTTGCCTTCTGAATGTTATTGGCATTGAAAGCAATTGTTTGAATGAAATGCCAGTCTTTCATAATGTCTTGTTGTTGTCATGATTACTTTGATAGACTGGTTCCACAATTGAAGGATTGGACAATTCGATGCAGAGAAGCAGATCTGTTTCTTTGCCGAAATGGTTTAGCCATTGAGAAAAAAAA
Organism: Vanilla planifolia; assembly: GCA_023846275.1. Classification (NCBI taxonomy): domain Eukaryota; kingdom Viridiplantae; phylum Streptophyta; class Magnoliopsida; order Asparagales; family Orchidaceae; genus Vanilla; species Vanilla planifolia. Next base: position 3,792,567 of record CM043870.1, read on the forward strand.
TGCTTATAGTTAATAAGCTTAAGTTGATATCACATGTGAATTGTTCATTTGCACTATATTAATTAGCCTAAGAAAAGTTAATGCATTTGATATAAAAATGAGTTATTCTTTAGTTGTTGGATCGATCTTATCTTTATTGTTAAGGATAGTTATGCACAGTTTATGGTATTTTCTTTTACTGTTTGGAGCAGGCGTTACGTGGTGTGGTTTATTTCATTTTTGAACGAGTTAAATTTTTTTGAGCTCTGTGGTAAGAATTAATTGAGCAGCTGCTGAACTAATAAAGAGCAGGAAAGAGGCTTGAGTGGTTTATTTCAGATCTTCCTTAAGACTATGATGGAGAACTCTATTGGGGTTACAGCTCCAAGCATGGAGATGCTGGGTTTTTTTTTTAAGAAGATGGCAAAGTCTTTATAGGGGAGACAGTGAAGAGCTTTTCAGTAGCTGGCTGACGAATGGACAGGCAAGCATCTTCTGCTTATTTTTTTTTTTCTCTCTTTTTAGCTATTAATGTTGATTATTAATTGAATATATTTGCTGATGAAATAATGTTTCCTTTTATTAAAATCTAGTGCCAGAGTTGTACATGGAATTCTACCTTTTGTTTTTTTGATTTATTTTTGGATAATTTTTACATTATTACATATAAGATTATTGTATATATTATTCTAGAATTATTTTAGAATATCAGTGATTATTGTCAAAGGTGTGTAATCATTTTTTTTTTTATGAGGAAGCTATAGGATAGCTTTTATCAAAGAATTTTAAAACATTCAACATGTAGGCTAAACAAGAGTATTACAAATATTCTTAGTTAATCTCATAGTTAGGATCTTAGTATTAGAAAAACCAACTAGAAGAAAATTGAGTTTTCTTTTTGATGAATGCAATTGACAAACACTTTGTGGTGAAAAGGATTGGAGTTTTTATGGTAGGCTTACAAGAAATGGGCGAACAAGGGGAGAAAGGTGGGCCAATATAACTAGTGTCTAATAGTTGAAGAATCTAGGAAACAATCACGTTCAAGTGAGCTCAATAAGGAGGAGATGGAAAGGCTGAGGAGCCATCAGAGTAACAATTAGGAATATACTTTCTTTTATAGGTTTATCTTCAATGTTTTATATTGTAAATGCTTCAAATGCAAATCTTTTGAACATGATATACTCCTTCAATAGATTTATCTCATACAACCAATGTCTTAGTAATAGAAAAATTACCATCATAGATAGTTCAATAACAATCGTTGTTAGTTAAAAGGATTTTTTTATAAATCATCAATTAATTCTCAAAAATATTTTATATGAATCAAACCATGCCAATCTAAAGTCTACAAAGGTTTCCAAATATAATGTAAACATCGATCCATCCTTTAAGTTTTAGGAATGGGGTATGGTGAAGATAATTGGGTGTGTTAGGGAAACAAATGATATTTATTACCTTAAGGAGCTTGATGAGCAAATTAAAGAAAAGGTTGTCCTTTTGACATCCATTTTAAAAACCCACAATTCAAATAAAGTTAAATTATGGCCCCATTAGCTTTGTGTTAGTCATTTTTTATTTGATGTTTTCAAAATAATTTGTCTTTTATTTTTTTTTTATGGAATTGAATATGAAAGATTTTTATTGTGATGTTTGAACTTGCAAAAGATAAGCAATTTTCTTTTTCAATCATCAATAACAAGTTTTCTTTTTTTACTTCTGTTCATATTGACATATGATGATCTTGAAGTACTTCCAGTATTTCTTAGTCATGATGCTGTCTTTAAATGATGATTTGTGTCATGATATTTGACCATACCTTTTAAAAAGTAAGTTTGAAGTGAGCATTCTTCTAATATTTTGTAATATGATCAAAACTTAAATGAATATGATAATCAAATGATTTTGTTTTAATAGTACTAAAAGATTATTTTAATTAATCTTCATCATCTTTTTTTAAAAAAAGAGATAATTCTTGAGTTTTCTTGTGTTTATACATCACAAAAAAATGGTTGATTAAAAAGAGAAATTGTTATCTTTTAATCATGATTATAGCTCTTTTTCAAAACAATGTTTGAAATCAATATTGGGGAAATACCATATTAATGATCACTCATCTTGTAAATAAAATGCCTTAAAAAACACTTGATTTCTTGAATACTCATATATTTGATGCTTTTGTTCGAAGTCTTTGGATGTGTATCTTTTGTTAACATAAATGTTGAAAATAAAAAAAAGCTTGAGCTCATGCTCTTAAGTGTATATTTGAAAGCCATTTCCCCACCCAAAATAAGTATAAATGTTGTTATCCACAATCTAGAAAATTCATTAGCTAATATCATATTTGTTGAAAAAGATCTATTCTTTTATATTCCTTCCCTTCAATGGAAGAAAATAGGCTTAAAAGGCAATGACAAAGATCTATTACTCTCGTATCTTTATTCTTTTAAGTTAGTCATCATGCAACTCTTGTAGCAATCTCTTAGAAATAAGCCTCAACTTGAAATTGTCAATCTACTTAAAGTTTTAAGAGAAAAGAATTAGCCACTCATCTTAAATAATCTAACAAGTTAAATTTGAATCAATTCCCAATGGTAATGATACATCTTTTAGTCCCAAGTTTGATTCCATTTTACTTATAGCCAATCATAACCCAATTGACCTTATGAATGAAACATCCATTGCATTTGTACGTTTTCTATGAGCACTTATTTTATAGCAACAAAGACTTTCTTTAACACCATACTTATACCTAAGACCTTATTTGAAACACTAAATGATAAGAATTAATAGATTGCTATGGAATTAGAGATGTAATTTCTTGAGAATATTAAAACTTAGTAATTGGAGAGGCCTCAAAAAAGAAAGAAATTGGTGGGATGTGGATTGGTGTTTACCATGAAATACAAATCAAGTGAGATGTTAAAAAGATAGTGATATCTTGGCTTTATCGCTGAGGTGTTGTCTTGATTGAAGCAAAAATCTTATCAAGAAAGTCGAGATTTTACATTATTATATTAGAGCCAACTTTGTTATTAGATTAATGTGTGATCATGACCTTTATAACTACTTACAAATAGGAATGCATGATAGAACCCAAAAGGGTTAATGAATATCCTAAATGAAGGAATAAGGAGGGATAGTCTTAGATTTGCACAAGATAGTGATCTTGGGTTATATATATATGAATATATGAAGCTTTGAAAAGTGAGGGCTCTTTTAAAAATAACAAAACCCAAATAGAAGCTTTATCTTTGATCCAGACAATGCCTCATCATAGTGGAGATGCTACATTATGGTATCAAAATGATCATTGTTGTTAAATTAATGTATGGTCATGGGCATCGCAACTATCTATGAATAGGAATGTGTGACAAAGCTTAAAGAAGTCCCTGAACATTTGAGGGTGAAAATAAGGAGAAATAATCCGACATTTGCTATTGTATGGACGATTTTGAGTTATATATGTGAATTCATAAAACCTTGAAAGGTGACGGCCCTTTTGAGAAAGACAAAATCTGAAAACCTTGTCTCCAATCAAGACTATACTTCACTTGAAAGATCTTGATGTTATAGGTTTTAATTAAGAAAAAAAAATTGGGATCCTAGATATGTAGTAAGCTAAAAGTAAACATGTAATAACTCTCTTATTGTTACTGAAAGGTTAATGATATGATCAATTAAATTAAGACTAATTCATTTGAATAAACTAAGTTGAGCACATGTTCTTTGGAGTTGCAACTAGACATACTTATCATGCTTGTCTCTATGTAGAAAACTAAAACCATATGAAATAGTGAAAAATATTTTGGTTATTTATAGAGTTATCTCTTTTTGGTAGCTTTTTTAAATTTTAATCCCCTCAACTTTCTATGTGGCCTCTTACGATGATAAAACCCTAATAATATGATAACCTTCTAGTCTTAATAATGGACGTTTAGTTTAAAGAACAGAGAGATGAGCATATGTCAAGACGAATGCATTGTACATTGAACTATTGTATGTAGAGGTGAACATATGATAGAAGAAAAAAGCATATTTCTAAAAGAAATTTCAAAGATTGTATGGTTTTTTTAGAAGGTTTTTTAGTAAAAAAATAAGTATATCATTGAAGATATTATGAAAGGAAGGAAAGCTTTAAGCAAAGAAAGGGAATTATGGAAGCATTATAAACGTATGTTTTGATAATTATAATGTACATTTGTGCATGCAATGAAACCAAAGAAAAAAAGAAAAGAAAAAAAATGATAAAAAAGATATTATAAAATTATTAAATAGACAAATTGTGATAACTATGATGTTAGTAGATTATTTGTTGTTATCTTAAATATAATAATGTGATGTAAATGAGATGTGAGCATAATTTCTTAACATTGATTGATTATTTATATGTTTTAATTGAGAATATAATATAATAACATGACATATATATACATAAAATTAAAAATAGAAATGAATAAAAAAAATTTAGTAGTATGATCTTGACGATCTCTATGATTATGAGAAATATAAGAATGAGAAAATGTGGAGATCTTTCTTGTGATATTATCTCGTGGTTACACGATATGATGAGAGTACCTTGTTGTTAGTACTTTAGTGCTGGGCAATAATATGCAAAGACCTCTATCATTAATAATTTTTATAATGTGATATTAGGTAGAGGGATTGATATGACATAGACCTTAATTTTGTTGTCATTAACACTTCGATATAAGGTGTCGATAGGCAAGGACCTTGTTATCATTAATACATTGATATAGTATAGTGATGGATGTGAGAGATGTGAAGGTATGGTTTGGGCAGTTGTTGATAAATGTTTAGAGATATAATGGTGTTACCAATATATGATATGATATGAATCTCATAAAACGAGAATAGTAGTCATTAGAAAAACTAGGATGAGTAAAAGAGAAAAGATCAAAAGAATTAGAAAAACATTGTATAAATATAAGAAATAAGAAAAGTAAGACACGATAAAAAGAAATATTATGGTTTGAAAGCTATATAACATGGGCTCTACATGATGAGTGTATGCATATTTGAACATATATGTGATTATTCCAATATGTTTTGCATCCTTTTTTTTATTATTTTGCATTTCTTAATATTGTTATTTTTTACTTATGTGCTATTTATTATATTTAATACTATTTTATTTGGTTTTTGTTATTTATTTACCTACAAAGTGTTTTATTCTTATTGTCTACTTACATTACAGGTGATGATACAATCTCATGGAGTTGTGGGTTTCTAATAGCTTATGGCATAAGGCTTTGGAAGAGAGTGAATTTTATTTTGAGTTATATGAGGAGTTTTGTATGTGATAGTTTTATTTGTATGTTGTAATTGGATATTGTATAACAATTTGTTGCAATTTTTATTGAACTTTTGGTCGCTAAGGCATGTTATGTATAACTATTTATTTTGTTATTTTATTATTAACCAATCGAATTTTAGGATTCTCTCAATGTATTTTTATTTGTTAAAAAAATAGAAAATGTGTTTTTAATTATTATAAAAAATATTAAATTTGAGTAATTTAGAATTTATAAAAAATATTTGTCACATTTTATTCTCTACATCTTAGGATTGTGATTACTTAGAGATGTTGTATACTTATTTTTTTGTAAGTACCTTTAGACATTCATTATTTTTCATATTATCCATTTTAGCATTCCAACTAAGACTAACTTATATCAAAATTTGATAATTCTGAACTCAATATTGGATATAGTGTCGAAATATAAGAGTGACAAATAACCTAAGGTCACACACACTACTTGTTGCTACAATTGAGTAAATTATAATGGCAGTCTATGGGGGTTAGTTCCATCTGTCTTTATTATTTGTCTAACTTATTTATACGAGTGCTCTTTATTAGTTCTCCATCTCATGTTAAGTGAATGTTGATTTTACTGAGGCAATCTCTTTCTCTAGACTAGCTAGGGTTGTCGCTATGATCTACAATCATGATGGCCACCTTTTAACCTTTGGAGGGTTTTGTTTCTATGCTTTTGTTATCTTTATTACAAAGTTTTTTAGTATCATGGTTATTATTTTTATTATTTTCTTGTTATTGATTATTATGATAGTATCTATAATGTTTTTTTATTTTGACTATTTGTTAAAAAAAATTTATGCATCAATTATCATAAAGTCAATTCAACCCATTTTGCAAGCAATGGTGCGCTTGGCCTTCGGGTTTGGTCGTTGAGATCGCTTCAACCCCAACCCCTAAACTAGGCAACTATAAATTGTCTCCATTTTTATCTAGGGAATTCGCTCCGTGAGCTGTAGCGGCGTCTATTTCTCGTGCAATCCAGGGATTTTACTGCATCTGGCTTAAATGAAGACGATTCTCTCTTCTCAGACGACGGAAATCCCCGGCGGGGTTACCGTCAAGGTGAAGGCGAAGATAGTCGAGGTTGAGGGACCGCGTGGTAAGCTTACTCGCAGTTTCAAGCACTTGAATCTCGATTTCGAGCTCATGGAAGGCGGAAAGAAGCTCAAGGTTGATGCTTGGTTTGGTTCCCGGAAGTCAATGGCTGCGATCCGCACCGCGATCAGCCACGTCCAAAACCTTATTACTGGAGTGACGAAGGGTTACCGGTACAAGATGCGTTTCGTGTATGCACACTTTCCTATCAACGCCAGCATCACCAACTCGAGCACTTCCATTGAAATCAGGAACTTTCTTGGAGAAAAAAAGGTCTTCTTAAAGCTTAACATGATCTACTGATTTATCTTTTGATTTGTTCTCATTGGTTCTGTTAGAGTAAATAAATTATGCCAGGTATTATTACTTGTGTGATTGAAGACCTTACAATTGTTGACTATTTTTATTTGATTTTTATGGGGAATAACTTATGTGCTCAACTGACAGTTATTAACTCCACAAATGGCTGGTTGTTGGCTTCATAATAGTTAATGTAATGTGTGATCAAAATAGTAAGGCTCAAATGTGCTTTAAAGTTAGAAGATCCAAGATTAAGATCAAAATAGTATGGCGCAAATGTAAAATTGGATTGGTTTTTGTCTTGAATCAAGTTTGAAACAAAGTTTTAAGAACTGATCATATGATGACTTAAAAAAAAGTTCTTGTATATTATGACTTAGAACAAAGTTCTTGTATTTTATGACTTAGAACAAAGTTGTAAGAGCTGATCATATGATGACTTAGAACGATGTTCTTGAAACAAAGTTATAAGAGCTGATCGTATCATGACTTAGAACAAAGTTATTGTGTCAAGCATGCTTTCAAGTTACATTCAATTGGTTCTTTTATATTTTTTTTCTTTCAATTTGTTAAAGAATATGCTTTTGTGCTATGTTCAACTGATTCTTGCAGCACTTAAATGCAATTTTTTGTTTCCAAAATTCCAAATTGGGGACTTATTATGTGATATTAAAAATGTTTTTTCCCATGTTATCAGTTGACACTTTATGTTCTTGTTGCTTTTAGGTCTAATGCTATTTGTTGTTTGTATGCCATCACAATTATCATTCAATGCCCAGCTTCTTATACTTTTTCTATTGCTCTGCTAAGTGTGCTGATTGTTTTTCTAAATTTGTAACCATATTCTTTTTAACTTTTAGTCATTTGGCTTGTTATGTTCTTTTGTACAGCATTTTAAAAAAATGCCGAGCATATCCTAGAAGAGCATTATGTAGGTTTTGGTAAAATTAGATGACATGTACTTGACAATGCTCAATACTTCTTTTATTGAAGTAACAACAGCATCTTTAGTGAGAATATGGCTAAATTATAAGAGTGATCTGTTATAAATCACAACATATATCTCAATTTACATCCATACCTTGATAATTCTTATAAACTATAAAGCCCAGAAACTAAAGCTAAATTATACAAATGGTCCTTTATAAATCACACAAAAAATCTTAGTTGTTATGTTTTTTTTTGTTTCTTTTTTTATATTATCAAGATTTTATTTTAATATTTATTGTTAGAATGGACTTTCAATAATTTCACTTTCTTTACTAAACCATTGTGTGATTTATGTTTAATATGTCTAGGTAATCATGATTGTCATGTTTTGATTTCATGTTCAATTAGTGTTGCACCTATCTTTTTCATTTTTTCACTCATTTTGAGTGAAGTTCTTTGTGTATTTAAGGAGCTAAAGCCCTATTTGGTAGAAAGGATTAGCTTATTTAATTTATCTTTGTTAACCCTTTAAAACACTAAAAGTAGGTAGGTTAATTTATTAGGTGTCAAACCCTTCATCGGCAAGAAAGCTAGACAATTTGCTAGGCCAATCAAGGCTCACATTGAAAAAGGTAGATCATCGTGCTCGGGGGAGTGTTTTTAGACGACAATCATCATAGAGACCGTAAGATTTACTATCCTTAATTTTCTATTATTAATTCTCTTAAAATGTGCTTGCCCCATGCTAGAGGAGTCATTTAAGAGTCTTGTTGTTCTAACCATTGTACTTGGTAGCCAAGCAGTGGACCCAAAGTGAGGGAGCCTTTCTTAGAAATTGTGTTACTAGTTTTGCCACCTTGGCTCATTGCCAACTGCATAGGTAATGGATCTTCAATCCCTTACAAAGTAACACAAATTCGGGAAAGAACCGAGGCTCTAGATTGGATATAGTATTATGATTTGATGTATTGACAAACCTTATCCCACTTGAGGTACTGGTAGCTCACCTCTTTGTGGTCATGCTCTAAAGAAAACCTTGCATCAACCTCTTGATCATATTGATCATATTGAAAGCCTATACAAGGAAGGTGAGTGATGGGGGAGCATTTAGAGAAACCCTAATGCTCTCGATCATCTTAGAAGTAGCTTGTTGTTGAATGAGAAGGGAGAGGAGTGCAGACAGAGGATGAAAATGTAAGGTAACAAGAGATAGTTTTGCTTGAGTTGATGCTTCCTAAACATCCAATTGGTGCTATCGTTAATTAGAATTAAGTATCTTGGTAGCACGATACACCAGTAATCTGTTGGCACTAATGTGTTGGAAAACCAATGTGACGAAACATGGACAAGAGGAACAACCATTTGACCTGATTGTAAGCTTGCCTTGTATTCATTGCTTAGGTCCCCAATTTGTGGAAAAGCTCTTGGGTCAAGATGTAGTTGTCCCCTGCATAAGATAAATGTCTTGTGTGCCACAAGATGTTGAAGATAAGGTTTCATCCTTTTCATAAGGATTCTTGTGACAATCTTGTATATGGTAGTACACAAGTTAATGGGGTGGAATTGATTGACACGAGAAGCTTTTGTAACCTTAAGAATGATGACCACTGTGTATCCCTGCAACATTGGGGCATCATACTAGAGACAAAGAAGCTACGCATAGTTAGAATGATATCTCTCTCAACCATATCTTAGTACCCCTTGATAATCGAGCGAGTGACTCCATTAATGTTTAGGGCCCAAGTAGTCGGGAGGGTTCTCATAAAATGCATGATTAAAGTTTGGGAACAAGGAGCAAATGTTGTTTGCTTGTTTGTTATGAGATGAGCACAAAGGGGAGGAAGCGAGTTAAGGAGTTATGAGTAGGTTTGCCCCCATTTTTGTTGGAAGTAATTTGTCAAAATAAAGTGGTGCGAGGGTTTGAGGTAGAGGTATCAACAGGATCTTTAAAGGTGGGGATACAGTTTCCATGCTTCTTATAGTAGCAACTTTATGGAAGATAATAGAATTATAATTACTTAGATTTAGCCAACAAACTTTGTTGTGCTACAACCACCAAGGTTCAAGCTTGGCAAGGTTAGTGTTGTAGTTGGCCACCACTAAGAGCATTGAGCAATGATCATGTGTAAAGCTAGAGCCTAAAATGTCTTGGATTTGAAGGTCATAGATCTACTACTCTAGCCACTTACAAATGCCTATGAGGTCACCCACCTTGGACTTGCTCCAACCTCATAGGCTCAAAGGGTCTTTGCAAACTTAAGTTTGAGTTGAACCATTAGGAAACCCCTAGCAAGCTAGGCGCATGACTTGCAAATCACATGTCGGGCCTTTGCATAAGAAGCCACACATCCTCGAACTGGTGTTCTTGAGGGGCTTCAAGAAACCCAAGCCATTTAGCTGGAGGTGCGGGCAGTGATTAGAGGCAATGCAAGGGAGATGGGTAAGTTGCGCACCCAAAAACAGCATGAGGAACTTTGAATTCATAAGTTCCCGATTAAGTTGAGGCCACACCCTAATGCAAATCACATGTCGGGCCTCTGCATAAGAAGCCACACATTCTCGAATTGGTGTTCCTAAGGGGCTTCTGGGAACCCAAGCCATTTAGCTGGAGGAGCGGGCAGTGATTAGAGGCAATGCAAGGGGGATGGGTAAGTTGTGCACCCAAAAAAAGCACGAGGAACTTTGAATTCACAAGTGCTTGATCAAGTTGAGACCACACCCTAATGCAACCTGGTGTGTTGTTGCATTGGTATAATGTTGGCCTCAAAGAGGTCTTGTAGATTCGTGATGGAAAAAAATCACTCAATTCTTGCACAACAAACTCAAAGAGGATAGGCTTCACCCCTTCAACACTCCTCGAGGGAGAGGATACAATTAAAATCAGCTCCGATAATAGCAGGGGAAGCCTCGCAATTGACGTATACAGCGAATATCAGCTACACTGGGTTATTAGTGCAGGAGATATTTGATCAAAAGAGCTTGCTTGATCACATGGATGAGTTGAAGAGAGTAAGGTTTGTGGTTCGTAGGACAATGATGCCATTAGAGAGCCCAATTATAAGGGAACAAGTTCTAACAAGTTTTGAATTTGTTTGCCTAACTAATCTTTCTTTGCTCAAAACATAGTAACAATCATGGGATGGCAAGGCAATTGGAAGGAATCCATACGAAAGGGGAGACATAATGTGCTTTAATCACTTGAAAGTGTTAAAGGATGGTGCTTTCACTCAAGCTGATCATGCTCACCCCCAAGAGCAGGTTGGTGAATGACAAGGGCTAAGGAAGCGTTCATTGGGATCGTGGACAATAGTCTATCAAAATTCTCACTTCTTAATGGCCATAGAGACCTTAAGTTACCCATAACAACCACTTGTTGTATCCCATGTTGAGTAAGAGTGTCTATGGTTGGTTGGGGGATCAGTTCTAGGGTGGGGGCTACTGAGGAGTTCTTGCCAGTTTAGAGGGCTTGCAATGCACCAAGGGATAGCGTGGTGGGGGCTCTAGCTAGCAAGGTGTTGCCGCCCAATTCTTCGGAAGTATGTTTTGATGGGTCTAGATGCTCCTCTAAAGGGCATGCATGGAGCTTGACTAAACACGGGCAAGGAGAGAGGTTAGGGCTATTGGCACAACTAGTTGACAAGCAAAGGATGGGTTAAGAGGAGTAGTAGAAGGGCTTGCACCACCATGACAGGCAATGGTGGTGGTGGCATAGGTTAGCCTAGGGGTTGTCCATCCCTCACCATTGCTAGTGCTTGGAGGATAAGCATGCCCAGAGGGGCAGCTAGAGATGATATGGCTTACCAATTTGTTTTTGAAATAGTTGATGGATAGATCTTTGTACTCAAACTGTTGGAGAACCTCCACCCACACTCTAGAAATGAGGGGTTTGCTTAGGTCAACCTTGACGCAAATATGGGCAAATGAGGCATGCTCAAGATTCGAGTAATCGTGTCCATCCAGATGGGCATGCTTACAACGTTTCCAAAACATAAAAGGTTTTACTCAACCCAATAGTACAAATTAGCATAGGCATGCATGTAGCTTTAGTCAGACAAAGGTTTGGGGTCCATTGGTTGAGCTCAAAGATTTGCCTGACAATCACTCATAGAATCACCTACCACACAAGATCTTTATCTTCACTATGATAAAATTGGAGGTAATCTAATAGTCAAATCTATCATGCATAAACCACTCGGCTGGCCCTATCGACGATTGAACTTGTTAGTTAGGATAGAAGAATTTTATGCCCATAGAGAAAACCAACCAAAGCATTTTCAAAATAACCTTTTATGTGGTTCACACCAACCCCACTCATAGCCCCAAGCCTTGGTTGGGAGGACAGCTTCCAATTGCCACATCTCGTTATTGGTGGGGTTAGTTGATAGCCCCAAGCCTTGGTTGGCAGGCCAATACCCAATTGCCACATCCCCATTTGAAATAAAGTCACCAACTAGGGAAATACATTCAAGGCAAATGGGCATGAAATCCCCAATCATGCATGTACAACTTTGGTGATCTCCATCTTGCCCCAAAGGATATCTACCCTCCTGAAAAATTTGTGGAGCATCTTTATAGGTGTGCCTATGTTTATAGAAGGGAAGGTTTGGAATGCCTAGATAGCACTGGTAAGGCAATCAGAAAAAATAAGGTGAAGGGGGAGACAGAGAGCATGTATGACCCCCAATAGCACAATTCCCTTTGTAGAAACCCTCACCCTGGTAGGCCACCTCCATATCAGAGCTATCATACCCATGAAAGTACAACTATCGCTCTCAGGCTAACTCTTTGTCATAGTCCTCATATGGGTCCATTTGCATATTCTACCCAACCACCAGAATCTCTTGAGATGTGGCCACCTCCCTAGCTTTGAAATCCCTTTTGCCAAATTCAAGCAAAGAAATATCAACTCTCCTTTGAAGGTTTAGAAGAGAGTGCATTATAGAATTATGTCGACTTTCACAGTAGCCTCCATGGAAGTTTTCGATGATACAATGTACATACCAAACATTGAGTTCGCAACCATAGTAGGAATAATCGAAGAAGCAATTGGAGCAATGCAATGAGTAAATAAAGGGGAAAGATTTACTTGTGGGCCGTCGAATGTGGCTCTTGTCATAGAGTAGAGGGTCGTGAAAGCCTTAATGGGGGCTCTGATCTTTTGCAGTTCCCTTTCATTGAAGGCTGATGCAACGCCTGCTAATTGTGTCGCCATGCATCGCAGCAGTTGGAGGCCTTAGCCTAGAGCAAGGACTTTGCTTGTTCTCCATAGAGGTTACTAAAGGGGAAGAAGTCAACACTGAGAGAGTTGGTTTGGCAATGGGGAGTCTAACACTATAGGAGAATCACATGAGAGAAAAGGGGGTGACAAATAGGGTTTTGAAAAGCTTAAAAAAAAACCTAAAAAGGCATTTGAAGCCTAAGTCTTTAAAGTCATGTGAGAGAATAATTAAGCATTTATTATGAGAAAATAATATGTTTATGTGCATGTGCATGCATGTGTTTATGATAAAATAAATTAGATCTTATGTTTGGAATATGAATAATAGAGATTATATTTGTCGAGAGATCTAATGGATAAGTTTTAGTAAATTAAAGATCTCTTAATTTTAATTGATTTGAAATATATTTATATAGAATTTTAAGATAACTATTTAAAAAAAATTAATAAAAGAATTATCATGTATTGAAATTATTAAAATTATTTATGATGAGATTATGGTATTAGTAACAATCTAAGAAAATCAAGTAAATATTTTTTTTATTACAATTGTATTTTATAATGATTTCATAAATTCTTCGTGTTTTTTGTCCAGTTAAAAAAAATCAATTAAATTCATATTTTAGAGATATTGGGGGATATTAAGATGAACGAATGGATGTATTTTTTAGATACAATTATATATTACTTCATATATATGTGGTGTTTTGTGGCATTTAATGCTTTTGTTTGGTGATACTAATTAGGATTTTTTTTTTGGTAAATAGAAGAAGAATAACACTAAAGAGGACAGAAATTTTATAGCAAAAAACGACCTTTCTGTTTTGAGAACACTAAAGAAGAATTCAGCATGCGTGGATGTTTAAGAAAAGTTGTTAATATCTTAGTACATACAGCAAAACGTAATGATGATTTTTGTAGCATATTGTATGCTTGAACACGTTAACTCAACACCTTTTACCAGTATTTTACCACAACAATTAAAGTTGATTTTTCATTAGACTTGAAACCAGTATTCCACTTCAGGTCCGGAAGGTGGATATGCTGGATGGCGTGTCGATTGTCAGGTCGGAAAAGGTTAAAGATGAACTAATCCTCGACGGAAATGATATCGAGCTTGTTTCACGTTCTGCTGCCCTTATAAACCAGGTCACCTCTCACTAATCACAACATAGCAATCTTTTGCTATGCTTCTACATTTTTGTTTGTAATTATATAGTTTTGTCTTTTATTTTTCAAAACAGAAATGCCACGTGAAGAACAAAGATATCAGAAAGTTCTTGGATGGCATTTATGTGAGCGAGAAGGGAAACATAGCGGATGACCAGTAGACGCCCTACTGTTTTGCACATGAAGCGAACCGGAATTTGTACTTAACTCTCTCAGAAAAATAGAGTTTTGTTTTGTTTTTACCATTTGTTTACCTACATTCAACCGAGCTCTTTAGAAGGGCATGTTGTTTTGTTTTTATATTTTAAGTTTGTTTTGATGGGTGCGTATCGGTTCGAAGAAATGGAACCCGATTTGGGGTGAGTTGGTCTTGTTGAAGCTGACTTTGGATGGTTTAACAAACAAGTCTGGTCAGACTTGAATTCTTCAAGCTTTGTATCAAAAGTAAATCTTGTCATTTCTAAACATTATAGGTTGAATTTTTGCTGTAAAGAATACTGTGTGTGTAATTTTCGATAAATTAAGCAAAAACATTATGCACCCCTTGTGGTATATTTGTCGTTAAAGCCCTGATTTAAATTGATTAAATTAGGGTTAATACTGTTACAGACGGAGGTCATTTTTTCACATGTTAGTGTAAATGTGAACCCACGGCTCTTCTTAGTTTTACTAGGCCGTCATTGTACCAAGAGATCTGTATGATCGTCTTTGTATGATTTTTCAAGCGTTCGTTAAATGGTGGCATGGAGGACTTTTTCGCTCGATGACCGTTGACCAAGTTGACTAGAAGACCCAAGCTGCTTACGGAAGGTCGCATGGAGCTCCCTATCTCTCTTCATCATCTGCCATCGATGTTCCTCTCTCTCCCTTTTGGGTGAGTTCTGGGCAGTATAGGGGAGGAGAACAGAAGAGAAAGACTGAGGACGAAGCTGCTGGGCAATCTATGGGAAACTGCTTGGGATCCTCTGATCAGTTCGTGACGCAATTTAGCACCAGTTCAGGTACTTTTCCTTCGTTTTCTCTGATTTTCTCTTCTTGGGTTATATATTTTTTTTATGAAATTAACTACTTGAGCGCTATATTTTGATTTTGGACAAGGGTGATCTTCGTATTCTATTCGAGCTGTCCTTTCCAAAACGAGTCTATTTTCGGTTTCTATTCCCCTTTCGTCTTTCCTATCGATGGCTTGTTTTGATTGTGTGGATGCTTTGGTTTCTTTAACTGATACATGGGTTGTCTGAAGAGGCTTTTAACTGGGTTTCCTTTCAATCACAGCAGCATCAACCGCGAAAGCAAGTAGCAGCACAGCAACAACCGGGAAGTTGTCATCATTTAGTAGTTCCTCATTTGAGCAATCCAGAGGCAGTTTGGTGAGGAGCATTGAGGATTTGTCGTTTCCAGATGGGAGAATTTTGGATGAGCCAAATCTTCAGATATTTTCGTTTGCAGAACTGAGGAGTGCAACGAAGAATTTCAAACCAGTTGCTCTTTTGGGAGAGGGTGGATTTGGGAAGGTTTACAGGGGATGGTTTGAGGACAGGACTTTGAATTCTTCAAAAAATGCTGTTGGGATGGTCGTTGCCGTGAAGAAACTCAACTCGGAGAGCATGCAAGGTTTTGAGCAGTGGCAGGTGATTACTTCGAATAATTTTTGTTTGTTGGGGAATGCTAATGTTCTCTTTCTTGATTCAAAAGTGGTCGAAGCCTACAAACCAACCTCTATTATGGAGGCTCAAATACAATGTCAACCAGCAACAAGTTAAACAACGGTTTGGGTAGTGGCATACCCATATCCCACACAAAATCAGAAGAACACTCAGTTTTTGCAACCCAGTCAGCAGGGGCATTGCCCTCTCTAAGCACATGCGTGAAGTGCAGAGCCATTATGGTCCTCGCGTGGAGTGCATCCGAGTAAGCACCACCCTTCATAGGGCATCGAACAAGCCGCATCACCTCTTGAAGCGCAAAAGTGGAGTCAGTCTAGATCTCAACAATAGGAAAGCTATGTAGCTTTGTCATAATCATCACTATGGCCTCCAGGATCGCCTGAACCTCCATAACATCACTCGCCTGGGAAATAAGTCGCCTTCCCACAATATAATGGGTCTAACATGATCCCGAGCCACCATACCCACACCGGCTGTCTTGCCCTTTATTGCCGCATGACAATTTATCATGATCCATCCCGTTGGTTGTTTTAATCCGATAAAGTGGCTTTAAACTGATCTTTTTTGCATTAGTTTTTAATTTTTTTTAAAAGAATTTATGTTTTCTTCCGGATATTTGTTAGAGTGCATCCTGCATGTGTTTTTGTGTTCAATTTTAACTGAATTAGTAATGGTTGTGATAGTATTCAGCTATTATATCTATTAGGGTTGCATCTGAGAATCTTGAAGTTTTAATATATGCTGAATTAGATTTAGAAATGTTTTCCTTCTTATTATTGTTTTGCATTTTAAGTAGAGAACTTAACATTGCCTAAACTGAATAAATTTCGTGATATTTCATAGAATTTTTTGTCTATTTTTTTTTAAATGGTGATGAAATTGATAGGGAAGTTAATAAATAATGCAACTAGGTTAGATGAAATGAAAGAGTATTGTTGTTATATTGTGTGATCAAAACTTTTCATTCAAAATTAATTGTAAAGTTTATTTGACTAACATGATATCCACAATATTATATAATATTGAATGCTAAAATTTTAATAGCAAACATATAAATAAAATAAAGGTTATGACAATGAGAATGTTGAAATAGATGAGTAGGTATACTTATGAAACAATACGATTATAAATTAGTGTATTTGAAAGAAATTTTGTGTAGTATCATTAAATGCTTAAACTTAGATGGTTTGAACATGTTAAACAAATTTCACTTATTGCTCCTATGAGGATATGTGAATTATTGAAAATTCTCTATGAATAAAACAGGTGGTAGACCCAAAAAGGCATTATAGGAGATCATTAGAAAAGATTTAATATACTTATATATGAATAAGGAATTTTTTGTAAAACATATTGCAATAATATTGAAGGATTCATGTAATTGATCACATTGTGAGATTAAATTTTTTTTGTTATTATTGACGATGTTGATGGAGATTAACGTAGTTTTGGGAATGCCAAATAACTTAATAGTTTTAACATTTCTAATTAGATGATTGTTGACAATATTTGTTACCTCTAGCATATGTGTATGTTCCTTCTAACGTCTGACTTTCCCTGGGTAAGAAGCGCAGTATGTTATAAGCTGCATCATACTTGATGGGCATGTCATTTTATTTGTGCAAAGGATTCAATATAACCAGTTTATCTTACAAGTCTCCTTGCTTTCTTAAATTGAAGTAGTTTGTGCATTTTACTGTCAAAGTAAGAAGGGATTGTTATATTCTTCGTTTAAATGCCCAAGCCTAATATTTTTCATTTTCTTAACATTGCAGTCAGAAGTCAACTTTCTTGGAAGGTTATCTCATCCCAATCTAGTCAAGCTTTTGGGATACTGCATGGAGGACAATGAGCTTCTCCTTGTGTACGAGGTCATGCCAAAAGGGAGCCTAGAAAACCACCTATTTAGAAGTGAGTATTGTATCTAAACGATAATTTTTCATGATATAGCTATAGTATAAAACTTGTAAGCAGTACCTTTTAATGGCAATATGTTACTCTTTTATGTTCATTAACTTCTATTTGTCTGCACAGAGAATACCAAAGAAACCATATACTCATGTGAAATTATTATGTTTTCTTGAACTAGTGATTTTTTTTTCACCTTGCAATTTAGAAAAAACCTCAAACCAGGAAATAATGATGTCTAAAAGTTTCCGACTTCGTTTCGAATTATTTTTGACTTCTACAGACTGTTCTAAAAATGTGTAATGTTTTAAGTTTTTCAATAAATTCTACACTATACTCAATCTGAAATGACTAGAGATACTTCTATTAGACGTTGCTTGGAACCTAATTCATCAACACTTGGATGGACCTTTGGTAGGGGGGACAGCTTTTGAACCATTGTCATGGAACTTGAGGCTGAAAATAGCCATAGGTGCGGCTCAAGGGCTTGCTTTCCTACATTCTTCAGATAAACAAATCATCTACCGTGATTTCAAGGCCTCCAACATCCTCTTGGATGCGGTATTGATAATGTTCATTTGAATTTTTTCTTTATAGCTGCATTGTGGCATCATCTTGATCCATAAACCCAACTTGGTGGTGCAGAATTTTACTGCAAAGCTTTCAGACTTTGGATTGGCTAAAAATGGCCCCAGTGGTAGCAATTCTCATATTACAACCAGGATCATTGGCACAAATGGTTATACTGCTCCTGAGTATGTTGCTACTGGTATTTTCCATGTTTCTTCTTTACCAACTTAACTTGATCTTGTGATTTGTTGTTTGCTTACTAAGAAAAACAAGTGCATAATTGCAAATTGCTACACAAGAAAGAGAACAAAACGTATGTTTTTTCTATTTATCTGCCTGCTTCTAAGTATTGTTTGTTAATTAGAATTAGTATTACTTCAGCATTAAGTTTGCATAATTAAAAGAAAATTTTTCTTTAGTTAAAGTTCTCACACATTCTAAATTG
This sequence comes from Vanilla planifolia, assembly GCA_023846275.1. Lineage (NCBI taxonomy): Eukaryota > Viridiplantae > Streptophyta > Magnoliopsida > Asparagales > Orchidaceae > Vanilla > Vanilla planifolia. The sequence continues at coordinate 3,811,190 of CM043870.1, forward strand.
CAAACTATACACTTTATCATTCTAACATTTCCTTAGACTGAAACAGGTCATTTGTATGTTAAGAGTGACGTGTATGGATTTGGAGTTGTCTTACTTGAGATGCTCTCGGGTCAGCGGGCATTGGACTTGAATCGTCCAAAGGGACAGCACAACCTGGTGGATTGGGCAAAGCCATTTCTGTTGGATAAGAGGAAGGTCGTACGGTTGATGGACCCCAGGCTTGAGGGGCAGTATCCTTCCGAAGGAGCCTTGCAAGCAGCTCAGCTCACTCTTAGGTGTATTGCAGGAAAGCCCAAAAACCGGCCGTCCATGAATGAAGTTGTTCAGATTCTAGAAGAGATCGAAGCCAAGAACAGGCGTTCGAGAGAGGCAAAGGTTGCCTTGAATCAACACAAGGCACGGAGCCATGGGAAAGCTCCGATGAATCCTTGATTGCTGATCAAAGAGATTGCTAATCCCAGAATTTAGATGATTCATGAACTTGAATCACTCTTTATATCTTCGTAATCAAAACACTTCAATGTGCCATTCGGATGGCTGATCTCCAAGAGGTTGAAATTTGAAAGCATGTACAAATCCAAGTCACTTACAAATTGTTTGTGGTCTTAGAAGAAGCAATTATATGGTTTGGGGCATACAAAGGAAACTTAGTAGTTCATTTTGATAGTTCAATATTGACATTGAAGGAGAACTTTAGTTCGTTTTTCTAGCAAGAATGATGATTGTAAGGTAGAACAATGTTAGTATGGTAATGTGTTTAGGTTTTTACTTGAATGTTTAATAAAAGTATGAGATTTTTAATTGATTTGATCAAATAATGTTTGTATTGTTATGTGTTTCACAAGAGTAGGTGGATTAAACCTGTATATTCATCACAAAGCAGTTTTACAAATATTAATATAAAGTTTATTATGTAATATTTTAAATCTTTGTTAGTTTAAAGTATTAATTTTCATTACATGAGATTTTTAAATGATTTTATTAAATAATTTCTACATTCATCTCAACTATTAAGATTAGGTTTTCATGTTATGTTTTTCACAATAAATATAATCCTATAAAGCAAGTAATATGAAACTTAGGACTGTGAATGAGCAATCGTTGCAAGATTCAGCTCTTAAAAATGAAAATAGAAAAACTTCTAACTGACAAACGATCATAAGAGCTCTTCTCTCTACATGCACACCAGGGATTTCAAAGATTAAAGTAGAAAATGTCATTTCTCCTTCTAAATTACAAACATTTTTGTTAGATAAACAAAAAAAAAAAAAGGAATTATTCATATTTTCTTCGAATTGATCTTTTCAAAACTTATTGTGTTTCAAAGCATTTCAAATATATTACAAATCATACGAGCCTTTTGTCACATGATATACATTTGTATCAAAACATATATCATAGTAATTTTAAAAACTATATTTTTATAGTTTTATCAAATATGTTTTAGTATCAATTATTAAGTAATTTCTTAAATGAACATTTACCTAAAGAGAAGGCCTATAGAAGATGAGTTTTTTGTAATAAAGAATAGACTATTAAAAAAAAGTTTTAAGTAAATTGAATTTGATGTATGAATAACATTAACATTGTGATGATAAAGATCTTAACGTTAGGGGCATTATTATTATTATAGTATTTAAAAAATATATATTTTATATATACAATATTTAAATATTTAATATTAAAGGCATATTATCCAAATTTTATAATATTACTAAACAACCATTTTAAAATATTAAATTAATCATATTTAACTCTTAAATATTATTAAGAATATTTAATCTAGATTTGAATTTAAAGTAAATTATTACTAAAATATCAATTTTTTAATTGTTTTGACATACTTCTCATTATTTCATTATTAAAATATAACAAATATTTGTAAGGATTCCTAATATACTTAAAAAGTATAATTTATATTTAATTCAATTTATTTTTTTATCTTTAAAGCATTAAATTTTCGTAAAAAAAGTTATAATCCAAATTATTTAACTTATTTATGAGTTAAGCATCTTTTATTTTAGCAACTAAAATAATTATTTAATAATATTTACTATTTTGATAGCAACTCATAACATAAAACAACTCATTTTGAATATTAAATTAATTAATAAAAAAGTAAAATATATAATTATTTTTTAAAAATTATAATTTTATAAATAAATTATTTATAAAGTGATTGAAATTTTGTATGTGTGAATTTGTGTATGACCATTCTTAAAAATATCTAAGATGATCATCCATGTAAAATATTTTTTATTTTTTATTTTTTTTAATTTTTTTATTTTTTATCCTCCTTGACGTGTATGTTTGGTATTTAATGATGGTGGTGGGCTGAGCAGGCATTCCATGCTTCATTGCCAAGCATTCATATTTGGAATTAGAATAAGACTGAGATCATGATGGAATGGTTGGTGAGATTTCTACTGGCATTTGTGGGGGAGACAAACCCTAGTGGCGGTAGGGGAGAAGTTAACAACAGCAGATGAAGGTGGGTTGGGTCCACCCATTCTTTAATGGGTCCACCCATTCTTTAATGGTTCAGCTTTATCAGTTCATACACATCCTGCATGTGGTTCATTCTTTCCGTTTTTAATGTAAGTCTAATATTGCTTCTTCTGTCGTCCTCATCTGAAAGAAAGTTTTTATGTAAATTAAAAAAAAAAAAAAAAAAAAAAAAGCAAAAGATGTTTCCTTTTATTTTAGTCGTGTCAACAATACGGTCAATTTTGTTGTTTTACCCCACAAAAGAGTTGTTATTATGTTAATTGTCCTTACATAACATCATTAAATATTATTTATTACAAATAAAATATGTTGTAATTAATTAAACTTATTATGATGAATATAAATAATTATAATCAATACAAAGCACTGTTTTACTTAAAATGATTTGTTCGTGATGTCTTTTGCATGTCTAATCTTCGGCTTAGTAAAAACAAGGGAAGAAGCTCAAGGAAATGGTTTTGCATGCCACTCGTGATCTCACTAATATAGAAAGCTTATATATTTTAAGTATTTAAATGAATTATATTATTTATTAGTGAGTTTATAGAAAATATTGATTTAGTATTACTTTTAAGTCATTATTATTTAAAACTTCTAATCATCTAATAATCACATCTAATATGGAATATTAAACTGATTAATAATTAATAGATTAATTAAAAAATATTTTTATTTAGTGTTATTAAAAAGTTATGTATTTGATTTAGTTTGTTCTTGATAAATATTTATCAAAATAACTTATATAATGAAATAACTAAAATAATAATTACTTCTTTGGTAGTGAAAAAGTAAATTTTCAATTGTATTATTAAACACATGTTTGTAAAAATCTTAGTTTGCAAATGATATACAAAGTAAAGCATAGCTCAAGTTTGGGTTTGAAATAAAAGGTTCAATTAACCCAATTAATGTAGTGTCTTAATCAAAATAATTATCATACATATTTTGCATATTATTAATTATATAAACTACCTTTTCTTAATCCCACATAATTCTTTAATTATCTTGTGCTTTGTTGTCCCCCATCATTGCTATTTGGTGCTTCTCTCATTGTAGTGTAGCGTGTCATGTGATTTTGACATGTTATTAATGTTTTTCGCCTTTTGTCGTCGCACCATATCTATTTTGATGGTGCTGTACTCTTGTATTTTTTGTGCTCATAGTCGACCATGTTCTATCATATCTCCATGTCCTTCGGCCTCTCATTCTCATCATCAACTAAGCTCCTTCTTTGGAAGGTTTTGCGAGTTTTCAAACTAGTGTTTAAACCCATATTCTAACTCGAGTTAGTCGATTAGCAAACCCATATTTCAACTCGAGTTAACAACAAACATGAAACGGTTCAACTCCAAATAAACCAACACAACTCCATCCATGCCATGGCAAAAGAGTGACAGGTGAGATGTGATTTATTTTGCTTCCATTTGTGCTTCGAAGAAGAAGCGTGTCAGAGAAAAGTTCATCTCTTTAGATGACTTATAGATGGAGTTTTGAGGGCAAATAATGTATGGAAGGGCATTTTCTGCTTATGTTTTGGGTTTTTTTTGGATGGTTTGAAGAGCAAATAGTTGTCATGACGTTGTGAGCTGAGGAGATTGACATTTGAGAAGGTGGCTGTTGTTTTCACGTGTTCAATCCGATGGGAAGTGGAATCTTATGTGTCTTTCTTTTAAGGGCACCAAAAATAGGCATCCCATTAAAACTTCTCATGTATTATTTGATTGATTGGTGTGCTTGGGTTGAATTTAAAAGAAATGAAAGAAGGTGTGATTTTGTAAATTAGTTATTGAGTTGTTTGAGTAATTGTTATTTAGATAACATTAGTATTTATATATTAATAATGTTTTCATATTAATGTTATCTAAAAGTTTGATGGGTTTTTTTATTTGATTTTGTGTTGTCAAAATGATGAATTTTGATGTATTTTTAATAGATGTTTTTGAAGTTGTAAAGTGACTTCTAAATGCGTGTATAACAAGTTTGGTATCATGCTTGCAATTAAAAAGTTTGGGGGTTTGCACCTGTCAATTGGATGATGGAAGCGAGCTTTATTACAATGTAATGAGACAGTAAAGTCAAAAGTCATCAAAAGAGTATAAATCATAGTTATAGTGATAGAAAAAGTTTTAAAAAATCCTTTAAGAGTAGAATAGGAAGGAAGTCTTTATTATATTGACACTTAAATAGAATTTCGTAGGAGTTAACTAAGGTGTTGGTGAATTTGAAAAGAGGAAGAAGAAGGTTCTCAATTTGTGGGAACATAGAAAAAAAGGGCATCAAGGGCATGACAATGGACAACCAATTGAGGAAGAGCTCAATTTTTATCACAGGGAAGCGGATATTCTGAATTGAGTGATTGTGGGCAAATTGCTCATGATGATCATTTGTGTGAAGAGAGTTTTTCATTTGGTCGAGAAAAGAGAGCTCAAACACGTTTCTTGATCAAAAACAATTTTTTTGTCAAAAGTTTTTTTTAATATGTTTCTATGAAATGTGTTTTTTGTATAAACTTTGTTGATTAATGTTTTTATTCTATGATGCACTAAAGCATGGTGGCCCATGCATATAATCATGGCTGTTGAATTTTGGCACTACTAACTAGCATGTTGATGGTGCTCCATGCATGTGTCTTCTTTCCTTTTCTTTGATGGTAATTTAGTTGCAAAACTTCTAAAGAGGTCATCCAAAAAACATGAAAAGGGTTGGGAATGATTGTGTTTAAAGTAAATTTTGCATAGTTATCTAAGTTGTATTCATGTATTCATGTTTAGTTGTGTTATAAGCATATAATATATCAATATTTTTTAAAGTGATATTACAATGCAAAGTTTAGTTTCAAATGGGTTTCTTGAGAAAAGTAGTGATATCATGTGCCATCATTTATTTTCTTCTTATATTCTTTCTCTATTTTTTTGTTATTAAATCATGTCTTCATATGAAAGAGTGATTTTATAACAACCAGACAATCTATCTGACTCATATCTAACACTATTAGAGAAGCGATTACTTTCCTCCCTCCTTGATAAACCATTCTTTCATATTTCCATTAGATGTTGTACTACTTCTTTCTTTAACATTAGTTGATGAACAAAACATCTTGCATCAAAATATAGAGGGTTTTGTTACTTTCTTCTCCATTATTTTCTTATATTCAATTTACAAAGAAAAAAATATGACAATAAAACAAGAAAAAATAGTGGTAAATTTCAATTTTATTTTTCCTATGGTTAGAATGTTTTATAACCAATATCTTCGACCAAATCAGTTGAATCTATCACTTATGTACACATCAGTGTCTCTTTCTTTATTTGCATGATCCTATAATTGCATGAGTGCACATTATGACTTAGCAAAGATAGTCTTTTTCATGCCAATTGTTACACCCCTTCTATATTACTTTATTAATTTTTACGTAAGTAATCGTTATCACTTAATTATAGTAATAAAATAGAAAATAAAGACATAATAAATCATTTTAGTAGAAAACGATAATACTATTTCAAATTCTCTCTTTTTTAAACAAGTATAGCCAATTATTAACTTGCTAAAACACCAAAATTATAATATCACAAGTTATAAGTTTAACTTGTGTAAGAAGTTTATCAAACATTATATATATTTTAAAACTATATAAATATATAACACTTAAAATGTTTTTGTGAGTAACTATCCATTCTAATTGTCACTTTACTATTCTTTATATGCTAGTGTCATGTTTTTAGCATATTAATCTTAATAATAAATAATATTTAAATATGAAAAGAGTGAATAAATAATTAAAAATACTACATCATGACATTTTATAATATAATTTACTCAACATGTGTATAATAAATCATTATTACTCTATTGAGATAAATAGAGCACAATGTTAGATTTTTTTATGCATACATTAAATGGAGGTATAACAAGACTTATTTAGTCTAATTTCATATTTAGTTTATTTCTTTATTCTTTTTTATGTTTTTGTATTTTTATTTTTTAAATGACTATTTTTACACACATATTTTGTATATGCTAATGCATATCTAATATTAATAGTTTATCATGGCTAGGTGGCTCAATTTGCTCACTTAAGATATCATTATTTTTTTTTTCATATATACATACATATTAGATACATATGTTATACTCATTCAAATATCACAAGTTCTATATCATATAATTTCAAGAAATTTTCTTTCCTTATGCATATGCTAATGTATTATTGTTAAAATCATTTATTTTTTTTACTTACATCATTAATATAAGATTTATCTATTTGAAATCTTAAAATTGGGTTTAGAATTATTCTTTCTTTTCATTTAATTTTCTACATCACATATCATATACAAATTTTTTAATAATAATTTATTTCATATTTCACTACATTCACATTATATTATGTATTATTTTCTTTATTTTTTTCTTGTCATGATATTGATATACCATACTTTCTTACTTATGTACTATATACTAGCTCTTAAACCCTTCCTTATATATTATGTGTTCACTTCGTTAGATTATCAAATGATACTCAACATATCATACATTAAGCTAAAAAATCTACTTCAACTGAATAAATTACTCTTTCTTCCCTATTCACACATTCCATTGGAACTTAGCATACCTCCATTATTAGTAACGTGTGGTATTCTAAGGTTTAATATTCCTTTGTTCCGATGAGCATATTGTGTACTTGATTGGTTATACCTTGGCTATGAACTACATATATTGTAAGTAAAATATTAATATATTGTATATTTTTTTATTCATTCTAACGTACTATATATTTAATATGAAAAATTCTATTTTTTAAGTAGAACTTGAATAACATTCATTTAATTATCGCAACCATCTTTAACCAACAAATTCTTATATAGTTCATATGATTTGGAAAGCAATCTTGAATTACTTGTTAAAAAAAATATAAGAAATAGGTAAGAGTCTTATCTTATTTATTCACTAAATTGTAAAATTTGATTTCCTTCAAGTTTTGCCTATCTCTTTTCTCTCCAACCATTTCTTTCTCCTGAAACAAAAAAATTCTATTATTGTTATAGAAAGTGGCTTCACTTGTGACAAATTTTTTCTTCCTTCCTATTCTCTTTCTTTTTCTCCTTTACATGATCTCTTATTTTCCCACAAATCCTTTTTACTGCTCAAACCTAGGTTCTTCTTATCTAATTATAACTCTAGCAATTGACACCATCTCACTAGGGTTCAAAAACAATAAATTCCCTCTCTCACAAGTTGTTACAAGAACAATATTAAGATAAACCTTTAAGACTATAATATTCTTGAATATATATATATATATATATATATATATATATATATATACATACATACATACATACATACATACATATAAATATGTTTCAATTTTGAATTTTTTTTAATTTGTAACAATCATAAATGAGCTTTGAAAATTCTAGATAAAAAATCATTAAATTCATTCGATGAGCTTTACTTATTGTCATAGTTAAATTAGTATTATAAGCATCATTGTGAACTTATATGTTTTTTGAGATAAAGTTAAAATAATATTATTTTATCATGACCTTGAACTATCAACTTTATTGCATAATAAGTATCTAATTATATGGTCAACCACAGAATTATAGTATTACAAAGTATTTAGCTCAACACATGTGTGTCACACCCTTCTTATGATATACTCAATAATATTAGGAAATTAATGGATACTAACCCATATGTTATTTTGTTTCTTGGTCTGACTATTTATTTGTAATCGTACTATACTTTGTAATTGCAATCAACAAGATCAATAATTTTTCTCTGAATTGATGATAACTTATCGACTACAATTGCCTAGGTGATATAAACAACTTTTTCACTTACTTTTTGTGACATGGGACCAAAAAGGATAATGAGTGATTATCATTTGATGTATTAAGAGAGAAATCACTAGATAGTGAGTGGCTCCTATTAAGTATTTTGTTGGAGAAAAATATTAGTAAACTGTCTTACATTAGTTATTAAGAGATTGATCTTGATATTTATATAAGATGTTATGATTTTAAGATGTTTAGATACTTTTTAATGATAAAACCTACCTAAGTTGATATGAGTTAACTCAAAAAAATAATATCTCAATATAATAAAACCATTATATCACAATCTTCACCTTCCTATAACTTAAATTATCAATTGTTAGATATGAAATAATTTAAATAACTTAGAACTACTATTGTTGGCAAATACTATTTTTTCTTGTTATAGGTGTTTGTAAGTTGTGAAATTAAAATAATACAATATATACATAAATTAGTTTTGAATTAAGAGTAAAACATAGACTTTATAAATCTTTACTCATATTATTGTATCATTGATTATATTGTTTCCCATTAATGTTTTGATGGTAATTTACTTAGCATCAATATTTTTTTTTTTTTTTTGCTTTAGTGCATTGATCATCTGATTGAGTTTATTTTTTTATTGAAAAAAATTAATTTAAACAGTAGTAAAAATATATATAAAAAAAGTCCAAAAATTTAGCACACAATCTTATACAGTCAGCCTTCCAATCCAAAGTTAGATATTTTTTTTTGCCGGTATGGGTCGGATACCACAGGTATTAATCTAAGTACAACGCAAACAGGCCATCTAAAAGTAGGACGGCGATCTGAGCCGGTTCGAAACGGTCGAACCGGTCAAAGAGCTATAGACAAATGTCTACGCAAGAACAAACCAACATCTCTTCTTTCTCTCTCTCTCTCTTTCTCTCTCTCTCTCAAAAAGCGAACTCATCCGCAAACGTTCTTCCGCAGAAGCAAGCAAGGTTCGAAAGAGGAGCCTCTTCTCTTCATGGCCACTGATCCTCAATGGCATCCTCAGGTAACTAATTCTTCAAAACAACCCAAAAAAACCTCATCTCTCCTTCTTCTCCCCGCCTTCATATAACCTTTACCAATTGAATCAGCAGATATAGGAATGGTTTAACCTTTACCAATCCGAGGAGAAGCAAAGCAGCCTTCTCTCCATTTCACTCTGTTCCAATCCTCCTCTTTCTCCTGCACTTTAGTGGCCTCTGCATGCCCAATCAAACTCTTCAATCCTGTAAAGCAGCTCCTTTTCTTTCCCCTTTACTTCCCCTTTTCTGCTTTCTCCCCCTCCGCTTTTGAAACTTCTTTTGATAAAAAGCAAACACAGGCATAAAAAAGGGTAAGAGATGGTCTTGTTTTTGGGATGTGAAAAAAAACTAAAGGCAAACATCTCTCTCTTCTTTCTCCTTTTTTTTCTTCTTTTCTTTGTGCTTTTCTGCTTCTCCTCCCATCCATGCTCATAATTGCAAACACTCTTTTTCTAAGGGATTAGATGAGTTGAAGGGCGTGGAAGGCAGCAAAAGGCCACAGCTCCAAGTAGAGAGAAGGGTGAGGCCTCACAAGGAGCAAGCCCTGAACTGTCCAAGGTGCAATTCTGCAAACACCAAGTTCTGCTACTACAACAACTACAGCCTCAGCCAGCCAAGGTACTTCTGCAAGACATGTAGGAGGTATTGGACAGAGGGCGGATCCCTAAGAAATGTTCCTGTTGGTGGTGGCTCGAGGAAGAACAAGAGATCCTCTTCTTCTTCCTCCTCCTCCTCCTTCTCTCCTTCAACTTCGTCTCTAACCTCTTCCACCACAATAACAACAACATCAACAACAATAACAACAACACCAACGATGATGGCTCAAGCCAACACCAAGTACTACCATGGAGGCAATGATCTCAACCTTCCCTTCACAAACCAAAGCTTGGTTCATCATGAGCTTGGGTGTCTACCAGCCTTGCAGTTGCTGAGAAGTGGCATGTCGGCGAGGGGACTGGGCTCGATTGCACCGATGGCGATGCCGATGCAGATGCCGATGCCGGGGCAGGGGTCGGCTTTTGGGCTTGGCCTCGGTTTCCAGGAGCTCATGAGGCCCTCCAGTTTGAAGCTCCCACTTGGGGAGGTTGGAGGAGGAGGGGATGGTGGAGGCATGGTGGGAGGAGAAAGAAGGCCTCTTTTTCCTTTTGAAGATTTGAAGCAAGTTCCCATGAGAAATGGTTCTCATGAGAGTGACCTTGCCGTGGTGCAAGCGCAAGGAGACACAACATTATTTTGGAATGATGTAATGGGTAATGGAAGTGTACGTGGAGGAGGAGGAGGTGGAGGAGGAGGAGGAACATGGTAGGAAGAGTGGAGGGCTCAATGCTTGAGAGATGCCAGTGCTTGGAAGGTGAGTTCATCGAATAGTGATGGATCTTTTTAGTCTTTTTGTGTTTTTTTTATTTCCATCATAAGATTGGGTGTGACTAACAATGTTGATAGGTTGCTTAATTGAGCTTTGCTTCTCCCATTAGAGTCTTCTTCTTTCACGGATTTTGGACTTGGTTTGGGCTTCGTGGAGCTTCTTTTATGCTTGCTTCACAACAAGGTTTGTCATGATTACCCGGATGGAATAGAATAGGACACGTAAGTCTTAGAATTCTCACCGCTTTTCTCTTGGATTTTTCAATAAGAATTCTGTAATATCTGATGAATCAGTCGTGTAAAATTATGCATGGTTTCATGGGTATGTCTTGTTCTGAATGTTGCAGAAACTTTATTTGAAAGGTTGGTTATACTCAATAGTTCTCCTTTCAAAGGAGAGAATTCACCTTTTGTGAGTTAGGGTTTTCAGGACATCTCTTGGGTTTGTTTGGGAGTGTGTTTGGAAAAGCAGATTTAAAGCATGCATATTAACGAAGTAGATGATATAAACAAAGCACTGGTTGCTTATGTATCCATGAAATCTCACTTTCCAGCAATGAAAGCACTGATGGAGCTCAAGTGGAGGATCTTGCAGCAAATTAACAGGCAAGAAGGACCCACCCTTTTCTTTATTCACATGATTTCTAGTCTTTGGAGCTTTATTATTTAGTAGTTAGTGAGGCCAAGAAGATGCCTCTATCCTTCATCTACCATTCTTCCATTCTTCCCATTGGCCATTTTTTTATACCAACAAAAGACAGAATATGGTAGAGAAAGGATGGGGGAGATATGGGTCGAAGGAACCTTGTGGGAAACCATGGCTTACCTGCTTTCAACTTAAAGCACTTCTAATATAGCTTCCTCTTTACTTCTCTTAGTTCATTTGCATATTATAAAATTGTGAAGAAGCACGTTGCAGCTCTCCATAGTCCACACCTACATCTCTCAACTCTTGAATAACCAAAGAGATGGGCCCAACAAACATTCTCTGATGACATGATGGCCAAGGGAATATTTTCATTTTCTTAACCTAAACATAGTTGATATGACACCACTCTTGCTAAATATGATTCCTTGTTCAAAGAGGTCGGGCACATGATGCTAATGGGACCATTTGTCATGATGACCCCTGAGAAAAAAATATGTTAAATAATTGAAAAAATAAATTAGGTTCCTTAGAAGTAAAAAAAAAAAGTGAACACATTTGAGTCATTTTTGGTCTAATTTGTTAAGAAACTAGATTTGATTAACTTCTAATTTTAACGATCAGATGGCGATCTAACATATTCTTAAATTTTTATAATGTAAATCTATTATAGGCGATCTCGAGCTTTGATTTATGAAAACTATTATGTTTATGTATAATTAGGATGTCTTTTAAAAAAATAAAAAAATAATATATGAATTTGAATAATTGATTTCATAGTTGATCACTTTAAGAGTGTAAGATAACTATATAATGAGTTTTATTCCTGTGTAGGATTCATTTGTTTAAATTTTGTTGATTCCTTTGAAAATTTGCTAGTTATCTTGTCAATTGCTACTTTGTCATGCTCTTTGAAGATGAACATGATAATGTTAATGTCACTCTTAAGACATTGAGATTAATGTTATTGAGATTTGGCTAAAGAGTGTGCTAGTTGATTAGTGAGATGAATATGGATCACATGTAAATTCTTAGTTTGAATTTGATTGTATAATCAATAAAAACCTTTTTGAACTCAATTTATTTCATCAACAATTGTAGCAACTATTTAATTAGAAATTTGATGAAGAAGCAAGTCACATTGCATTATTTCTTTGAAGGCCAATTGATAGGATTAACCCCACGAAAGACCACATATGTATTCTTCCTTTTACTATGAAACTTGATAAGCAGCGACATATATATCAAAGCTTGTCCTAGTTTAACTATAGTTGGTTAGTCATATATTGTAACTGAATATTCTCATTTATCATATGTGATAGGAGGATAAAATTTTAAGAAAGCTTTCATGCTTATTGATAAGATTAACCACATGAAAGACTACTTAAGTAAATATTGAGGTGATGGTAATAAGAATGTGCAAACTTACTATTGGGGGATTGGGAATAGAAACTAGAGATACAACCAAGAGTGAGAGCCTTCATTTAGTGGGTTTTACACATGGTAATTCCCAATATGGAATGATGCACATTCATGGGCTGGGCTTTAGCATCAATTGTCATTGGGGCTATAATTCTATTAAATCCCTTGATCACATTTTATGGTCATGCTCGCTTGCTTCTTTGATTTGGGCAAAATTGTTACACAATAATAATGTAGCTTTCTCCAATAGCACCTTGCAATCTATTCTGTGCTAGAAGGAAGGTAACTATAGAAATGATTCAATTACACATTGTTACATATGTTATCTGCACACTTATAAAGAAATAAAACTAACAAGGTTCATTCATGCCCCACTCTTAATCACTTTGCTTTGGTTGACTTATTCTTAGTAATGACACTACTTATGCTTTACCAATTCTGGACCATTGAAATCACTTAGATTCATTCCTAGATTTCTTCCCCCTTAGAATGGTTAAAAGTTAACTGTGATGTTGCACTCTCAGATAATGGCTCATTAGGAATTATTATCATTTTTTATAACAAATTGGGCCAATCTCTTCTTTTAAAAGGTCTAAAAGTCTTTTCATGTTCATTTATAGCTATGGAAGAGCTCACTCTTGCCCAAGCTATCTATCTTGGAGCCTCATATTTGCCCCTTACAATAGGTATATGGTTTGAGATTGATTCCATGTAGAGCCTCTTCAGCTTGTGACATGCAATGAAAGAATTGGAAGTCAACTACTAATGTAGGTACCCTTCATTATCCAACTCTTGCCTAATAATAAAATTACTCATGTACTACATGAAGGCAACTTTGTAGTTGATTGAATAGCCAAGAAAGATCTTATCTCTAATTTCTTATGGGTTCAGGGAATGCCCCTACCACATGACCTCTCTCTTTTGCATAGTGAGAGTACTATTAGGATAGATGGCTCCTTAAAATGTCCTTATGTTGAATGAAATTATTATTAAAAAAGTACATAGATAAAGATCATGATTAGATATTTGTTCAAAGTGGTGTAGAATTTGTTTAACAATAATTTAGTGAGCTTCTTTTGATAAATCCATAAATTAAGATGGGTGCTAATGATAAGAAAATAATTATTTTTGAATATATCATATATAGATAAGCTAGGATAAGAGATAGTTTAAGAATTTGCAAGAGTAATAAGAGTTGTATTGTTATAGGAAAATACATGGCTTTTATTTAAAGCTCAAACTTTTTGTTCATATGAAATTTTAGGCATGGGTTGCATCAAAATGCAAAGACTTGAAATTATGTGGTTAGCAAAAGCTGAAGTGGGCTTCAAATGATATTTGTTCACAAGTTGTTGGAATGAGAATCAATTTAATAATTGAGACTACTATTTTCTAAGTATAGATCTAATGTTTGTTTGAAACAAATATAGGATGAAGAAGAGTTAGTGTTGTCTCAATAATATGATGATGTCTTCATTCTACAAAGGAACACATTAAAAACTATTATAAATTTTTAGGGTGTAACTATATGAAGTTCATAAAATTATCCACAAGAATCATATGGTAACATTACTATTCAAAAGATTTTATGGAAGTGAGCCCCAAACATTTATATAAATAAGTTCAAGAAATTTTTAACTTTTAGTGAAAAAACTCCAAAGAATGTTTATGAATTTTATTACAAAGGCAAGAGTTACATGAGATTAATAAGGATATATGGCCTGAGAAAAAGAAATAATAAGAAAAGAGTAGTTATTGAAGTACTTTTTCATCAAAGTGACCAAGCATTAATGCCACAAGGAAATGATTAGTTGATGCATGATAATGAATGCTTATATTAATGGAGATTAAGACATAGGTGACAATCTTCATATAAGCTCCCATTACTTTAATTGTGAAGTGATGCCCTAATGAACTTAATTTATTTTGAGAGTGTATTGTCATAGAGTAACTAATAGGAATAAATCTATAATATCAGGATTAAGCTTATGCTTGTAAAACTAAACATATCAAAATATATCAAACAATATATAGATAAAAAGTTATGCAAATCTATTATAATAAAAAATTATTTTATAGTTTTCAAAATTGTTTATGGGTAAATAATTGAATGTGTGTTAGCTTATTGATTAGAACAATTAAGACAAAAAAGATTATTAGATAAGTAAAATAAGTAAAAAAATTTCAAAACTTTTTACAAACATAAGATGTTTTCACAAATATTCTAAATAACTTTAACACATCTATGCTTATGATTGCAAGTCCTTTGCACATCTAAGTATGTAATTGACCTTTCAATTGTACATGTGATATAGATATTGCAAATACAAATATATTATTCAATAGGATTAATGCCATCAAAATTAATATGGGATTTAACAAAAATATGATAGGTGTATAAAGAGAAAATTCAATACAATTGTGAGTAGTCAAGATAATATATATAGAACTCAATTATCATATTTCAAAGTGGTATCGACTTTTCTTTTCAGTAGATTATGACCTAAAATTCAAAAGATCATGAAATATCTTTTTGCATGCATAAATTCTTAGAGTGTAATTGGTCTATCCAAATTGTTCTTATTTCAAAGTAGCTTTATTCTCAATCTCAATGTTATTTTTATTTATTATAAATTCTTTAAAAAACTTTTGTTTAGGCCCTTAATATAAGTAGAACTAAGGAATGAGCTTTGAATTATGAGAAGTAATGGCTAGCATATATAAGATTTCATGTTTTGATTTTCTGGTAAGCTTGGTTGTGGAACATAAAGATTGGTTAGTCATGTTTTTTTGAGAATTTTGGTGTGCTTAGCATAATTTTTCCTTAGTCCTAAAAGTTTAAAGATTCATCTCCTCACTATGCATTACATCATTATTAAATAACCTATTTTTATCCAAAAGTATGTGCATACTTGTCATAAGAATAATACAATACATATTTTATCATCAATGTGTAGGGTATTATTATTCCTATGACTATTATGTATGTAATCTTGAAACTTATTATTTCTCATATAATTTTCACAATCCAATATAATATTATGTATGCATCTTCTCAAAGGTGTAAGTGTTAGGCCTTAATAATTCTTACACAAATTTCAACCTTAATAATTCTTGCTATAATAAAACTTGGTTTCTTATCAGAGCACCTAATCATGAATTTATTAAATTAAGTCATTTATTATGAAACACTCATTAGACCCCTTGTACAACTTGTATAGTTCATTAGAAAGTCTTTCTCAATAAGTTATAAGGTGTTGGTCCTTCAATAATTCTTTTAGCTTAGCTTATATTTTAGTTCTCTTATTGAAACTAGCTCTATTTCTCTCTACCTTAATGTATTATTATAAAAGTGGAGATAAAAAATTTTAACAAATTCAAATCATGAGATATTAAAAAAATTAATGATCTTAAGAAGAGAAGATTTATAAAATAATTATTTTAATATAAATATATATTGAAAATTTTTATAAATTTCTTTAAAATTTTTAAAAAATGTTCAAGATTTTAAAGATATCTTACAGTATGATATCACATGATCGTATCAAGTGAGGAATTAATCACGTAAATAAATTCATAAAATGAGATTAAGTCATACTGGCATAATTAAGACAATATAACAATGCAATAAAGTGAAGTTAGTGCATTATCACAAAGGATTAAAGCAGTTTGATAAGTTAAGCGGTTCATCGTATGGTATGATTGTAAAATATCATATGATATTATAAAATAAGAGAGAAAATAAACATAGAAGAAGTGTAAACATGCACAAAAGCGGGTTGTGGATAGTACAAGACAACCATTATATCATATTATGTTGTTAATACATAAGAATAATCAATTATGACCTATAATATAGTATAATATAATAAAAAATAATAAAAGATCAAAGTATATAGAGTATTGAACCGATCACCTAGTCATAAAAGTATGACAAGACAAATGTATTAGTACGATAATATGTATTTTGTGTGAATCCATTAAAATTTTTTACCACATAGTATTACATAATTACATTATATTGTACAATAATGTGAGAGAAAATAAAGTGGGTTGTAGTGTAAAAGAATTTAAAGAAATAAATTATAGATTGATCATATAATACAATAAATTGATCGTATTAGTATAATTAAAATATAATAACATAATGTATAGGACTTACTAATGAGATACAAAGAATTAATTCTATAAGTACTAAAAGTAATATCATAGAATACGATATAAAGATAGTATTTGAATATAGCTTGTTGAAGGGTGAAATAAAGTATGATGAGCAAGAAGGTAAAATATAATATTATGAATACTAGTGTCGTAACAAAATTATTCATATAATGTAACAAAAATGAAAGTATCACACTATGAAAGAAAGAAATTACGATGACTTTGAGTAAGATTGAGAATTTTATAGTACGAAGTTGATGATTATACATGAATTTTTAATAGAAACTAAATAGATCTTAACACCCAAAATGATTATACATGAGGACAAGTTTAATTGATAAGAAATATTTAGAAATTAGATGATAGAATGTGAAAAGGTATTTGCAGAACACAACTATTAGATGTTTTTGTAAGGTCAAGAATATGAAAAATCATGAAAATAAGTAGAAAAAAGGGTTAGTTATGACTTGAAGAATTTTTTTAGAGAAATTTGAGAGGTGCTGCATTCGACCATAGAAAATAGAAAAAAGAAAAGAGTAAGTGAAGGAATTTTTAAGAGATTTAAAAAGAGTTATGTAGGAGGTAAAGGTAACATAAAGTGAAAAGCTGTTGAGTATTATAATAATCAAGATTTGAAACAATGATCTAAACTTGATGAGACCATTACACAAGTTTGAAATATATGTATGACTTGTATTTAATATATTTGATGTGATGTGATGTATAATATTAAATTAAAATTCTCAAATAATATATAAAATGCTAATTAGATGATATTTGTTACATGTGAATTTATAGTAATGCTTTGGTGTGATGATTTGATATATGATTTATTTAAAAATGATGATTTTATATATAAAAAAACTATGTAAGAGATACTTATCATTGCTTATTATAATAATATAGTACTATGTTTATCTTGTTATATATTTTGATTAGTTCCATATTAAATATATATATACCATGCTATATAAGTTTAGAAAAAATAATTAACAAATTTTGATATAATTGAATTAGAGATTTAATAACAAAGTCATACAATATAAGATGTATCAAAGATTGTTTGCAAAGACTAACTTGTTATCCTAAATAAAAAGTCTTAGGATATAAGTGTTTTGCTATTTGAATTAACATATCTTTGGAGATAAGACCACCATTTAATATAACATGCCTACGAGAGAGATATCATTGTGCTATTTAGAATAAAATATTTAGGATGCAACAAAAATGAAATAAGGTTAAAAAATTAATATGATTTTGTAAAGAAAAAATAGGTTTCAAATGAATAAAAAAAAGATAACATATCTTTTACTGATTGATATTATTTTTAATATTAATAATGTATGTGGTTACCCAACATTGTTTGTTTTATATTATAGTATATGTTTTTGCCATCGAACTTGCGCTGGTTGCTTATGCCTATTTTATTCTAATAACTTAAAGTCAAAAGAGGCATCACATGGGACTACAGGGGGGAAGTATGATATAGTTTATGATAATATGTCATAGAAGATGATCATTCAATAATAGAAGCATCACTTGTAAATTTTGATTATTTGAGATATACATGTGGTTTTAAAAGGAAATATGAAAACTTAATATTTTAAAAGAAAATGTATTTTTTTATTTACAATATTGAAAGGAAACTTCTTTTACTATTTAAAAAAAAAAATTGGTATAATTTTTAAACTGTAAACAAAATAAAAAAGGAAAGAAAAAATTATTTGAGTGACTCCTCAAAAGAAATCTAAGAATAACTAGGTTGTAAAAGAAAGGGGATGCCACACTAAAAGTAATAATTTTTGCTTGATTAATTTTTTTTCTTAAAAATAGACATTTCTATTGTGTGACATTTTGCATTATTCAAAATATTGAAAACATTTGCATCATTCCATTTAACAAATGATGGCACATCTAGCTATCTTAATTAAATGTCCTCTTCTTCTCAATCATGATCTTTTCCTTGCCTCATTTCCTTGTGCCTATTCTATCTAGGAGACCTTATTAGCATCTAGTTATGCATTGTGTTCCTAGTATGTAGCCTTTGTGGCATAAGGGTTATTTCTTCTTCATCTATGGATTTGTTACTCTAAATGGACAAATTTAGTGATTGTCATAAGTGTAAGAATCTTTTCATAAATTGTATTTGAATGTCTTGATATGTGATATCTTAGTTTTATCATGTCAGGATATTGTTCTCTTGTATTGTCCCATCTCTATCCAAAAATCTTCTGTCTTTCACATAAGGGCTTTTCCTACTTTGATATCTTATCTCAACACTATAATCATAACATGTTTAATCATAAAATTCTCATAAGATCTAATATAAGTTTTTTTCTTAAAATTTATTTTAATATTTTAATATTATGATATCTCATATTAAGAGTACGATCTCTCTCTCAATAACTTATGTGAGATAATTTATACATGTATCATTATAAGCCTTACACAAGAGTTACTACTTATCCAGTGATTTGTCTCTATGGAATATCACTTAATGTTCACTCTCCAATCTCTTCGGGTGTCATATGATGGGTCTTCTTAATTACTTCCAAATTATCTTGCAACTCATTATACTTATTATCCAAGTATTCTATGGTTTTCATGATATAAGTTTCTACTTGACAAATGTAGGGTAATGTAACTAACAATAATCAATGATAATGTGTTATTTCAAATAACATAAAGTTTAGCACTCATATTAATTTGACATAATTCAAACTAGCATGCCAAGGATAAGCTAGCTAAATAAATGAAGGCTTGGTTAAGGTAAGATTCCAAATAAAGTGGATGACATGGTTTTGAAGGAGTTTTAATGTTCTTTTGGCATTAGAAATTCTAAAATAAGGTGTACAATGAATTTGTGGTGAATTCCATGAGTTTAGAAGTTAAGGTAAGTTAAGATGATAAAAGGCTTTGGTAAGCATTAATGGATTTCAATGATTAAAACAAAGGCAAGGTTTGGTTTTGTTAAACAAATTTTTAAGAGGACTTCAATTTGGGAAACACTTAACAAGTTTCATAATGGTTTTAGAATTTGACAAACATTCCAAGAGTTCAACTTATAACAATTTATATAAACAAAATAAAAGTTAATTAAAAAAACTCAATAAAGATTATTGTTAATATTTAATTAGGACTTGCAATTTATCTAAAGATCATGAATTTTTAAAAAATTACAACATCCTTTATTTTCAACAAAAAAAAAACTAATAAAATTTCATTCTAAATTGGAGTTAAACATTGTCACTCATGAACTTCTATTTTTGTTCAAATCATATAAAAAATACAAAATTAATAAAAAAACACACATTACAAAATAAGATTAAAAATGAAAAAAACAATATTGTGACATTCAAAGGAAGAACACAAAAGTATATCATTGTGGATTTTTGGTACCATAGTGGATTGTAAGCTAGAAGTGCAATGAAGTATCTCACAAGTACTTGATAAAGAGGTAGCAACCAATTAGAGATTCTCCTTTCTTAGATGTAGAACAATATTGACACTTGAAGGATTTAATTCCTTATGATTATCATACATTCACAACACCAAAGAGAGGATACATACCACAAAACTATTATAATATGTAGTCTAGAGCAATTTTGTTAAGGATTAACCCTAAAGTCAACTAACAATATTGGGGTTTTATATTAACCATCCTAAGTGATCAGTTGATCACATTGAGTGATCCACTCAGTTTTTCTTCAGACAAACAAGCACTAAGGCTATTTTGCTCAACAAAGAATTGAACGAATACAATTACCATCATATATAATTTTACATGACAAACAGTTAGCCCATGATCTATTCTAAAGAAATCTCACAACAATATGGGATGCAAACCATGCAAGTCATAAAATATAAACAAAATGTAAATATAATGCCCAAACATCTAAATCATGCTATAATAACCTCACATTGGTATCTCCTATCTTCATATCTCATTAATTTGTTCTATATCATTTTCACTTAGTATCATATCGAATGATTCAAATAAGAGTATAGGATGAGTATGAAAAAGATTGACTTACTTTTTTCTTAACTTCCATGTTTATAGAATTAATAACTAAACAAAAATAGATATAAAGAGAAGTTTAAATAATTTTGAGGACTTCTTTTGTCTTCTATGCATTGATTTTCAAGGGAATTTATGACTTATTATTTATGATAAGGCTTCTTTTCATTCAATGTTGTTGATTTCTTGAAAAATTTATTATTGTTGGTTTATTAGTTGCATTGGTATCAGATCGTTTGGACTTTTCCACCCATAAATGTGAATATGTGAATGAAAAGACATTTATAAAGATTAAAAAAATCAATTTAGATAAAATAGAAATGATGTGAACAAAATGAGAAGCAACATGACCATTTTTCTCCTAAAAAATATTTTCTAAAAAAAATCTTAAAAGTAATTATTTTTTTTACTATAAGGTATTTTTTTATATATTGGTCAAATTGATTATGCAAATTGGGTTTGAGTTCAAATTAATTTTGGCATTGTTTTTTTTTTTTGGGTCAAATTCACTAATGTTAAACCCATTATGTTATGGCCTGACCCAATTCACACATGGCCAAAACATACTCATAGCAACATCTCACATGATACATGTGAGAGGTAAAGGGAAAATTTGGATAAAAAATTAGGAAATGCAATTACTAGTAACATTTTTTTTTTAATTTTTTTTTTAACATTTTGTTTTGAAGGAAAAGAGAGAATGGAGTTTCTATTAGACATTATAATATATTTCTCGTGAAAGTTATTGGTAGGAAAATTTTATTTCTATATCATGTTTGATGAAAATCAATTTGAAATATAAAATCACTTGGTGAAAACAAACTACTCTTAAAAATTGTTTGTAAAAATATTAAAATATAATTTAATAATAATTTTTTTAAAAAATAAGTTAAAGTATCCAAAAAATATTTTCTTTAAATGATAGTATCTTTTTAATCATACATTAATTTCAAGAATTAGTTGTCAATAATAACTTTATATAATACTTAAAATCGTCATTATAAACAAGTTGTATCGTCTCACATAAGTAGATAAGAAAACTCACAAAAATATTCACTCAACTTCACCTACATTCATGCTCAAAGAGGATAGGGTTGACTTGACTGCACTCGAGTCAATCCACTTAAGTTTGGGTAGGTGAATCAAATCACCCATAATACTTATCATCAATATATCATCATCTGCCCTTTGTTGCAATATCTCTTTGATGAAGTTTTCCTCCAACCAACTTAGATATATGTTGTGCCTCTCTTATGTCCATTCTCTTACCACCGTCTTCTTAGAGTCCATCATTCAAAACATTAAAGTCTCATTCTCTCAAGTGGATATGCACCTTTTATAACAAAATAATCAAGATATTTATTTATGTTTGCTTGTACATATAATAAAAATAGACAAACATAAATCTCTTCTATCAAATGTCTCTTTTTACACACACACATACACATACACGCACACACACAGACATATATATATATATACAGGTATTTTTGGGTCACAAGAAAGAAGATTTGTGGTGATTCTTAGACAGTGTTGATGACCAACATAAAAACAACTTAGCCTCTCTTACGGGATTTTATTTTGCTAAAGTTAGCTCAAAAGAGTTGTGCCTTGGGCTAATCTCTAACAATATATTAGATATCATATAAACACATTTAATGATTTTATATTTTTTAAACTATAAAATAAAGGATGCCAAACAAAATGCTTCTTTATTGGTAGATATATAAAAAGAAATATAAGGGGGAAAAAATTATCCATGCATAATTTTTTTTTAAAAGTGGTGTTTATCCCCACCACACATTTTATGCATCTAACAACATCTACTAACAAAAGGCTATTGAAAAACTCGATTTCATCTTTCTCAAATTACGCTCTATGAGTTTTTTTTTGGAAAAAAATTGTTTATTTTAACCTTAAAAGCATAAAAAACTTATCAAATAATATTTATAATTTTTTCACTCATATAATATAATTTTGTGAAAATATTTTGTAAAAATTGTCGTTGTTAAAGGTCTTTTTTGGCAACAAAAATATCTGTTTTGATCATCTTATAAAATTTTCTGTATCTTCAAGAAAAAATCTTAAAGATTTTAGCTAATATCTTATTATTGCTTTTCTAACATTGAAGTGCTTTCGTTGGGCATTATTATTTGGCATGTGCTTTATTCTATGTGTAGGAGCAACACCAAATGAGGTCTAATACACGTGATATTTATTATCACAAAGCTTAAACTATTGGAACAGAGATATTGTTTGAATATCAATATCAGTTATTATTAATTATCTAGTACAAGATTATTATGTATAATATCCCTACAAATCTTCCTTCACAAAGGAATCCCATCACAATGAGTCCACCATCTCTCTTTTTCAGAAGGCACATTATTAACCATAATATACATCCAAATAATCCACATGTCATGCACTTGATGGTATCCTATGCGTGCTAGCTATTAGTGCATGGATATGGTGATGCCCTATTGGCAAACTTGCCTTCTTTCTCAACGGAATCGTCACAATGTGTAGTCTATAAGGGATAATTTAGGCGTGGTGTAGTTCATGACGAAGTGATAGTTGGATGATGTAACATGCGCTAGGTTGTCCTTACTGGTTTGCAAACCTAACATCGTGCTGCTGTAGATGTGTGCGTGGCAGAGCACTGCGCGCATGCCTGATAGCTAGTTTGCATGTTCCCAGTGGCATCCTATGCACACAGTGGGTAGGGGCTGCAAAGTGTAACTTTTTTTTAAAATTTTTAGTACTAAGAGCTGTTGGCTCATGGATAAGGTAATGCTCTGTTGAGAAACTTACTATTGTGCAAGTTGAATTGTTACACTTTACCCTCCTTTCGTGGCATATATGGTATCGTGCGATCATTTATCTTGGTGTTATAGCGAAAGCTTAATGGTGCTTGGTAATTAACTAGCTTTGCCTGCTTCTGCCCTTGTGCTATGTGGGGTGCAGGGCATTGTTGCACCCAACAGTGTACGCTGTGGCATCTTATGAGTGCGATGGTTGTTGCCTACAAAGTGTAACTTTTTTTGGGCTTTTTAGTATTATGGGCTGCTGGCGCATGGATATGGTGATGCTATTTATGGAGACTTGTCATTGTGCATGTTTGAAGTGTCGTTCTTTGCCCTCTTCCTGGGGCATTGTGCTGAAGTGAAGGTTTGGTGGTACCGTGAGTACTCGGCCATGTCCTTGACGTTTGTGCTCCTGTCCTTCGTGATGTGGTTTGTGGTGATGCACCCGCAACTTGTGAAGTGGATTTCTTCATGCGTGGCATTTTGTGCCTGAAATGAGTAACTCTTTTTGACCCTAGTCATCGCTTAGGATTACTAATGCAGGAATGAGGAGCTGCTCTAATGGGGACTTCAGTTGTGCAAATTGCACTTGGCCATGTGTTGGTTGAGCTTGTTATTGCTCTTCATGGTGCGGTACATTGTGTTGTGCCTCATTGTGTGCTGCATCTTCATGCACATGCGACATAACATGGTGTTGCTTGTTGGTTAGCCAAGTTATAAGCATGCAATTTGCTTGCTTTCTTGTAGTGGATAATGGGAAAAGAATTTGTAGCTACATGAGTCGTGCTCAACATCTTCGATTTGAAATGTACAATAATTTCAACCATTTTAATGGTTGTTTGATTGATTTATGCCATTATGGATCATTTGTGTACATGTTCTCTTTTTCTATGGCTTGTTCCTTGCTATGCCATTCTGGTGCTAGTGAATGCCTTCATCCTTAATTAACTGAACCTACTCGATAATGAACTGAAGTTGAATGAGCTTACAAATTTATGTACTACCACAAATGAGAATACTACACGTCCTATTGGTATTGAAGTAGTTGATTTACAAAGGTGCACACAAAGTGTTTGTGAGAATGCTGAAATGATAATGAAGGAAAATTCTTTGTATGGAAATCATCTAGCAAATGACCCTATTAAGGTGAGCTTCACGTAGGCTTTTATGAGAGGGAGAATGAGCAATGGCAATAACATTTTCGTAGGTCCCTTTGGTAATTACATGGAGAGATCGACAAATTTAGATGTGAAGATGCTAGCATCGATTTATACCTCTTTCATAATTAATGATGAAATTCATCTTTCAAATGAGGCTTGTGATCGATGGGTTCGCTATCACCAGTATGCTCTTGATGGTAGAGTGCATGGTGGTCATTGCTCCTTTCAATGGATTGCCAGAATACTTCAATATAGATGCGGCCATTTTAGTGGGTTTCGGGTTCTAGACTTATCGACTGAGCGTTTTTGTTTGCAATTTGAGTCAAATGTAGATAGAGATTCAGTGTGGTTGGGAGGATCCTGGCAAGTTATAAGCCTTGCATTGAAATTGGATATCTGGACACATGGATTTAAGTCTAGAGTATTTTAGCAATTATGTGTTCCCTAGTTTGGGTTCATTTTTTGGAGCTCTCTCTTGTTTATTGGGACATGGATAACATTTTGTGCATTGCCAAAGCTGTGTGTGATCCTATTCAGATTGATGGTTGGATGACAAACATGCAAACATCATCCTTTGCCATAGTATGTGTAAGAATAAACCTTTCAAAACTGATTAGAGCAGGTATGTAATGTACCATTTGGTAGATCTTTTCAAAGGTTTGAGTATGAAGGGACTATTCTTTATTTGCTTCACTTGTGGCAAGGTGGGACATGCTTTTGGGCTATGCATCCCTAGCATGTCGATAAACAATGCTACTACAGTTGAGAGCTCCTGTCCTTTGGGGACATAACCTAATCTGGATAAGAATGACGTGGAGATTTTGATGTAGGTGAAGATTTTGATGTAGGTGGAGACAGAAGCTTAGGATGGGAAGCAACAAGGTTTGGGACCTTGGATGGTTGTGCAACCTAGAAAGAGGAGAGTGCTTACAGCAACACAACAAATGAAGACTATAAATGATAAAGATATGAGTAGGTAGGAGACTCCTAAGCACTACAAGCTTGAAGATATAATGCAAGTTATGCATAGAGGTAGATTCTAAATCAAGAATGATGGGCATAAAGGGGGTTTATCTAAGACTGAGTGGGTAAATAGAGAGCATAAGGGGAAGATGAAATTATTACAAATAGAAAGCATTGTTCATCAAGTAGCAAGGAAGTGGATGATGACCTTGATATTTCTTCACAGATTATGTTGCAAATTTTGGAAAAGCAGATAGAAGTCTCATGTAATATCAATCCATCCAAAACAATGGCATCGCTTGGAGCCTGAGAAAGGGGCAAAGGATTTATGGAATGAATTTGGGAATGAAAATGAAAATAAAAATGAATAGAGGGAAGAGGTTCTCCTTGGTAATTTTGAAAATTAAAAAACAAATAATGTTGGTGTTGCAAATGAATATTAGAATTGATAGAGTATGGAGTAGTGGCCTCCACTATATAGCTAAGCTCTATATATTTTTAATTTCTTTTAAATCACACATATAGAAATCAAATCATACTTCATATCATCATTATAATGACTTAAGCATCTTATCACGATCCTAAAATTCTGATTTATCAAATTGTAGTTCATTATTACTTAACATTGATTCCCACATGTATCTTTCAAAATTATTTAAAAATTCATATTAGTTTCCATATTTTTGGCTTTTCAATTCTCTTTAGTTTCCAAAAATCATTTTTCATGAGTTTCTTGTATCTTACGTTCCATTGAATTATTCAAAATCTTTTTTAATTTATCAATGTTTTTCTCTTCATCTTGCTTTGCATAACATTATTCCTTTATAAGGAAGTCTAGAATCCCACTTATGTTAAAGCCAAATGAGATTACTGACCTTCTTTTCAAACATTACCATGGGTCTTATTGTCGAGTAAATAAGCAATAAGTGTCCAGGAGTATACTATTCATTTTTATTATTTCCTCAATATTATCTTCTAAGCATCTTGAACTAATTCTCGAAAACTATTTCTATAACTCATCTTTTCTTATTTTTTTAATAATGTATTGTACTTTTCACAGAAATTACTATATATTCCAGCCTTATTCTTTCTTCAATATGTTTGTCAACATAAAACACCTCCACTTAAAAATGTATTGTATGATTCCTTCTAATACCATAAGTTAGTCTTGAATCTCATCTCTACATAATTGATTGTTTGATACTTTAGGGCTCTTAATGTACTGTCTATTATTCAAACATATTATATGCTCTTATGCAACCCTGATATAACCTAATTAATTTTTTTAACTAAGTGAAATATTGGACTACCTTCTTAAACTAAAGTAATGTGTGCTATTTCTAAACATACTTTACCTAAATTTAAGTAATACCATACTATACTCTTTGTTCTAATTTAAAGGCCATTATTATCTACCCAATGTATTGTGCATTGGGTTTATTATACCATAAGTATAAGCCTATTTTGATAAGTACAATTATTAAAATTCCTTATACTTCTTTTGGTTCTTGCATTACATATAAATAAGCAACAATAAGAAATGTGGTGCAATATATGTGTTTTTTCATCTATAATTTCTACCCATATTCTTAGGTTATCTAGTTTTTTTTAACTTTCACATGCCACATTGTAAATATGTCTTTAATGTCTTCATAGACCTTCAAACCTAGTTTTGTATCATAAGTTTTATTCTTTCTAAGTTTCATATCCTATATTATTTAATTTTTTATAATTCTTTGTCTTAGGACTTCAACTTCTTTCATACTACTCTTGTAGCATTCTTGCTTATCATTCTTGGGTGATGCCATGTTACTTCCTTCTTTTTTTTCTTTTGATTTTGAAAATATTTTTTATAATAAGAAAACAACATAATCACATTTTGAAAAAAATATCAAAATCAATATTAAAATTTTTCACTTTTTTTTAGTAAAACATATAATTCATAAAACATAATACAATATTAATACATGTCTATATCATGTCCACACTAACCCAAGTCAATACAAATGAAACATAAAAGAGTCATTCTAATGGCTTATACAACATGAAGAGAAATTAAACAATTACTAAATATAGACCATAGTCTATCACTCTTATTTATCCCCTAAGATCTCATATTGTGTATTATATTAACATAAAATATTATTCTATAAACATAAGTTAACCTAACCATCACTATCACAATAACAAAAATATTATAAAACAATGAGTTTAAAGTTATGCTATATGCTGAGTTAATATCATATAATAATATGTGAATAATAATAATAAATAATAAAATAATATATCATTTTACTTTTTATTTATTTAAAAAATAGTCTTCCACTTTTAAAGAAATTATGTAATTTTTTAAAATTATTTTAATTATGTTTTAGTAATTTATTTTTTTCTTCTAGTTGATTTAAAAATTAGGTTTTTCATATTCTCAAATAAAATTAGACATATTTCTCAAAACATGTTATTCTAAATAAAAATAATCTTAACAATAACTTCTCATATCTAAAATATGTTATTTTAGATTGTGGTCCTATTTTTTTAATATGTTCTTTCAAATAGTAGTTTAGTTGGTCTTTATTTTTTTTAAGTTCTACATACCCATTTTAATTATTTTTTATTAGTTCATTCCATTTTTTTGTTTTATTTTCTAATTCATATTATGTAACATTTTCTTTTAAAACTCTCATTTTGTTTCTCTAATTTTTATAACATAGTAAATTACCAAGTTTGTATACAATAATCCTAATGAAAATGATTGATAGTAGCAATACATGGTAGCTTGATAAAATATAATCAATATCATTACAAAAAAAGATTGTAATCATCCTCAAATTCATTTTCAATTACAATATCAATTATCCTAATATAATTATTATGCAACAACCAGCATTAAGATAAATATATATATATATATATATCCATAATGTAAATCTTGGTTACCTTAGTTTTTTGAGCATAATGGACATGCTTTAAGGAACATTGCTTCACATGCCTAACTAAATTCCAAAAGTTCTTCTTATTTTGTTATTTTTCTAAAGTTTTTTATGATATTTTTCTCTTCAAATCCTTATGACTTCCTAAATTTTCCTTTGTATACTCACTCGAAGGATACTTTCTTTCTTTTTAATTCCTGTTCTAAAGAGCCACATTTTTCTTCACATGAAAAGGTTTGTATACCCTTTCCAAAAACAATGTGTCCATGAGTTTAGGTATTTGTTTAGGAATTAGGTCTAATATTTAATTTAACAAATTAAACCCTAGTTCTTCCAATTGATTAGCCATGACCATCTCAATCACATAAGTTACAATTTGGGAATAGTAATTATATAAAAATTTTATTTTTACTTAAACCCCTTGGTAATTTCTTATCTTTTATTTTATAAATTTGAGCTTTAAAACTTGGTTTGTAAATTTTATATGAATCTATTTGGAGAACCATTTTGCCAACTTTTTTATATTTTTTTAGAAATATTTTGTATTTTTAATGATTTAATAAACTTAAAATTTTTATAAAATTTATTTAATAATTCCT
The DNA here is from genome assembly GCA_023846275.1 of Vanilla planifolia. Taxonomy (NCBI): domain Eukaryota; kingdom Viridiplantae; phylum Streptophyta; class Magnoliopsida; order Asparagales; family Orchidaceae; genus Vanilla; species Vanilla planifolia. Next base: position 3,840,625 of record CM043870.1, read on the forward strand.
TAAACCTATTCAACTTTTGATTCCCTTGTTATCACATGTCATTTTTGTGTTGAGAAATTTTAGTGATCTTATTTTTATAAGTCTTATGTCTCAATAAATTTTCTAATTTTTTGAGTATTTTATTTTTTTTATTATTTATGGAGCCTTTTTAAGCTCATAAATTAATCCTTTAAATTTTTTGTTCCATCACTTAGAAAATTCTTATTTTATCCAACTTAGTGTTATTGGAATTTGAAATAATTTGTCTTATTTCTCAGCACATTTCTCTCCTTTGATGTGTAATATCTTCTTTTTATAGTGGATGATTTTTTAGAGAAATAAATATAATTTCTAAAAATTTCTTAAAGTTTTCTAATTATCCAAATAATTCAAAGTAATTACAAACTTTGATTTTTAATATATTTGAGATGTTACAAATCCTCTCTTTTTGAGATTTTAGATCAATCTCGGGATCATGACTTTTTTGTTAATTTAAAGGCTAGATAATATAAAATAAATAAAAAATATATATAATATTTGTCACCATTTTTTGAGATGTTACAATCATATTTATATTAACTATTTGATTGGCCAACTAGAGAAATATTGGCTTGTATTGTTTTTATGTTGAACATATTGAATAAAAAATATTCTCTAATTATATTAATAACCTAAGGCCTTATTAATGATTGCTTTTTAATAGACTTTGTAACCATGTAAGTGTTCAATCCTTAATTTTTACATTATTGCTTGTTGACAACAAAACTATTATATTATTTTTTTATACTTTTTCTTGAGTGTTTAAGATCATGCATCTCAAGATAGATAGGTTATTGTATTGAAAAGCTTAATCAATTAATTTATGAGATAGTCTACAAGTAGAGATAAGGCAAGGATTTTTGGTGATATTGCTCAAGTTTGGCTCAACTTTTAAATCTTAGAGCTATCGTCTCAACTCTTAATAGAATTGTTAAACCTTTTACTTGATACTCATATGACATATAGGTTTGTATCATCCTACTCATACATTGTTAATTATCAATCTCTCTTCATATGAGTGAATTAATGAGCAAATGGATTAAGAATAATTAATGTTAACGTTTAAAGAGTTAAATTACCTTAGGTTTAATGTTAAAACTAATGATTAATGAAATCAAGTTAACACAAGCTTTGTACTTATTTTATATATTGATTATACAATATGATGCTCTTCATCGTACTTGTATGTTTCATCATTCCTACTCTTTATCGCAAGTTATATATAGTTAAGATCACATGTCATACAATAATAATATCCTCATCATATTGATACAAATTTGTGTTTGTCTTAGGTTAACCAAGAGGATGCAAGCATTTAAGTAATTATTTGTTAAATTTCTTTCAGTTTCAAGTATATAATATCACCAATGCATTTGGATTTCAATCTAAACTATATTAAGAAAAATTGAGATATGGCCAATTGGATGTGTTTCAAAGTGAAACTAAAAGGCTTGGGTTGAGAAAATAAGTTGTTAATGTGTATCACACAAGCATATTTTATGATACGAATAGGTAAAAAATGTTATAAGAATAAGAGTTATAAGGCTATTATAATAGGTTATATGGAGCTTTTTGAAGAAATTGCACTAAGATGATCCCATGTGTCATATTAATACAAAGAGAATACATTGTGGCTCTATCAGGTTAAGCATATAAAGATGATATAGATATATATCAATATGATGAGTTAAATTATTGGGATCATCGTATAAGGGAGATATGGTTATTGGCCTTGAATAAAATTATTGAGAAAAATATATGGTTGTATTGGTACAATTTATGAGCTTGTACTATGATTAGAAGATCACTTTTAAGATCAATAAATCTAGAATGAAAAAAAAAGAAATTAATAGAGGAGAACAGATGATGCAAATCGATGCACAGCACAAAGCAGTAGAGTTGTGAGTTTAATTGCATGCAGAGAGTTGTTGTATGCATATTAGAGTGCATGTAGCAACACGTTGGGTGAATGCTACATGTAGAGGATAGACCCTTGAGAGACTTATACCCAAAGGAGAAATAATATAAAAAGAAAAAAAAATAAAAGAAAAAAAATAAAATAAAAAAATAATATAAAAAAGTAAAAAAAATACATCAAGTGCGTGTGGTGAGGGAGGGTGCACCCACGTGCTCCTGACTTCGAGCATAACATGCACACAGGAGAAGCTTACCCTACCTAGGTCATGTGCATTACACGTGCCCGATAGCTACACCTACTACCAGATGCATAGGTATGCCTTGGGGTCAATGATCGCATGCATGATAGGCGCCACTTATTGTGTGAAAGCCACCTGCACATAATCTATGCGAGGGTGGGGCCGATGGTGCATGGATTTTGCACACAACCAAGCCTTCGTGCTTGGGCAACAGGTTGCTTAACTCTAAATTTGTCAAATTTTTAAAATTAGGTTAAAGCACAAATGTGTTTTTTTTTTAATTAAATATTATATATTAACCTCTAAAGAGGTGAAAAGGATGTATGAAATAATTTAATAGAGTTTTTTTAATCATAACTTTATAAAATTTAAAAATCTTTTGAAGAAAATTTTCTTAAAGAATTTAATCTTTTATGATAAAATCATTCTTCTCTTTCTACTTCTTCTTTTGTTCCTAATCATTTTCACGTTTCTACTTTCACTACAATTATTCTAAAAAAGTTATGTTGATGAGAACTCAAGGCAAGAACATCTTGTAAATAGATCATATTATTTTAGTATCAGAGAGTTTCGATTCTATGTTGATAATAGGAGCAAAAAAAGAGAGTTAAGGAGTAAGCAATAAAAGAAAAGTAAGAGATTGGAAAGACTATAGTCGAGATGGTCGTGTTAATTAATTTAGCATCAATCTTAGAGACACAAGTAGCTCTATTATCTCAACAAATATAAGTGATAATAGAGATAATGCTAAAACCTTTATCTTTTTTATGATAGATTTAGAAGATAATTTATCAAAAGAAGATATTTTTAATCTAAAAAATTTTGGATTAAGTAATACTTCCAAAATAATTAGAGATTAAGATGACAATGACATCCATCTCACTTTTTTATGCATAGGAATCGATGACATCCTTTCAAGGTAGATGTTATACTTAATTTACCAAATTATATTAGTACAATAAATATAGAGAAATTATGTACCTAATTAGCTCAATCGAACACCTATTTTTTCTTGTATAACTATGTATCTAACATATTAGTGTATGTTCAACTTAAAATGATGAGTCATGTATCAACATGACTAAATTCTCTCTTAGAAAATGATAAAATTATTTTAAGTAACATGGATCCAATTTAAACAATTAATTTGAGAAGAATTTTACTCATGAGTTACACTGAGAAAAGATGGAGAAAGTAGTACAGTCTATGACACCGATAAGGATAAACGATGCAAGAATATATTATAAAATTCAGACAATAAGCCATGAGTTTGGGAATATCTATTGAAGAGATATAGATATTGTCAAATTTTTTCGTAATTTCGTATTATCCTATTGCTATTAAATTATCCCTTTTTTCCTATTCAGTCTTTGAAGCAAGTTGGTACATTTGCTGTGTCTATTGAAAAAAAAATGAAAGAATGTAAAAGAACAAAAATTGAAAGAAAAATATTAGTAAGTTTAAGTACAAGTTTAAACATTGACCACAAATGGAAGAGCATTTATCAACAAGGATCGATATATTTTAATAATGTTTGGATCGATTAGATGGATGCTTGTTTGAAGTCATTTATCTATATGATTGTTGGATTTAATGTGCATAATGATTCAAAGGACATATGACATTTATATTTCATCTAACTTGCTTCTAACATACATGATATCTAGATGATTTTAAATTTATATATATGGTTTATCAACAAGCTTACAATTTGACTTCTAATATATTCATCATGCTAACTTATTTATTTTGATATATTTTTTATATTTGATCATCGTATTAGATTTATCTATTAATCTAAAAATCTAATTAGTACTTATATCATAAATCATGCATTTACTATACTAAGATTTAGAGATATTAATACTATAAGAAAATATCATAATCTTAAGATTTGAGAGTGAGCAGTGTTTGTGTAAATTGAGTGATTGAAAATACGGCAAAACGTGGTTTGAGTTTTGTTTGTACTTTTACATGACTCATTATATTACTTTAGAAATTTATTTTCATTTTATGGTTTTATTTGGTTAGTTTTAGGAAGTTTGTCATACCATTAGAATTTCACCTAGAATGTTATATCGTCACTTAATTTTTATATACATATAACATTTAATTTTGTATTGATAAAGTAGATTGTGAGAAAAAACTTTGATGGATATGAAACAATAAAAGATTAATTTATTTAATTCACATAACATGTGACCAACGATCCAAATCAGATAAATCTAAATGTATTTGGATTTTATTTTGCACTAGACATAATGCAACACACCAAACCAAAACATGGCATTCTGAAAGAAAATAAAACAAATGCAATGAAAACCCTAAAACAATTTAGGGTACATTATAGTTCTTAATCTCTAAAACCACTATGCACTTACTCGATTAAGGGAGGTTCTATGACCTTTAGTTTGGAATCTATGACAATTTGGATGAGATTGGTTTATAATCTAATGTTATTGGATCATTTAGACACAGAATCTGAAGAGATGGTTTAGATTTTTCTTCATTAAATATCTTTGTCACCTCATCAACTATAAATCTATTAATTCTACACATCTGACTTTACTTGATTTTTCTCCTCCACTTTGAGACTTCTGAAGGGTTGAGAGTTTGGTCAGCCATTATCTCTATAACAGAAGACAAAGTATAAATAGCTGAGAGGGGTGGATGGAGGAGAATGGAATTTAGGAAGTTGGGGTGGAGTAGTTCTCACCATCCATTATTTATTTCACATGTGACAAAGGCATTCCAAATTCCATAGATTAATCTATGAATCCTTATAAATAAAATGTATAGGCAGGCAATGATTGAGTAGGAAAACGATGGGCCATCCACCATGAAAGCTATGGGACATGTATTACATCTTCTAATGTCTCTGCAAAAGATTTGTATGGGACAATAACTAAAAATACTAGCAATTTGTGCCCACCATCCGAGTTAATTAGTTAAACACACGATATAACAGTAAAATGATTATTTATTCAGATCATATGACAACAACAAACCATGATCCAAATAAGACATAACGTAGCGTGGCCTTATTTTGCAACTGGCATAATACGACGCACCAAGACGATGCAGTGGAAACCCTGAAGTAATTTAGGGTGCACTGCAGTGCTTATTCTCAGATATATTTATAATTCGTTAATGCATCCCATGCACCTATCCGATCGTCGGAGTTCTTGCAACCTTTCCGTCGGAATCGACGAAAATACGGATGCGATTGAATTTATAGTCTAAGGTCACTGGTTCATCCTTACCGACGACGACGAGTTCTGCTTCAGGTCTTTCTTCTTTCAGTATCTTTAATGCTTCGTCGATTGTAAGGCCCACTAATTCTGGCCAACTGTCTCGAACCGGCTTTTTTTCTCCACCTTCTTGGGGTTTTGGAGACTCGATGGGTTGTTCGGCCATTCTTTCTATGGAAGAAGGCAAGGCAAGGAAGGACGAGGGAGGAGGATGGAGGAGATGGAATTTAAGGAGATGGCGGTGGGGTAGATCTTACCATCCATTATTTGCTTTGATACGTGTAACACATGCACTCTAAATTCCATACCATAGCATGATTAATTGGAGATGGCGTGGACGGCTTTTCCTTTAACGGTTGTGGCTTGTTTTGCGTTAAGAAGTCATGGGACCGTCCACCATGGATCATGTGTTACACATGTTAAGCAAATAATGGATCATATAGGATAAGATCAGTTAGCTAGAGGATGGGGTAAATAGGTAAATCACAAGATTCATTACTCATAATCCATATCTATTTGGTAATAGTTTTTATAATTAATTTTTATTAGAAATAAATTGATGTAAGAGAAAACATAATATAAATTGTTAAGTAAAATTTTATGTATTGAAAAGGTTTTTTTTAAAAAAAAAAACAACATACAAAAAGTCATACCAAACACATAAGAAATATGGATGATCGATGTTCGGTTTTTTATAATAGCTTTGGTATATAAAATATTATGATCTATTTTTAACCCATCGTTCTTGTAAATTTCTTTTACTCTTATTTATTTAACAAAATTTTGGCCTCTTACTAATTTGTTGGCCATGAAATGTGGTTGACTTGATTTTTTTGACACCATTGGATCTTTTATAATCTTTTGTTATACATCATTTATCATAAAATTAAGTAATTTTTTATCATATTTTTATAGTAAAAAATTGTACTAATGATGAACCAAAATTCTCAACTGAGATGGTTTATGATTACAAATTAAAAATGTTATATCAATGATTATAAATCACTCCTCTCACATACAAAGAATCATGTTTGGCTATTTTAATTTTTATTTTTCCATCTTTCTCTCCTTTAAAGCTTCTCCTTATATAGATTTTAAGAAAGATATCCTATGCTTTAGAGAAAAAATTGGTATCTTCACAAGTATTTGATTGGTTGAATAATTATGAATTTAATTATTATCCATATTTTACAATTGATTGGAAAAACATCCATAACAAAAAAAATCTCATTTTAATCTCCTATCATATGACCCAAAAAGATATTTTTCTAAGTCATAAATAGATGTTAACTAAAAAACAATAGTTACATTTATTCATATTAATGAGTAATTCTGGTTTTTTATTTTGCACCATACCACGAGACTTGGAACTTATCCTAAATCACCTCACTCATACTATATATCCAAGTATCACAAATTTTCTTTGCATCACTCGTTTACACCGTACAAAGTAGCTTAAAATGTCAAGTATCTTAATAAATTTTGTGAATTTTTTTTTTCACTATTTCATCGATCAATAGGTAAATTTTACCATCTCCATCATAATCTTTTCACTTTTATCTATGTAACTATAAGTGCTCCAAACAGTACAAGACTTTGAGTTGGCAGAATGCCAACTATTTATCTAGCTGAAGAAAAATTTATTTGTTCTTATGGCTTCTTCTTTGACTAAAGATAATGGAAGAATCTTAGTTTCTCTAGGTAGTTGTCTTTTTAGTGAAGGATACGACACTAAAATTTAGATTGGTTATTGTTTTGAAGAATAAGTATAAGATGATTTGAAAATTTTGATGTGAGATAGATATTATGTGTTATTGATGTTACAATAAAAAAAAAGTAAGAAAATCATAAAAAAGAGAAGGAAATAGTGGATGTTATCCCTTTTATACTCTAGAGAAAATGACACTCTCTAAAACTTATGGAGTGTGCTAAGATTCAAAAATGAAAATTCTAAGCATTATTAGCCTCACTAGAATATGTTGGTGTAAAATAGTAGTGAATACTTGGTATTGAGTAGGCTAAAAATTATGTTCACTTTGCTATTCTTTGACTTTATTGATAATTTTTACATTAAGTTTACGATTGTCATAAATGTTTTTAGTTGATGATTTTAGTTATTAGGATATAGTCATTACTCTCAATTATGAGAAGAAAATATTTTTGAAAAAAATAAGAGAACTCTAAAATATTAACACTTGAAGTTCATCTTTGTTTGTATTTGTTTAATAACTATTCGATAAAGTGAGATACATATAGAATGGTGATTATAATGTATGACTTTTATGAGACATTTATCATAGTGTTAAGTGATAGAGATCATAGAAAATATATTTAATGAGGAAATGCTTTGCTTGTGATGAGCCCAAGTATAGCATATCAAAGATTAAAGATAATTTAGTTTACATATCAAAATTTTTCTTCTCTTTTGTTGACTTTAGCTTGGGTATCTTTCCAACATCCAATTAGTGGATAATCATGAATTTACTTTTTACCACATTATTATTGATAATTATAACCTTTTTGGTAAAAAAAAAAATATTTCATTGGAATCTTCTTTTTTACAAGCCAAAGTGATATGGTTCTAATACATAGGAATCATCCATAAAAGTGCACCATTCACATATGTTGACAAGTCAATGAGTCACTATAACTTTATCGTAAGATCTTAAACTTGCCTTAAAGAACCTCATCCATAATTTACACCAAAGCTTTACATTTTTTTATTTAAACCATAATCCATTACTCTACACCTCCTTATCATACGACTTGAAGTTGCAAGCATTTAAATCAATTGTACATATAGACAAAACAACTTGTATGTTTCTTTTTTAGATTAAGAAATTCATTTAAGATGTGATTCAAAATCCAATCTAATTATTGATTAGTCTTCAAATTTCAAGCATAAGTAACATAACAAGAGTTGAAAAAAATTTCAATGGAACATCCTTATATAAGTTATGTAGTTGCATGTATATAGATGAAAATACTTCAAATCAAATACTCTAATAGAGTAATCATATGGACCATGCTTGCCCCTTCATGGCAAGATGGCCTCTCACCTAACCAGCATGCACCAATTCCTAACCAAATTGCATCCAACATTTCCTATACTCTCCATATATAAACACCACATTTCTCAAGAGAGAACCACATCAAAATATATATATATATATATATATATATATATATATATAACAGCAAGAAAATCTCCTTCTACAAATAACCAAAAATGCCAAAGCAGGCCAATGGACGGTGCTCCTCCGATGCCAAAGCTGACGCCGGTGGCGACACATCCGGTGTCGGTCGGAGAGCGAGTCGACCCGGGAAGGCAGCCATCCTCGCGCTCGGCAAGGCCTTTCCTGATCACCTCCTCCTTCAAGAGAATCTGGTTGATAACTACTTCCATGAGACCAACTGCAATGATCCAGTCCTCCGAGAGAAGCTTGAGCGTTTGTGTACTTGATCTTTTTCCTCATTTTATGATTTTTTTTATTAAAATAAAAATATTTTAATTATTTATTTAAATATGCTGTAATCCCTTTTTTCAATATTTACATACGTAATATTTAACAAATATTTATTTATATTTAATAACACTTAACTTTTTAATATTATTTGCATGTCTTCCTAATTTTTAAATATTATTTATATACATTAATCTATTTTTCAATTCAAAATGAGTTTCTTAAATGTTTTTTTAAAGAGAAAAGTTTTTACAATCAATTTAACACAAATTATTAAAAAAAGAATAGGAAGCTATATTTCATTGGCTCAAAAAAATGATTTGGATTTTATTTTTTTTAATTGTTTATATATTTAATGCTATTTAACATTGTAGTTTATTAGTTCACAGATGTAGTTTATTCAATTACTTAAAGAATGAAGTAAATAGATTGTTTAACAATATTTTTAGAGGTTAAATTAATTGTTTAACAATATTTTTAAATTAAGATGATGCAAATATAATTTTAAAGATTTAAATCTTTTATATTTGTGAATAAATTTATTTTATATAATATGAATAAAGAAAAGCCTCTTCTATTTTTTGAATTGCTTTCTTGAAAAATTTTGCAAGGTAAGAGCACCACCGTGAAGCGGAGGTACACGGTGTTGTCACGGGACATATTACAGAAGTACCCCGAGCTCGCTGCGAAAGGCGGCCCGACCCTACAGCAGCGCCTCGAGATCTGCAACGCCGCCGTCTGCGAGATGGCAGCCGCGGCAGCAGAGTCCTGCCTCCTCGACTGGGGCCGGCCGGCGTCGAGCATCACTCACCTAGTGTACGTGTCCTCCATGGAGCTCAGGATCCCGAGCGGCGACCTCTACCTGGCCTCCCGCCTCTCCCTTCGCCCGGACGTCTCCCGTGTCGTGCTCTACTTCCTCGGATGTTACGGTGGAGTGTCTGCGCTCCGAGTGGCGAAGGACCTGGCGGAGAACAACCCCGGTAGCCGCGTCCTCGTCGTGACCTCCGAGACCACCGCGCTCGGCTTCCGCCCGCCGAGCACCGACAGGCCGTACGACCTCGTCGGGGCGGCGCTCTTCGGGGACGGCGCGGCGGCGGCAGTGGTGGGTGCGGACCCGGACCCGGAGGAAAGAGCGTTCATGGAGATGGAGTGGGCAACGCAGGAGTTCGTGCCGGGGACGGCGGGGGTGATCGACGGGAGGATGACGGAGGAGGGGATAAGCTTTTTGTTGGGGAGGGAGTTGCCGGAGCTGATTGGGAGCAGAATCGAGGGGTTTTGCCAGCGGATGATGGAATCGGCGAGGGTGAAGGACGGGGTGCGGTTTAAGGATGGGTTTAACGACTTGTTTTGGGCTGTGCATCCGGGCGGACCGGCAATACTGAACCGGATGGAGGGTAGTCTGGGTTTGCGGCCGGAGAAGCTGGAGTGCAGCAGGAGGGCGCTGAGTGAGTATGGGAACGTGAGCAGCAGTACGGTATTCTACGTTTTGGATTACCTGAGGGAGGAGATGAGGAGGAAGGAGGGAGGAATCGAAGAATGGGGCCTGGTGCTTGCCTTCGGGCCGGGGGTCACCTTCGAAGGAATTCTGGTTCGCGGCTTGGTTCAGTAATTGGCAGAAGAGATCAAGGGAAATAAGGCTTAACGACTTATTAATATGCATCGATTTAATGTTATGCATCGTCGAATTTGACTAAGTCCTTTTCTTGAGTATCATCAATAAAGGCCAGCTCTCTACAATTATGCGGCTAAAGAATGGAATTAAAGAAGCCTATAATTAATATGGCTTAAGTAATAATACATTGAAGTTTCTTATGTGGGTTCATGAAGGGATTGACTATAAAGATAACTAAATTTAATCCACATTAAGTAGAGAATGTTACTATGCATTTTCACGATTTCAATTCACATCAAATTGCATGAACAAGGCAAGTCAATTATGCAAAAAATTAAAGTTTCATTCCATGACTCTAAACAACACATAAACATTGGCCTTCTTAAATTGCAATTTCAAACAAATTAAGCCACATAACAGCGTTGATTTATTAAGTCCATGTGACACAAACAAACACATGATCTAAATAAGATAAATCCCACTGTATCATAGGAAAACTTTGCATCAAACATAATCCAACACACCAAAACGAAGGAAAACAATTGATACAGTGGAAAGCTTCCCTGTTTTACTTAACCGATCATGGGAGCTCTTTCGACCTTTCCTTCGGAATCAACGAAGATACGAACGCGGTCCATTCTGTAGTCCATGGTGAAACAGTGAGCTGGAGCCACAACTTGGAGCTGTAAATTGGGTTTTTCTTCTCTCAGCCTCCTCACCGCTTCGTCGGCCGTAAGTCCCACCAATTCTGGCCACTTGTATCGGACCGGCCTTTCTTCACCTTGGTGAAGTTTGGGAGACTTGGATGCTTGGTCGTCCATTAGTTCTGTGAAAAGAGAAGGAGCACGGAAGGTGGAAGGAGAAGTATGGATTTAATGTATAGTTTTATTCGGCTTTGGTCAAATGGTATGAGATTTCGAAGACATATGGCAAGCAAATAATGATTCTTAAAAGATAGATTCAAAGGTTAGGTTGAGAATGATTCAATACGCATGTAAAAAATTCAACATAAGGAAATTAAAAAAAGATCAAAGAGATAAATATGAAGATAACATTGATTACTGTTAGGAAAAGAAATGAGGAACCCACTTTCATTTATTAATAGTTTTTGCAATTTAAAATTCCTTTTGAAAAGATATGTTTTGGAATGTGGTTTTTAAAGAAATATTTTATATGAGAAGAAAAGGAAAAAATATGAAAATTATTTAATATTTTTTAAATTAAAAAATTTGTTCTTAAAAATATCAATAAATTAAAACTACATTGTTTACAAAATAAATGGGATGAACAAAGACTCAATTAAATTGGTCAATCTTGTTATGTTTATATATGTTGGTTTATTCTTTTTAAACTTGTTGGTGATTAAAGAATTTGATGATGTTCTATATATCCTCCTATCCTCTAGCCTAAAATGGTACATATTTTGGTGAATATCTCTAACATTCTTAAGAATTAAAAGATTAATTAATTATCTATTCTTAAAATATTGGCCAAAAATTGACATGAATATAACATCTCAAAGATAAGGATAATTATTGAAATAATTATGTTGAGAATTTTAGATTACAAAGCATAAAAAATAAAAAAGAAATTATGATCTTAATATTGATTAGAGATTTTGAACAAATGGTTGATTTTTAATATCCTAAATATCATAAAAATTTTAGTTTTATAATTATTTTTTTAGATTTTAAGAGGATTTTTATAATATATTATATAATTTTTCAAAAAATTTGAATAATTTTAATAAAAGATATGACACATTAGAGGAGAGAGTTGAGATGAGGAATTAAGTACATAAATTATTTGGAAATCAAAGATACCAAATTTGTTTAAATCAAAATTATTTGCATGAAGTATTTAAGTTTAATAAATATTTTTTAAAATCTTAGAAAAGTCTAACAAATTAATAAAAATATTAAATATATTTAAAAATTTATGAAACTATTTTAGACATAAATCTTTAAAGAATATGTTTATAAAATTTTCTTGGAACAAAAAGAGATTCGATGAGCATCAAATTAAAAGTAAAAAATAATTTAAAGAAAATTAATAAATAATGATTTTAAATATTGTTTAATTAAGAAAAGTATTAAAATATTAAATATAATTGGAAAAATAAAATTTGTTTGATACATGGAGTTCATGAAAAAGAATTTAAATGAAATTAGTCAAAAAAAAAAAAACATTTGGAATTTGAATTGAACTAGAAATACAAAAAATATTTGAAGTTCCTAAGTTTAATTAAATGGGTTTTTAATTAAATCCTAAATTATCTAATTTTTGCTAACCCTAACGCACACATGCAGCAAAACCCTTCTCTGCGACAACTTGATTAAATGGGGAACTACCAAATTCTAAGTGTCAAGAATTTGATAAGTTATTACATAAAGTGACAATTATTATTTTAAAATGATGTATTATGAGATAAGTCAAACATGTCTTTATTTATGATTATTTTTATTTGGAATAAACACAATCTATTTTTTTTAATCTTTTTTAATATGAAATGTTTTTTTTTAGAACAAATAAATATATTTTGAGAAAAAAACAAAGGTAAAACATTAATTAAAACTATATGATAATAAGACAAAAGATAAAATCTTAAATGATATTTTGATTTTGTTGTTTCAAGCATATTACATTAATTTTCATTACATGAATTAACCTATGACGTGATATAACTTAAATATGAATATGAATTTTCGAATTTGGAACAAGTTTTTTTTTTTTTTTTTGGGTACTAAGGTTAAGGTTCAAACAAGAAATTGAAATTGTGGGCATGGCTTCAACGTTTGAATATTAATTCATTTTCTATCCTTCTGCCTTTCTTGGTAGATAACCTTCGATGTTCTCCAAGCATGCCAAAGGTATCCACGTCAACTGTTGGCTACAGAAGAGATGATCTTGCAGATTACTTCATCGAACTCTTTCATCACACGATGTGCCTGAAGAGAGAGAACTTACTTGACATGACCTGAGATGCCAACGTGTTGCCAATATTATCTTAAGAATAAGCCACAGTAATTAGTACAAAGTGTTTTTCTTTCACAGCAGAAAATAATAAAAATTTAATTTATTAAACACAAATACACACATTATAATTTCTTATAATCCATGATCTAATGTTGACTCACGCCTCCTTAGCCGCTTCTTTCGCTCGATTCATACCTTCACACAAATGCTATTCTTATTATGGACATGTAAAATATAATTTAACAATGAAAAGGTGGAACACGGGAAGGCAAGGCTTAGCATTGAGTTCCCCTGTGACAGGATAGGGCACCAGCGCTGGAGGTTATTGAAGCCACCATGGAGGACGACTTCGCGCTGAGACTCGACGCCCGCGAGTATCTTGGCGATGCAGCCGCGCCTGACGGGGTGAAGTATGCTCCGTTGAGGAGCATGTCCCCGACCGACCTCCAGTTCCAGCTCTTCCACAGACTTTGATCCGTGTTGACACGCTTCGTCACCTGTCACACAACAACGTCATGGAAGAACAAATCTTCCGTCGATCGAGAACACCATCTGTTTTACCTCTTTCGCAAATGGGTTCGTCGGAGCGAGGTACCTATTCCCCTGGCTGTTGATGGTGGGATCTGCGCTGCCGCCGATTGCATACATTTCCCAATGGGTGTAGTCGTTGTTCACCACATGGAAATACCCGTTCCGGCACCTGAATTGTGCTCAATTCTTGATGAGATTTGAGAAAAGAAAAATTTTGGAGCGTGCAGGTTAAATACCTGGGCATCCGTTGAATAAGGCCCTCCCCAAAATGGTTAAAGGCTATGGTCACCTGCATGGCCTTATCCTTCTCGTAAGAATCGCTGTGGCCCAATAGCATCACCTCGTTGTGGTGGGTGAAGTAATTGTTTGAGATGGTGATGGCTGTGGATCCCATGATGGCATCGACGAGCCCATCGGCGCAGTTGGAGAGCGAGCAGTGGTCCACCCAGATGTGGCTCGAGCCGAAGATGGAGACTGCATCGCCGTCCGCCATCGTCCTCCACCCGACATGAGACGGGGAGCTCCGCACCATGGCGTTGCCTGTGGGCTTGCAATCGTGAATGTGAAGCCCGTGGATGATGACGTTGGTGATGAACTGGATGGTGATGCAGGCGCCGTTGGCGATGTGGACGTTGGCGCCACGGCCGTCGATGGTCTTGAAGCTGTTCATGATGAGCTCCTGCTTGAGGCTGATGACCATGTCGCGCTGGAAGACGATCCAGAGCGGCTCGACCTGGATGACGGCGTGACGGAGGGTCCCCTGAGGGGGGTTCACCGGGTCGTCCCCGGGGTCGTTGACGACGTAAAGGGCACCGTCGTGCCCGCCCACGGCTTTGCTACCAAAACCGATGCCGCACTCGGCGAGACGCTTGCGGTTTTCCTGCCAGTTGGGATCGCAGCGCCAGCAGTCGTCGATGGGGTTTCCGGTGCCGCATGACGACAAGAAGCCGAGCCGGCGCCTGGCCGTGCTTGCATTGATTGTCCTGCTTTCCAATGGCCACCACCACCATTTACATCAAACTTTCGCTATTTTAGCCCAGAAAGAACAGAAGACACACAAAACAGAGCATATTCCCCATAGTGACTTCCACAAGCACATGGAATGAATCGGTGGAACTCAGTACAGAACGTGCGTCGAGGAGGCGAGTATTTATATAACGTGAGCCTCCTGACGGCGTTCTTGGACTTCGCCGTCTGGTCAAACTAATTTCATCAAAAATATTAATTTAAATTTTAAAAAATATTTTTTTTTCATAAAACAAGAAATAAATAGAATTTACAGGGAAATATATTGTATATTTTCAAAAGCTTAATCAAAATTAAATAAGTAGTTAAACAGCACATTATTATAATGAGAATAATAACATCGAAATGAAATAATAAATTTGAACTCAATTTTTTTATTTTATATCTTTATATAGCGAGAGAGAACAGAGAAGAAAAGATTGAGGAAGGATTACTTGTGAACATCGTAGACAACCTTCTCTGGATCATCGACTGCACCGATTGCTGGCTCATACACACGGCTGCAAGGAAAGATGATGAGAAACAATTCTTCTTTTTCTCTAGCATTTCGATTCAATCCAATATCTAAAACAAGGAAAAGAAATCAGGAATTTCCACGCCTCAATTCGGGAGGAATGCAGCTTTCGAGCTAAAACATCATGATGCATCGCATTCAAATCAACATCCCATTGAAAACCTTGCGAGAAATCGATAGATCGAGAATGCACACCTATCGGCAACGATCTTCCCGCCGCCCGCGATGAACCCCATCCCTCCGGCAGTGAGGACAGCGAGAGCGAGGGCAAACAGCATCAAACAGTTCAATCTCTTGGCCATGGAACAGAAGGATAGGAGGCCTCCGGAAGAGCCTTCCGTTTTATAGAAAGCTCAATTGGGCCCCACCATAAGGAACAAAATGCAAATTTTCTTGTCGTTAATTAAACGTTGGCACGCAATTTTCGACCTGCAAACATGGCTTTGTTTCGTGCGCAAGTCTTGGGGAGAACCGCTCATGCATGCCGCCGTGTGTAACAGAGGTGATCATTAAGTAGTGCTGCGAGATTATATATCTAATAAATATTTAATGCAAAAGCCCCCCAGTATAACAGTTTATTGACAAAAATGCTGACCATAATTTATTTGGTCGCGGGCGGTATAAGTTATCGAGTGGCGGATTGGTCGGCGGCCGGCGCGCGCATGGGTTGCAGCCGGGATTATGGCCGATCTGACGCCCGCTTCGGCGGTCGAAGAGGTCAACTTTTTACGTGTCAGTTTTGGTTTTTAGGTTTTAAGATCGAACTGTTAACCCAGCAAATGAGTGGTGAGTGCTTATCAGATGTTACATTTGAGAGAGAGTTGGTCTTCAAAGTTTAAATTGGGTCGCCACCCTCAGTAAAAGGGCAAAGAAATATTTATTAGGCGGCAAATTAAGTACAAATTTGACCCATAAAGTGCAACCCTTGACCGTTGCTCAATGAATTGTTGACCACATTTTCGCAATAATGTAGTTCATTATTACAATCAACTTTGAAAAATCCTTTTTACTTTATGAAATTTTGCCTTTGTTTAAAAAATAGATTTGAAAAAGAGGTTCATAAAAGATATTTTATATTCATAAAAATAAAATATTTGTTAAAAATTATGTTTAAAAATCATTTAAAAATTAAAAAAGATATAGTTGATAAAGAAATTTTTATTCAACTTTATACTTTTAACCATTAAACAAATAGTGAATTATCAACTTTATTCAAAACAAGTCATGTCTCTTGAAAATGTTGATCTAGTTTCAATGATTTAAGGATCAACTATATTGAATGCGTCCCATCATTGATCTTGGGACCATATTAATGATCCCTCTGTGAATATGGCCTTCTCGATGATATAGTTTGTTCAGTTCAATTAATCTACAATGCGAAGCAGCACAATTGGTTAATCTAACACTTAAAACATCTCTATTTATATTATGTTACAAGCATAATTAAATATTGATATTATTTAAATATTAATATTATTTTAAAATTATCAATATTTTTATTTGATTTAATATTATTTAAATTGCTTTGAATTGGTTTGTTAGAAGATCAAGAATCTATATGATGACAATGAGATTATATAAAAATAAAGACTAGCTACTACTCCATTATTGGTATTGGAATTTGATCCCAACACTTAAAATTGGAAGCAACTAGAAAAGAGAAGGTTTTAACAATGTTGAAATGTTGGACAACTTTCTTGGACCAATTTAACCTATCAAGGGAAAACATAAGTATATTTTTGGTTTTGATCAATTATTTTACAAAATGGATTAAAGCTAAAGTAAAAGCTAAGAAATATAAGATGGAGGTGAAGAAGCTTACATTGCTAGAAAATTTGTCATATTGAAATTCTAGAGGTTATAGTTGTTAACAAAGGTACCAATGTTGTTGTAGAGTAGCTTTAATTGTTTCATCAATCACAAAGGTTGCTATCACAAATGTGTCTTAGTAAAAATTCTAGAGACAAATGAGAGAGCTTAGGTTGCTAAGAAGAACATTCAAAAATAAAACCAAGGTGTGAAGGAAAAAAAGACAAGTGGTCTAATGAGCTCTTTTTATTGTTATGAGACTATTAAGCATTAGTCTTTATGAACATTGATGAAACTCCATTTTTTCCTCACTTTAGAGGAGAACAACCAATGCTATCAATAAAGACAGAGCATTTAACCACCCAAGAAAAATTCTTGTAGTTGTTCAAAATAATCTCAAGGATTGGGTGTGAAAGGAAATTGATCATGACATAAGAGCTCAATCAAGATTTACCAAAAGGTACATAACAAAGGCCCAAAGTAATACAAAGACAACAAAATAGATCAATTGTATGTATGTAAACAAGAATATTCTCCAAAAAAATTCAAATTCAAAGGCCCTTGGAAAGAGTGAAGTAATTAAGTGATTATAAGACTTGTGAAAACATGCTCCAAAATATGAAATACCCAACATGATTATATCAGTCATCACTCATAAAAAGAAATAGCCTCGCTAATGACAATTTTGTTAAAAGTAGCCTTTGAAATGCTATTTAATGATGGTACTTTTAAAAAGTTATTTTATATAAAAATCATTATAAAAGAGTTTGATGGATTTTTAAAATTTTTAGATTAAATTTAAAAATTAATTCCAAAAAATTTCAACTCAAAATATTTTTAGTATTAAAAATTGATAAACAATATCTCCATATAAGAGTGGAGTGAATTATTTAAATAGTAATTTCAAATATTATAATAAAACTCATCTTAAATTAATATTATGGATAGAAGATATGAAGAATCATAAAATTAATGATACATTATGATAAATAAATTTTAGAAAATATAGGAAATGAAGATAATAATTTTTAAAGATTATAAGAATGTGATTGATTAATTGGAAAAGAAATCACAATTATAAAATTCTTTGAAGTAAATTTGGGATTAATGAGATATTAATGAGCATTCAAAGATGAGACTCTAACAAATCAAAATATAGAGACTTTTAATTATGAGATATGATAAGAGATATTCTAAGAGCTAAGATAAAGATCATAAAAGAGCCTTAACTTAAAAAAAATGAAGCAAAGAAAGAGTAAATAAAAAAATATAAAAAAGAAAGATATTCTATGAGTATTATACTATATTCATATTATTTAATGTGTATATATTTACATAAATTGAATGCATAAATTTATAGATGTATTAATACTATAGTTATCTTTACATATTATTATATATTATTAAATTTATTTTGTCATCTTATTTATCAATCACATTACTATTCTTTTGTATTATTTTATTACATATAGCTAATAGTTTATCTGTTATGCATATTATGCTCATTCTTTGCTTATGTTATAAGTCAAAATAGTGATGCTCAAAAAGTTACATGCCCTTAGAGCATAATTCAAAACTCTAGGGTGAGAACATATTATACTCATGAGTGTGAGTGTTATATATCTTATATACTTGAGGATAGCTTGTATATTATTTTTTAATGTTATTTGAGTTTTAGTTTATCATAATCATGACCATCTTGACCCTTTTGCTCTTCTTTTATTTCCTACATTATAAGGTTAATTCAAAAAGCTCATTCTTATGATTGTTTGATTCTCTTATAAATATAATGCTCATGGACTTTGGTAAACCCATAAGTTCTTTAATCTTTATATGTATAAGTTTTTGAAATCTTTAATTACCATCATAACATAGTCATACTTATTATGAAAAAATCATAAAAATTTCTTTATCACGTGCTAATTTTCAAATGATTTATCATTTTTTAGTTTGTTTGTTATGGATCACTCTTGTGAAATATTCTAAAATATCCTCCAATTTCTTCATTTATAAGACTTCAAATTTGTCTTTTAAGGTTTGGTTATATACCTTTTTAACTTTATCACCTCTTTTGCATGCATTTTGTATGGCCTCCCAATCTTTGAATTATTTGCACTTGTTGCCTTGGCAAGTGTAGCCTAATCTAGGCATTGATAAATGAAGAAAAGTATTGTATAGACTCGAGTAAGGTCATTTTCAAATTTTGTGTTAGAATGGTTTTACATTGAATCTCTTTAAATTTTTTATCAATAATTTCACAAATATCTTAGCTCTTGAATAATGTTTTAATCTATGTATATTAATTATCATTATTTAAGTAAGACGATAGACAAGAAATACATTGCTTATCATTTTTCGAGGTCTTTTGCAAGTGCTAATATCACTTTGTTTAAGAAAAACTTCATAAAATAATAACAAAAATTTTGGATAAAATAGAAGTAAGCTAAGATAGAAACCACAAAATAAAAAATTTCTGCTCCATATCAAATCACAACTATATATTATCCCTAAAAAACTTTTATAATAGAATTAATTATGTTCGTAACTAATTTAATATAACTTATAAACCATAGCATATTTTGATCTTAACGAACTTGATATAAATTCATAACTCACAACTAACTTTGACAATGATCAACCTAATACAAATATAGAACCCATAATCAACTTTATTTCTTAAGTATTTCATTTTTTTATGTCAATTAATTTTGATTATTCTCAATTAAATTAAATTTTTTTAACAATAACCAAGGATTACAAGAAAAGGATAGTTTTTATTTATGCTCCACATGTAATTACTGTTTAGAAATACTTCGATCCATAACCTTTAAGATTGCAACCCTTCTTGATGGGCGTTCGACCCATTCTTTCCCCTGCTTTCGCCTTTCCCTGTCGGCGATGGAGCAACTAACTGACCCTTCCATTTGCAGTTGAAAGCTACCACCAAATAAATGCCGAAGTTCACCGCGCAGATCACACAGACAATCCAGTAATAGTAATCCAATTTACTCTGGTTTAAAGCTCTCCTCGGCCAGCCCCTCTCCTTTTCCCCCGTCGCCCTCACAACCAACTTAACCAATAGCGAGCTCATCCAACTCCCCACCCCCACCGCACTCAAGAAAAGGGCGCTGCTTATGCTCTTCGTCCCATCCGTCACCTCGTCTAAAAGAACTCCAGTTGCCCCACAAAGGTGAAGGCCTCCGCGAGCCCCAACATGAAATACTGCGGCAGCAACCACCAGAATGTTAATGCCTCAGCCGCTCGACTCCGGTGGAGCTCCACTAACGCCGCCGCTACGAAGATGGGTATGGTCACGAACATCCCCACACCTATCCGCTGTAGCGACGATAGCCCTCGGGGATTGCCCGTGAAGCGGAGGAAAAAAGCGGCCCCGAAACATTTCTATAGCGGGATCAAGATGAGACCGTTCGCGGCAGTAAACACAGCGAAGGAGCCAGACGGAACGAAGAAGTGCGCCGAGAGGCGCCGATGTTAGCAAACTTTAAGCGTTTGGTAAGTAAAATACAAACCATATAATTTTTTTTTTACAAACCATAATCAAATATTCATTTAATATACTTTAGTATTCTTTTTTGCAACCATCCAATCTGTTTCCTTTGGATTTTCTATATATCGACTAATGAGTTCAATAGAATATAGAATATCAGGTCTTGTGATAATGAGGTAATGAAGAATATCAAGTCTTTTTTCAGCCATTCCATTTTGTTGTGGAGTATAACTTGTAAGTTGATTTCGTATGTCTTCTTGTTTTCATAATTGAATAAATTCATTTGAAATGTACTCACCACCTCTATCAGATCTAAGGCTTTGAATGAATATCCCACTCTCCTTTTTAACCTTGCATTTGAACTCTTTAAATTTAGAGATAACAACATATTTGTTCTTAATAAAATATATCTATATTTTTTTTACTAAAATCATTTATGAAAGTAATGAAATACTTGTTAACTCCATTAGATAATGACACCAATAGACTACAAATATTTTTATTAATAAATTGCAATGGTCTTTTAGCTCTCCAAGTATTATTCTTTTGAAATGGTAGACGATGTTGCTTTCCAATTATACAAGCTTCACATATATGATTTGAATCATCCAATAAAAGAAAACCTTTCACCATTCCTTTTCTTTGCCAATAATTTCAAACCTCCAAAGTTAAGGTGATCATACCTTAGATGCATTTTCAAAGAATCATTTGGAAGATGCCTAAGATAACAACTTCACTTATTGACTCTAATTAAAGAGGAAACATACGATTTGTTGACATCTTCACTTTAGTAATATTCCTCCCTTTTGAATCTTACAAAAGAAGATAACCATTCTCTATATGTATAATATATCATTTCTTAATCAATTGCCCAAGACTAGGAATATTACTTTTGATATTAGGAATAAAATATGCATCTGAAATAATAATCAGAAGCCCATCCTCTTTGTAAAATTTTATATTACATTTGCCTTCAACTTTCAACTTTGATGAGTCTCTAAGACCCACACTTGTTTGCACATTTTCAATTGAATCAAATAGATGTCTTTTTTCACATATATGATTGCTTTCTCCTGAATTAAGAAACCACATATCTTTTTTTTCGTTACCCTCTTTTTCAGCCAATAAAGATATTGACTCTTTTTGTGTTTGATTGATTATTTTTATGCCAACAATTAGAAGCATAATGACCAAACTTATGACAATTATAACATTCAATATTTCTACCTTGTCCTCGGCCTCAAGAAGTATTATTTCTTTCATGCCCATGTTGAGTGTAAGATTGATTAAATTTCTGTTTAGATCTGTTTTGGAAATGACCTCTTTCACGTCCTCGATATGAACCTTGTCATCTTCTCTTTGAATTTGAATTCTCTTTCTTCAATGTATTGTCTTCGTTCAAATTTAATTTTGATTCTAATGCTTGATCAATAGGTGCAACTTCAGCCCTTTTCTTTAGTCGTTGCTCATGCACTTGCAAAGAACCCATTAGCTCTTCAATAGATAAACTGCATATATCTTTAGATTCTTCAATTGTTGTTACCACATGCTCAAACATAGAAGTTAAAAAACGAAGTACCTTTTCAATCACACGTACATCATCAATTTGTTATCCATTTTTTTCATCAAATTTACAACAGTAATCAAGCATGAGACATAATCAGAGATAGTCTCATTTTCATTCATCTTTGATTGCTCAAAATCACCTCTAAGAATTTGAAGATGTACACGCTTCACACGTTCAACACCTTTGAAGATTGTGTTGAGTTTATTCCAAACTTCTTTGCTTGTAGTTGTTTCTACAACTTTCTCAAAATTAGTTTCATCAAGCCTTTGATATATCAAGAACAGTGCTCTTTTGTCTTTTTTTTTTAATTTTCTTTCAATAGTTTCTTCTCCGTTTTAGTAGCATCTGATTCATCAAAGTCATCGATAACAATCTCCCAAAGGCCTTGCAAGCCAAGTGCTTTAAATTGAATACACCAATTATCATAATTGTCGTTCGTCAATCTTGGAACGATTTGTTGCATAATTCCAGACATTTTAAATAAAAACACCCTTTAAAAAAAGTACATCTGCTCTTCTTCCTTCGACGCTGCAGCGTTTGATCTTCTTCTTCAAGCTATGATACCATTTTGATAGAAATAAAGTGTTAGGAGAAATTTGAAAATGACAACAGAAAACCTAAGCAGTGGGAAGACAAAAAACTATGAACTTTTTCATTCATACATTCATAATCACAAAGCAATAATTACATCAATTTATAGAAAAAAAAAAATAAACAATCTCCCCACTATTTACTCCTAATTCGAAGTTTGTTCCTGACTTAAAATTTATAATTATTTAAATATTTAAATCCCTAAAAATGCTAACAAACTTATAAAACACTGAAAATATGTTAACCAAAACTTAAAAAGTGTTAACAAATAATTAAAGTTTGCTAACAATACCGTGATGTAGAAGCAGGAGAAGACGACGATGGCGAGGAAGCGGCCAAGATAGGCGTCTGCCAGGAAGGACAAAAGCCGTTCCGATCCAGTTGGTGACCTTGGTGTTCGCGTCCGGCAAGTCTTGGTGCATTTCCGCCACCAAGAATATAACTATACTGAACAAAATGGCAGAGACAGCCAGCCTCTCCGCCACCTCGTCTACTAATCGACAAAAATAACTCATAATTTTAGCCACTTAAAAAAAAGTAATTTTTCATTCAGAAATAAAAAATAATAACTTTTAATAAAAAGGAATGAATAAATTTCAAACTAAAAAAAAATTTTAAAAAATTTCCACCAATTAAAGCTCAAAACTAAGGATACTCTAAATACCTATGATGAAGGGTGCAGCCCTCCATCCCCCGGTGATGACCTTATCGGCGATCCTCCAGTAGAAGTCAACGGCACCATCACCCACCAAGGTGGCCGTGGACCTCACCGGAAGCTCGTCAGCTCCCTTGCCGGCCTTCTTCTCAACCTCCATGCCTTCAATTCTAGAGGTAAAATAACCTTCCTTTGCCTCACCCTTGGTTCCTGTTCAACTCTCGTAGATAACACTTTAGGGTTATTTAATGAGGCTAGTTGCTTAAACCCTCAGCTATTATGGGAGCAACGACATCCACGATAGGATTGGTTCCATTATGCAAATTTTGCCCTCTACTAATTCTTCACAAAATGTCATTGTTTCAATTGGTTTTACTTAGGTCCAAAGGGAAATGGTTGAAGACATAAGAAAGAGAAGTTATATTTCAAACAAAAAACTTATATTAATATATTGAAAATAATTAAATAGTAAATCCATAAATAAGTTTTATAACATACGATAGTTCATGAAGAACATTTTGATGGGTAAGGACTTTAACATTTTCTTAAAAAAATAAAGACAACTTCAATTTTAATTTCTAATAGATTGACTTCTTAAATTCATGAAGATTTGAAACTATAAAAAGAAAGATTTATTATAATAAAAATTTATGATAAAATTATATTTTAACTTTAATTTGCACCTTCCAACATGATAAGTCAATTATTGAAAACCATAAAAAACCATAAAAAGACTATGGACTTGGAGGATATTGGCAAAACAGCTTGATTAGAACCAAGTTTAAATTAAAGCTCATGTGCAACACCTAATAATAATGATGATGAGAATATTATCATCGATGAATATTATGGATGTAAAACATATGAATAATCATGAAATTAAAGATACACTATGATAAATAAATTTTTGAAATATACAAAAAATGAAGAAAATAATTCTTAAGATTTATGAGAATAGGATTGATTAACTTGGAAAGAAATCACAACCATAAAATGTTTGAAGTAAATTTTAGATTAAGGAGAGATTAATGAGCACCCAGAGATGGGGTTTTAATAAGTCAGAGTATTGAGACTTTTGATTATAAGATATAATATGAGATCTCTTAAAAGTTAGGATAGAGATAACAGAAAGAGCCTTGACTTAAGAAAAATAAAGCAAAAAATAATAAATAAAAATGAATATGAAAAACAAATAAAAGAAAAATAAGATATTCTATGAATACTATATGATATTGGTATTATATGATATATATGTATTTATATAAACTAGAGACATATAACCATAGATGTATTAATAATATACTTCTTTTTACATATTGTCATGCATTATGACAATTATTTCATCTTATTTCTCAATTATGTTATTGTTCTTTAATACTATTTTATTATATGTTTAATAGTTTATTTATTATATATATTATACTTATTTTTTGTTTACATTATAGATCAGAATAGTGATAATCTAAGAGTTATGTGCTCTTATGAGATAATTCGATACTCTAGGGTGAGAACAAACTATGCTTAAGAGTGTGAGTGTTATAGACCTTATGTACTTGAAGATAGCTTGTGTATTATTTTTTTATGTTTTTTAAGTTTTAGTTTTCAACTTTTCATACTGTGATAGTTATATATTTGGTGACATTCTTTTTGTTATTTGTATTAAACTTGATCTTTAGTTTACCATAATCATTACTATCTTGACTCTTTTGTTCTTCTTTTTGTTTCTTGTATTATGAGGTTATTTTAAATAACTTGTTCTGATGATTGTTTTATCCTCTTTTAAATATGATTCTCATGAACATCGAAAAACTCATAAGTTCTTTAATCTTTATAATGTGTAACTTTTTGTAATCTTTAATAGCCATCACAACATAGTCATACTTATTATATCAAAATAATAAAAATTTCTCTACCATCAACATGCTTACAAATGATTCATCATTTCTTTTGGTTTGTTTATTGTGGTTAGCACTCTTATGAATTATTGTAAAAGATCTTCTAATTTCTTCATATATAAGACTTTGAATCTACCTTTTAAGGTTTGGACACATATTTTTTTACTTTATCACCTCTTTTGCATGCATTTTAATATATCTCCCAATCTTCTTTTAAATTATTTGCACTTATTGCCTTCATAAATGCGACATAATTTGGTATTGATAAATGGTGAAAAGTCTTTTATTGACTCTACTAATGTCATTTTCTAATTTTTTGTTAGGTTGGCCTTACTTAAAAGCTTTTTAAACTCTTTATCAATAATTTCTCATATATCATAGCTCTCAAATGATGTCTTCATCTGTATACTTCAGTTATCATAATTTAAGTAAGATGAGAGATAAGAAGTATATTTCTTATCATTTTCACAAGATCTTTTACAAGCCCTAATATCATTTTGTTGTAAGAAAAACTTCATAAAAAAGAATAAAAATTTTGAATAAAAAAGTGAGGTAAGTTAAAGACCATAAAATTATAATTTTCTACTCAATGTGAAATGACAAGTCACAACTATATATATTGTCTCAAAAAATTTCTAGACTTAAATTAAATTTGTTCACAACTAATTTAATACAAACAACTTATAACTCAAAACCAATTTTGATCACAAGAACTTGGATATAAACACATGATTCATAACCAATTTTGAGAATAACCAGCTTAATACAAACATAGAACCCATAATTAAATTTGTTCATTAAATGAATCATTTTTTATGTCAATTAAATTTGATTATTCTAAATAAATTTATTTTTTTAATGATAATGTGTTAGAAAATAAACTTAATGTTATAATATGTGTGTGTGTGTGTGTGTGTATATATATATATATATATATATATATATATATATATATATATATATATATATATATATATATATATATATATATTTAGATCATTAATTTGTTATAGTTAAAGTTGGTTATGAGTCATATTCTTGATCAAAATTTGTTATGATTCATGACTTTGTGATGGTAGTGATCAAATTTAGTTAAGTCATTATTTGTAGTGGATTAGTTGTGATCAAATTTAGTTTAATTTTAGATGTTTCTTGTGGCTATATATATAGTTGTAACATTGGATATAATATGATGAAGTAAAGAAGTTTGTTTTTTTATTTCACCTTGTTCATCTTCTATCTTAAACTCAAATTTTATTTGGAGTATTATTTTGGTAATAAAGTGGTATCAGAGTGTAGAGAAAGATCCCACAAAAATGACAAGCGAGTGATATATTTCTTATTCTTTGTCTCACTAATAATTATGATAATCAGAGTATATAGATAAAAATATTATTTGAGAGTCAAGATATTTGAGAGATTATTGATAAATGGTATGAAAAGGTCCAAGATGAAGTCATTCTTACACAAAATAAAAAAAATGAAGTTAACAGAGTTAAGAAAGAAAGATAAGAAAGTACTTTTCTTTAATTATCAAGACTTATTTGATGTCACATTTGAGAAGGTGGCTAGTGCAAATAATACAAAACAAGCTTGAGAGCTCTTACAAATTACATATAAAGGTGATGATAAAGTAAAAAAGGTACATCTCCAAACTTTGAGAGGTGAAATTGACGTCTTACAAATGAAGGAATTAAAAACTATTTCAAATTATTTCATAAGGATGTTAATTATAGTGAATCAACTAGAAGGGAATATGAAAGCATTTGAAGACAATCAAGTGGTAGAGAAAATTCTATGATAATTACTTAGTAAATATGATTATGTTATGACAGTTATTAAAAAGTCTAAAGACTTAGACACTATGAAGATTAAAAACTTATGGGTTCACTTCAAGCCTATGAGCACCGTATTCAAAGGAAAAACAAACTATCATTGGAACATGTTATTCAAAGTAGCCTCACAATAAAAGAAATAATAGGATGACAAATTAATTAAGAAGGTTGCATTCATGATATTGGCCATGATCGCGATCGAGAAAATATTTGAGGTCATGGGATACCTGATCATGGTAATTACAATTACCATGAAAAAACAACCAATACAGAGGTAGAAAGAGTGAAAGAGAAAGAGTTAAAAAGTATGATAAAAGTAACATTCAATGTTATAAATATAATAAATATAGGTATTATTCTTCAGAATATTGATCAAATCCTTCTAATCAAGTGCATGAGAAAGTCAATTATGCTAAAAAAATATTGAAGATAACATACTTCTACTAATAAAAAGAGAAGGAGAATATATAGATAAAACTTTATGATACTTAGACTCTGAAGTAAGCAATCATATGTGTGGGCATTAAAAAATCATTATGAAACTAGATGAATCAGTGAATGTTGTCTTATTTGGAGATGCATCTAATGTGTAAGTAAAAAGAATTGATAAGATTCTTATTCAACTCAAAGATGATACTTAATAATTTATATCTAATGTTTATTATGTTTTGGAGATGAAAACAAATATTTTGTCTTGGATAATTATTTAAAAAAAAATTGACATAGATATGAGAAATAAAAATATTTATTTAATGAAGAAAAATAAACTTACTGCTCATGTTCTTATGGAGCAAACTCATATGTTTGGTTTTAATATTAAGTATGTTGTCACTAAATGACTAAGTGCTTGTATAAAAAAAAATAGTTCTTGGCTATGACATTTGAGATTTGGGCATGTTAATTTGGTACTCTTAAACTTCTATTAAGCAAGAAAATGATAAAAAGGATGTCATACATCAAAATTACCAAAAAAATTATGTGAATGATGCATACTTGGAAAGCATGCAAGGAGAAGTTTTCCAAAAACGTCTTTCAATAAAACACACAAATATCTTTAACTTATTCACATTGACAAATGTGGACCAATTAGAGATTATCATTATTTTCTAACATTTATTGAAGACTTTATCAAAACTCATATGTTTATTTCTTAAAAAAAAGTTAGAAGCATTCCAAACATTTAAAAAGTTCAAAGTCTTGGTAAAAAACAAAAGTAATTATAAGATTTTGGGCAATGAGCTCAAATCAAGGAGTTGAATTCATATCTAAAGAGTTTGAAGAATATTATAAAGCTCATAGGATATAAAAGGACATTAACTACATCATATTCACCTTAAGAAAATAGTGTAGTAGAGGAAAGAATTAAACCATTTTTTATATGGTTCGAAGCATGCTAAAAACTAAGGAAATGCCTAAACAATTTTGGATGGAGGTTATCAATTATGTAGTTTATTTATTGAATAGATGTACAACAAAGAATTTTGAAAGATTAACTCCACAAGAACCATGGAGTGGATTTAAGTCGCATGTATCACACCTCAAAATTTTTGAATGCATAGCTTATGCACATGTACTTAATCAAAAGATGACCAAGTTAGATAATAAGAGTATTTCATGCATTTTCATTGGTTATGATGTAGTATCTAAAGCTTACAAATTTTATGAACCAAAAGAGAAGAAAGTTATTATAAGTCATGATGTGGAGTTTCATAAAGATGGCATGTGAGATTGGAAAAAAACCAATAATGATACAAGAAAAAGAGCAAACTATTGAGAAAAGTAGAGAAGTTACACCAACATCATCTTCTTACATCATCATCATTATATGAAGAAGATCTTATGATACAATGGATTAGAAAATTCATGATCTATATGAGATAACAGGTCCTCATAATCTTATTTGTTTTTTTATTAATAAAGAAATTATTACTTTTAATGATGTAATAAAATGAGAAATAGAAGAAGACTATGGATGAAGAGATATCTTTTATTGAAAGAAACAAAATATTGGAGCTTACTAATTTACTAAAGAAACATAATTCTATTGGTATAAAATGGGTTTATAAAGTTAAGAAGAATGAACAAAGAGATGTTGAAAAATACAAGACAAGGCTTATACCAAAAAGTTATACTCAAAAGGCTAGGATTGATTACAATGAAGTATTTTTCTCTTGTTTCTTAAATAGAAATGATTCGATTGATGCTTGCAATAGCGGCCCAAAATAAACAGTAAGTTTTTCAACTTGATGTAAAGTCAGCTTAAAATTTTTCAACTTGATGTGATGTCAACTTTTTTTAAATGATTATTTGAGGAAGAGGTTTATATTTAACAGCCTATGAGCTATATGAAAAAAAGATAAGAAGAAAAAGTTTTGAAATTAAAGAAAGTACTTTATAGCTTAAAATAAGCACAACGAGTTTGGAACTCAATAATTGACTCGTATTTTAAAGACAATAAATTTATTTAATGTCTATAAGAACCTGCTCTATATGTGAAACAAAAGAAAAGACAAATATTATTTATTTCTTTATATATGAATGGGCTTATTTTTATAGATAATTTTTTAAAATTAAATAAAGAATTCAAAAAAGCTATGAAAAAAGATTTTAAAATGAAAAAAATAGGTATAATATCTTATTTTTTTGGATTAGAAGTTAAATAATTTCATGAAGGAATATTTATCATACAAGAGCATTTCATAAAGGAAATTCTTAAGAGATTTAAGATGAAAGATTACAATCTAGTCAATACACCGATTAATTGTGGAGTAAAACTATCATGATATGATGAAGGCAATATAGTAGATCCTTCTCTTTATAAAAATTTGATAAAATGTTTATGATATTTGATTTTCTTAAGACCAAACATTCTGTATGGAGTTAGATTACTAAGCCAATTTATGGATGAATTAAAAGAACAACATTGGAAAGTAATAAATAAGATTCTACATTATATTCGAGGTATTTTAAATTATGAAATTTTTTATTCATATTCTAACATATTTTCACTTATTGGATACCCGAATAGTAATTGGGATGAAGATATGGATGATCAAAAAAGTACATAAGGATTTATCTTTTATATCAGAAATACTATATTTTTATAAACATCAAAAAAATAATCTATTATCATGCTTTCAACTTGTGAAGAAGAATATGTTGCAACTTCTACTTATGTTAGTCATGCTATATGACTTCGTAGATTGTTTAAAGAGACTTAAAAGGCATAAGATATTGCACCAAAAATTTATATTGACAGTAAATATGTTATTACTTTGGGAAAAAATACAATATATCACGTAAGGAGCAAACATATTAATATTCATTTTCATTCTATTCGAGAATATGTGAAGAACAAAGACTTGGAGTTAACTTATGTAAAGACACAAGATTATGTTGCTGATATTTTTACTAAATCACTTGGAGTGGATCTTTCTAACAAATTCAAGAGTTTGCGTAGAATGGTAGATTAAAGAAAATTAAGTCCAAAAAGTGGTGTTAGAAAAAAAAAAAAAATAAATAAATAAATAAATAAATATATATATATATATATATATATATATATATATATATATAATGTAGTTGTAACATTGTATGTGGTATGATGAAGAATTTTATTTCTTTATTTCAACTTATACATCTTTTACCTTAAACTCACATTTTATTTGAAGTGTTATTGATAACATAATTAAGGATCATAACAAATGCATACTTTTTATTTATGCTCCATTACCATTATCCGACCCTTCCACGTGGGCGATAGACCCTTTCTTTCCCCTGCTTTCGTCTTTCCCCGTCGGCGATGGAGCAACAAATTGACCCTTCCCTTTGTAGTAGGAAGCTACCACCAAATAAATGCCGAAGTTCATCGCGCAGATCACACACACAACCCAGTAATAGTAATCCAATTTACTCTGGTTCAAATCTCTCCTTAGCCACCCTCTCTCCTTTCCTCCCGTCGCCCTCACAACCACCTTAACCAAAAGCGAGCTCATCCAACTCCCCACCCCAGCCGCGCTCAAGAACAGGGCGCTGCTTATGCTCTTCGTCCCATCCGTTGCCTCGTCGTAGAAGAACTCCAGTTGCCCCACCAAGGTGAAGGACTCCGCGAGCCCCAACATGAAATACTGCGGCAGCAACCACCAGAATGTCAATGTCTCAGTCGCTCGCCTCCGGTGGAAGTCCACCAACGCCGCCGCTACGAAGGTGGGTATAGTCACGAACATCCCCACACCTATCCGCTGTAGCGACGATAACCCCCTGGGATGGCCTGTGAAACGGCGGAAAAAAGCGGCGCCGAACCATTCGTATAGCGGGATCACGATGAGACCGTTCGCGGCAGTGAACACCGCAACGGAGCCCGCCGGAACCAAAAAGTGCGCCGAGAGGCGTCGATTCGTTGCCAGGGCTTGCGTCGTGAACAGGTTGATATGGAAGAAGGCGAAGGGAAAGGCAATGGTTGTGAGCCAGATGGGGAGGACTCTGACGACGGACTTCAACTCCTCAACCTGGGTTACGGTGCAGAGTTTCCACCTGTTGTCAATGGCCACCACAGTCGTCATCGCCGCCGCCCTGTCGAGAAAAGAGTATTGGTTCGTATGCTGGAGCTTCCGCACGCCTGGGATGTCGGAGAGTTCTGTTTTCAACTCGAAGAGCTCTGTTTTCTCCCCTGACGCGCCACCGGCGGCGTAGTTCCTGCAGGCAGCGATAAGTACTTGGAGAAACCGCGTGAAGGCCCTGCCGTGTGGTCTCTGGTGGCGGTAAAGCGGCGAGCCGGCGAGGAGGATGAGAAGGGAGATGAAGGTACCCGCGGCAGAGATTCCGATTCCCCATCCCCATCCATTGCGATCCTCAATGTAGGCGACGAGCGTAATTCCGATGAGAACACCGAGATTGATGGCGAAGAAGAACCAACTGAAGAAAGAGTACTTCGTGCTGGCCTCCCCGGCGTCTCCTTCGTCGAACTGGTCTGCGCCAAAGGAGGAGATGCAGGGCTTGATGCCTCCTGTGCCTACGGCGATGGCATAAAGCCAAGCGAAGAGGACGGCGTTCTGACGATCGGTAGCGGGATGACAGCCTTCAAGGGAGCATGGAAGCGGGCGCAAGCTGTCAATGCTAGCGACCATCGTTAGTAGCACCGTCCCCTGCGGTTTTGACGACTGAGGGCGGAACAAGGGAGCATGTCAATCGATGGAAGAATAAAATTAAATTTATAAAATCCCGCGACGTAGAAGCAGGAGAAGATGACGATGGTGAGGAAGCGGCCGAGATAGGCGTCTGCCAGGAAGGCACCGAGAAGGGTGAGGACAAAAGCCGTTCCGATCCAGTTGGTGACGTTGGTGGTCGCGTCCGGCAAATCTTGGTGCATTTCCGCCACCAAGAATATAACCATATTGAACAAAATTGCATAGAAAGCCATCCTCTCCGCCACCTCGTTAACTATTCCACAAAAATAATTCACATATTTATCCACTAAAAACATGTAATTCTTTCATTTAAAAATTGAAAAAAAATAATAAAAAGGATTTGATTTACTTTTAATAAATTTGATATTAAACCGAAAAAAAAAAACAATTTAAAAAAATTTCCACCAATTAAAGCTCAACACTAGTGACACTATACATACCTATGATGAAAGGTGCAGCCCTCCATCCACCGGTGGTGGCCTTATCGGCGATCCTCCCGTGGAAGTCAACTGCACCGTCGCCCACCAAAGTGGCTGAGGACCTCACCGGAAGCGCGTCGGCTCCCCTGCCGGCCTTCTTCTCAACCTCCATGTCTTCAATTCTCCGGGTAAAATAGACTTCCTTTGCCTCACCCTTTATTTCTGTTCAATCACTCGTACGTAACAGCTTAGGTTTAAGTAATGAAACCTGTGGCTTTAACCTACAGCTGTAGGGGTATACACGACGTCCACGTTAGGATTGGTTCTATTTTGAAAATTTTGTCCTTTAATAACTGTTCGCAAAATGTCTTCGCCTGATTCACTTGGTTTTATTTAGGTCCAAATGGAAATGCTCTTAAAAACATAAAAAAGAGAAATTATATTTTAAAAAAAAAATTACAATAATATATTGAAAAATAGTTAAATAGTAAATCCATAATAAAGTTAAGATATGATAGTTCATGAAAACCATTTTGATTGGTGGGGACTTTAACATTTTCTTAAAAGAATAAAAGTAATTTAAATTTTAATATTCAATACATTAACTTTTTAAATTCACAAATATTTGAAACTATAAAATGAAAGATTTATTCTAATGAAAATTCAAAAGAAAATTATATTTTAGTCATAATTCACACCTTTTGTGTGATAAAATCATTTTCTTATAATTTAATAAAGATATATTGATATAAAAATGTCCCTATATTCCAAGTAAATGGTACCATCTCATCAAATTTTACTCAAATGTGTAATACATAATGATACAAAACAAATTTTGTTATTAAAGATTATATTTAGTTATATATTTTAGCATCCACATAATATCATGGGACTTATCTTGTTGGGAGCATAAGTTATTTAGATCAATGGAAAACACAATAAGTTTTGTCAAATTGTCCAACAAATGATCAGTTGAGATGGTTACGACCAATCTAACTGGTAGACTATCCCACACACACTTTATTTTTGGGTTTTTTTTATAAAATCATAATTAAAGCAAGTATTTATTCTTTTGAAATTAAGTAGTAGAGGCATATTTTTATAATCAAGTGAAAGCAAAAAGAATTATAATATTTTTAAAAGTTAATGTGCTTATAATATCAATATTAACATATCTTTTACATATCTTATTCAATAAAATAAAATAAACATAAAAATCACACATCTAATGATAATTATAATATCTTTTAAATTATCATATGTTTGTTCTTGTTCCATCCTAATAGCCTCATGAAGATCATTATTTTGACATGAAATTATTAAACATAAATAGAATTGAGCCAACTAATACTAATAATAGCAAAAGCATATAACATAATGTAAATTAAATAATTATTTAACAATCATATGTAAGATCCACATCAATAATAATATAAATTATTAAAAGATTTGTTATCTTTTTTTCTTTGGATTTATTTTAATCATATTTTTTAAGAAATAATTTTTATTTCTTTTAACACCTTTTTCTTGTGCACATCAAAAATATTTTACCCCTTATAATCTAACAATATCTCTTTGACAACAGTTTGAGAGACATTAATCTCGATAATAATCTTATTTCTTCAGACATTAATTAGAATAAAAAAACACTTATTTATGAGAGCAAATTAATTTGGACAACAATCTAGCCTTATAAACACTTCTTGAAGCTTTATTTCTTATTCATTTTATATCACTTTATTATTCATATTTGTCAATCACTTATTTTATCTTTTAATATAAGTGATATGGTACGAATTCACTATATAATTAATCAAAATATATAACAAACAATACATAATAATATTTTATTATAATAATAATAAGCATATCTAAAGATAGTATTTTCTCATATCAATTTAGGCATGTTGTCTATAATGAAAACATATGAAATCATATACATCATGAATAAATTTTATAAACATAATTATCATCTAAATAGTATATTTCAAATCAATAAGACATTTAGCTTACAATATGTAATATATTATCTATCTTTTAAATCTGAGTAATGGTCTTGTTATAAATTGTGTGAGGTAAAAATGTATAAGAGAGGAGAAGTGAATTACGCATTAAAAAAATTTAATTTCCAAAAATGTGAAAATAAGTTTTACACTTAAAAGTAAAATTTATTTTTTAAGAAAATTGTTAATGAAATGAGATTGCATAATTATAAAAGAAACACACAAATGCTTTTTAGGTGGTTCAACCAAAACCCATGCCTACTTCCATTCCCAATCATTGATGGGGCTTCTACTAATTACTTATTTTTGCCAAAGCTGGTAAGGATAAATCAAACACTAATCGATGCTGCAATAAAACTCCAAAATTCATAAAAAATTAGATATACAAAAAATCAAAATCTTTATAAAATTTCTACATACAAAATTTCTATAATTTTAAATCTTTAAACTAAGAGTAACATAAGTAATTAATGATATATATATTACTAAGATTATGTAAAAAAGATTGTAGATGGAAGCAGAAGAAATAAAGATTGAAAGAACCAGCATCTTTCGTAAGCAAGTAGAAATTCGTTGCTTTCGATTTTTGAACTTTTCTTCAGTTATGAAATTTTTTAAGTTGATTCAATAATTATTAAATATTAATAATTGAACTCTTTTTTAGTTAAAATAAAAAACTCTTAAAATAACTCTCCCAATAATTAAAATCAACTTTTTCGAAAACTAGCCATTACAGGTGATGCGAGACTAAGAAGAAATATAGTTGTCTAGTTTTGGGGTGGACAAAGCAGGAATTATGAGATCAAAATCACCAATAAAGGGTCCAGATCTAACTATAGTGAGATAAGATCTAAAATGTTAGATCTAAAAGTCAAATAGACGGTGATAATGATCGGGTTACTGTTCATTAAGATAGAAAAGCACTCAGTCGTTCGATCAAACATTACAAATGAAAGAGTATATGAAAAAAATTGTTCATAAAAGCAAACACAATCCAGACTGTTTGATCATGAAAATATGTGATTAGATGGCACCAATTTGCCTTAGTCTAGAAGAGAATATGATCAATTTTTAGTTCTACAATGTAAGTTATAAATGATGTTTGACATCTATAAAACTTCCTCTCAACTTATACATTACCCAAATGGTATTAGTTGTCTTCTAGTGTTCTTGGGAAGTCATGAACCAAGAAATCTGTGTAGATATATATATATATATATATATATATATACAAGTATGACCTGACCCAATCTATTACTTAATCATTCAGAAGTTCATCTTTGCTTGCTACTCCTAAGCCACAGTTTATAACTTGACCTGATTGACCCAAGCTACTGTAGGAATCATGCCTTAGATTGATACTCAAGATTGATCTGACTCAATTTAAGTTAGGCACTTGATCTGTGGCTTCCTAAGACCAATGCCCAGCATTACAGGCCACTTGACCCAAGCCCTTTCAAGATTGGACAGATTGGGTGCTTAGAAAAAAAAAATTAATATATTTTTATTTAAAAAATTATAAGATTTTATAAATTAAAATTGCTTAATTTTTAAGAATAAATATTAGTTAATACTAACTCAAATATGTATGAATCATGATAATATTATGTGTTAAAATTATAAAGAAAAAATGTTTAACATGTTAATCATAGAAATTTAAAAATATAGTTTTTTGTGGATTAGTTACTCCACAAAGACCATGGTTATTAGTTCTAAATCAGCAAGTTGAGTCATTAATCTTTATTCACTACTACATATGTTATAATCCTTGTTCTAATAAACCTAAATTGCTATAATATATCTTAAGATTTAACTAAAATAATACTAAGCTCAATAATATATTAATAATATTTAGCTTAGTTTTGTGATCATTACATCGAAGGGTACAACATGTCTCATTAAGAACTAGGTTTCTTCTGTGTCTTAATTACTATAGTACTTAAGAGCTTTACTTCTTCATTTTACCTTGTCTCTTACACAAGTCCTTTCTAAATCTCATAGAACACCATCACTTGCTTTTCTTTCCTCATGATTATGATCAAGTGTTGCACCTCTTAAATTCTTGAAGAAAAACTTTTTAAGTTATAGACAATTCTTGATTTATACCTATTCTCAAAACTAATCATAGTTTTTATTTTTTAAATACCTTTATCAATCATGTGTATTCATATGAATGTATTTTCATATTTTATTCTTTATTTATAAAGGTTTTTCATTGATTAAACTTGTCGTCATATTAGTTTTTTTGGCCATTAGCCTTTTTGTTTTTAAGTCCTATTTAGTTTCTATAAATCATACAAATATGATTACTATATTTGTATTATATGTTTCTCAATTTTGTCTATAATTGTCTTAAGTTCTTATTATACTATTACACTGATGATAACGTACTAAGATGATATCTCATTTCCTTTAATATCATACAAATGATTTTGTTTTTAATGTTAGTATTCATTATATTATATTGTATGTTATTTTTCATCATAATGTATGACCTTTTTTAATTAACTTTTTAGGAATTATCATTACATCATACTATATTGTCTTGCTCATAGTATTTGTATATTCAATTCTCTATATCATTTACCAAGTCATAACTGATGATGACTTTGCACATTGTGTTCTTATGTCTTGATCACAATAATATGATCATTTTATCATATTTTATAATTATTTTAGGATATATTTCATTTAAACCTTTCAAAATGAACTTATTTCAT
Source organism: Vanilla planifolia (assembly GCA_023846275.1). Lineage (NCBI taxonomy): Eukaryota > Viridiplantae > Streptophyta > Magnoliopsida > Asparagales > Orchidaceae > Vanilla > Vanilla planifolia. The sequence goes on from CM043870.1 coordinate 3,878,361, forward strand.
TTTCTTATCACATAATCATTTGCTCTGATATACTTTTAATATTCTATAAGTATTTTTATAGATTTCTTTCTTATACATGATCATACTGATATAATTGTCCTATTATATAATTATGGCATAACGTTGGGCTTTATACTTTATCTTACTTGGATTTTTATTACTTTCTTACTATATGATATATTACTATTGATATTGATCCTTAGTATTTATTCATTAATAACCAAATATGGTGACTCAATCATCATATATGATTCTAAGACCACTTCTTTGCATATTCACACTTATCCCATGTTCGTTTTCCTTTCTCAATTATATCATACAATTGTTTATGGTCATACTATATGATCCACCCTTAACCTATCTAATACTTCAATCCATAATTAATTATGCTCTATCGTACTTGTATATTGTCATAATTATACTTGTATGATCAGTCCTATTTTATGAATCTGTTTACTTGATTGATTCTCATGCTTGATCATACCATACAATCATATGATTTCATATTATGTGATATGTTAGAAATCTTGAAACATTCTTAAAAAACTCTAAAAAAATTTATAAAAATTTTCAACATATACTTAAATCAAAATCAGTATTTTATAACTCATTTTTTCTTAAGATAATCAATCATTTCCTTAATATAATATAAATATCTTAACTAAATAAGCTGAAACATATTATATAGTATGATTAGAAAAATTACATAAGTACAATAATGTGTCGGACAATTTAATGCTACAATATGTTAAATAAGTATAAAAAGATTAGAGAGAAATATTTAGATCATAAAATATGATATCAAAAAATTATATAGTATGATTATAGGCATTATATAATATAATAGAATGAGTAATAGATAAATAAATTAAATTTGTATCATACATTATGATATGAGAAAATTATACTGTTTGATCAAGTTAGAGAGTTCAACTGAGAGCACTATATATAAATATCATAAGATATGATATAATGAGAATACTTGAGTTGAATAAACTAAAATGGATTATACAAGTTAATTAAAGACATCATATATGTATAATCAATGTGAATAATTATAGATGAAGAGAAATATCACTCATTATATAATACGAAGGAGGATCATATAGTATAATGAAGTAGAGTAATAAAGTATTTGTGGTCACGTTCTTCCAAATTTTTCCATTGCCACTTACATAAATACTCTTTAAATCACTTCAAAGCACTTTTACTTACTCTTTACTTTTCTCTACTAATCATGACCAAGTATTTTATCTCTAAAATTCCTGAAAATAAATCTTTTAAGTCATAGTCAACATTTTATTTGTACTTCTTCTTATGACTTTTCACATGTCTTGTCTTTTAAATATCTTTAAAAGTTATGTCCCTTCAAATAGAAGTATTTTTACCTTCTAATCTTTCATTTATAAAAACTTCTCATCTATTAAACTCACCTTATTGTTTTGGGTTTATAGTTTTATTTAATTTTTATAAATTGTACAAGTACAATCATAGAATCGTATCATACATTTCTTTGATCTCAATAAAATCTGTATTCATTTCTTCTTATCTTACTATTACGATCTTATTATTGTACTTTATAATAAGTCCATGTAACAAATAATCGCTAATGGTTTAGGCTTTTTTGTCTTAATTGTATTATATACCAATTTTAAGGCATCTTTCTTTAATCAATTTCATATTGAGCTCACTTATCTTATCACATAGTTACATAGTATGTTATACTTTTGTTGTGCTATATATTCTGATACTTTAAGGATTTCCATCTCATAAATGGTCATATTTATACATTTTTTGTTGCACTTTCTATTGAGCATTGGGCTTTATACTCCATTGTACTTACATATTTATGGTTTCATATAATATGATATTGTATTTTTTAATCAGTCATCTTCTCTTCATGACTTAAGCTTAATACAATGTCATGATCATCTTGTATGATACTATGCTTACTATTGTACACATTCACAATTGTCTCGCGTTATTTCTCTCTTACCTAGTCATTTCATATGATACTTCATGGACCTACTATATAATTAATGCCTTAACCACTTCACCTATTAGATGATTGACTATGTACCATAAATTTTGATTTATTTACTCTCATTCTTCACTTGCTAGTAAAAGTTTTTCTAATCTAAAATTTCCTTTTCAACGTAATTAACTTTTTCATGCACTTAATTAGAAAGATTTAACTAACATTCTTAAGAATAATGTTCACATTTTTTACAATTATAATATTGCATAATGTTTTTATCATAACTTTTACTTCTTCATCTTTGACTTTCTTCCACCTATATGTTGATTAATTTCTACAAACTTATTGTAGTTATAATTTCTTTGCTCTCAATCATATATTCCATGACCTCAAACTTTCCTCGACCTTGTCCATGGACATGACCACAACCATGACCACAACTTTTTTGACATTTGTGTTCTTCTTTTATTTCTTGTATTGTGAGGTTATTTTAAAGAAATAATTCCAAAGGTTTTTTTATTCATTTTTTAATATGATGCTTATGGGCTTGGAGTAAACCCAAATTCTTTAATTTTTATGATATGTAAGTTTTTAAATCTTCAATAATTATCATAACATAGTCATACTTATTATGTAAATATCATAAATTCTTCTTTATCACTCACTTATTTTCAAAAAATTCTTTATTTCTTTTTATTTGATGTACTATGGTAAGCACATTTGTGAAATATTCTAAAATATCTACTTATTCATTTATTTGCAAAGCTCCAAATTTTCCTCTTAAGGTTTGGAGATGTGTCATTTTCATTTTATCATATATTTTGTATGTATTTTGCAACATCTCTAAAGCTTCTTTTAAATTATTTGCCTTTGTCATCTTCTCACATACAACTTCATTTGGACCTTGATAAATGAAGTAAAATGTTTTCTCGACTCTATTAATGTTGTCTTCTAATTTTGTCTAAGATGACTTAATCTTAAATCTCTTCATACTTTTTATGTACAATCTTTCAAATATCTTAACTCTTGAATAATGTCTTCATATATGTACTCTAATTATCATAATTATAAGTAAGAAGCCACCACTAAATTAAGCCAAATTTCATTGCATTTATCACACACAATATGGTAATAATAATTCAACTTGCTTTGGTTCACATCTCTCCTCAACCAAACCCTCTCTTTGCCCCCCTCAACACTCTTACCACTATCTTAACAAAAAATGAGCTCATCCAACTTTCCACCCCCATCGTGCTTAAGAACATTGCGCTACTTAAAGCTTCTCATCTCATCCATCATGTATTTCTATCGTCAAGAATGTAACCATATTGAGCACAATCACAAAGAAAGCCATCTTCTTCATCACTTCATTCACTAATCGTCAAAATTAATTCACATTTTTAGCCACTAAACATAAGTAATTTTACATTTAGAAATAAGGGTAAAATAGACTTTTAGTTAAAATTCTTTTTTTTTCACAAAAAAGTAGAAATTTTCCTTTGATGTAACTTTCATAGAAACAACAATTTTGATGTTAATTTAGATTATTTTTTAATAAAAAACATTATTTTGACTAAAAGCTGGAATTAAAAAATTATTTATCTTTTCTATATAGATTAATGTATTATATGACAAAAATTAAGTTAAAAATATCAAATTGAGATAGAAATTAAAATATTTTAACTAAATTAAAAATATAATTTTAGAAATTTTAACCATTTGTCTTAACATAATGTTAATCTTAAAATAAAATTAGAGTAGATTTTTAATAAAAAAAATCTTTTTTTTTTCAGGTTGAAAATTTCTTTTGATGTAACTCTCATAGAAACCAACAAATTATAGGAGAAAAAGCTGAAATTGAAAAACTCTTTATCTTTGAGATATAAATTAAAATATTTTAACTAAATTAAAAGTATAGTATTTGAAGTTTTGGCCATTTGTCTAAACTTAATGTTAGTCTTAAAATATATATTTAATAAAATATGCAATAGAATTTCTTCAAAAAAGCAACATGATCAAATTTTATATCTATAAGCATTAGAGTTTTTAAAAATGATACTTTTTAAAAAACATTATAAAAAATGATTTGATTTTTTTTAATAAAATTAAGATTAAAAAAATACAATTTTAAAAAATTTCCGCCAATTGAAGTTGGAAGGTACATCCCTCCATCCACCAGTGGTGACTTTATCGGCGATCCTCTCGTGGAAATCAATACACCGTCGCAAACCAAGGTGGTTGAGGACCTCACCGGAAGCTCGCCGGCTCCCTGCCGGCCGTCTTCTCCACCTCATTGCTTTAAATTCTCGGGGTAAAATAACCCTCCTTTGTCTCACCCTTTGTTTCACTTCAATTCCCTGTACCTCAGAGATATGTGAGGCCTGCTGCGTAAACCTTCAATTATTGTACGGGTCAACGACAAGCACGTCCGGATTGGTTTAATTTTCCAAATTTTGTCCTTTAATAATATGTTAAAAATCATTTTATTAAAATTTAATATAAAAAATATTGATACAAAAAAGACCCTAAATTTGAAGTAGAACATTCTATTAGATCAAAATTAATTCAAATGAATAATAAAATGATAAAAAATTATATTTGTTGTCAACGATAATATTAGGTTGTATATTTTTTACAATCACATAATATCGTAGAGTCTATCTTATTAGGATCACAAGTTATTTAGATCGTTGAGAAATACAAATAGCTTTTTTTTACAAAATGACCAGAAATCATTGATTGAGATGTTTAAGACCAATCTAAATGACAAACAACCCTATGCAACCACTAGCTAACCCTTAGAATTCATTCATGGCCCCATTAGTTGCTTGTGACATTCCTATTTTAGCTAGTTATTTGTTATGATATTGAATAATTTGGGTGAATTTCTCGTCTTTAAACCACTTATAAAAATGTACTCGAAGATATCGATGAACTCTATGAAAAGTTTTTGTTGTTTTAACAATTTAAGAAGGTAAATCCTTCGTTGAATTTTGTTTTCATGCTAATTTGTCAAATCCTAAGTTGCAGAGCAAATAAGTATAAAAGCTCGATATTCTTCTTGGCATTATAAATTCATGACAAAATATTCAACACTATCACATTTAAAGATTTGAAATCTAACTATTGTTAGGAAATATATTTAGACTATCATAAGGTTAATATGAAAATTTTCATTTTGAAGTTCACCAAGTCTATAAAAGTTTCATGTTCAATGTTATAATTTTTATACAAAATCTAAAATGAGGTTAATTTTATGTTGTTTATCTTACGTAAAGGTCTTCAATTATTATGAAATGTGACATAAAGAAACATTAAAGAATCTTTTGCAATATCATGATTCATTATCTTATTAGAAAAAATGTTGCATAATAGACCTTTTGATGTTTTGAGCTCAAATTAATGATTTGAAAATAAAAATTTTAAATCATGACTATTTGATTTATTTTATTTATTAAACATATTAGAAATTTGTGTAATTCTAATTTGAATAATAATTCCTACCAAAATCACCAATTTGCCCCTTTTGTTCCTTTGTTTGTTGACAAGGACCTTCAAACCATGTATCCCTCTTTACTTCAATATATTGTTATAAGTGTTAAACAAGATGAAACATAACTAATATATGTTGTTACATAGTAAACATATATGTTTGAATGGAACCTCTGGTTGAAAAGAAAATAGAAATAAGGTTCTGTAGTTCTGATTGAAAAAAAATTCTAAGTATTTAAAAATTTATGATATTGAGTTGCAGATGCCACAGTCACTGCACGAGAGAGTGCAGACCGGCGGAGGGAAGGAGAAGAGAAGACGACTGCGTTTCACTACCGGTAAATGACTACTTCAAAATAATTAAAGCTCCTTTATTTTTTTGCACATTACGTTTACGATTACAACGCTTCCTCGGCGGCGATCAACCTTTTCGTTCCACTGCTTTCGTCTTCCCCCGTCGTCGAGTGAATAACAACCTGATCCTTCCCTTTATGGTAAGAAGCTACCACCAAATAAACGCAGAAGTTCACCGCGCAGATCGCACATACAATCCAGTAATAGTAATCCAGTTTACTATGGTTCAAGTCTTTCCTCAGCCACCCCCTCTCCTTTCCCCCTGTCGCCCTCTCCACCACCTTAACCGAAAGCGAGGTCATCCAATTCCCGACCCCCACGGTGCTCAAGAAGAGGGCGCTGCTTATGCTCTTCGTCCCATCCGTCGCCTCGTTGTAGAAGAACTCCAGTTGCCCCACGAAGGTGAACGCATCCGCGAACCCCAGCATGAAGTACTGCGGCAGCAGCCACCAGAACGTCACCGCCTCTGCCGCCCGCCTCCGGTGGCGCTCCACTAGTGCCGCCACTACGAAGGTGGGTATCGTTACGAACATCCCCAACCCCACACGCTGCAGCGACGAAAACCCGTGGGGGTGGCCGGTGAAGCGGCGGAAAAAAGAGGCGCCGTACAGCTCGTACAGGGGGATCACGATGAGACCGTTCACGACAGAGAACACCGCTACGGAGCTCGCCGGGACCACGAAGTGCGTTGAGAGGCGCCGATTCGTTGCCATGGCCTGCGTTGTGAAGAGGTTGACATGGGCAGCGGCGAAGGGGAAGGCGATGGTGGTGAGCCAGATTGGAAGGACTCTGACGAAGGACTTGAACTCCTCAACCTGGGTTACGGTGCAGAGCTTCCACCTGTTTTCGAAGGCCACCGGAGCCGTCATTACCGCTGCCCTGTCCAGAAACGTGTATTGGTTCGTATGCGGGAGCTTCCGCATGCCGTGGATGGCGGAGAGCTCTGTCTTCAACTCGAAGAGCAGTGCTTCCTCCCCTGACGCGCCACTGCTGGCGTAGTTGCGGCAGGCGGCGATGAGTACTTGGAGAAACCGCGAGAAGGCGCTTCCGTGGGGCCTCTGGTGGCGGTACAACCGCCAGCCGGCAAGGAGGATGACGAGGGAAAGAAGAGTGCCGGCAGCGGAGATTCCGAAACCACATCCCCATCCCTTGCGATTCTCGACGTAGGAGACGAGTGTAATGCTGATGACGACACCGAGGTTGATGGCGAAGAAGAACCAATTGAAGAAAGAGTTCTTTTTGCGGGCCTCCCCGGGATCTTCTTCGTCGAATTGGTCGGCTCCGAAGGAGGAGACGCAGGGCTTGATGCCGCCGGTACCGAGGGCTATGAGGTAGAGCGAGGCGAAGAGAAAGGCTTTCTGACGGCCGGTTGCCTGACGGCAGTCCTCCACGGAGCACGGTGGTGGGCGTAAGCTGTCCATGCTGGCTGCCAGCGTCAGAAGCACCGTCCCCTGCGGTTTTGACGACAGATGCCGAAACATGGGGGAATGACGATCAATGGAGGAAACCAATAAAAAATTGATTAACTGGTTGGATTACCGCGGCGTAGAAGCAGGAGAAGATGGCGATGGTGAGGAAGCGGCCGAGATAGGCGTCGGCGAGGAAGGCTCCGAGAAGAGTGAGGACAAAAGCCGTACCGCCCCAGTTGGTGACGTTTGTGCTCGCATCCGGCAGGTCTTCGTGCATTTCCTTCACCAAGAATATAACCATATTGAATGCAATCGCATAGAAAGCCATCCTCTCGGCCACCTCGTTCACTAGTCAACAAAACTAATTTACATTTTAGCTCAAAATAATAAGTAATTTACATCTATTTTATGATTATTTTTCAATTAAAATAGAGTTTTCAAAAAATATTTTAAATAAATAATTATGAAAATGGTTTGATTGATTTTTATTGATTCCCACCTATGATGAAAGACGCAGCCCTCCATCCACCGGTGGTGATCTTATCGGCGAGCTTCCCTCGGAAGTCAACAGCACCGTCGCCCACCAAGGTGTCGGAGGACCTCACCGTAAGCTCGTCGGCTCTCTCGCCGGCCGTCTTCTCAATCTCCATATTTCCTCTGCCTTCAATTCTCCGGGTAAACTAACGCCCCTTTCTCTCACCCCTTCTGTTTTTCTTCTGTAATTTTTCGTATCAAATAGCCAGGGATATTAATGGGTTCAGTTGCGTATGCCAACCTGCTTTGGTGGTGACGTCTGCATTATACATATGGTAAGGATAATATTTTAATAATTTTATTGACCTTGACATTTAATAATTATTCATATTTGTCTTCAATTAATTCGATTGGTTTTATTTTTATTTAGATGGAAATGAACAAGGGCATGGTAAAGAGTAATCATATTCAAACAAAAAACTATAATAATATATTAAAAAATAATTAAATAGTAAATCAATAAGATGCATTATTGAATTTTGATGTAAAAGATAACGATAAATTCAAAATAAATTATTCTATTAAAGCAATTTTTACTCAAGTAATAATATAGAATGATATAATGTTGAACTTATGAAGGGTTATATTTAGTTGTATATTTTTGCATCTTTATAATATTGTGAGATTTGTTCTATTAGAATTACAATTTGTTTAGATCAATAAGATGCATGAAAAATCTTATTAAATTGTTTGACAAGTCATTAATTGAGATCATTAAGATAATTAATAATGATAATATTTTGTTTTATGAAAGAAAATCAAAATTAAGTAAAAGTTCACAAATTTCTAGTTTAAACTATTATTAATATTTTTAATGAGAATTACATATTCATTTGAAATGATTTATTATATGTTTTAAAAACCTAAATTTTATTACACTCATATTTATAATATTGAGTGAGAGTTATAATTAATACATTTATGCTTCAACACATCTTTAATTTGCTGTCCACATCGTAATATAACATGTTTTCGATTCATTCCCTTTAATTAGTTTCGAAGTATTTTAGCATTCTTGCTCTATCATTGACAATTGATATCAAACATATTGAAAATGTTCTATTTCTCATTATTGGTCCTTAGTTTTGTGTATATTGCTTGACTAAACTTTTTATAGACATTTCTCTTGGAAGAGCACAAATAGTTTTAAAATATGTTTATAAGTAATTTGTAAATTAAAAAGAAATTTTATAATAGTAAAATAATTTTTTATATTTAAAAAATATATTTTTTTTTAAAATTTAAACTGTGATACGCAAAAAGGCATTAAAGGATTTTCAAACAAATAATAAGATTGGATTTTGAAAAATTATAAACGAATTTCTCATAAACAAGGTTAAACAATATTCAAAATTCACAATTTATCCCTCCTTTTAAGAGCCTACCAAAAGCTTCCAAAAGTGTCCTAATTTTTTATTGACAATTATAATTTGCAAAATTCAGTAGAAAGTGAACTGTTAAATAATATATATCAAGAAATAAAATATTTTTGTGCAATAAAAATGACTGCCTTCTTATCTCTTGTCACAATCTCAACTAACAAATACAACAAATTGATTTAACAATATCAGTATGTCATTTAGTATTATATCATTTTTAAAAAATTTAAATATTTATTTTTATAATATATTTTAAAATTATAATCTCATATAAGTAAAATTCTATCTAAAACATCTTGGGTAACATGAAACCAAATAATTAAAAATATTAATATTTTTTCAACTATATTATCGATGTTGCATTGAATTCATTCGTGCCAGATTATTGTTTAATCAAATCCCTCGACTTACGCATATCCAAACTTTGAAAATTGAAAATGAAGTATATCCTAAAATAAGCAATCTGGATGACGCTCTTCTCGAAATAGAGAAGATGTCGTTAACCCTAATGACAGGAAAGAAAGAGGAAATATCAGAAAACAAAAATGCATATCCAGTTACACTTTTCAAACAAGATTCTATAAGATTGTCTGAAGGAAAAGACAACTGTGACTCTGTGGCTTAGAGTGGAGACTCTTTGTATGACAAAACGTTTACCGAACAAACTCCTTCTGAAGCAACATTCGCACACGTACCGTCTCATCGAATACAAAAATATCAAGCCTCATTTGAAAGAATTCAAAAGAATTATTACAGATCTGAAAATGCTTGAAGTTAAGTATGATGATAAAGACCTTGCTATATCTTTATTATATTCTCTGTCATCCTCTTACACTAATCTGAAGGACTCAATGCTATATGGCCAAAATTTGATTTTTCTTGAGGACGTTTCAAAAGCCTTGTCAAAAACAATGTTTGACAAAGATCCGTCAACTTCTGAATTGTAAGGAAAATGTTTGATGGTTAGAGGATAGTCGAAACAGAGAAATTTTTTTATGCAAAACAAAAAGGAAGATATAAATCCAAATATAAAAATTTGATTTACAACTACTACAAGAAGAGTCACATAAAAGCAAATTATTTTAAACTAAAGAAAAAAGAAGAATTTAAGAAAAGTGAATATAGATCTAAAAAAACAGAAGAAGCCAACATAGTTAGTAAGAAAGAATGTATTTGAGACATCATGCTTGTATATAGTTAGTAAGAAAGAATGTATTTGAGACATCATGCTTGTATTAGATTCAGAAAACTTCTCAAGATCAGAATTAATTCTAGATTTAGCTTGCACTTTCTACCTGATCTCGAATAGGGATTGGTCCACCACCTATGAACTTGTTACGAATGGAGTTATGCTTATGGGTAACGATGCATCATGTAAGGTTGCTAGTATTGGAACTGTTAGGATCAAGATGTTTGATTGATCTATTTGCACACTTGGTGAGGTCAAACACATTCCAAATATAAAAAAAATCTTATTTCTCTTAACACACTTGATAGTAAAAGTTATTGATACATTAAAGTTGGAGCTATCAGAGTTGTTTATAGTTCTCTGATGATAATGAAAGTGAAGAAGGCTAATAGTAAATTATACATTCTTAAAAGATTTACTATAATAAGAACAAGAATAATATCATCTATTTCAAATGCTAACATTATAAGCTATGACATATGTGGCTGGGACAAATAAGTGAGAGAGGTCTGATTGAATTAAGCAAAGAGACCTCTTATCTACAGATATGACAGGAAAACTGAAATTTTGTGAGTTGTGTACTATAGGAAAACATAGAAGGGCAACTTTCAATCATAGACAACACAGAACTAAAGGGACTTTAGATTATGTTCATTCAAATTTATAGGATCCATATCAACAGCCATCCAATGTTGATGCCAAATATATGCTGACTTTTATTGATGATTACTCCAAGAAGATATGAACTTTCTTCTTGAAAGAAAAATCTATTATTTTTTTAAAATTTTTTCTAGTTGAAGATACTTATTAAGAAATAAATAGAAAAAATCAAAGCATCTTTGAACTGATAATGCTGGAGTGTTGTTCATGAAATTCAATAAATTTTACAAAAAATAAGACATAATTGGACACAAAACTTGTGTAGGAACTACTCAACAAAATGATTTCTCTAAGAGATATAATCAACCCATTCTAGAGAGAGCTAGATACATGCTGTTTATTGTATGTCTTTCAAAGTCATTCTGAGTAGAAGTATGTTCCATATTCTATCATCTGATCACTCACATAGTCCTAAACATGAAAATATCTGAAGAGATTTAATTAGGTAAATCTTTTGATTATTCTCAATTAAAGGTTTTTTATTGTGTTGCTTACTCTTATTATAGAGAGAAAATTGGACTCCAAGTCCAAGAAATATGTCTTTCTTAGTTAAAATTAAAAAAGTGAAACAAAACACTACAAACTTTGGTGTTCTTTTGAATCTAAATTGATAGTTAGTAAAGATGTGTTTGATAAAAGGTCTATTTTAAATACTTCTAAACAATATGTTGTTTTTTATGATGTTGCTAGTAATAATCCAAATTATGTAAGAACTGAGATTCATTTAACTAGTAGATATATAGGTTATTAAAGATGATCAAGCCCCATAGGAAGGACAATCATATACCATTAGTATGGATTGAGAAAGAAAATGATCAAACCTCCAAAGAGATATGTAGAGTTTGATTTGGTTGCATACATTTTGTCTGTGGCTCAACACATAAGTTTGAGTGATGAGCCTTGCACTTATTCAAAGTCAACTACTTGTGAAAACTCAAGAAATTGGCTATTTGTTATGTAAGAAGAGATTGAGTCCTTATATAAGAACAAAACTTAAGATTTAACAAAACTTCCAATTGGCAAGAATGTCATTAAATGCAAATGAGTGTTCAAGAAAAAAAATTAGTAATTAAGGTGTAGAGAAAGACAAGTTCAAAGCCAGGCTTGTAGCCAAGGGATACAGTCATGTTAAAAGTATTAATTTTATTGATATCTTTGCACCTGTGGTAAAACACATATCTATTAGAATTTTACTTAGTTTGATTGTTATAAATAATTTAGAATTAAAGTAACTAGATATCAAAACTATTTTCTTACATACAAACCTGAAAGAAGAAATCTTGAAGTTATTCAATATATATATATATTGAATAACTTGAAGATTTTGTTTGTGAAGATAAAGAAGATGATGTGTACAGATTAAAGAAGTCTCTGTATGACTTAAAATAATTTCTTAGATAATGGTACAAAATGTTTGATTCTTTCATACTATCTCATCAATTCTATAAGAGCAATTTGATAGCTATGTATACTTGAAGAAACTTGTAGATAGATCTTTCTTATACTTGGTGTTCTATGGATAATATACTTATTATAACAAAGAGCAAGACTCATGTGAAGAGCTTTGAAAAGTCTTTTCAGATAAGAGTTTGACATAAAAGGCTTAGGGCAACAAGAAAAATACTTGGGATGGAGATCACAAGAGATAGGAAGAAAAATAGGCTTATTTTATCTCAAAGCGACTACATTAGGAAATTACTTCAGAGATTCAGGATAAAAATAGCTAAATCTGTTTCTACACCTTTGGCCACTCATTTCAAGTTATTCAGAAACCTGTGTCCAGATTGAGGAGGCAAAATACATACAACATATTCCTTACATGAATGTAGTTGGTAAATTGATTATGCAATGGTTTGCATGTCTTAATTTAGCACATGCTGTTAGTATTGTCAATAGATATATGGCTGAAGTAAGCAATATTAAGAGATTATTAAGTATATTTTAAGGTACTTATGTGACACTATTAACACTTATCTAAATTTTAGAAGAAATCTTTCAAAACTAAAAAGTTATGTTGACTCAAACTATGGTAGTGATTATGATAGAATAAGGTCTCTCACAGGGTATGTCTTCACTCTTGAGTGTTGTTAGTTGGAGATTAATTTTACAGAGTATAGTTACGTTATCCACTACAAAGACAGAGTATATAACAATCACTAATGCTTTGAAGGAAACTATCTGGCTACGAGATTTGTTCTAAGAACTAAGTAGGATTGGTGGAGTGATCCCAATATTTTGTGATAATCAGAGTGTTATATGCTTGTGTAAATATTAGATGTTTTATGAGAAGACAAAATAGATTGATTTAGGTACCACTACTCATGACAGAATTGAGGTTAGAGATTTAACCATTCATAAAATCAAAACTTTAGAAAACCCCACAAACATGATGACAAAGGTGTTTCCAACAACCTAGTTTAAACTTTGCTTGAACTAGGTTAATGTCATGCGATTCATGGAGACACCCTTTAAAGAGCCGAGCTTTGCATTGTTTCAATTGACTTTACTTCAGAAGGAAATTCAAGTTAAGGTGAAAATTTATTGATATTGACTTAAATTCATTTATGCCAAATAATGTTCAATCAAATCCCCCAACTTATTCAAATTCAAACTTTGAAAATTAAAAAAAAAATATATTCTAAAATATACAATCAAATATGATAGATAGGATAACTATCAATAAAATAAATAAAAAAATATATCATACATAAAATAATTATCAATAAAATAATTTAAAAAATAATAATATAATAATATATTAGATATGATTTTTTAAGATAACTTTTTTTCTTCAAAAATTTTTTTATAACTCTCAATTATAATGAATTTTTTTACTCACACTCTCTTACAATTTTTTCCCATTTGAGATTTCCACATACATCTCTATCATTTATTTTGATTTACTATAATTTGACTTGATTTATATAAAAAATTCTAATATTTAGATTACATTATTTTTAAAATTTTAATACTATTTAAATAATTCATATAATCTTCAAAAACATAAAATATTATAGCAAAAAATTACAATAAACAATATTAATTATTTGATTAAACTAAAATATTTCAGAATTCAAGATTTTATATATAAAGCAAAATTCTTTTCTAATATGAATTAAACCCATTAATTAAGCATTTTCTAATGTTACAGCTACAATTGGTGCATAAACAAAAGAGAAAAGAAAAGACCAATGAGCACGTAAAGGAGTAGGACAAAGCCAGATGGTGTCGACGGGGATCCTCCGGCGAACATCATCCCAAGGTATCCCTTCTTTGCACCGCCGCCACCATCGGTGGCCATATTTCCACCGCCCATCGTGCCGCCATTAACGCTGCTCTGTTCACCATTGTCCCTGCATACAGCCGTTAGCACATGAGCCATACTGTAATATTGGCTTAAAAGAAGTTGACATCACTCTTCTTGAAATATAAGTGTCAGTACAGCACCTTATAAATTTCTAAATTTCAAATCTCCAAAACCTGGAGCTTAGATTTGTTGTGTATATGCTTACAATCCACAGCTTTCACACCATCGATATGAACTATTGCTGCATAAAGTATCTTAATAGATATTTGATTTATCAATATATTCATGTAACATAATGATATTTAAATGTTTTTTTTTTTTTTTTTACTAGCAATGTATATGTCCCTTATACTAGAACATGAGATGAACATCACACATACATCTCCATGATAATATAACCATCAGACATTAATGAAGTAAAGCAATGATCTACACTATATTCTATACATCCCTTGTCGCAAATAAATGTGTCAAAAAATTTCATGTCCCTACCTTAAAATCTGTAAAAGACCATATAAGATCATCAAATAGTACAGAATTTTTCCATATCACCATGGAATTAAAAACAGTTTTCACATTCAACTATTTCAAGTGCAACCCACATCAAGTAATAACATTCATCATCACGGCAGATGAAAATTTTCTTATATGTTCAATATATTTCTTCTAGAAACCATTCACAAAAGAAATTATATGGCGCCTCCTGCTACCAAAACAATCAGTTTTATATACCCATTTTTTCTGTAAATCCTTCTTCACCTGTAATAGATAAATCAGAAATATTTCTGTTTCGGCTTAGGAGTACTCCTAAACTTTGTAAGAATGGGTCCAAAGAATGGTTACCCTGCCTCAGATTCTTCTTCAAAATTTCTATAATATGCTTAAGTCTTCCAGATTATACTTCCTTTGTACTAGATCCAAAACAATCTCTCTTATATGTTCTGGGCATTGTGAGATTTTCAAATAAATCTTGCCTTACATAGTATGCTTTTATTGAAACTTATATCAATGTTTCTAATTCTCTCCAATTCACTCGTCCAGAGATTGATTTCTAATAACCAGTATTTGAACAAATAATGCATTACTTTTACTAGTTTGGCCCAACGTTTGTGATCCACATGCACAGAAAAATATATGAAAACACCATTTAAGTGAGAGACTCTTTTCTTATTCATTTTTCTTTTGACAATGTTAAATTCTATGTAACTAAAAGTTCCCTGTTGAGCATGTTATTGTTCTTGTTGGATCTACAAAATTCAGTGGAACAGAAGGCTGACCAATTATGCTATTGTGCTTGCTGCATCTATCCAAAATACTTTGGCTTTCCTATGTTCAATCTGTTCTTCTCGCAAACCCATTTAGAGTTTTCTTCATCCTCCATGATTTCACATTGTTGTGGTCTAATACAAATTGCTCTTGACATTCTAATTCCATGCATAGCACATAACTCCTTACTACTATAAACTCATCACAATTAACTAGTCATAGATGTTTGATCTTAAGGTCAATTTCATTTTTGGGGAGCATTTATTATTGTTCCAAATTGGATATTCAATCAGTTCTGAAGTTTATGCACAAGTGATAATCTTTAACCACTAATTTAAAATTTGAAATTGATGGATATCTATATACTTGTATATTAAACATAACTTGAACTTTCCAAAATATTAGACCTTTTAAGTAGTGGTATCAAAGAAGATTGGTGAGTTGAGATCAAAGGGTGCATGTTTGTTGTGCTCCCACATCGTATCTCACAATGGTTCAGTAAAAATCCAAAACCATCTAACTCCTGGAATGCTACCAAGCAATTGATTGAACTATTTGAACAATGCAGTTGATGAAGTTAAAATGACCACTAGCAAAGGGGATGAATTCAATATGAATAAATTCTCATACAAGTGAACAATTATTGAGAATACATAAAAAAATATCTCACATTTCACATTCAATAATTTGTGTCTATACACAAACAAAAACACTTATTTATTAACTTAAATTTTTGGATTGTTAAATCTTTATATATCTTTAAGGTATTATTCTACAAACATTTTCTATCTTTGGACATAGAACTTGTGTTTTGAAGTAAACCTATCCTTTCAATTCATCAATGCATATCACATGGTAATAAGATCCATTGAAAGAATGCACTGGAGTTATACTCCAAAGATTTTCATGAATCAACTATAGCTTCTTCGCTTTTGTTTCTCCCATTCTTTGAAGAAGTTGCTCTTCCAGATGTTACTGTTAGCCCAAAAAATCATGCATCCACAGATTTTAGATTAGGAAAAAAAAAAAAATATCAGACCATCTTCATTTTTTTTCTCACTCATTTGATGAAGTCTACAATACCATAAGCTTCAGTCAACTTCTTTGTCTATAACAATTACAACTGTCATAAACACCATTCCATGTTTTGTTGCATTAGTCAAAACCATCTAGCATCCTTCCCCATACCTCAAGAAATATCCACAGATTTGGTTAATTTGCGGTGATGTCTAGTTCACCTCTATATATATATATGTATATATATAATCTCAATTCACACAAGCAATATGCATTTCATATTGTAGATTCCAAAGAGATTGATGTACAGTCCTGATATGAACAAAACATTTGCTCATTATATCCAAAGTCTTGTCTTCAACAAGATATTCCATTTCAAGCTTACTCGCAGTGAAATTCTGCAAGAATTTTTTGCACTAAGTTGATCCAAAAAAAGATTTACCTTAGCATAAAAAGCAAAGACTCACAGGGTCAATGCATCAATAATAAGGTTCTCCTCAATAAATGTATTCACAGACCTATCAACTTTCTAATTTGGATTTTCTTCTTAGATAGCCTTTTGGCCACAATTCCAATGCACAAGTTTTCTTTAAAATTGTTAATTTACTTTTCCTTTTGAAAATGAACAAATGCTAAAAATTTTTCAATATAGATAACCTTTGGATTTGCCTTCCACACTCAAGGCTATACAACAGCATTAACTAGCTTCTATTGTGAATACCTTATTTAAAATCAAATTCTAAACTTCCCAAAGAATCAATTTCTTCAAACTAGAATGGAAAACTTGTCTTATTCATAGTTGTAATCTGACTCCCTGGTAAGGAAGACAATAAAATAAGAGCTTTTTATCTCTTCATCCAATATCCACACAATACAACTAATGATCTCAGTCATAACTTCTTGCATACACAAGTCCAAAACTCTTGCCAAAGAGTAAAAAGAGTAGGGTTTAGATAGGAGCTTCTTTTTTGTTCTTTTGAAGGATAAGATTTATAACCGGATAATGAAGGAGAAGCCTTTGACTCTTGCAACATTCAAGATGCTCCCTCTAAATGCTGGCAGTACTTTTTATGTGTGAAAAATCTTTAAGCGCAGATTTTTTCTTATAAGGTATCCCAATTAGAACCATAGATTACCCAAATAATTAAAAAAAACACTAAGCACTTTACTAGTATTCTTAAGGGAAATTGTCACATCTTCTTTCCTCAGTTACAAAATAAAATCCACTTTCATTTTATTGAATCACTCCTCCCAATGGAATCCCATTCCTAAGATCGATTTTTATCACACAATCAATTTGCAAATACTATCAAGTGATAGGACCAAATGGTGGCCAAATCAGTAGTTTTATTTCTTTCTTTCAAGTAAACTAAATACAATCTACCAAAAATTGGACATGAACTTCAGTCAATTCATATAGACGCTCAACTATGAATTCAAAACAACCAGATTCAACTGATCACTGAAACATTTGCAACTTACCTTTGTCGCTTCAATTGAACACTATTCATGAATTGAATTTTGGATCAACTAAGTGGAAATTACATCAAACTCAATGAAGTGATTTGCCACAGAAGTTTCTTCATCCACCTTCAAAATGCAAGAGAAACTTTACCGGATAAACCTTGTTTACCACCAAATTACTTATGCACATAACTGCTTCATCAAACTAGTTCTTGTTGCATTTTTTGCCTAGTAAAAAGGCATGTTCCTCATCAATGTGAGCCAAATACTGCTGATGCCTTTCTATTCAACAATTCTCAATCACTTTGCTTCGTTGAGTATGGCTATCTACTTGAGGGTTGATATAGAACTTCTTAACATTTAGATATTTAATCTGCATTCTCCAGAACTCAAAGTTCCTTTCATCCTCACTCTCCTTCAACCAATCAGGACAAAATCTTGTCCTGATACGAATATTTTTGAAAACAATGACAAGGAACTCAATGGAAGAATATCATCATAACAATATAAACCAAAAATAAAATAAAAAAAGGAGACAAAAATATGGGAATATACATAATTCAAGTGAAAAGCCTCCATGATCTAGAAGAAAAACCAAGATTGTACCAAATGATTTCTTTTGAAGGAATACACCAAAAGAAAGGGAAACTAGTGGGAAAAACTCTGTATAGCTAAGTCACTAGCAGCACCAGATGCTGTAGCCGTTGACAATAACATCCATCAAGCTGAATTGATTGGGCCTATCCTCCATATAATTAAGTCAACCTTATTTGAGAGGAAACCTCTACTTCTCCAACTGCTTCCAGACCTTTGCTGTATGATCACTTCTTCGAATACATATGACTTCATGGTTCCTAAAAATGTCGCTCACTACGTCTTCCACAACCACTTCAGCTAACTGTATTATATAACTATTTTCAAACAACTTTTACAACTTTATACTTTCTTGATTGTGCTTGACAATAAGATCACCAGACTAGATTGCTTTGACAACATCACCTAGTTTTGTGACTAATTCTATGGCATCCATTTCATATGACTACAAAATCGACCCATTGTAAATAAATGCTGAAGTGTAACCATGACCTGCCTATTTTGACTCATCAAGATCCCTTTCAACTTGACCATCTCAATGACACCCCTCTTAATTCAGAACAAGAGCCCAACCACAAGCTAATCCTAAGCCACCGAGGTTTCTTTGACCAACTAAAAACATTCACTGCTAATTGTCAACACTGCCACATACTACATCAATTTTGCAATATTATTTATTATTTGTAATTTCCAACCATCAAAATTAATTTGAATTCAATTTTGAATATTAAGAGCTCCATAGGAGTGGGTCGCTTGTAAATAAGCCAACCCTTAAAATGTGATAGGAAAATTTTGGTAATATCTAAACTGTAAGTTCAACTTCATCTTTTTCGATGATATACTTAAAATAACACCTGGTGGGAGGAGATTTAAAGCCATAAGCAATGCAAAGCTTTGCAAACATTCTCTTTGTCAATGATTTGAGGGAGAATGGGTGCAAATCCAAAAGATAGTGAAACTCTAGCCTTATCTGTCATTCCATTGCTATCGCTTGGCTATCGAAGATGCCAGCTTTTCCACCATGAAAAACACATCTAATACAACGAGGCTTCTTTCGAAGTTGACAGTTATGCCCAAATTTAAGCCTTGGATTTCCTCTTTTAAGGATAATACTACAACCACAATGAAATCAGACTTGATAGACCCTTCTTGATGAGAAATTTGCCATCGTTAAGATCTACTCGAGCTAGATCAACAGTTTTAACTAGTCAATTCTAACATTGACACCACAAAAAGGTTGGTCAATTTTACTAGCTTTGGTCATACCTTCCAAATTATTAATCAAAGTTAAGAGCAAAAATTAAAAACACCTATGGAGCAAGAACTGACATGGGCTTTGTTTGCTAATGCAATTTAACAGATATTTTTTCAATTTTTTTTCTATTTAAAATTAGAATGCATTAAAGGATTTATCATGCAATCATGGCATTTTAATACTCTATTTTAGTGATCTAGCCAGTTATATTTTTATCATTTTGTCGATTAAGATTGATTGGTAACAAATATTGATGAATATTAAGCAAATCACTGAAAATAAAAGTGTCATTTTTAAGTTTGATTGAAAGGTTATATGATTGATAATATATTATTAAAAATATTTCATCAAATAATTGATATTATAAAACAATTAAAATACATTTTGAATTTTTAATAGAGAATAAGATGATATTTTTTAATATGATTTTGGGAGGTTAAAAATATGACTTTTACTTGATATTTTTTTGTTTTTTATTTTTTGGCAAATATGATTTTCAAAATATGCTCCATATGCCTAAAAAAAATGAAGAACTTATGGGTATGTTTCCCAAAAAAAAAATCTAATTAATTTTAACGAGTAAACAAAAATGCCTTTAACAAAAACTTCAACCAAGATATTCCAAATAAAACTTTAATCTAATGTTTTACTATAAAAATACTTTTTAAAAAATCTTTTCAACAACTAAGCCACAATAGCGACATCAAATAATTGCATAAAAAATGCTTAATTTTAGCTGTAGCCTGTGGGCTGCCGACATGGAGATGGAATGTAAACTCAATTGAAAGGAAGAAACTTTTAAAAAATATGTTTTAGAATAACAAAAAATCACACCAAGGTCCCTAAAATTAAATTTATTTGTTTAATTGCTCTAAAGGTGGATAATTTATTAAATTTATTTGTTTGCTTGAGTAAATTTATAAAATTGTTAAAATTAAATTTCCTAAACAATTCATAAAAAAACAATTTTTACGGAATACCAAAAAATAAATAATTATCAAGACCAAATAATTTGAATTATAATTCTATTCTTAATTGTTTCATTAATTTAAAATTTAAATACTATATAGCAGATGGGCCGCACACTTAAACGTAATTACTCCCCGTTAATCGGGACAAAAAACATGTTCAATAATTAAAATTAGCTCGAGTACTGACAAGCAAAAGAGGAAAGCTTACCTGCGACCACCACGCACGCCGGCGTTGAGGGTAAGCTGGTCGATGAGCGCGACGGATTTGGGCGAGATGCTCGAAGCCTTTGAGAACATCGTCGCCATGCCTTCTCCCGACGGGATGAAGAACGCGCCGTTAACCATCACATCTCCTTCCGTCCTCCAATTCCAACCTTTCCAATCTCCCTTGTTCGTATCGACTCTCTTGGTCACCTGCAACCATTCTTCATCATTCATTTAATCTTTCACCCACTTCGAACCGTAAAGAAAGACCTTAATTTTACCTCCTTGGCGTTGGGGTCGGGGGGAGCGATGTACCGATTCCCCTGGCTGTTGACGGTGGGATTACCACTACCGCCGATGGCATACATTTCCCACTCTGTGAAGTCGTTGTTGACGATGTGGAAGTAACCGAGGCGACAGCGCGGCATGCGCTGCACAAGCTTCTCCCCGAAGCGGTTGAAAGCTATAGTGACCTGCATCCCTGCATCCGGAGAGTAATCGTCACTGTGGCCGAGGAGCATCACTTCGTTGTGCCGCGAGAAGTAGTTGTTCGAGATGGTGATGCCAGTAGATCCCATGATGGCATCGATGAGGCCATCGGCACAGTTGGAGAGGGCACAATGATCAACCCATATCTTGCGCCCGCCAAAGATGGAGATCCCGTCGCCGTCAGATCGGGTTCGGAAGCCGACGTGGGTAGGGGAGGAGCGCACGTTGGCGTTCCCAGCAGGGACGCAGTCGTGGATGTGAAGGTTGTGGATTATGACATTGGAAACATACTGGAGAGTGATGCAAGCGCCGCCAGCGATGTGAACTTCGGCGCCGCGGCCGTCAAGGGTCTTGAAGCTGTTAACGAGGAGCTCCTCAGCTAGGCGGATGGTCATGTCGGCGGAGAAGACGATCCAAAGAGGCTCTTCCTGGATGACTGCATGGCGGAGGGTACCCGGGACAGGGTTGACAGGATCCGAGTCGGAGGAGTCAGTCACGAGGTAAATCTGGCCGCCTTTCCCACCAAGGGCGTCACGGCCGAAGCCGATTCCACAGTCGGCAAGGCGCTGGCGATCGGAGCGCCAATCAGTTCCGGAACAGAGCCAGCAGTCGTCTATGGGGTTTCCAGTTAGGCATTGCTGTTGGGTTTTGCCCACCGAGAGGGAGCGGCGGCGGGAGAGGTCGATGTGGCGGAGGACGTCGATGGCGATGGAATCTGGGTCGGGGTGGGAAGAGTTGGGCGTCTGGAAAGTGTTTGCGGGCGAAATGAGGAGAATGTGGACGAGGAAAATTTGCCGGAGGAGCATTTCTGTGGCGGGAAGGACGGAGTAGTAGGGTTTTGGACTCAGCCGAGTTGGTTGAACACGATTGGGGGACAAAGGAACCGCATAAAATGCCCTGCGCTAACATAAAAAACGAGGATGGTATAGATTAATGAAGTAGCAGAGGAATAGGCGCATGAAGATGTAGAAATTAGTCTATTTTAAGAAATAAGGGTTATATTTCATATTTATTGCATGTCCATCATACAATTAACAATTATTTTGATAGATTTGATCTTTGCTTTATGTGTTTACATGTGAAAATTATTTATATGAATTGTTTTTAATGTCAAGAGATGCTTTGTCCAAAATTAGTTTTTGTCATCTTGAACATTAGCCTCACTCCCAATGCCGCTTTCTAGATCTTTGGCGAGTTTCTCTGATCTATGAACCTATTGGTTATACTTATAGAGTGTCTTTCTTTTCGTTATTGTATTGTTTGGGACAATGAGTTGTCATGGATTCAGACTCTCTTTGTTGCTCTCCTTGATGTTTCATCAACAATCATTTTTTTATTTGATTTGTGTTGTTGATAATAAAATTTTTGCTAACAGGATTGATATGCACTTTTTCTTCAAAAATACCAGAGTTTAAACAAATGGCTATTATTTGAGTCCTTTTTAATTTTTGTGACTGCAAACCAATAAAGATGAAAAATTAGTTTAGAATATTGACATTTATAGTGATAAGGGGATATATGATATCCTCATACCTAATAAGCATGCCTCACTTGTCATACTTACTCAAGAAAACACCATCTCATAATTAAAAGTTCTTTTATAAATACTAACTCAATGTGTAAACAAGAAATATACAAAAATGATATATGTTAAATATTTAACTAAAATGTCTGATAAAGATCAAAATAATTAGATACACAAATAAGAACCTATATAATATTAATAAGATGTGAAATCAAAATATCACAATATATATCGTCTCTTTTTTTCTTTTTACTTTTTGGTTTTGAAAATATTTTATCTTTTTACAATATAAATAAAATCAAAGACAATCACGTTTTGAAAAGAATAATTGAACAACATAAAACTTTTTACAATTCTTTTAAAACATAAAATTCATACATCGGACTAGAACACTACACCATGTCTATAATACTAGAACATAAAAGTGCTATCATAATAGTTTATATAACATGATAGTTGAGAAAGCAAAATTTAAAAATAAAAAAATACTCACAATACCTACCACAAATTCTCCATAAAAAACACAACCATGCTAGAATAAAGAGGAGAAAGAATAATCTTACATGGATTTGGCAAAATTTGTGAAACGTCACTATAAGAAACCTCATTTCCTATCAACTAAGAGGCATGGGACATATGACAACTCAATCAAATCTCTCTCTAGCAAAACATTTTGCATCCCTTTCTTTTCGAGCTCCCCTTCCTCGTGGTTAGCAAATTAGCTTTCTCCAAGTCTTTCATCCCACTCAAATATCGTCGCATCATGCCTCCCTTGAGTTTCCAAAATTAAATCCCCCATTTCCGAAAAAGCCTTGTAGCTTAAAGTTGATCGATCTTCATGCACCTACTTGTGCTTCTTAGAAGAATCCAGAAGATTCTTGACTCAAGTCAACCCATTTTGATTCGTGTCAACCTAGTTGACCTAACTAATCATCTCGATAGTGTCAACCTACTTCAACCCAGAAGTTTACTCAACTCGCATCAATTTGAAAGATTATGTTCTACACACGATGACTTGCATTAACTTGGACTAAGCTAATCCCATGCAAATTGAGCCTTTGTGCCCATCCACTTTGCTGCCACACTAGACTTTACCATAGTCAGACCATTTTGCCTCATCGCACCTTGTTACGTCTCCAATGCCCAATTGGAACTCTCTAACACCGAATGAGCCAATCTTAAATTGAATTGTGCCTCTATGCGTAACTGTAATGCTAGCATACTCGATCATATCACTGTGGGTTCATTTTGTTTCCACCATGCTCTGTTACAACTCATCACACCCAATCAAATCTCTCTTAACTATTAATGGTTTTCCTACGCTCGCATTACTTACATAAAACCTACAATTGTACACTGATTGCACTAAGCTGAGTTGACCTCAATTAGAACTATGCCAAAAATGCTGAGTAGGCGAAAACCAAGCTAGTTTTGAGCCAAATAAGATCAAAAACCTTTAAACACATTAAACCAATCAAGTTAAATCGACCCAGGTCAAACTAAGACAAAAAATGATGAATTGACCTAAAATGAGCCAAATTATGTCATTTTGATCCAACTTCATTGATAAGTTACTTGGAGGTCTCAAATGATGGGCTAGAAGATACAATGTTTGCTTCATTACTTTTGCCAAAAATGAGCTTTTATTTAAATTTTTTTAACCCTTTTTCATATCAACATTTTGTTATGTTATATGTGGGAATAAACAAGTTGAAATGAAAAACCAAGAGAAACCCACACCTATTTCTAAAAAAAGGTTCTTAGCAAACACACCTATGAGGCAATAGAGATTCCTACACCCTTACCTTGAGCCTTGCAAAATTAAAAACCCTCTCCATTATCTATCGCTAGTCCTTTTTATTTGCTTCAATAACAAATAAAACACTTTACAAAATTTATCTCCAATGTTCTCATACTCATAAGAGAGAAAATTAAAATGAGTTTAGTCACCTTATTAAGAGAGAATATGTTAAATATGTTGAGCACATCTCCTTCAAATAAGGACCTACTCAAGGTTCTACCACTATACTTGAACATCAATATCATATGGCTAAAAGCTCTCAAACTCATTCCCAAGTCCAACATTCTTCTATACTCAACCTAATTTGGAAATGCCATAAGCATTTATATTTGATACATTATAATAACACCCTTCACTCTGATAAGGAATCACTTTCATTCCAGTAATACAAGTATAACCCACATATCATCAAGAAAATTTCTTCTTTTGTTAAAGATATTCTTTTCATACCTTTATCTCTTAAACTTCAATTATCTAACTCTACTATCTATAATAACAACTCAGATCTCTATATTTTCTTAAGAGAATTAAGATAATTACCTCTTAATATGTCATAATTAGGTATATTAGATATAAAATCTAAAGTAGTATCAATATGAATCACTTCAAGCTTTTCTCCAATACTTTAAAGAATCCCATTAGAAGACTCCAAACTTACTCAAGTAACCCTTATCAAGTCTTTGCAGTCAGGGGATTTTCAAATCACTTGGTTAGATGTCTATTAAGATCAATACAAGAAATCTTCAATAGAATCATTTGCTTCATTAATAAAGAGTGTTCTTTAACTTTGTTTGGTATATTAGAAGGGAAGGAATCACCAATCCTAAGGACACTAGATGTAAGATAAAAAAGTCATAAGATGACAAATATTATCTTAATGGCTCCCAAGATTATCACCCTTGGGGATACCAAGCTAAGGATCTCAGTATTTTCATAAGTATGCCACCTGAGGATATTTTTGTAGCTATTAAAAAGATGGATTATATCAAAAGTTAAGACCACTCTTAAGAAATAATCAAGGCACAACATAGTTTTACAAGTATCATGATGATCATAGTCATACATCTTCTAAATGCAAGGTGTTCAAAGCTTAATTGAGAGATTATTGAAAGAAGGCTACCTCCAAGAATATCGAGTAAAATTTTATGAACCTAATTTTATCTCTAATAACCTTTTGGACCAAGTGTTATCAAAAGGTCTCAAACTAAGAAGGACAACCAAAATCTTCAACAAGATTTCAAAAATAAAGACAATACTACTATTAAATTATCTACATTCAGGGTAGAGGCAATCCCTTTTTAGGAGCTCTATCATAAAATCTCTTAAATGAATTGTAGTTGCCAATGTGACAAATCAATAAGAGAAGCTAATTCTAATATTTTTAGACCTAAAGATATCCTTCATCTTAACAACCCTTATGATGACATTATAGTAGTCTTAGAGATAATTGCCAATGTTAAAGTCCACTACATACTTATTAACAACAGGAGCTTGGTTGATTTCATTCCTTGATACTTTTGATAAAATTGGTAATAGTTAAACTTTCTCATCTCAATTATAGGATCACTTGTAGACCTCTTTAAAGATTCTCTGAAACCAAACGAAGCTATCACATTGCCACTAACAATGAAGAGTTCTTCCAACTTAGCCATGCATATAATCAACTTTATTATCATTGTCACTCCTTCTATCTACAATGTTATCCTTGGAAGACCAACAATGAATGCATTTAGAATGGTGTTCTTAATGCCACTCTTATGAATAAAATTCAAGGTCTCAAAGAGCTCAACTATTGCCTTCTATCATCACCATCTCTAGACACAATCTTACTTTCCCCTAAACATAATTGGAACTCAAAGCATAAAGATCTCACCTCTTCACAACCATCCTTGACCATTTCATTTACATTCAGGGACCAACTAAATGGTCAAAACAAAAATCCTTATTGGATCATAGTTACTAATGTAGTTATTTTTTAACAAAATCAAAGATGACATCTCTTTAAAAAGTCCACCATCTCTAAAAAACACTAACCTAAGAGCTTCATGGGCAAACCATCTTTTTGAACTTAGTAAATTACATTTTAATCTCATTTGTTCTTGGTACAATTTGTAGACAACTATTCATTATAATATAAATGATAGTATAATTAGTAAATGACAAAATAAAAAAACATAATTTAAAAATAAAAGAAGTAAATGCCCACAATATTTATTACAATTACTCAAATTCCCTAAAAAACACTCCCATGCAAGAATAAAAAGAAGGGAAAGTGATCTAACATGAATTTGGCATTATTTGATCAACTTCACTATAAGAAACCCCTTCTTGCCAACTCAGGGGCATGGGATGCTCAAAAACTCCACCAAAGCTCTCTCCCATAAAAATTTTTGCAACTATTCCTTTTTGAGATCCTGAGCTTCCCTTCTTTATGGCTACTAAATTCACTTTCTCTAAGTCTTCCATCCCACTCATATATTATTGCATCTTGTATTCCCTAATTTTACCAAATTAAGTATCTCATTTCCCAAATAGTCTCGATATCTAAAGTTGACCATTCTTCATGCATCTGTCTGTGCTACCTAAGAGAATCCAAACGTTGCTGACCCATGTACACCCACTTTGACCAAGAAGAATATTTGCATCAACCTATAAGATTACATCGAACATGCGATGACCCCACTAACTTAGACTAAGCAAATATTAAGCCAAATAGTGCATCTATGCCCACCACCATGCTATCGCACTTATCACAAGCCATACCATTTCATCACTACTATGCCCAGCTACGTCTCCTTACGCCTAATCAGAATTCTCTGACCTGGACCAAGCTAATCTGACGTTAAATCATGCTTCTACACCCCAATCGTTACACTATCATACCCATCTATATTACCTTTAATCCATTTCATTACCATCATCTCCTGCTATGACCACTTGCATCTAATTTGGGACTCTTCAAACTATTGATGCCTGCCACCTCTCATATTGCTTGTGCAAAAATTAGAACCACATACTGAACACACTAAGTTGAGTTGACCTTGATCCGAACAATGCCAACAACACCAAATTAGTGATAACCAAGCCAATTTTGGGCAAATCAAGTCAAAACACCCTAAATTGAGTCTAAGCACATCAAAACTATGGCAAAACGCATTTAACTAGTTCGAGTTGAATTGGTCAATGTAGAACTGGGACAAAACGAGCTGAGTAGACCCATATGAGTCAAATTAAACTATTTTATTCCAACTTTAACAATAAGTTGCTCAAAGGCCTCAACATGGGACTCAAAGAAATGACATTACTAACAATATTAGTTTCTTGGTATTTGTCATAAAAAAGCTTTTTGTTTAAAATTTTAAAATCTCTATTTTTATATTAACAACAATAAAGATAAATAACTATTAAGTAAATAGATCATGACTTATCACTCTCACTGTTCCTTTAGAATCTCATGCTATGTATCATCTTAATTTAAAACGTTAGGTCATTAAATGATTAAGTCAACTATCACTCATTTAGTGACAAGAATAATATAATATGAATATAAAATAATCAATTTTGAGTTATATCATATGTTAGATCAATATCATACAAATAAGCTACATGTAGTTAACAAAAGTAAACAACATTTTTTTTTATATTTTCTTTTAAAAAACCCAGTCCTCTATTTTTTAAAAAATTTTATGAATTTCTTTTCAGCACTTTTCTCTTAGCTTTTTCTCAAAATATTTTCTTTTTTAGATGTTTCTATGGTTAGGAATTTCATATTTTTAAATTAAATTAGGCATATTCTTGAAACATGTCATTCTTAATAAAAATAACCATAATAATAGCTCATTTAACATTATATCTAAAATATATTATTCTTGATTATAGTCCTACTTTTGAAACATATTATTTTTTAATGATAGATTAAGTAATATTGGATAATCATTATCTATTCACTTTTTAAAATCTTGCCTAACTTTTTTCAACAAACATTTATTCTTATTTTATTCTTTTTTTCTTTCCTTTTTCAATTTACATTATGTACCATTTTCTTTTAAAAATCTTCTTATCATTTTTTCTTTAATTGTCATAACTTATTTTGTAACATACTTTTACAATAACTTCAATAAAAATAATTAGCAACATCAAATCATATCCTTAGAATGGATCTCAAATTGTGTACCTTTCCATGAATCATTTTCCTTTAATTATTATATGGCTACAATGATACATTCTTGCTATAGTGTTTTCCCTGGTCTCCTCGTCTGCATCGCAAAATGATTACACTAGGATTTCTTCCCAAATCTTTGATATTTCTTCTCTCACTCTCTCTCTCCTATGTTCTTAGTAAGATCAACTATTTTCCCAATTTTATGCAAATTCTCACACTTCATGACTTCCCTCTGTTTGTAAGCATTTAATGCTTTTTCATATACCTAATCCTCCAAATCCCCCTAAACACCTACCCCACCTTGATTAGATATCTTCTTATCATCCCACACTTAAAATCCAATGGTGTTTCGTTGATTTGAGTCACTATCAACTCGGATAGCTATCGCTATGCATAGGATAGGGATTTAGGATTAATTAAAATTTTATTTTTAATTTAACTTAGGTAAATTACATATTTGTCACATTTTTTAATCAATTTGACCTCAAAAATTTTATTCACTAATTTCTCATGATTCTCTTTGGCAAGATCTACTCATTGGCTAAATTTCATTTTTTGTGATATTTAGTATTTTTAATAATTTTCAAATTTAAAATTCTTATAAGAAATATTTAATAATTTTTCTTAAATCTTTTTCAATTTTTGATTCTATTAATATCACAATTTATTTTTTTAGAAATTTTTATTAAGCTTAAATTTTTAGGCTCTAAGTTATGACTAAATTTCATATTTTTTTGAGTTAATTCTAATGCTTAGAAAATTTTAGATTTCACTAACTTGGTTTCGTTAAACTCCAAATAATTTACACCTCTCTTCTATAAAATGTTATACCTACTTTTAAGGATATAATATTTTAGAAAAATATAAAAGAATTAAAAATTTTTCAAAAAAAGCTTAAAAAATCATATAATTGTAAATTTAAAAGTATATTTTATTTTAAAAATTAGGATATTATAATACTTCAATTACATCTCTATACACACATACATCATAAATGTTTGAAACATATTATAAAAAATATCATAGCTCTTTTATAACTAAATATTGTATACATTAGCCCATGCAGGAGTTTATATACCATACTAATTGCAATATAATATTATACTTCAATATTGTAATAGACTAGGGGCAAACATGAATTATCAGGATGACACATCATTTATAGTGTTAACATCAACTTTTTGATGAAGAACAAGTCTTATGTATTGAATGATGTTGACATAATTATTTTAAAATAAAAAATAATTTAATAATCACAACTTTATAGATCTTTTAATATAAACCTCAGAACATAAGGAGCAATGCCAACATATTGAGCCATTTACTTAATTGAGAAGACAAAGATCAAAAATTTGGGATAATATATTTGAATGTTGCATCAATGCTTCCTAACTTCAAGAATAAGAGTTATTAACAAATGGTCAATGTTTTGATGCTGTTGTTGATCTAATTAATTTTTTAAGTGCTTTATAATTTGATGTTCTATCTTGTTTTTAGTCATCTTTGTTTTTGTGGTAATGAACATATTATGAGGTAAAGTTTTATTAATGATAATTGGTTTATCTTCATAGAAATGAATACCTTTTTCTTTTAAAGAAAAGAAATATAGTCAGTAATATCCAACTAGCGAGGAAGTCAGTAAGGTTGAAGTAACGTGTAAAGCCATTTAATGAGGCTGAACCTACGCATAACGTGAGTTAGAATGATTGAACTGATGAATAAAATGTCTTTGTTATGTCAATCCAATGCATGAAGTGACCTAGTGAATTCGAATAATGCATAAAGTTGCATGATGATGCCAAACTACGAAAACAACTCTGAGATGAGTTAAAAGTGTAAGGGTTCATGTAGAATTAGCAACATTATAAACCATAAAATATTAAAACTCATTTTACATAGATGACTTTTTTAAGGTTTAGAGGGCAATAAGATTTGGAGGTTTAAGCAACTAATTAAGATGTAGTTTTTGAAAGGATAGGTTTTAGAAAAGTTTAGAGGATGTGATATTTTACTAAGTATTTTAGGCTTAAGGAACCTTGAGAATTTGTAGAATTTTGTGAGTTAAAAGAAAATAATAGGATGTTATAAATTTGGAAAAAAAAAATTAAGAATTACAAAATGAAATTAGTTAATAAAATTTGAAGTTAACCTCCCAAGCATCGATTAAAGTCAATGTAATTTGGTTTGGCTTCATCCATAGCTTCTACTTAGATGAGAAATTAAAATCAAAAGAATGACATAGTAAGATATCATAACTATATCCCAAGCCCCTCCAATTTATACAACTCATATATAAGTTACGTGGTATTATTCATGATGGGGGATGAATAGAGAAAAGTAAGAAAACAATATCAAATATGTGCACAATAAATGGAGATCTTTAAGATTTATGGAGTTTTTCCTTACAATGTTAAACTAAACTATTTGTTTATATGAACAAAAAAAACAAAGAAAAATGGCCATGTGATCTTGCTTTATGTGGTTTTGCAACTGCATTGCGTGGTAAGGAACCACATAATGTGGCTAAAAGCAACAACCTTGAGTGATCTAATAAAATTAAAACTCTAAGAACACAAATAATACTCTAATGTGATCAAAGCCATTGCTACGATGCCTTGGGATATTTTGATAATAGTGGGAAGTGCCAAGTAGACTTAAAGGTAAAATAAACCACAAAGAAGCACTATAATTAAACTATACTAACTAAAATATCTTGATGCAACTCACATTGTCCAAAAGAAAATGTGTTGGTTTCAAGGTGCAAGTATCACCATCATTATGCAATCTCAAACAAAGAAGGCTAAATCACCTAAATATTTGCATCACTAGGATATCAAACAAAAATCTGTTTCATTTATTGAAGGCTATCAAATGCACTTACAATTAATGTGAGTTTGGTGATAAGAATTGTCACACCTAACCTTTTTAACAATACTCTTTTATTCTTAGATATAATAAAACCAATGCACTAGTCAATATACTTAGTAATAACATTTCATTTTTTGAGCTTCGATATTTGAACTGAGAGTTTTGAACCCCTAATCTAATTATCGTTGTCATGATGTGCCACCAAAAATAAATTATATCCTTTTACCAATTAGTTAGTTGATTTAGGAATTAGTTTACTTGTTGTATTAGAAGGAGCCTGATGTTCACAAAAAGGTTGTGAATTATACAAATTTCAAACTTTAAGATAAAGTCAAATCACTTAAGAAAATTCTAAAACTTAATTTTTTATTCGTAATATAATTGGAATAGATTTTCCAAGTTCTTAGCTCAATCCAAATTGCAATACTTTAAGCAATAAAAAATAATGTTATAACAAAAATGTTACTTTGATTATTCCTAACTTCATAAGATAGTAATAAAAGTGTATTGCTTGCTTTAAATGAAAATTGATAATTTAAGTAATATTATAATCAATCACTTTATTCAAAAGCTATACATATACAAAATTTTGAGTATCCTAATTGCTCTTAACAATTAATGTAAACAAGTTTTAAAAAGGTTGTTTACTTTTACAAATTATTGTGTGGGAGTAGAAGAAAAATAAAAAATATCATGTGATTTTTAAATTCTTCGATCATAACCTAGATCTACATCTACTTCTTGCCAAATAGCTAAGTTTGCAGTAATCCATTACCATTTTGTCAAAACCAAGTCAACATAAATAGCAACCATTACCTTTATGGCACAGCTAGGTAGGAGTTAACCTATACAAAAATCACTGCCTTTTTGTCGCAATAGGCAAGGGTCAACCTAAATAATAGGACAAAGGATTTAAAGGTCGAAAGACTGAGACAAATATAAATACAACATATCAATATCATTTAAACCAAATTTAAAGCTCAATATAAAGGTTCTACAGTCTAATATTATTTAATTCAAGTGACACACTAATGCAATGTTAATGCAAGAAGAATATATATAACATAGCTCAAAAGAAGTAACTAAGATAAACAAAATTCTGGGACCAGCTGCGCGAACGTCATGCATTACGCGCCTTGGGAATGCATCATCTTGTCGAAGGCCGCGGGCGGGCTTGGCCTCCGGGACCTCCGCGTCTGGCATCAGGTGCTCCAAATAAACAACGACAAACTCATCCTCAATCGCGAAGCCAGCCTCTGGGTTGACATCATAAGGAGAAAATATTCACTGAGTGATCCGCTAATGAAGGCTCCCCGAAATGCCTCCTCTGTGTGCAAAATGGTGCTGAAGGCGATGCCGGAGGCAATTTCCTTTTTCATTTGGAGCATCGGCGACGGGCGGACCGTGCGGTTTGCGGAGGACAACTGGCTGGGCGTCCTCCCACTTTGCTGCTGGCCGACCTTCATCAATATGCATACACTATGACCAGCCAGTGTGGCTGACTGCATCACGACTACCGGGAATTGGGATGTAGAAGTTATCTTGTCAAACCCCCACCTAAAACAGTATCATTAGATCACAAAATTATCATCAGAGTCACGAGAGGCAACATCTAAGTGAGGACAAAGAACCAAACCCAAGGTGGAGACCCGACGGTAAGACAAATACTAACTCAAAATCTAAAGTATATATATAAAGACATGTTTTAAACATTTAATCACACTAAAACTTTTCCTCTCTCACACATCTCTTGAAAATGACTCTTCTGTAGCAGCACCATTCCCTTCTCTCGGTGTAGTGGTTTCATGACCTGTGATGTAAGCACTAAATGAGATTTCTATAAATCTCAGTAGATAAATCCACATAGTTAACCCAATATAAATGAAAATACATACCATGAATAGCACAGATGAATCATATGTATAAAGATAAAACCAGACCAAATGTCATATGAAAAACCACAAAGAAATATCAATTCCTTATATAGTGTGTTATTACCAAGCCCAATTCCCTTTGACGCATTATCCTCTGGATCCAATCATCATCCATAAATGACCTCCAGCCGGCATCCAACCAAACATAACACTAGGCAGATATCTGATCCGAAGATCGATACCCTGCAATACATGCGGAGCCTAGTGCCACCAGGCAGGTATGGTACCATACCCTGCAACACATGCGGAGCCTGGTGCAAATCATCATGGAGTCATAGCACATAACATATAACACTAGGCAGATATCTGATCCAAAGATCGATACCCTGCAACACATGCGGAGCCTAGTAGTGAGGAGAATGTTATCTAGGAATCCATTGATTTTACTACCATTTCCAAATCATAATTCCGAACAATTATGCCATATCAAAAGACATTTCTTTCCGTATTATTTCTTCATTTTTATTTTATTATCATACCATGTTATTTCTTCCCTTTCAGTTTTTATGCAAATGCATAAGTAATCCATACCATAGTGTTTCTTCCCTTTTTATGTCATAAACAACATATGCAACAATCAAAATACTATAACAGTAAGAAAAACATGTAAAAACATATAATATTGTGCTACATCACAGGGTTAGGAATTTATCTACCTCGATTTGCTGTACCAAATTTTCTTGTCCACTTCTAATTGGTTTTCTTAATGTCCTATAAGGCCATAGTGCAAACATAATCAAATTAAAATATGCTTATTTGCCAAAAGTTGCTTTCTAAAAATTATTCCCAAAAGTTAAAAATTCTGCTTTCTAAAAGCTTTCCCAAACAACCAAAAATCCTAAACAGCCAAAAATCCAACTTCCTAAAAGCTTTCCCAAACAGCTTTCCAAAATAAATCCCAAAATTGGCTTACGCGGGCGCTGGACCGCCCACGCCGAAAAGCTTTCTAAAAGCTATTTCCAAACATGAAAATCCAAATTCTTAATTTCCACTATTTGTTTCTCGCTGGTTTTCCCGTCGCGTGGACCGGCCGCACCCCACGCACCCGGCTCAACGACACGACCCGGTCCAAAGCCTGGACCGGTTCACGCTATATTTATATATATATATATATATATATATATATATATATATATATATTCCCTCTCTCTCTCTCTCTCCTGTATGTCCGGTGAAACCGAACCCTTTCGCCGGCGCTGAATCGGCCGTTTCACGCGCTGTGTCGGTCGAATCCAGCTCAGCCTCCACCATCTCGGTCTCCCCCGCTCACCGGAAAGCTTTACACAACCCTGACGGCAAAGAAATTATTTCTTACCTTATGGAAACCTTCGCCGGTCATCACTGTCGCGTGCCGAAACTTACGGAAATCCTCGCCGGCCGTCTCTGTCGCGTGCCAATGCTCACGGAAAACCTCGTTGGATGTTACTGTAGCGTGCCAAAACTTCGCTATGCAAAAACAGTAGCTGTCGGAAACCTCGCCGTCGCGCTCAGGAAACCTCCCCTCAGCCGTGTTCGCAGAAGTGCTTTCTCAAACGCACCTGGGTCGACTTTTATAGACGCGGTCGAAACCAATAAGCCCTCGGTTCGTGAACCGCGTTTTTGCAGAAAACCCCTTCTAAATTTGGTATTTACAAATATATCCTCCACCAAATCGAATTGAACTAAGCCGACATTTAAAAATTACAAATCTATCCTCCACATTACAAATTTATCTCAAATCTTTAAAAATTCATAATTTATTAATTAGAGCTCCAAAAATTACAAATTTAACATCGTTGGATTCGTCTCAAAAATCTCTTTCTTTTTAAGTAAATAAAATAAAGAAAACTAGGGCTGTTACATATCCGCACCTGGGCGAGCGTGGAGCTCATTGATAGGATCTTGCACCTTCCGAGAGCTCGGGAGTCTGCCCAGGATGTTCTGCTCCAGACGCACACCGATACGGCGAGGGTTGACAGCGGCCGGTTTTACATGAGCATTGTTTGCAATGTTGTGAATTCCGGCAGGCGGGGTGGCCGGCGTCCCACGGAGGTGATGAGAGGAATCTGGAAGATCAAAGCGACGCCTAGGGTTCGCATTTTCATGTGGAGGGTCATCAGCGAGTTCCTCCCTATGGCGGCGTGGTTGGCCTGCAGGAGATTAAGTCGGGACTCCAATTGTCAGCTGTGCTGCGCGGCGGAGGAGTCCCTACAGCACGTGTTCAGGGATTGCCCGCGTGCCCAAGGCCTCTGGGTTGACCGCCAGGCCCGTGAGGCTCTGACCATGCTTGGCTGGTCCACGAGTGCGGGCACTGGGTCACTATTCATAGACAGGCTCCTCCGGTTTGTGGGCTCGTCCAATGTGCGTCGCGGCGACGGGGCGAGGCATGCTGTCACGTTAACTACCACCATGTACTACATCTGGATAAGGAGGAACGCGACTAGGCACAACAACCCGGTGCCTTTGCCATGTTCGTTGATCGTGACGATCAAGATCGAGGTGAACACTGCACTTAATCGGCATACCTTCTACTCTTCCCTGTCCAGTGGGAATCCTGGCAACTCTTCGGACTTGCTTGTAATGCACGGTTGGCCTCCCCCCCCCCCCAACAGGATGGATAAAAGTTAATTGCGACGTTGCAGTTAGTGGCTCCATTGCTGGTCTTGGCACGGTCCTTAGAGATTGCATGGGAATGCCACTTTTGGTGGCTGGCAAAAGGATGTTCTCCCAGGCTGCCGACATGATGGAAGCTCAGGTTATACTCTTGGCCCTTAACCTGCTTAGGGAATCCCTTCCCCTATACCGGGCTGTGAAAATTCAAACTGACTCGATGGCGGCACTCCAGGTGGTGCGCGAGATGATCTCCCCCCTCTCATGGATGGGGCTTTTGCTGAGACTCTTTAGTTTGCCAGGGGTCTGGAGGCTGTCCGGTTCACCCATATTCACGGAGAGGGGAACACGCCTGCTGACTGGGTTGCTCGTATTGTATGCCTTAATGAGTTCAACTGGGCTCCTGAGGACTCCCTCCCCAAGTCCCTACTCAAACTTATATTTTTTGATTTCATGTTTGATCCTCCCTAAGGATCCTTCTTGTAACACTTGTATGGCTTGGCCATTTTGATATAATATATATTATATCCATTTCAAAAAAAAAGTAAGGCAATAAGTGATGCAAGATAAAAGTCAAGACCTTGCTTTTCCTTCTTCATTTGCAATAAAGATTTCTAAGTTCTGTTTTTCATCATGATATGCAAATGAACATTACCATTTTCTTTAATATTCCAATGGCTATAATTGATTTTTTAAAAATATAGTAAAACTAGTCGTTACTCACATTTTAAAACAAATCATACTGTCTCATATAAGGGATCATACAAGTATGATGTGATATTAAACGCTTCATCTAATCAATTATATAGATCTAATTAGATCATTTCTCTCTTTGCTTATGTATTGTATAGATATAATGAGGATACCATTTGGTACGAATAGAGTAAAATCTCTTAACTCTATTTTTTGAGCTCTCAAAAAAAGTTGTATGATAAGTGACAATACAAGGACAATAAAAATATTCTTAAAATAGCAAAAAATGGTTTCATATAAATATGAAAGTAAAATTATATATATATACGATAGAAGTCCACTCAACTATAGCCTAATCCTCAACTTGTAGCACTAATATATAAGTCATATACGAAGAATGTATTATACCTATATGACACAACATTCCTCAGCCCACATGCTTGTGTCTCTCGATCTAGTCCCAATGTTTGATCCTCCAAATGACTATATTGTACAAGTAGTAATAAGAAACTTTAATATTCTATGCACATCTCAATAATACTTTAGTGTATCTATGCAATAATGTTATTATACTTGTACAAAAAGTAAAACTAATACATGTACTACACAATCATCTAAAATCGATGCTCTGTTAGATCTTATGAAATAACTAGTTAGATTGTATAAAAATGAGCTCATACAAGTGTAATAAGTATTACCAATGTAATCATCATTCAACTTTTAATTCCTAATTAAATAGACAATGATAAATGATAAAATCTATTATAAATGTAATATTTTATGACAGAGACTATGCATGTAAACAATTTAAATGAATGAATTCCATGAGATAAAATCTTTATTAATTAAATAAATGATTTAAAAGAAAAAAAAAATTTAGCATTCTCACTCATGTATACCAAAGCTTAAGTGCTTCAAATGAATTATTAGAAGCTTAAACATTCTATTACTAATAAAGAAAATTAAATTAAAGAAGATTTTCTTTAAGGTTGTTTGAGCTTGTGTTTTTCTTAGTGTTAGTTTGGTTAGCACCTAAACACCTCTATTAAGGTTCTTGAGTCATCAATAGATCAAGCTCTCTACATAATTAACCTAGGTGTTCTTCAAATATATTATCTAAAATTACTTATAAAAAATATTAATAAATATAATATAATAATTTTATTGTCATTAATTTAGTAGTATACAATAACCAAGAATACAATACACCTTAGACTGGTGTGTACATAGGACCAAAATAAACCTATAATGAAATACGTACATATCTACAATACCAATGTAACATCATATAATCCATAATTATTCTTAAATCCAAAGTCCATTATATAAGATACAACATCAATGATGCATATATCAAATATAAAATTCAACCAAATGTCTACCAAATACAAATATTACTACTAAGATTGAAATAATAACACTACTATTAAAATATCATAAAATGCAAAGTTGAAGTTTCAAGATTGTTAAATACACTAATTT
Source organism: Vanilla planifolia (assembly GCA_023846275.1). NCBI lineage: Eukaryota > Viridiplantae > Streptophyta > Magnoliopsida > Asparagales > Orchidaceae > Vanilla > Vanilla planifolia. Next base: position 3,916,977 of record CM043870.1, read on the forward strand.
TGATGCTCTTACCTTGGACATCTATGCAAGCTCTTGACTCCCAAAACTCGCATGTAATATGAGGCAAGTGAACCAAAAAGCATAATAAGGAATCATCAAATATACTACAAAAATAATATAATAAAAAGAGAAAAGAAAAAGAAAAAGAAAAAAATGTTACAAATTTTAAAAGAGAAAATAAGCACATGTTATTCCTAATTATTATTTTATTCACTTTTCTTAATGTGGTCTTGCTTATTGACCTTTATTTTCACTAAATTAAATAAATATTACGATGGTCAATGCTCATACTCCCTCTCTCTCTCTCTCTCAAGGTAGTCAATTAATATTCGTTTTTCAGTTTACTTAGTTATAATGAAATCTTTATTTATTGATTCAATATACCATTTTTTGATGTGTAATAATGCTTAATCTTTTTATATTTTTAATGGTCATATCTTTACGATAAATTTCAATAATATAATCTACTAATCACTAGCCATTTCACTACAATAAACCAAAATTATATTGTACACTAGCCACTAGCCACCTCTTGGAGGCAAATCCTAATCTTGTGGTACATTGGCCACTAACCATCTCAAGATGACAATATCAATCATGTGAAACACTGGCCAATCACCTCATGATGATAAAATCTCAATCTTAAGACATACTAGTCACTAGCTACAAAGAACAATACATTTTTCACTATTCATTGATATCATTTTATGAATTTTAACTATTATTTTTTAATTTATTTTCATATGTATAGTCATTATTTTTTATAGTATTGAATTAGATGTATCATTTTGTATCAACACATTAAATATCATACTTACATAGTTAATCATGTTAAATTATTTTACATAATAATTTATTAAAATTAAAAACATCCATTTACTTATAAGTATAAATTTTTGTATAATTACATATAATAATATTATATTAGTACATCAACATCATATGCTTTCTATAGAATTCATATGCAAGATCTTCAATAATAATTAATATATCAACTATATGTATATAATATTTATGTTAGAGTATCTATCTTAAAGTTTTATTATTTTTTTTACTTATTCTTATTATTACTCAAATTTCTTAATTTTTTAGTTTTAACCTAATAATTAACACATGTCTCAACTTAATACATAAAATTTACAAATTTTCATTTTATTGAAATTTGTAATTTGTTAATTAAATGACTCACTTCAAATTAATGAGTTTTTATTTTCTCTCTCCTTAGTTTACCCATTTCTAATACATGATACTAAAATCAAAAAAAGTTAAGATGTGACTTATTTATCTCCAGTGATAGTTCTAAATTTTTTCTTTCTCTTTAAAGTTTTGATTTATCTTGATGTTACAAGTATTTCACTTTTAAGAGATGATGTGAAACTTCAAAACACATAGTAATCTTAATTCTTTCTCTTCTAAATTAGATCATTCCCTAATCATTATATTTACTTTAGGTTTTACCCAAAAACTACTTAATTCGACAACATTATTAAACACCTAAATATTAAAACTCTATTTTAAATAAATTCATATATTTTTAATTATTTAATAAATTAATATTTTTATTCTTTTCAAAATAGATAGATAAAAAAATAAATAAAAAGAATAACAAAATATAAAAAGTCATAATTTGACTCAAATCACATATAATCACCAAACCTCTTACACTAACTTATTACATTAGTAGTTCATCATAATACTTATATTTATATATTGATATACTTGCTAACAACATAGCCTCCTTTAGTACTATTTTTTGCATGTCCCATAATATGTATTATTTATACTTATACATGTTAATAATACATGCTAAGTCAACATAAATAGCTCAATAGGTTAAACTAAAATAAATTGTATTAAACAATATAAAAAGTATATAATGTTACATGATATGTGCATAACAATGAAAAATACTAAATAATCATGTTCTATAATATTTCTTATATGATATAATAGCCATTTTATCATAGCCTTTCTTTTGTTCATTTTTCAACAAATTATGTCATATCTTTAAAGACATTAGCATCACCTAGACTATGTCATATCTCATAATGGCATAATCATCATTTTAGATTATTTATATCTCATTATGATATCATTATCCAACAAGACTTATATCACATCTTTTTATGGCAATATCATCATGCAAGACTCATCTTGTATCTTTTTATAATATTATCATTACTTAAGACTCATAACATATCTTCTCGTGATATCATCATTATTCTAGTCTATATCTCACCTCCTTATGGTATCAACATCATCCATGACTATATCTCATACCATCATGATGTTATAATTATTCAAAATCATATTATCTTAATATATATATATATATATATATCATATTACTCCTTATAATCTTTTAAATCAATATATAAGATTACATATAGGTAATTCACACATATTCATCATAGCATATAAAATATAGATGCTAAAACACCTATCTTAATTGTTAAGGATTTGAGTATTTTATTCCTCTTTTTCTATCTCTTTCTTCCTTTGTCATTTATATGTAGAGTATACATTATATTCACATTTATTTATAATTCATATGCTCAACTATGTTTATTCTATACTCAAGCCCAAAGGAACCTATAGAACGTAAATCAATTCTCTATTTTAGATTATCCATTAGTACTATCAAACCAATTGATCCTTCTTATAACTATCCAATATGTGTCTAACATATAGTTTAATTATATTTTAAGTTCCCATATGACCATCGGAGTGTTCTACTCTCTCAACGTCAATTTTTTAAGAATCACACACTTTACTTCAGCCTTGTACATTATATTGTTCTATCAGACCATTTGTGTCAGGCACCCCACCTTACCAACTACAGTAAATTAAGGATGCTGCATAAGAAATAATCTCGAGTGAGGACAAACCATGCCTAGGTGGGGACCCGACGGTGAGACAATTCTAACCCTCGAACCAATCTGGTATATTTTTAAAACATTTTAACCATATCCATACCATGGAGCTGAAATGAAAACATGTGTATATTAAACTGTATATATATATACAATAAACCACAAAACTGAAGTACCAAAATGAAACCAAATCCACTCCCACCATAAATCTATCCCCTCTCACATGTCAGGAGTATAGTCCTCTCCTGTACTATTATAATCCCCAGCTCTCGGTGTAGTGGATACATGACCTGTGATAAAGCACTAATGAGACATATATATCTCAGCAGATAAATCCATTATGTAACCAAGTAAAATAAATCTCCAGATATAAAAGACAAGCCGTGAAACATGATAAAACAAAATCCATCTCATAAGCGGTGAAAAATAAACCATATGAATACCTTCTTATCAAATGTCATGCAGTATCAAAAGTAAACCAGATAAACATGTATACCAAATTTCCATTTCCATTATTTTATATGTTATATACTTACTGGGCCCGATTCCATTCTGAATCATTATCCTCTGGATCCAATCATCATATCAAATGACCCTCCAGCCGGCATCCATCCAGTACATAACACTAGGCAGATATCTGATCCGAAGACCGATACCCTGCGATCTCATCCGCTAGGCCTAGTGCCACCAGGCAGGTATAGTACTGATACCCTGCGATCACATCCGCTAGGCCTGGTGTCATCAATATATATGGAGGTCATGGTACACATACACACTAGGCAGATATCTGATCCGAAGATCGATACCCTGCGATCTCATCCGCTAGGCCTAGTGGTGAGGATAATGTCTCCAGGAATCCAATTTTCAATTTTTATTTTCCAATCATGTCACACATGTGATAAATATGCCAAAACCATATCAATATGTCCAACCAATTATATTTTATCTCATATTATGCTTTTTGTTTCCATTTCATTTTTGTCATCTTTTATGCTTTCAGTTCAATCAGAGAATAACACCATAAAACATATATCAAGCCATGAGATAAAAGTCATGTAAAGAAAAACTGTAATGCAGCCCGTAAGAAATCATGTATCGAAATATAAATAAATACTATTGTGCTATATCACAGGTTACGAATTTATCTACCTGGATCTATTATTGCAGGACCTCTATTCTCAATTTCTGGAGTCCCTACAAGGTCACATGTGCAAAATAATTAAAATAAATAAAAAGGTTTTAAGTCACAAAAACAGCTTTCTTAAAGCTTTCCCAAACACACCCCAAAATAATCCAAAAAATGGGCTTACGCGGCACTGAACCGCCCGCTGGACCGCCCGCTCGACCGCGCGCGCAGAAAAGCTTTCTAAAAGCCCTGCCAAACACTTCCCGAAATCCCCAAAAAATCCCAATTTTTCTCTTGTTTCTCGCCGCGCCTGGACCGCGCCTCCGCTGAACCGGCCTGCGGTTCAGCTCCGCGGTTCAGCCGACTGAACCGCTCCTCTCTCCCTCTCTCTCTCCTCCGCCTCAGCCCGAACCGGGCGCCTTCCGGTTCGGTTAACCCGAACCGGTTCAAACAGGATCATCCCTGTTTCTCACCCGTCGCTGCTTCCCTCTCTCCTCGCCGCCGCTCGCGTCCGGCGGCTTCTAGCCGCTTCCACGGTAAATTTCTCTTTTCCCCGAATCCCTCTCCGGAATTACCAAGCTCCTTTCGACTTCTTTCGCACTCCTCGACGACCAATTTGCCGGAAAAATATTCCGCATCTCGCGGCCGACAACTCCGGCCACTCCTTCGGCAACCCACTACGTCTCCGGCCGAAAATAAACATTCGGCCGGCCTCTCTTACTCTCCCCCCACTCAACAGAACCCCAATACAGCAAAATAAAACGAACCATCTTACCTTGCCGCAGTTTTTCCGGCGAGCTTCCGAGCTTCCGTTAAATTTCCGGCAGCTTTTCGCAATCGCTAAAACTTTTCCCAAACCGCTTCTGTATTTAAGGGGATTAATTCACCCGGACTGGACACGTATGTGTTGATTTCGCCTTGTACCGACACGTTCGTGATTTTTTTGCAGAACACCCCCTGAACTTTTCCAAATTACAAATCTACCTTCCGCCATCCGATTTTAAACTAAATCGGAAATCCTAAATTGCAGATATATCCCGGATCTGAAATCATGAAATTACAAATATATCCAAAACTTTAAAAATTCATAATTAATTATCCAAAATTCCAAAAATTACAAAATTACCATCGTTGGACTCGTCTCAAAGAGCTCTTTCTATAAAAAATATAAAAGTACAAATAAGAGAAAATTAGGACTGTTACAATTTGATTTTACCACATTAAACTATTCAATTACCATTGTACATTTGTCAATATGTTTGATAAGTGTCTAGCAAATCTGCTCTTATCCACTGTTCCATCAGATTGTCTAATCACTCAATAGAGATATTGAGTTTTTTACACCAAGTTTTGGTTTTCCTTATTTAGATTTTAACCAAACTCTCAATTATGTCATAAAAATCCCTTACATGCCTTTCCCTTCACTCCCATCACTCAATTACATGCATAAGATCAGTCTCTGTTCAAAATTCTTCAAAGAAAAATTGATTAAACCAAGGAAAACTAACCTTGTTTGAATTCAAGATCTTTTCGTTTTTCTTTCTTTTGAATCAAAATATATCCCTTAATCATTCTCCATGCACATGAAATTCTCTCCTCAAGATCACTAGTAGCCCTAGGGTTATGAAACCCCACACAATTTCTCCCTTCTCCCCCTTAATTGGCTCACATTAACTACATATATGAGTTAAGTAAATGATTTATATCTTATATTCAAGAAGAATCTTTCATTCATTTATGTAAAGCTTTTACTATTTCATAAAACTTTAGTATTTTATGGAGTTGTTAATTTTTGCTTGATTTTAGTAAAATCCTCTCATTTTATAAACATCAAACAAAGTGACTTATTCAACTACACCATGGAAAATACTTCCCTAAAGTTTTTAGGATATTACACCAGCTTAGTTTGTTGATTCTCATCAACAGAGAGCACTGGTGCTAAAAATTCCTAAGTTATAGGTATGAATTTGCTTTCTTGAGGTGCCATATTTCCGAATTCTGGCCTGTCATGCAAAGGGGCAGTTGGTCTTCAAGTGAGGCTGTAGACTACGGCTGTTATGCAAGCATTATTTATAAAGCCGACCTGCTCTTTCTTATGTTGTGTTTGCCTGTTTGATCTCTCTTCTCTTCAAAACTAGTTCAGCTTTAACTATTTATTCATCAAGTTCTTTGGGATATTTTTGCATCAGAATCTCCTTTTTTCTGGCTGAGTTTGATCCAATGTTTGTTGAGTTGTTGCATCAGTGCTTCCTATAGACTAAGAAGAAAAGTTATTAGCTGTTGGCGAATACTTTGATGCAAATGTTGGTCTGTTTAGTCTATTGGAGTCGATCTCATTTGATGGCTCACCTTGTTATTAGTCTTTTGTCTTATGATATGAAAAGTGTTATGAGATGAACTTGTTTTGATAGTTATTCATCTATCTTTCAGAGGAATAAAATTTGCTTTTCTTCGAAAAAAAGATGATGAATCATTGCATAAAGCGATGTGATAATGTCTAACTTATGCCAAGAACTATTGTTGTTGATGTTGATGTTGCCCAAGGAGTGCATAAAGCAATCGATGAGGTTGAACTAATGTGTAAAGCAACTTAATGAGGTTGAACCTATGTGTAAAGTGGGTTGGAGTGGCCAATGGATAAAAGACTTCAGTGATATTGTTTGGTTATGAAGCAATCTCGTGAGCTTGAATAAAGATGCATGGTAAGGTCAAAACACTACGTAAAGAAGTTGATGTTCTATATAAGTGTAAGGTTTCATACAATATTGATAGCATTTGAAGTCACAAAACAATTAAACTTATTTAAAATGGCTAACATTAAATTGTTGATAAATCAAACTCCAATATAGAAGTTAAAAATTATGCTCACAATACAAGATCATGTTTGGGTATATCCATCAAGACAAAGACAAGATTTGTTAGTAAAGAAACTCAAAGTTTGATTTTTTTTTTTTATCAAACAACCCTACTTATGATCAAACAATTAATTTCATGATTTGATAATTCAATCAAACTAAAAAAGATATGATCAAATCTAGGTTTTGAATTCAAATAACTTACATATATTTTAGATATTAAAATCTTAATTTCAGAAGTCAACTTTGTTGATATAAATCTAATTCTGATTAAAAGATACTAGATTAAATTTAAGACTTGACTACACATTGTTTAGATCAACATCATTTCTAAAATTATAAAAAGTTTTTTGTGATTTAAAAATGAGTTATTCGAAAATGAATTCATTATCTAATCTTATCTTAAATCACCTAAAAATTCAACATGAGATATTTCAGACAAAAAAGGGTTGGGATTTTTATAGAGAAAGTAAGGTTGATGGTCGATATCATATGGAAAGTTTAAATGTGTATTATTATTATATCGAATAGTGGTCTTGAATTTGAACTTGAGAGCTTAAAGAGATGAGCATTTGGCATCAATTATCTTCCGGTTCAATCTCTTTTTTTGTTGTCATATTTGATAAAGTTATCGTTAATAAAAAATATTTTTCTTATTTATGTTATCTTATTTTTTTGATGTTTTTTTATTTACTTAATTTCATTATTATGATCAATACCAATTGGAGAAAATTTATAACTTTATGTACTTCTAATCAATTAAAAACTATTTGAATTTAGGTTGTTAATTTAATCTTTTTTTAATTTAACATTTTTATATAATATTTTAAACAATATAAAAAATAATAAGTTATTCATAATTTTATATTTTTCTTCAGAGCAACTCCATGCTGTTTGGTAGGATGTTTTTAAGTTATCGTTTGGTTGCTCCTGTTTAAAAAAGAACTTTTCTTAAGTAAAAAAAACAAGTGAAAGTAAAGGACAATTTTGTTCACACAAGATAATATTAAAGATATTTATTATATATTTTATCAAAAATTAAATAACATTTTTATTCTTTTATAATACTAATCATTTTATTAAATATTGATTGAAATTATCAACAAACAATCTTCACCATCCACATTTCATTTCATTGCTTTAATACATATTAAAGAAAAATGCTACTGAAAATTTCTGAACAGATAAGGAGACAAATCAATGTATTGGAAGACTAAAAGACTGAAAAATTTTCATAAAAAAACAACATTTTAATTGAATTGTTTATGGAATACTTAAGTAAATAGATTTCTCTCTTTTCCTCGAGAGTATCCTTTGTGATTATTTCCATGTTTTAAAGTGTACAAAGATCAAAATATCTCATGAAAATTTTAGCGAACTTTAGTTTCTATGCATGGGAAGACAAGGGCAACATATAATCATTATTATTGCTGATATGTATTTTTTGTTTTTGATCTTATCTTATCTCTTTTTCACTAATACGAATTAATTCTCCTTGTTCATCCTCTAGCTTCTTCATCTATCGCTACGAAACTTTTGTTCTTATCAATTTTCCTATATTGACCCTTCCTTTTTGTTTGCCTGTTGTCGACATTCATAGATGGCAACTCTCAAATAATGTACCATTTGAGATTTTATTGGTCTTTTCTAGTCGAGTCAATGAGACCTGGCTAACTACTTGAGATAAAGTGTTTCCTAAAGCCTTTGCTCTAGGTATATCCAATTCCTTGACTCATTTATCCTAGCTTTGGAAGCCCATTATTTTAATTGGTTTCATACCAATTCTTTTCTCGATCAAGATCCATTATGTCTTTATCTTGTTTTAACAATCTTATTTTTCTCGTTCATCTTAATTTCTTATTATTTTACACACTTGTACAATGATCATTAATACTTCAAATTGTTTTAATTATGTATTCAAATAAGTTTTTTTAATCATCCATTCAAACCCGAAGGCAAAGATCTTTAAAAAGAAGTATCTTAAGCAAGATTTTTAAATATAGGCCCTTCAACTCCATTTTAACTCTTATTTGTGTTACTTTTATTATCAAGTTATAAAGTAATTCTTGAATCATAAATATAATTACATGGTTTGAAAGGTTGATGATCTCTTTGTCTAGGCTCCTATGATTCAAATGATTGTGTAGGCATATGATTGGGAAACTAGCATTGCATGTAACGAATCAAAATAAAAAACATAGATTTGAGAGAAAGGCTATGCTTCAACAAAGGTGTGGATGTTCTATAATAAAATTGAAAAAATATAATTTCATGTGCAGACACATTAGTTTGCTTTTTGCTTACCTTCATGTAATGGTGGAACTTAGTTCAACTCATGTATATCACAATCAATTCATTTTCTCATATTTTATAAGCATGTTATCTGCATAATTAAATAAGTTTTATATAATACGGAATGCAATATTATGTTTCACTCAACAAGAAAGTGTGAAGTAGTGCGACTAGTGTCACCTATGTATACAAGGAAGCTTAAATGATTATATACTTAACATATCTAGAATATAATAGATGAAAGTAAGGATAAAAGTAAGTAACACTATGAGTATTGAACAATATTGTAGATAATCATGCAAAATGCCCATTTAATCTAGAGAATAGATGTGACAAGGTGTATGCAATCAAGTAAAAAATCCTATAGATTTGAATTTCTCAATACAAGTGCTATGGGTTTAATACATACATTTTCTATGAGAAAGAATTTCTAGAATTTGGTAAGAAATATTATCAATTTTGTAATCAAAGTGATTATTTTGATGCATTTGTTACTATATAATTTGAATCATTCTAAATATATATCTTAATATTAACATTATAATTTAAATTAAATGATTCATTTTTCAATAAACGTTAGTCTTCATGGATAAGCAACGTTTAGTGATAAATATTATAATATGTTCTATGCATGTAACAATTTAAATTTTCTAAATAATAAATATAAAAAATTTACAAAACAATTTAAGTCCAATAAAATTATATAAGAAATGAAGCACATTTGACACTTCAAAAATCATGCAAAGAGTGTAAGATCCAAATTTGAAGTCAAGGATTTCATACTTTATTTTACCACATAATTTGTTTTTTTTTTTTGTTTTTTTTTTTGTTTTTTTTTTTTTTTTTTGCTTTAAAATTTCTATATTAAATTAGTTTTCATAAATACATATTTTTAAAAAATTGTATTCCCCAAATAGGAGGGAAACTAATCAAAGCGCTTTTTTCTTGGCTACGAATGAACCGAACCACAGCCAAGCGAGTGATGAGGAGTGAGAGCAGAAGAAAGGTAGAAGAAAGGCGCCGCTTTTCGTGAACTCAAAGACTCTTCTCTTAGCCTCGTGCAGTAAAAAAGCGATCTTTTCCGCTTCTCTCAATAAACAAAATCGAACACAACCCACCGAGCAAGCAACTAATCGAAAGAATTCTTTGCTTCCATTCCAGTTCATGAAATTTGTTATGATGTAATTCACAATTTTACACGAAAAGTTCTGTTTCTCAACAAAGTGTAACAAATTGTGCTATTTTCCAGTCGCCTAATAATGGCAACCCACAAGCGCTGACGTCGGCACCGCCGGCGGAAAGAGGGCTGATACAACGGTTATGGAGAACGGGCTGCCGCTATCATCAGCCGGCGCAGGGAGATTGAGGTCAAGCGACAACACGCTCCGCTCCTTCTTTTCCCCCGCGTTGGCTATCTCCGCCGTAGCGGCCGGCGGTCGGTGCCGCCTCATGTGTCCACCGAGAGCCTGACCGGAGGAAAACTCCGACCCGCACATCGAGCAAACGTGGACCTTGGTCTTGCCGCAGGCGTAAACAGGGTGCTTTGTCAAGAAGGAATTCATGCTTATCTGGACACCGCTTTCCTCCACACTCCCCTGCTTTCCTTCCGCTGAAGACGCCACCATCTCAAGCTTCTTGTGGCTCGCCCGGTGACCTCCAAGAGCCTGGAAAGACGGGAAGCATTTATTGCACGTCTTGCACTCGTAAACGCACAACCCGGTCCGCCCTCCCCCGGTGGCCTCCACCTCGGCTACCCTCCTGCTCACGCACTTGGCTCCCCCTCCGCTGCCCTGCGCGAGCAGGATAAGACAGTTGGCCATGTCCTCCTCCTCGTCCGTGACGCCGGACTCCACCCCCGAGGCAGAGGACGAGTCAGAAGCCGCCACCGTCGGCTGTCCAACTCCGCGGCGCCGCTTGGATCGCGTCCGCCTGACCACGACGGGAGTCGGGACGTCTCCATTGCTTCCGCTGCTGTATGCATCCACCGCTTCCTCTTTCGCATCCATGTCTTCAAGGCGAGGTGTACACTTATTTCCTTCACTCTCGCAAATATATGAAGAAAAAGTAGACAAAAGCAGATGCTTGCTTTCCTCCCGTGAAGAGCAACCGTGAAATGAAGAGAGGAGAAGAAGTATCTGTTATATACGAAGGAATTAGGTGGAATTAGGAGAGGTGTGGAGTGAAGACAGGGGAAGTGGGCGGAACAATAGATAAGGACTGTGGAGAAGGAATACTCAAAACTGAGAAAGAAGCCCATTTTGGATCCAATCTCCAGAGAGCCAATAGCCACAACTAAAGCATTTCCCTGAGAGTGAACCAAAGAAAGGTAAGCCATGGGAAAGGCAGGGGCCACGGGGAAGACGCTCATCCTCTCACCTTCTTTTGGACTCGTTTAACCGTCGTTAATCCCTTTTGAAAAGCTAAAACAAACGAGGAGAGTTATGGGGTTGCTTGATTCCAACCAGAAAGCGTGAGAGCTGGCTCACATGCTTCCAAGGAAAGCGAGCAAAGGAGAGCAGCAACGCTGCAACAGCTGCATATCTTGCATTAAAAACAATCACCTTCTTCCAAGTGTCTGTACAGCAAAGCATGTCGTGGGGCTCCAAAGACAACACTCGAAGAAGACGAGCAGAGCTGCTGCGAGAGACAACTAAGTGTGATTCTGGTCTCAGATCAATCTGACAGGCAGTTCTGAAGCAGATGGAAGGTTCTTTGATGGAAGCAAGACGATAACATAACTACTAAATGGTTTGTTCCGGATTCTACTAATTGTAGAACACTCGTTTTAAATTATCTTCAACATAATAAACTTTATTTTTCACTTAGTAAGTAGAGTTTATCATTCTTTTCATTATATAATTTTTATGATTTAAAAAATTGTTTATTTTTCTAATTTTAATCCTAAAAACAGAGCCAACTGATTATTTGGTTAAATTATTAAAAATGTATTTCTAATAATAAATTATCACATACATATTATTTATAATCAACTTTATATTCACAATAATATGCCAAGCTAGTAATAAGTCTAAATTTAGATTAGCAATTGCGAAAAGATTTTTTTTTTTTTTTTTTTTTGAATAAAGCATGTTCTTCTTTGGTTGCATTATGTTATGTTTGGTAATTGTGTTTGAAAAGTACTTTTAAAAGTGTTTTTTTATTTAGACTAAAAAAATATCAAATAATTTTCATAACATTTAGACAAAATATTCATTAAAGAAAGCCTATGTTTTGCACAAAATGCATGACACTACCATCATTTCTCGTTTTGTATTATTTAAAATATTTTTCAAAAATCTATAATTACATTTTTCATCTTTTTATATAAAAATAAAATAAACATTTGATCATCACATAATAAATTAATCTAATAAATAATCAAAATAATAATTATTTTTATTTAATAATACTTAATATATCTATATTCATCAGCTTAATTTTCTATAATAATTACATCTATCAATCCTTAAAAATTATTTTTATCTCAAAATTAGAAGAATTTTTTTTTTCAAAATTCTTCAAACATGTACTTTTTAATAACAAAATATTCAAACCCAACATTTTTTTAATAATCTTTCATCAAAACAAATATTTTAAATTCATTTATTGAAAATCTTTTGAACCATCCAATATGCACCAAATCAAATCATCACTTATTCGGCTCAAACAAACAGTAACACACAGGAGTTATTCTAATGACTAATGGTAGAAGAATCCAAGGCACATCAAACATATCAATTTGATAAACCAAAATGGCCAACTGTTAGGTTTCTTCTTCCATACATAAACCTGCTCCCATTCCAACTTAAAAAGCATCAACTCATCCTACTCCAACTTAACCTTGTCTTTAAATAAAGCTAACACTCATCTAATCCGTAACCACTTAAACATTTATGCCCCACCTGAGTCTAATGTTTATCTGCTTGCCAACAAGATTTGGCATTACATGTTTAATGGAGATTATGACCTGAAACAGTAGCTATAATCATTCAATAATAACATCTGCTTCTTTCTTCCTCCATTAAATATAAAAGTATCAAATGTCACATGTTTGCTCGGCTTTCTGTATCAAGGGAGCCAATCCAGCCATGTTATTTTTGTTGGAGTACCACTTGATATCTATTTGTAAGGCTCCTTAATTCCTGTAGATGAATCTTTTCGTTGTAGTTAAGTAGGAAGTGTTTTCCTCACATTTCTTTATCTTCAGTTTAAGTTGCACTTATAGAAATATTTGATCAATCGTATTCATTGCTCGATTACTTGGTCCTCGTTGTTGCTTACAAGGCAAATTGGGATTCAATTTTCAACACTTCTCATTCTTATGACTATTTATCTGATAAAGGTTACGATAGTATCTTAATATTTGCTTTATTCCTCAAGAGGCTTGTTCTTTTTCATGGGTTTATTGTTGGACATTTTATTTCTTTTTTTTAGTATTAGTTGTGAGGGCATTTTGATTTTAGTTTTTGTTCTTTATCTTAATCATCAAACGATATTATTCAGAGGAGTTGTATCGTGTCGACCAAATTTGGGTCAAATTTATACTTAAATATAAAGCTCCACGTTATTCTCAACTAACAAAGTGGGATAAAACGTAATCTCATTTATATAAAATAAATCTTTCTATCAAATAAGAATCTTATCTATATTATCTATCTATTTATGTATAGACTCTGCCATCCAATTAGTTATGTTGGACTATTATAATCGACATTGCCGTCCTTTATCGATTATGCCATCCCATATCGACTTTGCCACCTCATTAGTTATGTTAAAACCATCATCATAAACTTTGTTATTTTTATCAGTCTTGCTATACAATTTCAACTCTGTCTGTCATTATGTTAATTTTAGTTGAAATATCACCATTTGTTATATTAAACTTTTTGGCACTATTAACCATATATCTCTCCCTAAATCATTGCCACCAGCTATGCCATGCAATGTTGATTTTGTCAAATCATCAACAACAACTTTGCCACCATGTTGACTCTATCGAAGCGATGGACTTCAACTATTCACTCACCATTGCCTATGCTAAATTATCACCATTGACTTTATCACAATCCTAGCTTTATAAAGCTTATCAACTTTTATGAACAATTGCTTTAGCTATGTCTCCCATTATTGATTTTTTCAAACCATTCCTATTGACCATGTTACTTTATTAGCTCAAGTATATCACATCAACTCCACTATCTTTTGATCTTGTCATGTCATTTAATCCAAATCTAACCAAACCTTGGCTCTGTAATAGTTGCTAAAAAAAGTTGAGTATATGATCCTTATATACACTTAGACATCTAATAATAAAAAAACTTAAATTTATGAATAAGAGTCATATTAATTATATATTAAACTTTCAACATTATTCTTGAGCTTATTTTCTCTTATATAAAATAATTACAAATGTATTAGGTTTACTCAAAGTGGTTAAAAGAAATAACCCATGTTTATGGGCAATTGAGTATTATAGTCATGCAGTATGCTTCAATCTTATATACACCTTGTCTAATAGAAGTCTAAACAAAATGACTTTTTATTAGAATTCAATTGTGTTATCCAACATGGTTTGACCTTGTTGGCAATAGAGGGTTTTTTTTTGTTGACATCAGAGGTTGTGGCAATTTTATCATGTTTCATTAACATATCTCATAGGTTAAAAATCTTATTAAAGCATCTTCTTTAATTTGTTCCATGACACAGAAAATTGTGTGTTAAAGAAATTAGTCTACAACTCAATTTAATCGTTGTTCAAATTTAGCTATTCAATATTTGTATCACTATTGCTTCTCTTATCCTTGTCCCTATCACTTAAAACCATTAAAATTGATTGCTAGAGTTTGGAGATTGAGCTTTCAATAGCTTGAAATAGAATCAATCCTTGTTTGATGGAGCTTTGATCTATTCCAATGGAATCTTCTAAGTGATCTTCAAGATTTTTAAAACTTTATTTATATTAGTAAAATTTATAATCATAAAGTTCATTCAATGTATTTAAGGATCCTTAGTTGTGGGAACATAATTATCCTCATTAAAATTAAAAATCCCTAAATGCAAGGTCTCGTGACTTCCCCAATACGGGGCATGTCAACTACATTAGATTGGTTTTAGCTCTATGACAAGTATTACAACACCATGTATCTAAAAATTCCAATATGGATTAAAAAGAAGCTAGAGAAGTTCAAGAGCTTAGTTGCTTATGACATTCAAATATAAACCAACCTTGTACGAGATGTGAAGACTTGTGACAAAGTTTAATTTTATAATCTCTTCTTTTGATAACTTCCAATCATATCTTGATTTCGAAAATCAAAACATTAAATAATACATCGAGAATTGGTTTAAGAAACCATCACAATAAAAAATATAGTTATAGTTTTGTAATAATATGCTTTTTCTAAATATTACAACTTTTTTTTTGAAATGTATGAATAGAACAAAATGTAACATGGTTCATGTCTTTGCATTATTTTTCATTTTTCATTTATATCAACTTAGTTCGATTCTTCCCTTTTGTTCTGAGGCGTACAAAACCTTGGATCAAAAACAAAATAAAGAAAAATATCTTACTGATATAATAATAATAATAAAAAGACATGAACCATAGAGCTGCGCACAGGTGGTTTGGGTCGCTTTTGTTTATTGGTTCATTAATTCAATAGGTTATAGCAGTTGGATGCTGGTAGTATTGAAGTGCATAGGTGATGCAAGCCAGGGTTTGTCTCAAAGGTGCATGTTTAAGATGTCAATGATGTTGTTGCCCGATCTCATCATTGAGAGGTGGAAATAGGCATATTGGAGCATCAAATGTGAGGAAGGCTAAAGAACTTTCTCAAATAGTTTGTAGCCACAACTGTAATTGTGATAGCTCGAGTGCATGCAATTTTGCATGGCCTCCAATGGTCAGACAAGAGTGAATGTTGGTTATCTTCAGGTGAGTAGGGATGTAGGACGTGGGTCATACTATTAGTAGCGACCAAATCTAAATTGGTGAAGGACGTGGAGTCAATGGTGGATCGTCATGCTCATTAGAACATCACAAAATAATCTCTAATACAAAACTAACAAAAGATGGGTAAGATGAAAACCTAAGGACAAATAAGAAGAAGGAGATGACAATAATGAGGATGAAAATAAATTTGAATAATAATCCCAAAAAACCATAATCACAATCTAAGGTTTTATATGTATTCATGATAAAAACAACTATAGTTTTTATTAAAAAAAATAAGACAGTAAAAAAAAACCATTCTTCTCTTTTTTCATTTAATGACAATTTTTTAAATAAAATACAATGCAAAGAATAAAAGAAAATTAATGAAAATGTCTCGTTAATAAAATAACATAAAAATACATAAAAATAATTAAAAACATCATATGAGTATCATACACAAACCATTATAACTTATTAATGACTTAAACTATTACTAAAATTGAGAAAACAATGACAACCACATGTACGACTTTGATGTCAACCTTTTAATGCAACTTATCTTGTGTTAATAACTCTAAAAAAACAAATGATCTTCACCACAACATTTTGTGGGTCTTTTATTTATAGGTATTTACACAATGATGATCCACGATTGTTTCCTTCTATTATACTAGAAGTATGATAAAGAGGATTGGATATTTAGTCGCATGAAGGTGCCAAACCATATCACATATCTATTCAAACACCTCTATAGCATGAAATGAGTGATTTTAAGGGAGATATTGATGTGATAGAATCTAAAGCATCATCATTGCTTATTTGGGATTTTGCCAACCCTTGTGATATTGCTAGAGACTACATTCTTTTCATAGATTTTAGTAATTTTCTCCATTTTGTTTTATTATGTCAACTTTATTTATAATTGTACTTTTATTTGTGATGTACCTTGGTTTTGTTCTAACTTGGGTGCATTAGATTTATCTAAAATAATGTATGAGCATCACATGTTTGTTAGTGTTTCTTAGGAGTTTATGTGAGTTTAGTTGGCTTTGGATAATTGGTATGGTTTTCATGCATTTTTTGGATTATTTTTTTCCAAATTATCTTCCATGATTTTTTATATTAAAAGTGCTACAAAATAATGAAAAAAAATAAAATTATTTTTATAATAATTTCTTGGTGTATTTCAATACTTTTCTTGATCTCAATGAGTATGACTAATTTAAATGTTCAAATCGTAATAATTTCAAGACTTGTTAAAATCTATGTTATCAAAATCCATGGATATCTTAGTTTTTTTTACTTCATGGTTTATTTAAGCTTCATAGTTAAGTTGATCTCTCACTTAATTTTTTTGCATTTTAACAATCAATAAATTTCAAAAATGATCCATCAAATTTTTTTGATCCATAATCTAAAGCTTTTAGATCCAACAATTTTTTCATCATGAGATCCAATCAAGATTTTAATACTAGATTATTAGGATTTAAAATTATAAAGTTGATATGAACACAACAAAAATAGAATCAGTAAGAATAATATTGACAAAATATATAAAAAAGATATAAAAAATAAATTTACATGATTCAAATCCTTTCAATCCAACTTTCAAAGGAAAAAAAATAAATGTCTATTATAGTTAAAGTAAAAAAATTAAAATATAAATTCACATAAGAATGAAACAAACACAATATAATGCCATAATATTGTAAATACAAAAAAATATTACTTTGTTGACAAAAAAAAGATCATTTAATCTCTTTCAAAAGAATTCATTTATTCTTACTCTTGTTTATTTCACTTCTATGAGCTTCATAATATTTATAAATTATAAATGTCATATTAAGTACTAAAAATTTTATATTCATATTTAGATCATCATAATCATAATTTTCTTGAACATGATTATATATTTTATATGTAGACATATGGTAAATATTGCTTTTTAAAAAATTAACCAAAAGTAAGTTTTACATTTAAATTCATGTAATCATGGTATATGTGCATAATTTAGCTTAAAAATTCAATCCTTTGGCTTCCACTTGAAATTCTATCATAAAATCAACAAAAGATTTGCTTGTATCAATCCAAATATCCATGTTATTATCCCAAAAAAACTCAAATTATTTTCACAAGCAAAAAACTAAATCATTTATTCAAATGCAATGACCAATAAAGGTTTAGAGTATTTTTTGTTCATATTTAGATCACCACAATCTTTACTTTCTTAGATATGATATTATATTTTACAATAAGACATATTACAAATATCATTTTTAAAAAATTAATAAAATTAATCTTATATTTAAATTGATGTAATGATGATATGTGGGAATAGTTTAGATTAAAAATTCAATATATATATATATATATATATATATATATATATATATATATATATATATATATATATATATATATATATATATATATATATATATATATTCCACAAAAATCTTGAAATTTTTGTCCAAGGAGGGACAAAAATTTATTTATTCAAATGCAACGAGCGATAGATGTTTCCATAAGACAAACATGTTAGAGATTAGGATACAGCATAATTTGGCACGGAACACGTGAACAATCACATTTATTAAACCAAACTGATCTGCATCGACCCAAGTAATGATCAAGTGAATGCTGGAGATGGAGCTGGTGTAGAAGCAGCAGCAAAAATCCCTACAAAAGAAGCATATACTGCAAGCTTAAAGCAGGAAATAATATAATCGAATCATCAAATGGCTAAAACAACAGATGTCGAGGTCAAACCGCAGCGGAGAAGATTCATCGGTGGAGGCTTTTCTTTAGCTGGGTTGGTGTCTGCATCAAGCACCCTCACATAAAGCTCTTGCCCAAAGCACCAGTTGTGTAGTAACTGTGAACGCAAGTTCCACATCCCCGGATTATCCATGTACACGTACACTGTTGTCCATCCCTTGGGATATACCTGTAACACGACAAGCACCACTTGTGTTTTATATTATGCATCTTATCAATAAGAGAACGAGGAAGGTGATCGGATTTTGTACCTGAACTGTGGATCGCACGATAGGATCAACTATGTTGTACGTATCTCTTGAAGCAGGGCTCCACTCTCCATCACCAAACCTGAAACACAAAATCAATCGTGTCAAGAGCTAAACGCACACACAATAATCTCACCGTGTCAAACGACCTACCCGACAACGAAGAACCCGTACCCATCCAGATGCCAGGAGTTGTAGATATTGAGGTCGTTGACGAACACGATCTCCAACCAGCCCTTGTGGATTCCGCTCGCGACGAAGTTTCCCTGCTCAAAATCCTTTTTGGTGGAGTTCACTGGGAATTCGTCGAGCCGGTACACGCCTGCACCGTCGGCGAGGTAGTCAGCGAGCTTGAGCGGCGTCGTGGGGGTTGTGTAACTCACGTTGTTGATGGCATAGTAGTGGAAGAAGGAGGCGAGCACCGCGTCGGAGCCGACAAGTATGAAAGTTTGGGAGATGGTCGCGTTGGTCACGTTGAAGGAGCCCTGTGGGTTTGGCCTGGCCGCCGCGGCCGTCATGTTGGATCGTATGGACCGTGCTTGGTTGATGGAGAAGGTCGGGTGAGTGGGGGATGGGCCCGCGGGGAGGGGTCCGCTGGGTTGGGTGGTTGAGCCGCGGTAATGGAGTACTGCAACTCCGTTAAGATCATCATTTGGAGGCTCAGTGAATTGGGAGGGAGTGGCAGCTATGTAGTAGTCTGAGACAGGTCGGTCTGCGGTGACGAGAACAGAATAGGATTGCCCGACATGTACGTCGAGAGAGTCCAAAACGATTTGCTGAGTGTAAGAGCCCTCTGTTTCGACCAAAACTAACTTATGGTCTTGTATTCGAAAGTTGAAGCTTAGTTTAGAACCAACGTTGGAGATTCTGAATCTATATGTTTTTCCTGCATTGAATTCATTCAAGAAGAAGAAATAAACACAGTTATATGCATATTTTCATGTTACATTTTGTTTTGTAACCTTAGACATATTAGAAAATAAACTTAATTAAGAAATGATAAAAATTTGTTGGCATAAATGAAACTTTTAGGGAATTAAATTTATTACCGGCCAAGTGATTGATCAAAATTAGTTATGGGTAATAAATATGTGTTTGTAGTGATCAAATTTAGTTAAATCAATATTTGTATCAAATTAGTTTTGATTAAAGTTAATTTAAATCTAAAGCATTTTTAAGCTATATATATATAACTATATATATATATATATATATATATATATATATATATAGTTATAACATTGTATTTAACATGAAAATTTATTAAAGAATTTAATTTTTTATTAAATGTATTGTGTTCATCTTCTATCTTAAATCAATACTACTGTTTGAAATATTTTTCTTGTGATAAGATAGTATGAGAGCACTAAGGAAGATCTTGTAAAGATGACAAATATTGTACTATTTATTTCTCATCTTAAGAAAAGTATGATAATATGAATATATAAATAAAAGTGCTATTTGAGAGATTATTGATAAATGATATGAAGAGGTTTAAAATGAAGGCAACCCTTACATAAAATCAAAAGACGACATTTATTGAGTGAAGAAAGAAAGATAAGAAAACACTTTTGTATTTATTAAAGCTTAGAAGAGGCCAAATTTGACAATGTGACTAGTGCAAAAAAGGCAAAGTTTGGGAGATCTTACAAAATGTATTCAAAGGTTGTTATACCCGGTAAAATATTATAGGTTTAATCTTCAATAATTCAATTGTGGCTTGGATGATTTCAGATCGACAGTAGGATGAGCCAGGAGCTCAATTGGAGGCTATTGGAATTTCTGAAATTTTCTGGGGATTTTTCGGAGCACCGAGATTTTTTTTAAAAACCGGAATTTGGATTTTTCCTTTTACCGCGCGTGAACCGGACCGGAGCGGTTCAGCGAAGGCGGGGCGGTTCGCCGAGGTGCATTTGCGCGTGCGTTTGGATAAGCCGCGGATAAGCGGATCGGACGGATGAGATCAGCGGTGGAGATTAACCGGCTGATCGGGTGTTAAGCGGCGTTTTTGGAAGGTCAACCGGCGCTTAATGGGTCTTAACGGGTTATTACCGGTTTAAGCTGGGTATTTAACCTGATTTGTTCGGCTGTTAGGGTTTCGAACGGCGGCTAGAGGCGAGGTGTTCGCGACGAACGGCGGTAATTTCCGGCAGCCTTCCAAGGGGCTTTTGGTAACCGGAGGTTCGCGGGACAGAGGCGAGCATTTTGGTACCGGTTTCGTTCGGCGAGGAGCTGCGGTTGATCGCGTGCGAGCTTCACCGTCGCCGGCGACGAGCAAAGGTAGGAAATTCAGTTTTAAATTAGTTAATTAGTAGAAATTAAAAGCATGGAATATTTTGCTTAATGAACACAAGCATGTGGATGAAAAATCAGACTTAGTTGAATGCTAATCTGCGTCTTTTACAATTTTTGGATTTTTGGAAAATTTCCATTTCGTCGGAAAATTTAGTTAATGCTTAGGAACATGTTAGGGATTTGTATTATCAGTTTGCCATTGAATTAGTTAATTAATTGTTGGATTAATCTTACGACAATGGCGTACGGGCGAACTCATTCGGCGGAAATTTTAAATTAGTGGCATTATTGAAACATTAGGATAGTACGAACATCGAATTTTGTTTCTCCTTGTTCGCGTTCGCCGGAAATCGACGGAAGGAATTGGATTGGTCGGCGATTGCTTCAGTTAGGGTTCGCGGGCGTCGGACCGAGGAAGGAGAAGGGTTTAGATTAATTACGAATTTATTTAAGTAATTAATGGTATTTATATAATATTTATTAGTAATTATATTTATTTAAGCATCGACCGATTAACGGATTATTAAAGAATTTGGTTCGGCGGTGTCGCGGTTCAGCGCGAGGGTTCCGAACCGGCAGCGAAAACCGGTTCAGCGGGATTCGGCGCGGAGGAAAATTTAATTTGGAAGTTAAATCCGAATTTTCAGAAAAAGGATATATGTGGAATTTAAATTTTATTCGGAAATTTATTCCGAATTTCGGAAAATGGATAAAAGGCATAACTTGATTTTGGAAATTAAAATTTCCTGAAGTGAGGAAGAGGTGATTTTTGGAAATCACGTAGCCAAGTTGAAATTGACTGTTGGAAATTACCCATAAATTCAGTGCAGCTGGATCAGTTGGAAGGAAGTGTGACACTTGGGTGTTACCAGAATAGTCAGAATTTTGGTACAGTTTGTGTTGCTTGGATGACAATGACATGGATTGAGTCAGTTTACTCAGTGTTGGCATATTTCATGGATTGGCATACTGGACCGGACTACTATAGGCCCTATATGATGCTTTAGGGTAGTTGTGGTAGGTAACTGTGCGGTACATACTTAACTTTCACAGTATACATGTGGACTGGTATGCGCCTTATTGTATCTGGACACATGTTGCCGAATCTTGGAGTTAGAGCTGGCAATGACTGTAGGGGCGTGGCTTCTATGGAAATTGTTGGGAGAGGACTTCTTGTGACGGTGGCTGAGTCGATCTCTTCTGGTCCACGAGTGTAGGCCTGCGCGCCTGAGAGTGGCAGTGGCAGGGGTGACTCACCGTGGCTAGCCAAGTGTATAGGCCTGCGTGCCTGAGGGTCGCAGGGGTGTCTCACGTTGGCTAGAGATCTATGTGACTGGTTCTGTCTATAGTCTCCAGAAGATTGATTGACGAGAGACGCTGCGGTGTCGGGTGCTAGGCGTTGTGATGCGTGCCCAGAGATGGGCGTGTCCCGTTGGCATGCTTTGCCTAGGCGCCATGCGTGCGCAGAGATGGGCGTGTCCCGCTGGTATGCTGCCTGGGAGCACAGAGGAGAGCTACTCTGGTGTGACTGGGGGTGACTGTGGTTGGTCAGAGTCTGGGACTGAGAGTGCCTTTCCACCCTACATTGTTATGCTGTATTCCTATACTCTTGCTATTATCCTTCTCTTGCATGTGAGTTTTTACTAGCTGTCTTTCCTACTGGGCGTAGCTCACTCCTTTATTATCTATATTTTTCCAGCGGCTCGACAGCCTTGACGCCACCCAGATTAGGTGGGATCGTGGTCAGCAGGCTAGTGGAGGATATCTGATCTGTGATTTTCTGAGACATTTTGGTTAGTGTGATTGATACTATTGGATGTATTCAGGGAGACTGTTATTCTTATGTCATGTAATATGTGAGGGTGATTCTGACTTATGTATCTAGTTGGATGATATTGTATTTGTTGGACTTGGATCTTATTCTTGTGATGTAGTTTCCATTCACTGTTTTACTTTATTGTCTTGGTGGTATAGTGTGTGGAGTGCCATATTTTATCTGAAGATGTTATGTATTTTATTTTTTATGGTGAGGTCATTACATGACTATGGAACTTAACCGTGGGGATTCAGACTTCTATTAGATCGGTTCTCCTACCGGTATGGGTTAGGAGTATGGGGTCTAGTAGGAGTAACATTGCGCGAGTCCATCTGTTAATTCAGGAGTCATGAACCTGATTTGACGGTGTACCCGGGAGATGGGATCCACATTGTTAAGGAAAGTAAGTGTGTAATGATGTGTTATATCCTATGTTTTTCGTAGGCTACTCAGGTTGGTATGGGACGATCTGAGCTGTCTATATGTAAAAAAAAAAAATATGCCAAAAATCAGCCTAGGAAAAAATGGGGTGTAACAAAGGTGATATCAAAATTAAAATGATACGTCTTTAAACCATTCTTGATATGGTTTGAAGCATGCTCAAAACAAAGTAAATGACTAAGAAAATTTTTGTAGAGGCAGTCAATTCTACAATTTATTTGTTGAATAAATATGTAACAAAGAATTTGGAATGACTAATTCCACAAAATGCATGAAATAGATTCAAGCCAAATGTATCACACTTTAAAATTGCATAACCTATGCACACTTACCTCATAAAAAAGATCAAGTTAAATAATAAGAATATTTCATACATTTTTATTGACTATGATTTATAATCTAAAGCATAAAATTTTATAAATCAAAAGAGAAGAAAATTATTATAAGTTGTAATGTGAAATTTCGTAAAGATAACATATGAAATTAAAAAAAATAATATAGTAATTAGATAAGAAGAAGAATAAATTATTAAGAAAAGTAGAGAAGTGGCACTAATATTATCTCCTACATAATCATCATTAGATGAAGATAATTCTACTATGCAAACACACTAGAAGCATTCCTGATCTATATAAGATAACGAGTCCTTTTAATTTTATTTGTCTTTTTGCTAATGAAAAAAGTATTACTTTTGATAATGCAACAAAAAATGAGACTAGAAGAAGACTATGAATTAAGAGATAATTTCTATTGAAAAAAATAAAATATGAAAGCTTACTAATTTATCAAGAAGATATGAACCCCTTTTGATATAAAGTGATTTTATAAAGTTAATGAGAATATACGATAATATATTTAAAAATACTGGAATGACTCATAGCAAAACATTATATACAAAAGGTTAGGATGGATTACAATGAAGTTTTTGCTCCCGTTGTTCAAATAAAAAATATTCAATTGATACTTATAATAAAGACTCAAAATAAATGACATGCTTTTCAACTTGATATAAAATAAATTTTTCTAAATGGCTATTTAGAGGAATATATTTATATTGAATAGTCTATGGTCTATGTCAAAGAAAGACAAGAAGGAAAAATTTTGAAATTAAAGAAAACACTTTGACTTAAAACAAACACCACAAATCTAGAACTAAAGAACTTACTCATATTTTAAAGATAATGAATTAATTTAATGTCGTTATGAACATGCTCTATATATGAAACAACTGAAAGCATAAATATATACTTATTTTTTGTATGTGATTAACTTTATTTTTTTAAGAAATTGTTCAAGATTAATTGAAGAATTCAAAAAAAAACTATGACAGAAGTTTAAAATGACAAAAATGTGTTTAATCTCATACTTTCTTAGATTAGAATTTAAACAACTTGATGATTGCTTATTTGTTACAAAGTAGCATTTCATAAATAAGGCTAATAAAATGTTTACAATGGAAGATTATACTTTAGTCAATACACCAATTGATTATAATGTAAAATTATCATGGTATGATAATGACAATGTAGTAAATCCTATTCTATAAAATTTGATAAAATATTTATGATATTTGACTTAACAATATGAGACATTGTTTATGGAGTTGGATTAGCAAGTTGATTTTTGGACGAACCAAAAGAATAATATTGGAAAAACAAAAAAAAAAAGATTCTATACTAAATTTGAGGTGCATTAAATTGTGTTAAGTTTTATTCATATTCAACATATTTTAACTTATTTGCTACTCAGATAGTGATTTGGATGGATACATGGATGATCAAAAAATACCTTTGGGTATAATTTATATTAGAAATATTGTATTCTCATTTATCTTTATGATGCAATTTATTGTCACACTTTCAACTTGTGAAGTAGAATATGCTTTAGCTTCTACTTGTATTAGTCATGTTATATTGCTTAAAAATAGTTAAAAAAAATTCAAGAAGTATAAGACAAAGCAACAAAAATTTATATTCATAGTAAATATGTTATTGTATGGGAAAAGAATCCAATATATCACATAAGGAATAAATATATTGATATTCATTTCATTCAATTTGTGAGCATGTGAAGAATAAAGATGTATAGTTAACTTATATAAATACAAAAGATTAAGTTGTATTTTTACCAAACTATTTGTGATGGGCATTTTCAACAAATTCATGAGGTTATTTGGAATAATATATAGAATATAATTTTTAAAAGAGGGTGTTAAAAAATGAACATAATTAAAAATGATCAAAGTTAGGTGACATAAATGAATCATTTAAAGATTTTAAGTTGATTATCACCAAAGTTAATTAAAAGTCATATGATTAGTTGAAATAAATTGTGAGTCATAAATATGTGATAGTATTGATCAAATTTAATTGATTAATTATTTGTATTAGATTAATTGTAATAAAATTATTTTAAATCTAGAAGTTTCTTGAGATTACATATATATGTAGTTATAATATTATATTTAACATGAATTTTAATGAAAAAGTTTAATTTTTTATTTTTTTTATCTTGTTCATCTTCATTCTTAAATTTGAATTATTGTTTAAAATACTCTTCTTAGAACATGACAATTACTCGATGGTATAACATTAGAAATCATGAATTGTTCTCACCTTCTTCAACTTCAAACGATTCGTGCGGGTAACGGAAAGGGTTTTTGAAGGGCATCTTGCTGTTGATCAGCATACAAAGCCTATCAATTGGTCCACCTTGAACTTGTAGACGAAATATTCGACGAGCAAGCTAAATCACAACAATTTATCAAACACAAATCTTCAGAAACTCTACTTTTCCATCCAAAACAACTCTCCAAAATACATTCTTTCGTGTTCTTCTTTTACCTTGTAATTGAAATAGCTCCAATCTCCAATGAGAAGGTCGAATTCTTCTTCCGGCTTCTCAAACGGCTCGGCAATGACTTCTCTGTTATTGACTCTGATAGGTCCAAAGCCACCTGCGGATTTCTGGAAATTGATGGAGGGGAAGTAGAAGAAGCTTCCTATTTGATCCTTCACCTGGAAAGCATAGGTCCAATTATTTCCTGGTTCAATGGGCAGTTCGTTCCAGAAACTCCATCCTGCCATGAGTTCAGCCTTTGCTGTATGCCGTTCCTTGGATCAACAGAGAACATGCTTCAGGCGAGGAAAAAAACAGGGTAATCGAGAGCTGAGACAAATGCTTACCAGGTCATGAGGAGAGGTTCGTCAAGGTTGTTGAAGACGTTGACGTAAATGTTGTCGTTGGTTGTCGAGTTGATTACCGGTCCGGGGAAGCGGCCGTTGACGACGATCACCTGGAAGAGACAGAGAGGTGAGAATTCGATGAGGAATGTGAGAAAGATGGCGAGGTGTTAACGTGGCTGTCCGTACGGGTTGATTTGAGCCAAGCGGTCGGATGTTGTTATCGAAGGAAACGTTTCAGGTGAGGAAGATGTCCGCGGCATGCGCGACGTATGAGAAGAGGAGAAGGAGGAAGGGGACGACGAGGAGGTAGCGGAGGC
Organism: Vanilla planifolia; assembly: GCA_023846275.1. Lineage (NCBI taxonomy): Eukaryota > Viridiplantae > Streptophyta > Magnoliopsida > Asparagales > Orchidaceae > Vanilla > Vanilla planifolia. The sequence goes on from CM043870.1 coordinate 3,944,140, forward strand.
GGGTGGCGGCCATGTTACCGTAGGGTAGGCTGCTGTATGCCGGGCTCGAGAGCTTCGTGTGATGGATCGGAGATGTGGGATGGGCTGGGCTGGGCTTTAAATCAATGGGATAAAATAATGGGGCGCCGGCCGATTCTTTAATAAATATTTAAATTGATATCAAGCCGTTTTTGTGCTAAGTCAACCCGTTTAACGAAAGATCTTAAATTACTATTAAGGTTTTTTTTTTTTTTTTTTTTTTTTTTTTTGACATACTGCATAACAAGTAATTTGCATTTTTTGGGTCATTTACCAATTTATCACTGTAAAAATGAGAAATTTTTTTATAAGACAACTCATAAAATTACATATATAATATTTAGAATTTTAAAAATATTAATTTAATAATATATCAAAAATTCTAAAAAATGTTATAATCATCTTGCAACAACTAACTATGTTATTGATAATGTGAAAGATCATTATATTTTATTATTATCTTTTTTTAATGTGTTTTTTGATTTATTTTTTATTTACTTTTTAATTCTCTCTTTATTTATTTGGTGTAATTAAGATATATTGTCAACAAAAATTACTACACTAGAAGAAAGAAAGAAATCAAAAGAATAGTAAACAAATAAAAAGAGAAGATAGAAAAGAATGAAAGAAAGAAAAATGATAGGAAAGGTTGATAGAGATATGACAATTTTCATATACTCGTAAAAAAAATATAAGTAAAGAAAGAAAAAAGAAAAGGATATAAGGAAAATGGATAGAGTTTTATTTATAAATTTATTTTAATTTTTTTAAATTTTTATTTTTAAGTTTATTTTTTTAGCAAAATTTTACTCTATTTTACATAATTTGTTTTAAAAATCTCTTTAAACCTCTACAACATAAGAAGAAGTGAATAACTTGGTGGTCAACGATCAACTTAAATAGAATATTTTTTAGATTTTAAGAAACAAATGTTAGATAAATAGTTTTATGATTTTGAAGTTATATAAGTAATTTTTAAGATATAAGTATTTAACATGTAATTGTTTAAATTTTTATAAGGTTTACGTAAAATTTTAATTATTTTATTCAATAAAAACTTATAGTATTCATGATATCACCCCTTTGTGTTAACAGAATCATAGATCTAAATGCACTAATATTCGATCCAAATATGTCTTTATTAAAATCCTGATCAACATTGATTTAATGCTTTTCAGATAAATTTCATATTTGAATGAAGCTGTATTTTCTATTTTTAAATTAGTTTAAGGTAGAATGTACAAATTGAATTAAAAAGTCTGAATATTATTAGAATCGTGTTTTTATTCTTTTTCTTTTTTTTTTTTTAATAAAAAAGTCAAATATATATTAAATCAACAAGTCTTTATTTATTAACATAAATTTACAATTTTGAAATGAGTCCCATATGTTCTGCTCTTTTTTGTTTTTTTAATGAACTTTATTGTTGAAAGACGTGGCTTTTCCACGGCGGATTGGCCAATGAGATCACGTAGGGAAGGGAGGCCATTTGGCTATGTTAGGAAAGATATCAACGGTCCGCCCGCGGCTTTCTTCATGGCCTGGCCTTCCAGCTCCTGGATTTAACCTATAAACTAAAAACAATCTTTGTCGTGTTAAAGGAATTGCTCTTTTTTGTAATTAAATTAATATTATACAAAACATAATTGTTGATGTAAAAAATAGATTTGAATAATTTAAATAAAAACTTATAATATCAAGGAACTTTGCTCAGAATAAGATTGGAACAAATTTCTAGAACAAGTTGATATAATGTGGAGAAATTTCATTATTATTTTGTGATATTGAATATAATATGATTGATATTGAGATGATAGAGTAGAATGCAACAACGACTCGACTTGGATCAGCGATGGTTTTGTTAAGATTGGCAATGATTTGGTAGGGATATGCTGTGACTAGACTGAAATCGGCAGCGACTCGGTTGGGAACTGAGAGACTTAGCGAATCAGCTGTGACTCGGCCTGGATCGAAAATGATTCAGCCCGGATTGGATGCAAAACGGCCTGGATTGGTGGCAAATCGGATGGATCAGCAGAGAGTCAACTAGATCTGAGGTGAATTTGCCGGAATCGGTCTAGAATTGCACATGATTGGTGTCGAGTTGGCTCGGCGGAATAATCGAATCAGCTAAGCGAGCTCAATTCGGCGTGTGCCGACACAGCTCAGCTCGGGCAGGAGTGAGCCTGCTTGGGTCGGCTCGGGCAAGTGTGAGTTGACACGGGTATGCATAGGCTGATTCGATGAGCGTGGGCCGAAGAGAGGCCAACACGAGTCGGCGAGAAGACGAGGGTTGACAAGTCAATGTGGGTAGGAGCGGGTCAACATACGTGTGTTGTTCGATGCAGTTTGTTGTGGGTCGACACAGGTGTGAGGGTCTGAGACAGATTTCTGAGGGTTGACAAGGGTCGGCGAGTTGAAGCGGGTTGGCGAGTCGACAATGGTAGGCGGTTGTCAGCACAGGTTGGCGAGCATCGGCTTGTCGACACAGGTCGGCACGGGTCGGCGCGGGTCGACTTAAGTGTTCGCAGGCAGCCTTTAGAAAGCTGCATTGAAATGCAGTTTTAAATCCTTAAAACTGGTTGTCGTCGGCACTTGGGAAGACGAAGGTCTTCTCCTGCAAACAAGGAAATGCGGTGAGGAATTTCGAGGCTTGAAAGTGACTTAGGCGTGGGATCGGCGATGGAGGAAAAGAAATTGGCAATGGTTTCAGCGAAGTCAAGATTGGGGACGGAGGAAGACGAAGCTCGTTTTTCTTGCGATCGGTCTCCAACGACGACTGCGAAAATTCCGACCGTGCCGGAGAAGCTTCTCAAAATTCTATTCACAAGAATAAAAACTTGAATATGCATTAGAGAGCACCCTTATGTGCACAAAATCCCATATTTCAAGATATTATTTTGATAAATAATAATAAATTAATTATTTATATGTATTAAATCTTATAAACTTTAATCATTTGTAATTAATCTTGATAATCTTCATCCAATATTATATTTATTTTAAATTTATGAGTATTTAATTACTAAGTCGATCTTGACAAGTTTTACAAGACATTCAATATACTCACATTCCATCACACAATATAAAAGAGCTTTATATTTTTGAAAATTTATGAATGTTATTTAGTCGTCTCTAATTTTAGATATATTCATATTAGATAAATTAGTTCACAATGTAATGTGATAATTAAACTTTTAGATTTCAATATTCAGGTGTTGATCGACTAACATGCAACAATTGAATGTATTTTTATAGAGACTTGATTGGTTTATATTTCACTTAGATGCATGGGAGTAAGTGAAAAGAAAAAAAGTATTTTTTTAAATGAACAGAAATATTTTTAATAGGTATATAAAAATAGACCATAAAGGTTAAGAATAATGTTTAGTCAATAATAAGACATAAATAAAAAGAAACAATCATTGTATGGTACAAAGGTGGAGATTAATAATTAAATTAATAACAAGATATATCTTAAGATACATCCAAAGATAAAATATAAGATAAGACTATATCAATTCTAAAGATATTATCCAACGGTGGAACCATGTTTTTAAATAAAATATAGTATTTATTTTAATACTAGACTACAACTCATAACAAAAGGAAAAAGAAAATATTAAATAAAAAAATGTTGAATTGAAAAGATTCATGTTATGGATTCAAATAAAAATTTAAAAGAAGAGTTAAAATAATTATAAAAAAATTAAAATATATTAATTTAAAAAATAAAAATTTTATATTAACATATTAGTCATTATAGATAGTTTTGATTTATCTTTGTTATGATATATTTATTTGTAACATACTTTTATATTTCATTATATTCTTGTTATATGGTTTTTGTCTATTGAATTTGTTATGATTAATTTAGCTTATTATAGACATGTTAGTTTTATACTTTTCTTTTACTTTAGTTTATATAATTGTACTGAAAATTTATCATATGTGATATGTAAGTGTTGTTGTGATTGTATTAGTTTAATATTAGAGATTGTATTTGCTTTTGTTTTTATTGTAAAAATTACTTCATATTTGTGAACTTTCTCTTTTAAAAAAGTTATATTTATAGATTATATGACAATTAACATGTTTTAGAAAAAGAATTCTATTATTATGAAAACATTAAAATAATGAATTTTCTTTTTATAAAATATAGGTTTTCTATATGCTTAAAAATATTATTTAAAAAGTAACATATTAGGATCCCATTTGATTAGTTAAATAATCATAATAAAAATTAGAGATTATGTACAAATAAGATTTTAAGTGATGACACTTAGGCAATGACATGACGATAAAACAAACTTTCCAAATTGTAAACAAATGAAGCTACAAAATAAAAGGAAAATATTAGTAGAATAAGTATTCAGATATAAAATTATACAAAAATCTAAATATATCTCCAACTCATGTTCCATTATATTATTATTACCCAACTCACACTACGCATTACCCACTCTCAAATCTTAAGAATGTGGTTCTCTTTTGTGACATTAAAATCTCTAAAACCTGATATAATAAATGCATATAACCTATAATATAAGCATTAGTGAGATTTATAGATCTCAACGGGTAAATTTAAAAAAGATAAGTAAATATCAATTTAAGTTTATAAATATAATGATTAAATCATAAGCCATAGCATAAGCTATAATGATAAACCACATAAAAAATCTAAAAGCATATCAAATGACATACTAGAAGCAAGTCAAACAAAATGACACAAGTTTATCTATTATTTTTAATTTTTAATAACTTAAGTATTTATTAGGCCTGAATTACTTTTAATCATAATCCTCTCAAGATCCAATAATTATATCAATAAATAACATTCAATTTGCATTCAATATATCCAAAAAATACTAGATAAATATCTGATCCAAAGACTAATACCTTGTGATAACAATCATTGGATCTAGTGCCACTAGGTTTGTATGATACTTATACCATTCAATAACAACTACTAAACATAGTTCTATCAAGCAAATATGGTTTCTACACCCTACAATACAATGGGTGTAGAAAAAAGAATTATTTCACCATTTATAAAATGAAATCAATCTATTATAATCGTAAAAAAAGTAATAAAAAAAGAATTATTTCATTACAAGATAAGAAAGAATCTAAGAAGACTAGAAAAGCTAAGTTAAAATCTAAACTCTCATATTTAAATTAGGAGAAATGAAATTATATGACTTATTATAAAAATCATTAAGAGAAATGTCTCAAAAAGTATAATAAGTGTTTTGCTTGTGATGGGTTAAGATATTAGGCTAAAGAGTGTCCACATGTGTTAGAAAAATCTGTTATTGGAGGAAACACTATTGCCAAAAGGTATACTTGGGAATTGTTATTTAAGAGTA